>CM032124.1:3357655-4777688 GCA_018894105.1 Jacaranda mimosifolia | reverse complement strand
GCAAATTGCACAGAGTTTTATTGAATGCCTAAGCAAGACCATTAGCCGCAGCATAGTACATGGAAGATTTCCTCTGCTTAAAATTGAATTTCTAACAAAATTTATCTATCAGACTATTACTAAAGGGCTTTCTATTATCAATGATTATGTATTGAGGAACCCCATAGCGATATATAATGTTGATGCAGATAAAGTCAGCAACATTTCCCTTCTTTACTTCTTTGAGGGGGATTGCTTCAGTCCACTTAGAGAAATAGTCTATCGCAGCTAATATGTACATGTGCCCAACAGAAGACTTTGTCATAGGCCTAACCACATCTAATCCCCAAGCATCAAATGGCCATGAAGCAACAGTTGGATGTAATGGCTCGGGTGGTTCGTGAATTAAAATTGCGTGAAATTGGCAAGCTTGACATCTTTGAGCATAATCTATACAATCTTTTACCATTGTTAGCTAGTAGTAGCCTATTCTTTTTATTTAAAAATGTAATTTTGGACCTGACTGGTGGGCACCACAAACTCCAAAATAAGCTTTTTCCATGACTTGGATAGCTTCATTATTACCTAAACATCGCAAGAAGACTCCATCAAATGACTGTCTATAAAGCACACGTTTATAATAGATAAAGCGCACCGCGCGACTCGGATATCAACTCTTTGCTGTGGATTATTAGGTAACTTCTCATACTTCAAATAATCCATGATTGGTTGGCACCAATCTTCCTTCTCTATCTCATACACACTTGAACGACATGGTTTTCATCTTCTTCATGTTCCTCATCCTCAAAAATTGGCGGCACAACACAATTTCTATATATTGGAATACGCACTTCACTTTCAGGTATGGCAAGTGAAGAGGCCAATTTAGCTAACGCATCAGCTTGCTTATTTTTCCTTCCTTGGCACATGTTCGATTTCTACATTCCCAAGCCATCCAGTGAGTCTCTTTGCATAATTAAAGTATGGGAGTAACTCAGGCTTCTTGACTTCATATGATTCAAGCAACTGGTTGACCACCAACTTAGAATGTCCATAGACTTTAAGATGAAATTGTTTTATGTCAACTGCCATCTCCAACCCAAGAATAAGAGCTTGATATTCAACAACGTTGTTGGAACAATTTTCAGTTAAAGTGAAGGAATATGGTAATACTTCGTCATCAGATGTGATGAATACAACTCCAGCACCAGCTCCTTCTGTATGGGATGCTCTATCAAAGTACATCTTCCAAGGAGGTGTAATTTCAACTATCAAGACATCTTTATGAGGTAGATCATTAGATAATTCTCACTCAGCAGAGATAGGGTGATCAACCAAGAAGTCAGCCAAAACTTACCCTTTTACTGCCTTCTGCAGAATATGGACAATCTCAAATTGTTGCAATTGAAGGTACCACCTTGCGAGTCTGTCAGATATGACGGGTTTCGACATGACATATTTTAATGGATTTGCCTTTGAGACAAGACGTACAATATGAGCTTGAAAATAATGATTTCGGCTTTTGAATTGCAAAAATTAGAGTCAAATATATTTTCTCAATTGGCGAGTATTTCACCTCATTTGGCATCATCATCCTGTTTAAGTAGTACAAGACATTTTCCTTTCCTTCATCATTTTCCTATGCTAATAAAGCTCCAACAGAACATTCTTGAGCAACGATATAAAGGATTAGCAGGCGTCCAGGTACTGGTGCGACCAATATAGGAGGCCTCATCAAATAAGATTTTGTACTCTTAAAAGCATTGCTATAAGCTTCATCCCATTTAAATGGAATGCCTTTCTTCATAAAAAGGCTCAATGGCTGACACTACGAGCTAAATTTGATATGAATCTTCGAAGATAAGCTAATTTTCCTTGCAAGCTTTTGAGTTCATGTATGTTTTAAGGTTTTGGCATTTTCAAAATTGCATCAATCTTTGCTTGCTTGATTTCTATGCCTCGATGACGAACGATGAATCCTAAAAACTTCCCCGATGTAACACCAAATGCACATTTTAATAAGTTCATTTTAAGTTGATATTTTCTTAGGCGCTCAAAAACTTGTCTTAAATCTTGGAGATGATCTTCTCACCTTTTGGACTTAACAATCACGTCATCAACATAACATTCAATGTTCTAGTGGAGCATATCATCAAAAATCTTCTGCATAGCTCTTTGATATATGGCACCAACATTGTTCAACCTAAACGGCATCACTTTATAGCAGTATATATCCTAAGGAGTGCGAAATGCCCTCAACTCCTCATCTTTTAGTGACATACGTATTTGATTATACCCAGATGATCCATCCATAAATGATAGTGCTTCATGCCCTGTGGTGGCATCAATCATGAGTTCAGCAAAATCATACTTAGGACAAACACCATTCAAGTCCCTAAAGTCAACACGAACTCGAATCTGGCCATTTTTCTTCCTAACTGGGACAATGCTGGAGATCCATGTTGGATAATTGACTTCTTGAATGAACCCAATCTCGATGAGCTTGTTTACTTCAGCTTCAATTAAAAGAACCAGTTCGGGGTGGAATGGCCGTTAAGCTTGTTTGACTGGACGAGTTCCTTACTTTATTGATAGATGATGGACTGCCACCTTTAGATCTAATCAAGCATCTCTTTGCACGACCATGCAAATACATTTTTGAATTCATATAATAACTCAACATATATTCTTCTTCCTCAGCAGTCAACAAAGTACTAACGTAGATAGGCCGAGGGTCATTGGCATCACCTAAATTGATCTCTTTCAATTCACCTACAGTGGCTTTAACACTTTCTTTGAACTTAAGATGGGCAATTTTAGCATTTTCTTCTTTAATAAACAATTCTTCACTCAAAGTAATATGGTATGCTGGCGTAATATCCTCTTCCACGGGCTCAATCTTCTTGAATTCCACGCATGCCCGTATTTTCCACCATTTCTTCTTATATGAACCGTCTTCATGACACCATCTATTTCACTTATGTAACAACTGCGGACAAGCCTGAAGATTTGCCTGAAAAGACGATCTATAGCATTTTGATGAGTTGGCCGACTAGTATTATCAACAATATGACATGAAGAGGCCGTACTTTCTCTATCATCTTCTTCGTCTATTTGAGTTCGTGTGAAAGATAATGGTTTGTAATTTAACCTTCAAGGCTCTACCACATGATATATTCAAAATAGAGCACCGTTTCATGTGTGAAGGAAATTGAACTCAGCTTTTTTGTTCGCTAACCCACTTCAAATATTTTAGCATTTTGGATGAATTCAATCTCTGATTATAGGTTCTTTCATGCCGCCACTTTCCAAGTCTATCAAAAATTGAGATTCGTGGGACTTTCTTCCCATTTTCATCAAAAACGTCATTTGTTGAGGAAAATTCCTCTCCAACTATATGATTACTACTAGCTCTCATAATCGCAATACGAATAGGATTATAAGGGACAAATCCAAGTCTCGTTTGAGAGCTTTGAACACTATGACCCTTTTTCTTCAATATCTTTTAGGTGGTGTTAAGCCCATACGTTTGCTTTCCAGAAGCCTCAGAAGGGAGTTTTCCCAAAATGGAATGTTCTTGTGGATTGTATCCAACTTTGACAAGAAATTTATAAGCTTTTGGATCAAAGCAACTCTCATTTTGAAGATGCAGAGATTCTTCGTGTTCCTTCTCGACTCCTTGAGTTGCGTGAACAAACGCTTTTAGCAGCTGAGGGGATGGCTTTTTCATATCAAGCTTGGTTAGAGGAAATGTCAATTCTTTCAATGACTCAAATCCTACCAGAGGTGACTCTCTCTTTATGTGTCTTTAGTGCTACATGCTAGAGTCAAGTCTTTAACATTGTTTCCTCCATCGAGATCATCTTGTTGCTTGGATTTCTCTTATTCTTTAGCCTTAGCAGTTTTCATACTTTTAGTATAGTATTTAGCATCTGCTAAGTGTGATTTAGCTTCAGTGAAAGGTTTTCTATCTCCAAGCACTTTCTTTACCACACCTTCTCGACAGTACTTGAAACATTGGTGCCAAGTAGAAGGAATTACACCATTTTCATGTAACTAAGGTCAGCCTAAAAGCATATTATCTGACATCTTGGCATCTATAACACGAAATAATGCTGTTGATGACATATCGTCCATCAATAACTTTACCTTTATTATTCCAAGAGCCCTTTGACCCCTTTGATTGAACCCTTAGATCATTAGGAGACTGTTTGTCAATTCATCTACGGGGATTCCTAAATCCTTCAACACATGCAATGGCAAGATATTGATTGCAGAGCCTCCATTAATTAAAATTCTATTTATTTTCTGCTCATGAGCATAGCCAGTTACCAATAGTGGCCTATTGTGGGGCTTGGAGACAAGCAACAAGTCTTCTTCAGTGAAAGTCATTGCCAACATGCACTTCTCAATCACATCATAATTTTCTTCATTAGATAAACATGCTATACTAGAAGAGATCCTTTCTTCACTTATAATGTAGCACGCAATATTACTGTTGTGATCACCAAGTAAACCCTTTTCAATCTCGATAGTAGCATGATTTAAGGTAGCATTATCTTCCTCAAGTGAGATTTTTCCTTGTCGGGCTAATTGCATCACTTTATCTTTGAATACAAAGCCGCCATGGATTGGGTGACCTACCAACCAATGGTACTTATGATATTTTGGGTCATCAATTTTCCCATCTTCTTCAAGTCGCTTTATTTTAGGTAATTCAATGAGATTTGCATTTAGCAAATCATCAAATATTCCAGAGACATCTGAATTGAGGAATGGGTATGTCTTAGCCTACATCTCCTTTAAAGTTAATTTTCTTTGTCTTCTTTCTTGGGAGACATCCTTCCTTTTGTCCTTTGTGCTTTCTACCTTCATATGAAACTTGATGGGCGTTGCATACACCACCATAGCTTCTTTACTCTGGTCCTTAGCAAGAGGTTTGCCCTATTTCTTGAATTCTTGCTTTCCTTAGACTTACGAGACTCTTGAATTGGTGGCCCTTCTATGCCGCAAACATGCTTAACTGTATATCATGGGCTCGAGTAGCTAATTCTTCAAATGTTTTGGGTTGAATTCTTTGTAGAATATATCAAAGTCCCCAATGCATCCCTTGAATGCACATCTCAGACAATCTATCTTTGCAATTAAGGCTTAAGTTTCTCAAATGATTAATGTAATCAAAGACTCGCTCTTGTTTCCATTGGCGGGAGTTGTTGAGTTCGATCATGCTAACTATTCTTTGGGTACTATAGAAACAATTAAGAAATTCTTGCTCCAATTGTCCCCAACTATCAATTGAGCCTGCTTCTAAGTCAGTGTACGGATCGAAACCATCGCCCTTCAAGGATTGAACAAATTGCTTAACTCAGTAATCTCCATATGTCCTAGCATTGTTACAAGTTTTAATGAAATGCGCCACATGCTGCTTTAGATTGCCTTTGCCATCAAATTGCTGGAACTTTGGTGGCTAATAACCAGTTGACATCTTTAAGTTGTCAATCCTTTGAATATATGGCTTGGAATAAGTCATAAATGACTTAGAGCTTCCTTCAAATTTGTCTTTGATAGTTCCCATGATAAACTCCCGCAGCTGGTCAACAGGAATTAGTCCATTGGTGGAAACTTGCAGTTCCTTTGTTTTAGGCTTTTCATTTTCAACTGGCAGCCTCTTTATGGATGTTTCGACTTCATTTTGAGCCTCTATTTGTTTCTACATCATACGACTAGTCTCAGCATTATCCACCTTGTTCATCAACCTAGAGATTTGAGAATTTTGCTCTTTGACATACTTTGCTAGCCCTTTAATAATCTTCATCAAATTAGCAATTTGCTCTTCCAAAGTTGAAGCACTCGTCACCATCATTGGCGCTATGCTTAAGGAACTTGAGGTTGAACGAGGAGTAGATACTGTTGATTCTTCCATTGAGTCTCCACCACCTTCATTAGTATCAATAGCATGCAACAATGCCTTTTCCACAACTTCAAGTGAATGATTTATCTTCATAGATGATTGCGACTTTTTGGCAATACTCCTTGTGGTGACGCCAACACTTCTTGCTCTTGTATTTATGAAATTTGAGGTAGTCATCTTCAATGCAACAGTTTTGTTGGTGGCCATAATACTTCAATCTTTGATGAAGGAAAGAGATAAGAGGTAAAGATAGTCCCACTGGGCATGCCAAAATTTGTAACAATAAATTTTCTTCTCTGCAAAAATTAAAATTACAAAACAAGAAAAAATTGTACAAATAAAATTAAAATCAAATCAATTAATCAAATGTAGATTCTATCTCTAATCTAATCCTCTGATTCTTCCCTTCTAAATATAATCTTGAGCTCCGCGAAAAATACCTTAAACGTCGTGGATCTCCTTTGAATTTGATTTGAATAGAATAATGCCAATTCGAGGACTCCATACCTTAATCTCAAATCAAATGCCGAAAATATATGGATTCCTCAACTTCTTTGAATTTGATTTGAATAGAATAACGTCAATTCAGGGGCTTCGCACCTTAATTTCGAATTAAAAGCCAAAAATATATGGATTCCGCAAAGAACGCCTTGATCGTCGTGGATCTCCTTGAACAAAAATAATGCCAATTCAAGGGCTTTGTACCTTAATCTCGAATCAAACGCCAAAAAAATATGAATTCCTTGAAGAACTCCTTGAACATCGTTGATCTCCTTGAGTTTGCTTGAGCGACTTGCTGGACTCCTTCAAAGTTTCTCTCATCTACTGGAATTTGAGTTGTGTCAAATGAGCTAGAATCACCCATTTATATAGGTGTTTGATGGAAGGCTTCTAATTGACTTGAACTTCTTCAAATGTTATCTCTTTGATAAAATAATATTAAATATTAAGAGATATATTTGATTTTGATAATATCAACCATCAAAAGATAATATCAATAACAAATATCTTTAATTTAATTGGTCTAGAGATGCAGACACTCCATCTTTGACACTTGTCAATACTTGATTTGAATATAAAATAAATACTAAATTATTAATTAACATTAACTATTTATCTTTTGGAATTAAATTTAATATATCCCAAAATTTAAATAGAAAATTTTAAATTAATATTTAATATATTATTTTACACGTGTCACTTCTCAATTGGTCAAAAATTTAATATGTTTACATTTATATCCTTGTATTTGCTTTATATAATCCACAGCTAAAGGGCAGTCAACTAGCTCGATCATTTTCAAACTGTACACATATTCAAGCAGCTATGAGATCTTCTTTAACTAGTAGTAGTGCCTAATGATTACGCACTTAAGCCATCGGAAGCAGTCACCATTGGCTTCCTAGTAATTGAGTTCAGCATCCTCAATTAGCAAAAATTGAAGCTGCTTGAATTCCCCATCATTTATTACCCACTCCAGCCTTTGAAAGGCAAAGCATCACAACTTGAGTACTTGAAGATTTGGTAATTGAGCAATCATTCTCATGTATTCTCAGGGATATCCAAACCACCTCAAGCTCAACTTTTTAAGACCAGATGGGAAACGATTTGTAATAGAAGTAACAACTTAAGACCTAGGATTAGGATTCATAATGACACATTTGAGTGATTCAAGTTTATGGAGATGGGGAAGAGGATCGAAGTAGCACAACGTTCAGAGCATCAGGTGCTAATTCAATTTGAATTCCTAATTTTTGAAGGCTGGGGATTCTTTCATGAACACCCTTTGTGCAATTGAGAGTATTGACATCTAAAAGTGTTACGAGGTTTGATAAGAAATCATCACCACAACCGCAAGGATCTGGTAGATTACTTCCCATGAACTGAAGATGCTTCAACTCTTTCATATCCCTGATCTCTATGGGCACATACAACCATGAATTATCGTCAGAGGATTTGATGCTCAGATGTCAACAGACAATCAAGTAATAAAGGTTCTGGAGTTTGGATATGGATGAAGGAAGCTTTCCATTATAAGTGGGGGCTAAGTACCTTAATAGGACTTGTTTTAATACTTTAATAGGAAACTTGTATAAACTGATCATAAGAAGATCCAGTACCCTCAGCAGCCTCAAGTTGAAACGTATTGGTACTAGATATTTATGGTGTAGATATTTATGGTGTGGACCAGTACACAGGATAGAGTGCGCCATTGAAATGGATTCCATCAAGTCATACACATCTTTTATGCCAAATAAAATGTTGTTATGGATGCACAACCGTCGCTGGCTTCTCATGATATGTGTAGAACTATTGGCATAACTATTTAAGATATGGAAAATCTTTTCCTTCCATGCTTCTATGAAACATAGATGCCGGAAGGTAGAATGGAGGCTGCAAGTTTCAATTCTAAAACAGGAGCTCTGCTGGCGGACTAGAACAAGGCTTCTGGAAACAAGATCCTCCAAACACTCCATGGCATAATCGTCAAACCTTTTGGATGTTGATTCAAGAAATCCCTCCGCACTCCACAATTTGATTAGCTTTGAGGCAGGGATCTCACAACTTAGTGGGAAAACTCCCATATAGAGAAAGCATGTTTTTAAATGTAGAGGTAAATACTTGTAGCTGGGAAGAAGTACCTTTGATATTTCTTCATGTGCATCCTTGAACGACAAATTTTTATTCTATGCTGCCTCTGCCCAGTACTCTAGTTTCATCTTACTTTGGGACAATTGCAAGAGGTAGGAAACCATGATAATTGTAAGAGGAAGACCTTCACAATTCTTGTCAATATCCTTTTCAACTTTCTCTAATTCAGGAGGGCAAAACGGTCCACCAAACACCTTGTCACAAAGAAGATGCCAACTTTCTTCTTTATTTAGGAAGCGCATTTGATGAGGATCTCCATGCCAGTCACCACATCGAGCTACTTTTTCTAGCCTAGTTGTTAGCATGATAGGACTTCCATTATGCTTGTCTAGAAGATATTTTTCCAGCATATCCCATAGTTTTGTACTCCGCACATCATGCAACACAATTAGATATTTCCTGTGGAACAAACTTTGGTACAAATACACAACTAATTCTTTCTCTTCTTTCATATGTGTTTTATCAATGTCATAGTTCATTTAGGTTTGAAGATCTAGCAAGATTCTTTTTAATTGGTAATTTGCAGTAATTGTGACCCACACACGACAGTCAAAATGATCCAAAACTAATGGATCTTCATAAACTTCTTTAGCAAGTATGGTCTTACCAAGGCCTGCCATCCTAACTAGTGAGATAGTTTTGATAATTGACCACCAATGATCTATTAGAAGAAGATCTTTGATTTTACTAAATTCATCATATAATCTAACCATCTTTGACTTCATTCGACCAAAATAAGTTCTTAATGGAACAACCAATGAGTTGCTTGGTACTAGATCTTTTTTACGGCACTCATCCTCCATCTTCTTTGCCTTTTTTGTTACGGAATTAATCTATTGCTTTACTTTCTCCAAGTCTGGGGAGAGGTCTAGCAAAAAAACTCTCATCTCCATGGTGTTCAGATTGTGAAAGAGACGGACTAGAAACATAGGATTGAAGTGCATCTTCTATTTTGCATATTGCCACTTTGATTTCTTCGTTTAAAGAGTTCACCCTCTCACTGCTTCTGCTGCTGCTGTAGATGCTTAATTCATATTAGTGTGCTGGTAATAATTTTCGCCCATATAATAATATGATGCCCTACTCTAATTTAATTTCTTGCATATGCAGTCACAATTAAATAAACAAAGAATATCATATGAAACATCGTGGTCATCTTGGCAGGTTTATATATGCAATATTAAAACTGTAATTAAGAAATTGCAAGTTTTTTATTTTTAATTTAGCCTTGGCATTAATGGTTTAACATTACCTCAAAACATTTCATCATAGCAAGCTGGTAAGATTAGGAAAATTGCCAACACTTTCGCACTAACTAAGAATACTGCTTTCTTATTGTGTTTGGTACTGAATACATGTTGGAGTGCAGGCCATCATGCAGAATGAACGATGAACATCGAGAGAGAAAACACTTGGGTGTGTAAAAGGACTGAAAACTTGCATAGAAATGTGTATGTACATCTTGTATATATATACAGTAGCAGCAGGATAATAAAGGCGGGAAATGTGTCCTAGCAAATTAACAATAAAATAACAAACTAACAGAATTACAGTTTCAGCAATTTACAAACTAACAAACTAACAAACCGTATTTCCTATTACCTTTCCTCAAGGTGGACGATGGGGGTCTTCGACGTCCAGTTTGGGCATTAAGGATGGAATGGAGTAGCAGGAAAGGCCTTGGTGAAGAGGTCTGCCAGTTGAGAATGAGAGCCAATGGGTAGAAGTTTGAGATTGCCAACAGTGACTTTGTCGCGGACGAAGTGACAGTCAACTTCTATGTGCTTCGTCCGCTCGTGAAAGATAGGGTTGGAAGTAATATGCCGGACAACCTCATTATCGCAGAAGAGTAAGGGGGGTCCAAGCAATGGAATCTAGAAATCATGTAGAAGTTGTACAAGCCAAACGGTCTGACGTGCAGTAGAAGCAATGGCTTTATATTTAGCTTCAGCTGAAGACCTTGAAACGATAGTTTGTTTCTTTGACTTCCAAGAGATGAGTGATGAGCCAAGAAAAATACAGTACCCAGTGGTGGATTTTCTGGAGTCCTTGCAGGAAGCCCAGTTGGCATCAGAGAATACGCTGAGTTGGAGTTTGGAAGTGGATGAGAAAAGAAGACCTTGTCCAGGGGAACTCTTGAGATAGTGAAGGAGATGATGAACAACATGTAAGTAAGGGAGGCGAGGCTATGATACACACTGACTCAACTTGTGAATAGCAAAGGTAATGTCTGATCTAGAGATGGTTAGGTAGAAAAGGCGCCCAGTGAGCCTATGGTACTGGGATGGGTTAGGTAATAAGTCCTCGTCAATGGATGTGAGCTGAGTGTTGGTGTCCATCGATAAGGTAGTTGGCTTGGAGGCAAGAAAATCGGTATCCTCGAGGAGCTGGAGAGTATATTCGCGTTGGGTCATGATAATACCTTTGGGAGAGCGAAAGATCTCGAGTCCAAGAAAGTACTTGAGATTACCAAGATCCTCCAGCTTGAATTCTTGCTGTAACGGACCCTTGACCAAGTTGACGAGATCAAAAGAAGGGCCTGTAAGTACAATGTCATCTACATAGACAAGCAAAGCAATGAAGGAAGTGCCCAAGCTGCAAGTAAATAAACTATAGTCACATTTTGACTGAGTGAATCCAAGAGAGATAAAAACTTGGGTGAGCTTTGAATGCGACTGCCGAGAGGCTGGCTTGAGGCCATATAGCGATTTATACAACCTGCATGAAAGCTTGGGTGATGGTGTGTGAGATGTACATCTAGGAACATAACCAAGGGGCATATCCATATATATTTCCTCAAAGAGCTCTCCATTAAGGAAAGCATTATTGATATCAAGCTGGAGAAGGTGCCATCATTAAATGGCAGCAAGAGCAAGTAATAATCGAACAATAATAAGCTTTGCAACAGAAGAAAAAGTATTAAAAAATCAACACCTTCTTTTTGAATATATCCTTGGGCAACAAGGTGAGCCTTGTGCTACTCAATAGTGCCATCAGAGTTGAACTTTAGCTTGAAAACCCATTTACAACTAATGGAATGTTTGTGGGGAGGGAGAGGAACCACACTCCAAGTATTGTTCAACTCCAATCTGGGAATTTGGAAGCTTGTTTATACGTTTTCAGTTCAAAGTGAGAGGAGACAGTAGCAAGGAAGGAACTATGTGAGAGAGATAAGCTATCATAAGACAAGTATTTGGAGATGGGGTAGGGTTGTGAGCTGGACATATATGAGGAACGAAGGAGACTGCAGTGGTAGTCTTGGAGATAAGAAGGGGGATGAACATTCCAAGAGGATCGTTTGGGAGGAGGACATGGAGAGAGAGAGGGTATATGAGCTTGTGGGGGCTTACTGATAGGCTGAGAAATGTATGAGTTTATGTGTTCAGTTGCTGGCATAGGGAGAACAAGAGAGGGAAAGGGATTAATAAGGTCTTGAGTGGGTGATATGTGTTGGAAGGGAAATGTGTTTTCATGGAAAATGACATCCCTAGAGATGACAATTTGCTTGTTAGTGAGATCATATAATTTGTAGGCCTTCATACCAGTAGGGTAACCAATGAAGATGCACGGTTTCACCCTAGGATCAAACTTAGTGTGGTGGACAGTGAGGGTGCTAGTATAAGCTAGGCAACCGAAAAGCTTTAAGTAGGAATAATCGAAGGAAGAGTTATGAAGAAGTTCAAAGGGAGATTTTTGTTTCAAAATTTTAGATGGGGTGCGATTTATGATAAAAGCAATAGATAAGATACATTCATTCCAAAATGAAAGAGGGACATGAGACTGAAAATATAAAGCTCATGCAACATTTAATAGATGTTGATGCTTCCGTTCAACAACGAAGTTTTGTTGGGGATGCTCGACACAAGAACGCTGGTGAATGGTGCCAGTTTTTGAAAAGAAATCTTTGAGGTCAAATTCTTTTGCATTGTCGGATCGAAACTGCTTAATGGTAGTGTTATATTGGGTGCTTATCATTTGAAAAAAATGCGGAAGTATAAATAAAGTGTCAGATTTTTGTTTCAGCAAAAAAACCCAAGTGAAATGAGAGTATTCGTCAACAAGTGTAAGGAAATACTTGTGTCCAGTGTGTGCTAGATAGTGAAAGGACCCCTAGATATCTCCATGTATTAGATCGAAAGGATGTTTACAAAAATGATTTTTGTTTGGAAAAGAAAGTCGCCTTTGTTTAGCAAGGGGACAAACGTTGCATGGTTCTATAAAGGACTCTACCTTACATTTCAAAATGTGCTAAAGATAAGTAAGAGTATGAAGGGAATGGTGGCTTAGTCTTTTATGCTATTTATGCATAGGGGACTGGCGTGTGTGATTGACAAGAACAGAAGTAGTATTATTATTTTTGCTTACAGCTTTCTCAAAATTAGCTATATCTAGGACATAGAGATCTTCCATCCATTTAACCTTGCTAATCACTTTCAGAGTCTGGGGCTCCTGGATTGTGCAATGTGTAGGAAAGAAACAAATAATGAGATTAGAATCTTTGAAGAGACAGCTAATAGAAATTAGGTGCACACGAAATTGAGGCACATAAAGAACATTTTGAAGGTAGATAGAGGGAGTTAGTTATATGGAGCCAATGTAGTGCACGGGAATGGAAGTTCCATTAGGCAATGATATAGTGGAGTTGTGAGTGGGTGTGAGGGTAGTGAACATGCCAGCATGTGAACAAATATGACCCGACGCTCCTGAGTCAAGTATCCAGTGAGTAGGTGAAGTAAAAGAGTGGCCAAATGAGAGATATATACATGTCGAGTATGAAGAGGTAGGAATGTCAGTTTTAGCTAATTTGGCAGATGTGTTGAGATAACTGGAGAACAGACCAAGGATCTGGGCATATTGGCTCGGAGTGAGGGTGTGAAGGACATTACCAACACCATCAGTCAGAGGTTGCTCAGAAACATGATTAATGGATCTAGACTAAGATTGTGGCATAGGAGGAGGTTTGGTAGCAGATATAGATGATGAAGATACTTAGCAAGATATTTGGCAAGATCGCAACTTGAACTTGAAGTCAGGGGGTATCCGTAGATTTTGTAGTAGGTTTCCACAGTGTGGCCATAAATGTCATAGTAAATGCAGAACGGGTGCTCCTTTTTGCCAGTTCTGTAACCAGAGGGAGGATGGCTAGCGTTTCTGTCAGTATGCTTGGGCGGCTGTCTAAGAGGATCAATTTTAACTGAAAAGGAAGCAGTGTTGGCAAGATTGCCGGATGTGGGGAGGGTTATAGATCTCTATCATTTCTCTTGTGAGATCAATGAAAAAACTTTGTTGATAGAAGGGAGAGGCTCCAGGAGCAAGATCTGAGCTCTAATCTGAGAAAAGGTATCATGAAGTCCCATTAGCAAAGTCATGATGTATTCCTGCTAATAATAGTCATGAACATCTCTAGCTCCACCGCAGGTGCAATGACCATAAGAGCAGGTGGGCCTGTAGTTGTTTAATTCCTCCCATAATGCCTTCCGTTTGGTGAAGTAAACACCAACAGATTCTGTTCCTTGAGTAAGGCTTATCAAATCACGGTGGAGCTGGAATATTCTTGGACCATTGGACTACTGAAAATGCTCCTGCAGATCAGTCCAAATTTCCTACGCCGATTCAAAAAATATGATACTAGCAAAAATTTCTTTGGAAACGAAGTTGAGAAGCCATGAGACAACGATATTGTTATTTTGGATCCATGAATTTAGGAGAACAACATCTTCTGGAGTTGGTTTGGGAATGGATCAATCAACAAAACCTATTTTATTTTTCACCATCAAGGCGATTACCATGGCGTGACTCCAGGAGAAGTAGTTGTCTCCGGTGAGAGGCTGAGAGACCAAAATCAAACCGAGATTGTCTGAGTGATGAAGGAAGTAGGGGCTTGAAACATCATCAATGGTGGATCTACCTTGGAGCCTGGGAGAGTTGGATGAGATTTGTGGTTCCATGAGGAAGGAGAAGAATGAAGAGGAGGAGAGATCAAGTGCAGAAGAACGTGCAGAAAATAACTACTGATACCATGTTGGAGTGCAGGCCATCATGCAGAATGAACCATGAACATTGAGAGAGAAAACACTTGGGTGTCTAAAAGGACTGAAAACTTGCATAGAAATGTGTATGTACATCATGTATATATATACAGCAACAGCGGGATAACAAAAGCGGGAAATGTATCCTAACAAATTAACAATAAAATCACAAACTAACAAAATTATAGTTTCAACAATTTACAAACTAACAAACTAACAAACCCTATTTCCTAATAGTGTAGCCTCGTTCTTGGACTCCTACCTAGATAACGATCTACAAATAACATTAATGTAAATACGAAAAGCTACTCTCTTGATTTAGCCGTGGATGTTTTTGGGTATAGGATGTTGGGAGCTTTAATGAAAATTCTTTGATGCTTAAATTATTATTTCATTCTTGAAAGAAAGTAATATGCAAAGAAAATATGAAAATAATAAAAATTGCATCCTCATAATGTAACAAACAATAGTATATATAGCAGTAGAGTTTGATTCATTGGGTCAAAATGGTTTTATATTCATGATCTAATTCAACTTTAGGTCCCGAAACTCCATTATGGTAATAAGTAGAATCTTAACAAATGGTCCATTTACTTTAGCCTATATCCAAATAGAAAAGTAGAATCCAAAAGAAAGGATTTTCAACCCATTTTAATTCACTAAGGCATTGTTTATTTATGTTTCTAAAGGATAAATTCCAACTTTCATAACTTTTTCAAAAAAGCTCTTGTGACTCTGAACCTATTACCAAAATAATATGTTCTTTTCCTAAAACCCTCCAAAAATATATTACAACTATATATATAACAAATTAATCATTAAATATGTATACATAATCAATTAATAATTATATATAATTTATTTTCACCCTACTAACCCTACAAAAATTACTATGTAATATACACAGTAAAATTTATCTCCTCCAAAAATATTTCCAAACAAAGCATTTCATCCTTAAACATATATATTCTAATAACCTCCAAAACAATAACAAACAAACATCCCATTTTCCAAATCCACTACCAAAATACATTCTTCCAAAAAAAATTTATCCAAAAGAACAAAACATAACCGAACAAACCCTAGGCTATTAGAAAACTACATAGAGTCCCAGAATAAAAACTAGGAAAAGTCGTTGCGCTAGTGTACTCAAATGTTGCCTCTCACGTACCAAAAGTTTGACATTTTGTGCTAAATTGTAACAGCCCTAAAATTGAGTATTTGAGAAAATAAGGATTTAGAAATCAAGATATTGGTTGCTTGGATTTTAGGGCCGGAAAAAATAAATTAAAAGGACTTAATTGCTTGGATATTGAAAATTTTGGGGTTGAATCGAAAATTGGTAAGACCTGATTGAATAACATTTAAAGAGTCTAGTGGGTCAAAGTAGGATTATTTTGGGTCAACTAGTTAAATGTGAGGCTCTAAGGAATTGAGGGACTGGAATTGAAGTGGGTTGAACTTTGAAGGATCCAATTGAAGGTTGGAATAAACTTTTGGGGGTTGACCTCTAATTTTTGAAAGAAAACCTATATATATAACTTTCTCCCCTCAATATTTCTTCATTTTTCACATGTGCTTGAACCTCACGTTCTCCAAAGACCTCATCTGGGAAGTGGCCAAACCCTACAAATTACCTACCATTGTGTTCTTCTCAACATATACAAGGATCACGTTGGTACCATTATTATCCAAAAACCATCAATGAGGTAGTCGAAATTTACATTGGAGGTCATGACCATGACGGCAAGTAGTAGTGTTGAGCCTTCGAAATTGAAATCAAAGGCTTTCCTGGTGGCAAATCGTGAAATTGAAATTGGTGTTTTGTTGGGGATGCTAGAGTGGTGGTGGTACGCAATTCTAGCGGTGGTGCTGAGACAGTCTCTTCAGCTCGTCGCAACAATTGTGTACGTGGCATCAGTTCATGGTTTTGGGGCCCTGTTAATCAAATCTTAGGTTAAGACTTAGAATTGGAATTAATACCTTGTACCATCATTTCTTCTAAATCTTGTGTATTGTTGAGGAATTAATGTAAGAATTCGATATAGGAATGAGGATGGACCATGCATGTAAATTTTGTAACTTAGTGAACCCGAATTTACATTATTTTATCATAATTTTAGGATTAATTGCTTTAATCAAAAGAGAAAATCCTAATTTTGTGAATTGAGACCTAAGCAATAAAATTAGGTTATTGAGAATAATTGGACTCTTATTATTGATTTGGCACAATATTACAAGGTTAATTATGTGATTAAGGACCTAATATATTCCTTTATCAAGACCAACATATTTAGCATCTTCTTTATTGAGAATGTCGATCAAACCCCTTAACTATCGATTTGGCCAATTCAGTATCAGTTTTAGACCGTTATTTGTATGATTGTAATTTTAAGGTTGAAAAAGAATTTTGACTATGGATCTAATCTTTTGGTTAGGTGATGAAGAAGTGGGTCCCAGGGACCAGTAGTTGGTGATTGCATTTTTCTGAGACTACGGAGCTGAGGGCCTGCCAATCTGGCACTTTCTTACACCTATCTGTCATTGTGTTAAACCCCTGAGTGGGTTAGACTAGTTTCTGTACTATACTGTATCTTGTTTATTGAAATTTGTGAATGTTTAGAATCTTGCTTGTTATCTATTAACTGATTGGTATACCTTTGTGAGGGCTGTTTTCTAAAATTTGTTTTGACACAAACTTAGTATTTCTGTTCTAGATCCAATAACATAGACAATCTCGATTGGTTTGAACTCGTCCTGCTTGTTATACATTTGGTCTTATTTAGTTATTTGAGACTGTTCTGTAAGTCAGTAATTTGCCATGTTGGCATATTTAGACTGTTATGCATTCTATTATTGCCTCATCAACAAATCTGATTAATTGATATCTGCTATATGTATGGAGATATGTCTAGGCTGAGTGCCAATCTTAGCAGAATGCTTGGGTATATGGGACACCTAGGGATACTCATAGGTGTTAGTGATATGCTAGGGATACTCCTAGGTATCAGCGATATGCCAGAGATACTCCTAGGTATCGACAGTGTGCCAGGGATACTCCTAAGCTTCAGCGATGTACTAGGGATACTCCTAAGCATCTACCCTGTGTGAGGCTGTCACGCTTGGATGTGTCTGATCGATTGGAATAAGATTGTTCTGATATATATGTTAAGTTTGTTTTGTTGAACTATGTATGACTCGGGTTTGTTTATTCTAACTGTATCTGATTTATTGTAAACTGTTCATGGAATAATAAGAAATGAGAGATTCCTATTTGTGAAAACTATTATTTGTATGTAATATGTTCTTATTTTGACTGTTAAATTATTATATGATGAGATGATTCTTCCTCCACAGATTCCTATTGCTTATGATTATGATTATCCCTCACTGGGTCCTCTGGACTTACCCTATTGTATTATTTTGATTTTCTCATGTAGGACTGAGTGATGAGCTTGGACTCCAGGTTTGGATCGGCAAACGCATTTTGTAATAGAAAAGATGTTTGTAAATGCTTATGTGGACATTTTATATAACTTAGAGATATTATGATATGTTAGGTCTAAATTAAATATCGACAGTATGTATATATTGTGTTAAATGTTATGAAATCATCTATGGCATGTATATAGTACTTTTATGGAAGTTTTATTAAGTTGAAGTCTGCTTATTAATTATTTATAGGTTAAGATTTATGTCTGAACAGATGACATCTCAGCTTAGGAATTATCTTGAGTGGGGTGCTACAGGAGGTATTAGAGCCAAGGTTATCGATGATCTAAGTGTTAAATATCATTGGGATTTGTGACTAACCTTTTGTTTAGGTTAGTTTGAGTATGAATTTTAAGTATTTTACATATTGGAAAGCTCCTATTTGATTCAAAGATTTAGGATGATTTGATCAGTTGATATTAATAAGATGAGTTTATGCATTACAAGGTGGCTGTGGGATCTTATCGTTTATCATAGAATGATTGAGACTTGTGTACCTATGAGTTCGATTTCATTTCATCTAGTCCTTTTCTTTCTTTTAATTTTGGATGTTTAGAAAAGTTGGTAGAGTTGATAGCATCTCAAGGAAGTTCCGGTACACCCGCTCCTTGCAGAACTGGACGATGGGAAAGGCCTCCCGGGTGATGGGTTAATGATCAATGGGCTCCAGGGTGAGAGGTACGTGCTTACTCTCAAGCTATGCAAGAAGAAAAGGTTTCATAAACCAGCCATCAGACCCTATGTACTAGAAGGGACCGAGATTTGTGCCACAGGGTCAACAGCCAGATGGTAGAGTAAGAATTGCTAATGAAATGGTTGAAGATCGAGCATTGGAATGGTTCCTATATTTTTAGCCCCTGAAGTTCTTAAGAGACCCTAATGATAGAAGAGCTGAAGAATGGATTGGGAGTTTAGAGAATACTTTTGAGAGACTAAGCTATTCAGATGAGCAGAATGTTCAATTTGCCATGTTCCTTCTTGAAGATTTTGCCCGAAGTTGGTGGAAGATGATTGATCGAAGATGGATGGCTGAAGGAACCCCCCGAACTTGGGAGAATTTCACCCAAGACTTCGTGAATAAATATATACCAGAAGTGGTGAAGCAAGCAAGAGAAAGAGAATTTATGGACCTTATACAAGGGGCATAGTTTGTAAGTCAGTACGAGACTACTTTTAGCCGATTGATATGATATGCTCCCCATATGTAAGATGATGAAGGTCGAGAGACCCGACGGGTTGCACAAGGGTTGCGGCCAAAATTAAGAAAGGGTTTAGCTATTTGTGAGCTACTGAACTTCAACCAAGCAGTAAACAAGGCATGGAAACTTGAGTCAGAGCTACAGGAAATCCAAAAAATTGAGAATAAGGGCCAAAAGGAAAAGATGCACTTTGATGGGCAAAGTAATGTTGGAAAAAAATAGCCGAAGCTTCAGGTGGGAAGCACTGCCTAACAAGTCCCTCAGTCTGGCGAGATGACAAATTTAACTCAAGAGAGGCTAGAAAAGTAATGTGGATTTTGTGCAGCATCTAGCCATAAGGAATTGGAATGCTGGAAAAAATAGGGTAGGTGCTTGGGCTATGGAAGCAATTAATACTTCCTAAAATATTACCCCAAAAGGAGAGGCCCCATATCTATAGGGAAAGGAAAGCAGATAGTAAGAGCTAGTGAAAAGTAGACAGTACGAGCTCGGGCCTATGCCTTGATAGGAGAAGAAGCACCCGATCTTAACGAGATAATAGAAGGTAGGATTTCTAATTCTGAAAATTATGATAATTCCATATATGATTATAGTGTTTCGTATTCTTTCATACTTGTCGTATTTCCTTGAACTAGATATGAAACTGAGACTACAGTTTGTGAAATAAAAGTTAAGACACTATGTATATTGGGATTGCCTAGATGATGATTGGGGATAGATTACATCATGCCAATCTCACATAGATGCCTATCTAAGAGTACAAAGTGATAATCAAAAGGAATTGCCTGTATAGCCATCAGGCACAGGTGAATTGCTGCACCAAATGCATCACTCTCGGAGATGAGATACCAATACCAAACTAACTTTCTGTAGATAACGCCTCTCCAATTCCAATTATATCTATGCTAGAGACTAAAAAGATTTTGAGAGAAGACGGGGAGGATTTTTGGCATATCTTATCAACAAACCCTAAGATATAGATTAAAGTCGAGGAATTGGAAGTGGTAGCTGAATAACCGAGGGGTGGCATCAGCTGAAGGCTAGAAAAGACCACGCAAAGCACTTACGTATGGTTCCCGAAACCTAAGAGAGCATCAATTGTATGCAAAATTTAGCAAGTGCAAACCTTGAATAAAGAAGATAGCTTTTCTTGGGCATATCACATCCTAAGATGGGGTAGAGGTTGATCCATCTAAGATAGATGTGGTAATCAACTGGAAAAGGCCGAAATATGTGATAAAAGTTTGTAGTTTTTTGTGTCTTGTTGGCTATTAATGAAGTCGGCTATTAACGAAGATTTATGCAGCACTTTTCTAAAATAATGGACACGTTCAATAAATTAACTTAGAAAAGTCAACCATTTAACTGGAATAAGGATCTGAACATGAGATAGTGCTGATGGATGGAAATTCTAGAAGACTATGATTCTTCCATCACCTATCACCCAAAAGGTAAATGCAGTAGCAAATGCCTTGAGCCGAAAGGCTAGAATAGCTCACTTATTGGAAACAAAAGCATCAAAAAGCCTAAGAATGGGTGTTGCGTTGAAATTATTATATTGAGTAGGATTGCAGAGATAAGTTCAGTCCGAATTACAGGATAAAATACGATGTGCCCCAAGCCAATGGTATATGGGTATTGAAATAGAAGGAAAGGTTGGAAGTTCTGGAGAGTCTGAATTCAAAATCAAGGTATTCTTCTGTTCCATAAGAAAATAAGTGTGCTGAAAAAAATAGAAGTGAGATTGTTAGATAAGGCACACAAGTCAAGATATGTGATGCATCCGAGCAGCACGAAAATGTATCAGGACTTGAAGAAGCAATTTTGGCATAATGTAATGAAAAGAGAATGTAGATCGATTGACCAAATCTGCTTTTTTTCCTGCCAATCGGAGATAGGAATTTGGGGACTAGATTCTTTTAAGGGATGAGGATTGTAACACCTTTAAATTTAGGTATAGAAAATAAGGATTTAGAAATCAAGATATTCATTGGTTGGATTTTAGGGGTCGAAAAACAAATTAGAAGGACTTAATTGCTTGGAAATTGAAAGTTTTGGGGTCAAATCGCAATTTGAGAAGACCTGATTGAATAACATTAAAGAGTTTTGTAGGTCAAAGTGGGATTATTTTGGGTCAACTAGGTGAATGTGAGGCTCTAAGGAGTTGGGGACTAGAATTGAAGTGGGTTGAACCTTAGAAGACCCAATTGAAGGTTGGAATAAACTTCTGGGGGTTGATCTCTCATTTTTGAAAGAG
Source organism: Jacaranda mimosifolia (assembly GCA_018894105.1). Lineage (NCBI taxonomy): Eukaryota > Viridiplantae > Streptophyta > Magnoliopsida > Lamiales > Bignoniaceae > Jacaranda > Jacaranda mimosifolia. The sequence goes on along the minus strand of CM032124.1, from coordinate 4,756,169 downwards.
GACCTATATATATAACTTCCTACCCTCCCCCGACATTTCCTCATTTTTCACATACACCTCAACCTCACCTTCTCCAGCGATCTCCTCCGGCAAGCGGCGAAACCCTACAAATTACCTACCATTGTGTTTTTCTCAACATAGGGACCACGTTGGTACCATTATCTTTCAGAACCCACTAGTGAGGTGGCTGAAATTTTCATTGGAAGTCACAGTTATGGCGACGAGTGTTGCGCTTGACGGAGCGACAGAGGATGTTGGTTCCTAGGTGGTGGTTCCAGTAGGGCTCAGCTCAAAGATTGCATTAGTAGCTTTGGATTGAAGATTGGCGTGGTAGCGGAAGAGGAATTGAAGAAATTTAGCCATGGTGGCCAGTGGTGGTGCTGAGCCTTTAGAGCTAAAATTGAAGGCTTTCCTTGTGGTGAATCATGAAATTGACATGGTCATTTTTTGGGGGGTGCTAAAAGGCGTTGAATGGTGGTGGTACACAACTCTACTAGCGGCGACGTGGCACCACAGTAGTGCTAAGATAGTTTCTTTAGCTCATTACAACAATCGTCTACATGGCATTGGTTCGTGGTTTCGGGGCTCCGTTAATCAAATCTTTGATAAAGACTTGGAATTGGAATTGGAATTGATACCTTATACCGTCCTTTTTTCCAAATCTTATGTATTCTTGAGGAATTGATGTAAGAATTTGATATGCCAACTAGTATGGACCACACATGTGAAATTTTGTAACTTAGTGGACCTGAATTTGCATTATTTTATCATAATTTTAGGATTAATTGCGTTAATCAGAAGAGAAAACCCTAATTTTGTGAATTGAGACCTAAGTAATAAAATTAGGTTATTGAGAATAATTGGACTCTTATTATTGATTTGGCACAATATTACGAGGTTAATTATGTGATTAAGGACCTAATATATTCCTTTATCAAGACCAACATATTTAGCATCTTCTTTATCGAGAATGTCGATCTAACCCCTTAACTATCGATTTGGCCAATTAAATATCGATTTTAGACCATTATTTGTATGATTGTAATTTTAAGATCTAATAAGGATTTTGAATGTGGATTTAATCTTTTGGTTAGGTGAGGAAGAAGTAAGTCTTAGGGACCAGTAATTGGTAATTGCATTTTTCTAAGACTACGGAGGTAAGCTTTTGCCAATCTAGCACTTTCTTACACCTATTTATGATTGTGTTAAACCCCTGTATGGGTTAGACTAGTTTCTGTACTGTATTGTATCTTGTTTATTGATATTTATGAATTGTTCAGATTCTAGCTTGTTATCTGTTAACTGATTGGTATACCCCTGTGAGGGTTGTTTTCTGAATTTCATTTTGATACAAACTTAGTATTTCTGTTCTAGCACCAAGAACACACATTGCCTCGATCAGTTTGAACTCATCCTGTCTATTGTACGTTTGGTCTTGTTCAGTTATTTAAGCTTGTTCTGTAAGTTAATAATTTGCTATGTTGGCATATTTAGACTGTTATGCATTCTACTGTTACCTTGTCAACAAATCTGATTGATTGGTATCTGTTATATGTAGGGAGATATATTTGGGCCGAGTGCCAATCCTAACTGAATGCTTGGGTATATAAGACACACTAGTGATACTCCTGGGTTTCGGTGATATGCTAGGGATATTCTTAGGTATCGACGGTGTGCCAGGTATACTCTTGGGCATCGACAATGTGCTAGGGATACTCCTAAGCATCTATCGTGTGTTAAGCTGTCTTGCTTGGACATGTCTGATCGATTGGAATAAGATTGTTTTGATATATATGTTAAGTTTGTTCCGTTGAACTACATATGACTCGGGTTTGTTTATTCTAACTGTATCCGATTGTTTGTAAACTGTTCATGGAGCAATAAGAATGGAGAGATTCCTATTTGCGAAAAATTTTATTTGTATCTGATATGTTCTTGTTCTGACTATTAAATTATTATCTGATGAGATGATTCTTCCTAAACAAATCCCTGCTACTTATGATTACGATTGTCCCTCATTAAGTCCTTTGGCTTACCCTATTGTATTATTTTGGTTTTCACTTACAGGACTGAGTGATGAGCTTGGACTCTAGGTTCGGATCGGCGAATACATTTTGTAATAGAACAGATGTTTGTGGGTACCCTTGGACATTTTGTGTAACTTAGAGATGTTGTGTTATGTTAGGTCTGAATTAAGTATCGGCAGTATGTTTATATTATGTTAAATGTTATGGAATCATCTATGGCATATATATAGCACTTTTGTGGAAGTTTCATTAAGTTGAAGTCTGTTGTTGTATCTGATAAGCTTTGAAAAGTTCTCATGAGCCTATTGATTGTTTATAGGTTATGATTTAAGTCTAAACATGTGACATCTCAGCTTAGAGATTATTTGGAGTAGGATGCTACATAAACAATCCGCTTTAGATATGTATTCGTATTCTTTTAATACTTTTTAGCAGTATTTCAAAAATTAGATCGGACCAGTCGGTCAGATCGGTTAGATCAGTGGCCAGTCCAGTGCAATTAAAATCTAAAAAATGATGTCGTTTTGAACCGGTCAAAATTGGTTAAAAACTAGTTGGTGGTTCGATTGGTTTGCCACTGGTTCACTTGGTTTTTCTTCTTAATTTTAAAAATTAAAAATTTTTAAAACTATAAAAAATGTAAAAAAGAAAAAAGTGTTTTGATTTGAAGATGATGACTAAAATTTTAGACGTAGTTTTTTGAAACATGAATTTATTTAATTGAAATTTAAAAAAACAATAGTTATATGTGGATCCTTATATTTATTTTGTTGTTTTATTTTATTTTATTTCTATTAACTTGTGTTATACATTTAGTTTATAAAAATTTGGTTTTACTTGGTTTTGATTTATGAAACAAGCAATTACTTAAATTAATATTAAGTATTATTTATTTATTTATTTATTTATAGTTGACTAATTGTGAGGTAGTATTTTTTTTTAAAGAACGTATTTAAAAATGAGTAAGAATTGAAAATTTTTCAAATAATATTTTTTCTATACTATTGAAAGTTTATTTTTTGTTAATATTAAAATATTTTATATATTTATAAAATTAAATATAATTATTACGCCATTATGATATGATACCAGTTGAATTGATGGTTGAACCAATCAAACTAGTAAAACCAGTAACTATTTATATTGTCGATTCTTTATCCGATTCAATTTTGAAAACGTTGCTTTGTAGGGCACTTTTACATGTATGCGTCGAACACCATGTACACACAATATCATTTGACCACAAGAATAGGTGGATGTGAACCCAATCCAATGAGTACCAGTGTACCATTAATCACCCAATGTCATTGGTATATCTCTTGTGCAGATTCTAAAGCAGGTATTGCTTTCTCATCATTAATGAACTTAGCATAAATCCCATACTATGCACGGTTTATTTATTTAATTAATTAAATCAAATAAAAAATTATAAATTTACAATTAATTGTAGTGCTTTTACAATATGTGTGTGTGTGTGTGTTTCTTAATATTTAATTAATAAAATACTTTTTTTAAAATTATTATTTCAAATATTTACGTAATAATGTCAAAAATGGGTAAAATTACATTTTGTTGACCTATAATTTTACCTAATTTGGTTTTTGATATATCCTATAATTTATAGAATTATAATTTTAGTCTTATATTTATTAAAGAATTATCAAATTTAATCATTTTTTCATCGGAGGTAAAAAAAAAATCAAAAAAGTTGACGTGGTATGGCGGCAATGTTCCCATTTAGGATTTTTGCTTTGTTGGCAAAAATACAACTGATATGATTTTTTAATAACTACACATATATTATGCACGCATATATATACATGCACATATATATATATATATATATTATATTTATACCTTGCTGCCCAGGACCCACTTCCCCTGCTCCCCAAGTTCCCACAACTGGATCACCTCCCCGCCCTCCCCAAGCACCGAACTGCCATGGTCATGGCAGCATTGAGACAAGCCGTTGCTGGCCGCCTGGATAGGCTCGCCATAGCCAGCGGCCAACCTGACCAAGCTGCCACCAAGACCACAGGCTGCCCGAGCTTCCAAGAAGTCAACGGCTATCTAAACAGGCTGGCAAAAATTACAAAATGGCACACTCTGGTTGAGTCACGGCAGATTTTTAATTTGGCCAATTTTTTTAATCTCCAGTAAGACATGATCTCCGGTAAAACAAGGATTACATGTGACAATGTTTCAATACATATAGGACTAAAATTGTAATTTTACAATTTTAAGATCAAAAGTCAAATTAGGTAAAATTATAGGACAAAAAATAAAATTTTACCATAAAATTAGTAAATAAAAATAATGTGGTTCATTAAATAAAATTAGTACTATGAAATATTTCTATATTTTGTAGCTCAAATTATAATCTCGTGCTATGACGCGAATTCAAATGCTTTTGAAAAACATAAATAATAAAAAATAATATTGCAATTAAAACAAATAATAAAAATTAATGAATTTGATCACTTGTTTTCGTAAAATATAATTCTTGAAAGTCTCGTCAGAATATATTGAATCAATTGAGATTTGCGAGCATAGTCATCCAATATTTAAATGTTAAATATTTGTGAAATAATAATTCTTCTAAAACAAAAAAAAAAGAAAAAAAATCCCGAAAACTAGTGATTTGATGAAAACCATTTTTGTCTTAGCTTTTCAATATATTTGATCGGAGAAACTTGCAAAGTCACACTATAGTAACTATTAGTTACTATAATCGAAATAACTATCGAATTGTCATGATTGTAACATTCGTAAAAATTTAATTGGTGAAAATTTTAAATATTATTATTAAAAAAAAAAGTTTTAGGGGTCAATGTTAGAATTAAATCAGATCTGTGAAACTCATCACACATAAAACTCAAGAACCATCATGTTAAATCATCAAAAATCAATTTATATGCGGAAGCGTACCTGAATCCATGAATACTAATGAAATCCTATGAGTCTTGTGGTTATTGATCTTCCAAATTAATGCATATAAAGTTTGGGAGAAGTTACACTCTCTTTTCTAATGATGGGATATCAGGAAAAAAAAAAATCATACCCATAATTCGGGGACTATAGCCCTAATATAATTGTGTATTTTTTCTTTATTTTTAATTTGACCCATCATAAAAGTAGAAATTATAAATTAGAGTATCCTCGCATATAAGCTCATACTTTGTAAGGTAACTTGGGTCCACCAATAATTAGATCACTTTAATTTGGGCCAAGCCTTTTTACAATAGAAAATTGCATATAATTATTCTTTATATATATATATATATATATTAAAGTCCAAAATCCAACAATCTCCCACTTGGACTACATATATATATATATATACATCACATTATAATTATTTGCCATAATATAACTTTATGAGCTCAAAATTTTTGCTACCATAACCAAATTAGCTTTAAACAATCTCGTCCATCAATAATGTCAACATAGAACCAAGGCAATTTTCACTACATATATCGTAACTATATCCATCCCTGATCATGTATATCAACATAACCAAATGATGTAGATCTACTATGGATGTGTAGCATGGAAATTACATATAATGTGATCTAAAGATGCCTATTCCAATTGGCCCATTTTAAACTTTAGGGAGATAAAATCATACCAAAATTAGAGTGTGGATAAAATCGAAAGAAACTTTATTTCTACAGAAAATAACCTCAAAATATCACAAACTGAAATAACTAAAAAAGTGCCTATACAGAAAAACATTTAGAATTACAAAGTCCCACTAAAACTGAATGTCCTCAAATGACATGACAACCATATGAGCAGTGTGCTCATGAAAGACCTTGGGTGGCAGTCCTTTAGCAAGCGGATCCGCAATCATGGATTTTGTGCTAATATGCTCTATAGACAATTGACCACTCTGAACTCTTTTCTTTAACAACCACGAACTTAGTGTCTATATGTTTTGACTTTGTGATGCTCCTATTGTTCTTGGAATATAAGACTATTGACTTATTGTCACAAGATAACTTACGTGGCTTTTGAATTGTATCCACAATTCGCAGCCATATTCCATGATTAGATGCCTCATAATACGCTATAATCTCAGCTGCCATGGTGGAAGGAGCTACAAGTGCCTACTTAGCATTCTTCCAGGAAATAGCTCCCCAGCAAGTAGATAAATATAGCCCAACATAGATTTCATACTATTTTGGCATCTGACAAAGTTGGAGTCTGAATACTTGATGATTTCTAATTTATCTGGCCTTCTATATGTGAGCATGTAATAATTTGTTCTTTATAGATACTGCATGACTTATTTGGCTACTTTTCAATAATCCATTCCTGGATTGCTCAAATATCTGCCTAACATCCCAACAATGTATGTAATATCTAGATGCGTATAAACTTGAGCATACATTAGACTCTCTATTGCTGATGCATAAGGAATCTTTTGCATTTCCTTCTCCTCAAAAGCATTCATTGATTGAGAATGAATTTGTCTCCTTCAGCTATAGGGGTATCACCTGGTTCACAATCCTACATGCTATATCTCTTGAGAACATTTTCAATATAAGCCTTTTGTGATAATCCAAGGATACCTCGAGACTAATCATGGTGTATCTAAATCCCTAATACAAAAGTTGCATCATCAAGATCTTTCATCTCAAAATTCCATGCCAAATATCTCTTAGTTTCGTGCAACAAGCCTATATTGTTGTGGCAAGCAATATTAGGGGTGTTCACAAGTCGGGTTGGTTTGGGTTTGAGAGGAAAATGAATTCGAACTTATAATTTTAGTTAGTTTGGTTTGGTTCGGATTTTGTAATTTTTAATTCTTGAACTCGAACTAAACCAACCCTTGGGTTGGTTTGGTTTGGTTTGGGTAATCGGGTCAAGGAAGGGGGGGAGGATGGGAGAAGGAGGAGAAATCACCAGTTGCAATTTCTGTAGTTTTTTAACTAGGACATCAAGACAATCAAGTTATTCTTAAAACATTCATCAAAATTTCTTTAGCACATAGTATTGCACCATAGCACGACAAGCCATAATTGTTATAAATTATCTTCTTCTTTACCACAAGCTATGATTGATACTATAAAATCACAAATCCAAATTTAAATTTAACATTAAATATAAATATAAATAACAAAAGCCATAATTTAAAAAAAATAAATTATTATTTATTTTAATTAAATGATCAGGTTAGGTTGGTGAATATGAAATTCAAGAACCAAACTAAATATAATTAGGTTTGATCAAATTTTACTCGATCAAATCCGATCACCCAATCTAAATCAAACCAATTATACTAGTTTGGTTTGGATCGTTGGGTTCATCGAATTGGATTGATTTGATGAACACCTCTAAGCATCATGTCATCGACATACAAAACCAGCGCGCTAACTTTCACATACACTTTTATCCCACTAAAGCTATTCTTCCATCAATACATGCAAACCGATGGTCACCCCACCACCTGATTATTGTTCCTCAATGTTACCTTCTCCTCCTTGCTGTTGCTGAAGATGTCAAAAAATACCATTTTCTTCTAATTCTTCTCCACTTCACCACTGCCACCGCTGGGAAGATTTAGCCTCAGCTCCATTTTGAGTCCTAAACCGATTTTCTCCATTTTTAGATAAAAGGTTTCTTTTTTCTTGCGAATTAATTTCCTTTCTTTCTCTTTTTTAGGTTAATTTTATATAAATATTGAGGTTGTTTTTATAAATGCATAGAAGAAAAGATGATGCTAAGTTAAAGAAACTTAGTAGTCAGTCACATGAGAAACAATGAAATATGCTTACTCCTACTGAACTTATGGTATATACAATCATCAGCCAGATTCATCTCAAAGTCGAACGAGATAATTGTTTGGTGAAATTTGTAATACCACTAATGAGATGCCTGCTTACGTCTATAGATAGATTTCTTTAATTTGCAAACCATTAACTTTGCATCACCTGACACATAATTTCTTGGCCACACCATATAACTTGTCTCATCAATATCGCCATTGAACAACGCGGTCTTAACATCCATTTGATGTAGCTCAAGATCAAAATATGCAACTAAAGCCATTATAATTCTGAAGGAGTCTTTCGATGAAATTAGAGAGAAAGTATCTTTATAATTGATGCCTTCTTTCTGTGTGAAGCCCTTAGCAACAAGATGTGCCTTGTACCTCTCCACATCGCCCTTCGAATCCCTCTTGGTTTTAAAAAAATCCATTTGCAACCAATAGGCTTTGCACCTTTAGGCAATGGGACAAGATCCTGCACTTCATTGTCCTTCATGACTTAATCTCTTCATTCATGGAAGCAATCCACTTTTAAGAGTTAGAACTTTCCATGGTTTGACAAAAGATGATTGGATCATTTTCCATTACTCCAATGTCAACATCATGTTCTCGGAGAAATAACATATAATTATCAGAAATTGCACTTCTCCTTTCTCTAGTGGATTTTATTAATGGCATTAGTTCTTGAGGTTGTAGAGTTTGTTCTTCTAGAATAACTTCTTGAACCTAAATGGGAGGTTCAATGACATTGTCTTGATCTGGAGTTGCTTCTTGAACAACGTCAGGTATAGAAAACTATTCGTGAACATTGTTAATAGCAGTCGGAGGAATATGCTAACATATTCCCCAAAGAATATGTTAACACATTTCTCTTCAATGACAAAGTCTCTAACTTTTTTCTCCCCCCGCAAACTCAACATCCTCAAAGAATCGAGTATTACCTGTCTCAAAAATAGACTTAGTTGTGGTATCATAAAATTTGTAACCCCTAGATCTTTCAATGAAATAGCAACTGATAGTTTTGGAATCTAGTTCCTTTTCGTTTGGCCTATAAGGCTTGCCTCGAGTGGACATCCCTAAATATGTAAATGCTTTAAACTAGATCTCTTGTCTGTCTAAAATTCATAAGGGGTCTTTTCAGTTGTCTTTCTTCTTGTCCTTTAAGGGAGAGGCTAGGTGAGCGCACTCTGTCTTTTCTTGCTTCAATCTCCCATCTTCCTGAACACAGTGTAAGATGAGCTTATTAAGGGACCATGAGTCCTTTTAGCAGTTATAGCTCACCTTGAACTAACTAAACTGTGCTGGAAGGGATATCAAAACTAGATGCACTAACAAGTCTTCAAACACATCTAACTTGAGTGCCTTTAATTTTGAAGCAAGATGAGGCATTTCCATAATGTACTCCCTTATGTTTCCTTTACCCGTGTACCTCATTGAGATGAGCTTTGCTAAGGTTGTACTAGTTTCAGCCTTTTCATTCTTAGCAAATCTCTTCTCAAGGTCCTCAAGGAAAGCCTTAGCAGTATCTACCTTATCAGACATAATGCCCCTAAAAGCTTTTGCAATAGCATGCTTGATGACCATGAGACTTATGCGATTAGACTTTTCTTACTTTTCCATCTCCCTCTTTTCATATGAGGTACTTGTATCAGTGAGATCAACGGGTTTAGCAACCCTTAATGCAAGGTCTAGGTCCATGACTCCAGGAGTAATTAAGATACTTTCTTGCCATGCCTTAAAATTTATGTCATTCAACATAGGAATTGAATTGGTGCTAGCAGTGATATCAGCAGCAAAAGCAGAAACTGAGTAGAGAACAAAATAAACCAAATAAATAAACTTATATAAATACCAAAGCAGAAACCAAAATGGAATAATAAATTCAAATAAAGGTAAACCCCATCTCAAGATATTGGACACTCCATTAATATTCCATCTTTGGATAAAATAATTACTTGTAAGTGATATCTTGGTGCAGTAATCAAACACTGATAGTAAAGTAATATATCGAACAATAAATCTTCCTTTGGACTGATTTATTGCTCATATGTAAAACCAAATAATTATAACATGTTTATTACCACAAGTGTACATTTAATTTTGTTAGATATAAATTTTCCTTTAGGCCGATCAATACTAATTTGCATAAGTTACATGCACATAACAGTTTATATTTCAACATAAATTAACTTCCACAAGTGATGTCACTTTGGTGACATATTGCTTCAATTAATTTATATCAAAATTTGTATAAACATACCAATATTTGAATTAAAATTCTCCAAAACATTTATCAAAACAAACAAATATATATATATGTATTCAAAACAAAAATATACCAATACTCATGTGACTTAATATCGTCTTTATAGGGCAGAAAGACCAAAATAAAACATGACGGAAATTATATGTTTTCAACAAATCTTGACAAAAACTTTTATCCATGAAACAATTCCAAAAAAAAAAAAAAAATCAATAATAGCACGCAAAACTGCCACACTGTATTACATGTGCTATATCGTTCATACTCAAGTAGGTCTTTTTTTTTTTTTTTAATTCAAAACACAATTTGTTGTGGCCAATGATTTGAAAACTGGACTACACCAGCCGGTCCGACCGGTGATCGGTGGCATGTTCGGTCGGGTTGAAGGCTGAAAATCGTTAGTGGTCAAAATTGGTCAAAAATCGATTGAACCTATAAAAAACGGATCAGTTCAACCAGTTCACATTTTTTTTTATTTTTAATTTTTAATTTTTTTTAAAAAAAGTAAAAAGGAAAAGAGAAATTGTGAATTGAAAATGATGATTACAGATTTTGGACATATAATTTTTTGAAACATAAATTTATTTTCTTAAAATTTAATAAAGTAGTAGTTATGTGTGAATATTTATGTTTAATTTGTTATTTTATTTTGTCTAATCTCTCTTAAATTATGTTGAATATTTGGCGAAGAAGAATTTATTTTTATTTGGAGTTGAAGTATGAAATGAATGATTACTTAAATTAATGTGAAATATTATTTTTTATTTATCTATAATTGACTAATTGTGAAATAGTATTATTTTCTAAAAAACGTACTTAAAAATAAGCAAGTTAAATTTTTTTTTCAAATAATATTCTTTTTATATCAATTGAAAGTTTTATTTGTTGGTAATATTAAAATATTATATATATTTATAAAATTAAATATAATTATTACATAATTATTGTGTTATACCGGTTCGATCAGTGGTTGAACCAATTGAACCGGTCAAATCAGTAACCAGTAAAATCACCGGTTCATTGTCCAGTCCGATTTTGAGAACATTAGTTGTGGCAAAATGTGGCGTAATTCATAACATGATTTGTGGCCATAGAATCCTACTGATTTCAAGACTTCCAATTCAAAATTTCAATGGAAACGAACATAAACAAATTACTGCCAACCACCAATTAAAAGGCTTTCTACTACAAAAGCACAATTCACTACGGAAAAAATTAATATGTTCTTTTGATTTCAATTACAAAATTTTGGACACCGATTTCGACAATAATCAAATTAATTGAGTGTCCAAAAAGATTAAATCCATAATAAAATAATTCGAATAAAATTTTATTAAATGTATGAAACCTTAAATTCAAAAAGAACTATCATAAAATAATAGATTTCTCAATGATATAACATGAGTGGCTCCAATACCAATTGTTAGAATTAAATCAGATCTATGAAATCCGTCACATAAAACCTAAGAATCATCATGTTAAATCATCAAAAATCAATCTATAGGCAGAAGTGTACTTGGATCCATGAATATTAATGAAATCCTTTGAGTCTTGCGGTTTTTTATCTTCCAAATTAGTGCATACAAAGTTTGGGAGAAGGTATTCTCTCTTTTCTAATGATGGGATATCAAAAAATAATCATACCCATAATTCGCGGACTATAACCCTAATATAACTATATATATATTTTTTTATTTCTAATTTGACCAATCATAAAATTAAAAATTAAAAATTAGAGTATCTACGCATATAAGCCCATACTTTGTAAGGTAACTTAGGCCCACCAATAATTTGATTAGTTTAATTTGGGCCAAGCCTTTTTACGATGGCAAATTGCATACAATTATTCTATATATATATATATTAAAGTCCAAAATCCAACAGTCAAAATGCAAATAGGAAAAGACTTAATTGATAGACATTTGAAAGTTTTGGGGTTAAAATGGGATTATTCTTGGTCAACTAGGCTAATCTAATGCACTCATCAATCTGGGGGTTTAATTGAATACAAAAAGAAACTTTGGGGATCAATTTGTAATTTTTAGAAAATACCCTTTAAATAACATCCCTTCCATTCTTTCTTCAATTTCCATAAGCACACCGTTCATCCTTTCTCCGGAGATGGCAGAATTGAGCTAAACAGGCAATGGCGGTGGCAGTGGAGAAGCACGAGGTTAGTGGTGGTGGTAAGCAACTCAGCAGTGAATGGCAGACGACATATGGCAGCCTTGAGATAGAATTCTCCTCCCGACATGGTGGTCGCGTATGTGGTATTGATTTTTGGTGATTGAGTTATAAAACTAAGATTTTTGGTAAATTGTTGGAATTGGGGTTAATACCAATTAGCTTGTATTGTTCTTGTGATTTTTCCAGTTCTTGTATTTTAAAACACATGGAAAAACATGAGTTGCGATCGAGAAATGAATGCATGGATACATATATAATGTTTAGTAGATCCGCATTTGTATATAATGTATAATTCCTAATTAATTAAGCTACATTAAGTAATTAAAACCTAATTTTATGTATATGAGACTTAATTGTTAAAGATTGGATTGTCAATAGTTAGATTTGATCGTTGACAGTTTATAATTCACTTTGTGTAATGTCGCAAGGACCAAATCATAGGAACCTGAATTGAATTATCGACTAGAGCAAATATGACCCTTGTAGGTATTATAACTTTAATGGCATAATTAGCATGCTGCTTATGAGATTTTTGGAATTGAGCCTTAAAATATTGTACTAATTGTAAAACAATTGATATTAGAATAAATGGCTTAATTGTTGTTAGTAAATGCTATATTTTGGCATTGATATTTACATGACGTTTTGAATAAAAATAGGTGACGAGGATCCGAGTGTTCCTAGCCTATGAAGGACTTTTATTGTTGCACTGAGTATTGAGGTGAGGATTAGCCTTTCATTTTCTAGGAAATGAATGATTCGTACTGTTTGTATTTCTTATGTCTATCTGTTGGATTTAACTATATTCATTATGGGGCCCAGAATATCTACGGTGATCTCTGTTATTGGTCCCATATACCATATAGCCTTACTGGCTTTCCCTTATTTGTATTGATATTATGAGTCTTGTCGACCAATTCCATTTCATGCTTTTGGTTAAATTATTTTGTATACTATTTGTATGGCCTTGCCAGCTAATGATTACGAATTGTACCATTATGTTTGTTATCACAAATATGGTTCTATTCGATTATTTGGATATGTATTATTTATTGGCATTATGTTAGACCACTTTGAGGACGCTCTTGGTAAGGTTGCCACCTGTAGTGATACCACGGGGTAGGATAAGCCTGAGACTAGGTCCGAAAAGATGATCGAGTGGCTTGGGTTGACGATGATTGGTCTCCCAGCTATTACCCACCAAAAATCCTAACTTGTAGATATGTTGGAGGTAGCTATCTACGAGGGGCAGGATTTGGCATGTAGACCTACCATTTACCGAGCCAAGTTCTTAGGTAAAGGAGTAATAAGGGAAATCTTCTATGATTATGGTTTTAATTAAATAGAATTATGTATTGTAGGATGACAGGAGAACATAGGGCATGAAAAGAACCTAGGAAAAATGAAGACAAGGATTCGTTGGAAGAGAGAATTACGATTTTAGAACAAGAAAAAATAGGCTTATTGGAGCTATGTCAATGCTATGAGGATCAACTTTATGACCTATAAGAGGCATCGGAGAAAGAAGAGCAAAGACATATAATTTGAGAATGATGGTTCAAGTTAGGTATGATAAAATGGAAAGACTTAGGGATGCAATAGAACGAGAAAGTGAACGGGTGAGAATAGCTAAGGAACAGATTAAGAGACTTCGCATGGTACGGGCTTAGATAGAAGAAACTTTTAGGATGTTGGAGTCGGGTTATCAAAAGATTATTAATATGACACATATGATTATGGATGAGGTCAAAATGATGATGGCATATTATGGAAGTGCCATAGATCAAATCATTGGGGTTGGGTTGGCGTTTAAGGTCGGACCCTCTAAAGTTCATCCCTCTTTGGAGCCGAGACATGGACAGGACGGGAATATGGATAGGTTATTTGTATTAAGAGACTACCAGTGGCGGATCCCGTACAGGAGCCCTTGATTGAGGTGCCACTAGAGATTAAAATGGATAATGAATTTTAGGAATTTGAAGAAGGCGATGATGATATAGATATCGAGTTGAATGAGGAGGGATAGGAGAATGAGGAAGAAGATGCAAAATTTGATATTACTGATGTAGAAAACTAGGGTTAGAGATTCATATATCATGTACGTGTAAATATGCCTGTAAATATGTACGTATGTTTTAGTAGTAGGCTACGGTTAGCTAGACTAATAAAGTAATGCCCTAACTCAAGCTTTATCATTTTGTTTATGGCTAAGCGAATATTTAGCTTAGCTAAATTTTGGAATTTTGACCTTGTATATATTGATGTAACAATTGCTAATGCTAATTTAGAATAGTAATGAAGTTTTATCATTGATTATTGAATGGATAGACTTCTATTACAATGAATTTTGTTTAACCTTGTTAAACACTTTTGCGCAAAGTTTAGGAAATTTGAAAGAATTGATGATAACTTTAGACATCATTATGTAATTTGATAATTTGCAGATTAAAGAGTACCCTAGCTCTAATTTGATTATAGAAAAGGATGGCATCACAGGAAGGTTCTTATATACTCGCTCAGGCTCGAGTAGGATTTCAAGGAAGGCTGCCTTGTAGATAGGCTAACACGTGAAATATTTCTGGGTAGAAAGCACCGCTTTATTACTGCTGGAAAAAGAGATCTCACAAACCCCTCCGATTGATCAACTAGCAGATTATATGTATCGAAGGGGGCAAAGATTTATGCAACTTGGTTAACCGCAGGGTCAGGATGATTGAGCATGGAATGCTGAAGGGTTTACTGAAGACCGGGCATTGGAGTAGTTTCTTCGCTTTCAGCCCCTGAAATTCTCAGGGGAACAGTAGATGGACTGCAGAAGGAATTCATCAAACTTGGGGGAACTTTACCAAGGAGTTCATGGACAAGTATGTATCATTGGTGGCCAAGCACTCAATGAAAAGAGAATTCATGGATTTAATACAGAGAACATTATCGATCAGTCAATATGAGGCCACTTTTAGCTAACTAATATAGTATGCACCCTATATAGTTGTAGATGAAGACCGACAAGCCCTCAAATTTGTGGAAAGGTTATGATTGAAACTCAGACGAGGCCTTGCCACATGAATCTATCGAGTTTTAATCAGACAGTAAGTAAAGTACTACAGTTGGAGTCAAAACTATGGGAAATCCAAAAAATTGAAGATAAAGGCCGAAATGGAACACTGCACCCTAGTAGACAAAGTAATCCCAAAAAATAAACAGCCAAAATTGTAGATTGCGGGCACTAATCAACAAACACACTAGGTTAGCGGGGTTGCAGATTTGGCTTGTTGGATGACACTAAAGAAATATGTGTTTTGTGGGGCACTAGGCCATGAAGAATCCAAGTGTTGGAAAAGCAAGACAAATGTGTTAGTTGTGGTAGCGATCAATACTTTGTTAGAGATAGTTCTAATAAAAAGAGCTTGGCATTTGCAGGAAAAGGGAAACAGGTGGCATAAACCAACAGGAAATTGATTATTCGAGCTAGTGCATATGCTTTAACTGGAGAAGAAGCGTCATATCCTAATGAAGTAGTTAAAGGTGTGATTTCTATTTCTAAAATTAATGGTAATGCTTTATATGATCCTGGAGCTATACATTCCTTTATATCTGTATTTTTCTATCCTAAGTTGAACATGCAATCTGAAATCATAGCTTATCAAATAGAAATATAGACATCTTGAGGGATAGGGTTGATAATAGATACTATGTACTGGGTATGTACAATTAAGATAGAGGATAAAGAATATCTAGCCGATCTTATAGAAATGCCCTTTTAGGAATATGATCTAATATTAAGGATGGATAAGTTACACCAGTACCAAGCACAAGTAAAATGTTACTCTAAGTGTATCACTCTGGGGAAAAGGTACCAATACCAATACGTCAATCTACAAATACAACTTCACTAACACCTATTATATCTGCGGTAGAAGCCAAGAAAATTCTAAGAGAATGAGGACATGGATTTTTAACGTATCTTATCAATTAACCCCGGGACATGGCCAGAATGGAAAAAGTGGAAATAGTAGATAGTTATCTAGATGTATTTTTGGAATAACTGAACTCATTATCACCTGATCGAGAAATTAAGGTCATCATTCATACTCTTCCTGGAGCTGCAACTTTTTCAAAAACACCATATCGAATGGCACCCGCAAAACTCGAAGAAATGAAAAATCAACTCCAGGAGTTGTTAGAAAAGAAATTTATAAAACACAATACTTCTCCTTGAAGAGCTCCGGTGTTGTTGTCAAAGGGAAAAATAGATCCCTGACGATGTGCATCGACTATGGGTATTATTAGCTGAAAATAAGGGAAGAACATATCTTAAAAAATGCATTTAATTCTCAGCATGATTATTTTGAGTTTGTAGTAATGCCATTTGATCTGACTAATGCTCCAATAGTATTTATGGATCTGATGCACCAGATGTTTTAACCATACCTGGATCAGTTTGCGGTCATATTCATTCATGATATTTTGATGTACTCAAAATTAGAGAGGAACATGCAAAGCACTTACATATGGTCTTGAGAACTCTAAAGGACCATAAGTTGTATTCAAAGTTTAGTAAGTGTGAATTTTGGATAGAAAAATTGGCATTCCTAGGACATATCATACCCCAAGATGGGATAGAAGTCAATCCCTCTAAGATAGAGGCAATAGTCAACTGGAAAAGACTCAAATTCTTAACAGAAGTCCACATCTTTTTGGGATGTGCTGACTACTATCGAGGGTTTGTATTGGAGTTTTCTAAGATAGCCGGCCCGTTGACTAAGTTGACCCAGAAGGATCAGTTGTTTGATTAGAATGAGGATTGTGAAAAGAGTTTTCAAGAGTTGAAGAACATATTGACTTCAACTCTAGTTTTGGCCCTTCCAGAAGGATTAGAAGGTTTCGTTGTGTATACAGACGCTTCTAAAGAAAGGCTCGGATATGTACTAATGCAGAAGGGGTGAGTTATTGCCTATGTATCTAGATAACTAAAACTACATGAGAAACATTACCCAACTTATGTATAGAGCTAGTTTCGGTGATTTTTATGTTGACAAAATAGAGATACTATCTCTATGGGGCCACTTTTGAAATATACATCAATCATAAAAGTTTCAAGTATTTGCATTCATAGAAAGATCTGAACATGAGACACAGAGGTGGATGGAATTTCAGGAGGATTACAACTTCTCTATAATATACCAACCAAGACAGGCAAATGTAGTAATAGATGCATTGAGACGAAAGGTCGGGAATGTATCATATGTTGGGCATAGGAACATCAACAAGTCTAAGGGCAAATGCTATAATAAAAATGAAACAACGAGCCTGGATTGCAGGAGTAAACGTGTAGCCAGAATTATATGATGAAATACGACGGACTCAAGCTAATGATAATTGGATGCTAAAACAAAAAGAACCAATCGGGGTACTAAAGAGTCCAAATTCAGTATAGATAGTCAAGATACTCTTTTATTCGATAAGAAAATATGTGTACTTGAAGAAATGAAGGAAAGACTGCTAGAAGAGGCAACTTGGGAACAAAAAGATCTCATGCGCCAAATATATCCCGAACTTTTCCAGTGGTCAGGTGAGAATCTAGGGACCTGATTCTTTTAAGGAGGGGAAGATTGTAAAATCCCTAAAAATTTAATTGGTGAAAATTTTAAATATCATTATTAAAAAAAAATTGGGGGTCAAAACATAAATAGAAAAGAATTAATCGATAGATATTTGAAAGTTTTGGGGGGGTTAAAATGGGATTATTCTTGGTCAGCTAGGCTAATCTAATGCACTCATCAATTTAGGGGTTTAATTGAAAACAAAAAGAAACTTTGGGGTTCAATTTGTAATTTCTAGAAAGTATCCTTTAAATAGCATTTCTCGCCCTTCGATCTTCAATTTCCATAAGCACACCCCTCTTCCCTCCTCCAGCGATTTTCTTCTGGCGACGGCGACACCCCAAACTAAACCAACCATCAGCATCCTCTCGTGATAATGGTCATAACCATACTACATGCACCCAGAATCGACTGGCAAGGCGCCGAAAAATTTAAGCTGAAAATTGAGCAGCAGTGGAGGAGACAGGTGTTGTAGCTCGAGTAGTGGAAGCTGGAGTTTGGAAGGTAGGTCTTGAAGAGTTCAGCTCAAGGAACCACCTATTAGTGTCAGTTTCATCTGCTGACCAACGAAAATGGCGAAATTACGCTAAACGGGCAATGGTGGTGGCAGCGAAGCAACATGATTCAAGCTTCAATTGATACCTAATTTTGTGGCGAAACAAGAAATTAACCTGGGCGTTTCACTATACTTGCTGAGAGGCACTGGTTGGTGGTGGTAGTGTTCAGCAACTCCGACGGCGAATAATCGTGGCGGACAACAATGCGGTGGCACGGCGGCCCTGAGACAAAATTCTCATCTCGATGTGGTGGTTGTGTGTGGTATTAGTTTTTGGTGATTGAGTTCTGTAACTAAGATTTTTGGTAAATTATTGGAATCGAGGTTAATACCAATTAACTTGTATTGTTCTTGTGATTTTACCAATCTTGTATTTTAAAAGACATGGAAGATCATAGTTGGGTCTGAGAAATGAATGCATGGATACATATATAATGTTTAGTGGACCTGAATTTGTATATAATATATAATTCCTAATTAATTAAGCTAAACTAAGTAATTAAAACCTAATTTTATGTATATGAGACTTAATTGTTAAAGATCGGATTATCAATAGTTAGAAGACTTAGATTTGATCATTGTAAGTTTATAATAGACTTTGTGTAATGTTGCAAGGACCAAATTATAAGAACCTGAATTGAATTACCAACTGGAGCAAATATGACTCTCGTAGGTATTATAATGTTAGTGGTGTAATTAGCATGTTGCTTATGATAGTTTTGGAATCGAGCCTTAAAATAATGTATTAATTGTAAAGCAATTGATATTAGAATAAATGACTTAATTATTGTTAGTAAATGCTATATTTTGGCATCAATATTTACATGACGTTTTGAATAAAAACAGGTGATGAAGATCTGAGGGTTCCTAACCCATGAAGGACTTTTATTATGGGCACTGAGTATTGAGGTGATGGTTAGTCTTTGCTTTTGTAGGAAGTGAATGATCTGTACTATTTGTATTTCCTATGTCTATCCATTAGATTTGACTACATTCGTTCTGATGCCCAAGACATCTATGGTGATCTCTGTTATCGATCCCATATACCTTATAGCCTTGCCGGTTTTTCCTTATTCGTATTGATATTATGGGCCTTGTCAGCCAATTTCATTTCATGCTTTTGGTTAAATTGTTCTGTATACTATTTGTATGGCATTGCTGGCCAATGTTTACGGATTGTGCCATTATGTTTGGTTTCATAGATATGGTTTTGTTCGGTTATTTGGATATGTATTATCTGTTGGCATTATGTTAGACCATCTTGAGGACACTCTTAGTATGGTTACTGCCATAGGGACGCCACGGGGTGGGATAGGCCCGAGACTAGGTCTGGAAAGACGACAGGTGGCATAAGCTGATAGTAACTGGTCTCCCAACTAGTACCCACCTAAAATACTAATTTGTGGATATGTTGGAGGTAGCTATCTAGGAGTGGTAGGATTTGGCATGTGAACTAGCCATGCTATTTACTGAGCCAAGTGTTTGGGTACCGAGCCAAGCACTTAGTAATAAAGGAAATCTGTTATGATTATTCTACTCTGTGTACCGTTTGTTATAGTTTATGTTCTTTTTCTGAGAGCAATAAGGACAGAATCGTCAACAGCCTGTTAAGTTGGAATCGTTTGTGTTACAACACTAGTTCATTTTCAAGAAAATCTTGCTTATTGATTGTTGCACTTTCAATAGTTTTACCTTAAGGTACCATATGAGCTGTATTACATACTTCATGTTGTGAAGTCATGCTAGTTGTTGAATTTGTTATCAATTGCTGAACCTTTGACAGTTTTTCTTTGATTATTTGTCATGCTTCTCCCTTACTAAGTCCGTAGGACTTACCCCCTTTGTTATCTTTTAATCTCTTCCCAGAGATAATTGGATGAAGACTAAGGGCTTGAGGCTTGCCCGAGGAAAGATATGTTTTGTTATAGATTAGGTTCTATGATTGTATATATAGATTATACCTAATCGAGATGCTTAGATTTGGAAATGTTATGTGAATGTTTTTCCCTAAAAGACTTTGGTATGTACATATTGTGCACTTTGAATTATCTTCTGGGTTTAACGTTGAACTACTATCTTTTGAGACTTGTTAAATTTTGGTTTTTCGGTTATCTCTTGAATTACAATATAAGTTTGAACTAATTGTACCTTAACATAGGGATCACGCTGGGTGGGGCACCACAACAATACATGTATTTGAAATTTTTGTATATATCATATTTATTCATTACTCAATTAATAGATAATTAATATAACTTGCATTTAGAAATTATATGTTTTTCCTTGCTTATCTTAATCCAGAGGTTTTTGAACTGTTATCGTCTAGAATTAGACTAAATATTAAAATAATTAATTATTTTTACCAAGCATCCATAGTTTTAATCAAATTTATAAATGAAAATTCATAATGCATCAAATTAACCTATTTGAATTTGTAGCATATATAAAATGCATTCATTTATTCATGATGACCAAAAATTATAAAATAAATTGATATTTGACAAGAATTATTATTATAATTGATGAAGAATTGTTAGATTAAAACTAATGAATTTATATATAGATTTCTTATTACCATCCAACTCATCGTTTAATTGTTTGCAACTTAGTATTTCTTTTTAGTTAAACATTTAACCTGATTAATATCATGTTGGTATATATCGTTTAATTACCCATTTTGTCAATATACTTTATAATTAATATGCACATATTATCTTAATCTAGGTACTAAATGACATAATTTATTTTTTTTGTGTCATTACATAACTGAAACAAAGATTATAATATAAAATCATATAATTGGTAAAATATACAAAAGAAAACTGTCAATAAAAGGTGAACAAATGAACTTCTATATTAAAAAAAAAATGGCTAAATAATTGTATCTAATCTGATTCAGGTTTTAATACATTTGAACAGTTTATTTTGCGGGTAAAAGGGATACAGGTCTTCTGAAGTAAAGCAATTAAAAGAACGGATATTAATCTGTTCTTATTTGTCAAATATTGTAAATCCACAACTATGAAACTTTTTGGTATATCTTTAAAATTAAGAAAAGGTACTTATTAGTACAGAATAATCATCATCACCAAATTTTTTATAAAAAATATTGTATTTAAATTAATTGCATAAATTATCCATATTTTATAGTACTTTGTAGCTTTTCGACCTTAATAGGTGTAGCTATCTAAGAGTGTGTGTGAGTGTGTATATATAAATTCACCTTTTGCAGCGCTGTTTCACATGAAATATACCAATTGATAACTTCAATAGATAACATTTACAGGAAAAAACAATTATTTTTTTTCAATACTATTGTTATTGTTAACTCTATTAATTTTTTATTTCTTTTAGTTTGCCATGTGGAAACATAAATACACACACACACATACACACACACACACACACACACTTAATTTTCTTGTAAAAATCAAAAAGAAAAACAATAATAACAGCCATTATATCATTAAAATGAAAAAATTGCAAAATTAAGTTCGTAAACATAGTATTTCTACTCATGTTGAATCAAAACACTTTTAACATACTGTTAGGATTTCTTCCAAAGACAAAATTTTGATTATTGCCTTTTTTGACGAAGAATTGACTTAACCTTGTATGGCTGTTTTTAGATTTGTCTATATGACTGGTGCAATTTGAATGGTAACAATTTGATGTAGCAAAATCTGGAACTTCCTATGATTAGAGCCAAAAGTATTTTTGCATGTTACCTTTGCACAATCCAAAGAGGCAATTGAGCCATTCAGAATCACTATTAAGGATCTCACAATCAATTATTTAAGTGGGAAGAGTTCTTGATGTAAAAGCAGCAAGTGCCATTCTGTGAGAGAAAGATTGTTCTTTTACTCTATACCTTATATTTCTCAAAACTCCAGTATAGTCTGTTGATTGTTCCACTACAGCTCTGTGAGGTTTTGGCAAGTTAGCGCTGCTCATTGTACTTGTTTTAGCTGTTTTGCTAATAATATTTGCAGGTTCAAAATCATAAATCCTCTGGCTTAGATAGCAGAGTAGGCTTGCCAAACCACTATAACTATCTTATCTCATTTATTTATCTTTCTATTTTCTCTGGAATTTCAGTTATATCTAGAAGTTCTAGTTTATTCTCTGATGTACTGTTTGACTCCTTTGAGTTCATTGCCCTTTTGGGTCCTTATTATCTTTCAATTGGTACTAGAGCCAAGGGCTCATATATATAAGTTTAACAACTTGAGCTAAAAATTCCTAATGGCTTTTTCTAGCTTTGATGTGTATGCAGAAGGTCAATCCCACACTCGTCCCCCTCTATTCGATAGGACCAAGTATTTGAGATAGAAGAACAGAATTGAGGAATTCTTCAAAGCATTAGACTATGATTTATGTAGCCTAGTTATTGATGGGCCTCTTGTTCCCACGAACAAAGGCAAATCCTTAACAGGAAGACTAGATCGTACCATTGAGGACACAAGAATGCTCTTAATGAATGCAAAAGCAAAAAAAATCCTTTCATATGCTCTAGTGAAAGAAGAATACAATCGTGTTAGCATGTGTACTTCAGCAAAGGATATGTGGAACATGTTTCAAGTCACCCATGAAGAAATTTCATAGATAAAACTAGAGCGAATTGCCTTACTTACTCATCAATATGAGATGTTTTCAATGCAAACACGTGAAAAAATAAGCCAAATGTATGCTCGATTCATGGAGATAGTGAATCCTATGTTCACGTTGGGAAAAACAATATTCGAAAGTGAATAGGTCTAGAAGATCCTAAGATCTCTACCAAAGGAGTGGAATCCCAAAGTTACTGCATTCATGAGGCCAAAAACCTTGAAAATTTGATTATGGGAGAACTAATTGGTTCGCTCACCTCCCACGAAATGACTCTACGCAACAAGGAAGAAAGTTCTGTCACAAAAAAAAAAAGCCATTGCCTTCAATGCTGAACAAGGAGAATGGAACAAAGATTCTAATGACCTAGATAAAGAAATGGTCAATGAAGAAATCGCAAAGACCCCAGAACAAATTCCAGAAGAAATATTGGCAAACTCAAAATTGAACAAATCATTTGTCATGCATGCCATGAAGTAGACCACAAAAGGCCTGACTGTCCAAGACTGAAATAGAGTCTAGAGATTGAGAGAAATCCAAAATAAAGAGCCATGACCATCACTTGGGATAACTCAGACTCAGACCAGTTTGATAATGAAGAAAATTTTCTCATGGCTGATAGATAGGCAACTTTATAGTCTCAACTAAGTTCCATCAGTTTGGATGTTGATTATGATTTAGATAAAGATCTTGATATTCACATTGATTGCCATAATCAACTCACTAAACTTCAAATAGAATTACATATGTTTAAGGAACAATTAGAAAACACAATCTTTTGGAGGAAACAAATATGCTTTTGTCATCACTAATGATTTCTCCTTATATATATGGGTAAGATTTCTTACACATAAGAATGAAGCTTTGCATCATTTCATTGCTTTCTCAAAGAAAACCAAAATGAAAAGGGGTATATAATTAAAACCATCAAGAGTGATCATGGCATGGAATTTGATAACCATAACTTTGCTACTTTTGGTAACAATCGTGGATACACTCACAACTTCTCTGCTTCCAGAACATCCAAACAAAATAGGGTGGTTGAAAGAAAAAATAGAGTATTACAGGAAATGGCTTGAACAATGTTGAATGAGTATGATCTTCCCAAACATCTCTAGGTTGAAGTAGTCAACACAGCCTATTATATCATCAACAGAGTCTTTCTGACATCTTTTTTCAAGAAAACTCCCTACGAACTCTAAAAGGGTAAGATACCCAATGTATCCTACTTTCATGTATTTGGGTGCAAATGTTACATCTTAAATGATTGAGATCACCTTGCTAAGTTTGATTCAAAATCAGATGATGGAATATTTGTTAGATATTCAACAAACAATAAAGCATATAGAGTTTTCAACAAAAGAAAAAGGACAATACAAGAATTCATGAATGTGGTATTTGATGAAACTGACCCTCTACTAGCGAAGGATTGCTTGAGCATAGAATCTGCAAGTTTTGATCAAGTGATAGAAGCACTTCAATAGGAAAAAGAAGGAGAAAAAGATACATCCCAAAATCTCACTGAGACAGCCTCAACTTTAGGTGGAACTTTCGATGACGAAATTGAAGAAAAAATCAACAAATTTAAATATGCCTCAAGTCATCCACCACAAAATATTATTGGAGACCCAATAGCTGGAATCACAACAAGGTCCAAAGCTAAAACAAATGATTCACAATTCTCTAACCTTATGTTTCTATCATATGCAGAACCATGCAATATAAATGAGGCATTGAATGACGATTCCTGGCTGAGAGCAATGAAAGAAGAACTCAATCAGTTTGAGAAAAACAAGGTTTGGAACTTAGTAAGGAGACCTGATAATCACTTGGTAATTGGTATTAAATGAATTTTTTGAAACAAACTAGGTGAGCATGGTGAAGTTGTTAAAAGCAAAGCTAGACTTGTTGTTAGAGGGTACTCTCAACAAGAGGGTATTGATTAGACAAAACTTATGCACCTATTGCACATCCCGAATCCATCACATGTTCCTAGCTTATGTATCACATAAAGCTTCACTTTTTATCAAATGGATGTCAAAAGTAACTTTTTAAATGGACATAAAAAAAGAAGAAGTCTTTGTTGAATAACCTCCGAGTTTCAAAAATACAAATTTTCCAAACCATGTCTTTAAATTATCAAAAGCTTTTTATGGTTTGAAGGAGCATGGTATGATTGTTTAGGCTCTTTCCTTCTCTCAAAAGGTTTTTGCATGGGTAAAGTAGATACTACACTTTTTACAAAAAACATCAGACGGTCATTTACTACTTGTTCAAGTGTATGTGAATGATATAATTTTTGGTAGTATTCAAAAGGAACTTTGTGATGTCTTTGCATCATGCATGACAACAAAATTTGAAATGAGCCTCATGGCTGAGTTAAATTTTTTCCTTAGACTTCAGATCAAACAAACCTCCAAAGGTATTTTTATATCCTAAGAAAAATATACTAAGGAACTACTGCAGAAATTTAGAATGGAGGATTGTAAGGAGTCCAATGTTCCCATGGATGAATCCACAAAATTAGAACTTGATCCTAATGGCAAAAGTGTGGATGAAACAATATACAGAGGCATGATCAAAAGCTTACTGTATCTAACTTCTAGTCGCCCAATATACTATTTGCCACCAGTTTATGCACCCAATTTCAAGGTCAACTAAAGGAGTCACATCTCAAAGATATCAAAAGAATTCTCCGCTATCTCAAAGGAACCATCGACCATGGCATTTGGTACCCTCAATCCAAAACTTTTAATCTACTTGGGTATTCTGATGCTGACTATGCAGGGTGCGAAATTTATCGAAAAAGCATGTGGAACTTGCCAACTACTAGGGTCATGTCTAGTAGGTTTGTGTATAAAGAAACAAAGTGTGGAGGCCATGTCAACAACTGAGGTTGAATACATTGCGCTAGGCAATTGTTGCTCATAGGTATTATGGATGAAACAGACCCCAAGTGGTTATGGATTACAATTCCTTTGCATATTTATTTTATCTGACAACATTAGTGCTATCGATATGACAAAAAATCCAGTCTATCACTCTCGCACAAGGCATATAGAAATCAAGCACCAGTTCATTAAAGGTCATGTTCAAAAAGGTAATGTTTGCATATCTTTCGTTGAAACACAAAATCAATCGGTTAACATTTTCGCTAAGCCACTTTCAGAACATAGATTCTATTTTCTCAAAAAAAAATTAAGGATAATTCCCTTTCCTTTTTTATCATGACATATATTTGGTATGTGTATTTCTTTTTATATAGTATGCTTGATGTGTGCAATTTTTTTGCAAGAGTATATCTTCATTCCAAAATTATTATTGTGTCAAAGGATATTTTTTAAAAATTATTTCTAAGAGGGAAAAATTGAACTATTCTTGCTTCCACTTTCTTGCACAAAAACCCACAAAAAACTTCTCCTCTTCTAGAACAACCCTCACCATGACCTTTCTCCTTTCTTTATCTTTTCAATGGTTAACCCCTCGTCCTGTTCAAGTAATTGCTACCTCCATTGACCACCTGGACACTAAGCTTTCTAAATTCATTAGCTCGCTAGAGAATGATTTTTCACAGATGCAAAACTAAGATCTCTGGCTTCATGATGAAATCAAGGACCTTCGCTTTTCCCTTCGCAAGTGATCTCACAGTTGCTGAACTTTTTGATGATGAAGGGGAGAACTTGCTTACTGTTGTTCTATTGAATCTTTGTTTGCTTTGTTAGCTAAACTGATCTTTTGTTATTCCTTAAGTCTGGTACTACTATGCTCTATTACATGTTTTAAATTGAGGTTACTGCTTACATATTCTAAGACTGATGTACTGATGTTTGCTGCTTATATATTCTGAAAACTGATGTTATGCCTTTTATTTTGATATGATGTTGCTATCTTATGTGTAACAACCTTAAATTTTGGTATTTTAAAAACAAATTGGGATTTAGAAATCAAGATTTTGGGTTGATTGGATTTAGGGCTTGAAAATAATTGAAAAGAACTTGATTGCAAAGATTTTAAAAGTTGGGGTAAATTTGCAATTTTTAGAGACTTGAGTTGGACCATTTTATTAAGGTTTGGGGCTTGCATGGAAGACCCTAAGTCAACTAGGCTTTCAACCTTATTTCCTCTAAATTCTTGGACTCAATTGCATGACTCTAACTCCTTGGGACTAAATTGCAAAAATAAAAAATTTGATTTAAAAAAAAAATGGGCAGCACGATTTCCTTCTCCATTTTCCTTTCTTTCTTCTTCTTTCTTCCTTTTCCTTTTTCTTTCTCCACCCGCGACCTCACCCCAGCGAGCTTGCAACCGGCAACCTTCTTTTACCAACCTAAATCCCTCAAAACATTCCCCACACCTCCGGCCACACCTTGCACCCACAACTTGCAACTTTCTGGCGGGCAACGTTGAGAGGGTAACCTGGGTGTTGGAGCTGGTAGACTAGGATGTAAGGGTTTTGCTCGAGGCATTGCATGGTAGTTTAGAAAGGCGGACAGTGGTGGAGAAGCAAGTACAGTTGCGGCGGTGAGAGGTGGAGCTTGGCTCGGTGATGTGTATTTGAAGCTTGTGCAAAGCTCCAAACTAAAATCTGAGTGAGGATTCGGACTCAGGAGGATACAAGGTGAAGAACGGCGGTGGTTTTGCAATTTTCTAGCGGTGGCAAACGGCGACGGCGCAGTGATGGGTTCGAGATAGAATCCTTATTTCATTGCAAAGATAGCAGTGGTGTCTTTGGCTTGTGGTTTCAAGGTCCAGTTAAGTGGATTTGTGGGTAAAAGAGTTGGAAATGGGTTTGGTTATATATATACATGTACTATGTTGTGAATGACATTATCATATGGATTATATATATGTATATCCAGGCCATGCATGGACTATATTTGAGCTAGTGAACCTGAATCCATGTTATTATATGATAATTAGGGATTAATGGAGTTGATTAAGTGATTAATCTATAATTTGGTGAACTTGGAACCTAAGAAATGATAATTGGTTAATTTGAGGTAATATAGACTAAGACTTGGTATAAGCATGTGCTAGTATCAGTTTGGTGAATTTGGATTATATTATATTATTTATGGAAATATTGGGAATTATCGAGTTAATTAGATGATAAACTCTAATTTTATGAATTTGGAACCTATTGGAAATAATTGGGGTTATTAAGCTAATTGGCCTATTATTGATGATTTGGGATATGATATAAGATTAATAGTAAGATTGTAATTATTGAAAGTTATCGGGGTTGAGTATAGATTTTGATCATAAATATTACTTTTTGGTTAGGTAATGATGAAGTAGGTCCCACGGACCAATAGGCTACTGACTATGGTAGCACTTCTGAAACTATGGAGGTGAAGGTCTGCCAACCTGGCACTCTTTTCAATTATTTGTTATTGGAATAAACTCCTGTATGGTTTTCTGTTTCTGTACTGTACTCAGATATGTTATTGAAATCTTTTAATTGTTCAGAATTTGTTTGTTATATGGCAATTGACATGTATACCTTGTGAGGGTTATCCTTCGATTGATATCTGTTATCTATCTGTACTGTTATCTGTGATCTGATATCCAATTGTTTGTTATCTGTTATTGATCTGATATGTTGTTTCCAGCTGTAAAGCGGGACGAGCCGATATGTTGTTCCCAGTTGTGAAGCAAGACGAGCCAATATGTTGTTCCCAGCTGTAAAGTGGGACGATCCGTTAAAGGACTGATATGATTGTTTTGATATGATCTGTTAGATTGATTTGATTAGTCTGATATGCTTTTTGATTGATTTTGATTGTTTCCTGACTGATTAACTATTTGACTGACTGATTGATTGATTGATTGCTTTACTGACTTCCTGCCTGATTGTCTAATCGTATTCTGATCTATTCTATCTGACTGTTGATTTGCAGTCTGTTGAGTTGATTCTTTCTCAACAGATTCTTTCTATTATGTTACCGTTATCCCTTACTAAATCCTTCAGACTTACCCCCTGGGTTTATTTTGATTATCTCAGACAGGAATAAACAAGGAATTTGGACTCCAGGCTAAACCGAAATATGTTTTGTAAGAGATCAAATGTTACATGTATATATGGAAATCGCCTGATTGCTAAGTATGAATTTGAGATATATGATACGTTATGTTGATATGGATAACTTAAGGATTGTAAATATTTTGTTATGTAAGAATGTGAATCTTGGCATTTACTTTGTGGTTTATCAAGTCTGTTAAGTTTGAGATTCCGCTGCTTCTGACAAGTTGACTTTGAGATTTTGTGGCATGTATTTAGTTTGTATGTTGTATATTACAGGATTGTTATAGGTTTGTTTAAGTTAGAAAATTTTGAAAGTTTAATTATGGACTTGCTTGTATTTTTGGGTTCAAAATTATTGATTGGAATGTTCTGATATCTCAGCTTTGGGTTACTCGGAGTGGGGTGTCACATTATGAGTTATGAATTTAGCATACATGCTTCTATCATACATATCTTTTTGGCATTTAAACTATCTAAACAGGGGGAGAACAATGATTGTGTATGCCTTTATGTATTTAGAAACTGACCTATGCAATAGTATATGTAGACAAGGAGAGAACAACAAAATGGCAGCATCAAAAAGGAGAAAACTGTTAGGATTTCCTCCTAAGACAAAATTTTGATTATGCCCTTTTGACAAATAATTAATTTAACCTTGTATGGTAGTTTTCAGATTTATCTATATGATAAGTGCAATTTGAATGGCAACTATTTGATGCAGCAAAATCTGGAACTTCGTATGATTAGAGCCAAACATATTTTTGGCATGTTACCGTTGCACCATCCAAGGAGGAAATTGAGCCACTCAGAATCACTATTGAGGATCTCACACTCAATTATTTAAGTCGGAAGAGTTCTTGATGTAAAAGCAGTGAGTGTCATTCAATGAGAGAAGGATTGTTCCTTTACTCTATACCTTGCATTTCCCTACACCTTACTATAGTATGTTGAGTATTTCACTATAGCTCTGTGAGGTTTCGACAAGTTAGCACTGCTCATTGTACTTTTTCTATTGTTTTTTAATAATATTTGTAGGTTCAAAATTCTAAGTCCTCTGACTTAGTTAGTGGTGTATGCTTGCCGAACCACTATAATTATCTTGTCTCATTTATTTATCTTTTTGCTTTGTTTGGAATTTCAGTTATATCTGGAAGTTTTAGCTTATTCTCTGATATACTGTTTGACTCCTTTAAGCCCATTACCCTTTTGGGTCCTTATTATCGTTCACATACAACAATAATAAATGATTTCAAATTATTTTAATACATTCTCATAATGCAATATCTACAAATAAAAAATTCATAGGTAGATAAATTATGGATCGTAAATTGCAATCACCATCAGTGTAAAACACATTCATATTAGTATTAATTTCATCAGTCACTTTAAATTAATATTGTTTAAAAAAAATTGAATATTCTCATTTTTATATATAAATATTACATAATTTTTATTTTAAAATTATTGTTAATTTGAATGAAAAAAGTAACCAAATAAAGACATAAGGACTTTATCCTAACTATTAAAGAAACAAAGATATTTATCTAATTTATGATAATTTACTTAGCCAGTAGTTAATACATATACATATACATATATATATATATAGTTGTTAATAATATAGTTAATAAAAGCAAATTATATTAGAATTTGAATTTTAGATAGAAATGTGTAGCCAAAAATCAATGAAATTTTTTTATTTTGACTAAAAAATTCACAATTTGATCAAGATTGGACATTTGTGATCAAATACCACTATAATATATATCTATCTATACAATTATATATAGCATAACATTGTGGGATCATAATTGTGTAATTTTGACCAAATTCTAAATTTTTAGAATTTTGATATTCTTAATAAATTAAAATTTTCTCTTTGGTTGTTTATTTATTTTTTAATTTTATGTTAATACAATTAACTTATATATAGTAACTAAAACTCATATTGTATTTATCCAGCATGATAGCATTAATTTTTATCTAATATGATAATTTCAAATGTTCATATTAATAGATTTTATTTTATCATAAAAAGTTTAAAGTATTCATAATCATATATTTAATATTATATCTCATTGCATAAATTTAAAATTCAAAAAGTACTTGGCTATTGAATTTATATTATCCTTTCCTTTATTTTAGTTTTTTCAATTTCTCTAGATAAAAAATATTATTTGTGTGTGTTTTATGTTTGAATAATGTATATATTCTAGTGTGAATTTTGAATTATATCATTTGGTTAAGTAGTCAAAATTAATCTAATTTTTTCTATTCATAATTGTATAGATAAAATAATATAGATATGAAAAAAATCCAAAATTATTTAGATAAGTATCAAATAACTAAATTTCTATCCAAAAAAGAAAAAAAAAGGAAAGATTTGGTATAATTATTGCTTTAGTATTGTGTATAGTGGAATGTGAAAAATATTCAGTTGTTAGAACTCTTCTATTTTATACATCTATATAAAAGGGTTTTGTGATTCAATGCAAACACAATTGAAAGACAGAGAATGTATCCAAAATTTCAAAAACTTTCCCTTAGTCTCCCAAATCTAAAACATGAGAAATCATTAAGCGTTTTTGCAAAAAACTTCTTTTATGCTGGAATTCAGTATGTATTGAAATTTTAATATCATATATGTATATATATATCTAAGAATATGTAATTATAATTTCTTAATTGCTAAAAACCTGATGTTCTCTATGTTAATATGACAGAGTAAGGATGGCAAATGAGTTGGTTAGAGAAACTAAGCAAGTTGGTCAGGATGAATTTTCTTGTCCCCCGTAGAGTACTGCTATAACTTAATATTTTATGAATCATGAGAAATACTGATAATTAATATGTCCTACTTTTTTCTTATAAGGATGATCAAATGCTTCAGCCAGGGATGATTTTTGATGGAGCAACAATATAAACCATCATATTACTATGATGACAATAAGAACCTAATTGAGAAATAGAGGTACATGTGAAATAAAATTTCTATTTATAATTAGTGTGTTTTCAATATTGATTTATAATACAAAGGAATTTTATCTTAATCTGATTCAAGGTTGAGAAGGGCACACCATATTAAGAAGTGGTCAATTTTTAATATAGGGTCCCAAAAGTGACCAAGAAAATCAAGATGGAGATCAAGCATGTCGTTATCTCCACTTGCAAAGAAAAACCCATATGACTTTTATAACGTGGTTTTAATTTTATTTATTGAATTTTTGTAACATTTGAAAAAGTTAATATAATGTACTTTTGTTTATCCTTAATTCCTCAAAATGTGATTAAACTTTTACTGAATTCAGCCTTTTAAAAAAGAAATTTCCAAGTATCATACTTTTCAGAAGTACTTACCACAATTAATATAACATTACTTTCACCTGATTTGGTCTCTTAAAATATGATCTCTAAACTTTCGAACCAATTGTATATACTTCTGCCACTGGTTATATGGTCGAATAGAATTGCCTTTAGACTTATATGTATGAGGTTCGGTGATCAAATCCAAATGACATCAAATGTGTATGCATGAAAATTCAAATTCTTAAGTTCAATTGATCTTTTCTCTCCAAAAAAAAAAAGAAAAAGAAAAAAAATCAATCAAGAGGTGTATCTTTTTCACGATACATTTAAAACTTTTATCATCTGTTCATCAAAACTTCAATTTCTCTTTTCGATCAATAAACACATCTTCTAATAGGAAAAAAGAGAAATGAGTTAAGAACTCGGGAAATATTTTTTAATTAAAAATTCATAAAAAGTTAAAGTTGTATTCTTAAATTTAATTTAATTTAATAAAATTTATTTTGGTGCATTTGTTTTTTGTTTCAAAATTTATTTTGTGTGAACACCCATCATTCTCACGTACAAGTAATAAATAAATAAAAGTCCAATATTTTTTTAAACAAAAAATGTAATTAAGTGATAAATATAATAAAAGGTACCAAAAAAATGACACTTGGATAAGCAACAAGTTGTTACAAATTCTTACATTTTTTCTTCTATTAATATTGATAAGTGCAATCATATTTTTTTTTTTTACTTTTTTATAGTTAATATTTTCATTTATTAAACTTCGTCACATATAAACTCAGAGCTCAATCATTTTTTTCTTTTACTTTTGTTTTTAATTTAGATAATCTAAGTGACAACAATTTGTTAAAAAATCAATTAGTGATATTTGAATATATTTTTTTTTTCCTCTTATACACAGATTAATTTTTATTTTGCATATAGTTTACTTTTTCAAA
Organism: Jacaranda mimosifolia; assembly: GCA_018894105.1. NCBI lineage: Eukaryota > Viridiplantae > Streptophyta > Magnoliopsida > Lamiales > Bignoniaceae > Jacaranda > Jacaranda mimosifolia. The sequence goes on along the minus strand of CM032124.1, from coordinate 4,722,874 downwards.
CAATAATTTAACATGGTATTTTTGTTGATTTTTTATTGAGTTGGAAGGATTTATATTAGGGGAACATATTATAAATCCCCTAACCTACTTTCCCTTTAGCATTCAGTCCCCACCCATGTATTTCTTAGTTTGAACTCCCCATTACATGTTTCAATTTTGACTTCACTCCCCACCTATTTAAAATGACTAAATGCCCTTAGTTCAATGGGCTTTTTTTTTTTCTTTCCTGATTTCCTAATCCCTACTAACCCATTTCTCTCCCTTTCTTTCCCGTAAGTTTCTTGTTCATCTTCTTGCAATGGAAGAAGCTTCCTTTTCCTTTTCTTTTTTCTCATTTTCTGTTACGGCTACAACACACTAGCAAGAAGTGAGTCTGCTTTGTCTCCATTTATCACCATTTTATTTTGAGGTGGAAGCAGGTAAGAATTTGTGAATTTAAGCGTAATAAGAATGTCTTCGAGTGGTCCACATGCTAAAAGTTAGCTATTAGGAAGTTGTATGTACAATGGAGAACTGTATATTCTGTCAATTTATGAAGGTATGAGTTTGATAGAATTATTATTTTAGATTGGGAAAAAATGCCCTGGAATTGGTTTTGAGCTCAATAAATTGCACTATTTTGCTCCACATTAGAAAATGTATGTCATTTTGAAAACTAATAATGATGTTTTGAATATGATTCAATTACATACTTTGCTTAAAATAGGCATCACTGATATGATGGTTGTCCAAAAAAATGAAGCGAAAAGATGTGGAAGGAAAATCTATTATATGCATTGGTAAGTTGTCTTCATATTTTCATTGCATTAATTACTCATTATACTTCCAATGTGTCTCGATTAGTATCTGATTGTTATATGTTGTTCCTCCTTCATAAGATACTTTATTTATAAGTTATCATACTTAGTAGTCCACTGATTAATAGCAAGTTATTACAATTTAGTACTTCCATTCTGATACTCCAATATTTCTACTTAATCTACACATTAGTAGTTGTAGCAGTTTTGAGATGATAGATCATAATAAATTGTTTGTCGATTTACATAGTTGAATTTACATAACTTGTGTATGTTGTAGAACAAGAAGATAGAACGCAATGCAAAATGATACAATGTTTTGGAAGCACGCTTGTGCTTCTATTGAGTAAAACTTACTTTCCTATTGCTTAGTGCGAATTGATACATCGACAGATTTATTTACCATTTTATTGTATATTTATACTTGTATTGCCATTTCTCATTACTTATTAAATAATATTTTGATTGATTTTCTTTATCTTCAATTAGGAAAAAGAGGATGCAAAGAAGACAAAGATTTAAAAGAAGATGAATTATAAATAGATAGTGTACACGTGCTTATGATAGTTGCTAAGTTCATCCTTGTCTGGAGGACATGCTAAGATGTAGTATTTGTACTATATTGTATTTTAATTGGAGAATTTTTATAGAATTACTAGTATTGTATATATTGTAAAATATGGACATACTATACTATCATTATAATGTGAAAGAAATCATGAACGAGTATTCTTTATAACTTAACTATTGGGAACGTTTACATTGGAGTTATTATATAGATTTTTTTTCATTTTATTAGAAAAGTACCCAATATTAGTAGTTATGTACTCCATAACTGTGTTTATGTGCTTAGTTTGCCAATATTGTATACTTATTTTTCATGTGTATGTACTCATTTTCCAAAGGCCGAGATAACGCTCAATTTGATACGTGAAAAAACACGACACCCTAATGTGACAAAATTGTGGTTTATTGAAAAAAAAAATAGTTTGGATAGACACATGTAGAAATGGTTTGGAGCACAGACAACTACATCCAACCACTAATTTATAGTAATGTGAGACTGTTCATGTGTAATATCAAAAATCCCTAATGTGTTGATAATGATACACCAGTCTTATGATCACGCAATGGCCAGATTAGGCTGAATTGAACGACATCCCTCATGTGATGAGAATTATACCGAAACTTTGCAGAAAAGTATCCAGTATAGGCATTTATGTACTCTGGAACTGCGTATATGTACTTAATTTGCAAATATTGTGAACTTATTTTTCTTGTTTAAGTACTTGCTTTCGAAGGGTCGAGATGAGACTCAATTCGATAGTGAAACAATACATAAGACACCCGAACGCGACAAAATCATAGTTTGTTGAAGAAATAATTTGGATAGGCACATGTACAAATGGTTTGAAACACAAATACCTACATCTGACTACTTGCATGCTTATTTATAACAATGTAAAACCGTTCATGTATAATACTAAAAATCCTTAATGTGTTGATATACACCATGATTTTATGATCACACAATGGCCAGATTAGGCTGAATTGGACGACATCCCTCATGTGATGAGAATGATACCAAAACTTCACAGAAAAGTATCCAGTATAGGCATTTATGTACTCCAGAGCTCTGTATATGTACTTAATTTGCAAATATTGTATACTTATTTTTCTTGTTTAAGTACTTGCTTTCGAAAGGTCGAGATGAGACTCAATTCGATAGTAAAACAATACATAAGATACCCAAACGCAACAAAATCATAGTTTGTTGAAGAAATAATTTGGATAGGTACATGTAGAAATGGTTTGAAACACAAACACTTACATCCAACTACTTGTGCGTTCATTTATGGCAGTGTAAAATCATTCATGTAGAACACCAAAAATCCCTGATGTGTTGATATACACCATGTTTTTATGATCAAACAATGGCCAGATTAGGCTGAATTGAACTAGATCCCTTATATGTTGAGAATGATACCAAAACTTCATGAAAAAGTAACTAGTATAGGCATTTACGTACTCCAAAACTGCATTTATGTACTCAATCTGCAAATATTGTGTACTTATTTTTCGTGTTTAAGTACTTGCTTTCAAAAGGCTGAGATGAGGCTCAATTTGATAGTGAAACAACACATAAGACACCTTAACGCAATAAAATCATAGTTTGTTGAAGAAATAATTTAAATAGGCACATGTAGAAATGATTTAAAATATAAACACCTATATCCAACCACTTGCACGCTCATTCATAGTAGTGTAACACTGCTCATGTATAATACCAAAAATCCCTGATGTGTTGATAATGATACACCATGGTCATATAATCATGCAATAGCCAGATAAGCCGAATTAAACTAGATCCCTTATGTGATGAGAATGATACTGAAACTCACGAAAAAGTGCAGAACTGCATTTTATGTACTAAATTTGCAAATATTGTGCGCTTATTTTTTGTGTTTAAGTACTTGCTTTCAAAGCCGAGATGAGGTTCAATTCGATGTATGAAACAACACAATGTATGGAACAACACATAAGTGACCCAAATGCAATAAAAGCATAGTTTGTTGAAGAAATAGTTTGGATATGCATATGTAGAAATGGTTGGGAACTCAAACACATATATTCATCCACTTGTGCTCTTATTTATACTAGTGTGAAATTGTTCATATATGGTACTGGAAATTCCTAATGTGCTGACAATGATATGCCATGGCCTAATGGCCACTCAATGGTTAGATTAGGCTGAATTGAACTCCATCCTTTATGTACTAAGAATGATACCGAAAATCAGTAAAGAAGTACCCAGTATTGGTAGTTATGTACTCTAAAATGACATTTATGTACTTAGTTTGTCAATGTTGTTTACTTAATTTTCATGTTTATGTACTTATTTTTACAAATGTTGAGATGAGACTCAATTCGATACATGAAACAACAAATAAGACACCCTAACGTGACAAAATCATGGTCTGTTGAAGAAATGATCGTGATAGTACGTGTTGATATGGTTGGGAACTCAACCATTTGCGCTCTTATTTATAGTATCATTCATATATGGCACTGGAAATCCCTAATGTTCTAATAATGACACGCTATGGTTTTATTATCACGCAATAGCTAGATTAGCCTAAATTGAACTAGATCCCTTATGTGCTGAGAATGGTACTGGAAATCGGTGAAAAAGTACCTAGTTTTGGCAGTTATATACTCGTAACTGCATTTATGTACTTAATTTGTTAATTTTGTATACCCATTATGCATGTGTTCTGTACTTGCTTTTAAAAAAGCCGAGTTGAGGTTCAATTCAATGCATGAAATAACACATAAGGCATACTAGTGTCCTAAAACTATAGTTTGTTGAAGAAAGGGTCATGATAGTACCTGTTGAAATGGTTAGGAACTCAAGCACTCACATGCAACCACTTCAGCTCTTATTAATAGTAGTATAAACCATTGATACATGAGCTAAATGAATCCTCTCGGCACTACCATTGAAAATCAGTGAACCTATCATCACTATATGGGCCTTAAGACTAATTTGTTAATGTTGTGTACTTATTTTTTATGTTCATGTATTTGCCTTTCCAAAGGCCATGATGAGGCTTAATTTGATGCGTGCTTTTCTAAAACCATAGTTTGTTGAAGAAAGGGTTGTGATAGTATATGTTTTATTAGTTGGGAACTCAAACATCCATATCCGACTAATGACGCTCTTATTCAGAGTGGTATAAACCATTAATGCATGAGGCAAATATATCCTCCTGACACCACCATGGAAAAATAGTGAACCTATCATAACAATATGAGTCTTAGGACATGGTCTTACGATAACGCAATAGCCAGATTAGGTCCAATTGAACTCGATCCCTCATTTACTGAGAATGATACCAGAAATTAAATAAAAAAATACCCACAATTGGCAGTTATATACTCCAGAATTGCATTTATGTACTTACTTAGTAAATATTGTATACTTATTTTTTGCGTTTATGTACTTGCTTGCCAAAGGCAAAGATGATGTTCAATTCGATGTGTGGAGCAATACATAAGACATACTAACACGATAATACCATAGTTTGTTTGAAGAAATGGTCATGATAGTATATATTGAAATGATTGGAAACTCAAACACCCAGATCCAACTACTTGCGCTCTCATTTATAGTAGCATTAAACCATTGATGCATGAGTGAAATGAATCCTCCTGACACGACCATCGATAACCAATGAACCTATCATAATTATATTGAGTCCTAAGACTAATACATCATGGCCTTATGATCATGCCATGGCTAGATTAGGCCAAATTGAACTAGATCCTTTATGTTATGAGAATGATACTGAATATTTGTGAATAAGTACCCATTTTTGGAAGTTATGTATTCCAAAACTGCGTTTACATACTTAATTTGTTAATGTTTTATGCTATTTTTTTGTGTTTATGTACTTTATTTTTCTGGGTTCATGCGTGTTGAGTTCTATTACTTATGCATTTATTTTGAGCTAACCTACAACATATATATTTTTACCAGCATCTATTTATAAATAAATTTCTAAATTATACTATAAATTGTAAATACCATCCATTTCTAATAATCCAATATACAAAAATTATAAATATTATCCAGTAAGAATTTAGAAATACTGAAATACAAAATAATAAAATAGTCAATTCACCCAAATAATAACCATTCGAACATCATTCTTCTCCTTTAGAATACATTAAACTATGCTCATTAGGAAGAATTTTTATAGTAATTTGTGCTTGATATGCATCCATAGAACATTCAATTACATAATGCCAGAAATCCTTCGTGTTTCTTTCATAACGCTCAACAGTCCAGGTCCCCATTTTGTTGGCGACTAGAACATATATGCACTTCTTTTTGTGGCACAATATACCTAAATTAGTGTTTTAGGTATCCAGTCAAAAACTTAGCCTGCAAAAGTATTTCTTAATTTTTATTCAAATACTTGGATGAATGTATCACAAATATAAGTGAACTTATAAAGTCTTTTATCATTGCTTTCGTCTGGGGAGACTAGGATGAGTTCATCTGCATGAACTTCTTCTCAGTCCTGTCCAACATAAGGAGGAACTAGTGACAATGGTTGTTAATAATGAATATAATAAATTCGCACTTGTTCAACATATCTAAATTAAGCTCTTCTAGAAATTTGTGCATGCTCAGTTGACCAATAAATTTTGGAATTTTGTCTTGTTTCATAGCACGCCTCTTATTTGCTTTCTTAAGTTCTCTTAGAATTTCCTCCTACCAACAATTAACGTTAGAACTTGTTAAATCAAGTTATTTATAGTTGGAAATACAAAACAAACACTACATACATACACGTATAGAGTTGACACCAAATATTGTGATCATATTTTTGACTAAATAAAGGGTTGTACAAGATCTTCATGTAGCAATCAATTAAATCTGACTCAACTCTTTTTCCGAACAATAGATTGCAAAATATATATCCTCCAATTTGAAAATTACACCCTTCCCAAACAATAACACTACAACAATAAATCATTATGTTACTCAAATCATAAAATTACTATAAAAAGAATAATGTCCATTCACTATAACTACTCTATTTTATCTCGTTGTAGATATGAGTCAATAATTTCTCTATATTTATTAGATATCTTGGACCGCCCTCTATAATCTGTTCGCCCTCGAAACTGATTAAAGAAGTCTGCCCTATCTGATAAATTGGAGTCTACAAATTGAATCTCTATCAACTCAGTATTTTGGACATCATTCATCTTTTTCTATAAAAAATGCAATACACATATCCAATACTTCAATCCAGCTGTGTAGTATTTTTTTAATGCAAATCAATATTTATCTCACTTACATCAAGTATAAAAACTCCAAATGTAGTATTTAAAACTTGTATACAAATACCTTCTCCTTCTTGCCATGGCTCTTATGAGCAATCTGCTTTACTCTAGTCCTTTGTGGTGTGGAACTAGGTGAAACCGTGTCCATTTCTTTTTTTTTTTTTTTGAGTCACCTCATCTTGGTCTCGCATACTTTTCATGGTAGAAGCTATGGTCACTTCCAAGGATAAAACATCCCCTAATTCAGGACTTTTAGGGTGAATTCCACTATCATCACCTTCGTCTTGCTCTTTCACTTGCTCATCTTTTTCATCTTTCTCTTGCTCTTTTTCTTTCTCTTATTTTCCCATTTATTCTTCTTTTTTTTTTTTTGCTCCTGTTCTCCTTGTTTCTCTTCCTCTTCTTCTTTTTCTTCCTCTTTTTCCTCATTCTTTACCTTTTCTTCTCTTCCTCTTCTTCTAGCTCTTTTTCTTTTTACTTTCCTTTGCCTTTCTTCTTCTCAACCTCAACTCTAATGGCAAGTCCTTTATTCTCAAAAAAGAAAAGTCTTTCTTTTAGTAATTCTATCTCTTTTTCTTTCTCACTTAACATTCCTCGCAAGCTATACACATCAACAGTTACTTCTCCATGATGTATTGGTAACAACAATTTCTCCTCATCGAGGAACAGATAAATATTCACAACCTGTTCAAACATAACTCTATAACTTAGTTTTTAGTTTTATATGTACATAAAACTATTATAAAACAAAGATAAGGAATATAAGTTATTACCACATTTCTAGTAATCATCTTGAAATTTTCATTTGCTTTAGCAAATTTCATTGGGATCTTACTCTCATACCATCGAAGAAATTGTGGAAATGAACACAATGAATTTGGCTTTCCCAAGCAAAGAATCCATTCATAAACTCAAACTTGTCATTCAAAAGAAGAATTATCCAATGTTGTAGTTACTCAATAATAGTAATAAAAAATATTAATACTAATAATGTCATTAACTTACCATTAGGCCAATACTGCATCCATTAAAGTATTTCCTTTTTGGACCTTCCCCAGTTTCACCTCCTAAATGCACCAAAATCTCATCATGCAAAAAATTAAATACACCAACTCCCCATGCATAAATGCCAATGGAAGGTAAATCATCCATGTATGGCAGAAGGAATCTAGGCGTTAAATAGTTACTAGTTGAAAATAAAATACAGTTGAAAACTAGTAATATGTATATCCTAACAAAATCATCTATATCCTGATCATTATGCTTTTCTGCCAACTCATTCAATCTTTTACAAATCTCCACTCGAGTGACTTTCTTATTTTTTCCTTCAAATAATTGTTTAACAGTTTCTATCGCTATCTTTATATCAAAATTCATAGGTTGCCCTATGTGCTGCAACCCCACAACAATAGAAAAGTCCTTCACAGTAAAAGGAAGCCTAATATTATTACCAAAAACAAGCTTACTACCAAACCTCCTTAAGAGAGCTTCAACTCTAATAACACTACTAGTACTTAATTTATTCACACTAGTCACTTTAAGGTACTTAGAAAATGGGGTTCTCTTTAGTGCTTCAGTATGTCTGAAGCTCATCTTACCATCCAACTTTTTCATAATATTTTTAAAGTAGCTTGGAGAGCATTGAGAATATAGCTCGAAGTCTCTATTACCTTCGGTAGTTTGGTATGCACTTCCTCGAGTTTTAACCATTATTTCTTCAAAAAAGAGAGATATACATAACTACATAAATACTACACTGGAGGTTTTGGAACAACAAGTCATAATTTAAATACTAAAAGTTTGAATTTTTGTATCAAAAAGACTTGCACAGAATATGAATTGGAGGTTTTGTGTACTACAACTCATAATTAAAATACTGAAAGTTTGAATTTTTGTACCATAAAGACTGCACAAAATACTGAATTGGAGATTTTGTATACTACAACTCACAATTTAAATACTGAAAGTTTCAACTTCTGTTAGGAAAAAAACAAACAAACAAACAAACAAACTTCACAGCATACTGATTTGGAGATTTTGTGTATTGCAAAGTCAGAATTAAAACACTAAAAACCTGAATTTTGCTATCGAAAAAATTGAAACATAATACTGAATTGTAGATCTATATTGCAAGTCACAATTTAGATACTGAAATTTTGAATTTTCATACCATATTTTTTGAAAATAATAGTAATCATATTAATCATGAGTTTGTCAGAATTGATGCCCAAGAAATGCTTAAACATAATTTATACACATCGTATATACCATAAATCAGATAATATCTCTAAAATTCAGTTGCAAACAACTAATATACACTAGACGCTATATGAATTATATAATTACCAAATTTAGATAAATGATATTTGAAGCACACAATTCAAACAACAATTGAAATATAAATTGACATTATTCAAATACCACAAAACTTATTTAGGGAATTTTTTTATAAAAGAGAAGACCAACAGTGGTGAATTGAGTGTATCAAAATCCTTCCTAAAATAATTAAAACAAACATCAAACAAGATGCAAACAACGTAATATACCGCATTCTCTTCTATATTTCAATACAAAAATAACAAAATAGAAAATTATGCAACTTACCTTGTAGGCTATGCAATTGAGAGGTAAAAATAAAAACCCTTCTAGCTGCGACTACAAAATTAATGGAGAAAAGTTACTTCCCAAATAAGAAAATGAAAGAGATGAAGATTTTGCTGCAACAGCAGTGCGAAAATGGCAAGTAGAGTGTCATTGTTGCGTTTGTTGAGTTTGCACAAACATAGGGAATAGGACGAGAAAAATGAGAGAAAATGGGAAGAGAAAATATGAGTTGTGGGGGGAGTTATGTGACTAACGATTTTGTGACTGGGAAAGTTGAGAGTTTTTGGTCATTTTCAATTTAAGTTAGGGCTTTTTTGTCTTTTTACTTCAAGTAGGGAGTGAACTCTAAACTAAAGTTGGAAGTGGGGAGTTAAAACTAAGGAAATGATGGCTGGTGACTATTCCCCAAAATATAAGTTGGTTTAGGGATTTTTGGCCAAAGAACCATTTATATTATTAGTATTGTTATCAATTTTCAATCTTTTTAGGTAGTAAAATTTTTATTATTTTTGTGTAATTTCTATTAAATTTATTAAGTCATTTTGGTTTATGGAAAAACATATTCATCTTTGTATTTTTATATTTGTCCTTTTGTGGATCAATGACATTAACCAGTTTAAATTTTTAATGTCCTAAGGATAAGACATGTGATTTGATGGGAAAACTCTTTAATTTTATGTTCTTTACCTAACTAAAAAAATATGGATCATGTACTAAACTTATTTTTATATAAAATGAAAATATTATTAATATATTATATTTTTATTAATATTAATTTAATCCGCACATAACACAGGGTATATGCTAGTACTATTATATACAGTACTATAATGTTTGACAACAATCATACAATTTTGACGATTCTCGTTGATCCTTGTTTATTCATCTTTATCCAAATATTCAAAATTTATTTAGAAAAATAGAAAATTAATCTAATTCAAATATTATCAGTTTTATTTATTAAGGACTAGACATTTTTAACAACTACATAAATTATTAATAATTAAACTAATAAATTTATTTTTTCTTTAGTAGTTAAGATAAGCTGTTGTATCTCAAATAACGATTTTTCTTATTCAGATTCAAAATAGTTTCAAAAATAAGAATTATGTAGTACTTATATGTGAATTCTAAGTGCATTTTGACAACAATTCATATATCATCATGATTTATAAACTCAAATATGAAGAATTTGCTCTTGAGTTTTAAAGTTTTCTCTAAAACAACATTTTTATTGTTGCAAGTGAGAACTTTTATGTAGTAAAAATTACTATTTAAAATGGTTGATGAAATTAATACCTACATGTAGTTGAGTCAAAATGAGGGTTGTGGAACTGACAAGGAGTAGTCTACGATGCAATTTTAATTGTACATATTTCATATGAGAGATGTACAAATATATTTAATGTAAGCCGTTTGATTTAAAATCTGAAATCGTAATCTTTCATTTTAATGATTAGTTGGCAACATAATAAGTACATTTAACCTACTACCTATACGACTAATTGATGGTTAATTCTAATTGTATGTTAATGATTCATGGTATTAAAAAAGTGACTACCAATATTAAATTTTTTAATATTTAAAGATTATTTAATTAAACCAAATTGAAAAATTACCTTTTTAGTTCTATAATTTAACTGTGTGTCCACTATTAATTTCAAACTTATGACATTGAACATTTGCAATCCAAATTCTATAACTTTTTAAATATTTTTTTATTCTCCTTCTAATTTTTGATTAAAATCTTGATAGAAATTATTATCTATTTATGACAAAAAAAAAAAAAAAAAATTGATCTATTTATGAAAAAACCTCACAAAATATGAAACATCCTATGGCCCCCACTCAGGGTAACCCCTAAGTTGAGATGCCACCAATTCAAGCTTGAAATATAATTCAAATGACAACTAGGGAAAACAAAACATAACAAAACTCAAAGGATGGTGGCTCACACTAACCCAAAAGATCGCTTCATGAAGTGAAATATGTGCATACCAAGTGTCTCCAGTCAAAATACAAACATTCACATAACATCATTTAGTTAACCGTATCGATCAGGTATAGTCTGTATATACAATCATAACACCTAATCTATTATAAAATAAACTTCCAGACCAAACCATAAGCTTCTGCTCCTCACTTAATCCTGTCTCAGAAATATGAACAATAATAAAGAAGATAAGTCCTAAGGACATAGTAAGGGAAAAGAAAACGATGAGAGTCAAGGAAAAGCTATCTAGATGCAAAAATCAGTAAACAAATTCAGTAACAAACAAGATTTTTCAGTACAAATCAACAATGTAACATAGTATGCATAATATCAAGTTTAACAAGCTGTTGGTCATTCCAACCTTATTATTCCCAAATCAAGCTATAATCGATACTACTAGGCACCAGTGTAGCATAAATAGGATTTCCTTATTGCTTTATTTGTCAACCACTCGACTCGACATGTAACAACTTGTCATGTGGCATGGCTGGCCGTATGTCAGATCCCACCACTCATAGTTTGCTACCTCCAGCTACCTCTGAGTCAGGATCGTAGATGGGTGCTAACCAAAAAATATGTCTCTATCGGTCTGTTTCACCCGACTGTCTTCCAAACCTAGCCCCGAGCACAACTTCCTGTGGCATCCCTCCAGGTTGAAACTTCCCAAGGGCTCCCCATAGGTGGATAGTATATAATGCCAACATATAAGAGTTTAACTTTTAAAGCCATAAACATGAATATAACAAGGTACAAGTCTGGAACAATAATATACACATTACATTGGCCAACAAGACCCTTCTGGAATAATAATCCAAGCATTCCACTAGGATTGGCACTCGATCGATACAATCAATAAATCTAGTATGTTGTCAAGGCCAAATAACTGATATACAAGATTGACTCAAGAATGCCAACAAAGGCCAATAAGCTGAAATATAGAATGAATTCAAGTATGCCGACAAAGCCATGGATTGTACTGAACAATATTAGAAGCAAGAATCAATAAAGGAACAAGGGTTTACAAAACAAGTAACAGATAACACAAGGAATCTAAGGTAATCTAGGATTTCAACAATCAAAGTTCATATATTTTCCAAAAGAAAGGCATGTTGAACCCTCACAGTGTTTTATAAAGTAAAGCCCAGATTGGTAGACCCTAACAGGGGTTTACAAACAAATACCCAAGAGGTTGACCCTTACCTTAATAGCCTCAAAAATGCTATCACCGCCTATTAGTCTATAGGATCCAGCTCCTCGTCACCCAACCAAAAGAATGAGTTCACTGTCAAACTCCTCATTCGATCTTATAATTACAATTATATGAATATTAGCCTAAAATTAACAATCACTCAATTAATACGATAATTAGGGTTCTATCGACATTCTTGTAAGGGAATATGCTAATCATACCATTTATACTAAATATTCATGAGATTCATATATTTGGTCCAGTTAAGGGATATAATTGGGTCCCATAATTACACTATTAACCTTATAATGATGCTCAAAATGATAATAATAGCTCAACTGTATTTAATAATCCCAAATTTATCGCTTAGGTCCCTAAATCATAAAATTAGGATTTTATCCTCCAACAAACGCAATTATCCCAAAATTATCTTATAACAATACAAACGCGAGCCCACTAAACTATATAATAATCCATGTGTGCAGGATATATATACAAATCATATATCAAATTCTTTATTTATCTCAACATTATACATGATTTGGCAAGGGAATAAACGGTATAAAATATATCAATCCTAACTCTAGCCATTACCTAAGATTCTCTTATCAAAACTCCAAGTTCACAAACTAAGGACATACACACGATTGTCGCAACGAGGTGAAGATTCTACCTCACCACCACTGTCCCAAACTTCAATCTAAGGCCACCATTCTCTTTCTTAAGCGGAGGTCAACAATACCCAGTATTCCAACCTAAGTTTCAGTAGCTGGAGTTTAGAGACCCGCCACCTCCTTCGTGCACCACTTCTACCCTACATTTCTCAACATGTCGCTGGTTAGAACATCTTGTATGTTGTATGGTTGAGGTTCTAGGGATGAGGGGAAGAGGTTGGACGGCTTGGTTTTCTAAAATGAGCCATAGCCGATGAGGGAGAGAGAGGGTGCTCGGTGAAGAAATGAAGAAATTTGGGGCGGGGCGGGGGGGGGATGCTATATATAAAAATAGTTTTCTAACTTCACCCCAGAACTTATGCCCAGCTTCCAATTGAGTCCTCCCAAGTTTTAACAAACTTCAATTCGGCCCCTGGATTAGGTTAGTGCCTTACATCAGCCCATTTGACCAATAACATTCTTAATTTGACCCATAAAACTTTTTAGAGTTGTTCAATTAAGTTTTTTCAAATTACAGTTATACCCCAAAACTTATAAAAATAAATAAATAGTTAAAATTTCATAAAGACAAAAATAATAAAAAATAAATTCTACCAATCACATAATTTCTAAGGGTGTTACACATCCATTTAACCCTCACAAAAAAAAATTAAAACGTTAAAAATTAAATATCACAAAACTCCTCCACAAAAATATATTTTAAAATAATATATATTTACATATGCATGAATACATATATAGACACATCTATATTATACATATAAATAAATACATATATATAAATATATATATCCCATCCCTACTCCCAACCTAACCCAAATCTAACTACCATGGTGGGCAACTGACCAGCCATTAGCTAGATCTAGCCATAGCCAGCCCGGCTATTGGCTGGCAAGGAAAGGAGGGGGGCGAGAGTAATGGGATAGGGGGAGGTGGACGGTTTGCAGCTTGGGGGATGGGGTGACGAAGATGAAAGTTGTTTCCTATTCTTTTTCTTTTTTTTTAATTTATCAAATATTTTTTAAATATATTTATATTTTTATTTAGTATTAGTATTAATCTAAAATAATTATTTTTTTAACTTATTGTATTCATTTAATATTATCAAAGTATATTAAAATGACTAAAATTATTAAATTGCTTATTTAAAATTAAATTATATTGTTAGGATGATAGTTCTAGATTTTATATTTATTCTTAAACTTTTTATTTTAGTTAATAAATAAAGATAATTATATTTAACTATATTATTTTAAATATTATTTATTTTTTTAATATTATAAAATATATAATTCAAAATTATGAAGTTATGTTATATAATACAATAATTTTTTCTGAAAAAAAAATCTTTTAATTATTATTTTTAAAGATTTGCCAAGCATTTAATTTACTAAATATGCGAACTAACAACTTGTTCAATTAACAATAACCTGTTGTAAAAAAATATCTGTCATTTAATTTAATGATATGTCATGTGAGGTAAAATCAAGCATACCTCACCTTAAATATGCCGAACTTACAATCCATCAATAAATCGTAAATTTTCTATACATATGTATTTTATCAGCAATTCTCTCTAACTGTATTATTCATTATTAGAGGTATTGCATTTATGGAATGTATTAAAACAATTATGGTTTCAGATACTACCGTACTTCCAATAACAAAGAATTTAACTTATTTGGCATCTTATTACTCTTCTAAAATTAATATAAATAGTTTAAATTATTTATTCCTGTTGTATATCAAAAGTGTACTAAATGTACTTTTTCTTTTTATTATTTGTAGTCAACAAAAAGCAAATACCACATTTATATTTCAATAAATTGCAAACTAAAACAAACAAAAAAGTTTGCAACAATATGGCTGTAATAGTAAAATAATTCTTACTCATAAAACTATCAATTTAAATCTCACGAAAATGAACCATGAAAATGCTTGCATAATTAAATTTATCATCAAAAGATATACAGAATTCAAGAAAAATATGAATAGTCTACGTGATTAGTCTTAAGACATTGATGCTGGATGAAAATGGAGTAAGGTCATTTTTTATATATAGCAGTGTATTTGTTCGTTTTATCTGGAACACATGTAGAGAGATCTCTGTTTCTCAAAATTTAATTGAGTTTGTAGTTTTTTTACGAATAATTTCTTATGCCCAAATTCTCCTAGGACTCAGTATTTATAAATTTTAGTTGTAATGGTCTTAGGCCATTAGGATTTTTCTACCCCTCTTATGGACTTAACTTGTCTTGTGGGCTTTCCAACCTTTTACTTAGTTAACTAGTTTTAGGTCATTGAGTCATTTTTAGTTAATTTATCGAATTTCCCTTATAGTCCATTTTAGCATATCATCAAGCCTCCAAATTTTTTATAGGGAGATTTTAATTTCATAAAAATATATTATAAATTTATTTGCTAATTTATTCTTTAACTAAGTTATTAGAAATGAAGTTTATTAAATAATTATTCTTGAGTTATTTATTTGCGACTTCTCAACATTTATTTAAGTTGAGGTCTACTAGGTCTTGAAGTCTTCAAGAGTCCTAAGAGGTTATCCATAAAGGTCGTTTCCTTAGCACCTAAGGGGTTAGAAAAATGAAGGAAAATTCCAACTTAAGTTGAGGTAAGAGAAAGAGGAAGGAAGGTTCCAATATGACTGCCATGATAAGTCCTTATGGTAACTTCCTTCTTAATTATTGTGATCTCTTGGCTTTATTTCTTCATTTTTGGCTTTCTAGTTTGTGAATTTTTTTAATAGCTTTTTCAGGTCAGTAAAAATCTTAGGTTTCCATTGGGTCAAAGTATGTGAAGAGTAAGTCTAATTTCGAGTGAAACCTGCAGAAGGAGTCTACGAGTGGTCAAAAAGAAAGAAGCAAAGAAAGGGCCATAACTACATATTTTTCATTAACTGGTCATTTTTCGGTGATGATGACGCCCACGAGCCTTGGGTGCTCATCTTCGATAGTTGTAGAATGTTTAGGACAGAGCCTTTATAGGCCATCATCCAAGGTGCTCACATAGTGCTCGGAATTAACGCGCCTAAGGATGGGCATCTACAGGCCGCTTGGGTCGGGTGCCCTCAAGGCATTGCCAACAGGTGGACGGTGGCGGTGGCGGTGGGTGCTAATGTGAGGGCAACCAATTTGCATAGTTGCAAGTCATTGGGTTTGGTTCATGTTCATGGATGTCACCCCCCTCATGGTGTTCCATCATATTTTAAGTGTGTTTGCCCTTCATTGGATATGTTATCAGTCTAAACCTTAGAAAAATTTGAAGAGTCTCAAAAGTTTGAGACTATAAGTAGAGATAATGAATTGTCCACTTGCCCTCATTGTCTAATCTTGATTCTAAAGAAGAAGGTTTTTCTAATGGGGAGTCTGAGGGCACTCATAGTGTGGATAGTAGCTTTGCTAGGGCAATGGAAGTTAAGTGTCCACCTAGGTCAAATGAGTTAGATATCTTGAGGCATAGGATTTGTGTCTCTAATGAGTTTAAGTTCATCCTTCTTTCACTTAAGGACAATATGGTATCACCTTCTAGAGGGTACTTGTAACACCCCTGAAATTCAATATTTCAAAAATAAGAATTTAGAAATTAAGAGAATTATTGGTCGGATTTTAAAGCTCGAAAAAGAAATATAAAAGGATTGAATTGCAAAAAGTTTGAAAGTTTTTGGGGTTAAATTTATGATTTTGAGGAACTTGATTTAACATTTTAAGAAGTTTTTGGGGTTTGCATGTAAGTACTTTGGTCAAAGGGGTCAACTGCAGTTTTCAAGGAATTCAAGGGGGCTTGATTGAGTCTTTTGGAAATCTTTAGGGACTAAATCAAAATATAGGAAATTTTTTTATTTTTTTAAGAACAGAAGCAAGATTTTTTTCTCCACTTTTCCTTTCTTCTTTCTTCTTCTTATTTCTTTTTCTCTCTTTCCTTCTCCAACCGTGACCACCATCTTATCTCATCCGGCGACCATAATCTCAGCAATTTCACCACCATCCAACCTTACCATACACACCTCTCTTCCTACCACCAGCAACCCCAGCACCTTTGCATGTACACCATCACGGCGGAGAAAGCTTTCCTGTGAAACCCAGAAACTTACCGTGACGGGCAATGGAGCTATAGTGGCGAGGAGCAGCTTCTGGGTGGATATTTTGGAAGCTGGAGGCATGAGGAACACAACCATGGCCTTGCATGGAGGAGTAGCGCAGCGGCGATGGTGAAAGAGGGAGTTATAGGCGCGGTAGTGAGAAGGTGGTGTTAAGTCTGTGGGCTTCGGTTGAAGGTCTTCTAGGCATCAAAACTGAAAACTAAAGGAACCATTGGATTCAAGAGAAAGAAACTGAAAACTAAAGCTCTCCAACGACTGGCGATGGTGCTCTGGCAACCTCAGAGTAGTTTCACCTCCTCCACGTGATGGTCACAACTGTGTAATTAGTTTGTGGTTTTGATACTCCGATAGCAAGCTTTCGCATTTAGATTTAGTTGTACCTTTAATATATATATGTTGCATGTGTTGTACCTTTCCTAATTTGGCATTGTACCTTGCCAAGAATAGGAATTTAGGAAGAGATGATATGTTTATATATACGTATGTTGATTCCTATGCAAGGAGTATGGAATAAGTGGACCCGAATTTATGCAAAATGCCAAAACTTGGATTTAAATAGTATTAAGGATTATATTATAAGATTAAATGGCATTTGATTAGGAATTGATTATGTAAGGATTAATCATATTGTGTGATTTAGGATTATGTCCATGACCTTGAAATAGGAATGAGATACCGTATTAGTCGATAAATTAGTGATTCTGGATTGTTAATGGTATAATTGTGATTAATAGAATTAAGTATGGATTTTGATTATAAATGCTACTTTTTGGATAGGTAACGACGAAGTGAGTCCCACCGACCAATAGGCTGCTGACTGTGATAGCACTTTTGAGATTACGGAGGTGAGAGTCTGCCAATCTGGCACCTTTCCTAATTATCTATTATTATGGTAAGCCCCTATGTGGGTTTTCTGTTTCTATACGGGACTCCGATATGTTATTGGAATCTGAAATGTGTTTGAATTTTGATTATTATCTGTTATATGATTTGAACACCCCTGTGAGGGTTATCTTTGATATCGATTTGTTTCTATCTGTTCTGGCGCCTAGAACTCCTATCCAGTATCTATACCATTTTGTTATCTGTTCCATTTGTTCTATTATCTGTGGCCTTGTCAGCATTTTTGTACTGCTCTGAATTTTCTGTACGTATATACCTCTATGAAATTGACATTTGTTATCCGTCCATACTATTATCTATTGATTTGATGTCCGACTGCCTGTTATTTGTTACCAATTTGATATGTTATTCCCAACTATTAAGCTTGGGATGAGCCGATATGTTGTTCCCAGCTATTAAGCTAGGGACGAGCCGATACGTTGTTCCCAATTTTAAGCTCGGGACAAGCCAATATGTTGTTCCCAATTGTAAAGCGGGATGAGTCGTTAAGTGACTGATAGGATTGTTTTGATATGATATGTTAGATTGATTCGATTGATCTAATCTATTTATTGATTGATTTTGATTGTTTCCTGACTAATTGACTGCTCGATTGACCGATTGATTGATTGCTTGACTGACTGATTGACTGCCTGTCTGACTGTCTGACCGTATTCTGATATGTTCTGATTGACTATTGATTTATAGTCTGTTGAGTTGATTCTTCCTCAACAAATTTTTCTAATATGCTTATAGTTATCCCTCACTAAGTCCTTTGGACTTACCCCTCGTTTATTTTGATCCTCTCAGACAAGGACTAAGGGAAGGATTTGGACTCCAAGTTGGTTATAAGTGTATTTTGTAATAGATCAGGTGTTGAATGTATATATAGAATCATCTGATAACTATGTATAGACGCGAGATGTTGTGATATGTCATGTTGATATGGATGACTTATGGGATGTAAATATTTTGTTATATTGAAACATGAATCATGGCATTTACTTAATGGTTTATCGAGTTAGTTAAGTTTGAATTTTGCTGCTTTTGATAAGTTTGACTTTAAGATTTTGTGGTAGGTACCATAGTATTATGTGTTATATGTTACAGGATATTTAAGTTAATATCCGCTGCTATTTCTAATGAGCTTGAAATGTTAGATTATGGGCATATTGAATTATATTTTGAGTACAGAATTATTAAATGGAATGTTTGATATCTCAACATTAGGTTAACCGGAGCAGGGCGTCACAGTACTTTACTATCTTCAGTAGTTATTTTACTTGTTTTGCTCCCTCTGGACCCTCTTTTGCTAAATATAGTGTTAGGTTATGGTATGTGTCTTAGTCAATTCATACCCCTTTTTTTTTTTTGTTTGCATCTTATGTTGGGTTCTGGCAGTATTTGAAGGAGTCAGGCTTGTCAGTATCTTTAAATAGTTATCATACTATAGCACCCTCTTAGGATAATTCCTAAGCTAAGATGTCACATGTTCAGACTTAAATCTTAATCTCTAAACAATCAGTAGGCCCATCAGAACTTTTGAAAACTTATTAGAGACAATAGCAGACTTCAACTTAATCAAACTTCCACAAAAATACTATATACATGCCATAGATGATTCCATAACATTCAACATAATATATACATACTAGCGATATTTAATTCAGACCTAACATATCACAATATCTCTAAGTTATACAAAATGTCCAAGGTTACCCATAAGCATTTCCAAACATCTTTTCTACTACAAAATGTACACCAATCCAAACTTGGAGTCCAAGCTTATCAACTAGTCCTGTCTGAGAAAATCAAGATAATACAGGAGGGTAAGTGCCAAGGACTTAGTGAGAGATAATCATAAGCATAAGCAGTAGGGATCTGTCGAGTAAGAATCAACTCAATAGATCATAATTTAATAGTCAGAACAAGAACATATTAGATACAAATAACAGTTTTAGCCAATAGAAATCTCTTCTTCCTTATTGCTCCATAAACAATTTACAAACAATCGGATACAGTCAAAATAAACAAACCCGAGTCTTACGCAGTTCAATGAAATAAACTTAACATGCATATCAAAACAATCTTATTCCAATTGATCAGACATATCCAAGCATAATAGCTTGACACATGGTAGATGCCTAGGAGTATCCCTAGCACATCGCTGATGCACAAAAGCATCCCTGGCACACGACCGATACCTAGGAGTATCCTTAGCATATAGCTAATATCTAGGAGTATTTCTAGCATATCACTGACACCCAAAAGTATCCCTAGCATGTCCCATATACTGAAGCATTCCGCTAGGATTAGTACTCACCCCAAGCATATCTCCGTACATATAACAAATATCAATCAATAAAATTTGCCGACGAAGCAATAGTACAATGTATAATAGTCCAAATATGCCAAATAATTAACTTATAGAATAGACTTAATAACTGAACAAGACCAAACATATAATAAGTAGGACCAGTTCAAACCAATCGAGACAGTATGTTCTTGGTGCCAGAACAAAAATACTAAGTTCATATCAGACCAAATTTCAGAAAACAACCCTCATATGTGTATACCAATCAATTAATAGATAACAAGCAAAATTCTGAACAATTCATAGATTTCAATAAACAAGATATAGTATAGAACAGAAATCGGTCCAACCTATACAGGGGTTTAAGAAAATGACATATAGGTGTAAAAAATTGGCAGATTGGCAGACCCTCACCTCTGTAGTCTCATAAAACTACAATCACGAACTACTGGTCCGCGGGACCCACTTCTTCGTCACCTAACCAAAAGATTAAATCCACGGTCAAAATCCTTATTCAACCTTAAAATTACAATCATACAAATAATGGTCCAAAATCATTACTTAATCGGCTAAATCAACATAAAGAAAATGCTAAATATGTCGGTGTTGATAAAGGGATATATCAAGTTCTTAATCGCATAATTAACCTCATAATATCACGTCAAGTTAATAATAACAGTCCAATTATCCTCAATAATCCAATTTTATTACTTAGTTCTCAATTCACAAAATTAGGGTTTTCTTTTTTGATGAACTCCATTAATCCCAAATCATCATAAAATAATGCAAATTCGGGTCCACGACGTTACAAAATTTCACATGCATGGTCCATCTTAATTCTTATATCAAATTCTTACGTCAATTCCTCAACAATGTACACGATTTAGAAGAAATGACGGTACAAGGTATCAATTCCAATTCCAACTCTTTACCTAAAATTTGATTAATGGAGCCCCAAAACCACGAACCAATGCCACATAAATAATCATTTCAATGAGGTGAAGAGACTATTTCAACGTTGCCGACACCACAGACTGTTGTATGCCGCCGCTAAAGTTGCATACCACCATCACCGTTCGACATCTTTCAGTATCCCCAACAAAATGCACACGTCAATTTCACGATTCGCAGTTGGGAAAGCTTTTAATTATAGATCCAATAGCTTAACACCACCACTTACCGCCATGGAGAATCTCTTCAGTTCCACCTACTTTCGTGGCCCATTTACAAAATTGAAGACACCTACACCATCCTTAAGCAAAGCCTAACAAAAACTACCTTTGGTCGCCGTGAAAAGCTACCAAAAAAATGAGGCCCGTCACCCTCCGCCATGAGCTCACCTTAGTCTTTCATTTCATGGCGTGCCACCAATTGGAACACATTACATGTGGTATGGTTGATGTCCTAGGAGTGAAGGGAAGAGGTTGAGTAGGTTGGTTTACTGGTTCGAGGCATCACCGGAGAAGTTCACTGGAGGGGGGGTTTGAAAGTGCATGAGTGAAAAAAATGTAGAAAACTAAGGAGGTTTGGTAAATATACATGTACTTTCCAACATTCGAATTTGGCCCTCAAATCTTTTCTCCATGCTTCAATTAGGTCCACTAGAATGTTGATAACCTTCAATTCAGCCCCTAGACCAAGATAGTGCGTCACATTGCCCCATTTGGCCTAAAATATTTCCATTTTGACCCACAAAACTCTTTAAATGTTATTCAATCAAGTCTTCTTGAATTGCAATTTGACCTTAAAACTTCTAATTTTCAAGCAATTAAGTCCTCTAAATTTATTTTTTGGGCCCTAAAATTCAACCAAGCAATATCTTGATTTCTAAAATCTTATTTTATCAAATACCCAATTTTAGGGGTGTTACTCATACTTTATTTGCGGTGCATAATGTCACGCCCTGATTGGAGATGTCTAGGAAGTAAAATACTGGAGGTTGAGGAACGTCCCAATGCTTTCTAGATTCTTATAGATATATATAGACTGTATAGAAAATTCTAGAGTAGATTTCTAGAAAAATCTAGTCTAGGGAATGCTCGGGAAGTTTAATCTTGACTATAGGATCTCCACCATCTATTCAAAACGTACATAGTATAAATATGTATAGACTTCATTTGTAAATCATCCGAGAAGAATCTAAGAGTTCAATTAATGAATTCTTTAAAGCATTTCTCTCTAAACTCTTTCTTTATCTCTCTAAAAGACATAGCTAACTCACTTCACACACACAACACTTGAAAAGAAAGGCTAACTTAGCTAATGTTACAGGGGCAAACAAGAAGCTAATTGCCGCACGTGAGCGTGTAGTAGACAAGTCCATGGTAGGTGGTATTAGAGTCTGGTTAGGCTTGATGCTATAAAGAAGTTAGCATAGCCAACAACAACACTTCAGTCGTTACTGAAAAGAGGAGTAGAGAGAACATTGCCTACCCATAACAAGAAGAAGAATGGAGATAAAAGCAAGTCTTATGAGGGTGTTTCCTGGGAAGGTACTGTCAGTAAGTTAGGCGAGAGAGTAAAATGAGTTGAATATACTGTTGAGATGTTGGAGGAGCATATTTCTGGACAACTCGACACATTCAAAAGAAACCTTCAAACGTACCTTGATGCTAGCACTTTAACAGAAAGAGAAGTTGCACAAATCAAGAGACAAAGGTTGAAGAATGCTTGGCCCTTATGGATGAGGAAATATGGGGTGTCATCCACGCTCACTAAGTGAGCATCAACGGGATGCAAAGAAAGATCACATTATGTCAACAAGCAATGGCTAGCGGACCTGCTGGTGTGGGAGTTGTCACTACAAGAGTGGGACCAGTGAAACCTAAGATATTTGATGGAAAAAGAAATGCACAAAAAGTTTAGAACTTCTTGTAATAAATAGAAACTTACTTTGATAGTCTAGGCCTTACCGATTGGGAGATAAAGGTATGCACGACTTCTCTCTATCTTGTTGGCATTGCTACCCTATGGTGGCATAGGAAACAAGCTGATGTAGAAAGGAGAGCAAGTTAGGTTGACACATAGGAAGACTTCACGTGGGAGTTGAAGAAGCACTTATACTCAAAAAATGCTATGTATGAGGCTTGGAAGAAGATACATGAGCTAAAGAAATAAACAACAATTTTGGAGTTTGTGAAGGAGTTCACAACTGTCATGCTCTAAATTCCCAACATGGCAGTGGAAGACTTACTATTCTATTTCTTTGATGGTCTCCAAAGTTGGATAAAGCAAGAAGTGAACTGGAGGAATGTGATGATGTTGGACGAAGTTATTGTTGCGGCCAAGTATCTCACCGAGTACTAAAGGAATACTGACCTAGTTAAGTCAAAGAATGATAAAAGTAACTAGCTAAAGGATGAGGAGAGAAGAAGGACAACAGGGGTAGCGATAATGAGTCATCATCAGCATAAAAGGACTATGAAAACAAAAACGAGCATTTGCGCCTAAATGAGGATGCTACATATGCAAAGGGTGACACATGATGATGGATTGCCCAAATCTTAGTTCCTTGTCGGTTATCATCGAAAAGCATGAAGTGGCAAATAGCATAGTGCAAAGTGCGAGTCACATTAGAAGTGTTCAACTGCTTAGTGCCCTTAATGTCAAGGCGGTACCTAAGACATCAAGCAAGGGTTGTTGTACATTAATGCTAGCATGAACGAAAAAATTAATAAGGCTATGATAGATACGTAGGCAACAAATAACTTTATGGATGAGCAAGAGATGAAGTGACTGCGTCTACGCATCATTAAAAGGAACGGTTACCTCAAGATAGTGAATACAAGTGCCAGGCCACTTAACAGCACACTAAGACGGTGGACATAAGTTTGTGCACTTGGAAGGGCCAAGTGGTCTTCTTGGTGGCATCGATGGATAACTTTAAAGTTGTGTTAGGAATGGACTTCCTATGCAAGGTAATCGTTATCCCTATGCCTTATTTCAATTAGCATGTATCATGGATAGAGAGGTGATGTGTGTGACACCAACTATGGGTGTACCCAAAGGATGAGCTAAGATATCGCAACTGTCGACTATGCAACTTGCACAAAAAGTTAAGAAGGGTGAGCAAATGTTCTTAATTGGTAACTCAAAGATAAAAGAACCAAGAGATGAGGCACTAGGGGATGGTACACCACCAATTATAAGGGAAGTCCTTAAGAAAAACATGGACATTATGCCAACAGACCTACCTAAGAAACTCCCACATACACAAGAGGTGGTCTACCAGATTGAGTTGGAGCTTGGTACCAAACCTCTCGCCGTGGTGCCCCATCATTTGGCACCACCAAAATTAGTGGAATTAAGGAAACAACTCAAGGAGTTGTTGAACACGGGGAGGATCCGACCCTCCAAAGAATCGTATGGCATTCTAGTACTATTCCCAAAGAAGCACGATAGATCATTGAGGATGTGCATGGACTATAAAGTGCTCAACAAAATAATGGTGAAGACCAAGTATCCTATCCCACTTATAGCCAACTTAGCACAATCGTATTTAGAGAAGGCTTAGATAAGGATGAAGAAGGGGGCAAATAAGAAATGGTAGCCTAAAGAGTTCAAGATCAACGACCAAGTCATGGTGAAGTTATTGCCTCAACAAGTCAAAAACTTGCAAGGGATACATACAGGCTTGATACGCAAGTACGAGGGCTCATTTCCAATAACTG
The DNA here is from genome assembly GCA_018894105.1 of Jacaranda mimosifolia. Taxonomy (NCBI): domain Eukaryota; kingdom Viridiplantae; phylum Streptophyta; class Magnoliopsida; order Lamiales; family Bignoniaceae; genus Jacaranda; species Jacaranda mimosifolia. The sequence continues at coordinate 4,697,775 of CM032124.1, read as the reverse complement.
CAAAAGTAGGCAAGGTATCTTACTGACTTGACTTACTTTGCACTTTAACGATTCACTTGGCCTTCTATATAAGCATGTTGAACCTTTACTAAGAGGATAAAGAAGACCTAAGCCAAGGAAAATCACATCGAGCACCTCCCATCATTACCAAGTCTTATGATAAAGAAGTGGAGAAAGTTTTGACATCATGAGTTGTGAGACGGCATGGTGCGTTACTAAGCACACAACACTTAATCAAGTGGAAGCAACAACCTAAGTCTGAGGCGACATTTGAAATTAAAGAAGACTTGTGGCAATTTCAAGAACAACTCCAAGACTTAAACATGATGAAGACGCCACTAACATAGGTAAAAGAAGATGTCATGCCCTGGCTAGAAACATTGCGAGGAAGCAAGACGTTGGAGGTTAAGGAACGCCCCAACGTTTTCAAGATTATTGCCAATACTTGTAGACTTGTATAGAAAATTCTAGAGTAAGTTTCTTAAAAAATCTAGTATAGGGAATATTCAAGAGATTCAATCTTGACTGTAGGATCAAATTAATCTTCACTGTCCATTCAAAAGGTGGATAGTATAACTAGGTGTGGACTTTATTTTTAGATCATCCAAGAAGAATCTAAGAGTTCAAATAATAGAGTTCTTTAGAGTTCTCTCTCTAAACTCTGTCTCTCTCTCTCTCTCTCTGACTTAGCTAACTTACTTCATACATACAACACCTAAAAAGGTGAGCTAATTTAGCTAGTATCTCAAGGGGAAAATAAAGAGCTAAGTGCAGCACGTGAGATTGTAGGAGGCAAGTCCATGACGGTAAGGTGCAAAATGAATCTTTCTTCCACTCTTTTTCCTAAGCCAATTAGTAAGTTTTTGTGTAGGTTGCCTTTATCGAGGGATCATTAAAATGATAGGTATTTTTTAGAGATAAGGGTGGTTGGGACATCCCACGTGAGTAGAGTATCTAATTTATCTAGATCAGGTTCATCACGATCTTCATATAAGTTTTGATAGAGTAGGATTGTTTAATTCTCCTTTCAGTGTTACTTCTATGTTCCCAGTTGGCACTTAGCATATTCTAATTTTCAATTCGTGGTTTCTACTTATGTGTATGTTCTTATTTTTTAAACTCCTACGCATTATTTGTATTCTGATTTTGTTTTTCTTTATTTCATGGCATAAAATAAGATCGATTTTACTAGATCCATGCTCGAAGAGTAGAAGAAAGTATGCATAAGACGTATCTTGTAAAGCAGCGTCATAGGGAGACACAGCTAGATAGGCATAGTTCGAGCCCCACAAGACAACAAGTGAGTGATATTAGTTTTCCACTAGTATTGACAAGGGACTTTTTTGATATGGTGGGCAACAAAGTTGTAGAGTGGATTCCTATTGGGATGTGGATGAAACTGCTTTTAACATTGATCACATGCAATGTATAGTAAACAAGTACAATGAAGGAAAGTTGGAGCTACTATCCTTTTCTCAAATGACTGAGATATCTGCTAGGGACTATGCCTGGATAACTATTTGTCTCATTACTTTGATTTATTTTTTATCTTCTTTTTTTTTTCTTTATTATGTTGTATAGATTTTTTATTCTCACATATGTTTGCATCTTTTCTTTGAGTGTAGGATAGACTTTAGTGCAGTAGATGTCCAGCACTTTCCTTTGTTTATTCATTCATATTCTGCATATTTTGAGGTAAGTGCTCTTTTCTTATATATGTGGTCTTTCCTTATGATAATTTAACGTTTTTATGAATAGTAAGCAAGCGTTGTATATAGAATTGGTGGTTTAGATTGAGGATGGGCTTTGGGGGAAGGGTGGCGTCTTCTCATTTGTTGTTGTTCAATTATTGGTTGCTTGCATGCATGTGGAGTTATAAAAGAATGTGATATGAATTAGTTTTGTTTATAATCTGTGTTAAAAACACTTAGCTTGTTATAGTTCTAGGGGAAACTCTGCCAAAGTTTTTCTTAGAATATAAAACATTATGAAATCCCCTATAATAAACCCTAGGGGCCAAAATTTTGAATCATAGCTATTTAATAGGGAAGATTATGTCTAATTCTTTTTGGTATAGTAGTCTATAAAAAATATCCCTCAACGGCCCCTAGACGGTAAATATCTCCATCACATAATTAAAGACTCAAGTGTTCATAATTGAAACCTTGGAAATATTATAATTATGAGAAATATATAGCTTAGATTTGACAAGTAATAAAGACTCTTCATATATCATTAGTTTTGAGTTAATATGGAAATTCAAGACAAAATGAGTGAGTTAGTACAGGATTTAATTATCATAAACTAAATAAGAGCTAATTTCCTTGTCAAAAGTAAGTTATTACAGTTTGAATTATCACTTAATGCTTGTTGCACCCATCGACTACATACTTACTCAACCATACATTAGACAATAAGTGATTAATCCGTCATACATGAGTCAATTATCTTACAATTAAATCAATCCAAATATTTTCCTTCTTTAGACAACAAGTGATTAATTCATCATACGTATACAGTCAATTAATACCTGTAAAAAAAATTCTAATGATGTAGTTGGATATTCCTCTACATGGACTTTGGATGTACAATATGTTGTACATCAATCATATGGGATTGCTTGGAAACAGTTTGATCAAATACATCTTTATTTGCAAGCAAATCGAGAATTGTGAGACTCTATTTATGTGTTGATGGAGTTACCCCTTTCAGTCAATCTATACCACCATATTGTTCATGTTGGCTTGTCATAGTGAGACCATATAATTTGCCCCTAGAAACGTCTATAACATCACCCTTATGTTTTTGACATGCATAATTCTTTGGCCAAAAAATCCAATGACCATGATATATGTCTGTTGTAGCCTTTAATTAAAGAATTGAAGGTGCTTTGGCAACAAGTGTTGTCACTTATGATGCCTTCAACAAAAAAAAAATTATTGCGAAAGCTGCTTTAATGTGGACAACAAATAATTTCCCAACTTATGAAATATTGTTCAGGTGTACTGCAATAGGTAAATTGGCTTATACTTACTGTATAAACCACTTTAAAAGTATTCACTCTTAGACATGGTCGAAATAATAGTTAGTCTGACTGCCACCAACAGTTCTTAGATTATGACCATCAATTCAAAAGAAACATTACTAGTTTCTTAAAATATCAGGTTGAGTATGATCCTCCTTTTCATTGATGATTGGAAAGTAATTGTAGGAGTTGGTATGTGATTTGCCTAAAGTCACAAAACATGGTAGTGTTCCTAGAATCTCTAGTTATAGTGTCCAGACAAATGGACTAAGCAGAGTATATTTTGCTCACTACTTTATTGGAAGAGTAACTTGGTGAGATATAATTTAGATGTGATGCACACTGAAAAGAATGTCTTCGACAATATCTTTAACATTGTGATTGACATAAAGGAGAAATCCAAAGATAATATCAAGGCTCGCTTGGACTTGAATGTTCATCAAGCTCGATTTAATTTCAAAAGAAAACGAGTAATGGGGCAAGCTTAAGGCTAAGTATATATTCACAACCAAGCAAAGAAAAAATGTATGTAAATGGGTGAAATCATTACGAATGCCTGATGGATATTTTCTAATCTTGCCAAGCGTGTCAACACGTCTTAGCATAAAATCCATTAATTGAGAGTCATGATTGCCACATCTTCACGGAGTAAATGCTATAGATTACATTCAAAAAAAATTTGGACCACATATGGAAGCCTTTGACTGAGCATAGTCAGCTCTTCAACGACTTATATATTCAATAACTTTGAGCATGATGACTTGCACATAATGGATAAAAAAAATTCCAACAATTCTATGCAGGTCAAAAAGAGTTTTTTCTCCAGTATTTTTTGATTGTATGGAGTATCTATTGATCTATATAATGAACACGAAAAGAAATGGAAGGCCAATATAATATAAGTCCATTATCCCTTTGAGAGGTAAAACAATGTTCATATTTGTATGCTAGTTTATTATAATTATTTATCAATACTGAATATATATATGTCTACAATGTTACTTATGTTACATTTAGGGAGCCTCACACACTTGAAAAAACAATGAATAAAAGACACAAGTGGAAAGGTCTATTTGTGAGACAATTATTTGTCGCGAGACATCCAACTTTTGCTCATTCTACTTCTAGTCACATGTACATAGATAAGGACAAGAGTTGGCCGAAATGATGATGGTGACAATTATGATTCCATTCCACCTCTTTGTCTATTTTCTATCAACCCAATCATGCCTCTAGTGCTTGCATGACCCGATATTTAAGCGATGTTGACATTAAAGCTTCAGCACTGCATGTGTTGCTTAATTGTGAAGAGGTCAAGGAATAATTAAGTCATTCAAATAATTAGAATTTCAACTTTCTTCAAGCTAGGTACTATTTTTATATTTCTGATATATTTTGAAATGTGTTAATGTAGTTATTTTATGGAACACTTTAGCATTGGCGACCAGGATGTCAATGCGATGACTAAAAATGAATTTGTCTATTGGTTTACATCTTATGTAAGTAGATTTTATACTAATGTAATTATGCATGGTACAATTTAATATAAAAGTTGACAAAATCTTCTATCAATACTAACACTTTATGTGAAAAATGATAAGTTCATGATCCAAGGAATGGCATAACGAATATGTTCTTGCATGATTTGGCTTGGGGTTCTAGCAAGAAAATTAGGAGATGACCAAAATACTTTGTGAATAAATTTAAGTACCTCAAGCCGCAACACTGCGTGTGTTGCTTATTCGTGTAAAATCAACTTATTCAAATAATTAGAATTTCAGCTTTCTTCTAGATAGGCACTATTTTTGGATTTCTAATTTGTTTTGGAATGCATTGAAGTCGTTATTTTGTGGAATACTTCAGCATCAATGATTAGGATGTCAATGAGATGACTGAAAATGAATTTGCGTATAGGTTTGAGTCTTACATAAATAGATTTTACACTATTCTAATTATGTATGGTATAATTTAATGTAAAAGTTGATAATATATTCTATTAATACTAATACTTTATATTACAAATGATAGATTCATGACCTAAAAATTGGCATAACGAACTTCTTTTTGCATGATTTGGCTTAAGGTCCTAGTAGACAGGCTAGGACATGACCCAAATATTTTGTTAATGGATTTAAGTTCCATGTAGATGTATGGAGTGAAAGCAAAACAATAATGAATAGTGGTGTATGGGTTAAGGGAGTTGATAGGGTTGGTGGTGAAGCAGACAATTATAGGATATTGAAGGAGGTGGTAGAGTTAGAATACTCCGATGCACCTATAAAGAAGGTGATTTTATTCCATTGCGAGTTGGTTGATTCTACTCCTGCAAGAGGGGCCTATGTAATGCATCTAGAGTACAAAATTATTGGAGTTAAGAAAGGGATAGGTGTAGAAAATACGACCCATTTATAATTGCCCAATAAATAAGACAAATTTAATATATTTTATATCTTGAAAGAGCAAGGGATAAGCTCAATTAGTATACTGTCATAAAAATAAAGGCTAGGGGTGGAGTGGAAATTGAAGATCGCTAAAAGTTGCATATTAGAATGATATGCCATCACATGTTGACCTAGTGAATCCAAATGAATTAATAGAAGGTTTAGTAGACCGTAATCATTCTTTAGAAGATGTTGATGTGTTGGTTGCAAAATGTGTAGATGGTATCGTTGGTGATGATGATGATGAAAATGCAAAATTTAGCAATGATAAATATGTATTTGATGACGATAATGAAACCAATGAATTTGAATACTCCAACAAAGATTGAATTATGTTGTTAGTATGATGCTTGTTTTAACTTGTGTTTTCTATTAAGTTCAATAATTATTTATTTTCATGCATTCACATAGTTAAGTTGTCCTAATAACATTATTGTTGATATATTAAATTCTAATGTATGTATGTTTCAATATTTACAGATGGTAGGCAAGTTAGGTAACCTATCTCTACCATCCGCCGAGGTCAGGCTTCTTTCCAAGGTAGGGGCATCGGCTGAGGCACAGACTATTTCCCCACCTTCTCAAATAGAGGTCCCAGCCAACCACCTTCCCACATAGACGGTTGGTCCATCTAGGACAATACCTATCCCACGCCTCCCTCCATATATACCCACACTACATCATCCTCATCATTTTCATCGTCATCACTAGTGACCTCCTCAGATGTTATGAGTTCATCAACTTTCTGTGCCTACAACTATCCATCACAATAACAGTCCTATTTTCAACCACTATCCACGTTACACACACATACTCCTTCACTATCTACCACTCCATGTGGCATTCAGCCATCTACTATTGCTCCAATCCACCCTTCTACAACAAATCCCCTATAGGCTATACTTTAGTAAGGGGGATCAGAATTCCCATTTAAAGTTCTAGAAAGGTATACTTGTGTCCCAAGGGATGTGTGGGTAAGTAAAAAATTATATAAATATTATTTATTCCATATTCGTTGTATAAATGTTGTTTTAATAACTATATATTAAAGTCATGAAATTATGCAAGTACAGAGCAAGATATATGAGCTATATAGGACCTGGTTGGATATCTTCCAGGGTCTTTGAGAGCACATATTTAGGGAGTTGAAGATATATGCATGTTAATATATTTATTTATATAAACTGTGTTTATATATTCAAAGTACTAACTTATTTCATTTTCTTTCATAGAAATATGTCTATTGAGACCCTGATACGATGGCCATCAACACTAAAGGAGATCATTGGTTGAGTGACATATATGGCCATATCTAGAAGACGGGCAAGAGACCAGAGTGGATTGGCAAGAACACTTAGGATGCCCTTTGTTGGCACTAGCAATCCTAATATTTTTAGAAGAAGTACTCATAGGCTAAGAAGAACTGGGCTTCTGAGGCTCGTGGATCATTCTACATCGGAGGTAGTATATCCATCGGGACACATGATAAGTGCTTAGTAAGTCTCTAAACTTTTAATTTTTAGTAAACTTAGTAGACTTTCAAAACTATTGTTACATTAATTTATATTTGTAATATTTGCATGAGATGGGATATGGGGAAGGGTTGGAGACCTTCCCAATTGATAATGTTTTATTAGTTTTATTTTTGTTGAGCTATTTTTTTTTTTTGGGGGGGGGGGGGGAGGGGGCGTATAGATCAATTTTAGAAGAGACTCTGTCGAATATTTTTCTTTTATTTATTGTAGTTTTGTAATATGTATACGTAACACACCTATTTTAATTCATTATGTATCTAAGTTAAGGAGCTATAGAGGCCACAGTGGTGGAGGAGATTTTCGTGCATACCTACTAGAGGTGGTCCAATAGAAGTTGGGTAGAATATAGGGCAAAGAGTGCTACTACAAATTTGTAACATATTATAGATATTTATTTTACTCACATTACTTCTCCATTTAAATGCTCAAGTTTTATCTTGTAGGAGAGCTTCCAGTAGGCACTATTATAGTCTTAAACTTAGCCAGAGGATGTTAGGAGTAGTGCAGAGACCCAGCAGCCTCAAGTTGGGTTATTGACACAGTCTGTAGGTAGCCCCAACAAGAAAGTGGGTCTATGGGTTGATCTATTAGTAGTCGTCCTCCTACTATAATACACCTTTAGCAAAGCCATCCGCTATAGCATCGACAGCTCGTTTGGGGGCTCAGATTGAGCGGATTCAAAACAGTTTTGATTGGATAGAGGCACAGTTGGGCATGATGTAGAGTATGATCGCTTAACTGGTCATGCAATAGGATGCTCCATCCCTCTACACAACTCCAGCCCTATCAGAGCAACTGCAGGATCAGTAGCAATAGGCGTCGAGCATCAACATCAGCATTAGCATGACACCAAGTAGGAGCAACATAGTGATGCTGCTGCTGGCTAGTAATTATGAGGAATTTTTTAATATTTTATTTGTAGTGAAGATTTAATACTTTTTATGATAAGTATTTATAAAATTACATATGATTTGAATTTATAATTTCAATTTACTTATAAATTTATTGTTCTATACATTTATCGAATTAGATATCTAATATGTATGAGTAGGTTACAGGCTTAAATAAAATGAATAAAAATATTTTAAAAAATTCTGATGGAATTGCAAGGAGTTTCTATTGGAAAAATTGCAATTAATATCAGAAAAATGAAATTCTATTGAAGTACTGACGGAAAGATTTCCGATGGATATTCCATCATAACTTCAATTGGAAAAGGCCCGTTATTAACAGACAAGTTCCGTCGTAATCCATTAGAAGTTTGCTGGAAATTTTTTAAAGGGAGCCCGACCATTAGAAATCCAACAAAAACAGGCCCAGTTATCAATGGACAAGCTCCGTTTGTAATCCATTGGAAATCCATCGAAAATTTTCCTACGAAGCATGGCCGATAGAAATTCAAGGCAAAATTGTTTGCACGACATATTTTCCGACGATAAAAATTCAATAGGAAGCCTATCGGGAAATTAGTTTTTCGATGGATTACTCACGGATTCCGCCAGAAATTTTTGTTGGAAATGACGTGATTTTTTGTACTGTTTTATACAGAATAATTATTTGGATAGAAAATTTATATATTTGGAAAAATATTTTATGAAAAATAGAAGGAAGAAATTACTTATTTTATTTAGCAGAAATCTTAACATTATTTTACGGGAAAAAATATTTGTATAGAAAAACAATTTTTAAAAAAAACCCATGTATTTATTTTTTTTTTAAAAAAGTATCTATAAAAACATAGAAGGCGAAAAATACTTGCCCATTTGGTTTTATTTTCTAGAGTCATTTTCATTTTTTAGTGAAAATGCATAGTGAAAAATTAGTTAGAAATAGTATTTTTGAAAATGAGTTGCGTTTGGATGTGTTGTTTAAAATTGTATGTTTATATAGTTGTGAGAATGAGATTTATTTGGATGTTAAGTGTTTTTTGTATTAAAAGTTGTGTATTCTTTTATTTTAAATTGATGATGTGATGTGTAATTCTTTGAAAAAAATAATATTATAATTTGAATTTGATTTTGAATTTGAATTTGAATTTATAATATTTTGTGGTGAATGTTGTTTGAGAAGTATTCGGAATGTAAAAAGTAAATATAGGCAATAATAGGGTTTGAAAATAGTATGAAAATGAAGAAAGAATATAAAAAGCGATATTTTGAGAATGAAAATGTATGAGAAAATGGTATAAAAATTGATAATTTTCTATTCTCCTTAATGGGGTTTGAAAATGAAAACAAACGGGCCGTTAGCATTCTTATATTTTTGTTCCGCTTAATCCATTGATTAATTCGAGTTATCTAAACCCTATATACAAATTAGTCATAAATAATTCAAAGTTCTAAATTCCTAAACGAATCAAAATATAATCTAGTATAATTGATTAGAAGCCCGAGTATTACCTAGTGAATCGATTGATCATTGAGAAATTTAGATTATTTTTGGTGAATTTTTACATGAAAAGATGGCCGCGCAAGAAATGAGTTGTAAGGTTTCATATCACTTTTATATATAGGGTTTTAGTTAGCTAGTATGGCTAGATGCCTTTGCTAGAGTTGAAAACTATCTAGATAGAGCTTTAAAATAATGGGAAGACCTCCAACATAATCTCTATTCAAAAATTCAAAAATTAAATAAAAATACTAGTCTATGTTAGTTACATTTAATTCATAATCATGAATCTAACTCATAAATACACCATTATGATTTGTGAACTTATTTTCTATGTACTAGTTATGTGCTTAATCATAACTTGAAATGAATTAAATAGCTTGGGTTGAGTACTATACCTAAACCAACAAAAATACAATTATAATACATGGGCCTATTTTTTTACAAGTTATGGGCTTGATCAAAACTTTTGAAATAACAATTGGACTGACAAACACAAAATTAAACTTCCTTCTGATAATTATATCATGTAAATATAAACTCTAAAATTGTTTTATAATTCAAGGATCAAATACCCAAGTCACTAATTTAGTTAAACAAAATATGGACTGTAAGATTAAACATTTCCTCATTATAAAGAGAAAATCAAGGATAAATCGTATCACTAATTCCCCAAAAAATCCAATCTTCAGACATATTTGTCCACTCTGAATAAGGATATTTCATACAATTATGATGACCTACTAATATATCATGTCAAATAATCTTCAATACAGGACTAAGTTATAGCTCCAAAATGTGTAGTCTTAAACTGATATTCGTAGTAACTAGCCTAATCATTAACTTCAACATCAATAAAGTTTCCATCAATTGGGTGGCATCCTATTTAATAATATTGCAAGTAGATATATAACTCTACACTTTCAATCATCACTAAGCAGTATTAGTAATAAAACATTAAAACTTAATACTTGTATATCAACAACTTATATTATGATTTCCTCTTTTTTCCTTTCTTTTCTCAAATTAAGATTGAAAGTCTATGTTTTCGAAAATACAAGAAAATTAAGGTAAGTACCTAAAATGTGATCCCTATTAATAAGCCAGTCTAGAAAATGTTGATGAAGAACCAAAACCAAAACCAATTATGATTGATCTGCTATTCTGTATCCAATCTCATATATGCATTTAATTTTTTTTCAGAAGACAGAATCTCACTATATATTATATAATTTTGCATTCCAAACCCCAGGGCATCGATGCCTCGCTTTAGAAAGTTCATGTAGTCCTAAAATAAACTAAAAAGCTAAGATACATTTATGAGATATAATTGATAATATTTCTGATCAGAATATACACTGTTAAATCTATCATTATAATGATTCACCAACACATTTGGGCCGTATTTGATTCGAGCAACTATGAATCGCACATTATCATGGCCCGATAAGATTAGTATATATTTGAATGTATTAATATATGTGTTTGACATGTGAAATTATAGTTCATCTCATAAATTCAGTAATCTTAAATTCCTGTTCGATTTGGGGGATTGAGACATATTACTTTCTGAGTTTTCATTATTGCCCTCATTAGTATCATTTTATCTTTCCAACACTTGTCGGCTATTTAAATGAAACTGAAGTGGAATTTTTCACACATTTCATGTCCTTCATTTTGGGGGAATGGGTTTTTGGGAGAAATTTTAACGAATGTGCTTTCGTGTCCTTCATGCTTTCTTTTTGTTTGGGAATGGGTTTCTGGGGGAATGTCCTTCATGCTTTCTTTTTGTTTTGGGGAAATATGAAAAATGATTTGAGAATGAGTTGGTTGTTTATTTATGTTTTCAGAAGCGACAAACTTTACTGTAGATGTTAAATCAGTTGTTTTTTTGTTGAATTTGTAGGGTGAAAGTGATTTTTTATGTATTATATGTATGTATTTTTATAGTTGAATGATGTGTGTATGTGTGTGTGTGTATATATATATATATATATATATTGGTAATGATTGAAATAAGAGTATAATTAATTTAATTGGTTATTGATCTTGAAACTTACATTTTTATAAATTTAATATTAATAAATGATGTGTTATTTGGTTATATTGATAAATATTAATTATTCATGAAATCATAATATCTTTTAATTATAAAAAAATTAGCTTATATCATAATTATTAATATCGACTTATAAAAAAATTGGATGACTACAATTAATTATAAACTAATTATTGTCTATTAATTAAAATATAATTATTTAACTATTTATTACTTACAATTTATGTATAAATAAAACTTAGTTATTTATTAAAATAAATATTTTTTAATAATTTATATATGTAAAACTTAATAAAAATTCATCAAATTAAAAAAATAAATAATATATTATATGATATTATTTATTAAATAAATAAAAATAATATTTAATATTAATTTATTAAATGTAATAGATTATTACATAAGTATCACCCTATAATCAAATTTTTTATTATAATTTTAAATAAATGTGAATATTAATATTTAATGAAGAATATTTTTTGAGAAGATTAATTTACTTATTATATCAAATTAAAACACCTTAAATTATTTATTAAATGAATAAATATATTTTTAATTAATACATTAAATATTAAATATAACTAATAATTATTAAATTAATAAGTAAATTTAATTAATTTAATATATTATTCAATAAATAAATTATTTAGTAATAACATAAATAATATTTAATTAGAGAAGGGAAAGTATGGGTTATGTCCAAAAAATCTATTGGAAGAAAATTGTCTGCCAAAAAACGTGAATTAAATGGATGTGCATTCTGCAAAAAGGGCATGGGTGTAATTGGTCATCAAAAATGATGGACAAATCCGTAAACACAATTTTTAGTTACTTGCCTTAGAACCTAATCTCACCAAAAATCGTGGGATTGAAATTGGTCACAATCACACGCACAATGTGGGCTGAGACCAAATCTTGCCTCGGCCCCTAACCATAATATCACATGTCAAACATGTGATTAGGATGAATTAGCATGGATTCAAATGCATAATCATTATAATCGCTCGAATCATTGGAGTATTATAAATCTTCAATGTCCCCATATATGTTTTGGAAGTTAGAAAAATCTTTTAAAACCTTTTTACATGTGATATTCTTAGTTTTAGATAATTTGTCCGAAGTATTTAGGTATTTTATTTTTATTTACACATGCACATGCACTTGCATTGATTCGAGTTTAAACCCTAGGCCTCACAATTATAAATGTGATGATGGTATATATCATTTAACGAATGGACCAGTGACACATAAAACAATAATGTGAATTAGCAACCAATTGACCAGGGACAAGTAAAGTACTGTTAGCTTTTTTAAATTACCCTTATATGGTAACATCATTAATTTACTAAAATTATACTCATAATTTGTTGATATTGCTTTCAATGATATATTTAAAAACTTAAACACTACCTATTACATTTGTTCTAAAACATTTACCCAGAAGGATATTATTTAATTAGATAGAGTTTTTAATTATTCTTTTAAGTTGAAGTTCATTTAGATATAGTTTGTTCAGTTACCATGAAAGAAACTCACAAGTCAAACGGAGACGAAGGCAATAATATATAGAAGAGAATCACACATAAAATGCAAACATTTTGAAGTTCCACATCTTGAAGAAAACGAAGTACTGTAGTTATTACTCATTGAGAAAAAAAAGGAAAGAAAGAAAAAAGAAGAAGAAATACTGCAGTTATTCAAGCAAGCAAGATCACGCAGTTGGGGCTGACTGACGATGGTGGCTAGCTGCTTTAATCAAACATCAATTGTTTTTACATAATTTGTAGGGATATATAGTTGTATTAGTATTGCCTGCACGAATCAATCAAGGAGTCATAATTCCCAATGAGATTCAGATATACAATGAACTTATTATGCGTAATGAAATTACTTATGAAGTGGGACAGAAGTGATGAGGGTGGCTGAGACTTAATTGGGAATGAGAGAAATCCTACGTGCACTAAAATTTTGAAGAGGAAAGCCCGCAAGGTACGTATGTGAAATGACAAGGACAGAACAGCAAACTGTATCTGGTCATGTATCACTTTGAGGCTTGAGCTTGGTCACTCACATCCAAGACCAATGGAGAGCTTGAATCTACCCCACCTGAATTTTTCTTGTCTTTGCATCGTCTTGAACTCCTCAATTTTCCTGGCAGACTGAATGGCAGATTTGGCAACACGCTCTATGTCCAATATGTGGAGGCTTTTTGCCAAGCTCAATGGAATTTCACTGAGTTTTTCACAGTTTTTAAGCACAAGACAACCAAGACTAGGAAAATGATCATCTGATGCCTTCCAAAAAACTAAATCTGTGCTTGCAATGAGCAAGAACCGGAGAGAAGGAAAGCCAACACCAACAGCGTACCAGGACGGTCCTACAAATGCCCTGTCTTTCAATTTGAGCTCCTGGAGAGTATCAATCATTCCCAACGTAGACATATGCTTCCAATCCAAAAATGTAGCTGATAGTGTCAGTCTTTTGATATTTGGTGGGAAACATTTGGGCGGAGGAAGGCCAGGTAGCGGATTTTTAGATGCTGATTCATATAATAAATCATTTTTGAGGCTCAAGGTTTCAAGTCGATCCAATTTTCCCAAGGACTTGGCATCCAGAAGAATGGCTATGCGTCCACGAATCCCCAGTCTCTTTAGGTTATGGGCCCTACTGAAAACCTCTTTTGTGCAATATTCGGGTGATAATCTACTCAGTGTTTGAAGGTTTTCACCGGCTCCTCTACCTAAATCCTCTTGTTTAGCCTGAAGAAAAATCACAGCTTTTGTCTTTAGATGCCTCAGCTGAATCATCTTCCATATACTTCCTATGATTTCAAGGGTACGTGACATTGTTTCTACTACAAGAGTTTGTAGGTTCCATAGCTCAGAGACTGCTTCAGGAAGAACATCGAGGTCAGCGCAAGACAGAGTGATGTACCTCAAATGAACTAGATTTGTAAGCTTTTTGGGAAATTGAGTGAATTTGATGGACTTAGAATGCAGAACCCTTAGCAAATTGGTGGAATCCAAGACAGCTGACATGTACTTTGCATCCAAGACGCTGGTTTCCTTACAGAAACATAAAAAAGATCGAAGGTGTGGGGCCTTTAGTTTTCCAGAGAAGATTTCCGAGAGGAATTCGGAGAGATGGGAATGGATAGAAAGACGACGGTACTCTTGTATGCGAGAGACTTGAGGCTCAAAAACTCCTTTCCAGGACATCATTACCTCTCGGAACAAATTCCATTCATAAGCTCTATACTTGCAGAATTCACGTATCACATCATGAACACGACATGTTTTAACTTCGCCCATTGGATTTGTTTTATCAACCATCAGTAAGTTCCTGTTGATAAGATCCTGTAAATTCTCCTCTGCAGTTTCCTCCAAACTCTGTTCCTCTGTATGTTGTATGAATCCCTCTGCGATCCACAAGCGCGTTAATGTCCGTGCCGGGATCTCATAATCTTCAGGAAACACCCCAAGATAGAGAAAACAATCTCTCAAGTCATCAGGCAATTTATAGTAACTCAATGCTACAATATCCGATATGCGCTGCTCCCTGTCATTTCTAACATACGCACTCACATTTTCAGACACATTTTTCCAAGCTTTTTGAATGGCAGTCGTTTCTTCTGCTCTAGACAATTGGTCCAAAAGAATTCCTCCAATAACCACTATTGCAAGTGGCAGCCCATCGCATTGCATGGCTATATCTTCCCCTATAAATCTCAACTCTTGAGGGCAGTCTTTTAGATTCCCGAATACCTCTAACTGGAGGAGTTCCCAACTTTCCTCATGGGTTAGGAAACGGAGCATGTGGGATTCTCTAGTGACATTAGCATGCTTACCAACCTCACGGTGGCGGCTGGTTATGATGACTTTACCCATCCTATTGCTCTTGGGCAAGACAATTTTGATTTCATTCCATGCTTCAACACTCCATAAATCATCCAGGACTAACAAGAATTTTGCTTTCTCCATGTTGGCATGAACCGTCTGGATTAACTCCTGATCACTCAGGCCAGACATGTCTTGGTTGGTGAACCCTTTGAGAATGCTTAGAAACACATCTTTGGCGTGGAAATCTTGAGAAACATAAACCCATATGCGAATGGGGAACTCATATTGGATTTTCTCATTTTGATAAATCTTCCATGCCAGCGTTGTCTTCCCCAGGCCTGGCATACCTATGACGGAGATAACGTCAAGTTCCTCTGCTTCTTCCATGAGATGGTTAATGAAAATCTCTACCTCATCTTCGAAACCAACTGCCTTGCCTTGCCCAATTAACTGAACCTGTAAAAAGGTACAAATGATAAGATTATAAAAAACTATATATTGTACGTGCTGCACCCTTTAATAAAATAACAACAAAACACATGGGATTCAAAGTATTGATTTATCAAATACTATAAATTCACAATGTCCCTTAACTGCACATTTGGAAACATATATAGATGGAGTTATATTTTCAAATTTCAACCAATTACTTATTACAAGAAAGTAATGTACTTCATTGCATTATGTAAATTAATTTGTTGTAATAACTTGTGCTAAAATTAGGCAATGACAATAAAGGTAAAAATCACAGTTCAAAGTCGTTGTACCAACGATAATATCACTAGTATTCCATATGAGTTGTGGCATTCATGATACAATATATCACACAAAAAGAAACAAATGCTCTACATGATAATAACAAATTTCTTATATACCCTATGTAACACTTTTAAGTGTTAATTACCTTGGGGGTTTTCTAGGGTTCCATATTCATAATTTTGACTTATTGTCATGTATCTATTTTTTAGCCGTTGATATCAGTTTAATTTGATTCTCACCTTCGAACCATTATAAAGTAAAGAACCATAGCTCTTATAAAGAAGCATCTTCTTTTAAAATTAAATTATCAAAAATAAAATAAAAATTATTATCCTTCTAATACTCAATAACCAAATTAATCTTATTAATTTTAAGAAATTAAAAATTCCCTTTTCCTAATATTAAACCCTAATTCAATTAGAAGAAAAGTAGAGAAAATAAACTCTAAGATACAAATTCAATCAAAAGAAAATCAGAGAAAATTCATTATAAAAACATGGAATTATATGAGCACAATAATGATTGCTAATTCGAAATTCCCAAACAAATGGCTCATTCTCATCAGTAGGATTGCTAATGTTATTTTTTAATGATTGCCAATTCCAATACATTGATCTTATTGATATTAGTGATTGAAAGGAAGTCGATACCTTCGCGTAAGAGTTTTGTGCATTGCACGATAATTGCATCCACAGACAAGGAAACACATTCAGTCAGTATCATACGAAACATATCAAAGGGGTTATAAAATAACTAGTGTATTCTTTGTCTCTGGGTTTTTAATTCAAACAGCTTTTGATTAATTCTTGGGATTTTTAAATGATCTATCTTTATATATGATTAATACAATCCCTAATTTCAGATTAATTCAAGAGACAATTAAAACTTTAGGTTGGCTGCAAATTATCAACACACTATAATTCAAAAAGGTGCCTTCCTATAACAAGTTTTCTCTAATTTCTTTTGATTGAATTTGTCTCTTCATTTTCTTTGAGTTTTTTTGATTGGATTTGCCTCCTAAGATTTATTTTTTCTAATTTTCTTCTGATTGTGGTTTAATATTATGAAAAGAGGATATTTAATTTCTTAAAATTAATAAGGTTAATTTGGTCATTGAGTATTAGAAGGATAATGATTTTTATTTTATTTTTCATAATTTAATTTTAAAAGAAGATGGTTCTTTATAAGAACCATAAAAGAACCATGGTTCTCTACTTCATATCGAAGGTAAGAGTCAAATTAAACTGATATCAATAACTAAAAAGTAGGTACATGACAATAAGTCAGGATCATAGATATAAGACCTTAGGCAACTCCTAATTGCCTATGCATATTATGATGACTACCAGTTCCCCCCTCAACTTGACCAGCAAAATTCCTTTTTTGCAATGAAAATCAAGTAAAAAAGAATAGAGCAATTTATTTTTTGACTTACATTAATTTATTCAGGATACTTAATAATGAGGGGAACGGCGAAATTCCATTCTTTAGTCCCACAAAAAAGGGGGGACGAATAGTCCTTTGCTTTAAATGAATTTTAAAAATATCCTAAAAGTTAAAAAAATGATGAAATTGGTCCCAAAACCTTTTTTCTATTACAAAATTAATGGAGCTAGTCACGTGTGTCTGTGGCTATTTGTTAGCATCTTTTGGAGGAAAGATCGCTGGCAAAGTTGTTATTATAGTCCCATAAAATATAGATGGTTTGCAAAAATGATCCCTCATTTTAGAGAATTTTAAAAAGCCCCAAACTTGAAAAATAAAAATTGAAAAATTGGTTTTAAACGTTTTTCTTAGAAATATCTAATGGAGTTAGCTCATGTGGCCATTGGTTTGCACCTTCAAAAGGAGTAAAGAAACGTGCAACTCACATGACTATAATTTTCTATTTGTTATCCTCAAATCTTGACAATTTATCTCTTATCATAAAATCTATGTTTCACTTTGAAAAAGAATATCCAATTTTATATTTCATTTAAATATTAATATTTCTTACCTAATAAACAATTTGATTTACATTGACAATGTTTCTAGGACTAGCTTATGCATCCATTCAATTGTTCAAACCATGAGTATAGTTCTATTTATGAATTGGTTATAAGTATTTTCTTGAGGATTTTTTGTTGTCATGATTCGTATACAATGATTTAAAATTTTCTTTGAATGAATATATATGAAGGAAAACAATATAATGTTTTCTTTTTTCTTGATAGTTAGTTTGTTTATTGATATATGGGCATGGAATGATTATTTAAATTAAATTATTGAGATGTTTTAGTAATAAACAATTGAAGTATTCTTTTTATATGAATATTTTAGTTGCTTTATTTTTATTTAAATGTTCAGCTCCTTTTGTAGAGGAATTGATAAAAGAAAAGTAAACACATAAATTAAAGAGATTTTTTTCTAAATTGGAATTTAGGATTTATGATCGGAGATGGATCATCTAGATTTGTAGATTGCAAACAAAAAATAGTTATGTGTGTTCTATGTTTCTTTTCTCCTCTCAAAGATGTAGACTAATGGTTACGTACAGTGACCTCTATATATTAGATTTATAATATAAATAAATTTCTAATCAATTATAATTTCTTTGTTTTAAAAAAGTCATATGGTTTTTTTATTTGTGATTATAATTTTTGCAGACCTTCTTATCTTGTGGGACTGAAAAGGCAACTTTGCATGTGATTTCCCTTCAAAAAAGATGACTAACGGTCACCAACCCCATTATATTTTTAATAGGAATAGAATTTTGGGATCAATTTTGTATTTTTTTTTTAACTTTTGGGATATTTTCGAAATTTTTGTAAAGTGAAGAATTATTCTTAGAGATCCCACTATTTTGTGGGACTAAAAAAGCAATTTTGAATGAGGGGAACCTATTGAGCGACTACATCATCTGCAAAATTTTGATTGATCTTCATTTATATTATATTTATAGTACTAACTTAATTACTATCTAAAGAATAGAAAGGAAATTATAGAAACTACGGAATCACTTCAATTCATAATGTCATTCTGTGGTTAAAATTTTATTGGTTAAAGATAAAAGGAATATAATGTGGGACCAATAACTACACTTTGAGTGGGGAAATGAGATAGTAGTTGAAAAGGTAAAAACAAAAGAAAAATCTATGAAATGAAAATAGAATTAAGGCGAACATCTTGAATCACCAATATCAAACGAAACAAAAACTAATAAAATGGAAAATTCAAATAATGATAGTTTAACGAGCAAGATTTTACTTAGTGAAACTATTACTTAGATATTCGATATTTAATTATTTTTAAAGTTTTTTTAAGTGTGTTGGTTAATTTATTTTTCAACAAGTTACATTCCAAAGTTTTATATATATGTTAATATACTCAATTAATTATATATATCATGCAATGATTTTAGCAAGGTTATATATTTTATTGGCCCTACTTTTGAAAATAAATCATTAATAGTAAAAGGCTATTTAATTTATTTGGAATATAACTACAAATTTGTTAAAAGATATGTGTGTTTGGTATAAAACTAAATGAATTAATAATGATGAGAATCAAGTTAAAAAATGAAGTATTATATTTAAGCTTGCAGTCTATAACTCTTATTCGCATATGGTTTCTGGTAAGGGGGCAATTATAGAGTTAATGTGATATAATTCTTAATTAGAATAAGATTCTACTTTATCTTTAAAAATGAACATCGTTAATAGTCAGCCAAATCGACCTTCAAGTTGGGGCCACGCAAATGATCATAGTATATATTCATAGTACAAGCGTTAAGTGTTACAAAATACATAGCACAGGAGCAAGAACTATACCTTTCCCCAAACATTCAACAAAATCATAATTCAAATTAAGTAGTTTTCCAAGTGAAAAAACAAAATAAGTCTTATCATAGGATATAACACTTAAGAGAGTCAAATCTGGCTGAATATTATTGATTAGGAAAATTAAAAATAAATAAATATAATGGTGGCGATTAACGTAATTTGATATTGTCGGGTTTTCAGCCATATAAGTCAATTTTGAGAGTAACAAGTATTAATTATTCGATTTTCTTAAAATGGTAATTGTTGATTTGGATGATATTATTACATAAGTGATCCTTAATATTTATCTTTGGAATTAATTTATTCAATAATGTTTAAATTAAATAGCAATCTTACAATTCTTAAAATTACATATACTTAGTTTATTATTCTTAGCCCTAAAAGGAATTTCTAGTCGAATCTGGCCAGAAATTTGATTGCATGACGATAATATAGTCAAGTCAAGATTTTCTTTTCTTGCAGTTTAGTCCCTAATTTTTCATTTTAATCCATAAATTAATTCTGAATTAGGTAACTCGTATAATTTATATCTAGTTTTTTTTTTTTTTTTTGTTATTTTATAAAATAAATATTATAGGTAAATAAATGAAATTTTTTATTTTTTACATTAGTTGACTAGAGAAAATATTTTTATTTATCCTTTGCATTCAAGAAGAAAGTACAAAACTGCTTCCATTTTCTCCTTCTGTGAATTTTGAATGAGATAATTAATGAACAGCTACACAAAATAATTGATCATTTGTAAGACTCTTATTTTGATTAATAAATCGTATGATTTCTTTTCAATAATTTTGAAAATGTAAAATCTTAAAATCTCGATATTTGTAATTTAATATTATCTAATTAATTTTTATAAAAATCAATACACCGAAGAAGCTAGTGTTTTCCCTCTTTTTCTAAATACAGTCACAAAAAGCAAGTTGTCTGCCATTTAATTTGAACATGCATTTGTACTGTATGCAAACAATCACTCAAGAAAAAAAAACACAATCAACACATTGAAATACACAACCAACGCAAGCTGAAAACAAAGCAGCAAAGCCAAAAATAGGGAGAAAGCAAGTAACAAGCAGATCATATTCAAAGACTACGTGACTTGATGTGATTTCGAAAATCTCCACTATTAAATTGAAGGCCTCTGAATATGAATTCTGGTAAAAATATGAATAGAATTGAGTATGTTTTACTTTACCTTTCTCACTCTGGTCGTCCCAGCTGATTCTTCCGAGCCCGCGTCGGATCCGTCACCAATTTGCATATAATTAGCAAAGTCCATCCTCACCTTGTGGAAAATCGGTTTCAGCTTATCTTCTCTAAAGGACTTAATAACCTCCTTTTCCAGGCTGACGAGCTCTGGATTGTGACCGCGGCGCTTGGCCTTTGCTGCCGCTGCCTGCGCCACACAGGTGTCAATGGTGTCTTCGGCATCATAAACAACTTCTCTAATCTGCCTCTGCAATAATTCTCCCAAGGCTTCCTTCTTCTTTGGCTTCTTCGCCGCCGTCTCCTGAAGGAAGGCCTTAAATAAACCAAGCTCATCCTTCAGCTGCTCCAGCTCATTTTCCGCACCAGCAGAGACCAGATCGACATGATATTTCAGTAGTTGGGTCACATTTTCCAGCAAGAATGTCACTGCAGCGTCCGCCATCGATCCCGGATAGATAGAGATAAATCGATAGATTGACTCTGCTCTTCTCTCTCTCTCTCTCTCTCTCTCTCTGTGTATTGGGGGAGAGTGTATCTAGTAGATAAATTTTTTGGCAGACAGATGAGTATTCTTTCAATTTCTTAGTTCAGGCTTTTTATTGTTGAGTACATGTCGTGTCTACATAGAGGTGTCAAAATGGGCCGGTTCGGCCCAGCCCATCAAAAAAATTGGCCCAACTCGGCTCGTTTAATTTTTAAATATAGGTTGGGCTGAATCGGCTTGCTTGAAAATCTGTCTCGAACTGAAATTTTGCAACCCTGAGACCGATTCGACCTGCAAACCTTGAAGACTGTGGGCTAGCCCAGCTCGTGGGCTAAACAAGCCGGCTCATGGGCTAAATGGGGCGGCTCGCGAGCTAGCCCGCTTAGCCCATAATATTTTTTTAATTTAAATTATCAATTTATAATTTTTAAATTAAAAATTATTAATTTTTAAAAATTATAAATTTATAATTTATTAATTTATAAATGTATAAATCAATAATTAAGAAATTTTAATTTTTAAATTATAAATTATAAAAAAAATAAAAGGGAAAGTAGCCCTTACAATATGTAGAAACAAAAATTTGAGAAAGGTGAAGACCATATTACCTCAATTTGAAGAAAATGATGAAGAATGGCTTGAAACCGCATCCACCATAGCATCTCAATCCGATAGCGATTTAGATCACTTGAGTAAACGACCGGTTTATCATTGGACACATTTAGATGTTTAGATATTACAAAGTTATTTATTTATTTTATTTTATTATTATTATATACTTTCATTTAAAGGTTTGGTCAAATTCACCTTTATGTAATTATTTTTTCTAAATTAATGATGAGTAGAGGGATCCATGCCAAACCCCTCACCACCTTATTTGGTGGTGTTTTTGAAAAAATATAACTGATAAAAAAAATTAATATAAATATAAATTTCTAAGTTTTTATAAAAATTTAAGTGTTGTAAAATATTAAAAATCACATAAGTATAAATTATTATGTCTTTTAAAAAAGTATAAGTGTTGGAAAAAAAACATTAATAATCACATAAATATAAAAACTTTAAAATTTTAAATTCATTTAAAAAAAAAAAAAAGAAAGAAACGCACGGGCCAACCCGCGAGCCGGACCGCCTAACTCGGCTCATATATAAACCGGCTCACCTATATAGTGGGTTGGTTTTGAGCCGAGCCGAACTTTTTAATTTTCAGCCCGTCACGGTCCAGACCGTGAACAACCCGCAAGCTGGCCCGACTCGGCTCGGGACCGCAATTAACCATTTGTTAAACGAGCCGGGCAAGCTCGGCCCGGCTCATTTGACACCTCTATGTCTACCTGACAAATTCAAGCGCTACATCATTTTTAAAGATATCTAAATCGTTTAATAAGTATGAATTCGAAATAGTTTAAAAGACATATCTATCCTTGTACTAATAACAATGACATTTATTTTCACATTCACTTTTTTTATTTTTTATTATTTTAAAAATAAAAATCATCACTTTTTATTAATTTTCATTCAACATTATTTTTTTTATTTTCAAAACACATTCTCCAATAACCTATATATTTTTTCTCAATAACCTATGTATCTCCTCTCTCTATTCTATTATTTATATCTCTCTACAACCTATTAAAACCAACATAATCATTACATTTCTAACATTTTATCTAAATACAAATTCATTTTTAATTCATTTCTACTAATTAATTTTTCAAATTTTAAAAATGGTGCAAATAAAAGATGAAAATGAAAATAAAACCAAAGAGCCCTAAGAAATCGATGTTTGAACGAGCAACTGCTTTTGTATTTATATAAAATAGTAATTGTCATATGAAATGACCGCTCCTTAATAATTTATTTACAAAAAATACAAATTCATTATAATATATTTATAAACACAATATAATAATATACAAAATGATAAAGGAAATAATAATTGTGCAAATAAATTATCTTGAATACAAAAAATATATATTCACTAGTAAATGAACTAAAAATTAATTTTGGACATTTAATGATGATACATTAAGATTAGAATATTACATAAATAAATTAACTTAACAAAATTGATGTGAAAATATGATAGTTATGTCATTATCAAGTATAGCTATATATTTCTCAAAATTATAATGTGAAAAATCTATTAGTAATTTAAAAGTAGTCGCTAATAGTGCTAAAGATATTTTTTTTTTTTTTTGATATTTAAGAACTACATTAATTGGGATTAGAATATTTGCATAAATAAATTAACTTAATAATACTAAAGAAAATTGGATCAATATAGTTATTGAACTTATTTTTATGTTGTCAATATTAAAATGACAATCATATTAAATGGTAAATGACTAAATCCTATTAAACGGTAGGTACGATCCTTCTTAGTTGTTAGAATCTCTACACATAAGACTAACAAGAACCAAATATAAACTAATGGATGTTTATAATTTAGAAATATTAAACTATACTTAAGATATTGCAAGTTGTTATTTATATATAATTTAGACTTGACAATTATGGTTTCATATTACCTCAAATATTTAAACATAGCAATTAGCAAGACAGTCACCAGTAGCTATCAGATTAAGAAAAGAATTCCAATTTGCTATGTTTCGCATTGACTAGGAAAATATAATGCTTTCTT
Source organism: Jacaranda mimosifolia (assembly GCA_018894105.1). Taxonomy (NCBI): domain Eukaryota; kingdom Viridiplantae; phylum Streptophyta; class Magnoliopsida; order Lamiales; family Bignoniaceae; genus Jacaranda; species Jacaranda mimosifolia. The sequence goes on along the minus strand of CM032124.1, from coordinate 4,673,574 downwards.
ATTGTGTTTGGTACAAGTCTTTGTTAATTAAACACTTTCTTTTCGGACTCAGCGCGCATTAATCCTGTTTTAGTATAGAAAAGTGGAAGCCAAAGAAGAAGAAGACTGTCAAAATAAAGTTGCTGATTAACTGCCCCAGAATTTTCCCTCTCAACCTACCAAATGCTTGGCATTTTGTGTAAACACAATTTCCTCGGACATCATGCCCACACATGAATATTTATCCAGTAGTTGACCAGCTGTTAAATTATATTTGTGGGATTGTTCAAGTGTGGGAGACCTCATTCTGGAGAGAGTGCAGTAATAGTGAAAACTGAGAGCTGTATATTATGGGGAATGAAAAAACATATGTGATCAGGGTTTGTATCAAGTATATATACAAGCTGAGAAGAGAATGAAAAACTAACTATTAGTTACTAACTGATCACTAACAAACTAGCTAACCAACCACGGACTAGGCTAACAAATACAGCTAATTAATTAAATATACACATATTTGTACAGCACCCCTCACGTTGGAGCTTGGTGAACATCTTGCAAGCCCAACTTGAACAGAATTCGCTGAAAGGCTGGAGACGAGACAGCCTTGGTGAAAATATCGACTAGCTGCAGATTGGTGGAGATGTGCCTTGGAGCAACAAACCCTTGCTTGAATTGATCTCGAACGATATGACAGTTAATATCCAAGTGTTTGGTCCTCTCGTGAAAAACTGGATTTTCGGTGATGTGTATGGCGGCTTTGTTGTTGCAGTAAAGTGGAATGGAAAGATTGATGGAAATTTGAAAATCTTTTAGAAAGAAAGCCATTGAAGCTCACAAACAGTGGATGCTAAGCTTCTATATTCCGCCTCTGCAGAAGAGCGGGATACAGTAGGTTGTTTTTTTGTTTTCCATGATATTAGAGATTCACCCAAAAACACACAGTAACCAGTGATAGATCGCCGTGTCGAGGTGCAAGTGGCCCAGTCTGCATTTGAGTAAGCTGTAATGTGTAAAGGATTATTAGCAGTAAAGAATAACCCTTTAGAGGGGCAGCCCTTCAGGTAACAGAGAACATGGATGGCTGCTTGCTAATGAGCAGTAGTTGGGGTGTTTAAAAACTAGCTTAATTGTTGGACAATGTATGGTAAATCTGGCCGAGTGAGATTTAGGTAGAGAAGTCTCCCAATCAAGCACTTGTATTGAGTAGGATCCGAATAAGCTGTTCCCTCATCTGTTAGCTTAAGATTCTTTGGCAATGGCGTGGAGACTGGTTTGCATCCTAGCAGCCCTGTGTCTTGAAGGATGTCTAGGACATACTTCCTTTGATTTAGATATATACCATGTATAGATTTTGCAATCTCCGTCCCAAGAAAGTACCTAGCAGGATCAAGATCTTTGATAGTGAATTTGGCATGGAGAAACTGTTTTACAGTTGCAATGTCATCTTCATTATTCCCAAACACTAGAACATCATCCACAGACTAGGAGAGCTGAAAATGAACTAGCCAAAACCTTAGTGAATAAACAATTGTCATGAACAGATTGTTGAAAGCCAAACTACTGCAGCTGAGTTGTAAATTCCACATTCCACTGTCTGGAGGCCTGCTTTAACCCATAGAGTGATCTCAATAACCTGCAAACTTGTCTAGGTTTTACCCCTTTATAGCCATCTAGTGGTAGCATATAGATCTCTTCTTGAATAGAGCCATGGAGGAAAGCATTGTTAATGTTTAGTTGATGCAGAAACCAAGATTTTGCAGCAGTAAGGGCTAGGAATAATCTCACGGTTACAAGCTTTGCCACATGTGAGAAGCTGTCTACATAATCAATTCCTTCCACTTGGTTGTACCCCTTGGCTACCAACCTAGCCTTATATCTTTCCACACTTCCATCAGGTTTATATTTCACCTTGTATACCTATCTAGAACCTATGGGTTTCTTTCCTGCAGGTAATGAAGTGAGTTCCCATGTTTTATTAGACTCAAGAGCGGCAATTTCTTTATCCATGGCTGATATCCACTCTACTTGAGTGCACACTTGCCTATAGGATTTAAGCTCCTTAACAGTAGACACATTGGCTAGGAATGAAATATATGTTTGAGGAGGAATGTACTTGGAACCTTTAGCATTTAAGTTGACATCTTTGGCAGGGAAAGTCATTGAGGGAGACTCTTTGGGATTATGATCACAAACATTAGTGACATAGTCACCTAACCAAGTAAGTTTTCTTTTTATTCTGGAGCTTTGTCTAAGGTTAGTTTAGGTAAGGTTCTGAAGTTGAGGCTCAACATAGCTAGGTAAATTGGAAGGAGTAGGGGAGTTGCTATGATTTTCAGAAGGTGTTATCAGTTGAGTGGGGGCAGAATCAAGTTCCTCAAATGTTGAGGGAATGGGAATAACAGGCTGAGGGGTTTCATTTGAAGTGTTTTGGAGTAATGGCAACTGAGACTCATGGAAGGTAACATCTCTACAAGAATATGTTATGTGATTGTCAAGATCATAGACTTTGAAGGCCTTTTGACTTATAACATAACCAAGAAAAATGCACCTATAGGCTCTAGGAGCAAACTTGTCTTTGTGGGGATGAGTATTTGTAGCATAACATAGGGAGCCAAAGACCTTAAGAGAATGATAATCAGGTTTTCTGTTGTGGATTATTTCAAAAGGAGACTTACAATTAAGTGTGCAAGTTGGTAATCTATTGATAATGTGGGTAGCTATCAAGATAGATTCCCCCCAAAACTTAGAAGGTAAACCAGATTGGAACATGAGTGACCTGGCTACTTCAAGGATATGCTTATGCTTTCTCTCTACAACCCCATTCTGTTGAGCAGTGTATGGGCACATTCTTTGATGTAGGATACCAAGTTGGCTAAATAGGGTGGAGGTTTCAGAATTGACAAACTCAGGCCCATTATCACTTCGAAGCTTCATGACATGGGTGTGAAATTGGTTCTTGACCATTTGAAGAAAGTAAGATAAGGTGTTGTGGGTTTGCTGTTTGTTTTGAAGAAGAAAAGTCCACACTCCTCGACCATGATCATCAACTATTGTGAGAGCATAGTGAGCACCCGTGAGAGAGGGTTTTTTATAGGGTCCCTATAGGTCAATATGAATGAATTCAAACAGTCTTCCAGCAACATTTTCACTAGATTGGAAAGGTAGTCTAGTTTGCTTTGATAAAGGACAAATATTGCAAGAAGGAAAGGAATTAAAATCATTATTGATGATATCAGGTATGTGTTCTATGACAACAACGGAAGTATGGCCTAATCTTTTATTGCAAAGGCTCAAATCACTAACAGATACATTGTGATGATCAATACATTTGGAAGCAAACAGATTAGGAGATATGTTGGTACTGGATCTCACATTCTGTCTGGCTAGGTAACATGTCTTGTCTAAAATATAAAGTCTTCCTAGGACTTTCCCAATGGCCAATATCTCCTCATTCTGCAGGGCCTGCAACATAAAATGTTTAGGATAGAAAGTGAACTTTAAATTGGCATCATTAGCTAGCCTATTAACAGACAAGAGATTGAAATTAAAATCAGGTACGTGGAAAGTGTCTTGCAGGCTTATTTTGGTTGTCATGTTCACTGAACCTTTATGTCTTACCAGTTTAGTGGTTCCATCAGGCAAATAAACAGGAGTAGGAGAATTAATTGTGGTGAGTTTGGAAAGAAGTGTGATATTTGAGCACATGTGGTTAGAAGCCCCTGTGTCTACTATCCAAAGATCTTCATCCATTAGACTAACAACACTCAAAGCATTGTAAATATTTGAACCTGCAAAATCATTGTAGTGAGAAAAATTTACTTGTCCAGTCTCAAGTTGCTGTTTTCCTTTCATTGTCCTACTTATCTTCTACCAGACTAAGTTAGCTAAGGTAGATGTCCAATCCTCATCCTTTTGCTCTCCTTTTTCAGATTGCAATTCAAGTGGTGTATCAACATAATTTGCTGCTTGTCTCCCAAAGCCTGGCTCATTTCTTTTCTCTTTTAGCTCCTTAAACCAGTCAGGATATCCGTTAAGGTTAAAGCAGGTTTCCTTCACATGGCCGTCCCTTCCACAGTAGCTACAATGTCTATCAGATTTCTTTCCATTCTCCTTCTTACCATACTATTTAGTTCCAGATTCTTTCTTCAAAGGAGCATTTCCTTTTGTTAACATCGCAGCATGTTCAGTCATCTCTGAAAATGTCACATTAACCTCTTTCTGTTTTTCAACCTTAAGTGTCATAGAGTAAGCCTTATTTACGCTTGGAAAGGGATCCATCACTAGGATCTGATTCCTAATATGGTCGTATGAGTCATTTAGCCCCATTAAGAACTGCATCAATCAATTTAGAGAACTCATATCTGCCACTGTCTTGGCAGCGCCACATGTACACTCCGGAATCAGCATCAATACAGCCAACTCATCCCACAATTTCTTAAGTTTTGTGTAGTACTGAACGATCGAGAGGTTTCCCTGTGTAATAGAGCTGATTTCCCGCTATAGTTGGTAAAGTAAAGGTCCATTACATTCACCGAAACGCTCTTCGATCTCTTCCCATAGCTGCTTGGAAGATGTTATATATAGAAAGGCCTCAACAATGTCTTTCGATTTGGAATTTAAAATCCAAGATGTCACCATGCAATCAACTCTCACCCACGCTTCATACTTTTCAGAATCTATTTCTAGCATAGCACATGTTCCATTAATGAATCCAAGTTTCACCTTCGCACTGAGTGCAATCTTCATGGAACGGCTCCATGACGAGTAATTATTTCCAGTTAATGGAGTAGATACCAACACCATACCTGGATGGTTAGAAGTTTGAAGAAATAGAGGATCACCACTCTCTATTCCTCTTGTTCTTAGACAATAATTTTGCCTCGCATCAACTTTGTCACTGAGTTCCTCCATAGACGTAGGCTCGAGATATCAATTAGAGTGTGTAGGATCACAAATAACAGTAGCGAATGGAAGTTCGCCGAATCAATTCTAGAGTTAACGATGCACAAAAGACTGAGACGAATTCTTTAGAGCCACAATATCGTTGCTCCAATACCATGTTCAAGTGTGGGAGACCTCATTCTGGAGAGAGTGCAATAATAGTGAAAACTGAGAGCTGTATATTATGGGGAATGAAAAACTGTATGTGATCAGGGTTTGTATCAAGTATATATACAAGCTGAGAAGAGAATGAAAAACTAACTATTAGTTACTAACTGATCACTAACAAACTAGCTAACCAACTGCTGACTAGGCTAACAAATAGAGCTAATTAATTAAATATATACATATTTGTACAGGGATAAATAGTGATATATATATATAGATAGATAGATGGTATGGACCAACTGTCCTAGTCGTGTTGTAATAGCGATTAATTTAATTGTCATTATGTATTCTATAATTAAGAAAGACGAATTTCAATTACTTAATATGCTTTTGATGACGAAGCAAGTATATATATATATATATATATATACGTACTCTGATGCTAACGCAATGTCTTACCTGTCATTAATTTGGTTTAAATTGACTATAGATTTGTGTCCATTTTTTTAATTTTTTTTTGAATATTTACTATAACACATCTTTATTTTTTTTATTCTAAAAATTATACTTTGCTAATATATTTAAATATTTTATTAATATTATCACTCTATTATTTCCTTAATATTTATTTCAAATTAAAGCTTATATGGTGAACTTAGGATTTTATTAATTCTTACATTACTTAAAAAATATTTACATGCAGTATTTTTTATGTTAATTAATTATATATTATGTATTCATTCTCAATATTATTTTCACATATTTAATTATTATTATTATTATTATTAATTATTTTATATACCAGATTAAAAAGAATCAGGTGCTTTATTAATAGTACTACAACAACAATAATAATAGATGAAAACATATATGCAAGATGAATACTACTTATTGTTAATCTGGATCAACACCTACACTTATCAAAAGGATTTTCTGGCGATCATTGATATGATTTTTGGTGAATTGAAGGTTTTCTTTTTTTAATTAGAGTGTTAATTAATTGCCATCTAAGCAAATTAAAGTTTTAAAATATTAATGATTTCTAGTAATGCAGCAAATTGCCTAGTAGTTTGTAGTTTAAGTGGCATTCATCTCTCCTATTAAGTAGAAGATTTTATTTTCGATCTATAATAGATGCATTGTACACTCAATATACTTTAATTATTTGATTTGAAAATAAAAATATATTACTGTGTTGAAATAATATTTAGTCATTTGCATTGCCCCTTTCAAAATAAAAATAAAAATAATGTGGCAAATTTGGCAATTCAGCCAGGGGCAGCTGGCAAGTGGTTATAGTTTGGCCAGAAATAATTAAGCACGTTGGTAAAAAAATACCTCTGTAGAATTAATTTCCACGGCTTTGGCTTATCTGGCTACTATTGTCCTGATTTGTCGACTTTTCTAATTAATTAAAGTCTTAAATTATCATTCAACTGATAAAAGTTTTGAAATGACAATTAATGATCCCTACGTTATTACGGAGCAAATTTGATAATTTTGACGTATTTATAATTGTCATTGCTGTTATTAATTTTGCTCTTCAGCGCAACAATTTGAAGCTATATAATATTGTTGTGGATTTATGGTCTTTAAAAATAATTTCTTTAGAGCATATTTGAAATATATTTGCAAAGAGTACCCCATATGGAGGTATGAACATAGCCCACATTCACTTGTGGGCACATGCGTGATGCGAAAAAAAGTTAATAATAGTGAAGCAACTTGGGATTTTTTAATACATATTAACAGGCTGGATCGATGCTAAGTAACTTTCAGGATGAGAGCCAAAGTAAATAATCATTGGCTAGCATAATTGACTTGGGGGTATTTGGGTGAGCTTATAAGCTCTTCAAAACATTTTATAAAATGTTTAAAACTTATAAGTTGGTAAAGAAGTGTTCGGTAATTTTTTTTAAAAAAGAGCTTATAAGATCCTAAAATAAGATGTTATGAGCTTATAAGCTCTTTTCAAAAAAATAAGGAGATCCCAAATTATTTTTAAAATCTCAACAAGCTCCTTCATTTTTAATTATTTTAATTAAAAAATTATCATTATTAACATCTTATAAACTCCAAAATCTTATTTTATCTAAACACTTCAACAGCTTATTTTAAAAATAAAATCTAACATCTTATAAGCTCCAAAATTATCTTATAAAATGTGGAAACTTATAAGATATTTAAAATAAGTTTAACCAAACATCCTCTTAATTGGGGCACAATTTTGTCCTTACGAAATTTTTAGTTGGTGTGATGAGGCAATCAATGGGAAAAAGTATGCACAGAATATACACATATAATCTTTCTTTTTGCTATGCCTTCACACTGACTAGGAATAGAAAATGCTTTCTTTTTGTGTTTGGTGTAGTCTTTGAACATTAAACATTTTTCAAAAGTTCCCTCTCAACCTACCAAATGTTTGGCATTCTGTGATGAATAATTACACATTTTTTTATGTCCACATTTGACCACACCTATGTGGGGGCCTGAACGTGATCTGATCAAAGTTTGGGTGATCGATCTTATTGCCATGATTGGGTAATGGTTGGCAATCACTGAAAATTCATATGACGTCGGTGCAATTTGCTCCAAATTCTTTTACCTAACAACTGTTTGGCTTTTTATGTCATTGACATAGTAAATGTCACAATTTAAAAATCCAGATATTATATTGGTATGAAATCCATTGCTTATTAATTAAATTTTTAAGGCAAAGAGTTCTTTTATTAGGACTTCATATTTGCTATTTTACTATTTTTTTTATTTGCTATTTTACTATTGATAATGATTAGAATTGTGATAGAACATGAAGACCCAAGTTCATTGAGTTATTATCTTGCCTAATACGCATCTAATAAGGATTTTAGGATCATTAAAAATAAGTGTTTGGAAGGGTAAGAGTAGAAGAAAATTTATAAATTATTTTAAATTTCTCTCAAATGATCGGATATCTAGTTTATTAACTATTGTGCATTGATGATTTTTAAAATTAATTTCTTTACTTGAAGTATGGTTGCAAAATCTCAAAATTTTCAATTCAAAAATTTCCACATGAGGTATGAGAACTGTTCATGCGTGATCTACTGTGGGCATGTATTGCAACAAAAGATCTGAAATTTTGTATTCATTGGCACTTGTATGTATTGGTACATGAATTAAGATTGTAAATAAAATATCAACTATAATAGAACATAGTGAACCACAAGTATCTACGTCAATATGTGAATTGAAATTAAAAATAAAACACCAATTCCAATAAAACATAGTAAATTGTGTTAATTTATCTCCTAATGATGAGAGCCAAACATAAATTAATGAAATATATCACGTCTAATATGTAATTAAGTGTTGGCTGATCCAATTCTACCATCGGCTAGCATTATATATTGATTTTAGGCATGCACAAAGGTGGCCATGGCTGCTCTAGTAATAGGGGGGCAGGGGGAGGTCCGGCGGGGCAGGGCGGGGGCGGACCGTTGGAGTAGGAGTGGGGGTCTTGGGGAGTAGGATATGCAGGTATATATGTATATATATATACATATATATATATATGTATACATAATATATATACAAATATTATGGGAGTGTTTTTGGTTATGTATATATAAATATGTATATATATGTATGCACGTACAAATATTATAAGAGTGCTTGGTTATGTTTTCTTAAAATAAAATTGTTTTGAAAAAATATAATCAAACATATATTCATTTTCTTTCAAAAATACTAAAAGAAGTTTTCCTAAAGTATCCCTTCTTATCGTTCATTTGGCCCCTTGAATATATAGGTGGACCTGAACATAATACAATCGAATTTTGGGGGATCTAATTGCTACAATTCTGAACCTCTCTGAGAGATGGTTAGCAATAACTGAAAATTCATGGGAGGTAGGTGCAATTTTCTCAAAATTCTATTACCTAACATATATTTGGTATTTTCTGCGCATTGATATACTAAATGTTGTGCTTAAAAAATCCAAATATTTTGTTGGGATCAAATCGATTGCTTACTCGTATTTTTTAACTTATCAATGCTAGCATTTTTTTCCCCCTCTTTGTTTTTTTTCCTTATTTTTTTTATATTGCTATTGCTATTCTTGCTCTTTACCCCTTCTATTCCAAGTTTCTATTGTGCAGTGCGCACTGATGGTCTTTAAGATTAATTTCTTTAGAGCAAATTTTTAGTGCAATTGCAAAATCTAAAAAAAATTTCCCATAAAATATGAATATACATTGCAAAAACTATAATATTATTGACAAAAAAATAAATGACAATGTAAAATTGTCACTAATAATACATTAAGTGACAATAATTTTTATTTTATCACTAATAATGTCATTTTCTAAGTGACAAAAAATTTTATTTGTCATGATATGACTTAATAGTGACAAAAATTAATATTTTAAGTTATCATTATTAATAATTAATGACACATATAAAACGATAGCATAATGACAATAAAAATTATTACTATAAATATTTGTGAAACGATTTTCATTATTTGTAAGTTGTATTATAAGTGTATCATTAATTGTCAAGGAAGTCAGTTTGAACACTACTCTTGTCATTATTCAATTTGTAAAGATCAGTAGGGTGACAACATATAAAGCTTTTGTTAGTTAATATATATTATAATAAGTATTTTTTTTTCCTTGTAGTGATAGTCCATTTTACTCGTGGGCACATATGCAAGATAATATATAATATCAGGCTGGAGATTCTATTTTGAATTATTTATTCTAACTAATATTTTGTTTTCTAATCTATTACATATATATGTCAACTACAGGTGATTCACAATTATTTTTTTAAAATAAATATTTCATATAGTTTACATGTACTCTGACCAAAAATTGAAGATTAAAAATCAATTGAAATAAAACATATGACTATCTTAAATCATCTCGTAATTAATGAGAGCCAAATATAAATTAATTGATCATGGCGATTAAGGACCAGCTCTATTGGAAATAAACTTTAATTTTTTTTAATTTATTTTTATTTTCAACAATGTCATTCTATTATGTGTTTTAATGTCTTAACTAATGTGCCTACTTATTTGATTTATTTTATATCTATGGCTTCAATATCATTTTATTTAATAGATTTTTGACCATTTATTTTATAATTATGGGGCCTAGTTGTAACACCACCGAAATTCGATATTTTTGAAAAATAAGGATTTAGAAATCAAGAAATTGGTTGATCGAATTTTAAGGTTCAAAAAATTAACAAAAAGGACTTGATTGTAAAATTTTTTGGAAGTTTTGGTATCAAAGTGCAAATAAGCAAGACTTGATTGGATCATTTTCTAACTTTTGGGGTTGCACGGCTAATATTTTGGGTCAAAGGGGGACTAATTTATATATTCTATTTCTCAAGCTTGATCGAGGGCTGACCAAAAATTTTGGAATTATTTTGTAATTAAAGAAAAGTGCCTATTGTAAATATAAGAAATTTTATTTCAACCCCACCATATCTTCCTTCTTATTCACTGAAACACCATTCTCTTTCTCAATGGTGATTCACTGACGACACTCTGGAAAATTGAAAACCACTCTGACCATCTTCTGCCCCTTGACTTCACCATCACATCCATGCCACATGCATCATGTTTTGGCCGGCAAAAACCATTGAAAAGTGAGGAAGAGTCTCGGTCATGGTGGGAGGGTGACGGGTTCGCCATCCCGGCAACTTTTCACGACTGACCAAGGTAAGGTCTTGATGAGTTGAGCTTGGTGAACAAGTTAGTAACATCAATTTGTGAACTGGCAACCAGTAGAGCTGAATTGGGAATGGTGCCGCATGACAATGTTGAGGTGGTCAATTGAGTTTTCCGACCACTTGGCCCTCAATTAGGTAGCAATCATAAAAATTAACTTGGAGGTTTGCTTAGTTGAGTTGAAAGTCACATTTTGGTGGTGGTTTTAGCCTTCTTCAGCGAATGGCAGCGGCGACGAAGCTAGGATAGAGCTTGTCGCGAGGATTGTGATGGTGCTCTCGGTTTGTGATTAGTCGGGTCTTGGGTAAAAGAGTTGGATTGGGATTTCATACACACACACACATAAGTGTTGTACCATTATTTTAATAAATCTTGTATGTTGCCAAGAATGGGGATTTTATATATGATTTAGTGTGTATGTATCCCTTGCATGGATTATTATACGGTCTAATAGACCTGGATTCGAATTAAAAAGGAGGAGTTTGGGTAATTAAGTTAATTGAAGGATTTAAACCCTAACTTGTGGATTTTATGGATTTGGAATATAAGTGACAATAACTAGGTTATTTAAGATGGTATGGAATCAAGACTTGGGACATGAATGTGTCGTTCTAAGCTTAGTTAACTTGAATTTGTATTATTTTATGATAAATTTTTGGATTTATTGGGTTAATCAAAAGAGAAAACCCTAATTTTGTGAATTTGGGACTTACGTGACAATAATTGGATTAATTAAGATAATTGGACTATTATTGCTTATTTGGGATAATGATAGGAGGTTGATTATATGAATAAGGACCTAATTATGCCTTCTTTTTAGTATCAATATAAACCCCATATATATTGCCGTATTAACGACATAATTAGCCATACCGTAATGATAATAGTGATCGAACCCTAAAACAACCATATTTAACGAATATCTATCGATTTTAGACTGTTCATAGTAAGATTGTAATTATTAGAGGTTATTAAGGTCAATTAAGGATTTTGATCGTGAATTTATTCCTTTAGATATGTGACAAAAAAGGGGATCCTCTGGACCAGTAGTCGTCCGTAGCAATTTTCTAAGATTACAAAGGTGAGGGTCTGCCAACCTGGCATTTCTTTTACTTATCTATTATTTTTTTAAACACATATGAGGATTTCCTATTTTTGTACTATATCCCAATTTATTGAATCTGTGAATTGTCTAGAATTTGCTTGTTATCTATTAGTCGACTTATATACCTCTGTGAGGGTTATTTCTTGATCATGTTTTGTTATGACTTGTTCCTGTCCATTCTAGTGCCTAGAACATCGCGCTTGTTATTTGTTCATTCTGTTATCGTACTTGTTCTAGATCAGTACTTGTTATTGTCTTGTTATTCGTTATCTTTCTGTTATATGGACGGAGATATACTTGGGCTGAGTGCCAATCATAGCGGAATGGTTGGGTATCAACATTATGCTAGGGATACTCCTAGGTATCAATAATATGCTAGGGATACTCCTAGGTATCAGCAGTATACCAGGGATACTCCTAGGCATCAACAATCTACTAGGGATACTCGTAGGCATCTACCGTGTATCAAGTTATCTCGCTTGGATATGTTTGACTGATTGGAATAAGGTTTTTCTAATATACATGTTGAGTTTGTTCCGTTGAACTGCATATGACTTGGGTTTGTTTATTCTGACTATATCCGAAAGTTTAGAAACTTTTCATGGAGCAATAAGGAATGAGAGATTCCTATTTGCTTAACTTGTTACTACATATTTCTTGTATGATTTGTTTTGACTGTAAATTTAGATATGTTGAGTTGACTCTTCCTCGATAAGTTGAGTTGACTCTTCCTCGATATGTTGAGTCCTTTGCACTTACCCCCTGCATTTCTTTGACTTTCTCATATAGGATTAAGTGATGAACTGGAACTTCAGGCTTGGATTTGCAAACACATTTTGGAATAAAAAATAATTGTATATGCTTATGGGTTTTCTTAGACATTTTGTATACCCTGGAGATAATGTGATATGTTAGGATGAATTAAATATCTGCAGCATGTATATGGTATGTTAAATATTATAGGACCACTGATGGTTGATAGTTAATACTAGTGTTGTACGTTATGGGATCATCTAAGGCTTTTAGTTAATATTTTGTAAAGGTTTTCTTAAGTTGAAATCTGCTTCTATTTCTAATTAATTTGAAAAGTGTTGCTATGGGTTAATTAAATGTTTATGGGTTCATATTTAAGTGTAGACTTAGTGGTGCCTCAGCTTACGTGCTATCCTGAGTGGGGGTGTTACAATTGATATTAGAGCCTAGGTTTGTCAATGACATAAGCATTGGGTAACATACGTTGATGTTAGTGAGATGAGTTTATGTACTGCAGGATGTCTTTAGGATCTTGTTGTTATTGTAGAATGATTAGACTTGTAGGTCGATGAGTGTGATTTGATTCTATCTAATTCTTCTCCTTTTATTGTTCGTAGAAGTTTGGTAGACTTGATAGAATTGATGGCATCACAAGAAAGTTTGGGTACACCTATTCTGTCTAGAATTGGACGACGGCTCATTGACCCACTGTGTAGTACCCCTCTCAGGATAGCACCTAAGCTGAGGCGCTAATTCAGGCCTATAAAAATTTTCACAATTTCCCAATAATAACATCTGCAAGAGCATAACCTTATAGCATACTTAACCCAAATGCAGAAGCAATATCAGAGTGCTAAAATACTATCATAAAAGGTTCAACAGCATCCAAGCCAAAAGGTTGTCATTAGTACCGAGATTCAGAATCTACATCCATAAGTATAACAGTATTCATGACATATTACAACATCTCTTAACAAAACATCCCAAACTTAGTAAAACATACATATACATAAATAGGCTCCAAAATATCCATCTCTACCCGGTTCATCAATCCTCAAAATCTCCTATCTCATACCTATCTGAGTTAAGATGAATAATACACGAGAGTGAGTCATAAAGACTTAGTGAGGATAGTGTAAGCAATGCATAACCAGTCTAAAAAAAAATATAAGGCACACAAATAACGATCGATGATTTCTCAATATAAAAATGATAAGTCACAGCAAAAAGGAACGTCAAGAAACTAAGTTGCTAACAATTACTAGGTCAGAAACTGTGACCGTATGCTTTACGGCCTGTTCGTCTCAACTGATCCTGCTCGGGAGGTATAGGGACATCTCAACCAATCACAGTCGGAAGGGATCATCTCAATCAATTCTACTCAGAAAGTATAGGGACATCTCAACCGATCACAGTCGGGAGGTATAAAAGTGGCTCGTTTGCCCGGAACAACAGTCTGATCTAGACTGGGATACCACTCCAGCCTTATTGCTCCATGAGCATAATAAAATTTCAAGAATAGCAAACCCAACACATATGCAAGTCAATAAACTGAACAAAATATGCATATCGAAACATCCTTGTGTCTCCATAACAATTCAATATCTATTTAGTTCAGTAGCTCGAGTATGAAAGCCCGGCAATAACAGTAGCTCAAGCACAACAGCTTGGCAATCACAGTAGCTCAAGCATAACAGCTTGGCATTCATAGTAGCTCAAGCATAATAGGTTGGCAATCACCGTAACTCAAGCATAACAACTTGGCAAAGCATTCGGCCAAATAGTTCTCATGTAGACATATCTTTCACTTTGATAATTCAATCACTCAGTTGCCAACATGGTAGAACTATGAACTTTACAAAATGATTTCCAACAATGCCGTCATGGCAGCTCACAAGACCAAGTACAGGTTCACCTTGATCAATAACATACGAACGAGGAAATGTTCAAGGCAAGAATAGTAATCAATCAATTGACTCAAACAATTACGATACATTATTAACACAGTAAAATTCACGAGTTCAATGATTAGCAATAGCAGTATCAGTAGCCAAGACAATAGAACCTTAGAGGGTTCAAAGACCAACAATTAACGATAACGAGAATCAAGATAATAAAACCTCACAGGGTTCTAGTAACAACAATAGCGATAACAAGAATCAAGACAAGAGAACCTCATAAGGTTCAGATAACAAGAATCAAGACAATAGAACCTCACAGGGTTCAGATAACAACAATAACAATATCAAGAATCAAGAAAATAGAACCACACAGGGTTCAGATAACAACAATATATGACAACAAGAACCAAGAATCAATAGAACTTCACAGGTTTCAAAATCAACATTCACATTGCTTTACTCAAACAAGTACCAAAGTGGTAGATCCTCACCTTATCAATTAATTAGTGCAGTTAGACTCTACTGATTCTCAGGGTCAAATCCTTCGTCACCTATTCAAAAGGTAACTTTATATTAAAATCCATGTTCAACCCTAACAATCACTAACACTTAGAATTATACCAACAGTAACCCCAAGTTTAAATGATTATCCTATTGATACGTTGGTTAAGTTTTGTTTCGATACTACTGCCATAAACATACTATTAGTATCGGATGTATAGACATATATGGGTTCACTTATATATTGTTTGGTATTGATATTCAATATTAATTATAATAATTCAATTGTCCGTAAACATCCAAACTTTTGTCGATTAATCTTAATGACATAAAAATGAGGGTTTTCTATAGTTAGAATGCTATATAAGCTATAGTTATATGAAATAATACTATTATCGATTTACTAGGCATATTTAATCGATCAAAGGTGTTTTATTTTAATGCATGAGTGTTCTAATCGACCAATACCATCATAATATATGAAAATATAAAGTTTTACGAAGATCAGAATATATAAATGTATACATGCAAATACATACACAAAAATAGCACTATATACCAATATCTCACTAACTGAGGGAAATCTTCACAATCAGACCACATGCATGTGTTCACCGCGACAAGGCAAAGATTATGCCCCGTCACTACCGCCGCCTCCACCATTGCCAAAAAGTGAGATGGCACCACCCAGAGAATCCTTTTGCAGAGAGCTTTCCAATGGTACCCTTGGTTTCCAAAATAGTCGCTGGGAAACCCCTTAAAACCCACCTTAAAGCTTTTACAGTTCAAAGCTTTGCCGCTAGTTTTTCGCCATCTCCGCCGCATATCTCTGACACGCAGTGCTACCACCTTGTTCACCTCGTCGAGCACTAGCTAAACCACCCCTTAGATGCTTTATTTGGTGCCAAGAAAATGGTAACCCAATTGTTCGCCGTGACGGGTATTTCGGCCATTCTCCGTTGCTCAGCTCCGATGGTCTTTCACTGCATGTGGTGGTGCGGAAGGAGTTCTGGAGGTGAGGAGACTGGGTTTGGGTGTTTGGTTTGGAGAAAGATAGTTCACCAGTAGGTAGTGTTGGTTGGCTGCGGTTGAGTTGAAGAAAGAAGGAGAAAGAAGGAAGAAGAAAAAGGAAAAGAAAGTAGAGAAGGAAGAAGAAAAATAAGAGAAAAAAAATCTGCTACCAATAATAAAATTCAATTTTTGTATTTTTCAATTTAGTCCCTCGGAAATTTAAGTCATGCAATTGAGTATAAAATTTATAATTTGACCACACAATTAAAAAAAATATTAATAATTAAAATTCAATAATTTTAAATATTAATAATATAACAATAATGAAATCATAAAATTCCCTAGGGTGTTACAGATGGGCTGCCAAACGAGAGGCATCTGCTTATACATAAGCCATGTAAGAAGAAGAAGAGGCTTTGCAAATTTCTTCAGTGGGTCAGCCAGAAAACCCTATGTATCAAAGGGAACCAAGATTTAGGCAACAGGGTCAATAGCCAGGTGCTAAAGCAGGAGTCATTAATGAGGTGGCTGAAGATCCGGTGTTGGAATGATTCTTTCGTTTCATCCCCCCATAATGCTTAGGATGCCCTAATGATAGAGAAGTTGAGGAATGGATCGAGAGTTTTGAGAATATTTTTGAGATATTGCATTATTCGGACGAGATTAGGGTTCGATTTGCCACGTTCTTCCTGGAAGGTTCTGCCTGAAGTTGGTGGAAGATGGATGGCTGAAAGAACCCATCGACCTTGGGAGAGTTTCATCGAGACTTCATGAGTAAATTTGTGCTAGAAGTGGTGAAGCAAGAAAGAGAAAAAGAGTTTATAGACCTTGTACAGGGGACACAGTTTATAAGTCAATACGAGGCTACTTTAGCCAACTACTACAATATGATCCCTACATACAAGATAATGAAGGTCGATAGGCTCAACGATTTGTATAAGGGCTACGACTAGAACTTAGGCAAGGCTTGGCCACCTGTGATTTGCCAAATCTCAATTTAGTAGTAAGCAAGGCACTACAACTTGAGTAAGAGTTGCAAGAAATTCAAAAATTGAGAATAAGAGCTGAAAGGAAAAGATGCACCTCAATGGGCAAAGTAATTTCGAAAGAAAGCAATCGAGGCTTCAGGTTGGAAGCACTGCCCAATAAGCCCCTCAGGCTGGCGAGATGGCATATTTAACTCAAGAGGGACCACAGAAGCAATGTGGATTTTGTGGAGCATCTAGTTATGAGGAATTAAAATGCTGGAAGAAAGATGGTAGTGTTGGGGCGTGGAAGTGATCAACAGTTCCTGAAAGATTACTCTGGAAGGAGAGGCCCCTCATCCATAGGGAAAAGCAAGCAATTAGCAGGAGCTAGCGGGAGACAGAATGTAAAAGTTCATGCATATGCCCTAACAGAAGAAGAAGCACCGAATCCTAATAAGGTGGTAGAAGGTATGGTTTCTTTCTCTAAAATCTATGATAATGGCATATATGATCCTGGTGTTTTGCATTCTATTATACTTGTCGCTTTTCCTTGAATTAGATATGCAATCTAAGACTATAGTTTGACAAAAAAAGTTCAAGCACACTTATAAATAGGGTTAATAATAGACACCATGTTTTAGAATTCGCTCAGATGATGATTGGGATAGGGTTTAACCAGCCAATCTCATATAGATGCTTATTCAAGAGTGGTACTTAAAAGGGATTAGATGTGTTGTCATCAAGCAACTACTGCATCAAATGCATTATTCTCGGAGATGAGACACCAAAACCAATATGCCCTTCTACAGATAATGCCTCCCCATGCCAATCATATATGCGCTAGAGACTATAAAGATATTGAGAAAAAGGTGAGAGAGAGTTCTTGGTGTATCTTATCAATAAATCTCGAGATATAATTTAGAATTGAGGAAATGGAAGTAGGGGCTGAATACCCAAAAGTATTCCCAAAAGAAATGAGCTCATTACTTCCCTACCCCACGTAGAAGAATTATTTGACCTTCTGCGGGGATAAGAATGTTTTTAAAAAACTAGAGTTGAAGCAAGGGTACTACTAGTTGAATGCCAGAAAAGACCACGTAAAGTACTTACACATGGTTCTTGGAGCCCTAAGAGAGAGCATCAATAGTTGTATGCAAAATTTGTAAGTGTAAATATTGGATAGAGAATGTGACTTTTCTTGGGCGTATCATATCCCAAGATGGGGGTAGAGGATTAAACCCTCTAACATAGAGGCAGTAGTCAATTGGAAAAGATCGAAAGACATGATAAAAGTTCATAGTTTTCTGTGTCATGTCGACTATCGACAAAGATTGTGAAGAAATTTTCTAATTAGCTGACATGTTGACTAAATTAACTCTAAAAAGTCAATCGCTTTACCAGAATGGGAATCTGAATAGGAGATAGCACTGATGGATGGAAATTCTAAAAGACTGAGATTCCTCCACGCCTATCACTTGAAAAGGCAAATGTAATAGCCAATGCCTTGAGCTGAAGGGCTGCGATGGCTCACCTATTGGCAATAGAAACACCAAAAAGCCTAACAATGGGAGTTGAAATTAATATAACAAGGAGGGACTACACAGATAAGTGCAATCCGAATTATAGGGTAAAATGCGATGAACCTCAGGCCTATATACATGCATAATGAAATAGAAAGAAAGATTGGAAGTTTAGGAGGGTCTGAGTTTAATATTGAACTAAGGTATTCTTCTGTTCCATAAGAAATATGTGTGCTAGAAGAAGTAGAAGAGAGATTGTTAGATATGGCACACCAATCAAGATACACAATGCATCTAAGAAGCACCAAGATGCATCAGGACTCGAAGAAGCAATCCCGATAGAGTGAAATAGGTGGAAGGCGAAGAAGGCCTCCTTCTGGGGGAGCCTTATGGGGAAGGGCCCAGCCCAATAGGGACAACACCCCCCCCCACTTCAAGCGTACCTCTATATCACTGAATCACTCGTTGGGTCTAGTCGGTGGAATCGGTGAACCACGCGAGCTGGTTAGATGCGTAGGGCAAAGGGCTCGTAGTACCCCATTTTCTTGATCGATCCTTTTTCTTCGCTTCGGTAGTGAATCACCTACTCAAAAAAGGGGCATGCCTTATTTGAGACTACTAAGGCATAAAAAGGAAATGTAAATCGATTGATCAAGTCTACTTATTTTCTGTCATATAAAATAGTACTCTGATGAGAATCTGGGTACTAGATTCTTTTAAGGGGAGAGGTGTGTAACACTCCTAAATTTTGATATTTTGAAAAATAAGGATTTAAAAATCAAGAAATGGTTGATCGAATTTTAAGGCTAAAAAAATTAACAAAAAAGACTTGATTATAAAAATTTTAGAAGATTTGGGGTCCAAAGTGCAAAATAAGCAAGACTTGATTAGATCATTTTCTAATTTTTGGGGTTGCATGGCTAATATTTTGGGTCAGGAGGGGCTGTGTTATATATTCTATTTCTTGGGCTTGATTTAATTAAAGAAAAGTCCCTATTATAAATATGAGAAATTTCATTTCAACCCCCCTATATGTTTCTTCTTTTTCACTGAAACAACATTCTCTTTCTCACTGGCAATTCATCAGTGACACTCCGAAAAATCAAAAACCACTCCAACCATCTTCTTCCACTTGACCTTAGCATCACATCCATACCATATGCATCATATTTCGGCCAATGAAGACCACTGAAAAGAGAGAAGAATCTCGATCACAGTGGAAGGGTAATGGGTTTGCCGTCCCGACAACCTTTTTGCAGCAGACCAAGGTAAGGTCTTGACAGGTTGAGCATGGTGAACAAGTTAGTAACATCAATTTTGTGAGCCGATGACCGGCAAATCTGAATCAAGAGTGATGGCGCACGGCGTTGTTGAGGTGGTTAGTTGAGTTTTCTAGCTAATTGGCCCTCAATTCGGTAGCAATCGTAAAAATTGACTTCGGGGTTTGCTTAGTTGAGCCGAAAGGGACATTTTTGTGGTAGTTTTGGCCTTTTTAGGCTAATGGCAGCAATGGCGTTAAAGTTGGGACAGATTCTTCAACTCGTCCTGAGGATCGTGACTGTGCTCTCGATTTGTGATTCCGACGCTTCTATAGTCAGATCTTAGGTAAAAAGTTAGATTGGGGATTTCATATACACACACACACACATACTCACATATATGTTGTATCATTATTTTTATAAATCTTGTATATTGCCAAGAATGGGGATATAATATATGATTTAGTGTGTATACATCCCATTTATGGATTATTATATAGTTTAGTGGAGTTCAATTCGAATTAAAAATGATGATTTTGGGTAATTAAGTTAATTGAAGGATTTAAACCCTAACTTGTGGATTTTATGGATTTGGAACCTAAGTGACAATAATTAGGTTATTTAAGATGATATGGAACTAAGACTTGGGACATGCATGTGTTGTTATAAGCTTAGTGAACTTGAATTGTATTATTTTATGATAAATTTTGGGATTTAATGGGTTAATTGAAAGAGAAAACCCTAATTTTTTGAATTTGAGACTTAAGTGACAATAATTGGACTATTATTGTCAATTTAGGATGATGATATGAGGTTAATTATATAAATAAGGACCTGGTTATGCCCTTTTGTTAGTGTCGATATAAACCTTGTATATATTCTTGTATTAATGGCATGATTAGCCATATCGTAATGATAGTAGTGATCGAACCCTAACACTATCGTATTTGGTGAATAGCTATTGATTTTAGACTGTTAATAGTACGATTGTATCTATTAGAGGTTATTAATGTAACACCCCCTCTCGGGACAGCACCCAAGCTAAGGTGCTACACAATTCAGTCTTAAAATTTTGCCTGTAGCAAACAATAGATCCATAAAACTTGTCTCCAAATCCTTCAAGTCATACAAAATGTTAACTCTATATATCCTGGACATAATTGCATATTACATATCATTCAACAAAATATGTACTGCTCTTAAGCAATCACCGTCATTCATGACCTTTTTCAAGGTTCCAATTTCACCCTAACATACATGGAACTTCATATAGATACAATCAAAAGTCTATTTTATTACAAAACACATTCAAGCCTGAGGTCTTTGCCTATCATCTGTACCTGTTTGAGAAAAGTCAAAATAATGTTGGAGGGTAAGTCATAAGGCCTTAGTGAGGGAAGCGAGACTAAAAAGATTCGAAGAAAAGGAACGTGGTGCAATTATTAGTGAATAGGTGTTAACAACAATAATGCCCATATGAATTAGCAAGGTATATATTACTCAGAAGATCAAAGTTTTATGAACTGTTGGCATCCTTCCTTAGTGCTCCCAGATGAAATTATGGTTGTTAGTACTAAGCATCGGTACAATATAAATAGAACTTCCTGATCACTCTATTGCTTGAGCACTTAGCTCGGCATGTAATAACTTGTTTTCAAGGCATGGTAAACCGCATGCCAGATCCCGCCACTAACAGTTCGCTACCTCCAGCTCCTTATTGAGTCAAGATCATAGGTGGGTACTAGCCGGTAGACCTATCACCGTCGGTCTGTTTTGCCCGATCGTCTTTCAGAATCTAGCCCCGGCCCCAGCTACCCCGTTGCGTCCCTCTGGGTAGGTTCCCCCATGGCGTCCCATGGTTAGTAATATGTAATGCCAACGTATATGAGTTTAACCTTTGAACAATCAGTATGAATATAACAAGGTACAATTTGTCACAATCAATATACTGGCCAGCATAGTCGTTTTGAAATAATAATCCAAGCATTCTGCTGGGATTGGCATTCAACCTTTACAATCAATAATCAAACATGTCTTCTAGGCCAAACAAACAACACACAAAATAGATTTAAGAAATATAGGGCCAGCCAACAAGGCTGTAAGGTACGAGGAATAGAAATTGACATCATGAAGAGAGTTTCTGGTACCAAAACAACTAAAACAAATTCAATGACAAAGAATAACCTTCACAGGGGTGTTCAAATCAAATGTCAAATAATAAAATGAAATCGATATCAAACGATAACCCTCACAGGGGTACTCCAATCATATGATAGATAACAAATCAGATTTCAAGCATATTCAGAGTACGATATAGAAACAGAAACCTACATAGGGGTTTATCACAAATAACAGATAAATAGGAAAGGTGCCAGATTGGCTGACCCTTACCTCTTGTAGTATCAGAGAAAACTATCACAATCTGCCATCTACCGATCCGCGGAACCCACTTCCACTTTACCTAACCAAAATAGTATAATTAAAGTTAAAATCCATATTTGACTTTCGGCATCATTGTCATTATTATCATTACTCCAAATTCACCAAATAGTCATATTAACATAATAGTTTAAAGCATAAACAACTCTATCTATCTAATAACAACCAATAAGATCGATTATATCCAAATTAATCTCGATTTTATGTCAAGTCTAATAATTAAGTAATAACAGTTCTTAATTACATAATCGCTCTTGTCATATTATCCAAAATTCACAATAATTTTCCAATTACTATTGCTTGGATCTAAATCCATAAATCTACAAGGTTCAATCCTTTAATTAACTCAATTAATTCCAACATAACAAATATATGAGTCTACAACTTATAGGCACTCCTTGCTTAGGGATCTCAAACACAATCACATTCATATCAATACATCTTAAATCCGATTCTTAGCATAGATACAATCTAAATTAAGAGAGTACAATATGTGCATTATATATATAACAAGGTGCAACCAAGTAAAGTTTAATCCTCACACTCCATGTTACCCAAATTGCTTATCTAGGCTTCAAAATCACGAACCAAGAGCACCAATGCGATCATCAGAATGAGGAGAAGAAACTGGTCCGAGGTTGTCAGAGCACTGTCGGAGCGTCGCCGCCAGCCGTCGGAGCGCTGTCGTCTGTCATCGTCAAAAAATATCGAAACCACCACCATTCTCCTCCTTTCTTCCTCCTGAATCTAATGGTATCCTTAGTTTTCATATTCAAGGCTGGGAAGGCCTTCAATTTCTCCTCCAAATGTTCAGCCCACTAAGCTCCACTGTCGCTATTTTTATTTAATTACTTCACCGCGGGTGGTCCGTTTGAGAAGTTGAAGCTATCTTTCCAATCCTTGAGCTGAGCCCATCAGAAAGGTACCCTAGGTCCATCGTGAAAATCATCGAAAAGCCTTAGCCTGCCACCTCTGCTGCAGTCAACTCTCGGTCCTCCACTTCTTCGCCGTCCGCTAGTTTTTGTGTGTGCATGTGGTGTCAACTTGAAGCTGGTGAAGTAGGGAAGAGGGTAAATGGTTTGGTTTAGAGTAATGGTTGGATTCTCTCCAGAGATGGTGATGTCCTCGGTGAAGAAATGAAAGAGAAAAGAGAAGAAATGAAAGAGAAAGGAGAAGAAAGAAAAAATAAAGAAAAGCGTCAGGCCGCCACCTCTGCCGTGGTCAACTCTCGATCCTTCACTTCTCTGCCATCCGCCGGTGTTTGCGTGTGCATATGGTGTCAACGTGAAGCTGGTGAAGTGGGGAAAAGGGTAAACGATTTGGTTTGGAGTGATGGCTGGATTCTCGCCGAAGATGGTGATGTCCTCGGTGAAGAAATGAAAGAGAAAGGAGAAGAAAGAAAGAATAAAGAAAAAGGAAGGAAAGAAAATGAGGAGAATATCTTGTTGCCTGATTTGGTCTTTTTCAAAGTAATCCAACTTTCCATATTTGCAATATAACCTTAGAAACAATGATTTTCCTCAATTGAATCTATGAAGTTTTTAAAATCTCTCATAAGTCCCTATTGACTTTTTATCTACCATGGAAACCCCTCAAATCAAGAAAATATTCAATTAATCCTTTGAAAATTCATAATTCGAACCCCCAGACTTTATAAACTAATTAAATTAAATAAAATTTCATAATTCAAGAATAAATAAAATACTAATTTAACATAACTCCCTAAATAACAATTATCATAATTAATAAAATAATTAAGGGTGTTACAATTAAGGTCAATTAAGGATTTTGATCGTGAATTTATTCCTTTGGATATGTGATGAAAAAGTAGGTCCTGCGGACCAGTAGTGGGCATTAGCTGTTTTCTGAGACTACGGAGGTGATGGCCTGCCAACCTGGCACTTCTTTTACTTATCTATTGTTGTGTTAAACCCCTGTGAGGGCTTTATGTTTCTGTACTATATTTCGATTTATTGAAATCTATTACTTGTTCAAAATTTGCTTGTTATCTGTTTGTTGACTTATATACCCCTGTGAGGGTTATTTCTTGATCATGCTCTGTTATGACTTGTTCCTATCCATTGTGGTGCCTAGAACATCTCGCTTGTTATCTGTTCATTCTGTTATCGTATTTGTTCCTGATCAGTACTTGTTATTGTCTTGTTATTTGTTATCTTTCTGCTATATGTACAGAGATATGCTTGATCTGAATGCCAATCCTAGTGGAATGCTTGGGTATAAGTAATATGCTACGGATACTCTTAGGTATCAGTAATATGATAAGGATACTCCTGGGTATTAGCCATATGCTAGGGAAACTTCGAGGTATTAGTGGTGTGCTAGGGATACTTTTAGGCATCAACAATATGCTAGGGATACTCCTAGGCATCTATCGTGTGTCAAGTTATCTTGCTTGGACATGTCTAACTAATTGGAATAAAGTTATTCTGATATGCGTGTCAAGTTTGTTCCGTTAAACTGCATACTACTCAGGTTTGTTTATTCTGGCTATATTCGAATGTTTGTAAACTGTTCATGGTGCAATAAGGGGTGAGATATTCCTATTTGCGTAACTTATTACTGCCTATTTTTTTATATGTTTTATTTTGATTATAAATTAAGGTCTGTCGAGTTGAGTCTTCCTCGACAAATCCCCTTTTTACCTTTGATTACAATTATCCCTCACTAATTCCTTTGCACTTACCCCCTGTATTTTTTTGACTTTCTCAGATAGGATTAAGTGATGAACTAGAACTTTAGGCTTGGATTGGCGAACACATTTTGTAATAGAAAATGACTGTATATTCTTATAGGTTTTCTTGGACATTTTG
This sequence comes from Jacaranda mimosifolia, assembly GCA_018894105.1. Taxonomy (NCBI): domain Eukaryota; kingdom Viridiplantae; phylum Streptophyta; class Magnoliopsida; order Lamiales; family Bignoniaceae; genus Jacaranda; species Jacaranda mimosifolia. The sequence goes on along the minus strand of CM032124.1, from coordinate 4,648,530 downwards.
TATACCCTAGAGATTATGTGATATGTTAAGATGAATTAAATATCTGCAATATGTATATGGTATGTTAAATATTATGGGACTACTAATGGTTGGTAGTTAATACCAGTGTTGTATGTTATGGGATTATCTAAGGCTTTTAGTTAATGTTTTGTGAAGGTTTGCTTAAGTTGAAATCCATTGCTATTTCTGATAAGTTTGAAAAGTTTTGCTATGGGTTTATTGAATGTTTACAGGCTCAGATTTAAGTTTGAACTTAGTGGCGCCTCATCTTAGGTGCTATCCTGAGTAGGGGCATTACATAATTATAATTGAATTTTTGGTATTTTTATGATGGCTTTATTGGCCCATTAATTCTTTCTAATGGTCGAACTTTTTGCCATTATATAAAGGGCCCATAATCTACTATGGGCATATAGAGTTGATGAGTTTTGAGTCTTTCATATTATCCTCCCACAATAACTTTTGTGTTTTGGCAACGTGACTATGGACTAACTCCTAGTCTTCTCGTAGTTGTGCACATGTGATGACACCACTGAGAGCTAATGGAGTTTTATCTTAAAGTTATGATCAGTCGTTAGTACCAGCATGAAGAAAGGCAATCATGACTTTAGAACAACGAAAAATATCGTAACTCTCCATTGATCCAACTCAATTTCCTCGATATTTTATGTGATTTGATTTATTGTTTTTTATGCATTTTAATTTTATATATTTATATTTATAATAATAATTAAATTTTATTTTTATATTTTAACATAAATCACACAATATTCACGACAAGCTCTACTATTGACAAGCAATATTATTAGTTTCAGGCACTAAGATTGTCCTCATGAAATTTAAAATTGGTTTGATGAGGCGATCAATCTGACTGTGTACAAGTCGAAACTAGGGTGAATAATACATAATTAGCAATTTGAGACTTGTTAATCATATTAATTCGTTGTACTGCCCATTAGAAATTAAATCACCAAAGAAAAGAGCACACACACACACACAAAGTGGCAATTTTCACACTGAAACATCAAATTGTATTATACTCTTAAATATTTTATCAGTTGGAAAAAAAGATTTAAATTCCTAAATGGAATGCGAGCAAAGTATATCTGAAAGATTGAATTTTTCTTTTGGAAATTAATAATATGATATAGCTATCATTTTCTCTTTATAATGAATGAAAGTTTAATTTTATGGTTGATAACTTGTTTTAAATTAATTTAGTTATTTAGATTTTTGATTTTGAAGCAGTCACAAAGTCAATATTATAGCATAGTTTTAGAGCCTATATTTAAATGACATAATTGTCAAAAGTAAGTGGAGTTTTGGATTTGTCATTCCAAACTATTAATTATTTCAAAAGTTATCGCTAAGTGCATAACTTGTATAAGTCCATAAATTATAATTGTATTTTTATGGGTTTAGGATTGATACACGGTCTGAGTTATTTAATTCATTTTTAAGTTATTAAGCTCATAACTAGTATAAAAACAAGCTCATAAATTGTTTGTGTCCTTATAGTTTTAGGTCTATGTTAATTAATCTAAGATGACCTATATTATTATTTTTTTATATAAATTTTTTGATTTATAGAAAAACTTGCATCTTTTTGGAGGTCTTCCTATCACTTTAAAATATTATTTTAGATAGATTTTTACGCCCACAAGGTATTTGGTTTTATGGGCTTACTAAAATCATGTAAATATAGGTGTACGAAACCTCGAAAGCACATTTCTTTTATGCCATCTTCTAATACAAAAATTCACTACAAAAAGAAAAAAGAAAATTAAATTTCACCACAAAAACCATTTAGGTGAGAAATATCACATTGGGAATGATGTCGCAAGAAATGACAACCAGTATATTTATCGATAGTTGAGAGGTCGACTAAAGATGAGAGCTCAGGTGAACATTTCCTTGGTCGAAGGATTTATTGCAATAAATGAGGGGGTATTTATAGTTAACAGTTCAACTGGCAGGGTACTGTTGGGTCCAGGTATCCATCTTCTTGATCGTACAGGTGGCTGGCCCTAATGGCTGGGATTCTCCCAGGTTAGGGACCCAGGTCGAGTGGTGGGGCCGCCCTATCTAAAAAGATGCGGATCCTGAGGCCATTTTGGAATTTTTAGTAAGTGTGAGGGCATTTCTGTCTTTGAATAATTCCTCCTTATCATTTTTCCCCCCAACTCTTTCATTTATGATAAAAACAATAATAAATGAAGGAGTTGATCCACGCTATTAATCTCAATGGTCATCCTCTATTGGACATTAGATCTTTAATGCATTTCAAGGGATTACCTTTTATAAATAGGTAATCCCAGGCCTCTTTCCTTCCTTTGTTTTCACCATTTGCATATTGTTCTATTAGATCATAAAACCCAACCTTTCAGATGAGAGGTCCTTCCATTTTAGGTAAGAGTCGGCCACTCGACCTACGTACCTGTAGATCTGTCTTCCATCCAGCAACAAAATTTAGCAAGTAGGTGCCGACTTACGTACTATTAGTTTTGCTTTTAAAGTCATTTATTTACTTTTATTACTGCTATTATTATTTTCATTGATTACCCGATCCGCTCCATGGCTGAAAGTTCTCAGCCCCCTTGTTCACCTTCACCTTCTCTCCCTCCTCTCCGAGGGTGAGTGCAAGTGGAGGTACAAGCACTTCATCTTCTTTTTCTTCCTATTCATCCTCGAGCTCCGACCAGAGCAGTCGTGATATCGAGGCGTCACGTCCCTTCTCCTTCGATCCTAACGACGAAAGCGATCCCCTTAACGCTCCTAGAAAAATAGGTCCTAAAGTTTTTGCTTCTGTTCATAGCAAATTCTTTATTCCAAATAACTATAGAATAATAATGCCTCAGGCAGGGCAGAAAATGTATTAACCTCCCCCGAATTGTTTAGCTTTCCATCTACCTATTTTAGAGGTAGGGTTGAGGTTTTGAATATCCAAACTTGTAGCCTACATCATTAGGACCTTGGATGTGTGTCCGACCCAATTAGCACCTAATTCAATTTGAAACACTTAGGCTTCATCATCATTATATGATATTTCAATGCCGAACCTTCTTTTGTGAATTTTTGGTATCTTTTTCATGTTAATCCTTCGACTCGCTCGGGAGATTGGAGCTTTCACTATGTAATGGCCCGTCATAATTTTAAATTCCTGACCAAACTCCCGAGCTCCGCTGGTTCTTGGTGTAATAAGTGGGTTTGTATCGAAGCTCTCCCACATAATCTGTGGAATATTCCCCATGAATGGCAAGATGACAAACCGACCTTCTCTTCCGACGATGAGCCTTCTTGGGATGAAGGTTTCGTCGATGAGTTCTTAACTGCTCATTGGTTCGACTTCCTAACCTTGTTCGGCGAAGAGACCCTCAAACTAGTCGACCTTTCTCATGCTAGGCTTCGACCTAGGAGGACACTCGGTAACTATTGCTTTTCCTTCTCTGTGCTCACCTCCTAACTTTATTCTTACTTATTTTTTTCCTGCAGAGAAGATGGCTCTAAAGGCAATGACTGCCAACCTGATGAAGCAGAAGAAAGCTGAGATCACAGCAGCCAAGAAGTGCAAGAGGGGTGAGGGGACTTCCACTGGATCTTTGGATGAGGGTTCTGCACCTGTGAATCCTTCTGGTGATACAGTCTTAGCCTCAATGGGTGCTACCCCTCAGCATGCCACTGACATGGCCCCTCTAGACCCTTCGCCTCTCCAGACCATTCTTCCAACCTATAAGGAACTAGCTGTCATGGACCTGATGACCAATGAACTTACCAAGAACGTACGATGGACAAAGGGAAGAAGAAGGTAGGAACATTGCATTCATCGGATAGTTACTTTACCACGTCTGGCGGTCCGACCATTCGCATCAAACGTCATTGTGGTACCGACCCCTCCCTTGGTTCGTAGGCTCTTTCATCAATGGCTATTCCCCCACCTCCAATTGTTCCACCCATCCGGAATGAGGCCTTAGAGGGGGCATGTCAATTGACTCAGAGACTAAAGTCCTTACACCTTGCTACACATTAAAAGGCCACCGTACCCCGACCTATGGCCAACATTACTTCAATCTTGGGCAGCGAGGTTGGAGGCGAATCTTACGACCTCTATCACAACATGTTATGTGAGCAAGACCAAGCTTTGCTGATGTTGATACATTTCTGCTTGGCCGAAGAGTATTTCACTCACAACTTCATGCAAGTGGATTTTTCTTAAATTTCAATTTTCTCCCTTTCTAACTTTAATCCTCTCGGAGGCCGTGATCCCCACCTTTGTCTTGGTTCTATTTTAGGCTGCTGCCTTAGCTTGCCAAGTGGCTCTCTAGTGCATATTCTTTCGTATTTTTTGGGTGGTCGTCGATATGCAAGTTGCCGATCAACAAGAAGAGATCGACAATTTGAAGAAAGAAATAGTAGCTCGCGATTCCATTGATGGCAAGAGAAATAAACAAGTGGAGCTGCTGAAGAAAGAAATCAATTGTATGAATGTTAAGCTATCTTCCTCCCAGAACGACCTTAAGAAATTATCCTCACAGCTGGAGGTCGTTAAGTAGTCAGAGTTCGAGGCGGGTTGCAAGAAAGGGTTGAAGGAGTACCCGGCCTCGGATTCCTTTAAAGAGCAACTCCACGATGCTCGTCATACTGGGGTGAGGGACTTTATGCAATCCTAAGTCTTTACTTTGGCGGTGGCCCAAAAAGCCAGTTCTAAGGGGATTGACAACTTTTTCAAATGCCAATCCCAACTCAAAAAGCTCGGTAGGTTGAAGAATGATTTTGATGTCGACCTACTCGATCCCAACAAAATAGAAGACCTTTTGGACTATCTAGATGTTCCTCTGCCTGACCTCTCTAAGGAAGAGTTTGGATACATATTTCAAGAGGTGACGAACCCAAAGGGTGAGGCCTCTTCTACATCGGTCGCTGGAGTATTAAGCGCAACCCCCCCATCCTCAGAAGTTGGTCTCTCTAGCGTGGTTTCTGCACTATAAAACCAATCTCGAGGCTTTTTGTTTTTTGATTCAATATTTTAGTATGTCGACCTGGATTGATAGGATAATTGTACAGATGGTCGATTTGCCTTATTTCTCATTTTGTTACTTAGGCAGCTGCTATTACTATGAAACATTGAATGAAAACTCCATTTTTGGTTTGATTGTTTTCATTTAACTTGCAGCCTTTTTTACCTCTTTGCCTTTTATTATAAGTATGAATGGATGTCATGCAATACTGTGTTTACATTAATACATATATCATGCTGCATACTTCCCGACCTTTTCCAAGTCTTATTTTTAGACGTAGTCGAAGGTCTTTCTGTTCTTTGAGTTAGTTGCGGGTCCCTCAACCTTTTCCAGGTCTTACTTTTAGATGTGGTCGAAGGTCTTTCAACCTTTTCCATATTACTCGACCTTTTCCAAGCTACCTGACCTTTTCCAGGTCTTTTGTTCTTTGGTGTGGTTGCGGGTCCCTCAACCTTTTCCAGGTCTTATTTTTAGACATGGTCGAAGGTCTTTCAACCTTTTTCAGGCCACCCGACCTTTTCCAGGTCTTTTTGTTCTTTGATGTGGTTGCGGGTCTCTCGACCTTTTCCATGTCTTATTTTTAGACGTGGTCGAAGGTCTTTCGACCTTTTCCATGTTACTCGATCTTTTTCAGGCCACCCAACCTTTTCCAGGTCTTTTTGTTCTTTGATATGGTTGCGGGTCCCTCGACCTTTTCCATGTCTTATTTTTAGACGTGGTCGAAGGTCTTTTGACCTTTTCCATGTTACTAGACCTTTTCCAGGCCACCCAACCTTTTGTAGGTTTTTTGTTCTTTGATGTAATTGCGGGTCCCTCGACCTTGTCCAGGTCAATTGTATTAGACAATCTGTCACAATAATTGAAAAGCAAAGCTAATGACCTATATATATGCTTATGCCAGTCTTACAAATTGAGGATACATAGGTCACATAGGTTACATAGTAATTCCAAAAACACAAAATGAAATAACTTGTTCAAGCAAAGAACTTTTTAGATTCTGTATTCCCCATGGTCGGGAAGATCTTTCCTATCAGGTGCTTGCAGTCTGTATGCTTCGTTCTTCGTTATCTTCATGACTTTGAAGGGTCCTTCCCAGGTTGGATCTAATTTACCCATATGTTGGGATACTTCGACCTTCTTTAAAACCAAGTCTCTTACCTCCGTACTTCTCGGCTTCACGTTTTTTTTTATAAGCTCTTGCCATCTGTCTTTTCTATAGCATCATTCTCCTTGCCACCACATCTCGAGCTTCCTGAATTATATCCAAGTCGAATACTCGATCTTCGACACTGCTCTCATGGTCAAATTCTTGGACTCTAAGGGTCTCCAATCCAATTTCGGTGGGAACAACTGCTTTCAATCCATAAACCATGTTGAACAGCGTCTCACCCGTGGGAACCCTTGAGGTTATCCTATATGCCCACAACACCCCTAGCAACTCATCTATCCATGCACCTTTTGCACCATCTAACCTCTTTTTCAAGTTGACCAAGAGGGTTTGATTTGTCTTTTTTGTTTAGCTGTTGGCTTGGGGGTGCCCTACAGATGTGAAGTTCTATTATATTTTCATCTCTTTGCACCACTCCAAGATCTTTTTACCCTGAAACTGTGCCCCATTGTCCGAGGAGAGGATCCTGGGTATCCCAAAATGGCACACGATATTTTTCCACAAGAAGTTCATGACCTCTATTTTTAATATCTTAATCACGGCTTCTGCCTTGACCCACTTACTAAAATATTCCACAGCAACATTGACAAATCTTTTTTGACCCCTTGCGGAAGGGAACGACCCAACGATGTTTATCCCCCACATGTTAAATAGGTAGGTGATAGCTATCGGTCTCAACTCCGCGCTAAGTTTGTGGATCAAATTAGCATATAGCTGGCATTCCTTACACCTCTTGGCAAATTCCATGGCATCTTTAACCAGTGTCGACCAGAAATATCCCTATCGGATGACCTTTTGGGCTAAAGCTCGACCTCCCGAATGGTTGCCACAACTTTCTTCATTATTTCTCTTACAACATATTATATTTCTCTTGCTTCAAGACATCTCAAAAAAGGCCCTCTATATGACTTCTTGTACAGTTCATCCTTCGGAACCTTGAGGCCTATCTCTGGATTCTTCTCGCCGCTGTTGATTCTTTTGGCAGGGTCTCGTTCTTCAGATAGGACATTATCTCCATTTTCGAGTTATTGCACCCCGACCTATCTACCTCCATGGCCATAACTTCTTTTCCAGAGATTTTATGATCGAAAATGGTGGGTTCTGCTATCGTAACAGTCATTACCTTTCTATTTCTTAACCCACTGATCATATTGGCAAATTTTGACAAAGAGTCAACTCTTTTGTTTTTAATCCTCGGCATCTGCACCATCTGCACTCTTTCCATCTAGTCAACTAAACTTCTTACCTTCTCTAAATACTTCTTCATGGTTTCTTCCCTTGCCTCATATAAGTTGAGAATCTATGTATATAATAAGGTCCTTGACCTGCATCTCTTTCACTATTCTCAATGCGGCTATAACAGCTTCGTACTCCGCTTCATTGTTTGTCGCCCGAAACTGTAATTTTAAAGTAAAATCTAGTTCATCGCTTGAAGGGCTTCAGAACCACACTCCAGAACCTCCTTGTCGGGACATCGATGAGCCATCAACATGCACCATCCCTCGACCTGACACCAAAGCATTCACCTCATGTGATTGCTCGTCCTTTTCTTCTCCTATCTGTGTGAGGAAATCAACTAGCAACTGCGCCTTCATAGTTGTTTACTCTGAAATTCTATGGAGAATTCGCTCAACTCTACGGCCCATTTGACCAACCTCCCAGACAGGTCGAGCTTCTCCAGTATCTCTCTCAGGGGTTGGTTGGTCAGAACTACTATGTGATGAGCTTGAAAATAGGGTCTTAACTTCCTTGCCGTTGTAACCAATGTTAATGCGAATCTCTCGATCTCAGTGTATCTCTTCTTTGCCCCCTGTATCACCCAGCTAATGTAATATACCGATTTATGTTGTTTCTCCGCAACCTTTGATAACACCGAACTAACGACCTCTGTAGATACTAACATGTACAAATATAGCACCTCGCCCGAAAGTGGTTTCTCCAGCAGGGGAAGGAGCTAAGATACTTTTTGAGATCTTAAAATGCCCTCTCACATTCCGCCGTCCAAGTGAACTCCCTAAGGTTCCTCAAAGTTCTGAAGAAAGGCAACCCTCTTTCTGCCAGATGTTCCATGAACCTTCCATGGGCCACCATCCGACCTGCCAGTAGTTGTACTTCCGCAGCACTTTTAGGTAACAACATTTTCAGGATAGCCTCTATCTTGTCCAAGTTAGCTTCTATTCCTCTCTCTATAACCATATATCCCAAAAACTTCCCACCTTGGGCTCCAAAAGTACAGTTCGTAGGGTTCAACTTCAGTCCGTAACGTCGCATGATGTCAAAGGCTTTTTTCAGATGCTCTATATGTTCCTCCTCTCGAGCTCTTTTGACTAACATGTCGTCCACATAGACCTCCATAGTACGGCTTATCTGACCTTGGAACATCTTGTTCACAAGTCGCTGGTACGTCACACCTGTATTTTTCAAACCGAATGGCATGACCCGATAGCAATGTACCCCGTTCTCAACCATAAAGGCCGTTTTATCCACGTCTTCAGGAGCCATGTGTATTTGGTGGTAGCCTTGGTATGTGTCCATCATACTTAACATGGCACATCCCGTTGTAGAGTCCACTGACGTGTCTATCCTCAGCAAAGGGTAGGAATCCTTGGGATATGCTTTGTTCAGATCTGTGTAATCCGTGCACATCCTCCACCCCCCACCTATCTTGGGGACCACCACAACATTTGATAACCATTTAGTGAACTATATCTCTATAATAAAGCCTGCTCCCAATAACTTCCTAACCTCTTCTTTTATCACCCTCTTTCTTTCAATGCCAAAGTTACGCTTTTTCTGTCAGACAGGTCGAGCATCAGGATCCACATTGAGGTTATGGATGATGACCTCGGGTCTATGCCTTTGAAATCAGCCAGTCCCTATGCGAATATGTTCACATTTTCTCTGAGAAATTCTATCATTAAGATTTTGATTGGGTACCCATTTGTGTACCTATCTTTGTGGTTTCACTTGGATCCCCGAGTTTGAGCTCTACTTGTTTGTGGTCGAAAGGCTCCATCATCCTTCTCTTATTATCCTTCTGTTCGGCACTTGCGGGTAGCTCTACCTATTGACCTGACTTAATTCTTATGCTCTTGCTTTCATTCTGCTCTCGCTTAGTTCTTGTTAACGAGATGTTATAACATACCCTCGCAGTCTTTTGATCACATCGGACCTCTCCAATTCCTGCCTTGGTCAGAAACTTCATTTTCAAATGATATGTTGATATAACAGCACAAAATTGGTTAAGGCTTGGTCGCCCCACACTACATTATAGGCAAAGGGGCAATCTACTACCAGATACTTCAACATGATCGTTCTCCTTTTTGGCTCCACTCCCAAAGAGGTAGGGATATCGATTGTCCCGAGCGACACGACCTTTGTTCTCCTAAAACCCATGAGTGGGGTACTGATTGGTTTGATGGTCGTGATGTCTAAGTCCATTTTCTTCGAAGTGCTCAAAAATATAATGTCAACAGAACTGCCATTGCCCACCAGCACTTTCTGCACAGAGAAGTTTGCTATATCTACTGTTATTTCCATGGGATCATCATATGACAACATGACCCTCTCCAGATCACTATGATCAAAGGTTATGGGGTCAGCACCCTTCTCCACTATATAAACCTGCAGGTTTCTCCAGTCCACCCTAGCATACCTTTTTCTAGCATTCTGCGTATCTCCACTGGTAGGTCCTCCAGCTATCATATTTATCACCCCTTTCCTTGGGAGGTTGTCGTCATGCCCGGTGTTTGATATCTTATTCACCTCTGGGTACTTCCCCCGCTTATACCTCTTATGAGGACTATACGACCTGCTTCGGGATAGGTCCTTATCTTGCTGCCTTACTCGTGAGTTCCTCCGCTTGTGCTCTATGAATTCTTTTAAATATCCTTGCCTTATCAACCTTTCGATTTCAGCTCTCAAATGGCGGCAATTCTTTGTGTCATGTCCTTTATCCCAGTGGAAAGCACAGTATTATCTCAAGTTCCTCTTATTATGTGTATCTCGCTGTTTAGCTAGCCACTTGATGATATCTGATAAAGTGATGGCAAATGTGGCTTCAATTCTGGTTGTTTTCAATGACATGTAGTGGTTAAATCTTGGTCGAGGTGGGGACCTCCGGCGGTCTTTTTCAGACTTAGGTTTACCCATCTCCTTCTTCTTTTGCGACCTTGCTCCTCCTATGAACTTCGACCACTCCTCATCCTTCATCGCATTCATCTCCTCCTCGTGCACATATCTCTCAGCCATCTCCATCAAGTTCTCAATATCAGAAGGCAGTTCTTGGGCCAGCGCAAATGCCAGCGGTCCCTTTTTAAGGCCATGGATCAAGATGCTAACCATCATATCTACCTTGAGATCAGGGACCTCCAAAACCTCATTGTTGAAGCGACTCATGAATGCTCGCAAGGTCTTATCCTCATTTTGTCTAATAGTGGACAAATATGTTGTTGGCCTCTTGGACTTTTTCTTGCTGGCAAAATGGTACAAGAACTTTCTACACAGCTGGTCATACATCACTATAGTTCCAAGGACCAAAGAAGTAAACCATTCCTACATTCTACCATATAAGGTTGTGATGAACACCCTGCAGTTAATGGCATCCGATAAATCGTACAATTGCATCACATGTTCAAACGCTGTCAAGTGCTCTTGGGGGTCGGACTTTCCCTCATATCTCGGAAGCTTAGGTATTTTAAACACCACCAGCACTGTCTCCATTAAGATTTTCGCCTCAAAGGGAGAGCCTCTATTTTTCAGAGTGGATCCCTGCTACTTTCTTTTTCTCATCTCATTAAACCTCTGGCTCGACTGCTCCGTCTCATCACTAATCTCTTGTACCTCCGCTGAGACTCTACTTTTCACGCATTTTCTTGGGATTCTCTCACCTCTGTTCCCTTGCCTGCTTGTTACTTCCTCATCTAACTCCTTCTGATGGCTTTCGTATTCTACAGAATATCCTTCATCTCCCACCACTTTCGTTCTCTTATCTAGATCTGAAGGTCCCTCTCTAAACAATTGCCTTAGGAACGAATGTCGCGAATTTGCAGCCACTCCTGCTAGCCTCCTCTCTACAGCTCGACTTGTCACTTTTTTTATCAGAGCTTGCAGCTCCGATCGAGTGATATTTATTACTGGTTCAAGCTGGGCTTGCAGAGGTGACTGTTGCAGCGAAGGTGAGTTGGTCCGAATTTTTGGTGTCTCCACATTCTTACCTGGTGTCACTGCCATGTACCCTTCCACACCCAAGGTGCAAAACACTCAGACCAAAATTCCCACAGATAGCGCCTACTGATGTCGCAAGAAATGACAACTAGTATATTTGTCGATGGTTGAGAGGTCGACCAAAGATGGGAGCTTGGGTGAGCGTTTCCTGGGTCGAAGGACGTAACGGGTTTGGGTTGTACAGGTCGTTTGGTTGGAAAGTATAGAGTGTGGGTATGTGCTTTATCTAAGCCAAAAATGTCATATTGCAATAAATGAGAGGGTATTTATAGTTAACGATTCAACTGACGGGGTACTATTGGGTCCAAGTGTCCATTTTCTTGATCATACAGGTGGCTGGCCCTAATGGCTGGGATTCTCCTGAGTTGGGGACCCAATTCAAGTGGTCAGGTCGCCCTGTCTAAAAAGACGCGGATCCTGAGGCTGTTTTGGAATTTTTAGTAAGTGTGAGGGCATTTCTATCTTTCAATAATTCCTCCTTATCAGGGAAGATGAAAAACTTAAGGATCAAACTATCCGCATTCTTAAGGTGGTATTTAGACCTCTATTTAATTATACTATAGTATATTATGATACATTCAGGTATATTTAGGGCCCTCGTGATTTATTTGCATATAAAACTTAGGTCATTCGAGCAACTTGTAGATTAAGCGAAAGGAATCCGAGAGTGAGTAGTTTCTCCCTTCTACTTTTTTGCAAAAAGTACTTTTGAACATAAATAAAAAAAATTGATCCTTGCAAAAAAAATATATGGTGGCAAGTAGTTCTTGCTTTTATCTTTTTGTAAATATTTTTTCAGATAAATATGTTTGTGTTCTGTATAAATGGTTTTCAATATAAAACAGAACTTGAGCATATTATGTTAAGATTTTTGGCAAGCAAAAATAGTCCTCCATTTTTTGTAAAATGACTATACATGTTTTAATATTTAAATAATTTTTTTCATAAAAAGTGAATTAGAGCATGCTATGTTAAGATTTTCTGTTATTTATAAAAGTCTATCATGTAATCTAATGTTCTCTTTAAATTTAATTAGTTTCTATCAAGAGAAAATGATTAAAAACTATGCTCTAAATGATTGGAAGATTGTCAGTAGGAACAAGTTTTGAAACCATGTTATGGGTTATAATAAAAAAAAATCTCTAAACCCACTTAATGGGATTGTAATTAAAGCCTTCCTATGGATAATAAAAGTAGTGTCTGAACCCACTTAACATGTGCAATTAAGACTCTTCATGGATAATAATAGTAGTGTCTGGACCCACTTAATGGAGCTTGTAGTTAGATCTTTCCAGCAGGTAATAATTGTAATACTCCAAGTTTTTATATGAATTATTACAATATAAATACGATATTAGATGGTAGGAATTATGGAGTAATATTAGTTGATTTTTTTCATTGATATTGTTATGTTGCTCTTTTCCTAGAATTTGAGCATACAATTTATTTAGGGCACGATCAATATTTAAGAGATCTTAATTAAAAATAAATATGGGATATAAGTTTCATTCTTTTTGGGGCTATTAAGTATCCTCTTTTAGGTAATTATCTTGATTTTACTTATAATCTCGAGGATATAGACTTTAAATTATTAATAATTTTATAAAGATTGCTTGGTTGTTATTGAAGATATAAAATTTATTAAGTCAATTATTTGATGAAACTTTATTTATTGAGTCTTATGTTAATGATTTTAAACTAATCTTGCATTGAAGGTTATTTGACTTCATACGTTAGTCGGCCTTATTTCTATGAAATATATTTGTCCGTTTATTATGTAAACAGACATTGAAAGTGGACAATGTATGTCGAGAAGTTTGGGTTTCTTTTTGAGAATTAATAATATGATATAGCTATGATTTTCTCTTTTTAATGAAAGGAATTTTAATCTTATGGTCGATAACCTGTTTCAAACTAATTTACTAACTTAGTTATTTGATTCAGGAGGTAATAAAATTTGCGAACTTGTTCCTATTTACAGTTCCCCAATCATTCAGAACATAGTCCTTAATCGTTATCTTTCAATAGAAAATAATTTAATTAAAAAAGAACCATTAGATTACATAATAGACTTTAAATAACAGAAAAGTCATTTTACCAATAAAATAAAATAAAATAAAAATTGTTTAACAGAAAAATCTATATATATATATATATCGTTTTGAAAAGTCATTGTACAAAACAATGAAGGACTGTTTACTTTAGTTATCAGAAATCTGAATATAGCATATGCTCAAATTCTTATTTACCAAACAATGAAGGACTAATTTTTCATGCTCTTCTACTTTTCTTTCTTCCTTACTTTTTTTCTTCTCCTGCACAATTTATAAATAAACTGTATATTCTTCCTAAAATTAATCCCACAAAACCAACCCCATAAGTTTTCTTGACTGTAATATTGAATTTTTTATTATTTATCAATATAATTAATATCAATGCTATGGTAACCTAAACGTATGTATGAAAGAATGGCATGTCAAAACGATTGGTACAAAAATGTGGAAATAATTATCACCCTATTTTAACCAAGCCATTACGAAAATATCAAAGTAGCTCAACTGTTTTTCCCTTTCAACTTACCAAGCGCTTGGATTTTGCGCTAAATAAACAAGATTTGGCACACTAAAATGTAGTCTAATTTGCTCTATGTTAAAAATAGGAAGCGTACAATAAACAATGTAGGAAGTTTTACCCCATAAAGAATAGATGTTGAGAATAAAGTAAATAACTTTAAACTCAGAAGAACTCTCTATTAATTCTTATTCTTATTAGGTTTGTTGACATGGACGGATCCAAGGGGAGCAAGCAGGGGCCATCAATTCATCACCCCAACTTTTTATAAATAAATGTATATAAATATATATTAATTTCTTATTAATTAATCTTTAAATAATCTGAATTTTAAAAGATAAATTTTTAATATTAATTAAAATAATTATTTTTAATATTCATTCATTAATTTCTAAAAGATCTAACTTTTCTTGTTGGGTCATAAATAAAAAATTAATTATTTAGAATTATAGGGTTATATTTAATTTATTTTTAACTAAAGATAAAACTAAAATTTATTGACTAAATTTTACCTTTCTTAATTTTATAAAATTCAAAAGAATTAGTTACATATTTGCAATTAAGCAATCAAGTTGTTGGCCTAGTCACATCATCTTCACACATATAATTGTAACAAATTCGGAATACAAAGCCGAACAAACTCTTGGCATGCATGTGTACAAATAAAAATAATTAAATTAGGCTCACTAGGTCACTTCTATTTTATTTATTTGAAAAAACTATTATTAGTGTTTAGTCAAAGAAAACCTTAAGGAACTTGCAAAATAACCAAATTATCTTTTTTAACTTCAACGAGATTAAAATAAAAAGACAAAGATAAGTAAAATATTTAAAAGAAAAGTGGATTTTTCTTTATCTTTCAAAAGCTAAAATTGATATTAAAAAAAAAAAAACCTTTTTTCCCCTATAAATATTGTGATGAACAGTCTTAGGACCTATGAAACTTGCAAAACAACCAAAATATCTCCTATTTTACCTTCAAGATTAAGATAAAAAGATAAAGGTGAATGAACATATAAAAACATTTGAATTTTTCTTTGTCTTTTGATGGCTACAGTTGAAAGAACTTTTTTGTTATCAATACTATGAATAATAATCTTAGAAACAAAATAGAAAGATAAAATTTTAGGTGTTTGCCTAGTTACTTATATAGAAAAGATACCACTAAAGTTTTGATATTGATTCAATTATTTTCAACTTTTATAAAAATATACATTCAAATTGTGAATTATAAAATTTATATATTCTTATCACCCACCCACCCACCCACCCCTCCGGCTCTCATTTCTGGATCCTTCCTTGGTTGTTGATAGATATTCAAAAATTTCATTATTGTTAGCACTTGTATTTGTTTATAAAAATATTACCCGATCCATTTAAATTAGATATTATCTATATCAACTACTAAATATTTGGATGTAGATAAATAATATAATAACCACATATTTAATCCATATAATATCCACTCTAAATTTATATTCAATTTGTACATAGCCAGCTGTGATTCTTTTTCTGCCTTAGAAGTTGTTCTTCTTGGGGGGAATTGTGTGCTAGGTAGCGCAAAGAACATTAGGGGTTATTCTTCAGGATCACAAGGCTTTAATGTTATGTTCTTTCTTATTTTATTTTATTTTATTTTATTTTTGTTTTAGGAGTTGTTCTTTATGATTGCATTATGTTCTACTCTGTATTTAATGCCATTGTATGGATTTCTACCGAAAAAATGCATTGCATTATTGATTAATGTATTCAAATATTCAATGCATTTGGATATTTGAATAAGGATATTCAAATTTTTATAACTAAATTTGATTTTTAAATAACTATATTGAATGCAAATATATTTGACTTCATTTAATATCCGTCAAGTTTAAATTTGGATTCTATTATCAAAATATCTGCTGGATATGAGTACAAATATGAATAGTAGATAAATATTTGGACATGAATATAAATAATTTATATCCTATACATTTAGTATTCATCTATTTTCATGCTTTAAAAATAATAGTGTTCAATATATATCCAAAGGTAGCAACTAAAACCTTAGAGTAGACTTCACAATCCCCAAGCATAGAAATATAAATATTATTGCTTAGGATCCATGGGAATAAAAGTGTAACAATAACATTACAAATATTAGTCAAAACATGACAAGCGAGCCGCAAACTTTGCAACCGCAATACCCAATGCAAATTCGAAATAGGCAGCTAGAAACCACCACGCAAACACATGCTCAAATTGTCACACATAAATTTTCTATTTCAGCCGTCTATTTTACTAGAAAAAAAAATAAAAAGAAATAAAAGAAATAAAAAATTTGCACAAAAAATTAAAAATAGGTACATGAAAATTGAAAAAAGCAAAAAGATAAATCTTGAAAAATATTTATATACTTAATAATATATACATATATAAACACACTTATACATGTATCCCACTTGCTAAATTATCGAATTAAATGAATTGAGTCCCAAAAAAAAAAAATTTTAAACTTGCATATTAGAATTTAAAATATCAAATACCCTTCAAATTTATAAAATTTTATTTCATACGAATTTATCATCTAAAATTTTTAAAAAATCTAATTTATTACTGTAACACTCCAGTAATTTTATGATTTTATTAATTGTTATATTATTAATATTTGAAAAATATTGAATTTTCAATTAGTAATTTTATTTTTCAATTGTGTGGTTAAATTATAAAATTGTACTCAATTGCATGA
Organism: Jacaranda mimosifolia; assembly: GCA_018894105.1. NCBI lineage: Eukaryota > Viridiplantae > Streptophyta > Magnoliopsida > Lamiales > Bignoniaceae > Jacaranda > Jacaranda mimosifolia. Next base: position 4,631,822 of record CM032124.1, on the reverse strand, counting down.
TTTAAAATTTGCTAAAAATAATTGCAAATTAAGAATTTGATTTTATTAAAAAAAAATCAAATCAATAAAAAATCGGAAATCAATCACACGGCAACCATCTTTTCTTTCTATTTCTCCTCCTTTTCTTTCTCTTTTCTTTCCTTTTTCTTCATTTTTCTTTTTCTCCTTTCTTCCCCATTTTCTTCTTCTTTCTTCTCCCCACCACCCGAGGCCAACACCACCACCCTCACCGGCGATCCATTTCAACCAAGCCAACTACCTAAACTCACTCTCCACACCACCACGACCTCATCTCCACCATCAACCGTGGTGGTAGTTCACCGAAAATTCACGGTGGAGAGAGACCGAAAATTAGGAGCAATTGGGTCTTTCGTTTTTCAGAGCCCTTGACGAGGAGATCACCGTGGTATAGTTGTATGGCTGAGATACACGGCGGAGACGGCGAAAACGGGGAGCGGAGCTTCGGACCGTGACCACTTTGGGCAGAGTTTTGATGGAGTTTTCGGCTGCCAAATCAAAAACTAAGGGTACGGTTGGAAAGCTCTCAACGAGATAATTCTATTGGTGGTCAAAATTTTACTTTCCAGCAACGGCGGACTACAGCGGCGGTGACAAGGTAGAATCTTCGCCTCGTCGCGGTGGTCGCATGCATGTGGTCTAATATGATGACTCCCTTTTGTTAGTGAGATCTCGGTATAAATCGCTATTTTCGTGTATATATTTGCATGTATACATGTAAACGATATGATCTTCGTAAAACTTTGTATTTTCATATATTATGATGATCTTGGTCGATTAGAACACTCAAGCATTAGATTCAAACAATTTTGATCGATTAAATAGGCCTAGTAAATCCATAATGGTATTATTTCATGTAACTATAGGTTATATAGTATATTAAGTGTAGAAACTTTCATTTTTATGTCATCGAGATTAATCGATAAAAGTTAGAGGTTTGCGGACAACTGGATTATTATGATTAATATTGAAGATCGATATGGCTATATATATATATATATATGCGGACCCATATACATCTATAGCCGATATTACTAGTATGTCTCGGGTAATAGTATCGAAACAAACCCTAACCAACATATCAATAGGATAATTATTTAAACTTGGGATTCTTGTTGATATGTTTCTAAGTGTTAGTGATCGTTAGGGTTGAACATGGATTTTAACATAAGGTTACCTTTTGAATAGGTGACGGAGGAGTTGACCCTGAGGATCAGTAGAGTTTGACTGCACTGATTGACTGATTAAGGTGAGGATCTACCGCTTTGGTGCTTGTTTGAGTAAGCAATGTAATTGTTGATTCCTGATATTGTTATCTGAACCCTGTGCGGTTCTATTGTCTTGATTCCTGTTATCGTTATTGTTGTTTCTGAACCCTGTGTGGTTCCATTGTCTTGACTCCGATTATCATTATTATTGTTATCTAAACCCTGAGTGGTTCTATTATCTTGATTCCTGACATCATATTGTTGTTATCTAAATCTTATGTGGTTCTATTGTCTTGATTCATGTTATCGTTATTGTTGTTTCTGAACCCTGTGTGGTTCTATTGTCTTAACTCCGGTTATCGTTATTATTGTTATTTGAACCCTAAGTGGTTCTGTTATCTTGATTCCTGATATCGTATTGTTGTTATCTGAACCCTGTGTGGTTCTATTATCTTAAATTATATTATCGTTATTGTTGATTTCTGAATCTTGTGAGGTTCTATTGATTCTTGATATCGTTATTGTTGCTATCTGAACCTGTGTGGTTCTATTATCTTGATTCTTGGCATCGTTATTGTTGATATCTAAATCCTGTGTGGTTCTATTGTCTTGAATCCTATTATCGTAATTGTTGGATTTTGGACCCTATAAAGTTCTATTGTCTGGCTATTGATACTGTTATCGTTAATCATTGATCCCGTGAATCTTATTGAGTTAATCATGTATCGATACCGATTGAGTTAATCAATTGTTACTGTTCTCGCTTTGAACATTTTCGTGTCTCGTATGTTATTGATCAAAGTGAAACTGTACTTGGTCTTATGATCTGCCATGATGGCATTGTTATCATTTTGTAAAGTTCATTGTTCTGCCATGTTGGCAATTGATTGATTGAACTATCGAATTGAAAGATTTGTGCACAGAAGAATTGTTGGGCCAAGTGCCTTGCCAAGCTGTCGTGCTTGAGCTATTGTGATTGCCAAGCTGTTACGCTTAAGCTAATGTGATTGCCAAGCTGTTATGCTTGAGCTAGTGTGATTGCCAAGCTGTTATGCTTGAGCCAATGTGATTGCCAAGCTGTCATGCTCGAGCTATTGAATTGAACGGTTATCGAACTGTTATGGAGGTACAAGGATGTTTCGATATGCGTGTTTTGTTCAATTTATTGACTTGCATATGCGTGGGGTTGCTATTATTGTAATTTCATTCTACTCATGGAGCAATAAGGCTGAAGTGGTTTTCTAGTCTAGATCGAACTGTTGTTCTGGGCAAATGAGCCACGTTTATACCTCTCGACTGTGATCGGTTGAGATGCTCCTAAACCTCCCGACCAAGATTGGTTGAGATGTCTTCCAACTGTGATTGGTTGAGATGATCCTAAACCTCCCAAGTAGGATCGATTGAGATGAACAGGCCGTAAAGCCGACGGTCACAGTTTCTAACCTAGCAATTGTATTAACTTTGTTTCTTGATGTTCTTTCTTGTTGTGATTCATCATTCTTATATTGAGAAATCATTGATTGTTATTCGTGTGCCTTATATTTTAGATTGGTTATGCATTGCTTACACTATCCTCACTGAGTCCTTATGACTCATCCTCGTATATTATTCATCTTTACTCAGACAGGTATGAGACAGGAGATTTTGAGGACTGATGAACCGGGTAGAGATGTTTATTTTGGAGCTTGTGTACATGTGTATGTTTTACTGAATTTGGGATGTTATATTAAGAGACGTTGTAATATATCATGAGTATTGTTATAATTATGGATGTAAATTTTGAATATTGGTACTAGTAGCCACCTTTTCGGCTAGGTTGCTGTTGAATCTGTTATGATGATATTTTAAGCACTCTAATTATTGCTTCCGCATTTTGGTTAAGTCTGTTATAAGGTTATATTTTGCTGATGTATATTGGATAATTGTGAAAAAAATTTATGGGATATTGAACTCACGCCTTAGCTTAGGCGCTATCCCGAGAAGGGGGGGGCGACAATTACTTTAGGCCATATAATTTTAATAATATTAAGTTAAAATTCTAATAATTTTAAAATAGTAAAATATCTAAAAATTTAAATAAATTTTGTTGACTTTATTTATTAAGTTAAAAATGAAATAAAAATTAAACAATAAAAATTTAAGTCTATCTTACTATCTATATAATTTAAAATTACATAATAATATTAAAATGATAATTATATCTAAAATAATTCTATTAAATATAAATATATTTTATTTATTAATTCAAGTATAACAAAAAAGTACTTAAACAATAAAATTTTAAGTCTATCATCCTAACTATGTAATTATAAATTACATAATAATATTAAAATAAAAAATATTCTAAACATTAGAATTTAAAATATCAAATATCCTTCAAATTTATAAAATTTTATTTCATACGTATTTATCATCTAAATTTTTTTAAAAATATGACTTATAACTTTAGGCCATATAATTTTAATAATATTAAATTAAAATATTTAGTAATGTTAAAATAGTAAAATATATAAAAATTTAAATAAATTTTGTTGACTTTATTTGTTAAGTTAAAAATGAAATAAAAATTAAACAACAAAAATTTAAGTCTATCCTGTTATCTATATAATTCAAAACTACAAAATAATATTAAAATGATAAATACGTCAAAAATAATTCTATTAAATATAAATATATTTTATTTATTTATTTAGATATAACAAAATAAAACTTAAAAAATGAAATTTTAAGTCTATCATCCTAACTATATAATTGTAAATTACATAATAATATTAAAATAAAAAATTCTAAAATAATCCAAGAAGAAGAAGAAGAAGAAGAAGGAATTCCCACCCTTCCCCTCTAGCACTTCATATATTTCTCATCTTTTTTCTTTTTTTTTTTTTTTTCATTCTTTTCTTTTCTTTTTATTCTCATTTCCCTCTTCTTCCATTATTTCATATATTTCTCATTTTATACATCTATATAAATTTATCATTGTTTCTCATTTCTCATTGTTTCATATATTCCCATTTTATACATATATATATATATATTTATCTATAAAATTTTAAATAATTTCTATTTTTATCTTTTTTCTTTCTAATTATTCATACATGTATACTTATTTTTTCTATTTATACTTATTCACATATATTTAATATACATATATATAAATTTATCAATAAAATTTAAATTACTTTTATTTTATCTATTTTTTTCTATTTATTCATTCAGAATTAAATAGTATTTAATATTTATAAAAACATATATATAATATAATTTTTTATTCATACTTATATATATATAGTATATATATACATCTATATATATTTCAATAAAATTTGAAGAATTCATCATATAATTCTCATTTTATACATATATAAATTTATCTTTATTTCTCATTTCTCATTATTTCATATATTCTTATTTTATACATATGTATAAATTTATTTAATGAATTTGGATGACAATGCAATTTTGTTTCCCTCCAACTTTGTATTCCCTTCAAAATTTGGCCCATAAAAAATGCTAACAATTGTTTTTATTATTAGTTTGACATAATAATTTAACTTGATTTCTTTCCCTTTAATAATAATAAATTCTCTTCATTTTTTCGATTCCTCTAAATTTTAGCTCCTCCATTTTTTTTTTGTATAAATAATTTATAGAAAAATTAATTTCTTTTATCTTAATTATATGATGAATTGAGATATAATTTTTTAAATTATTAAATGACTTTCTGTTGTAATTAAAATAGTTAAATAACATATAATTTGGACTTATAAATTTTGGTGCTTAAGAATTTAAGTTTTTATTATAATTTATTACAATGTTCATTTAGAAAAATTCTAAAAACTCCTTTAAATAAATAGTTAAAGTTTACATACCTTAATAGCAAAAAAGAAAAAAAAATGAAAGATATCTAATTTACCATAATACTTAATGAAAAAAAAAACTATCTTTGAAGTTAGGCCTATTAATGTTACAATTTGTTTTTTAATTGTTGTATTGGTCAGATAAAGACTTTTATAACTTATAGATATCTATATATTAATTATGTGTATATTTTACTATATAAATTGCTAAATGAAGATCACTTTCATGGTTTAATATAATGTAAAAAAGGTGTTAACATAAAATATTTAATTAATATAATGATTATTAACTATCATGAACCTAAACAAGTTGTTCTTAAGAATTAGTTGGCCAACATATTATATTTCCTTCAAAAATAAGTTTCCCTGCAAAAATGAATTCCCTTAATACTTTTTTATTCCCTCCAAATTTTTGCTCCTCCCTTCATTTTGTGTATAAATAGCACATACAGAAATTATTTGTTTTATCTTATATTATAAGATGAATTATGATGTATTATTATGTGGGTTAAAAATTTAATTCTACTCTTTGTTATTATTTATTCGGACATTGTTTTTGAACAAAAACATTTTAGAAAAATTGTTTCTAAATTCTAAAAATTTTAGTCTTTACGTGTAATTAATTTTATTTTAAAAATTAAAATATTATGTACTAATAATGAACATGCATTTATTGAAAATTTTCTATTCTTAATTATCACAAAATTGTTTTAAAATTGATCAACTTGTATAACTTTAATATAGTTGGAAAATTTGAAATTCTTTTGAAATATTCGTGACATTATAATATAAACTGAGTAATATAGTTATAAGTTTAATAAAATTATTTTTTACCCCCCCCCCAGCCCCCCCAAATTAAATATTTGAAGAATTGTTAACATCCTTAATGAATTTGTAGATGTCGGTTGAAAATTTATATTAAAAGTCAAAAATATCTTCAAAAGCTATTTTGATTATTTTTTAGACAAAAACACCCCTAGACTTATTTGTAACTCTAACGTGGGGTTTAACTTTAATATTATTTAAATCACTCAAAATAAATTTAAATAATTTTGTTAATAATTTTTTAATTGAAGTTGGATTAAAAAATAAAAATTTAAAATCATCAACATATCTAAAGTAATTTAATCAAATTTAATTAAACATATTTATTAATTATAAAATAAAAATAAAAATCAGATCCATCTATTAATTAAATATGCTTTTATTTTTAAATTACATCTTAATAATATTAAAAAATAATCATATCCAAAATAATTTAATTAGATTAAGTTGAATATATTTATTAAATATAAAAAAGTATTTATTAACTAAAATAAATAATTTAAAAATAAGAATAAGATCTAAAAATATCATATTAATAATAGTAATTTTAAAATGTCAATTTCACCATACCAACCCAATAAAAAAGTTATTGATATGATATCTTGTTCCATCCTAAAATACAAATAGATAATATTTTTTTCTCAATTCATTTTCCACCTACCTCTCAAAATACAAACAAACAACCATCACATTCACTAATCCCACTTCCAAAAAATTATTTTGCTAAAATATTTTGACAAAATGCTCCAATTCATAAACAAACAATCTCTAATTTAAACTAATTTCATCAAATTTATTAATTAATAAAAAATAAATAAGTCAAAATGTGTGAGATCTAGAGTTTGAACCTTGTGAGACCTTGATGTCGATATATATATAAAAAAAATTAAATTTATTTATTAATCAAAATAAATAATTTAAATAAAACTGAAATCTAAAATTTTATCCTAACGGTTTGTTTACTTTGAGGGATGAGGTAGGATGGAGGCCTACATCCTGCCTCATTCCATATTTACTTTGAGTGATTGAAGCCCTGTATAAAACTGCCGACCTGTCACTGTGCTGACAAAATGAGTGATGAGTCATCCTACTTTTGAGGTGAGATGGTTTAATCACTTGATTGGTACTGCAATTTAAAATAAGTTTAGGTTGTGGCACCAATCAAAAAATTTAAAAATAATTACAAAATTTTGAATATTAAAAATATATTTATATTAAAATAATTAAAAGAAAAATTGATATATATAATTTGTGTAGAGATATTATATTGGAATGGACAAAAAAATCTTTAAGCTAAATAGAAAAAAGAAGAAATAGTTGGATGTTGTATTGACATGGAGAAAAATTAAATTTTTTATGCTAAATAAAAAAATATTTTAACTAGGGGTACTTTTTATAATTTATCTAAGTTTTATAATTCATGTTTATGTAAACATTCTCAACACAATAATCCAATTTTATCATTCATATTATCCCACAAAGTAAACATCCAATTAAAAATATAAAATTATCCTAATTTTACTATTCATTCCTCATTTCATCCTATCACCCCGCATCCCATACCACAAAGTAAACAAGGCCTAAGAATATAATTTTAAATAAATAAATATTTTTAATTATTTTGAACAAAATAATATAATAGTTTTAAATAAATAATATATATACATATGTATCAATACAAAATATTTAAATATGAATCAACTGGGAAAAAAAAAGATGAAATGAATTTAAAATATTGGCATGTAAAAAAATTACAAAATACTTAAGATAATTTCATTATTGTGGCAATTAATAAAAGTTGACATTTTTTTTAAAATAATGACAAGTAAAAATTACAAAATATTAAGATAATTCCAAATAAACATGGCAACCGGGAAAATAAATTGATTTTTCTTTGAAATAATAGGATGTTAAAATTATCAATTGTTAAATAATTTCAAATAATTTATTTTTTCTTTTATTCATTTCAAATTTATATATTATTAATAATGTTTTTTATTTATCCTTATATACATGTATAAATCTATCTGAAACATGTATATAAATATATATATAAATTATATAATATATATTTATATAAAATGAAATAAGTTGCCATGGCAGCAAGCATACTGGCTGGATCTGGTCAGATCAGGCTAGATCCAACCTTCATTTTTTTTTCTTTTTTTTTTTTTACGATTTTGCCATGGCTTAGCTGGGCATCCGTGCCGGCGGCCCAAGGCTGCCATGGCAATCGGCAGCCATTAGGGGTGTTCAAATCCAATCCAGTCCAAAAAAAAATCGACGAACCGATCCAAAAAATCGAAAATCGATCAAAATCGAACTTTTTTGGATTGAATTGGATTTGTTTTCTTAAAACCGATTGGATTGGAGAGGTTTTCGGTTTTAATCTAAAAAACCGATCCAATCCAAACCGAACCAAAATTATATACTAATAATATAAAAAATATATATCTTAATTGTAAAATACACAAATAAATTAAAATAAACTAAATTTAGGATTTTTTCACTTTCAAAAATCAAATATATAGGAATAATTATTGTGGACTTATAACTTTATAGTTGTGTGTTCTTCCATAATATAACTTAATTCCACAAGATTAGTGTGATATGATAGCTAAATAAAATTTACAAATTGATTGATTAAATTAGTTTACTTATCAATAGTAATTTGTCAAATATTTCAATTAAATATTTAAATTGAAAAATCGATTAACCAATCCAATCTAAACCGATTTAAAATGGATTGGATTGGATCGAATTTACAATAAAAGTCAAACCGATCCAAACCGATCCAATATACATTATATAGTTTGGATCGATTGACTTTTGTCCCAAAACCAATCCAAACCGAACCGCGAACACCCCTAGCAGCCATGGCAATTGGTGATGTTGGGGTAGGGGCGATTAAGGGGGTGGGGTGGGGTGGGGTAGGGTGAGGTGGGGGAGATAAATATAAAAGAATATATATTTAAATTATATATTATATATGTATTATATTATATCTATAATAATATAGTATCTATTGATACATATGTATAATATATATTACATAATAATATATATGTATATGATATTATATAATAATATATTAGCTATTGATATATATGTATATATTATAATATTATATAATAACATAATATTATATAATAATGTATTATCTATTGATACATATGTATTATATTATATATAATAATATAAATTTTTACTTCTATTGATTATTTTTATTTTTTTTCCTCAACTTTTTTCTCTTTTTTTCTTTTCTTTTTTATTTCAACCATTATGTTGATGTGGCAACTGAGGTAGACGTGAATGTAGCATTGGGTGACACATGTCACAAAATCTCCAAAAATTAGGCCCGACTGAAAATGACTGGATAATTCTTGGGCCCAATTGAAAATTTTCTAGCCCGATAGACCAAAATTGCGAAAAATATTATGAAATAATTAAATATATTGAAAGCATAAGTTCTATTTTAGTAATATTGTATGGCAAATTTAATTTTATTCATTAATGTAAATTTAATATATATATATATATATATAAATTAATTATTATGAAATAATTAAATATTGAAAGCATAAGTTCTATTTCATTAAATGTTTAATGACTCATATTCTATAAGTGAAATTTCATGAAGATATGATTTATGTGTGGGTGAACTGAATAAGTGAAATTAATTAAGATACTAAGATATAAATTTATAAATTGTATAATTGATTAATCAATAGGAATAAAATTATCTCAAGTGTCATGTTACACTATTAACTTTTATTATAATTATTAATTACATTAATTAAGAATCAATACTTTAACTTTTATGTCAAATGTCATGTCAAATGTTATTAAGAATCAATAAGAACAACATTATCTCAAATGTTATGTCAAATGTTATTTGACATTGGTAATTTTTTGTGACATTTATTATTAAGTACATTAATTTTGAACAATATTTAACATAATATGTAATGGTAAATTTAATGTTAATTATTCTATAAGGGCTCGTTTGCTTTTTATGATAGGTTTGAATGTAATTGATAAGTGTAAGATTTATTAGCTAATAAATATATCAATACTTTATTTGTTTGCTTGGATTACTAATTTGATATCATAATTTTAGCACAATCAGTTGTCTGGATGCTTCACATTGTAACTTATGATAAGTATGAAATATCAATTTCATCCCTAATCTTATTCTAATAATTGAATTGTTTTCATTAAAAAGGTTTAAATATATGTAGTATTGTAGTGAATAAGTCTCTATTTTAAAATCTTTTTCTCAAATATTATTACTTAAAAAAAAGTTGATTTTGTTTTGAAAAAAAAATTATTTTCAAATTTTATAAGACCATTGAATTATTTCACAAATTAAACTATTTTATATTTAATATGTTGGTCGGTATTAGTTTGTAATTTACAAAACAAATTCATGTTAAACGTAAATTTATATTTGAAAAATATTATATTTATTTTTTAATTTACAAAAGAAAAGTTTATTTTTGAAATCTTAATGTCATGGAAGAAATAATTTTCATATAAAAATTTTAGATATATTAGATAAATATTGTATAAAAGAACATTACAAATATAAATGTAATTGCGCAAATAATTTAGAAAAAAATTAATAATAAGAAAAAAATTAACTAAATCGAGAATAATTAACTTTTTAATTCTAAAATAAAATAGTAAAATACAAAAAATAAATAAATAAATAGCTAAATGGAAATTAAGAAGATGTTCAAGCTAAATTTATTTAAAAGATCTTATAAACTCCTACATCTTATAAGATATTTTTGGAGTTCCTACATCCTATATTTTTCAATATACTAGATTTAAAAAAAAAAATAAGTTTTCAAAGTATTTGGATAATTAGATCTTGGAGCATATAAAGTATTAGTAATGACAGTTTCATAATTAATATAATTAAAATTTAGAAGCTTGTTAAGATTTTAAAAATAATTTAAGAACTTCTTACTTTTTTTGAAAAGAACTTATAAATTTCTAACATATTATTTTAGAATCTTTGTAAGATTTTTTCTAAAAAAGATTACGAAAGATTTTTTTACATCTTATAAGCTACCAAACATCTTATAAAATGTTTTGAGAAGCTTATAAATTCACCCAAATACTTTTAAATGTTTTAAAATATCTAACTACACTCTATACCTATAATATAAGATGAATATATTAGTACATAATTTTATTTTGTAGATTTGTACTATTATTAATTTAGAAAATAAATAAAATATATCTAAATATAAAACTTAAGCTCGAAATTCTAAAATCTCACAACTTATATAAATTTTAAACCTCAAAAATATTAATAATAGAGAATATTTTTATTGATTAACATTATTATACCTACATATTTAAAATTAAATATCAATATTCAATAATCATTGTAAAGTTTAATTTTTTAAAATTATATTAAAATATAATATGTAAAAATATCGAGTATCAATATGAATTAGAGTCCTATATAACAAACTAATGAATAATTAAATTTTAAATTTTAAAAATTAATTACTATAAATAAATAAAAATTATCAAAATAAAAATATAAAAAAAATGTAAGACAAGAGTCCTTGTCCCTTTGCATTTCAATTTCATTTTCCACTCCCCCATTTCATTTCCCTCCCACCCATTTTGGTACTCTCTCTTCTTCCTTCTTTTTTTCTTTTTTCTTTACTATAATATTCTTGGCCAGCCGACGAGATGCTCATCATTGAGAGCCGGAGATGGTTTGGCCTCTTGTCGGGAGACTCAACAGTAGCTGGGTGGAGGCCTCCCGTCGGGAGACCCAGCTACTGTTGGGTGCCTCTCCCGTCCAGCTGCAGCTAGGGTTTTCCGATGGGAGGCCAACCCCAACCCCCTTTTTTTTTTTAAATCATCATCATCATCATCATCATCATCATTATTATTATTATTATTATTATTATTATTATTATTATTATTATTATTATTATTATTATTATTGTAGTGATTTTTTATTTAAATATTTTAGGTGTGTCATTCCAAGTTGTGTTCCTAAAATGATTTTGGTCTATTGTGCTTCATTTGGGCCTGAATTGGACGTGAGATTCTAACTTAATCATGAAGAAATGATAAGGTAGCATTGTTTTTTAGAAAATTTTTGTTCAACCATTTCTTATGTTCTTTTTGCTGATTTATCATCTAGTTCTTCATCTTCTTTAATAATATTACTTAGGCTTGAACATTTGTTTAGAAGAAAAGTAGTTATATGTAGTTCTTACCTTTAGTGTCACAAACCTATTTTCTCTATTAAAATATGGAAGTTTTAAGCTGTGCCTAGAAACCATTCTTTTAGTTGTGCTGATTTATGCTGATTGAAAAGTATGAGATGCTAGAAAAACTTTTGTTACTAACTTGTTTTAGCATATAATAGATTATCCAGTTTTTATTTAGAATCAAGTATATTTGGAATACTTAAGTCTATACTTGCTATATTTCTGAGTGCTTTGTTCCTTCTATTTTCTATTTCAGTTACTTGTCAGTGGTATGTGAAAACTTACATTTCCATTCAAACAACGTGTAAAGTACTTTTCGGATTGCAGGACGCAAGGAAGTATGGGTAGGTACTGAATGAGAGAATTGATTTAAGTTGGTAGAAACTTTTGCACAAGAAGGTCAGTTAAATATATTGGAAAAAGTTCTTTGATGCCTATTAGGCTGTATATTAGTCACATACACAAGCTTAACATCTTCCATTTGGGCATCTTTATGACTTATGGACACTCCTTTCTTGAACATATCATACTTATTCAATCTAAGAAAAAATAGATGTGTAGTGACTTGTTAAACATATGTAATACCTAATTTGATGTTTTTCATATTCACAGTGTGTTGTGGAATCTTTTCTTGCAGAAGTAGCCAGCTTTGTGATGATGTTGACGTGAATTAAGGAATATATTTTGGAGATATCTTTTGTTACTTGAGCGATAATACTTCTTGAAAATTTAACACTTTTGTTTGATTGATATACTTTATCATGGCTTGTGGTTGTGGTTTGAATTTGGGATTTGATGTTTTGAAATTATATTTATGTCTATAGATAGATGAACGCCACTGATGTAGTGTCTGTGGATGGATGGATGTGTTTACTTTTTTGTTTATTAGAGGAATGACTATAAATTACCTATATTTAGGATGTTGATATACTTCAAATCTAAATTCCTTATTCAATTTTGTGTCCATATTGATCTATTGAATAGGGAAAAATGATCTCTTTTTGTAACAAAAGTAGTATTGTTACAAAAATAATTTATTGGTAACGAAATTTATTGGTCACTTTTCTTAATCATAACAAATTAATTTGATGTATCCATAACTGTAACACCCCTATTTTTTTTTCTTAAATTATGATGATATAATTGTTAAATAATTCATTTTAATGTATTTTATGAATTTCCATGATTATTTGGTATTTTAGAAATTTTGTAATTAATATATATGTTGCTATAAAATTGATTTAATGATTAATTAAGAATTTGGGGTCAAAGTGTAATTTTTCAAAACTTGCGGGTTGTATGGGAAGTTTGTCTATGTTTTGAGGGCTTAATGGCAATAAGTGAAACTTGCGGGTTGTATGGGAAATTTGTCTATGTTTTGAGGGCTTAATGGCAATAAGTGAAAATTCAATTTAAAAAAAAAGAAACAAACTGGGCAGCAGAATTCTTGTTTCCTTCATTATCTTTTTCTTTCCTTTCTTCTTCTTCTTCTTCTTTTTTTTTTTTTTCTTCACCATTTCTTTCTTCACCGTGAGCTACCACCATTGTGGGTCTCTCACCGGCGACCACCAAACACCACCTTAAACCTCTCAAACTACTCTTCTCCATCTCCTGACCACCTTTCTTAAGCCATGCACAGCCTAGGACTGGCGAGCCGCCGTGAAGGTTGAGGAATCGAGAAAATGGGTAAAGTGGGTTTGCATCCTTTCGGCGATGTTTTGGACGGTTGAAGGGTGTTTTGGGTAGCTCTTAGTGAGGAGAAGAGGAGTAAGTGGTTGCATATAGGTTTGGCGCGGTGGAGAGAGGAGAAAATCGGTGATTGAAATCTGGCGGAGGAAAAGAAGTTGAAGGTTGTTAAGCTATTTTTTGGTGGCTCCAGACATCAAAACAGAAAATCGAAAGCAGCATTGGATTTAGGAGCTTGAGAGGAGCAAGACTGTGGTGGTTTTGAGTTTTTTCGGCGGCGGCGGCAGGAAGGCAGAAACTTTCTTTCGTCAAGACGATCGTATTGGCATAGTTACTTTGTGGATCCAAGCCCTCGTTGCATAATTGTGGTAAAAGATTAGAGGAATTACATATATGTATATATATGTACATGCATGTGTGTATATCCATAATTGATTGTATTTATCATAAAATCTTGAGGATAATGATGAATTGTGTATATATGTGTATGTTGAGCTCTCCCATGCTAAGGATGACATTATAGTGGATTTGGACCGTATATTAAGTTATGAATTTGGATAACCAAGACACTCTTTTATTTCGGAACAAAATATGTGTGCCAAGAGACATCAAGAAAAGACTTCTAGATGAGGCACACAAGACTAAGTTTGTAGTACATTCCGGAGGTGCTAAGATGTATGAGGATCTAAAACGACAGTTCTGCTGGAAAGAAATGAAGAGAGATATTTCAGATTATGTGCAAAAGTATCTAACCTATTAGCTGATAAAAATAGAGCATTAAAGACCATCCAGTTTGCTACAGTCGCTTTTAATCCCAGATTAGAAATAGGAACAGGTGACCATGGATTTTGTAACTGGTCTACCTACAGTTCGAGGAGGGTATGATAGTATATGGGTGATCGTGGATCGATTGACTAAATTTGCACATTTTCTGCCAGTTGGAATGTAGTATAAAGTTGAGAAGTTAGCAGAATTATATGTTAAGGAAATCAAACGACTGCATGGCATTTCCACCAGTATAGTGTCAGATCATGATCTAAAATTTACATCAAGACTCTAGAAAAAACCGCAAGAACATTTGGGAACAAAACTAAAATTTAGCTCTACTGCTCACCTACAAACGAATGGGCAATCAGAAAGAGTAATACATATTTTAGAAGATATGTTACGAGCCTATGTTATGGATTTTAATAGAAGTTGGGATCGACATCTTCCTTTGATAGAATTTGCCTACAACAACAGTAACCAGGCTCCTATCAAAATGGCACAGTATGAAGCCATGTATGGTAGAAAGTGTCAATCGCCGATACACTGGGATCTAGAAGAGCACAAAGGCCAGATGGGAGAATCAACAAGTACTATAAGACCATAATTGATTCAAAAAATGGTCGAGAAAGTGAAAGTGATTAAGTAGAGAATGAAAGCAACACAGGATTGACAGAAGAGCTATGCTGATAAGAGGAGGAAAACTAGGTTTGGGGTATGTAGGACCGTATGTAATATGCGAGAAGGTCAAGCCTGTAGCTTATTGATTGGTACTACCTTAGAATTTGATGGGAATACATGACGTTTTTCATGTTTCATAGCTTCAAAAATACTATCTTGATCCTTCCCATATCATATCACTGGAGAATATGCAAATTAAGAATGATTTGTCATATTAAGAGACTTTAGTGCGTATTCTAGATTAGAAATTTTGAAAACTCAGAAATCGAAAAATTTCCCAAGTGAAATTATTATGGCGTTATCATAATGTGGAAGAAGCCACGTGGGAGTCAGAAGATATCATGCGCCGTCAATATCCTGAGCTCTTCCGATTTTTAGGTGAGAATTTGGGGCCCAGATTCTTTTAAGGGGGGAATTCTATAATACCCATTTTTTCCTTAAATTATGATGATATAATTGTTAAATAATTAATTTTAATGTATTTTATGAATTTGCATGATTATTTGGTATTTTAGAAATTTTGTAATTAATATATATGTTGCTATAAACTTGATTTAATGATTATTTAAAAATTTAGCGTCAAAGTGTAATTTTTCAAAACTTGTGGGTTGTATGGAAAATTTGCCTATGTTTTGAGGGCTTAATGGCAATAAGTGAAAATTCAATTTGAAAAAAAAAAAAAAAAAACTGGCAGCAGAATTCTTGTTTCCTTCCTTCTCTTTTCTTTCCTTTCTTCTTCTTCTTTTTTTTTTTTTTTCTCTCTTTTCTTCACCATTTCTTTCTTCATCGTGAGCCTCCACCACCGTGGCTCTCACCGAAGACCACCAACCACCACCCTAAACCTCTCAAACTATTATTCTCCACCTCCTGACCACCTTTCTTCAACCATGCACAACCCATGACCGGCGAGTCGCTGTGAAGGTTGATGAACTGAGAAAATGGGTGAAGTGGGTTCGCATCTTTTCGGCGGCATTTTGGATGGTTGAATGGTGTTTTGGGTAGCTCTTAGAGAGGAGAAAAGGAGCAAGTGATTGCATGTAGGTTTGGCACGGCGGAGAGGGAGAAAATATGTGATAGGAATCCGGCAGAGGAAAAGAAGTTAAAGGCTGTTAAGCTATTTTTCAATGGCTACAGACCTCAAAACAGAAAATAGAAAGTGACATTGGATTCAAGAGCTCAAGAGGAGCAAGACTGTGGTGGTTTTGAGTTTTTTTGGCGGCAGCAGGAAGGCAGAAACTTCCTTTCATTGAGACAATTGTATTGGCATAGTTAGTTCGTGGATCCAAGCCCTCGTTGCATAATTGTGGTAAAAGATTGGAGGAAATACATATATGTATATGTATGTACATACATGTGTGTATATCCATAATTGATTATATTTATCATAAAATCTTGAGGATAATGATGTATTGTGTATATATATGTGTATATGTTGAGCTCTCCCATGCTAAGGATGAGATTATAATGGATTTGGACCTTATATTAAGTTATGAATTGGAAATTATCAATTGATAAGAAAAATTAAACTTGAGACTTTGGATTGAGGACCAAAATTAGAGAGTAATGAAAATTATTGGGATCCTGGGCCATTGATGATTTAAGTAACAATATGTAGACCTTGTGGTTAAGAAATTTGACTTATAATAGGAGAAACAAAATGAGAATTAAGATTATTGTAGCAAAACTAGTATTATAGCAATTCTTGGAATTTATCAATGTTGTCATTTAAGTTATCATGTTAGTGGGATGAGTAGCAAATTTGGAGTTAAGAATCAATATGATAACGTTGTATTAGGAATTTAAAAATGGGTTCTGACTATATATATCATTATGGTTAGGTGACGAAGAAGTGGGTTACGACGACCAATAGATAGTCTGCAGAACATATACCATCAGAGATTTTTTGAGGTGAGGGTCTCCCACACTGGGTCATTGTTTTGACTATAGTTATTCATTCATTGTTGAACCCAATGAGGGTCTATCGCTTTGTTTTTGCCTTGTATAAGCTACTTCTCGTTAATTATTGAACCCCTATACGAGTCTGCCATTTTAGCCTTGAGATATCTATCTATTCTTGTGGCATAACCCCTATGAGGGTTTAATTTGCTTCATTGTATCTGCTCGTAAATTGCTTGATTGTACTTGTTTGTAATTGTTTGACTCGTATTTGCTTATTACTTGTTATTGGCCTTATACCCTTGTGAGGGTTCACACTTGTTCAATCGTACTGGTCCAATCGTTCTTGCTTGTTCTGGAGCCCAGAACTCCTATCTGTCATGTCTAGTACTTGCTTGATCGTACTTGTTTGTTCCTACTTGAATTGTTATCAAATGCCTCGTCGGCATATTCGCTTATTGTATCCTGATATCTAGCCAGTTGGCTTGTATGTACTTGATTGTTGTACTTGATTAGTACTTGTTTGGAGATTGTACTTGGGCCGAGTGCCAATCCTACGCGGAATGCTGGGATACTTGGGACATGCCTTGCAGCCCGCCTGGGTGTCCAGGGTACACTATGCGGTCCGCATAGGTATTCGTGGACCGCAATATACTAAGCAGTCCGCTTAGGTATCTACTATGCGTCATACAGTCCGTATGGGCACACCAATTGTATACCAAGCTATCACGCTATGAAAGTACTTATTTGATTGGTATAAGGTGATCTGATATGCATATCTTACTCGTTTCATTGGAATGCATATTCTGTAAGGGTTTGCTTGCTCGTACTCGTTTTTGCTTGCTTGTGAAATGTTCTTGGAGCAATAAGGCATGAGAGTTTCCTGTTGCTACATTTGTTCTTACTAAAATTGTAATTGTACTTGTATTGCTATTGATTCTAGATCTGTTGAGATGCCCTTTCCTTGACAAGTTCTATTATTACTTGATATTTATCCCTCACTAAGTCCATTGGACTTACCCCTTCATTTTCATTACTTTTGTAGACAGGGTGACCTATGAATGAAACGTTCTGACTTGAAGTATAGAAAGACTTCTGTTGTAGTAGTTTGGTGTCTCTCTTTTGCTTATGGATTGATAGATGGTTAGGTGAAGATGTTGTGAAATGTCAGAATAGATTGAGGCACATTGGTTTTGTATATATTTTTCTATACTTAAGAATTGAACCTTCGTTCGAATGTTATAGTTAATGATATGATTTAAATCGAAGTTATTTTTCGCTACTTTTGAATTATTGTTTGTATTATAAGGTTCAGAAATTAAGTTTGAATTGAGTTGATATCTCAACTTTGGGTTACACGAAGTGGGGTGTCACAGTAACGAATTATTTTATTTATTTGTAATGAACAATTTACTCAATCTTAATTAAGAAATTAATTATTTGTAACCAATTCATTACTTATTTGTAACAAAATATTTTAATCTTGCATGTCATAGGTAACGAAACATTTATTTGTATTTAGTAATTGTAACAAAATTCTTAATATTTTTTGTAATGAAATTATTAGTTATGTATTCTATTAGTAATGAAAAGCTTATTAAAATAAAAATATTATTTAACTAATTGTAACCAATTATTTGTTACACAAAAAATTTGAAAGGAAACTAAAATAAATAAATAATATTATTATAATACGCATTGGTAATCAAAAATAAAAGGCGACAAAATTGCCAACATTTTGGTAACTAGGTATTTCGTTACGTTATACAAATCAATTGTAACTAACATTGTTTTGTCACTAATACAAAACTTTTGGTAACAATACATTTCATCGCCATAAGCTCATCATTCATAACGAACCATAAATTTCATTACTAATACTTTTTGTGATGGGTTTTAGGGCACTAAACTTAAGTGATGAAAATTTCGTTACCAATATTTTGGGTAATGAATTTCAGCCTTATGGTAACAAAATTATTCGTTACTAAAAGTGTAATTTGTTGTAGTGTTTTTAAAACTCAAAATTTAAGTCCATATCCACGATTAAATAATTGATCTAAAACAATTAGGTTAGAGGTGTCAAGGTACTTCACTTTATTTGCGTGAAAAAACGTTATAGGAGTTAGTTGAAAAGAATCTTGAAAAACTTGCAGCATAACCAAAATCCATCTCTTTGAATGTAACAAAATTGACACAAAAAGACAAGAATAATTGAATATTTTAAAAGAATCTTTATTGAACCTTTTTGTCTTCCAATATCCGCAAGTGAAAAAACTTTGTCCACTATAAATATTGTGAACAAGAGGCTAAAAAATAAAATAAGATAAATTTTTGGCTAATTATTTAATTATTTATACCAAAAAAGATATTAATAAGAGCATATTAATTTGATTATTGATGAAACTTACTACAACAAAATTATATAACTAGAGGCAAAATGGCAAATATATGAAGGCATATTTCAAACTAGTAATCAATAATAGTTTAAGCGGATAATTTAATATTAATTGCCCTTATAAATTATTTGGAGGCTTGTGTACCAAGGCACATATTGAAATAGCTAAGGTTGTAAATGGATATTCAAAAAAAATTCGTTTACCGTTTGCATTCGTATCTATTTATACCAAATTATTTGCATCCATTTAAAATGAATATTATCCATATTCAATTAACAGATATTCGATTATAAATAGATATGGATATGATAAATGTGTATCCATTTTGAATATATATTTATTAAATAATATATTATTTATATTTTTTTAATAAAAATCTCATAATTCATATATGTATATATATGAATTATAATTGAAAAATCGGGAAGAAAAAAGAAAAATATTTGAAAAATTATTGTAATATAAAGAAAAAAATTGAAGAATAAAGTTAATCAACATAATTATTGTTGGTTGACTTTATAATTAAAATACTTAAATGCCACTATTATTATTAATAAGTACTAATAATCAATCATGAAGTCACTTATTAATTAAAAATTATGTTACTAGTTTTATTGCTTTCTTTTTAATGAAATTATATAGTTCTTTCTATTAATTAAAATATGTATTTGTTATAGGTTCATAGATTCATGTATTTGGATATTTGTAAATAGATATATAAATAATTATCATTGAATATGAATATAAAAAAATAATTCGAATATAGATAAATTTAATAAAATATGAATGAATCTAAATAATTATAATCAAATATAGATATATCCAATTCAATCGGTATTCGATGGATACGAATTCGAATATCATTTTTAAATATCCATCAAATTTATATCTGTATCTGAATATTCAAAAAGTTAAATGGATGCGAATACAGAAATAATGTATCTGATTTGTTTAATATCCATTTACACCCCTAAGAATAGCTACAAATGATGGTAAAATAGCCCCTAAAGAATAAAAAATATCTTTATTGTTTTATATAAAGACAATCAATAAAATGGCCTTTATAGAATTTGCGACTGCAATTATGGGGACTATTTCTCCAAATGCTTTTAAATGTTATATGACAAAGCCCAACAGGCCCAATGGGCGTATAATCTATCCAAGTTGTAAGGACAAAAGCCCAAAAAATAGGCCCACCTCATAAAGCCCAATACCTAATTTGACCATAGAGGTCAAGTTTTTTCAAACTCCAGGTCGGAAGGGGTGAGATAGGAGCATTAATGACGGCTGATGGTGACATTTGCCACCCATCGTATCCACATTAAATGCATGTCAACCAACAGTCTGTCTGCATTTAATAACTTGACGACGCATCACCTTTGCATTAATGACGGTATGGATGCCCTTTCCGGGGAACTTGCCATGTGCAAAGCTTAATTCTAGGTCGAAATGACCTAAAATACCCATACTCGTGGAAACAATATTTGAGACATACCAAGGAGAAACTTGTCTTTTCATCCTTAGGAAAGCACTATAAATACCTCAACTATAGTCCGAAGCGAGGGTAAGTTTACACACTCTCTTTGAACTATTACTCTACCAAAACACTCTCAGGTAGGTACATTGACTTAAACATCAAAGGGTCTTAGCCGAGGACCCTCTCAACTAGTCTGACGTTTGTTCCGTGGTTGTAGGTTTCATCCCATGTCTGCAAAATCCACCTTTTTGGTCGAGTGTCCCCATTAGATGGAGTTCCAAAATCCCATTACACTAAACTTAGCCTTATTAATAATTATTAGAGGCAATTTTCAAACTTCTAAAGGTAAAAAGAATAGCCTCAAAAACTCTCTTTTGTAGTAGTTATGATATAAAAGATCTTTGTGTTGGACTTCGATGAAGATCATGTATTTTGAATTCATAAATTATAAAATTTGAATTTAAAATTTCATATTTTTATAACTTTTACCCCTCCATACTTTTGTTTCTTTAT
Source organism: Jacaranda mimosifolia (assembly GCA_018894105.1). Taxonomy (NCBI): domain Eukaryota; kingdom Viridiplantae; phylum Streptophyta; class Magnoliopsida; order Lamiales; family Bignoniaceae; genus Jacaranda; species Jacaranda mimosifolia. The sequence goes on along the minus strand of CM032124.1, from coordinate 4,610,252 downwards.
TCATCTCTACTTCCTATAAGTATAATTTATCCTATTTAAATTATTTTTGTTTAAATTATTTTTTATTTTTCATTATGTTACTTTTTTAAAAATGCATGAATAAATTTGGTATTGATATAATTGATTGCTTTTTTTCCCCTTTTATTATAACGATTATTTTCAAATCATTTAAATAATATTAATTTTTATTTTTATTAAATGCACACACATCCAATGTATACTGACTCCTAGCATTTATAATTATCATTGCTGTTATTCTCGCTCTTCTGCCCAACTATTTAACATTGTTGTCCAATGATGGTCTTTAAACTAATTTCTTTATGGCAAAATTTGAAATATACTTGCAAAGTCTCAAAACTTTTTTCGTGAGGTATGAACATAGTCCATGTGACTTGTGGGCACATGCATGATGCGAGAAGGAAAAAAATAATAATAATAATAATGGAGCAACTTGGGATTTGTTAATACATATTTACAGGCTGGAGATGCCAATTATTTTCAGGAGGAAAGCCAAATAATTAAATATATATATATATATATATATATATATAAACTTACGGATCATAAGAGGCGGGTTTCAGGCACAATATATTATAGTTAATTAGCAACTTGCAACTTGTTAATGATTCATATTAATGGGCTTATTCTCATGGCCATTAGAAGTCAACTCTGATTAACTATTATACAGCCAGCCAAATATGAAAATTATATAATAAATATATATATATATATATTGATATATGAAAACAATTAATTAAAAAATGCAATTTGGTATGCCTTTCACACTGACTAGGGAATGGCAAATGCTTTCTTTTTGTGTTTGGTGTTGTCTTTGAACATTAAGCTCCCTCTCAACCTACCAAATGTTTGGCATTTTGTGCTGAAAATGCGCGTAAAGAGAGTTCAGTTGATCAAATCTATGTGGACCTAAACGTGATCCGATCAAAGCATGGCGGATCGATCTCATTGCTATGCCTCCGAATGTTTAGGGGATGGTTGGCAATAACTGAAAGTTCACGAGACTTTGGTGCAATATCCTCCAAATTCTATTATCTACCAAATGTTTGGCGTTTTGTGCCATTGATATACTAAATGTGATAATTTAAAAAATTCAGATATTATATTGGGGTGAAGTTAACTGCTTATTAATTAATTAAGTTCTTAAGGTACAGAGTTGTTTTATTAGGGTTTCATATTTATTATTTCACCATTGATTTGTGGCTAAATATGAGGATCCAACCACATCAAGGTGTTGTCCTTCCTAATAGAAATTTAATAGGGACTTTCCCATCATCAAAAAATGAAATTGGAAGGGTGAGAATGGAAGAAAACTTCTAAGCTATTCTGAAGCTCTAGGCTCCTTTTATGTGGGGCAAATATAATATCTAAGTTATTATTGTGCATTGATGGTTGATTTTTAAGATTAATTTCTTTAGACCAAATTTGAAGTATAGTTAAAAACCTCATGAGCATAGTTGATGCAAGATCTACTCCTGGGCATGTATTGCAATAAAAGATCCAAAATTTTATATTTTTCGGTACTCATATATATCGATTTATGAATTGAAATAGTAGATAGAACACAAACTATAATAGAACATAGTGAACAATATGCATCTCTATTAATACATAAAATTAAAATTGAAAATGAAAATGAAACAACAATTACAATATAACACAACTATAATAGAAGATGGTAAACTATGCTCATTTATCCGCTAATGATGAGAGACAAATATAAATTAATGAATATATATTATGCCTAGTATGTAACTAAGGGCGACCGGTTTATTATTATATCACCTATATCATATCTGATGCAATTCGAACTTAAGTGAACAATAATATTTATCTATATATATATTAGCAACTTGCGACTTGTTAATTTGTATTAATGTGCTGGTACTAATGACCATTAGAGGTCAACTAACTATGGCCGAATACGAAAAGTTTATAATATACATGAAATTTCCTGCACATATATGTATAATGACGTGTCAATTCTATAAACAGAAGACGACATCATACGTATGTAATACCGTGATGACCTTGTCAGGCTGCTCCTTACAATTGAGAAATTCCAAGTTGCTATTAACAGTTTTTTTTTATTATTATTAACAGTTAAGCGGCCTTGCATGCCTTTATTAATAATTTCACATTACCTATGATATTTATTTAAACATATTAACTTCCAGCCAAACAAAAAATTTGGAAAAAGATTTTTTAACACGTTAATTTTCACCTGCAGATCATTACCAAAAAAACCTATCAAAATTTGCTCGACTGCATCCGAATTTTCCTTCTCAACCTACCAAATGTTTGGCATTTTGTGCTAAACAATTTCTTTAGAAAGCATCGAGGGCAAATTGTACTATTGATCCTATTGAACAGGAAAGTTTACACTTTCAGTCCCAAACTAATATTTATAGGACCAAAATTCTTATTTTTTTTTAGCATTTTTAGGACACCATCACACTTTTAGTTAATTTTTTGATGGAGAGTTGCGCGTAAAATTGCAATTTGGTCCCTTTTATTTGATTAATTGCATAAAACCTCACAAAAGTTTGAGTTATATACAATAAATTCAGGGAAATTACAATGACCTCTTAATATTTTATTTTGTCTAATATCTTTAAAAAAATCATTAGCCTCTTTTAACAAATTTGTTGGCATCATCCAAAAATTTATGTGAAAAATCTAAAAATGTCCTACAAAATTGTATCGATTATGTTGTAGACAAAAACAACCTTAATCTATTTGTAGTATTTTTCATAGTAGTAATTTTAACATTATCTAAATTATTCATAATAAATTTAAAGATATTTTATTATTAATAAAATTTCTTAAATATTAAATAATATTTAAAATTCATATTGAATTAAAATATACAAATTTAAAATCAAACATATCTAAAGTAATTCACATAATGTGGGCTGGAAGTTTAAATCCTAGCATACTCTTCATGTGCATGTGTATAAATAAAAAACAATCAAGTTCATTTATTAATCCAAGGAAATAATTTGAAAATAAAAATAAAAATATAAAAAATTTAATCCTAACAATATAATTTTAATAATGTCAAATAAATAAATATTTTTAATCATTTTGGGCAAAATAATTTCATAATTTTAAATAAATAACGTAAGTAAAAAAAATAATTTAAGCCATATTGATTATAATTAACTAATTAATAACAAATAAATAAGTAAAATTTTAAATATATATATATATACATGTATATTTTTTCTTCTTTTCCCTTCTCCTCCGCCCCCTTCCCAGGCCATGCCATGACAGGCTGCAGCAGCAGCTAGATTTGGCGGCTAGCCACCTCTGGTCGTAGCCTGTGGTTGGCCATAGCCAGTAGTCACCGCCTAGCCTTGTGGGGTTGGAGAAATGGGTGGGTTGTATGTATATATATGTATATATATTTATATAATAATATTTATTTTATATATACATATATATACATTTATATATCAATATATAGTATTTTTAAATTAAATATTTTTAGGGTTTTGTGGAACTTATTTTTAAATTATTTTATTATTATTTTTTAAAAATTTTGAAGTGAGGGTTGATTGGACATTTCATATTTTGTGGGATTTCATAAATAAATCAAACTTCTGATTGTACGGTAATTAATCTTTTTTATTTAACAATTTTGCCAAAAAACTAATGGATGTTTGGGTGGTGTCTAAAATGTGCTTAAAAAAATAGATTTTTGTCCTATAAATATCGACCCCAAGTATTTAGATAATGAAAGTGCAAGCTTCCTTGTCCAATGGGATCAAAATTAAAATGCAGCTTTCCCATAGTGTACACCCCTAAATTTGGCATTTTTGAAAATAAGATTTTAAAATTAAAATATTAATTTGACAAATTTTGAGGTTCAAAATATAAATAAGAAGGACTTAATTGAAGGAAATTTTGAAGTTTTGGGGGTTAAATTGAAAATATTTTTGGTCAAAAGGGTCAATTTAAGGCACTAATTTGCCTGGGGCCCAATTGCAAAATAAAATAAAGTTTGAGGGGCCAATTGACAAATCAAGGGTAAAATGTAAGGCACTCAAAAAGTTGAAGGATTAGATTAAGAATTGAGGAAAGGTTATGGGGGTTGACATGAAATTTAAGAAAAGTAGAAAATATGAAAGGAAACCCCTTCACTTAGTTAAATTTGCACATGTATACCCCACTATAGGGCTGTCAATGGATCTGAATTCGATCCAAATTTTAGGATTTTTATTCGATTAAAATATTCGATGGATTAGATCCGATTATAAATATTCGAAATCCGAAATAAATGGATCGAATATGGAATTAAGCAATCCAATTCGTTAAAGATCCGAATCCGAACCTTGATATTTTTTATTAAATTAATACTCTTCTATATAATATTAATAAATATTTTAAAATAAAATCTATGTATTATATTAACCTAATATCTATATTAACGTCTATATTATACTATTAATATTGAGTTTTTAATCTAAAAAATAAGAGAAATATTGAAAAAATGTCAAATATAATAACATATAATAGTTTATCTATACATTAATATAATATGAAAAAGGAGTTTAGTATTCAAATATTTAACTTTTGGACTAATATAATAAAAAATTATTAAAAATTCAAATATGACATATATTTATTTTATAAATACAATATTTTTATAAAATTTAAAAGGAAAAAAAGAAAGAAAGAAAAAAAATAAAACGGATCGAATTTTTTAATCAGGTTTTGGATATCCATCGGATTCGGATATGATACCGATTAATAAAGATTCTATAGGATTTCGGGTCGGATTCGGATCTGATTTTTGTTTATCGGATTCGGATTCGAATATGGCAGATCTGATCCAAATCCGACCCGTTGACAGCCCTACCCCACTACCCTCTCATCGGATATCACCTCACCGTGACTAGAAACCTTGAACCACTCCATCCAATCTCTTCCTTTCCTCACAACAAACACGATGGTGCTAAACTTGTCAAGAAACAGCCAGCGAATCGCCAAATAAATGATATCCGAATAGAGCTTCACGGTAGTGGTGGCAAATTCTACTATCTGACAGCGAAATCTCATAACCACTAGGTAGGTTATGATGGGCTTAGTTGGAAGAACCTGCGAGTACTCTCAATTTAGTGAACACATTACTGGAGTAAGCAGAATTGGGGTGGAACTGCACGGTGGCACGGCGGCACAGCGGAGTTGTGCAGATTTTCTCTAAATTGGACAACAAGATGATGGTGGGTATTGAAATTAATTTGCGGGTTTGATAGAACTCAACAAAATGCATCTAGTGGTACTGGCGATGCTCAACTCCAACGGCGGCGGGTGGCGATCAAGCGACTGAGGGTCAATTTAATTGGGAAACCAATCTAAGTGCATGCATGATTTTATTGTGCAACAATTTGACCTCGAATTTGGTCAATTGGGTAAAATTCCAATTGATCAATTAAAATAATTTTTGGATTTAAATTCGTTAAGTTATTAAGTTAAACTCCATTCGAAACATTCACTATTAGACCGAAATATGTAATTTTAAGGTGTACGATTGAACATGAAATTTGTCTATATGTGATGTGTGGACCTGAATTGTTATTAGGAGATAATTATCATTAAGTAAGCGGTTTATTGATGCAAGTTGACCTAATTGGACCAAATTGTAATTATGGACTATCAGGATAAGATTTATGATGTTAAGCCAAAACATATGGACATATAAGTTATATACAATATTAGTGGGCCCAAATTGGTAATTAGAACATAATTATAACTTATTTAATTGGTGTAATTAGGTCTGACTTTGTATTATGATATGTAATGAGATGAAAAAATATGCAATCGGATCAAGAAATGAATCACATGCATGGAAATATAAAAGAATTTGGACTTGGGTTTGTATTATTATATGATAACTTGGGTTAATTAAATTAATTAGTGATGAAAACCCTAACTTCATGTAACTAAGCCCTAAGTGACAAATTTTATATTATTAATGATGGTTGGGCTATTATAATCGATCTTGTGTACGTTGCAAGGATAATTACAAATAAGAATATAATTTTATCAAAGTGCATATGGCTCTCATAAATATTATGGCATTAACGGCATAATCATATGACATCTCTCGATGATATTGAAAGTGAACCCTAAATTTTTGTAACAGTCGATTTTAGATTGCTATCCGTATAGTTGTGATTATGGGGATAAAATGAAGATTTTGACAATAAATCCATTCTTTGGTTAGGTGATGAGGAGCTGGTTCCTACAGATCCATAGACTGTGATAACATTTCGGTGGTTTTTAAGGTGAGGGTATGCCAATCTAGTACCTGTCTTGTATACATCTATATGGTATTTGATTTGATACCCTGTAAGGGTTTACCAATTTGGTAATTGTTTTGTATACACTTATCAATTATTGCCCGAATACCCCTGTGAGGGCTTTACTAACCTAATATTTGTGTTGCATACCCTTGTGAGGGTTCCTTTTATTTTGTTTTTGGGAAGTGATTATCTTTGATTGTTCGACCACCTTGATTGTTGAGTTCCTGGATTGTTTTGAAATTTCTTGATCTTACTTTGTTGAAAATTGATTGTATTCATTCTAGTGTTAAGAATTTTCATTGCCTTGTCTATATCATCCAGTCTAAATATATTTTGCTTATGGTTTGTTTGGCCTTCTTGGAAAATTAAATTTTGTTCTAAATATCATTTGATTTGCCTTGTCGGCATATTTAAATGATTTTGTGTACCATTTGTATTGCCTTGGCGGCATTTGTATACCACTATTATGGTCATATGGAGATAAAATTCTATTAGTCCCTACTGTGTGCATAGGGCATGCTGTTGTTAGTCCTTACTGTGTCCATGGGGCATGTTGTTTGCCCAGAATAATGAAGGAATAAGGAGAATTTGATATGCATATTATGCTTTGGTTTATTTGGATTACATATGATGCGTGGGTTTGTTTTGTTCTGATTGTACCCCAGCTGTTTGTACTCTATTCAAGAGTAATAAAGATAGAGAGGTTTCTATTTGTTGCATCTGATATTTGTTTACGTTCTGGCATTTTCATGTTCTGACTGAAATGTCTTATTAGTCAATAGTCTGTTGAATTATTTCTTTATCAATAGATCCTTTCTGACTATCAACAAATTATCCCTCACTAAGTCTTTAGAACTTACCCTTCTGTTATTCTTTATTTGATGGAAATATTTTGGGGCAATGTTGGTGAATATGTGTACATATAGGTTCACCTACGAGTTAAGTTTTGACTTAGAGACATTGTGATATGTCAAGTTTGAATTTGAAATTTATGGCATGTATGTATTGTGTTTTACGAGTCGAAGCTTTGGAATTGTACTTAAACTTGGCTATAATTTTATACTGTTGAATGCTATTGAAACACTTGACATGTAATATGGTACTCAGATAGTATTGTTTTAAGTTTGAAGCCTGTTCATATTTATGAGTTTTGATAAAATTCTATGGGCCTATCGGTTATGCTGTATGTGTGATTTAAGTCAGAATTAGTGACATCTCAACTTAGAGGTTATCATGAGTGGGGTTCCATATAATAAACATTAACTTATTTTTTATTTAAAGAGTGAGATTTTTTTCTTTTTAATTTAATTATATATTTTTATCCAAAAAACCTTAAAATTTATCCCAAAAAAGTAATTGATAACTAAGTTATTTCAAAACAATAACTAATTTTTTATATTTAATACTTGTTATTTCATTCATGTACATAATATATGTTAATTGATAATTTTGAAAATAATAAAATAGCTACATATATAAATAAAAATAAATAAATTTTACTTATAAGAGTTATAAGGAATCTTAAGAAATATTTTAGCTTATAAAAATTTTATATTAGAAACTACTTATTGAATTAGTTATCAAATAATTAATAGCCTAAAGTAATCTATTTTCATAGATAAAGTATAAAGAAATTATATATATATATATTGTCACAAAAAATATTTAACATTTAAAATTCTCAAATGTTATGAAAATTGTAACTATAACTTCCACATTATTAACAAATCGTACAAAAAAGTTTTATATTAGAAAAAAAAATTATTTGCTTATTTATCATATCAAAATATGTATGTATAAATATATAATTTAAAAAGCATCTTTGAAAAATATTATTTGTCTTATTTTTATTTTCTTAATTGTTTTATTTATTTTTTAAAATTTTTTATCATTTTACAATTTTGTGTATAATTTGTAAACTTAGAGTGAGCAATTCTTAATATTCTACAACTTATTTAAGTATAAATTATCTTTAAACATAATATTTTAAATGGAAATATTCTTTTTATTTTATTTAATTAGTAATAGATTTTTTTTTCATTAAATGCCAAAAATAATTGCAGTTTATGTTTTAATCACATGAAGTAAAGTAAATATTATTGTAAATAAATTATTTCAATCATATAATTATCTTTACTGCATCGCACCGGCACATGCTAGTACTGAAATATAGCCTAATTTGTTGTATCTTCGAAATAGGAAGAGATACAATAAACAATATAGGAAATTTTTGAGAAGAAAGTAGATAATTGAAACTCAAGAAGAACTCTTTATTAGTTCTTATTTTTATTCCGATTGCAAATAGAAATCCAAAAATTTAATTACCATTCGCACATATATTTGTTTATGAAAATATTACTCGATCCATTTGAAATAGATATTATCTATATTTAAGTAGTAAATATTTGGATGTAGATAAATAATATGGTAACCACATATATATTCAATTCATTTAATATCCTTTTTAAATTTATATTCAATTTTTACATAGCCAGCTGTGATTCTTTTTCTGCTTTAGAAGTTACTCTTCTTGGGGGGAATTGTGCTAGGTTGCATAAGAAATGTTAGGGGTTATTCTTCAGGCTTGCAACGCTATAATGTTATGTTCTTTCTCATTTTTCTGTTGTAGGAGTTGTTTTTCATGATTGCATTATGTTATACTTTGCATTTAATGCGATTGTATGGGTTTCTGCCCAAAAAATGCATTGAATATAAATTAACATATTCAAATATTCAATTCATTAGCATATCCGAACACTCACAATTGGATAAGGATATTCGAAATTTTGAATTATTATTTGATTTTTGAATAACTATGTTGGATGCAAATATGTCCGAATTCATTTAACATCCATCGAATTCGAATTTGGATGCCATTATCAAAATATTCGTTGGATATAAATACAAATATAAATAGTATAAATATTAATTAGATATGAATACAAATGATTTGTATTCAATCCATTTACTACCCATTTACACCTCTAATCTTCATGCTTTAAAAATAGTGGTGTTCAATATATCTCCAAAGGTAGTAACTAAAACTTTAGACTTCACATTCCCCAAGCACAGAAATATAAATATTAATGCTTAGAGTCCACAGGAATAAAAGTGTAACAATATAATAACAAATATCAGGCAAAACACGACAAGCGAACCACAAACTTTGCAACTACCAATGCAAATTCGAAATAGACAGCTAGAAACCTCCAGACTAAGTACATAAGCTCACACCGTCGCACATAAAATTTTCTATTTTCAGCGGTAATTAATTCGTTAAAACCGTGAACTGAACTTAGCAGAAACCAAGCCTGACTGTGGAGGTCGCTCAGCTTAGTTTAAACTATTAATTAAAATTTTCAAGAAATATATTGTTAGGTTAGTTTAAACTCTTGTTAATATCATTATCAATTAAATGACCAATTAAACTCAATTATATATCAGTAGAGTATAGGGACTCCAATAAATGGATGCACATACATCATATATCATTGCAAGTAACTCATGACTTCTCATGCTCAACAAGTTAAAATATCATGTATCATTGCAAGTAACTCAGCATATACAAAATATAATCTTACTACAAATATGTTAGGACGGTACACGTTCGCAATATATGGAAAAAATTAAGAAAAACTCACTTGTAGAAAATATAGTTGTAATTAAGAATTGCCCGAGGAGTTCCAGATAACAGTCATGACTTGATGAGTTCCCCTTCATTCCATGAAGAATGGACACAAACTTTTGGGAATTTATATCCTTGTATTTGCTTTACGGAATCCACAGCTAAAGGGCAGTCGACTAGCTCGATCCTTTTCAGACTGTACATATCTTCAAGCAGCCATGAGATCTCCTTTAATTTGTAGCAGTGCCTAATGATTAGGCGCTCAAGCGATCGGAAGCAGTCCCCGTTGGCTTCCCAATACTCGAGATCAGTATCCTCAATCAGCAGAAATTGAAGCTGCTCGAATTCCCCATCATTTGTCACCCACTCCGGCCCTTGAAATGCAAAGCATCGCAACTTGAGCACTTGAAGATTCGGCAACTGAGCAATCATTCTCATGTGTTCCCAGGGATATCCAAACCCACTCAAGCTCAACTTTTTAAGACCAGATGGGAAAAAAGTTGTAATAGGAGCAACAACCTGAGACCTGGGATTAGGATTCATTATGACACATTTGAGTGATTCAAGTTTATGGAGATGGAGAAGATGATCAAAGCAGCACAACGGTTCAGCAGCATCAGGTGCTAATTCAATTTGAATTCCAAATTTTTGCAGATTGGGGATTCTTTCAAGAACACCCTTGGTGCAACTTTGAGCGCTGACATCAGAAAGTGTTAAGAGGTTTGGTAAGATATCAGCATCACCACGACAAGGATCCGGTAGGTTGCTTCCCATGAACTGGAGATGCTTCAACTCTTTTATATCCCAGATCTCCATGGGCAGATATGACCATGAATTATCTTCAGAGGATTTGATGCTCAAATGTCGACGGACAATCAAGTAATGAAGGTTCCAAAGTTTGGATATGGAAGGAGGAAGCTTTCCATTATAAGTGAGGGCTAAGTACCTTAGCAGAACTAGTTTTAGCACTTCAATAGGAAACTTGTATAAACGGATTGTAAGAATATCCAGTACCCTCAGCAGCCTCAAGCTGAAACATATTGGCACTGGATAGTGATGGTGTGGACCAGTACACAGGATAGAGTGCGCCATTGAAATGGATTCCATTGAGTCATACACATCTTTGATGCCAAATAAAATGTTGTTATGGATGCACAATCGTCGCTGGCTTTCCATAACATGTGTAGAACTATTGGCATAACTATTTAAGATATGGAAAAGCTTCTCATTCCATGCTTCTCTGACACAAAGATGCCGAAAGGTAGAATGGAGGCTGCAAGTTTTAATTCCAAAATTGGAGCTCTGCTGGCGGACAAGAACTAGGCTTCTTGAAACAAGATCCTCCAAACATTCCATGGCATAATCGTCTGAGTTTTTGGATTTTGATTCAAGAAATCCCTCCGCACTCCACAACTTGATGAGCTTTGAGGCAGGGATCTCGCAACTTAGCTGGAAAACTCCCATATAGAGAAAGCATGCTTTTAAATGCAGGGGTAAGTAGTTGTAGCTGGGAAGAAGTACCTTTGATATTTCTTCATGTGCATCCCTGAAAAGTGAATTTTTATTCTCTGCCGCCTCTTTCCAGTACTCTGGCGTCATCTTACTTTCGGACGATTGCAATAGGTAGGCAACCGTGATGATTGTTAGAGGAAGACCTTCACAAATCTTGGCAATCTCCTTTCCATCTTTCTCTAATTCAGGAGGGCAAAATGGTCCACAAAACACCTTTTCACAAAGAAGATGCCAACTTTCTTCTTTGTTCAGAAAGCGCATTTGATGAGGATCTTCATGCCGCTCACCACATCGAGCTACTTCTTCTAGCCTAGTTGTTAGCATGACACGACTTCCATTACGCTTGTCTGGAAGATATTTTTCCAGCGTATCCCATAGCCTTGTATTCCACACATCATCCAGCACAATTAGATATCTCCTGTGAAACAAACTTTGGTACAAATACACAACTAATTCTTTTTCTTCTTTCATATGTATTTCATCAATGTCATAGTTCAATTGAGCTAGAAGATCTAGCAGGATTTCTTTTAATTGGTAATTTGCTGTAACTTTGACCCACGCACGACAGTCAAAATGATCTGAAACTAATGGATCTTCATAAACTTTTGTAGCAAGTATAGTCTTACCAAGGCCTGCCATCCCAACTAGTGAGACAGTTTTGAGATTTGGCCACCAATGATCTGTTAGCAGAAGATCTTTGATTTTACTAAATTCATCATATAATCCAACCATCTTTGACTTCATTCCTCCAAAATAAGCTCTTGATGGAACAGCCAACGAGTTGCTCAGTACCAGGTCTTCTTTACTGCACTCGTCCTCCATCTTCTTCGCCTTTTCTGTTAAGGAATTAATCTCTTGCTTCACTTCCTTCAAGTCTAGGGAGAGTTTCAGTGAAAAACTCTCATCTCCACGGCTTTCAGATTGTGAAAGAGACTGACTAGAAACATGGGATTCAATTGCATCTTCTATTTTGCATATTGCCTCTCTGATTTCTTCATTCAAAGAGGTCACCCTCTCACTGCATCTGCTGCTGCTGTTGATGCTTTTTTCCAATCTTTGGAGAACTTCTTGTAAGGAGATAACCTCCTTGGATAAAAAATCTAAGATCTCAAGGGAAGGGGGAAGAATGGAAATTTGAGAAGAATTTAGAAGGCGCTGTATTGTCTGTTTAAGAGAAATCACAGCAGCATAATAAGCCATATTCTAGCTGATCTGATCTCTCTTTCTCAGCAAAAATGGAAGAAATTTGAGAAGACTTCAGAAGGCTATCACTATATTGTTAATGAAATTTTTTATTTTTTATTTTTTATTTTTTTTTCCTGAATGCTAAATGCTAAATAGGCTGGCTTGCCGACTGTGACAAAGAAGTCGAACTTTCAACTTGGCTGTAAAGCTTCTGGTTGTGGAAGAATGGTCAGCGGTGTTTGATTGAAGTACTCACTTTTTTTTTTTCTTTTGTGGTATGAGTGTTAGAGTCTTAATTTGAAAACCTTTTATTTTATTTAATTTTTCCTATCTACAAAAAAGTATTACATAAGTAGTGAAAATTTTAGTTTGTTTGATGAGGCAATCAATCTGAATGTATGCAAGTCGAACTTAAGTAATTAATATCTATCTATCTATCTATCTATCTATCTATATATATATATATTAGCAATTTGCTACTTGTAAATTCATATTAATGTGTTTTGCCCATATAATAATACGATGCGCTGCTCTAATTTAATTTCTTGCATATGCAGTCACAATTCAATAAACAAAGAATATCATATGAAACATCGTGGTCACCTTGGCAGGTTTACATATGCAATAGTAAAACTATAATTAAGAAATCGCAAGTTGTTAATTTTAATTTAGCATTGAGATTAATGGTTTCACATTACCTCAAAATATTTAATCATAGGATGCCTGTCAGATTAGGAAAATTGCTAACGCTTTCACACTGAATAAGAATACTGCTTTCTTTTTGTGTTCGGAACTCAGTGCAACCTCGTTCTTAGAATCCTCCTAGATAACTATTTACAAATAACATTAATGTAAATATAGAAAGCTTACAAGGTGTTTGTTTATGTTTTAATTTTATTTTCTGTTATTTTTACTATTTAAAAATGAATTTACAATAACTTATTATCATTTTTACTAATATTCAACTTATTTTTATTTTAAAATACATTTTTCAATAACCTATATATCTTCTCTCTTTTCTTTGTTATTTATATCTCTCTCCACCTATAACCTATTAAAACCAACATAATTATTACTTTTTTAACAATTTATCCAAATACAAATTCATTTTCTACTAGTTTACTCTAACTAAGGCTTTGTTTGGTTGTGAATTGGGGCATTTTGCCAAATTTTTTTGGCAAAATAGTTTTTGGAAAATGGGATTGAGAAATGTAATGGTTATTTATTTATGTTTTGGGTGGTACGAAGATAATGAATTGGAAGGAAATTACTTGTTTGTTTGTATTTTAAAAGAAGACAATATGTCACATCAATTACTTTTTTGTTAGGTTGGTAGAGTGAAATGAATATTTTAAATTTATTTATATGTGTATATATAGATTGAATGAGTTGTAGTATGTATATATATTTGTAATAATGAAACAATGATTGAAACATTGGGGGATGGTTTGGGAGTGTGAATAATAGTAAGGATATTTTGAAAAATTTTGAAATTTTATATTGTGGGAGTGAGATTGAGGAATGTGTAATTTTTTTATTTTTTTTGTTTAAATTTTGAGAATTGGAAAATAAATTGAGAGTTTGCAACCAAACATGGTCTAACTTTTCAAATTTTAAAAATGTTGAAAATGAAAATGGAATTTGAAAAATAAACAAACACCCTGTTAGCCCCCATTTGGATTCGTTTTCATTTTCATTTTCATTTTCAATTTCCAGCATTTCCAAATTGGTGGAAATTAGTTATGTAATGTGATGTGAAAATAAAAATGTGTTTGGATGAAATATTTGAAAATGTAATGATTATGTTGGTTTTAATAGGTTGTAAGTGAAAGAGATAGAAATAATGAAATAGCGAGAGAGAATATATATATATATATATGTGTATGTGTGTGTGTGTGTGTGTGTGTGTGTGTGTTATTAGGAGAAAATATATAGGTTATTGAAAAATATATTTTGAAAAGAAAAATAAAAATAATATTGGGTAAAAATATATAAAAAGTGATGCGTTTTATTACTAAAATAGTAGAATTAGTGCAAATGGGGTATGGAAATGGATACAAACGGGCTTAGCTATTGATTCAGCCTCGCATATTTTTGGGTATGATTAAGAATTTAATCATAATAAACAGTTATGACCATTGGGACCTTCAACAAAAATCTTTTAATGTTTAAGTTAGCATTTTATTTGTGAAAGAGGGTAACATGGAGATAAAGTATCAGAATAATAAAAACTACTACGCCCTCATAATGTAATGAAAAAGAGTACATGTGATTGGGTCAAGATGGCTTCATAATCATGATCTAGCTACAGATGTTAAAAAACTAATCGAAAACTAAAAAATAGAATCAAATTCGGTCCGATTTTCAATTTTATATTTAAAAAAAATTTATTTTTTGGTTCAATTCAATTTTTTTACTCGGTTAATCAAAATAGAACTGAAAATCAAAAAAGAAAAATTGGGTTGGTTTGGTTAACCAAACCGATTTCAGTTCGGTTAAACCGAACAAAAATCTATTTTTTCATTTTTTTACATATAAATTTTTATTATTCAAGTGTTACTAGTTTTAGTGTTATTTCACATTTTTTATTAATTTCTTTAAGTCTAATTAAATATTGTAAATATTAATTTATTTTTAAAGTTTTTGGTATAAATAAAAGGAAATTTTTGATAAAGTGAAATAATTGAGAAAAAAAGAAGTAAAACTGGAGATTATCTTTATTATATAAAATATAATTGATTTTATCATCTTATTACTAAATATAGCAAAATAGTTTTTAAAAATCATATGTTTTATAAATAGCATAGATATTAATATATGACATATAAAAACATGAATTGTTATGATACAAAGAGGAAAAAAAATAATATTTTTTCTAAACTCAAATGGTACAATTGCATAATTTTTTTATTATACGAATTGATACACATTGTATATAAAAAATAGATGATTATCATTTAAAGAGCAAAAAATGATATATATAAAAGAAAATTAATTTTTGTAATTAATTAATAATACTTATATATATAATATAGGGTATGTTGATGAAATTTCAATTGCTAAATAAGGGATAAGGTATTGAATTCTATTCAGCTCTTTCTGTGGTAGTACTAGTAGCTAGTATGTTACATCTGCCAGCCAACGAAGATTTTGTCTATATTATTATAAAAATAAAGACCATTTTGTGTTTAAATAGGTTTTATTTTTGTTCATTTACATAACTTGTCCTTCTAATTATTCCAACAACAAAAATTGACAATATAGCTTGAAGGATAAATTGGAGAATTCAACATAAAAAGATAGTTTGGAAACAAATTTAATCAATATTCTAAAATTATCCTTTAGAAATGATGATTTAATAAGGTTATAATTATATTTTTCCCAAATTTTACAAATCCACAATCTATATGATGTCATTGAATTAATTAGCTATTTAATTTTAGTAGATTGAATTTAAAATTTAATTCGCTATTCAACCTTGGTAGTTAAAGCTTGAATATACAAAAATCACGCACATCTACCTTGGTGATTATAAGCTAGCAATTTTAGTACAATCAATGTGTGTACTAAAATTTTTATAACATAAAATAATTAAAATATTTAATTGTCTTCTTAATTTTATAATATTTTAAATGTATTTGTTTAGAATAGATAAATTATAATTTTATCAAAATAAATATTTTCAATATACGAAAAAAAATTTAATTCAATATTTTCACCTAAAAACAAATATTTTTTATCAATATACTTTTATCAAATAATTTTTGGTACTAAAGGAATAAGTAACCCAAAGTTTTTATTAAACAAACTTGCTTGGGGAGCTTTAGCAATAGTCACCCATGTAGATGACTTACGTTAATCATATTTTAAAATTGTGATAAGTGTACTTTGTTAATTTTTCTACAACAGGTAACAACTTGATTGCTACATAATGTAACTTATTGCCATTATTAGAATAAAATATTTTTGTTGGTGCGTCGTCATCAAAAGTGTCATATATTTCCTGCATGTCGTATGATGTGGCAACATAACTTGCAACTTTAAAAAATAAAAATAAAATAAAAATACCAAAAAAATTAAAAAAATAATTTATATATAAAAAATCATAAAGGACTAACACAAATAAAAATGCCTAAAACTTGAAGAATGAAAATAAACATTTAAAAAAAAAAAGAAATTGACGTAAATTTACGTATAAAAAACATAAACTAATATCCTCCACGCGAGGGGCCATGATCAGTGCAGGGCTGGCCATGGCAGGGTGCCGCGGCCAGCGGCAATTTTGGGGGAGGGAAGCCGATGACCATGTGGCCCCCTGGGCTAGCCTCTATTTAGGGGTGCACTACGAAAAAATATAATATTAGTGACAAAATAATAAGTGACAAAGTGAAAATTGTCACTAATAGCATGTATTGAGTAACAATAACTTTTATCTTATCACTAATGATCAATTTTTAAGTGATAAATTTTTTTATCTTATCACAACATGACTCAATAGTGACAAAAATGAATGTTTTAAGTTGTCACCATTAACAATTAGTGACACCCCTATAGTGACAATTTAGTGACAATAAAAATTGTCACTATAATTTGTGATAAAATTTTTATTGTCACCATAGGTGTGTCACTAATTATTTATAGTGACAACTTTAACATTATTCTTGTCACTATTAAGTTTGTAAAAATCATTAAGGTGACAAAATTAAATTTTTAGTCACTTAATATACATAATTAGTAACAATTTTTGTATTGCCATTTACTATTTTGTCACTAATTTATCTTTTTCTTGTAGTGGTGGGATGGCGGGTGCTGGGCCCTTTTGGTGCCCTTTTTTTTTTTTTAATTATAAATAATAATAATTAATATATATAATTTATTATTTTTTAAATTAATAAATAAATTTATTTAAATTGAATTAAAATATTTTAGATATATTATAGAGTTTAGTATTATTAATTAATTTAGATTATACAGTTGGAACATAGATTTTCAATTTTTAATTTAATTAATAAATAAATTCAATTAAAATTAATTAATTTATTTTAGATATTATTGAACGTACATTTAAATTAATAAAATTATATTGTGTAAGATGATAGATTTAGATATTTATATTATTTTTATTTTTATTTATTTTATATCTTAATTAAATTAAATTGAATTTAATGAAATTATTTTATATGTGTCTAATATTCAAAATTATTAAAATATAATCTGAAATTACTAGGATTATATACTTAAAAGTTATAAATTAAATTGGTAGAAAAATGTTAAGGTAATTTATTATAAATTTGGAGGATGTTTGGTACTTTAATTCTAATGTGTAATTTGTAAATCTTTTAAGCAGCCAAATTTTATTTAATTGCATGATTTGGACAAAAACAATAATGAAGAGTATATTTTAAATTATTTATTTATTGATTTCTTAATTAAATTAAATTTAATGAAATTATTTTGATACTTGTACTACTTTAAAATTATTAAATATGTAACCCAAAATTATTAAGATAATGTAGTTTAAAGTTATAAATTAGATTCTTAAAAAAATTTAGGTGATAAATTTGTATCAAAACTAAATTATAGGGCTAAAAAGACAATTTTTCACTACACTTACAAATTCAATTAAACAAACACTACAATAACTTATATATAGGGGTTGTACAGGTAACAGGTTAATGAAACCTATTTAACAAGTTACCGATTAAAATAAATGAACGATATAGATCTATTAGTGCATATCAAATGGACTAAATTTGTTATGACTAATGTTAGTCACTTATATTTCATAACTAATGCTAGACTTACCAAACTTTTACTTTTATCAAACAAACTTTTTTCACGCTTTTTTGGCACAAGAAACCTCCTTTTTTTTTTCTTTTTTTCTTTGGATTTGGTTTTGGGTTTTTTTAATCAAAACCGAAAAAATCAGTTTGGTTATGATTTTCAAAAAATGGGTTCGGTTATAATTTTCATAAAACCAAAAAATTTGACTAATCGACCAACTTTCGGTCGGCTTCAATCGAATGCACATCCTTTGGGTCCCGTGACTCCATTATCGTAATCAACAGAATCTTAACAAATGGTCCATTCCTGTATCAAAGTAAAAAAGTAGAATCCAAGGAAAGGATTTTCAACCCATTTGGGGGCTCAAATTGAGCCGATCCAGAACAGATTTGATCGGATGGAGGCATAGTTGAGCATACTGTAGAGTATGACCGCTCAACTGATCATGCAACAGCTCCAACCATATCAGAGCAGCTGCAGGATTAGTAGCAACTGGCGCTGAACATAAGCATCATCATCATCATCATCAACATCAACATGGCACCGAGCAGTAGCAACATGGTCATGCTGATGATGGCAAGTACATAGGAGGGATATCTTAATATTTTGTTTGTAGTGAAGATTAAATACCTGTTATGGTAATATAAAATTACATTTGATTTAAATTTATAATTTCGATTTATTTGTAAATTTATGTTCTGTATTTTTATTGAATTAGATATCTAATATGTATGAACAGGTTGCAGGTTTAAATTAAACAAATAAAAATATTTTAAAAAAATCCGACAGAAATTGCAAGGAGTTTCTGTCAGAAAAATTACAATTAATATTAGAAAAATGAAATTCTGTTGAAGACGGATATTCTATCGGAAGATTTCCGATGGATATTCTGTCGAAACTTCATCGTACAGGAAAAGGCCTGTTAGTTATTAACAGACAAGCTCCATTATAATCCGTTGGAAGTTTGTCGAAAATTTTTCGACGGAGCACGACCATCAGAATAACTTAAAATGAATTAAATAGCTTGGCTTCAATACTACACTAAACCAATAAAAACACAATTATAATTTATGGACATATATTTTTACAAGTTATGGGCTTAATCAAAACTTTTGAAATAATAATTGGACTGACTAATACAAAATTAAACTTACTTTTGATAATTCTATCATGTAAATATAAACTTTGAAACTATATTATAATATTAACTCTATTATTGTTCAAGGATAAAATACCTAAGTCATTAATTTAGCTTAAACAAACTATGAACTATAAGATTAAACATTTCCTCATTGTAAAGAGAAAATCAAGGATATGTCGTATCACTAATCCCCCAAAAAATCTAATCTCCAAGACATAATTTGTCCACTTTCAATAAGGATATTTCATACAATTATGACCTACTAACATATTAAGTCAAATAACTTTAAATATAGGACTAATTTATAATTCCAAAATGAGTAGTCTTAAACTTATATTCATAGTAACTAGTTTAATCATCAACTTGATTATAAATAAAGAATTTCCATCAATTGGATGGCATCCTGTTTAATAATATTGCAAGTAGATATATAACTCTACACTTTCAATCATCACTAAGCAGCCTTAAATAATTAGTAATAAAATGTTAAAACTTAATGCAAGTGTATCAACAACTTATATTATGATTTCTTTCTTCTTCTCTTTTTTTTTCTTTGTTTTTCAAATTAAGATCAAAAGTCTATGTCCTTGAAAGTACAAGAAAATCAAGGTAAGTACCTAAAATGTGATCCCCATTAATAAGCTAGTCCAGAAAATGCAAGTTCTATCCAATATTTACTTTCTATTAAGATCCATTAGTGTTGATCAAACTTTAAATGAATTGCATGCTAAAATTCCATAAGAAAGCAACTCAAAATGTTGACGAAGAATCAAAACCGATTATGATTGATTTGCTAATATGTGTCCAATCACATATGCATCCTTTTTTTTTCCCCCTAGAAGACAGAATCTCATTATATATATTATATAATTTTGCATTTCAAATCCCATGGCATCAATGCTTGGGTTTAGAAAATTCATGTAGTCCTAAAATAACATAAATAATCAAGATATATTTATGAGATATAATTGATAACATTTCTGATCGGAATATATACTATTAAATCAAGCACTACAATGATTCACTAAAAGATTTGGGGTATTGTAAATCTTCAATGTCCCCATATATGTTTTGGATGTTAGAAAAATCTTTTAAAAACTTTTTACATGTGATATTCTTAGCTTTAGATAATTTGTTCAAAGTATTTAGGTATTTTATTTTTATTTACATACGCATATGCATTTGTACTGATTTGAGTTTAAACCCTAAGCCTCACAATTATAAATGTGAGGATGGTATACATCATTCAGCCAGTCGACCAGCGACGGGTAAAGTAATAATGTGAATTAGCAATTAAAGTACTATTACGTTTTTTTAATTAGACTTATGTGCTAACTTAATTAATTTACTAAAATTATACTCATAATTTATTGGTATTGCTTTCAGTGATATATTCAAAAACTAAAACACTACCTATTCCATTTGTTCCATAACATTTACCCAGCAGGATATTAGTTAATTAGATAGAGTTTTTAAATATTTGTCCAATTACCATTAAAGAAACAAGCCAAACAGGGAGACGAAGGCAATATATAGGAGACGACAATACTATTTATCACACATAAAATGCAAACATTTTGATGTTCCACATCTTGAAGAAAATGAAGCACAGTAGTTGTTATACATTGAGAAAAAAGAGGGGGGGGGGGGGGGCGCAAAAAAAGTACCGCAGTTTTTCAAGCACGCAGGATCACGCGGCAGTTGGGCTGACTGATGTGATGGTGGCTGTATTCATCAGACATCAATTATTTTTACATAATTTGTAGGGGTATACATAGTTGTGATAGTATTGCCTGCATGGATCGATCAAGGAGTCATAATTACCAATGAGATTCAGATATAGAATGAGCTTTTTATGGAATTAATGAAATTACTCATGGTTGGGCAAAAGTGATGAACGTAGCTGAGACTTAATTTGGAACGAGAAATTCTTTGTGGACTAAAATGTTGAAGAGGAAAACACGCAACGTATTTACATGTGATGGCAAGGACAGAACAAAAATGTGTACCTGTTAAGGTATCACTTTGAGGCTTGAGCTTGATCACTCACATCCGGGACCAATGGAGAGCTTGAATCTACCCCACCTGGCTTTTTCTTGTCCTTGTATCCTTTTCTTGGACTCCTCAATTTCCCTGGCAGACTCAACGGCAGATTTGGCGACACGCTCTATGTCCAATATCTGGAGGGTTTTTGCCAAGCTCAAAGGAATCTTACTGAGTTTTTCACAGTTCTTAAGCACAAGACAACCAAGATTAGGAAAATGATCATATGATGCCTCCCAAAGAACCAAATCTGTGCTTGCAATAAACAAGAATTGGAGGGAAGGAAAACCACCGCCAACAGCGTGCCAGAACTTTCCTATGAATGCCTTGTCTTTCAATTTGAGCTCCTGAAGGGTATAAATCATTCCCAAGGCAGACATATGTTTCCAGTCCAAATACGTAGCTGATAATGTCAGCCTCTTGATATTTGGTGGGAAACAATTGGGCGGAGGAAGGTGTGGCAGCGGATTTTCGGATGGTGATTCATAAAATAAATCATTTTTCAGCTTCAAGGTTTCAAGACTATCCAATTTTCCCATGGACATTGCATCCAAAAGAATGGCTAAGCGCCCACGAATCCCCAGTTTCTTTACATTACGGGCCCTATTGAAAACCTCTCCAGTGCAATATTCTGGTGATAATTTACTCAGTGTCTGAAGGTTTTCACCAGCTACTCTACCTAAATCTTCTTGTATGGGCTGAAGAATAATTGCAGCTTTTGTCTTTAGATGCCTTAGCTGAACCATCTTCCATATACTTCCTTTGATTTCAAGGGTACGTGATGTTGTCTCGATTACAAGAGTTTGTAGGTTCCATAGCTCGGAGACCGCTTCTGGAAGAACATCAAGGTCAACACACGACAGAGTGATGTACCTCAAATGAATTAGATTTGTAAGCTTTCTGGGAAATTGGTTGAACTTGATGGAGTTAGAATCCAGAACCCTTAGCAAATTGGAGGCATCCAATACAGCTGTTATGTACTTTGCATCCAAAATGCTGGTTTCCTTGCAGAAACATAAAAGAGAACGGAGGGGCATGCCCTTTAGTTTTCCAGAGAAGAACTCCTGAAGGAATTCCGAGAGATGGAAATGGATACAAAGACGACGGCACTTTTTTATGTCGGAAACTGGAGGCTCAAAGTCTCCTTCCTTGGATTTCATTATCTCTTGGTACAAATTCTGTTCCCAAATTGAAGCTCTAGATTTGCAGAATTCACGTATCACATCATGAACACGACATGTTTTAGCTTCGCCCATGTGATTTGTTTTAGCAACCATCATTAAGTTCCTGTTGATAAGATCCTGCAAATTCTCCTCTGCAGTTTCCTCCAAACTCTGTCCTTCCTTATGTTGTATGAATCCTTCAGCAATCCACAAGTGGGTCAATGTCCAAGCCGGGATCTCATAGTCCTCAGGGAACACCCCCAAATAAAGAAAGCAATCTCTCAAGTCGGCAGACAAATTATTGTAACTCAATGCTACAAGATCTGATGTGCCACGCCCCATGTCATTTGTAACATGCATAATCACGTTTTCAGACACCTTTTCCCATGCGCTTTTAATCGGACCTTTGTCCGCAAGAATGCCTCCTATCACCACTAGTGCAAGTGGCAGTCCATCACATTGCTTGGCTATATGTTTCCCGATCGCTATCAACTCTTCAGGGCAGCCATCCAGCTGCTGAAATGCTTCTAACTGGAGGAGTTGCCAACATTCGTCAGCAGTTAGGAAACGCAGCATGTGGGGTTCTCTATTAACATTAGCATGCATACCGACTTTTTTATGACGACTGGTTATGAGGACTTTACTCATACCATTGCTCCTCGGCAAGACACTTTTGATTTGATTCCAGGCGTCAACCGTCCATAAATCATCCAGGACTAACAAGAATTTTGCTCTTTCCAGGAACTCACGAACTCGCAGGTTTAATTCACGATCATTCATGCTAGACATATCTTGGTTGGTGAATCCTTTCAGAATGTGGAGAAACACATCCCTCGTGCTTAAATCTTGAGAAACACAAACCCAAATTCGAATGGGAAAATCATATTGGATTTGCTCATTTTGGAAAATCTTCCATGCCAGTGTCGTCTTCCCCAGGCCAGGCATACCAATGATGGAGATAACATCAAGTTCCTTTCTTTCTTCCTTGAGATAGTGAATCAAAGTCTCTTCTTCATCTTCGAAACCTACTGCCTTGTCTTGCCTGATTGAATGAACCTGTGTAAAACGTATAAATGATAAGATTAGAAACTATATATTGTACTGTACTGCGCTCCACTCCTTAATACAATAACAACAAAGTATTGATGTATCAAACACATACGATATTCACTATGCCCCTCACCTATTTCTTGCACACATTTGGAAACATATATACATGGAGTAATATTCTCAAATTCAACCAATTAGGTACATTAGGTTGTTGTAACAACTTGTGCGAATACTAGGGAATGACAAATAAAAGATAAAAATCATGGTTCAAAGTCATCGTACCCATGATTATATCAGTAATATTAATGTTGTTCCATATAAGTCTTGGGATACGACACAGTAAGAAACAAATGCTCTATATAATAATAGCGAATTTTTATACAAAAGAATACAGACAAAACAAATTACTATTGCCAAGTTAATATTTCTAGTCGGAATGAGACCATTGTCGATTATAAATATTTATAACATAAATATTATAAAATATACAGTTTGGCCCAATAATATAACCTACGCAGCACTTGTAAGTCTTACCTTCATTTTCAAAATTTTGATTGATCTATATTTATACTAAATTTATAATACTAACTTAATTCAAATC
This sequence comes from Jacaranda mimosifolia, assembly GCA_018894105.1. Lineage (NCBI taxonomy): Eukaryota > Viridiplantae > Streptophyta > Magnoliopsida > Lamiales > Bignoniaceae > Jacaranda > Jacaranda mimosifolia. The sequence continues at coordinate 4,585,819 of CM032124.1, read as the reverse complement.
TAAAGAATAGAAAGGGAACTAAACAAACTATGGAATCACTTTTATTCATAACTCATTCTATAATTAAAAATAAAAGGAATATGGGATGAACAACTAACATTTAATTGGGGAAAAGAGATAGTAGTTCAAGAAGAAGAAGAAGAAGAAGAAGAAGAAGAAGAAGGGGGGAAACGGGAAGAAGAAAGTTTTTGATGAAAACAAATAAACTTAAATTAAGAGGAAACCTTGAATCACCAATACCAAACGAAAGAAAAACTAATACGATCAAACCTTTAGATAAGGACAGTTTAACGAGCAAGACTCTGCTTAGCTAAGTTATTGTTTAGATTTTAAATATTTGAGGATTTTTAAATACTTTTTGAATCATTGTGTTGATTAATTTATTCTACAAGTTACTTTCTAATGTTTTATATGTTTACATAATTAAATTTTAGCTAGGTTATATATTTATTGACCCTGTTTTTGAAGATAATTCATTGATACTAGAAGGATATTTAATTTATTTGGAATATGACTACAACTTTGTTAATATATATATATTTGGAATAAAACTAAAACATAATTGTGATGAGAATCAAGTTCAAAAGTGAAATCTAATATATATAAAGTAAAATGATGTTCAATTCTATTTTTAGTATATTTCTTATGTGACAATGATATGGATAAGTTAGTTTTGTTCATATTTGTCAAGTAAATATATGTAACTACCTATAACATATTTTCATATTTCTCTTTTCTTTATGTCAACATATTTCCATATAGAATGTATATGCAACTTTCTATATTAATTTTTGTAACTCTCTATATTAATATATAATTTTTGTAACTCCTTCTTATATTGTTAATTTTATTCTTTTTACCTATATCAACAAATATGTACATAAATCTACATATATAATATCCTACCAATATTTATTTTAATATTAATATGAAAAGATAATATTAGTTCTTTTTTGTAACTCCATATCTAATTTTGATAAATATTCAATATATATTTATAAATACATATAATTTTTTTATTAATTGTTGTGAGTCCTTATTTTAATTTATAGTTTTTGTACCCCTTTATATATATATATATATATTGTCTAATATTTTTTTCTAATATTTTTCATTTACGTTCTCCAATTTGATTTTTGAATAATTATGGACAAAAATACGTACACATATATCACTACCAAAAAAATGAGCTTTAGTGACCGAATTTTAGTGACCGATTGATCAGTCATTAATTAGTGACCGATTGGTGACCGATTAATGACCGATTAGTGATCAATTTAAATATAATATTTTAAAAAAATTAGTGACGGATTAGTGACTGATCAGTGACCGAATTAGTGACCCAAAAAAAGCGGTCACTAAATCGGTCACTAATTAGTGACCGAACTCTTTTTGCGGTCACTAATATTAGTGACCGCACAAAGTAGTCACTAATTCGGTCAATAATTAGTGACCGAACTAAGCTGTCACTAATTAGGTCACTAATTAGTGACCGAATTAAGAGTTCGGTCACTAATTGATCACCATGTTTTTCAATTAATAAACGGTCACAAATATAAAATTTTATTTTTTGTATATTCATGTAATATGAAAGCATAAAATTTATGTAACACTTATATAAGTAATAAAATATTGTGTTTGCTATTAACATATATATATTTGATAATAATATATATGTATATATAAAAAATATAAAAATATACATACATATACAAATATATAACCACTAAATATTTCTATATAATATCCATATAATTGAACATTAATTTATTAATATATATATATAGATACACAAAGAAATAAACAAGAATGATATTCTTATACAAAGAAAAAAAATGAGAATTAATTAATATATACACATCAATAATATATATACATGTATTATGAGTAAATAAATACTTATAATATAATTAATAATAATATATATTAATTCGTATGTATAAGCATATATACGTATTATCATATATATGTGTAATCTATGTATTACTATAAATAGTAATAAATATTAGTATTTATTATAAACTATTTATTATACAAAAAAAGAAAAAAACTATTTATTACTATACATATTAGTATGTATATACTATTTTTAATATGTTAATAATATATTATGATAAAATATACCTAAAATTTTAAAGTAATAGTTATCAATAAATATTTATAATATAATTAATAATATTATATATTAATTTGTATGTATATGTATATATATGTGTAAACTATTTACTACTATAAATAGTAATAAATATTAGTATTTATTATATATAAAAAAACTATTTATCACTATGCATATTAGTATATATGTATATACTATTTTAAATATGTTTATAATATATTATGATAAAATATACCTATAATTTAAAAGTAATAGTTATAAATAAAAAAACAGTGTGTTATTATATTGAATAAATATTCCACAAATATTAAATGAATAATTGCTATTTTTGTTCAATTTTAAAATGAAAAATAGTAGTAACTTATACATAAGAATATTATAATTACTTTTTAATTTGTAAATATTATATATATTATATTATTGAGACAAATGTATGAAAATGTATGTGATGTAGTGGTCAGTTACTCATTTGAGCATAGCAAAGGTCTTGAGTTCGCTTCCAGGAGGAAGCAAAGTTGAAGAGCAATACTTTTTTTACTCATTAAAATTAGTGACCGCCTAATAACATATACAATTCTTTTTAAATAATTAGTGACCGCCATTTCGGTCACTAATCGGTCACTAATCAGTGACTGATAAACGTCGGTCACTAATTAGTGACCGAATTAGTGACCGAGACAAATTAGTGACGAGGGTTTTAGTGACCGATCCGATCGGTCACTAAACCTGTTAGTGACCGATTTTTCAGTCACTAATACCCTTTTTTTTTGTAGTGTATATATGTATGTGTGTATAACCAGACATATGCATATATAAGTCTATTTGTCAATGCAATTTAATAGACTTATCTTATTTAAGCTAAAAATCCTAATAATAATAAAATAATTTATACATATATATTTGTCTTTTTTCCCTCAAGCTCTACAAAACCATTCTATTTGTGAATTAAATTTTATTTTTCTTGAAGACTCATATATTTTACAATATTTTTATTATTTTTCTAATATTTTTAATTTTTATATTTATGAATAAAGATAATTTAGAAAAAAAAAAAAAATCTTAATTTAAGTATTTTTTTTTATGTGGTAGTGATGAGGATAAGTTAGTTTTCATCCTTTTTTTCATTTCAATATATTTTGTAATTGATATCCTATTGATATTTATTTTAATGTAAAAAATTACTCTACTAATTCATTTTTATAAATACTTGTTTAACTTTTAGTAAATATTCAATGTATTAATATTAACCTAAACATAACTTTTTATAATAATTTTTATAACTCTCTTTATCAATATATAATTTTTATAACTCCTGTTATATTGTCTAACATTTATGTCTTCTAATATAATTATGGATGATTGTGTACATGTGTGTATGTATATATATACATATATTAATTGTGCATACAAATACATATGTGCATTTATCAGTGACATTGCAATTCAATTAATATGTCTTGCACCATATATATTGTGCATATATAAATAGTATAGAATTTATTGTAATTCCATTTTAAGTAATATTCTATGTTATTTAGTAAGCTATCTCTTATTCTATAATTAAGCTAAATCACAGCCGAAAAATTCCTAATCTAACCAACAGTCTATAAAAATATATGTACTAGAATATTCTAAATATACAATTTATTATTTAAAAATATTAAAATATTATTCTTTTTTCTCCAACTATATTAGAATCATTCTTTTGGTATGTAATTTTTTTTTTTTCCCTTGAAGATGTATGTATGTATAATGCTAATGTACTTTTCTAATATTTTAATTTTTATGCTAATAAACCAAGATAATTTAAAAATAAAAAAGAATTTGAAATCCTTATAGTAAGTTAAAATATTTTTCTCTATTACCTAAGTTCATTTTTCAATACTGAATTCTTTAATTTCTTCATATCAAGTCAATATTCTACTATATTTTATGAATAATTTATTGCATTTATAAAGTCATTTAACATTTAATTATTAATTTCTATTTAGAAATAGATCAATGCATGGATGTAATCTGATGTACATAAATCATATTCATATAAAATATTATTATGTCTCATTTATATTACAGTTAGTAAAATTCTTAATTTTGTTAAATCTTTTATTTATAATATTTATAAAAAATATTAATATCTAAACTCACTACAAAAAAATTAAGCATCAGCTATAAAAAATTGCTAAGAAATTAATTCCGTAGCTATATCTACAAATTATAGCTACGAATTATCGTAGCAAAAGTATTTTTTTAATTATAATCAACAAAAATTATGAATGATCAATCCATAGCATTCTAAGTTCGGAACATAATAGATTACTTGTGTATTATTCATAGAAAAATTAATATATTTATAAAAAAAGAACGATCATCGGCTACCGATTGATCGTAGAGAGAATTAGTTATAATGGCATCAGCTTCGATTTTGGCTAGGATAATTTCGTAGCTAAAACTCTGGATTTTTAGGATCAGCTGTGGATTCGTCATAGTTGATGCCTAATTTTTATAGTGATTATAGCTAAATTAAGTAAAACAAAATTTTAAACTTATTGCCCAATACAACGATGAAATAATTATAACTAGCTAATAATACATTTAAACTTGCAGCTCATAACTCATATTCATGTATGGTTTATATGTCGGGGGGCAATTATAAAGTGATATAGTTCTTAGGATAAGATCTTTAAAAATTAAACATTGTTAATAGTCAATCGAATTGATCTTCAGGTTGGGGCCAGGGAAATGATCATAATATTCTTAGTACAAGGGTTAAGTGTTACATATACAAAGGTATAGTACAGCAGGGAAAGCTGTATCTTTTCCTAAATATTCCACAAAATCACAATTCAAATTAAGTAGTTTTTCAAGCAAAGAACGATAAGTTTGTTTGTTCGTTCGTTTGTTTTAAGACTACGTGTTTTAATGTGATTTCGAAAATCTCCACTAATAAATTGAAGGCGTCTGAATATGCATTCAGGTGAAAATATGAATAGAATTGAGTGCGTTTAAATTTACCTTTCTCACTCTGGTCGTCCCTGCTGATCCTTCCAAACCTGTGTCAGATCCGTCGCCAATTTGCATATAATTGGCAAAGTTCATCCTGACCTTGTGGAAAATCGGTTTCAGCTTATCTTCTATAAGGGACTTAATAACCTCCTTTTCCAGTCTGACACGCTCTGGATTGTGACCTCGTCGCTTGGCCTTTGCTGCAGCTGCCTGCGCCAGATAGTTGTCAATGATGTCTTCGGCATCATACACAACTTCTCTAATCTGCTTCTCCATTAATTCTCTCAAGACTTCCTCCTCCTTCGGCTTCTTCGCCGCCGTATCCTGAAGGAAGGCCTTAAATAGACTAAGTTCATTCCTCAGCTGCTCCAGCTCATTTTCCGCACCAGAGATCAGATCAGAATGATATTTCAATAGTTGGGTCACATTTTCCAGCAGGAATGTCACTGCAGCGTCCGCCATCAATCCAGGACAGGTAGATTTGACTCTGTGTGTGTGAGTGTGTGTCTGTGTTTTTCCTTTTTTTCCCCCAACCCCCTTCTGTACGTATTGGAGCTAGAGAGAGTGAATCGAGTGGATCAAATTTTTGGAAGAAAAATGACTCTTTCAAATTCTCAATTGTTATAGTCTATATGCGTAAGACTGGATATATAGAACCAGAAGTAAGCTAATGGATGTTTATAATTTAGAAAGATTAAACTATACTTAAGAAATTGCAAGTTGTTATTCATATATATATATATATATATATATAATTTAGACTTGACATTTATGGTTTCACATTACCTCAAATATTTAGACATAGCACGACTGTTACCAGTAGCTATCAAATTAAGGAAAAAAAATTCCAATTTGCTATGTTTCACTCTGACCAGGAATATATAATGCCATCGTATTGTGTTTGGTGCAAGTCTTTGTTCATTAAACATTTTCTGTTCGGACTCAATGCTCATTATCCTGTTATAATACAGAAAAGTGGAAGCCATTGCTGATTAACTCCCCCAAAGTTTTCCCTCTCAACCTACCAAATGCTTGTCATTTTGTGTAAACACAATTTCTTTGGATATCATGCACACACATCAATATTTATTTAGTAGTAGATCAGCTGTCAAATTAAATTTGTGGGATAAATTATATTATTAAGAAATTAAAATGATTTAGTAGCCAGAAAAGAAACATATATATATATATATATGATATGCACCAATTGCCCTTGTTGTGTTGTCGTAGTAGCAATTATTATTATTATTATTATTATTATTATTATTATTATTATTATTATGCATTCTATAAGAAAGACAAATTTCAATTACTTAATTTTTGGTGACGAATCAAGTATATATACGTCCTCTGAGACTAATGCAATGTCTCTTTCTCTCAACAAAAATACAAGTCCGTAATTTGGTTTAAATTGACTAAAGATTTATGGTCATTTTGTAAACTTTTTTTTTAATATTTTACTATAAAACATCTTTATATAGTTTTTTTTTTTGTTCCAAAAATAATACTCTGCTAATATATTTAAATATTTTATTAATACTATCACTCTATTATTTCCTTAATATTTATTTCAAATGAAATCCTTTATGGCCCACTTAGGATTGTATAAATTCTAACATTACTTAAAAATATTACATGTAGTATTTTTTTATGTTAGTTAATTATTTATTATGTATTCATTCTCAATACTATTTTCACAATTAATTATTATTATTTACCACATCAAAAAGAGGTAGGTGCTTTTTTTTATTTATTATTTTATTATTATTATTATTATTATTATTATTATTATTATTATTATTATTATTATTATTATTATTATTATTATTATTATTATTATTATTATTATTATTATTATTATTATTATTATTATTATTATTATTATTATTATTATTATTATTATTATTATTATTATTATTATTATTATTATTATTATCAAATGAAATCCTTTATGGCCCACTTAGGATTGTATAAATTCTAACATTACTTAAAAATATTACATGTAGTATTTTTTTATGTTAGTTAATTATTTATTATGTATTCATTCTCAATACTATTTTCACAATTAATTATTATTATTTATTCTATATATATACCACATCAAAAAGAAGTAGGTGCTTTTTTTTATTTTTTATTATTATTATTATTATTATTATTATTATTATTATTATTATTATTATTATTATTATTATTAAATAATAATAATAATAATAATAATAATAATAATAATCAATGAATGCATATATATATATATGTACAAGGATGAAGAATATACTACTTATTGTTAATTTGGATCAGCACCTACAATTATCAAAAAGATTTTCTGGGGATCATTGCTCTTACTTTTGTTGAAGGTTTTCTTTTTTAATTAGAGTGTTAAGTAATTGCCATCTCGGCAAATTAATTGAAGTTTTTAAAATATTAATGACTTCCTGTAATGAGGCAAATTTGGCAATTCAGGCAGGGGCTGGCAAGTGGTTATAGTTTGGCCAGAAATAATTAAACATGTTTGTTCAGAAATTATTTATCTGTGTAGAAATAATTTAGACAACGGCTTTTCTGGCTACTATTATCCTGATTTGACGATTTTTCTTAATCAAAGTCTTAAATTTTCATTCAACTGATAAAAGTTTCGAAATGACAATTAATGATCCCTACCTAGTTACGGAGCAAATTTGATAATTTTGACATATTTATAATGATCATTGCTGTTATTAATTTTGCTCTTCAGCCCAACAATTGGAAGCTAATATTGTTGTGGATTTATGGTCTTTAAAAATAATTTCTTTAGAGCATATTTGAAATATATTTGCAAAGAGTCCCCCATATGGAGGTATGAACATAGCCCATATTCACTTGTGGGCACATGCGTGATGCGAGAAAAAAATAATAACAATGAAGCAACTTGGGATTTGTTAATACATATTAACAGGCTGGATCGATGCTAATTAACTTTCGGGATGAAAGCCAAAGTAAATAACCATTAGCCCGCATCATTGATTTAATTGGGGCACAATTTTGTCCTTATGAAATTTTTAGTTGGTGTGATGAGGCAATCAATCGGAAAAAGTACGCAAGTTAATTAGCACCTAGCAACTTGTTAATGATTCATATTGAAAAGTTGGACAGAATATATATACATATATATATATATATATATATATCTTTCTTTTTGCTATGCCTTCACACTGACCAGGAATAGCTAATGCTTTCTTTTTGTGTTTGGTGTAGTCTTTGAACATTAAAACATTTTTCAAAAAGTTCCCTCTCAACCTACCAAATGTTTGGCATTTTGTGATGAATAATTACACATATTTTTTATGTCCACATTTGACCACACCTATGTGTGGGCCTGAACGTGATCTGATCAAGTTTGGGGGATCGATCCCATTGCTATGATTGGGGGATGGTTGGCAAAAACTGAAAGTTCATAAGAAGCCGGTGCACTTTGCTCCAAATTTTATTACCTAACAACTGTTTGGCGTTTTATGCCATTGATATACTAAATGTTACAATTTAAAAATCAAGATATTATATTGGTATGGAATCCATTGCTTATTAATTAAATTTTTAAGGCAAAGAGTTCTTTTATTAGGGTTTCATATTTGCTATTTTACTATTTTTTTTCATTTGCTATTTCACTATTGATGATGATTAGACTTGTGATAGAACATGAAGACCCAAGTTCATTGAGGTATTATCTTGCCTAATACGCATCTAATAAGGATTTTAGGATCATCAGAAAAAAGTGTTTGGAAGGACAAGAGTAGAAGAAAATTTATAAATTATTTCAAATTTCTCTCAAATGATCTAATATCTAGTTTATTAACTATTGTGCATTGATGATCTTTAAGATTAATTTCTTTACTTGAAGTATAGTTGCAAAATCTCAAAATTTTCAGTTCAAAAATTTTCACATGAGGTATGAGCACTGTTCATGCGTGATCTACTGTGGGCATGTATTGCAACAAAAGATCTAAAATTTTATAGTCATTGGCACTTGTATGTATTGGTACATGAATAAAGATTGTAGATAGAATATCAACTACAATAGAACATAGTGAACTACAAGTATCTACGTTGACACGTGAATTGAAATTGAAAATGAAACATCAACTCCAATAGAACATAGTAAATTGTGTTAACTTATCTCCTGATGATGAGAGCCAAAGATAAATTATTGAATATATCACGTCTCATATGTAATTAAGTGCTGGCCGATCCAATTCTACAATCGGCTAGCATTATATATTGATTTTAGGCATGCACAAAGGTGGCCATGGCAGCTCTAGTAATAGGGAGCACGGGGCGGGGGGCAGTCCCGTGGGGTAGGAGTGGGGGTCTTGGGGAGTAGTATGTGTATGTATATATGTATATGTATATAACATATATATTTATATACATATATACAAATATTATGGGAGTGTTTTGGTTATGTATATATAAAAATATATATGTATATATACATATATATATATGCATGCACATACAATTATTATAGGAGTGCTTGGTTATGTTCTTAAAACAAAATTATTTTGAAAAAATATAGCCAAAGATATACTAATTTTCCTTCAAAAATACTAAATTTTTTTCCCCTAAAATATCCCTTTCTATTGTTCATTTGGCCCCCAGAATATATAGGTGGACCTGAATGTAATCCAATCGAATTTTGGGGAATCTAATTGCTACAATTCCGAACCTCTCTGGGAGATGGTTGGCAATAACTGAAAGTTTATGGGAGGTAGGTGCAAGTTTCTCCAAATTCTGTTACCTACCATATATTTGACATTTTCTGAGCATTGATATACTAAATGTTGTACTTAAAAAAATCCAAATAGTATGTTGGGATCAAATCGATTGCTTACTCGTATTATTTAACTTATCAATGCTAGTATTTTTTTTCCCCTCTTTTTTTTCTTATTTTTTTTATATTGCTCATTGCTATTCTTGCTCTTTAGCCCTTCTATTCCAAGTTTCTATTGTGCAGTGCGCACTGATGGTCTTTAAGATTAATTTCTTTAGAGCAAATTCTTAGTGCAATTGAAAATTCTCAAAAATTTTACCCAAAAAGTTTTCCCATAAAATATGAATGTACATTACCAAAACTATAATATTATTGACAAAAAAATAAGTGACGGTGTAAGATTGTCACTAATAACATATTAAGTGACAATAATTTTTATTTTATCACTAATAATGGCATTTTCTAAGTGACAAAAATTTTTGCTTGTCACGGTATGACTTAATAGTGACAAAAACTAATATTTTAAGTTATCATTATTAATAATTAATGACACGTCTATAACAATAGCATACTGACAATAAAAATTATCACTATAAATATTTGTGAAACGATTTTCATTATTTCTAAGTTGTCATTATAAGTGTATTACTAATTGTTAATGATGTCAGTTTGAACAGTATTTTTGTCACTATTCAATTTGTAAAGATCAACAGAGTGACAACATATAAAGCTTTTCTCAATTAATATATATTATAATTAGTATTTTTTTTCCTTGTGGAGATGGTCCATTTTACTAGTGGGCACATATGCAAGATAATATATAATAACAGGCTGGGGATTCTATTTTGAATTATTTATTCTAACAAATATTTTGTTTTCTAATCTATTACATATATATGCCAACTATAGGTGATTCACAATTATTTTTTTAAGATAAATATTTCATATACATTACATGTACTCTGACCAAAAATTGAAGATTAAAAATCAATATAAATAAAACATATGACTGTCTTAAATCATCTCGTAATTAATGAGAGCCAAATATAAATGAGTTGATCATGGCGATTAAGGGCCAACTCTGTAGGAAATAAGCTTAAAAAAAATTTCAATTTATTTTTATTTTCAACAATGTCATTTTATTATGTGTTTTAATATCTTAACTAATGTGCCTACTTATTTGATTTATTTTATATTTATCGCCTCAGTATCATTTTATTTAATAGAATTTTGACCATTTATTATAATTATTGGGCCTAATTTGTAACACCCCCAAAATTCGATATTTTTGAAAAATAAGGATTTAGAAATCAAGAAATTGGTTGATAAAATTTTAGGGTTCAAAAAATTAACAAAAAGGACTTGATTGTAAAAATTTTGAAAGTTTTGGGATCAAAGTGCAAACAAGCAAGACTTGATTGGATCATTTTCTAACTTTTGGGGTTGCATGGCTAATATTTTGGGTCAAAGGAGGACTATGTTATATATTCTATTTCTTGGGCTTTATTGAGGGTTGGCCAAAAATTTTGGGGTCATTTTTTAATTAAAGAAAAGTGCCTATTATAAATATAAGAAATTTCATTTCAACCCCATGATATCTTCCTTCTTCTTCACCGAAACACCATTCTCCTTCTCACTAGTGATTCACCGGCGACACTCTAGAAAATCGAAAACCACTCCGACCATCTTCTTCCCCTTGACCTCAGCATCACATCCATGCCGCATGCATCATGTTTCGGCTATTGAAAACCATCAAAAAGTGTGAAAGAATCTCGATCATGGCGGAAGGGTTATGGGTTCGCCATATCGGCGACTTTTCGCAATGGACCAAGGTAAGGTCTTGAAGGATTAAGCTTGGTGAACAAGTTAGTAACATCAATTTCGTGAACTGGTGACCGACAGAGCTGAATTGGGAGTGGTGCCGTACGATGGTGTTGAGGTGGTCAAATGAGTTTTTTGGCCAATTGGCGCTCAATTAGGTAGCAATTGTAAAAATTGACTTGGTGGTTTGCTTTAATTGAGCTGAAAGGCACATTTTGGTGGTGGTTTTGGCCTTCTTCGGTGAACGGCGGTGGCGACAAAAGCTAGAATAGATTCTTTAGCTCATTGCGAGGATTGTGATAGTGCTCTCGTTCGTGATTTCGATGCTTCTGTAGTCAGATCTATGGTAAAGAGTTGGATTGGGATTTCATATACACACACACACACACGGGTTGTACCATTATTTAAACAAATCTTGTATATTGCCAATAATGGGGATTTAATATATGATTTAATGCATATATATATATCCCATGCATGAATTATTATACGATTTATTGGAGCTGGACTCGAATTAAAAATGAGGATTTTGGGTAATTAAGTTAATTGAAGGATTTAAACCCTAACTTCTGGGTTTTATGGATTTGGAACCTAAGTGACAATAACTGGGTTATTTAAGATGATATGGAATCAAGACTTGGGCATCGTTATAAGCTTAGTGAGCTTGAATTTGTATTATTTTATGATAAATTTTGGGATTTATTGGGTTAATTGAAAGAGAAAACCCTAAATTTGTGAATTTGAGACTTAAGCGACCATGATTAGATTAATTACGATAATTGGACTATTATTGCTGATTTGGGATAATCATATGAGGTTAATTATATAAATAAGGACCTAATTATGCCCTCTTGTTAGTACCGATATAAACCTTGTACATATTCCCGTATTAATGGCATAATTAGTCGTACCATAATGATAATACTGATCGAACCCTAAAATAACCACATTTAGCGAATAGCTATCGATTTTAGATTGTGAATAGTAACATTGTAATTATTGGAGGTTATTAAGGTCAATTAAGGATTTTGATCATGAATTTATTCCTTTGGATATGTGACAAAGAAGTGGGTCTTGCGGACCAGTAGTCGGCTATAGAAATTTTCTGAGATTACAGAAGTGAGGGTTGCCAACCTGGCATTTCTTTTACTTATCTGTTATTTTGTTAAACCCCTATGACGGTGTTCTATTTTTGTACTGTATCCCACTTTATTGAAATCTGTGAATTGTTCAAAATCTGCTTGTTATTTCTTGATCATGCTCTGTTATGACTTGTTCCTATCTGTTCTGGCACTTAGAACATCTCGCTTCTTATCTATTCATTTTGTTATCGTACTTGTTCCACATCAATACTTGTTATTATCTTGTTATCCATTATCTTTCTATTATATGTACGGAGATATGCTTGGGCTGAGTGCCAACTATAGCGAAATGGTTGGGTATCAACAATATGCTAGGGATATTCCTAGGTATAAGTAATATGCTAAGGATACTCCTAGGTATTGACGGTGTGCCAGGGATACTCCTGAGCATCAACAAGGTGCTAGGGATACTCCTTGGCATCTACTATGTATCAAGTTGTCTTGCTTGGATATGTCTAACTAATTGGAATAAGATTATTATGATATGCGTGTTAAGTTTTTTCTGTTGAAGTGCATATGACTCGGGTTTATTTATCCTGGCTGTATCCGAACATTTGCAAAATGTTCATGGTGTACTAAGAAAGGAGATATTCCTATTTGCTTAACTTGTTAGTGCCTATTTCTTGATATGTTTTATTTTGACTACAAATTAATATCTGTTGAGTTGATTCTTTCTCGACATATCCCTTTTTTACCTTTGATTACGATTATCCCTCACTAAGTCCTTCACACTTACCCCCTGTATTTCTTTGACTTTCTCAGATACAATTAAGTGAGAACTCCAAGCTTGGATTAGTGAACACATTTTGTAATAAAAATGATTGTATATGCTTATGGGTTTTCTTGGACATTTTGTATACCCTAGAGATGATGTGATATGTTAGCATGAATTAAATATCTGCAGTATGCGTATGGTATGTTGCATATTATGGGACCACTGATAGTTGGTAGTTAATACTAGTGTTGTATGATACAGGATCATCTAAGGGTTTTAGTTAATGTTTTATGAAGGTTTACTTAAGTTGAAATCCGCTGCTTTTTGATAAGTTTGAAAATGGGTTCAGATTTAAGTCTAGACTGAGTAGTACCTCAGCTTAGGTGTTATCCCGAGTGGGGGTGTTATAGACGGTATCAGAGCTTAGGTTTGTCAACGACATAAGCATTGGGTAACATTTAGATTTGTGACTCACTTCTTGTTTAGGTTAGTTTGAGTATGAATCCTAGGTATTTTGCATATTGAGGAATAACTATGTCATTTAAGGGTTTAAGATGAATGTGATCAGTTGATGTTAGTGAGATGAGTTTATGTATTGCAGGATGTCTTTGAGATCTTGTTGTTACTGTGGTTAAACTTGTAGGTCGATGAGTGTGATTTGATTCTATCAAATTCTTCTCCTTTTTTAGTTCATAGAAGCTTGGTAGAGTTGATTGAATTGATGGCATCGCAAGGAAGTTTGGGTACACCCATTTCACCTAGAATTGGATGATGGGGAAGACCTCTTAGGCGACAGGTCATTGACCAATGGGCTCCCAGACAAGAGGTATTTGCTTACCCACAAGCCATGTAACAAGAAGAAAAGGCCTAGCAAACCCCTTTCAGCAGGTTAGCCAGTAAACCCTGTGTATCAAAGGGAATCGAGATTTACGCAACAGGGTCAATAGCCAGGTGTTGAAGCATGAGTCATTAATAAGATGGCTGAAGATCAGGCATTAGAACGATTATTTCGTTTCAATCCCACCACGTTCTTAGGATGCCCTGATGATAGAAAAGCCAAAGAATAGATTGAGAGTTTAGAGAATATTTTTGAGATATTGCGTTTTTCAGATGAGCAGAGAGTTCGATTTGCCACGTTCTTCCTGGAAGATTCTGCATAAAGTTGGTAGGAGATGATTGATCGAAGATAGATGGCTGAAGGAACCCATCGGCCTTGGGAGAATTTCACCCAAGACTTCATGAGTAAATTTATGCTAGAAGTGGTGAGGCAAGTAAGAGAAAAAGAGTTTATGTACCTTGTATAGGGGGCACAGTTTATAAGTCAGTACGAGGCTACTTTTTGCCAACTACTACAATATGCTCCCTACATACAAGATGATGAAGGTCAATAGGCTCAATGATTCGTATAAGGGCTGTGGCTAGAGGTCAGACAAGGTTTGACCACCTGTGATTTGCTAAATCTCAATTCAGCAGTAAATAGGGCATTGCAACTTGAGTCAGAGCTGCAAGAAATTTGAAAAATTGAGAATAAGAGCCGAAAGGAAAAGATGTACCTCAATGGGCAAAGTAATGCCGAAAGAAATCAATCGAGGCTTTAGGTTGGAAGCATGCCCAACAAGCCCCTCAGTCTAGCGAGATGGCACATTTGACTTAAGATAGACCACATAAGTAATGTGGATTTTGTGGAGCATCTAGCTATGAGGAATTGAAATGCTGAAAGAAATAGGGTAGGTGTTGGGGTTGTGGAAGCGATCAACAGTTCCTGAAAGATTGATCTGGAAGGAGAGGCCCCCTATCTATAGGGAAAGGCAAGCAAATAGCAGGAGCTGGCGAGAGACAGAATGTAAAGGCTCATGCATATGCCCTAATAAGAGAAAAAACACTGAATCCTAATGAGGTGACAGAAGGTATGGTTTCTATCTCTAAAATCTGTGATAATGGCTTATATGATCTTGGTGTTTTGCACCTTATTATACTTGTTGCATTTCCTTGAATTAGATATGCAATCCGAGATTATAGTTTGGCAAAAAAAGTTCAAGCACCCTTAGAAATAAGGTTGATAATAGACACCATGTATTGGAATTCACCCAGATGATGATTGGGGATAGGATGTAACTAGCCAACATGCTTATTCAAGAGTATAAAGTGGTACTTGAAAGGAATTAAATATGTAGTCATTAGGCAACTGCTGTATCAAATGCATTATTCTCGGAGATGAGATACCAAAACCAACATGCCCTTCTATAGGTAACGCCTCCCAATGCCAATCATATATGCGCTAGAGACCAGAAAGATTTTGAGAAAAAGATGAGAGAGAGTTCTTAGTATATCTTATCAATATATTCTGAGACACAATTTAGAATCGAGGAAATGGAAATAGAGGTTGAATACCCAAAAGTATTCCCAAAAGAAATGAGCTCATTACTTCCCTACCCTACGTAGAAGAATTATTTGACCTTCTGCGGGGATAAGAATGTTCTTAAAAAGATAGAGTTGAAGCAAGGGTACTACTAGTTGAAGGCCAAAAAAGACCATGTAAAGCACTTACACATGATTCTCGGAGCCCTAAGAGAGAGCATCAGTTGTATGCAAAATTTGTAAGTGCAAATACTTAATAGAGAAGGTGATTTTTCTTAGGTATATCATATCCCAAGATGGGGATAGAGGATTGATCCCTCTAACATAGAGGCAGTAGTCAATTGAAAGAGAACAAAAAACGTGATAGAAGTTTGTAGTTTTCTGTGTCATGTCGATTATTGATGAAGATTGTGAAAAACTTTTCTAATTAGCTGACATGTTGACTAAATTAACTCTAAAAGGTCAATCGTTTTACCAGAATGAGAATCTGAATAGGAGATAGCACTGATGGATGGAAATTCTAAAAGACCGAGATTTCTCTACATCTATCACTCAAAAAGGTAAATGTAGTAGCCAATGCCTTGAGTTGAAGGGCTGGGATGGCTCACCTATTGGCAACAGAAACATAAAAAAGCCTAACAACTGGAGCTAAAATTAACACAGCAAAGAGGGACTACAGACATAAGTGCAGTCCGAATTACAGAATGAAATGCGACGAATGCCAAGCTTATATACATGGATAATGACATAGAAAGAAAGATTAGAAGTTCTGGAGGGTTTGAGTTCAACACCGAACCAAGGTATTCTATTCCGTAAGAAATATGTGTGTCGAAAGAAGTAGAAGAGAGATTGTTAGATATGGCACCCCAGCTAAGATACACGATGCATTTGAAAAGCATGAAGCTACATTAGGACTCGAAGAAGCAATCTCGATAGAGTGAAATAAAAAGGGAATGTAAATCGACTAATCAAGTCTACTTATTTATGCTAGATGGAACAGTAATCCGATGAGAATCTGGGTACCATATTCTTTTAAGGAGGGAAGTCTGTAGCACCCCTAAAATTTGATATTTTTAAAAATATAATTTAAAAATCAAGAAATTGGTTGATCAGATTTTAGGGCTTGGAAAATTAACAAAAAAGACTTGATTATAAAATTTTTAGAAGATTTGGGGTCAAAGTGCAAAATAAGCAAGAGTTGATTGGCTTATTTTCTAACTTTTGTGGTTGCATGGCTAATATTTTGGTTCAAGGGGAGGCCATATTATATATTCTATTTCTTGGGCTTGATTGAGGGCTGGCTAAAACTTTTGAGGTTATTTTGTAATTAAAGAAAAGTGCCTATTATAAATATAAGAAATTTCATTTCAATCCCCCCATATCTTCCTTATTCTTCACTGAAACACCATTCTCCTTCTCACTAGTGATTCACGGATGACATTCCAAAAAATAAAAAACCACTCCAACCATCTTTTTCCACGTGACCTCAGCATCACATCCATAACACATGCATAATGTTTTGGCCAGTGAAGACCACTGAAAAGTAAGGAAGAATCTTGATCACGACAAGAGGGTAATGGGTTCATTGTCCCGATGACTTTTGCGGCAGATCAAGGTAAGGTCTTGATGGGTTGAACATGGTGAACAAGTTAGTAACATCAATTTCATGAACCAACGACCAACAGAGCAAAATCGGGAGTGGTGGCGCACGATAGTGTTAAGGTGGTCAGTTGAGTTTCCCAGCCAATTGGCCCTCCATTCGGTAGCAATCATAAAAATTGACTTGGGGGTTTGATTAGTTGAGCTGAAAGGGATATTTTGGTGGTGGTTTTGGCCTTTTCGGCGGACGGCAGTAGTGGCGGTAATGGTAGAGTTGGGACAGATTCTTCAACTTGTCGCGAAGATCATGACTGTGCTCTTAGTTTGTGATTCCGACACTTCTAAAGCCAAATCTTGGGCAAAGAGTTGGATTGGAGATTTCATATACACATACACACATGTTGTAGCATTATTTTTTAAATCTTGTATATTGCCAAGAATGGGGATTTAATATATGATTTATGTGTGTACATCCCATGCATGGATTATTATATAGTTTAGTGGACCTAGATTCGAATTAAAAATGAGGATTTTGGGTAATTAAGTTAATTAAAGGATTTAAACCCTAACTTGTGGATTTTATGGATTTGGAACCAAGTGACAATAACTGGGCTATTTAAGACGATATGGAATTAAGACTTGGGACATGCATATGTCATTATAAGCTTAGTGAACTTGAATTTGTATTATTTTATGATAAATTTTGGGATTTATTGGGTTAATTGAAAGAGAAAATCCTAATTTTGTGAATTTGGGGCTTAAGTAATGATAATTGGATTAATTAAGATAATTGGACTATTATTGCTGATTTGAGATGATGATATGAGGTTAATTATATATAAATAAGAACCTGATTATGCCTTTTTTTAGTATCGATATAAACCCCATATATATTTCGGTATTAATGGCATGATTAATAGTACCGTAATGATAGTACTGATCGAACCCTAACACTGACATATTTGGTGAATAGCCATCGATTTTAAACTGTTAATAGTAAGATTGTATCTATTGGGGGTTATTAAAGTCAATTAAGGATTTTGATCGTGAATTTATTCCTTTGGATTGGTGACGAAGAAGTAGGTCCTGCGGACTAGTATCAATGACAACAGTTTTCTAAGATTATGGGGGTGATGGTATACCAACCTGACACTTCTTTTATTTATCTATTATTTCGTTAAACCCCTATGATAGTTTCCTATTTTTGTATTGTATCTCGATTTATTGAAATCACTGAATTGTTTAGAATCTGCTTGTTATCTGTTAGTTAACTTATATACCCTTGTGAGGTTTATTTCTTGATCATGCTCTGTTATGACTTGTTCCTATCCATTCTAGCGCCTAGAACATCTCGCTTGCTATCTGTTCATTCTGTTATCGTATTTGTTCCAAATCAGTACTTGTTATTGTCTTGTTATCCGTTATCTTTCTATTATATGTATGGAGATATGCTTAGCCTATGTGCCAATCATAGCAGAATGGTTGGGTATCAGTAATATGCTAGGGATACTTCTAGGTATTAGCCACATGCTAGGGATACTCCAAGGTATCAGTGGTGTGCCAGGGATACTTATGGGCATCAACAATATGCTAGGGATATTGCTAGGCATCTACCGTGTATCAAGTTATCTCACTTGGATATGTCTGGCTGATTGGAATAAGGTTATTATGATATGCGTGTTAAGTTAATTTGTTTCGTTGACTTGCATATGACTCGGGTTTGTTTAGTCTGGCTGTATCCAAACATTTGTGAACTGTTCATGGTGCAATAAGGAAGGAGATATTCCTATTTGCTTAACTTTTTACTGCCTGTTTCTTGATATGTTCTATTTTAACTGCAAATTAAGATCTGTTGAGTTGATTCTTCCTCGACAGATCCGTTTTTTTACCTTTGATTACGATTATCCCTCACTAAGTCCTTTGCACATACCCCTCGTATTTCTTTGACTTTCTCAGACAGCTAGAACTGTAGGCTTGGATTGGCAAACATATTTTGCAATAGAAAATGATTGTATATGCTTATAGGTTTTCTTGGAAATTTTGTATACCCTAGAGATGATGTGATATGTTAGGATGAATTAAATATCTGCGGAATGTATATTGTATGTTGAGTATTATGGGACCATTGATGGTTGGTAGTTAACACCAGTGCTATATGTTACGGGATCACCTAAGGCTTTTAGTTAATGTTTTGTGACAGTTTGCTTAAGTTGAAATCCACTACTATTTCTGATAAATTTGAAAAGTTTTGCTATGGGTTTATTGAATGTTTATGGGTTCAGATTTAAGTCTGGACTGAGTGGCGCCTTAGCTTAGGTGCTATCCCGAGTGGGGGTATTACATAATTATAATTGGATTTTTGGTATTTTTATGATGGCTTTATTGGCCCATTAATTCTTTCTAATGGTCAAAATTTTGCCATTATATAAAGGGGCCATAATCAACTATAGGCATATAGGGTTGTGAGTTTTGAGTCTTTCATATTATCCTCCCACAAGAACTTCTGTGTTTTGGCAATGTGACTATGGATTAATTCCCAGTCTCCTCGTAGTCATGCACATGTAATGAGACACCGCTGAGTGTTAATGGAGTTTTATCTTGAAGTCAGATCAGTCGTTAGTAACCGCATGAAGGGAGGCAATCATGACTTTAGTACAGCGAAAAGTGTCGTAACTCTCCACTGATCCAACTCAATTTCCTCGATATTTTATGTGGTTTGATTTATTGTTCTTTATGCATTTTAATTTTATATATTTATATTTATAATGATGATTAAATTTTATTTTATATTTTAATACAAATCACACAATATCCACGACAAGCACTACCATTGACCAGCAATATTATTAGGACTTGTTTGCTTGACTTGATTATGTGTGATACATACCTAATCAAGCCTCTTCTAATATTTGTTTCAATTGATAAAAGCCCTTGATAAATCTTAGGCCCTATATTATTTATTGTTGCTTTTGAAAAATAGATTAAGGGGTGAAAGGCTTGGTTAGGTGTGATAAGAATTACAAAGATTTAATAAGGTTTATTTTACGTTTGACTGTCGCTCAATCTTGATCTCAAACGAGGCAAAGAACTTCAAATCCATTTCGTGAGGAGGAGGATATCCTCTTTTTGGAAGAAATTGGATTGCTCTATGCAGGAAGCCTTCTCCCTCTCAGCTTGTATTCGAGATTGACTATTTGTTTATCTTATGTTCAATTAAATCATGATTCTAAAAATGAGAAAGAATGAGAAAATTATGAAAAACTTATTAAAAAATATAAAGGATATAATAGTAAATTTATATATTATATTTTAATTTATCTATATATTAATCATACCAAACAAACATAAAATTAAAATATTCTATCTTAATGGACTTAAAATATATCCTTTGCTTATGTATCACTTCTAATCACATCATTCCAAGCAAACAAGCCCTTAGTTTCAGGCACTAAGATCGTCCTCATGAAATTTAAAATTGGTTTGATGAGGCGATCAATCTGACTGTGTACAAGTCGAACTTAGGTGAACGATACATAATTAACAATTTGAGACTTGTTAATCATATTAATTCATTGTACTGCCCATTAGAAATTAAATCACCACAGAAAAGAGCCTTTACGCACACACAAAGTGGCAATTTTCACACTGAAACATCAAACTGTATTATACTCTTAAATATTTTATCACTTGGAAAAGAAATTTTAAATTCCTAAATGGAATGCGAGCAAAGTCTGACTGAAAGATTGGATTAAGATTGGATTTTTCTTTTGGAAATTAATAATATGATATAGCTATCATTTTCTCTTTATACTGAATGAAAGTTTAGTTTTATGGTTGATAACTTGTTTTAAATTAATTTAGAGCTTTAGGTTTTTGATTTAAAGCAGTCACAAAGTCAATATTATAGCATAGTTTTAGAGCCTATAATTAAATGACATAATTGTGAAAGTAAGTAGAGTTTTGGATTAGTTATTCCAGACTATTAATTTATTTCAATAGTTATCGTTAAGCGCATAACTTGTATAAGTCCATAAATTATAATTGTATTTTTATGGGTTTAAGAGTGATACACGGTCTAAGCTATTTAATTCATTTTTAAGTTATTAAGCTCATAACTAGCACAAAACAAGCTCATAAATTGTTTGTGTCTTTATAGTTTTAGATCTATGTTAATTAATCAAAGATGACCTATATTAGTATTTTTTTTATATAATTTTTTTGATTTATAGAAAAAATTGCATCTTTTTGGAGGTCTTCCTATCACTTTAATATACTTTTTAGATAGATTTTTAACCCCACAAGGTATTTGGTTTTATGGGCTTACTAAAATCATGTAAATATAAGTGTACAAAACCTTGAAAGCACATTTCTTTTATGCCATCTTCTAATACAAAAATTCACTACAAAAAAAAGAAGAGAAAATTAAATTTCGCCACAAAATCCATCTCAGGTGAGAAATATCACACTGGGAAGATGAAGAACTTAAGGATCAACCTATTCACATTTTTAAGGTGGTATTCAGACCTCTTTTTAATTATACTATAGTATATTATGACACGCTCAGGTATATTTAGGGCCCTCATGAGTTATTTGCATATAAAACTTAGGTCATTCGAGCAACTTATAGATTAAGTGAAAGGAACCCGAGATGGGTGAGTGGTTAATTTCTGCCTTCTACCCTTTTGCAAAAAGTACTTTCGAAAGAAAAAAAAGAAAAAAATATATGTTGGCAACTTGTTCTTGCTTTTATCTTTTTGTAAATGTTTTTTCAGGTAAATACGCTTGTGTTCTGTATAAATAATTTTCAATATAAAATTGAACTTGAGCATATTATATTAAGATTTTTGGTAAGTAAATAGTCCTCCATGTTTTGTAAAATGACTATACATGTTTTTCTATTTAAATAATGTTTTTCATAACAAGTGAACTAGAGCATGCTATGTTAAGATTTTCTGTTATTTATAAAAGTCTATCATGTAATCTAATGTTCTCTTTAAGTTAAATTAGTTTCTATCAAGAGAAAATGATTAAAAACTATGCTATAAATGATTGAAAAATTGTCACTAGGAACAAGTTTTAAAACCATCCTATGGGGGTTACAATAGAAAAAAACCTCTAAACCCACTTAATGGGGTTGTAATTAAAGCCTTCATATGGATAATAAAAGTAATGCCTGAACCCACTTAACATGCGCAACTAAGGCTCTCCATGGATAATAATAGTAGTAGTGTATGGACCCACTTAATGGGGCTTGCAATTAAGTCTTTCTAGCAGGTAATAATTGCAATACCCTGAGTTTTTATATGAATTATTATAATATAGATACAATATTAGATGGTAGGAATTATTGAGTAATATTAGTTGATTTTTAAGTTTCATTGATATTCTTAGGTTGCTCTTTTCCTAGAATTTGAGCATACCATTTATTTAGGGCACGATCAATATTTAAGAGATCTTAATTGAAAATAAATATGGGATATAAGTTGCATTCTTTTTGGAGCTATTAAGTATCCTGTTTTAGGTAATTATCTTGATTTTTACTTACAATCTTGAGGACATAGACTTTAAATTATTAATAATTTTGTAAAGATTGCTTGGTTTTTATTGAAGATGTAGAATTTATTAAGTCAATTATTTAATGAAATTTTATGTATTGAGTCCTATGTTAATGATTTTAAATTAGTCTTGCATTGAAGGTTATTTGACTTCATATATTAGTTGGCCTTAATTCTATGAAATATATTTATCCTTTTATTATGTAAACGGACATTGAAAGTGGACAATGTATGTTCAGAAGTTTGGTTTCTTTTTGAGAACTGGTAATATGATATAGCTATGATTTTCTCTTTTTAATGAAAGAAACTTTAATCTAATGGTCAATAACTTGTTTCAAACTAATTTACTTAGTTAATTGATTCAGGAGGTAATAAAGTTTGAGAACTTGTTCCTATTCATAGTTCTCCAATCATTCAGAGCATAATCCTTAATCGATATCTTTTAATAGAAAATAATTTAATTAAAAAAGAACCATTAGATTACATAATAGACTTTAAATAACAGAAAAGTCATTTTACGAAAAAAAAAATGTTTAAACAGAAAAATCTATATATTGTTTTGAAAAGTAATTTTACGAAACAATGAAGGACTATTTACTTTAGCTGTTAGAAATCTTAATTTAGCATATGCTCAAATTCTTATTTACAAAACAATGAAGGACTAATTTTTCATGCTCTTTTACTTTTCTTTCTTCCTTACTTTTTTTCTTCTCCTGCACAATCTATAAATAAACTGTATATTCTTCCTAAAATTAATCCCATAAAACCAACCCCATAAGTTTTCTTAACTGTAATATTGAATTTTTTATTATTTATCAATATAATTAATATCAATAGTATGGTAACCTAAATGTATGTATGACAGAATGGCATGTCAAAATGATTAGAGTACAAAAAAGTGGAAATAATTATCACCCAATTTTAACCAAGCCATTACAAAAATATCAAAGTAGCTCAACTGTTTTTCCCTTTCAACTTACCAAACGCTTGGATTTTGCACTAAACAAACAAGATTTGGCATACTAAAATATAGTCTAATTTGCTGTATGTTCAAAAGAGGAAGTGATACAATAAACAATGTAGGTAATTTTACCCCATAAAGGATAGACGTTGAGAAAACTCAGAAGAACTCTCTATTAGTTCTTATTTTTATTAGGGTTGTTGACATGGACGGATCCAAGGGGAGCTAGCAGGGGCCATTAATGCACCACCCCAACTTATTTTAAATAAATGTATATAAATATATATTAATTTTTTATTAATTAATCTTTAAATAATCTGAATTTTAAAAGATAAATTATTTAATATTAATTAAAATAATTATTTTTATTATTCATTCATTAATTTCTAAAAGATCTAACTTTTCTTGTTGGGTCTTAAATAAAAAAATTAATTATTTAGATTTATAAGGTTACATTTAATTTATTTTTAACTAAAGATAAAATTAAAATTTATTGACTAAATTTTTACCTTTTTAATTTTGTAAAACTCAAAAGAATTAGTTACATATTTGCAATTAAGCAATCAAGTTGTTGGCCTTATGTCATCAT
The DNA here is from genome assembly GCA_018894105.1 of Jacaranda mimosifolia. Classification (NCBI taxonomy): domain Eukaryota; kingdom Viridiplantae; phylum Streptophyta; class Magnoliopsida; order Lamiales; family Bignoniaceae; genus Jacaranda; species Jacaranda mimosifolia. The sequence goes on along the minus strand of CM032124.1, from coordinate 4,561,216 downwards.
CTTCACACATATAACTGTAATAGATTAGGAATTCAAAGTTGAACAAACTCTTGGCATGCAGGTGTACAAGTAAAAATAATTAAATTAGGCTTACTAGGTCACTTCTATTTTATTTATTTGAAAAAAATATTATTAGTGTTTAGTCAAAGAAAATCTTAAGGAACTTGCAAAATAACCAAATTATCTTTTTTAACTTCAACGAGATTAAAATAAAAAGACAAAGGTAAGTAAATATTTAAAAGAAAAGTGGATTTTTCTTTATCTTGCAAAAGCTAAAATTGATCAAAAACTTTGTCCTCTATGAATATTGTGAAGAACAGCCTTAGAAAGCCTTAGAACCTATGAGACTTTTAAAATACCTTCAAGATTAAGATAAAAAGATAAAGGTAATTGAATATATTAAAAAAAGAATTTGAATTTTTCTTTGTCTTTTGACGGCTATAGTTGAAAGAACTTTTTCCGTGATCAGTACTATCAAGAATAATCTTAGAAAAAAAATATAAGATAAAAGTTTAGGTGTTTGCTTAGTTACTTATATAGAGAAGATATCGCTAAAGTTTTGACATTAATTCAATTATTTTCAACTTTTATGAAAAAATACATTCGAATTGTGAATCATAAAATTTATATTTGGACTTTTATATTTAAATTTTTAACCCCCCTGCCCCGGCTCTCATTTCTGGATCCGTCCCTGGTTGTTGATAGATATTCAAAAATTTCATTATTGTTCACACTTGTATTTGTTTGTGAAAATATTACCCGATCCATTTTGTTGTTATGAGATTTTAAGAATCATATCTTTGTTCTAGATTAGGCAGTTTCCTTTCATAGAAGATATGAATTTCTGATTTTAAGGGAGAGATTTGTGCACATGATTTCTTGATTTAAGGGAAGAGATTTCTCTCCCACAAAATCAGCAATTATGTGAATATTCTCTTTGGTGTTTTCCTTATCTTCTTCTCTTATTTTGTAGCTATAAAAGGAGCTTGTATCTTGCAAAAATAATTAACCAATGAAGCATCTTCTTCAGTCTCATATTCTTCTCTATTTTTTTGCTTGGCATCAGAGCCATCTTTGAAACCAAGTTTCAGTATTTCCTAAAGTTCTCAATGACGACTGAAAGAAGAACTTCACCCATGTATTCTGAAGTCATATCAGGCCAAGAACCAATCATTTCCAGCAACAATGGAGGTTTGAAGGAAGTCTACTTCCCATCACTGGTCACAAATTAAATGGAAACAACTATCTACAATGGAGCTAATCAATTATGAAGTTTATTTGCGGTAAAGGGAAAGATGATTTCATTACCGGTGCTGATGTTCCTCCTCAAAGAAATGATCCATATTTCAAAGCATGGAAGGCTTCAAATAACATGGTAATGTCATGGCTGATAAATTCTATGAACAATGAGATTGGAAAAAATTTCGTTCATTATGAAACAGCCAACGAAATATGGGAGGTTGTGAGAGAAACTTACTCAACCAATGAAAATAATTCAGTGTTGTTTGAGGTGGAGAGTATCCTTCATGATTTGAGGCAAGGAGATATGTTGGTGACCGAATATTTCAACACTCTTACCAAGTATTGGCAACAACTTGACAAGTACGAGGAGATTGAATGGAGTTGCCCAGATGATGGAATCAACTATAAGAAGATTGTGGAAAAGAAATGAATTTATAAGTTTCTTATTGGGTTTGACAAAAATTTGGATAAAGTGCATGGAAGAATTATGGGCCAAAAACCACTACCAAATATTAGAGAAGTATTTTTAGAAGTCTGCATAGAAGAGTATAGGAAAAAGATGATGATGGGAGTGCAGAATCCTTCCAGCAATTCAACAAAAAGCTCAGCTCTTGCAGCTCATGGCAGTCAGCCTTCCAACAATAGCAAGAAGGGGCGTCCTTGGTGTGATCATTGTCGACGAACTGGCCACACTCGTGAAAATTGCTGGAAAATCCATGGAAAACCCATGGATTAGAAACCTTTTCGATTCTCAGGCAACAAAGACAGCCGTGGCAATGTGGCAACAACCATAGAGAATGAACAAATAACTAAAACCTAAGCATTCAGCAAGGAACAATTGGAAATACTCCAGAAATTAATCAGCCAAGCTCATATTGCATCATCCGCTCCTACTGAATTAGGGGTTGCATCCTTAGATCACAAAGGTAAAGGTTCTTATGCTCTTAATGTTATAAATGGAGAGAGAATTTCATGGATAGTGGATTCTGGGGCAACTGACCATATGGCATGTGATGAAACTTTTTTGAATCTTCAAGCCCATCCTATGAGAATTTAATAGTAATAATAGCAGATGGATCTCAATAAAAAATAGCTAGAGTAGGTTCTGTTAAAATCTCTGACAACCTAAGTCTCCATTCAGTTCTACTAGTTCCAAGTCTAGATTGTAACTTATTATCAATTAGCAAACTTACAAAAAAGCGAAATTGTGTTACTAAATTTTCAAAATTTTCTTGTGAATTTCAGGACTTGGATTTGGGAAGGACGATTGGCAATGCTGAGTTATGTTGTTTCTATCTCCTCAAAGTTCCAAATAAACAGGGAATAATGCCACCTAAGGCCAACTGTTTTATGTCACAAAGTCAGCCCTAAAACTACCTTGATCATGTTTCTTCTACTAATAATATGTTATGGCATTATGGACTAGGACACCCAAACTTTGTGTACCTTGAAAAGTTGTTTCCTTCTTTATTTACCAATAAAAGACCTAGTGATTTTCAGTGTGAGATATGCCAATTCTCTAAACATACCCAGAATGTATATCCTAGTCATTCGTACAAGTCATCTCATCCTTTTTCAATTATACATAGTGATGTGTGGGGACCATCTAGGGCAAAAGCTATTACTGGATCTCGTTGGTTTGTGTCTTTCATAGATGATCACACTAGACTTACCTGGGTCTTCCTCATGAAAGAAAAATCTGAAGTGAGCCAAATATTCACCATGATTCAAAATCAATTCTAGACCGCAATAAAAGTCCTTAGAACAGACAATGCTAAGGAGTACTTTAAATAAGTCTAGGTGATTATCTAGCCAAACGACGCATAATCCACCAAAGCTCTTGTGTCAACACATCCCAGCAAAATGGCATTGCAGAAAGGAAAAACAGACACTTACTTGAAGTTGCCCGAGCCCTTATTTTTTCCTCTCATACACCAAGTCTTTATTGGGGTGATGCCATTCTCACATCTGCTTATTTAAGCAATAGAATGCCCTCGAGGACCTTAAAATTTCAAACTCCTTGTCAAATGTTACTTAACTCTTTCCCAAATACATAACTCATTTCCACTATACCTTTCAAACGCATTGCTTTTGTCCATTTCCATCAACATCATCTGGGTAAACTAGATCCTAGAGCTATTAAGAGCATCTTTGTTGGATATTCTCCACATCAAAAGGGGTACAAATGTTATTCAACAGTCACACGTAAATATTACAACTCTATGGATGTTATATTTTTTTAACATGTGCCATATTGTTCCAAACTTGTTATTCAGGGGGAGCACAAATTGACTCAAGAATACCAAGTTTGGAATAATCACACATTCGAGGATGAGTCAATAGGCATTTCTCATCTAGATGGTTTCCACATGGAGCAAAAACCTCATCAAGAAGGAGATGCATTCATACAAAATTCTAATCCCACACATATTCCCGTGTCTATACCCCAAACCACAAAAACAAGTGATAAGTAGCAAATTCGAGCTCCAGAATAAGCTAAAGAAGTGCCAAATTTTGGCAAAGACCTTATTACTTATTCTATGAGAAAAATAAGTCAAAAAGAGATAGAGATACAAGCACAAATCTAGCAAAACCAAGAGTCTAAACCAAATTCAAGCTCCAAGAATCACTTACCAGGTAACACAACTTCTATCACCAATGAGTTGGCCAATGATGATCTAGACTATCCTATTGCTATCAGGAAAGGTGTGAGATCTTGTGCCCAACACTCAATCTCCAATTTTGTCACCTATGAAAGATTTTCCTCTAGATTTCTAACATTGATGACGAATCTTGATAGGATCAAAATTCCAAACAACATTCACCAGACCCTACAAGAAATGGAAAGTAGCTTTATGGGAAGAAATCAAAGCCCTAGAGAGAAATAAAACATGGGTAATTATAGATTTTCCACCAAATAAGAATCTAGTGGGATGCAAGTGGGTGTTTACAATAAAGTACAAGGAAGATGGAAGGGTTGAAAGTTTCAAAGCTCGGCTTGATGCAAAAGGATTCACACAATCATATGGAATTAATTATCAGGAAACTTTTGCCCCTGTAGCAAAGCTCAACACTATCAAGATCCTCCTCTCTTTGGCTACAAATCTCGACTGGCCTCTACACAGCTTGATGTGAAAAATGCATTCCTAAATGGAGATTTGATTGAAGAAGTATATATAAAGATTCCACCAAGATTTGAAACACAGGCCACAAGGAACAAGGTGTGCAAATTAAAAAGATCTTTGTATGGGCTCAAGAAATCTCTGCGAGCATGGTTTGACAAATTTGCAAAGGCTGTTAAAAGATAAGGTTATGACCAGAGTCAAGTAGGCCATACCTTATTCACAAAAAAATAGACAAGGAAGACTTTCTATCCTCATTGTGTACGTAGACGACATTATCTTAATAGGAAATGATATTGAGGAAATGAACCTGCTTAAAAGGATATTAGCCAAGGAATTTGAGATTAAAGATCTCGGTCAGCTCAAATACTTCCTCGACATGGAAATAGCACATTCAAAGAATTGCATCTTTGTTTCTCAAAGAAAGTATGCACTAGATCTGTTGAAAGAAACTGGAATGCTTGGATGCAAACCTACCAGTATTCCTACGGCAGTTAATCATAGATTAGGATCTAAGGAAGAAAATTCCCCAACTAACAAAGGCAGATATCAAAGACTTGTTGGAAAACTAATATACCTATCTCACACTAGACCCGACATTAGCTTCGAAGTTGGTGTTGTAAGTCAATTCATGAACAATCCATAGGAAGAACATATGGAAACAATTTACAGGACCCTGAGATACTTAAAGATGACTCCAGGAAAAGATATACATTTCAGAAAGAATACTAATAGCGATATTGAAGTATTCACTGATACTGATTAGGCTGGATCAATAAAAGACCGTAGATCAACATCTGGATATTGTACATATGTCTGGGGGAATGTAGTCACATGGAGAAGTAAAAAACAGCCAGTGGTTTCTAGAAGCAGTGTAGAAGCTGAGTTTAGATCTATGGCACATGGGATTTGTGAAGGAATATGGATTGAAAGAGTATTAAATGACTTAAAGTTTGGAGTCAAAAGGCCCACAAAGATATATTGTGATAACCAATCCGCCGCCAACATTGCAAGGAATCATGTACGTCATGACAGGACAAAGCATGTGGAGATTGATCGTCACTTCATCAAAGAAAGGATAGAAAAAGGAAGGATTGAACTACTTTATGTGCCTACATCAACTCAAATTGCAGATATCCTAACCAAGGCTCTTCCCAGAAACACATTTGAAGATCTCAAATCCAAGCTAGGCTTAATCAACATCTACAGCCCAGCTTGAAGGGGGTGTTGTTATGAGATTTTAAGAATCATATCTTTATTCTAGATTAGTCAGTTTCCTTTCATAGAAGATATGAATTTCTAATTTTAAGGGAGAGATTTGGGCACATTATTTCTTGATTTCAAGTAAGAGATTTCTCTCCCACAAAATTAGCAATTATGTGAATATTCTCTTTGGTGTTTTCTTTATCTTCTTCTCTTATTTTATAGCTATAAAAGGAACTTGTATCTTGCAGAAATAATTAAGCAATGAAGCATCCTCTTCAGTCTCATATTCTTCTCTATTTTTCTGCACATTTAAATTAGATATTATCGATATTCAACTACTAAGTATTCAGATGTAGATAAATAATATGATAACTACATATTTGATCCATTTAATTTCCAGTCTAAATTTATATTCAATTTGTACATAACCAGTTGTGATTCTTTTTCTGCTTTAGAAGTTGTTCTTCTTGGGGGGAATTGTGCTAGGTTGCATAAAAAACATTAGGGGTTATTCTTCAGGATCGCAAGGCTTTGATGTTATGTTCTTTCTTATTTTTTTGTTTTAGGAGTTGTTCTTTATGATTGCATTATGTTCTACTCTGTATTTAATGCAATTGTGTGGGTTTCTACCAAAAAAATACATTGCATTATAAATAAATGTACTCAAATATTCAATGCATTTGGATATTTTAATAAGGATATTCAAATTATTATAATTGAATTTGATTTTTAAGTAACTATATTGAATGCAAATATATTTGAATTCATTTAACATCCGTCAAATTCAAAATTGGATGCTATTATCAAATTATTCTTTGGATATGAGTACAAATATGAATAGTATATAAATTATTTGGATGTGAAGATAAATAATTTACATCCAATTCATTTAGTATTCATTTACTTCCATGCTTTAAAAATAATGGGGTTCAATATATATCCAAAGGTAGAAACTAAAACCTTAGAGTAGACTTCACATTCCCCAAGCGTAGAAATATAAATATTACTGCTTAGGATCCGTGGGAAGAAAAGTGTAACAATAACATTACAAATATCAGTCAAAACATGACAAGCGAACCACAAACTTTGCAACCACAATACCCAATGCAAATTCGAAATAGGCAGCCAAAAACCTCCAGGCAAACACATGCTCAAACTATCACACATAAAATTTTCTATTTCACCCGTAAGATCCCATTTTCATTCTTCAAATTGCCTCCTTTTGCTTGGACAACTTCCACACCACCTGCAACACTAAATTAATTCATTAACACCATGAACTGAACATAGCAGAAATCATGAAGTCCGACTGTGGAGATTGCCCAGCTTAATTTAAACCATCAATCATAATATCCAAGAAATATGTTGTCAATTTAATGAGCAATTAAAATCAACTCTATATAAACCATTAATGGAGCAAATTCATGTCTTCTCCTGCTCAAAAAATTAAAATATCATATATCAATGCAAGCAATTAACTCAGTGTGTACATAATATAATCTGGCTTCAATATGTTAGAAGAGTTTATGTTCCAAATTTATGGAAAAAATTAAGAAAAACTCACTTGTTGAAAATGTAGTAGTGATGAAATGCTTAAAGAGATCCAGATAGCACTCATGACTTGATGAGTTCCTTTTCTTCCCATGAAGGATGGACAGAGACTTGAGAGAATTCATGTTTTTGTCTCTTCTTTACAGAATACACAATTGAAGGGCAGTCAACTAGCTCGATCGTGTCAAGACGGTGTATATCTTCAAGTAGTCGTATGTCCTTTAATTTGTAGCAGTGTCTAATGATTAAGTGCTCAAGCGATTGGAAGCAGTGATCACCATCGGCTTTCCACTACTCCAGATCAGTATCCTCAATCAGCAGATATTGGAGCTACTTGAATTCCCCATTGTTTGTTACCCACCCCAATCCTTGAGAGGCATAGCATCGCAATTGGAGCACTTGAAGATTCGGTTATTGAGCAATCATTCTCATGTATTCCGAGGGATATCCAAATCCACTCAAACTCAACTTTTTAAGGCCAGATGGAAAAGAGGTTGTAATAGAACAAACAACGTGAGACCTGGGATTAGGATTTATAATAACACATTTGAGCAATTCTAGTTTATGGAGATGGAAAAGATGATCAAAGCATCACAACGGCTTAGCAACATTAGGCATTAATTCAATTTGAATTCCTAATTTTTGCAGATTGTGGATTCTTTCAAGAACACTCTTGGTGCAACTATCAGTACTGACATCTGAAATCATTGGGAGGTTTGGTAAGATATTAGCATCATCACAAGGAGGATCTGGTAGGTTGCCTCCCATGAACTGAAGATGCTTCAGTTCTTTCATATCCCAGATCTCCACGGGCAGATACGACGATGAATTAGCTTCAAAGGATTTGATGTTCAGATGTCGATGGACAATCAAGTAATGAAGATTCCAAAGTTTGGATATGGAAGGAGGAAACTCTCCATTATAAGTGGGGTTAATTACAGGGACCTCTCTTGAAATTTGGACTAAATACAGAAACTACCCCTGAGGTTTGTGAAATTACAATTACCTTCCCTGGGGTTTATCTCCGTCTAACAAATAGATCCAACCGTTAGTCAAACTAACAATTTTTGCTCATGTCAGCGTTGACATTTCCTAAAAATCCAATTTTGCCCTTAGTTTGATTGGACTTGACCATTTACAATGTGATTGAACCAAAATACCCTTATGTGTATCATGCATGTGTGGATCTACTTGTAATATTGAAAGCTCTAAAGGGGTTTATTGTAAGAAATTAAACCAGTGGTTAATGTAATGGTTGGAAATTAATTAAGTAAAACAATTAATTTAAATTAATTAATTATTATTTTATTAACTAAAAGTAATAAATATCAACAATTATTTTTTTATTTTAATATAATTTTTCAGTGGCTAAATTTGATTTGTAAACTTTGAAGTTACATATAACACCCTGATATGAATGATTAGTTACATAAAGCCCTCTTGATCAAATCCTACATTACTTTAACTCTCCCTTCTCAATTTTATAACTTGCAATATTGTACCTTGAAACGGGAAAAAACATAACAATCCAATAAAATACTTCACATTTAACCATCAATAAGATATTCAAATATGATGAACTACACAAATTTGCTTCACATAACAAAGCCCTATACAATTCTAAAGGGCAGTACAAAAAGATCAACTGACTGCACAAAACAACAAGCAAAAGTTGTGTACTTGGTTCATGAATCCCAAGTTTAAAATGACAAAATATAGTGATAATAAAACATTAATCATTGTCCTCCAACACTTTCATTAAAACCCCCCTACTTCATTAGCTCCTCCAATATATGCATCATCACCTCCTCCAAGTGCACACATCAATACAGTCCCCACCTCCACTTGCACTTGCCACAATTGATTCCACAATTCCATCAAAAGCAGCATAAAATCCATCATCAAAGCCAATATTGTCGTTTGCAGGTCCTCCAGCAATAAGGGCATTTTCTTTAATAGCAAGGCTATCTCCAATTGTAGCAGCCACAATATTCTCTTCAATAGCAACATAGCCCTCCCTAACAATAGCAGAACTATCTCCAGCACCTGCATTTCCAGAAATAGTAGTAGTTTCATCTCCAGCTAGTGCATTTTCAAAACTAGCAGTAGGTCCATCAGGGGGAGCAGTAGACCCTTGTGAACAAGGAATAGTACAACTTCCAGCTCTTGACTTGTGCTTCTTCTTCCTTATACTAAGCATTTGAGCCAAAGGAATGTCTTCCTGAAATAGAGAAAAAAAAAAGAGTATAAAATAAAAATAAATCAAATAATTAAGTACAATAATAATTAGATAATGAACAAATCCAAATAATGAAATTAAAATAACCTGTTCAACAGGCCTTTTTCCTCTTATTTTCTATACAACTTTCCTCTTCATAGGTTCTCTTTGGCATGTTCTCTTATTGTGCCCAAATCCATGACATTGGCTACACTTTAAGCCCAAGGACCTCCTACTATCTGTCGCATTTGATGACTCCCCAACCTCTCTTCTCCTATTTTTTCTTGGTCTCCCCGGCAGTCTTTTCATTGGTGGAGGGACAACACTTGGGGGATCAATCTCCACATTACCCCAAAAAGAAGGATCAGGTATTGAGTATATAGGATGCCTATATGCTCTAATATAATTAGCTTTAGAAAAACAGGCAACAATGTACATTTCTATGTTCTCCCTCCTATGTGCAATTGTTAGTGCAACATGCTTACATGGTATGCCTGATATTTCCCACACTTTACAATCATATGTTTGGGCATTCAAATCAACAATAAAGTGGACATTTTGTTCATGAATCTCAAACTCATTTTCACTGCTTAGCATTATTTTGCATTGCCTAGACATTTCAATGGCATGATTTGGCTTCTTAACTACATTTGCAGTGACACAATTGGTCCATGTAGTCCTCTGCTCAAGCCTTCTTTGAATCCTACTCATTAGCTTAGCTCTTAATCCATCTACTAAAGTAAGTATTGGCTTAGACCTAAGCTCCCCAACCCATTGGTTAAATGACTCTGATATATTATTTGTCACATGATCATTCTTAAGCTTAATGTCAAAAGCATGCATGGACCACATACTTGCAAGGATTTTAGCAAGCCACTCATGAGCTGCAAGCTTTACCTCTTTTATCTTGTACATGGCAAAATTATAATCTTGTACGTGGTAAGCTCTTGTAGCTATCTAGAAGTATTTCCTTAGCAATACTCCAAAAAAGGAAAGTCTAAAATTAGAGTAACTATGACTTACACTTTTTTTGTTGATTGAGTGTGGCACCAATTCACTGATTGTCTCCACAAGACCCTAGATTATAATAAAGAGCAATGTATAATATTGGAAAACCAACTAAGAAACCTTATAAATAACACCCTCAATTAATATTAAAACTTACAAGTAACACCCTTAAATGTTTAAAACATTACAAATAGCACCCTTCAAATTTAAGGTGAATATCATTACAATTTACTCACATTTTAGTAAAATATAACTAACACCCTCACAAGGCTATAACAGAACAAGTAGCACCCTTTAAATGTTTAAAACATTGCAAAAAACACCTTCCAAGTTTTGAAACATTTCAATCAACACCTTAATAAGATTCTAGTACAGATTATATGAAACAGAGCCGAAGGTGAATACCCTTACAATTTAATCACATTCCAGTAAAATATAACAGGTAACACCCTCACAAGGCTACAACACAACATTTAATACCCTTACAATTTTTTGACATTACATTTAACACACTTGGAACTGATAAACATTTCAAAATAGACCATACCAAATTCTCCATTTACAGAAAGTGAAAAATCATAAAAAAGGAAGATAACAATACCTTTTGCCTATTTGTCATGAATGTACATAGTCTATCTGGAGTAAAGCCACCAAGAAACTCTTCCACCAAGAAACTCTTCCAGGCATGTGAAAAAAAGCTCCAAGACTCTTTGCATTCAACCTCCACAACTGCAAATGCTACAGGAAATAGCCTACTGTTTCCATCCAAACCTACAACAGCTAGTAGAACACCTCCATAAGGCCCTTTGAGATGACACCTATCAAATCCTAAGAAAGGATTACTGCCACTCAAGAAACCCTTCTTCAATGCATCCAAACCTATGAAAATCTTTCTAAATGAAGGTGTCCTACTTATGTTCTCAGTTACATTCTCCTCATCATTCACTTCTCCCTCCAAATGGTAGTGAATTTTCACAAAACTTCCATTATTTCTCTTCTTCAAAATCTCAGCATAGGTAGGTGGCACGTTATAGGATTGACCATGGTTGCCTTCAATGGCATCCTTTGCCTTTGGTTTTTCCTTGTACAGCTGCATGTATGGTGGATTCACTCCATATTTTTTCATTTCATTCCTCAACCCTCTACACTTCATTTCAAGATTCTTTCTCAAAATCTCAACCAGATTCTTGGACATCCACTTAGCACTAGCCTCTTTGATTCTATCAGCTCTCACACAAGTGTGTTCAGGCACTATTGTCTTGATTTGAAAAGCAAGATAATCATGAATATGAGATGCATGAATTCTCCAAGGACAACCAACCACTTTACACTTTGCAGTCACCTTATTCTTCTCATTTTTAACCCTTTGCAATTCAAAACCCTCCCTTATAACATACTCTCTCAAGGTCTCTTTAAATGCATAAACATGAGCGAACACCATACATTTTTCAAGCTTTATTTTTGTACTAGGATCTTTAGGAATCTCAAACTCGTCCTTATTCATTCTCCCATCCAATGGATCATCAATCAAGTCATCATCGGAAGAATTCTTTGCTTCACAATGGTTATCAGACTCATAATCTGATAATAGTGAATCGTTCTCTTCATCCTCATTGCCCTCATCCCTTTCTTCATCTCTACTACCTTTACTTCTATCTTCATCTTCATTTTCACTACCTTCTTCACTGCCCTCGCTACCTCACTACTACCCTCACCCCTCTCACTAGCACTCTCCTCTTCAACTTCCTCACCCTTTTCGTTATTTTATCCACCGGGTTCTTCAACATACAAGTCAATACTTTTACATCTTTTATTTCGCTCAAACATCCCACGCATATCGTCGTTGCTAGCAACTACAACCCTATCTTCACTACCACTTACACTAAAAGAGTAACCCAAATCCATTGCTTCTATACCATGCACATGACTCGATGCAAGTGCACTTACGTCTATCATCAAGTCAACGTACTTGTAACCATCTGGACAAATATTCTTCAATATAGACATGTCTTCCCCGTAATAAACAACAATATCAATTGTTTTTTTTTGAACCTATCAAGCGAAACAACAAAAGAAAACAACTTTTACTTTAGGATCAAAAAGTGTACAACAAAACGCCATCAAAATCCAAAGCTAGGGTTTTTACAAATCATATAAAATCATGTAAAATATAACTATACTTCTTTCATCAATAAACATTCCAACACATAGTATTACGTGTAAAAAAAAAAAACACAAAAATCACATTTTTGAAAACAAAATAGGTTACCCGCCACTTTAAAATCACAAAATAATAACACCCAACACAAAATACACAAAATACAGAAAAAAAGTTGTGAAAAAATTTGACCATACCTTTAGAAGCCATTTTCGCTTGAAAACGAGAAATACCACCAAAACTTCACAATGAAGGGAGTTGATTGTGCACGATCAAGAAGAATCCGCAAATTTTTTGGAGATTTTTTTTGTCCGAAAATGAGCATGCACAACCAGTGGGAGGACTGGAGCAAGAGAGTTTGAGGGGGAGAAATGAACGATGGAGGAAAAAAATGTGCCTGTTTGTGATCTTTATACACAGAAGGGCAAAAAAGGCTTTCTAATTTTTCAGATTTTTGTTTTTTTTTTTTCATTTTTTTTTGAATTAGTAAGGGTATAATGGCCATTTCACATCTTCCATCACGGTTTTTAAACGACTATTAACCCTAGGGGAGGTAATTGTAATTTCGCAAAGCTCAGGGGTAGTTTCCGTATTTAGCCCAAACCTTAGGGGAGGTCCCTGTAATGAACCCTTATAAGTGAGGGCTAAGTACCTTAACAGAACTAGCTCTAGCACTTCAATAGAAAACTTGTATATACAGATTGTAAGAGCATCCAGTACCCTTAGCAACCTCAAACTGGAACAAATTGGTACATGATATTGATGGTGTGGACCAATACATATGATAGAATGCGCCATTGACACCGATCCCACTGAATCATACACATATTTCATGCCAAATAAACTGTTGTTATGGATGCACAATCGTCGCTGGCTTTCCATCACATGTATAGAACTATTGGCGTAACTATTTATGAGATGGAAAAGTTTTTCCTTCTATGCTTGTCTGACACACAAATATCAGAAGGTAGAATGGAGGCTACAAGTTTTAATTCCAAAACTGGTGCTCTGCTGGTGAACAAGAACAACACTTTTGGAAACAAGATCCTTCAAACAATCCATGGCAATATCATCTAAACTTTTGTATGGATTTGGTTCAAGAAATCCTTCAGCAATCCACAACCTCATGAGCTTTGAAGTAGGATCTCACAACTTGGTGGGAAAACTCCAATATAGAGAAAGCACACATTGAAATGTTGAGGTAAGTACTTGTAGCTCAAAATTAGAGTTTCTGTCATTTCATCATATGTATTCGTGAAAGTGAATTTTTTGCCTCTGCTGCCTACTTCCAGTACTCTGGGGTCATCCGAGATTTGTGTGATTGCAAAAAAGCGCCAACCATGACAATTGTAAGAGGAAGACCTTCACAATGCTTGGCAATCCTTTTTCCAGCTTCCTCAAATTGAAGAGGGCACTATCCACCATACACCTTTTCACAAAGAAAATGCCAACTTTCTTCTTTATTCATGAATCATATTTGATGAAGAACTACATGACGGCTAGCACATCGAGCTACTTCTTCTAGCCTAGCTATTAGGATGACACGACTTCTATTACAGTTGTCTGGAAGATATTGTTCCAGCGTACCCTATAGCCTTGTATTCCACACATCATCCAACACAATTAGATATCTCCTGTAAGACAGACTTTTGTATAAATACACAACTAATTCTCTCTTCTTCCATTTGTATTTTATCAATATCTTAGTTCATTTGAGTTAGAAGACATAGCAAAATTTCTCTTAATTCGTGATTTGCAGTACCTGGGATCCACGAACGACAGTCAAAATGATTAAAAACTAATGGATTATCATAAACTTCTTTAGCAAGTGTACTCTTACCAATGCTTTCCATCCCGACTAGTGAGACAGTTCTGAGACTTGATTTATTATTTGCCAGGAGATCTTGCATTTTAGTACATTCATCATATAATCAACCATCTTTGACTTCATTCCACCAAAATAATTTCTTGATGGGACAGCCAACGAGTTTCTTAGAATAGGGTCTTGTTTACTGCACTCGTCCTCCATCTTCTTCATCTTTTCGGTTAAGGAATTAATCGCTTGCTTTACTTCCTCCAAGTCTAGGGAGAGTTTCAGTAAAAAACTCTCATCTCCATGGCTTTCAGATTGTGAAAGAGACTGACTAGAAACATGGGATTCAATTGCATCTTCTATTTTGCATATTGCCTCTCTGATTTCTTCATTCAAAGAGTTCACCCTCTCACCGCTTCTTCTGCTACTACTGTTGATGCTTTCTTCCAATATTTGGAGAAATTCTTAAAAGGAGATAACCTCCTCATATAAAAAATGGGCAAAATGCATTTTACCCCCTTGTTAAGAGCCAAATAGACCAAAAACCCCCTATATTTTTCTAATTGGCAGATAACCCTCTATACTTTTGAAAAATTTGCACACTCACCCCAATTGATTTAAACATATTTTAGATATATCAAATAACTAAATTGTCCCATTGATATCCCACAGGCTAGCCTTTCGTTTATTTTTCAATTGATTGTCTGAACACTTCTCTCTCAACGCAATAAAAACCCCAACCTTCAATCTTTGAATGTTAAAATGTTAAATGTTTTTTGTTAGAGTAAATATGTAAATCTCTTTATATTTTATTTATGAAAGTAATTTACATCATGTTATTATTTGATAAATAATTCAATATGTAGCTTATAACATACAATTTTTATAGACTAAAATATCTCTTAATATTCTATATAACTATGATAAGTAAAATTTATTTATATTTATTTATATATGTAGTTATTTTATTATTTTTAAAACTATCAAATAACATATATTATGTACATCAATAAAAGAATAAGTAAATTTTTAATATTCAATTTAAGATAAAATATCACCCTCTCATATATAAATTTCTTTTATAAATATGTATAAATAATTAAATGGATACTTACTTTCAGTCAAGATTTTTTGATTTGACATTATTAATCCATGTAAAAATATTTTTTTGTCAATTATTATAAGCGAAAATATTAAAATAAAGTAGGCGATATAATTATCAAATTGTTTAACTAAATATATTGAAAATTATAAAAATTGATATTATTTGCTATTTAAGTAATTATTTATCATGCTATTTATCATGCTTTTAAAAACTTTCAATTATGCAAGCTATATATATCCCATACAAAAGAACTTATTTCAAATAATAAAAAATGAGTTCTCTATTATATTGCTAAAACACTAAAGTGACTTAAATTAATAATATAAAAATAAAGTTAAGAGTTTATAGTTGTTGTAGAAAGTAACTTTTTATATTTGAAATATTTTTCAGACTAAATTATTTGTTATATTCTATATATATATATATATAGTTTTATATAAAAATATTTTTATATTTATAAAAATATTATTGTAAAAATAATTAAATTTTAAAGATTTTGATAAATTGAGCTCTTTCATATCAGTTAATTTATAATTATTCATTTCTCAAACTTCTAGCTCTTTAATAAAGATTATGAAATCTTATTAAATATATTTTGAAGTTTGGATGAAAGAAAATTATAGATAAGATACAATCATATCAGTTAGAGATAATAATCAACAACTAACAAAAAAGTTTTAATTGATTTTAAATACTCAAAATTATAAGAATTTGCCATTTGGACAAAATTGCACAATTGGTGTCAAAATTACAAATTTATGGGTTTCACACCATTGTGCTATATATAATAGCATATATGACTTTGCTATATTATTGTCCATTGTCTAGTTCTTCCATGTTGCTCTCTTAATGTTGTTTTTTGTCTATTTGGCATTGCGTGAAGTATTTTATCTACTGTATTTCAGTCACTCTCATTTTATAGTCAAACTTCTAATTAAAAATTGATTAAAAAAGCAACTTTCATCAATTTTAGCATGTAAACAAAAGTTTTTCATTAATAAAATAATTAAAACTCATGCTGGTTGCATCCTTAGTGCTGTCAATATCTCTACAAAATACAGGGGATTTTTAGCCTATTAGACATTTCAAAAGGGGTAAAACGCATTCAAAATAGGCCAATTTGAGGACATTTCTTTTGATTGTAATAGGAGGGCAAATATATCATTTATGGCATTAAATCGCTTCAAAAGGCAGAAAAAATTGCACTCTCCATGCGTGGCCCACCAATATGATATGTGAACCCCTTTTTTGCAAATTTTTCAAAAGTACAGGGGGTTATATGTCAAATAAAAAAATATAGGGGATTTTCAGTCTATTTCACTCCTCACAAGGGTGTAAAATGCATTTTGCCCTATAAAAAATCTAAGATCTCAAGAGAAGGGGGAATAATAGAAATTTGAGAAGAATTTAGAAGGCGCTGTATTGTCTGTTCAAGAGAAATCACAGCAGCATAATAAGCCATCTAGCTTATCTGATCTCTCTTTCTCAGCAAAAATGGAAGAAATTTGAGAAGAGTTCAGATGGTTGTCTCTAAATTGTTAATGAAACTTTTGCTATCTTTTTTCTGATTGCTAAATGCTAAACAGGCTACCTTGCAGAATATGACAAGACAAGCATATATCCACTTGTTAATAAACTTTTATTGGTTGTATTTATGGCTGGCAGTATCGATTTGAGGCACAAATTAAGGTTATCCTAACGAATTTTTTATTTGGTTTGATGAGGTGATAAATCTGAATGTATGCAAGTGGGACTTGTGTAATTTAATAGTCCAATTATCTTAATTAACTTAATTATGGCCATTTAAATCCTAAATTCATAAAATTAGAGTTTTCTTCTTTACTAACCTTAACTAACCAAAGATGCCATGTAATATAATATATTCGGGGTCCACTAAGCACATGTATTGTCCATGCATGGCCTATATATGCACAATTCATACATCAAATTCTCATTTCTTGCCATGATATAAGGTTTGGAAGACTAAATGATACAAAAAGCTAGAAAGCCTTAAACCCAAATTTCCATCTATCCAAGATCTGCCTATGAAAGCGTTGGAATTATAACACAAGAACACGGCCACGATCGCCGTGTCGAGGAGAAGTTTCTGCCTCAGAACTGTTGCCGCGTCGCCACACCGGAGTAGGCTAAAACCACCACCAATAGTTGCCTTTCAGGTAGAGCTACTCAATATACTCCCCAATTACACTGTTAGTCGCTAGACAGACCCTTAATCGAAGCTCCGAAGCTTCAGCATCGCCACCCATCACTGTGAGTTTTCCTTCCAATATCATCGCTGGAGCTACTACAAACCTCAATGCAAAGTTACCATGATATTCCCAGAGTTGAGAGCTTCTATTTCCACTGCCTAGAAACTATTTTTCTCCACTGCTTCACCATCACCCGTCACTTGCCGCCGCAGTCAACTTCCAGCTTCAGTATCCCGGTGGTCCGCCGGTGAATTGCGTGTGCATGTGGTATCAGTGTGATGTTGGTGAAGAAAAGAAGCTGCTAATCGGTTAGTTGTGAGAAATCGTGAGTGCCGATGAAGATTGCCTGTAAGGATGGTGGGAAGTGGCTCGGTGAGGAATGGAGAAGAAAAGGGGAAAGAAATGTTATAAATTAGCATTTTTTTGAAAATCAAAGTTGGCCCCTTAATTCTGCCCAATTGAGTCCTTCAAAGTATGATCAAACCTCAATTCAATGCCTAGACTTAGTTAGTGCCTCACATTGGCCTATTTGACCCAAAAATAATTCCATGCAAACCCCATAACAATTGAATGTGATCTAATCAAGTCTTCTCAAATTGCCATTTGACCCCAAAGCTTGCAATTTCCTTGCAGTTAAGCCCTTTTCATTTATTTTTCGAGCTCTAAAATCCGACCAACCGATACCTTGATTTCTAAATCCTTATTTTTTTTGAAAATATCGAATTTTAGAGGTGTTACAATATTATCTTTATTATATAAAATATAATTAATTTTATCATCTTATTACTAAATATATCAAAATAGTTATTAAAAACCATATGTTTTATCAACAGTATAGATATTAACATATGACATATAAAAACATGATTATTTATGATACAAAGAGAAAAAAAATGATATTGTTTCTAAACTCAAACGGTACAATTGCATTATTTTTTTATTATGTGAACTAATACATATTACATATAAAAAGTAGATGATTATCATTTAAAGAGCAAAAAATGTTATATAAAAAGAAAATTAACGTTTTTAATTAATTAATTAAACTTATATATATTATAGGGTATGTTGATGAGTAAAATTGAAATTTCAATTTAAATTGCTAACTAAGGGATAAGGTATTGAATCCTATTCGACTATTCCTGTGGTAGTACTAGTAGGTAATATATTGCATATGTTGGCCAATAAAGATTTTATCTATATTATTATAAAAATAAAGATCATTTTGTATCTAAAATGGAAGTTATTTTTGTTCATTTACATAATTTGTCCTTTTAACTATTCCAACAACAAAAATTGACAATGTAGTTTGAAGAATAAATTAGAGAATTCAGCATAAAAAAGATAGTTTTGATGTAAATTTTATCAATATTCCAAAATTATCCTTTAGACATGATGATTTAATAAGGTTATAATTGTATTTTTGCCAAAATTTACAAATCCACATTCTATATTATAATGTCACTAGATTAATTAGCCATTTAACTTTAGTAGACCGAGTTTGAGATTTAATTCGCTATTCGACCTTGGTACTTAATGCTTGGATATGCAAAAATCGCATGCATCTACTTTGGCGGTTATAAGCTAGCAATTTTAGCACGATCAATGTAGGTACTAACATTTTTATAACATAAAATGATTAAAATATTTAATTATCTTCTTAAATTATAATATTTTAAATGTATTTGTTTAGAATAGGTAAATTATAATTTTATCAAAACAAATAATTTTAATATAAAAAAAAATCTAATTCAATATTTTCACCTAAAAAGAAATATTTTTTATAAATATATTTTTATAAAATAATTTTTGGTACTAAAAGAATAAGTAACCCAAATTTTTTATTAAACAAACTTACTTTTATCAAACAATTTTTTTTCACATTTTTTGGTACAAGAAACATTTTTTTTTAGGTTCAATTTTTGTTTTTTTAATCGAAACCAAAAAAACCAATTTGGTTATGATTTTCAAAAAATTGGCTTGGTTATTTTTTAAAAATCAAAATTTTGGTTAATCGACCGACTTTCGATCGGTTTTAATTGAATGCACACTCTTAGATCTAGCTCAACTTTGGATCTCGCGACTCCATTATCGTAATCAATAGAATCTTAACAAATGGTCCATTTACCTTCGCTTGTATCAAAGTAAAAAAGTAGAATCCAAGGAAAGGATTTTCAACCCATTTGGGGGCTCAAATTGAGCCAATCCAAAACAGATTTGATCATATGGAGGCATAGTTGAGCGTGATGCAAAGTATGATCGCTCAACTGGTCATGCAACAGGGTGCTCTATCCCTCTACAGAGCTCTAACCATATCAGAGCAGCTGCAGGAATAGTAGCAACAGGTGCTGAACATCAGAATCAGCATTAGCATCAACATGGGCTAAATATGCTTTGTGAGTTTGGTGTGTGTTTTGTGTGTTTAAGAAAATTTATGGGCTTGGTTAGCAATTTATAGATTTGATTCAAGGGTATTTTTGCAAAGAAAGTTAGTTTTAGGGGGCTAATTTAATCTTAGTGACTAGGTCCTAGGGGCTAAAGTAGCATTTATGAGGCGTCTAAGTAGATTAGTGGTTTGGCCAAGTAAGATTCTTCCAATTAGGCCTAAAGGGAATTTTCTTAGATTTTCCTAATTAGATATTTATGAGGTTTAATAGAAAAATGCCATGTGATGGGTGAGTTGTAAGTTCATTTATTAAATGCCAAACCCTCTAATAGTATTCTTACATTTTAGGGGCCATGTGTGAAACAATTTTGTAGGAATTTTGTAAAGAATTTTCACATGAGATATTATAGAATAACAATTAATTTCTTTGTTCTTGAATGGTCTTCATGATTGACCTTTTAAGGTGTTTGGAGTAAAATTATTTAATAGTTTTAAGAGGGAAATCTTTGGTAATATTTTTAGAAAAATTAGAATTTGGAGGAAAATGTATAAATAGGTGTAATATTTCTAAAATTCATGAAATAAGAAATTTTGTATTATTTCTTGAACTTTAAAAAGGTATTTAAATAAGGAGATATTTTAGAAAGTTCACAAAATTTAGAAACTCAAAGAAAATATTATTATAAATCTTGTAAATAGGTGAAATAGTTTCTAGAAATCCTAGAATGGAGTAAACTATGATATTTTTATAGAAAAATTATTATAGAGCACCAAAAATTTCGAAAGGAATTCTTTAGACGTAAAAGTTTTTAGAATTTACATTCTTTAAAGAGAATTTTTTTTTTTTTCCAAATTAAGGTCAAAAGTCTATGTCCTTGGAAGTATAAGAAAATTGACATAGAAGTGTAAGAAAATCAAGTGAAGTACCTAAAATGTGATCTCTATTAAACTAGTTCAGAAAATACAAGTTCTATCCAATATTTACTTTCTATCTAGATCCCATTAGCGTTGATCAAACTCTAAATGAATTGCATGCTAAAAGTCCATGAGAAAAGCAACTCAAAATGTCGACGAAGAATCAAAACCAATTATGATTGATTTTCTATTATGTATCCAATCTCATATGAATCCTTTTCTTTCTCGGGCTTAGAAAATTCATGTAGTCCTAAAATAACATAAAGAATCAAGAAACATTTATAAGATATAATTGATAACATTTCTAATCAGAATAGATACTATTAAATCGAGCACTATAATGATTCACTAAAAGATTTGGAGTACTGTAAATCTTCAATGTCCCCATATACGTTTTGGATGTTAGAAAAATCTTTTTACATGTGAGATTCTTAGTTTTAGATAATTTGTTCAAAGTATTTAGGTATTTTATTTTTATTTACATACACATTTGCATTTGTATTGATTTGAGTTTCAACCCTAGGCCTCATAGTTATAAATGTGAGGATGGTATATATCATTCAGCCAATTGACCAGCAACAAGTAAAGCAATAATGTGAATTAGCAATTAAAGTACTGTTAGGTTTTTTTCAATTAGCCTTATGTGCTAACTTAATTAATTTACTAAGATATACTCATAATTTATTGGTATTGCTTTCAGTGATATATTTAAAAACAAAAACACTACCTATTCCATTTGCTCCAAAACATTTACCCAGCAGGATATTAGTTAAAGATAGAGTTTTTAAATATTTGTCCAATTACCATTAAAGAAACAAGCCAAACATGGAGACGAAGGCAATATATAGGAGACAACAATACTAGTTATCACACATAAAATGCAAACAATTTGATGTTCCACATCTTGAAGAAAATGAAGCGCAGTAGTTGTTATACATTGAGAAAAAAAAAAGGAGGGGGGGGGGGGGGGCGCAAAAAAAGTACCGCAGTTTTTCAAGCACGCAGGATCACGCGGCAGTTGGGCTGACTGATGTGATGGTGGCTGTATTCATCAGACATCAATTATTTTTACATAATTTGTAGGGGTATACATAGTTGTGATAGTATTGCCTGCATGGATCGATCAAGGAGTCATAATTACCAATGAGATTCAGATATAGGAATGAGCTTTTTATGGAATTAATGAAATTATTCATGGTTGGGCAAAAGTGATGAACGTAGCTGAGACTTAGTTAGGAACGAGAAATTCTTTGTGGACTAAAATGTTGAAGAGGAAAACACGCAACGTATTTACATGTGATGCCAAGGACAGAACAAAAATTTGTACCAGTTAAGGTATCACTTTGAGGCTTGAGCTTGATCACTCACATCCAGGACCAATGGAGAGCTTGAATCTACCCCACCTGGCTTTTTCTTGTCCTTGCATTCTTTTCCTGGACTCCTTAATTTCCCTGGCAGACTCAACGGCAGATATGGCGACACGCTCTATGTCCAATATCTGGAGGCTTTTCGCCAAGCTCAATGGAATCTTACAGAGTTTCTCACAGTTTTTAAGCACAAGACAATCAAGATTAGCAAAATGATCATATGATGCCTCCCAAAGAACCAAATCTGTGCTTGCAATGAACAAGAATTAGAGGGAAGGAAAGCCACCACCAACAGCGTACCAGTACATTCCTATGAATGCCTTGTCTTTCAATTTGAGCTCCTGGAGGGTATAAATCATTCCCAAGGTGGACATATGTTTCCTGTCCAAATATGTAGCTGATAATGTCAGTCTCTTGATATTTGGTGGGAAACAATTGGGCAGGGGAAGGCGTGGCAGCGGGTTTTCAGATAGTGATTCATAAAATAAATCATTTTTCAGCTTCAAGGTTTCAAGACTATCCAATTTTCCCAAGGACATTGCATCCAAAAGAATGGCTAAGCGCCAACGAATCCCCAGTTTCTTTACATTACGGGCCCTATTGAAAACCTCTCCTGTGCAATATTCCGGTGATAATTTACTCAGTGTCTGAAGGTTTTCACCAGTTCCTCTACCTAAATCCTCTTGTATGGCCTGGAGAATAATTGCAGCTTTTGTCTTTAGATGCCTCAGCTAAACCATCTTCCATATACTTCCTTTGATTTCAAGGGTACGCAATGTTGTCTTGACTACAAGAGTTTGTAGGTTTCATAGCTCGGAAACAGCTTCTGGAAGAACATTGAGGTCAACACACGACAGAGTGATGTACCTCAAATGAATTAGATTTGTAAGCTTTCTGGGAAATTGTTGAACTTGATGGTGTTAGAATCCAGAACCCTTAGCAAATTGGAGGCATCCAATACACCTGTTATGTACTTTGCATCCAAAATGCTGGTTTCCTTGCAGAAACATAAAAGAGAACGGAGGGGCATGCCCTTTAGTTTTCCAGAGAAGAACTCCTGAAGGAATTCCGAGAGATGGAAATGGATACAAAGACGACGGTACTTTTTTATGTCGGAAACTGGAGGCTCAAAATCTCCTTCCTTGGATTTCATTATCTCTTGGTACAAATTCTGCTCCATAATTGAAGCTCTAGATTTGCAGAATTCACGTATCACATCATGAACACGACATGTTTTTACTTCACCCATCTGATTTGTTTTACCAACCATCAGTAAGTTCCTGTTGATAAGATCCTGCAAATTCTCCTCTGCAGTTTCCTCCAAACTCTGTCCCTCCTTATGTTGTATGAATCCTTCAGCAATCCACAAGTGGGTCAATGTCCAAGCCGGGATCTCATAGTCTTCTGGGAACACCCCCAAGTAAAGAAAGCAATCTCTCAAGTCGGCGGACAAATTATTGTAACTCAATGCGACAAGATCCGATGGGCGATACGTTTCATCATTTCTAACATGCATATTCACGTTTTCAGACACCTTTTCCCACTCGCTTTCAATCAGACCTTTGTCCGCAAGAATTCCTCCCATCACCACTATTGCAAGTGGCAGTCCATCACATTGCTTGGCTATATATTTCCCGATCCCTATCAACTCTTCAGGGCAGCCAGCCAGCTGCTGAAATGCTTCTGACTGGAGGAGTTCCCAACTTTCATTTTCAGTTAGGAAACGCAGCATGTGCGGTTCTCTAGTAACATTAGCATGCCTACCGACATCGCTGTGACGACTGGTTATGAGGACTACCCATTCTTTTGCTGATTGGCAAAACAATTTTGATTTGATACCAGGCATCAACGGTCCATAAATCATCCAGGACTAACAAGAATTTTGCTGTCTCCAGGAACTCACGAACTCTCATGGCTAATTCACGATCATTCATGCTGGACATATCTTGGCTGGTGAATCTTTTCAGAATGTTAAGAAACACATCCCTCGTGCTTAAATCTTGAGAAACACAAACCCAAATGCGAATGGGAAAATCATATTAGATTTGCTCATTGTGGAAAATCTTCCATGCCAGTGTCGTCTTCCCCAGGCCAGGCATACCAATGATGGAGATAACATCAAGTTCCTCTGTTTCTTCCTTGAGATAGTGAATCAAAGTCTCTTCTTCATCTACGAAAACTACTGCCTTGTCTTGCCTGATTAACTGAACCTGTGTAAAAGGTAAAAATGATAAGATTAGAAACTATATATTGTACTATACTGCGCTCCGCTCCTTAATACAATAACAACAAAGTATTGGTGTATCAAGTACTTATGATATTCACTATGACCGTTAACTAGTTCTTGCACACACATTCGGAAACATATATACATGGAGTAATATTTTCAAGTTCAACCAATTAGGTACATTAATTTGTTGTAACAACTTGTGCGAATATTAGGGAATGACAAATAAAAGATAAAAATCATGGTTCAAAGTCATTATTCCCACTACCCTCGATAATATCATTAATATTAATGTTGTTCCATATGAATCGTGGCGTTAGGTGGTACTATATATCACACAGAGAGTAAGAAACAAATGTTGTACATGATAATAACAGTTTTTTATATAAAAGAACTAGCATTATTCCCTTGCTGTGCGCGAATTCTTTAAAATTATTATATATTAATGTAATAATTGAATTATAAATATAATTTAAAATAACAATATAAAAATAAAATTATGGCAAAAAATGGTCAAATAATTAATAAAAAGTAAATTTAAGATTATTCAGTGAGAAGTTAAAAAAATATTCTAAACTTCCAAAAATAAAAGTCTATGAATATGATTACATATTTTATTAGAAAGAAAAAAATAATATAACCAAAAACTAATAGATAGTTGCACTAAAAAATAAAATATATGAGAAGTATATAAAACATAAGATTGCTAGCTTAAAAGATGTTGGAAAAAATTTAAAATTATAATACTTTAAGATTACGTTAGACTTAAAAGACAATGAGTATATATTAAGTTAAAACTTAAAATATAAACAATTAGATAACATATTGACTGCCAAGAATTTAAAAAATTTCTTATTTACTTTTATTTTTTGAATAAAAATCAATTAAACCAAGACAAAACTATGATAGTAAAAAAAAAAAAAAATTCAAGAAATAAAATAAATATATAGAATAATTATAAAGTTAAAATCAATATTAGTATCTAAGTTAAACCTTTTATTGACTCATAGTTTAGTTATCCAATAATTAAGTGAAGAAAAGAATTAAGAATATATATTGATAAAATAGTATTTAAACTTTTTAAAAATAGTCCCAATTATACAATATTTATAAATACACAATTACATATATATGAATAAAAAATAAAAATTAAATGACATACTTTTAAAATATAAATATTCAAAAAGTGAAACAAACTTTACAAATACCAAAACTAAAAAATAGATCTTATCATATAAAATTATAAACTTAGATAGACAAAAATAAGAGAATTTAAAAAAAAAATTACAAAATCTAACAAATAAATTAATAACTAATTCAAAGAATGAATTAAAGGATACTACATGTATAACAATTTAAATAAAATAAAAATTAACTGACAAAATTTATCAATAATTGAAGATAAAAATATAATTAATAAAAATTAAATTAAATTAAAAAATATTAAGAGCAATTAATGTATATCTCATCTCATAAAATTATAAAATTAAAAGAATAAAAAAGAAATTGAAAATTTGAAAAATGAATCGATAACTTAAACTAAGTAATAAACAAAATAATAATAAAAATTTACAAAGTTAATAACAATACAAGCTAAATGATAGACTTTATTTATGGTTGAAAAGAAAATTATAGCATTAAAATCCAAAAAATCTCTTCCATCATGTACATAACATCTCAAAAAAAATTGAAAAATTGAAAAATAAAATCAAATAATCAATAGACAATTTGAATATTAAAATAAAGAGGCACACAAAGAATAGAGTGGAAAAAAATGCTAGAAATTGAGAGTATTAATAAAATGACTTTCGAAACACTCTATATATAATAGTATACATATAAATTAGTTATTAAATATAAGAGAAAATTATGAAAAATTTATCAAATTATAGAGTTCAACTGATCCGGGTATCTTCCACATATTGAGAGCAGAGATGAAAGAGATTTTGTAGATAAAATGAAATAATTTTTTTAGTATTTAAGATAAACAAAGAATAATTTGTTCTAATCAATAAATGATTTCAAAAATCTAGATATCTTTAAAAGAAATAAATACTTTCAATTGAATTATCAAAAATCAATTTTTAAATTTAATTAAAAAGTTCAAAATTCTAAAAATTCAGAATTTGATCAAAATTGCATAATTATGGGTCCCACACAGTTCTACTATAAAATAATTGTAGAATAATAAAATTCATATATAAAATAAATAAAATATTTATGTTAATCTTGTGATAAATTAAATTTATAAGATAGAATTTTGTGATAAGAGAACTTAACATGATGCTTATAAAATATTTTTTAAATTATAAACTTATTTAGTGAGATAAAAATATGATTATACATATTTTTTGAATTATCTTATGAGATAGAAATCTATATCACAATTCTGGATAAAGGCAACATGATAGTTTAGTTATAATAAATAAGTTGATCGTATTAAAATGAAATATAAAAGTAAATAAAAAAATTTCAGTTGAATTAAAATACTCAAAATTCTAAGAATTTGACATTTGGCCAAAATTGGACAATTAGAATTAAAATTGTATAATTGTGAGTTCCACACAGTTGTGCTATATATAATAGTATAGATAAAGACAAAACAAGTTAATATTGCCAAGTTAATGTTTCTAGTCGAATTTTGTCAATGCAATTTAACCGACCTATCTTATTTAAGGTAAAAATCCTACTAATAGTTTATATTAAAAATAATTTATAGCATACAATTTACTATTTCAAAATAGAACAATATTTGTCTTTTTTCCTCAAACTCTACAAAATCATTATCTTTGTGAATTAAATTTTATTTTTCTTGAAAACGCATATATTTCACAATATTTTTATTATTTTTCTAATATTTTAAAATTTTATGTTTATGAATTAGGATAATTTAGAGAAAAAAATTAAGTCCTAATTTAAGTTTTTTTTTTTTTTATGTGGTAGTGATGTGGATAAGTTAATTTTATTATTTTTTCATGTCAACATATTTTTATATTTGATATCCTATTAATATTTATTTTAATATAGGATAAAAAAGTATACTAATTCATTTCTATATCTACATGTTTAAATTTTTAGTAAATATTCAATGTATAAATATTAACATATATATAACTTTTTATAATAATTTTTATAACTCTTATATATTGTCTAATATTTATGTCTTCTAATATAATAAGGGTAAAATTCATTTTCATTCCCGAGGTTTCAACTCAATTGTAAAGTCATCCCTATTATATTAACCAACTTCAATCTCATCCATCTGGCCATCCTCCTACAACATATCCGGTCAATTTAAAGGGCATTTTAGTAACTACCCATTTAATAATTAAACAAATAAAAAACCAAAAGAAAATTTGAGCCATTCATTTTTATGGGATAATATAAACTATAAACCAAAAACCAATGGCAACATGTATTATTTATTTTTATTTTTTTAATTGTTTAATTTAGTTAAATTTAATTTATTATACTTTGATTCCATTGAACTTGCAGGATGTAAGCTCTCAAGCTCTAAGATCTCTTCACTTAACTTATTTTATTATACTTTGTGTGTTTGTTCAATTGTAAGTCGATAAATAAGTTAAGTTATTTATAAATATATTTATACTAGTATTATCCCCGGGTAGGCATGGATTCTTAAAGTTACTTATATTAATTTGATTGTTAATTTTTAA
Organism: Jacaranda mimosifolia; assembly: GCA_018894105.1. Taxonomy (NCBI): domain Eukaryota; kingdom Viridiplantae; phylum Streptophyta; class Magnoliopsida; order Lamiales; family Bignoniaceae; genus Jacaranda; species Jacaranda mimosifolia. Next base: position 4,533,011 of record CM032124.1, on the reverse strand, counting down.
ATACAATTATAAGTAACAATATAAAAATAAAAATATCCACAAAAAATGCTCAAATAATTAGTAAAATTAAATTAAATATTACTTCAAAAAATAATAAAGTAAAATTAAATTTAAAACTTGAAAATTTAATATTTGAAAGGTTGAAACATGATAGTAAAGATAAAAAAATTTAAAAAAATCAAAATAAGTATATAAAATAATTATAAAGTTAAAATCAATATTAGTATGTAAGTTAATAGAAACCTTTTAATTTGACTCCTAACTTAGTTATCGAATAATTAAGTGAAGAAAAGAGTTTGACATTAGCAATACAAAGTTAAAATTATAGTAAATTGATAAAATAATTATAAACTTAAAATTGATTTTAAAATATGAATTAGTGACAAGATATGAAGATGAAATTAGAATGTAAAATAAAATATGAAAAAAATAAATTATTATGTTCACTCTCAAATTTTTGTATAAATATAACTAGATATTCATATTATATTTTTTAAATAATAAAAAAAATGTGAATAACAAAAAAAGTTGTTAACCTTTCAATAATCAAAATTTAAAAAAATTAAAAATTAAAAATCGATATATATTTTGATGGATTAAGTAATGCCCAGTATTATAAACTTGAAAAATTAATGGGTGTATGATTTTTTAATGAAATAACCATACCATAATTTTTTTAAATATATCAAAAAAGATTTAAGAATATATATTCATGAAGTCATATATATAAAATTTTGATACATATTCATGAAGAATCTTATTATCTTTTTGATACTTCTCCATGGTTTGTTGTCAATTAAAAACAATATGTTGATGGCAAATTTTTTTTTTAAAAAATATATCTTTTAATATAAAATCCCTTTTCTATTCAAAATGCATCTTATATACAAAACTCATAGATCATTTTGCTTTTTCTTTTTATATGTTGGGGAATGATTTTGTTTATTATGTATTATCTATAAGATATTTAATAAAGCAAATTATGGATGATTTTGCAATTGAATTGAAAGTGTTGCTGAAAGATGATCAGGAGGATGAGCTTAAAGCAAATTAAAAGGATAGAGATGATTTTGAGATTGAATTGAAACCTTATAGATGAAAATAAATTTTATCCAATATAATTATGGATGATTGTATGCATATGCATATGTATATACATATAGGTGAACTACTTTTAATATCCTTGAGGTTTGGCGAAATTACAAAAAAGTCCTCATTTTTTCAAAAATTACTAAAGCACCCCTGAGGTTTTGAACTTAAATGTAAGGTTGACAGAAAATGAGAAAAGTCCATATTGCTCCTAACGGAAAAACAATTAAACAAAATAGAAAAAGGCTGAAAATTGGTTGGATGGCTAAAGTCCTAAATGCCCATCTATGTGTATATAAAAAAAATTAGTAGGCTAATTTTTTTGAATTATTTTAAATAGTACATATATTTAAAATAATTTACTTATATAATTAAATTTATCTAATAATATTAAATAATAAAATATTTATTATTTGAGTCACATATTAGACAATATTAATTAAATTATTTAGTAAAATAATAATCATATATGAAATAAAGATATTTAAAATAAATAAATTATTTATTCTAATAATAAATCTATGTGTAATTTTAACTAAATTATTTATTAATTAAAAAAGGTAAATTTTTTAAATTAGATTATATTAGTTAGTAAAATAATAATCATATATAAATTAAATTAATTAAAATAATTAAAATATTTATTCTAATAATTAATCTATCTAAAATAACTATAAAAAAGTAAAAAAAGGTTATTAATTAACAAAAGCAAGAAATAAAAAATTAAAAACTATATTTATAAATAATAAATAATAAATAAGTAGAAAAATTAAGATATATTTTTAACCTATACTATTATTATTTAAAAAATAATTCTTTTAAATTTAATTACATTATTTATTAAATAATCATCATAATTAAAGATATTTATTCAAATAATAAATCTCTATAAAATAATTAATTAAACTTAATTGAATTTATTAATTAATTCAAAACCAAATAAATAAAATATTAAACATATATCTTAATTAAGTTGTCTATTTTGAAAAAAAAAATGTCTTTTTTGAAAATTATAAAATTAGACAATTCAATATGTCTTGCTTCATATATATATACATATATCTATATATATTGCATATATAAACTTTTTACATATAGAATATTACAATAATGTAGAATTTATTGTAATTTAATATTAAGTATTATATTATGTTATCCAGTGAGTTATCTCTTATTCTATAATTTAATACATTAATTAAGCTAAATCACAGCTGAAAAATTCCTAGATCTAGCCTAAAAATAAGTAAAAATATATGTAATAGAATTTTCTAAATATACAATTTATTATTTAAAAATATAAAAGTATTATTCTTTTTACTCCAACCATACATAATCATTTTCTTGATATGTTAAAATTTATTTATTTTTTCCTTAAAGATGCATGTATGTATAATGCTCATGTATTTTTTTAATATTTTAATTTTTATGCTAATAAACCAAGATAATTATAATAGTAATAAAAAAAAAAGAAATTTGAAATCCTTATAATGGTAAGTTAAAATATTCTTCTTCTATTACCTAAGTTCGGTTTTCAATATTGAATCCTTTAATTTCTTCAAATCAAGTCAATGTTCTACTATATTTTATGAATAATATATTGAATTTATAAAGTCATTTAACATTTAGTTATTAATTTCTATGTAGAAATAGATCAATGCATGGGATCTAATCTGATGTACATAAATCATATTCATATAGAATATTGTTATGTCTTATTTACGGATTCATCATAGTTGATACCCTAATCTTTTGTAATGATTATAAATAAAATTAAATAAAATAAAATTTTAAACTTGTTGCCCGGTGCAATGCAGAGACTAATAACTAGTTATATATTTAAACTTGCAGCCCATAACTCTTATTCGTGTATGGTTTATATGCCAGGGGGCAATTCAAATGTGATATAGTTCTTAAAATAAGATCTTTAAAAATTAACGTTGCTAATAGTCAAACGAATTGATCAGGTTGGGGCCAGGAAAGTGATCATAATATTCATAGTACAAGGGTCAAGTGTGACATATACAAAGGTATAGTACAGGAGGAAAAGCTGTATTTTTTCCTAAATATTCCACAAAATCACAATTCAAATTAAGTAGTTTTTCAAGTAAAGAACGATAAGTTTTTTTTTTTTTTTTAAGGATATAAAATTTAAGAGAGTCCAATCTAGTTGAATATTATTGATTAGGAAAATAACATAATGATCGCAGTTAACATAATTTGATATTATTGAATTCTTAGCCAATATAGGTCAATTTAATTTGGAGAATAACAAATACCAATTGTTTGGTTTTCTTAAAATGATAATTCTCGATTAAGAGATGCCATGTTATTACATAAGTGACCGTTAATATTTACCTTTAGAATTACTTTATTCAGTAGTGTTTAAATTAAATAGCAATCTTACTGTCCTTAAGAGTTATATTTGGGTTCATGTTGTTAACCCCCTAAAAGGAATTTCTAGTTGAATCTGGCTAGAAATTTGATCACATTAGGGTAAAATGGTCAAATCATGTTTTTGTCTTCTTTTTTTTCCCGGTTTAGTCCCTATTTTTCATTTTAATCCAAAATTAATCCGGAATAGGTACTTCAGATAATTTAGATCCATTGTATTTTATTTTTTGTTATTTTATCAAATAAGTAAACTATAAGAACACATTCAACACATTGAAATACACAACCAAGCAGGAACGGATTCAGAAATGAGAGTGTGGGGGGCTAAAATTTATAAGACATAAAAGTTTGTATTTAATTTTCATAATTTGTAAATTTAAAATACTCTTCTTCATCAAAGTTGAGCACAATGCTCTTCTATATCATGAACCAATCTCAAAATTTTTAGTAATATTTTTCTCAATATAAGTAGCTAAACAATCGAATAAAATGTTATCTTCCATCTTATTCGAGACGTGTTTTTAAGAATGCTAATAGTGGAAAAAGTTCTCACACTTGTAGCTATTGTTACACAAAGAAAATTCTAAAAAAGAAAATCTTTAACAACTCATTGTTATTTACCTTTTTATCCCAATCTATAAAAGTCCAAACGAGAGATTTTAGTTGTTTTGCAGGTCCCTTAAGATTTAGGCAACTAAACCCATGTAACTTTTTCTCAAACAAATAAAATGGAAATGTTCCAACATGCAAACTTAATATTCCTCATTTCATTATTTGATTGTAAATATGAGTATAAAAATTTCTTTTGATTCCGAAAAAATAAAATAGGTAAAGATTTCATCACTTAATTTTAATGTTTATTTTTAATTAAAAATAAATTAAATTTAATTCAATAAATTTAGATAATTTATTTTTTATTTGAAGCCGTAATAAAAGTTAGTTTTTAAAAATTAATGAATGAAAACTAAAAAAAAATCTCTTAAATGAAGTATTTAAATTAATTATTACTAAAATTGTGTGTGTGTATATATATTTATATAAGTGTATTGTACTAAACCTGGGGGGGCCATGGCCCCTGCTTGCCTCCCACTAAATCCGTCCTTGCAACCAAGACAAACTGAATTCAAAGCAGCAAAGCCGAAAATAGGGAGAAAGCGAGTAACAAGCAGATCATATGCAAAGACTACGTGATTTGATGTGATTTCGAAAATCTCCACTATTAAATTGAAGGCCTCTGAATATGAATTCTGGTAAAAATATGTATAGAATTGAGTATGTTTTACTTTACCTTTCTCGCTTTGGTCGTCCCAGCTGATTCTTCCACGCCCGTGTCAGATCCCTCGCCAATTTGCATACAATTAGCAAAGTCCACCCTAGCCATGTGGAAAATCGGTTTCAGCTTATCTTCTCTAAGTGACTTAATAACCTCTTTTTCCAGGCTGACACGCTCTGGATTGTGACCTCGGCGCTTGGGCTCTGCTCCCGCTGCCTGCGCCAAACAAGTGTCGATGGTGTCTTCGGCATCATAAACAATTTCTCTAATCCGCCTCTCCAATTCTCCCAAGGCTTCCTTCTGCTTTGGCTGCTTTGCCGCTATCTCCTGAAGGAAGGTCTTAAATAAACCAAGCTCATTCTTCAGCTGCTCCAGCTCATTTCCGCACCAACAGAGATCAGATCAACATGATATTTCAGTAGTTGGGTAACATTTTCCAGCAGGAACGTCACTGCAGCGTCCGCCATCGATCCGGGATAGATAGAGATAAGTCGATAGATAGATAGATAGATTGACTCTCTCTCTCTCTCTCTCTCTCTTTATTGGGGAGAGAGTGTAACGAGTAGATAAATTTTTTGGCAGATCGGTGAGTATTCTTTCAATTTCTTAGTTCAGGCTTTTTATTGTTAAGTGCATGTCGTGTCTACTTGACAAATTCGAGCGCTACATTGTTTTTAAAGATATCTTACAGGCCGGTTGGTTTCATTCTCACAAGCTATTTTCATTTTTACCTGAAAATGAAAAATAGAAAATTATCATTATTTACATAATTTTTTTAAATATTTTCATTTTAAAAATATTTTTTATTATATTTTCTCTCTCCATTTTCATCCCCTTTTTCAATCATTATCATTACCTTAATAATTTTTTATCTTCCCAATACTATTGGTGTCAATTCATGCAAGTTGAGTGGGTTCGGGTTAGGTTGAGGCAGGAGTGTAATATAAAAATATCAAAACCAAATCCAATTCAACCCGATATTAAACCCAAAAGGCTCAACCCTAACTTGACCCATAAAATTTCATGTCAGATTCGGATTGACTAAAGATTTGTGCCCATTTTATAATTTTTTTAATATTTTACTATAACAAATCTTTATTTTTTTTATTCCAAAAATTATACTCTGCTAATATATTTAAATATTTTATTAATATTATCGCTCTATTATGTCCTTAATATTTATTTCAAATTAAAGCTTATATGGCCAACTTAGGATTGTATTAATTCTTACATTACTTAAAAAACATTAACATGCAGTATTTTTTTATGTTAATTAATTATATATTATGTATTCATTCTCAATATTATTTTCACATATTATTATTATTATTATTATTATTATTATTATTATTATTATTATTATATACCACATTAAAAAAATCAACTGCTTTATTAATAGTATAACAACGACGACGATGATGACGGCGACCATAATAATAATAATAATAATAATAATAATAATAATAATAATAATAATAATAATAATAATAGATGAATACATATATACAAGATGAATACTACTTATTGTTAATTTGGATCAACACCTTACTCCTACACTTATCAAAAGGATTTTCTGGCGATCATTGTTCTGATTTTTGGTGAATTGAAGGTTTTCTTTTTTTAATTAGAGTGTTAATTAATTGCCTTCTAAGCAAATTAAAGTTTTAAAATACTAATGATGTCTAGTAATGTAGCAAATTGTCTAGTGATTTGTAGTTCAAATGGCATCCGTCTCTCCTATTAAATAGAATATCCTGTGTTCGACCCGTAATGGATGCATTGTATACTTTATGTGCTTTGTGTGTAATTTATATTTTGATTATTTGATTTAAGAAATAGGAATATATTACTTTATTGAAAGGATATCATTTAGTCATTTGCAATGCTTTCTCAAAAAACAAAAAAAAACAAAAAAAAAAAACCAAGGGCAAATTTGGCAATTCAGCCAGGGGCTGGCAAGTGGTTATAGTTTGGCCATAAATAATTAAGCATTATTTCACCTTGGTAAAAAATTACCTCTGTAGAATAATTTCGACGGCTTAGGATTATCTGGCTACTATTGTCCTGATTTGACAATTTTTCTTAGTTAAAGTCTTAAATTATCATTCAACTGATAAAAGTTTTGAAATGACAATTAATGATCCCTACCTAGTTACGGAGCAAATTTGATAATTTTGACATATTTATAATGATCATTGCTGTTATTAATTTTGCTCTTCAGCCCAACAATTGGAAGCTAATATTGTTGTGGATTTATGGTCTTTAAAAATAATTTCTTTAGAGCATATTTGAAATATATTTGCAAAGTGTCCCCCATATCCCCATATGGGGGTGTGAATATAGCCCATATTCACTTGTGGGAACATGCGTGATGCCAGAAAAAAATAATAATAATGAAGCAACTTGGGATTGTTTAATACATATTAACAGGCTGGATCGATGCTAATTAACTTTCAGGATGAGAGCCAAAGTAAATAACCATTGGCCAGCATTATTCATTTAATTGGGGCACAATTTTGTCCTTATGAAATTTTTAGTTGGTGTGATGAGGCAATCAATCGGAAAAAGTATGCAAGTTGGTCAGAATATATATAATTAATTAGCAACTTGCAACTTGTTAATGATTAATATTGAAAAGTTGGACAGAAGATATATATATATATATATATATAATCTTTCCTTTTGTTATGCCTTCACACTGACTAGGAATAGCAAATGCTTTCTTTTTGTGTTTGGTGCAGTCTTTGAACATTAAATTTTTTTCAAAAAGTTCCCTCTCAACCTACCAAATGTTTGGCAATTTGTGATAAAAAATTACACATTTTTTATGTCCACATTTGACCACACCTATGTGTGGGCCTGAACGTGATCTGATCAAAGTTTGGGGGATCGATCCCATTGTTGTGATTGGGGTATGGCTGGCAATAACTGAAAGTTCATAGGACGTCGGTGCAATTTGCTCCAAATTCTATTGCCTAACAACTGTTTGGCGTTTTATGCCATTGATATACTAAATTGTTACAATTTAAAAATCCAGATATTATATTGATATGAAATCCATTGCTTATTAATTAAGTTTTTAAGGCAAAGAGTTCTTTTATTAGGGTTTCATATTTGCTATTTTACTATTTCTTTTTATTTGCTATTTTACTATTGATGATGATTAGATTTGTGACAGATCATGAAGACCCAGGTTCATTGAGGTATTATCTTGCCTAATGCGCATCTAATAAGGATTTTGGGATCATCAGAAAAAAGTGTTTGGAAGGATAAGAGTAGACGAAAATTTATAAATTATTATTGAGGCTGTAAAGTGGCGTGGAAAGCAATGCAGCTGAGGAAAAGAAAAGTGCGCATTAATGAGGGTTGCAACACTATTTATATACAAGTTGATAGCTAACAAACCTTAACAGATTCTGTTGTTGACAGCTAACTCTATTGAATATTAAATACAAAAGAAAGGCACGCAAAATACATGCAGAGACACAAGAGAAAAAATACATGCACTCTAATACCCCCCCTTCAAGGTGGACGGTGGAGGTCTCTAATGGCCAACTTGCACAGCAAGGATGTGAGCGATGAAGCAGGTAAGCTTTTGGTGAATAAGTCTACTAGCTGGTGTGAAGACCAGGCTGGCATGAGGCGGAGGGTGCTGGCAGTGATGTGTTCGCGCACGAAGTGACAATCAATTTCAATGTGCTTCGTGCGCTCGTGGAAGACTGGGTTGTTGGCCAAATATGAATTGCGGAGCGATTATCATAGAAAAGAAGAGCTGGAGAATGGATTGGAGTGTGGAAATCACGGAGGAGTTGTTGGAGCCATGAGAGTTCATTGGCGGCAGCGGCAAGAGCCCTATATTCTGCCTCAGCAGATGATCGAGAAACCATGGGTTGGTGTTTGGATTTCCAGGAGATGAGGGAGTTGCCAAGGAGAGTACAGTAGCCTGTGGTGGACTTACATGTGTCTGAGCAAGAAGCCCAGTCGGCATCGGCGAAGCAATAAAGTTGAAGCTGAGAATCGACGGGAAATAATATGCCTTGACCGGGGGAGTTTTTGAGGTATTTTAGAAGGTGATAGGCTGCATTGAGATGTGAAGTATGCAGTTTGGACATAAACTGGCTAAGTTTATGGATAGGGAAGGTGATGTCGGGTTAGGAGATCGTGAGATACAAAAGCTTGCCAACTAGGCGACGGTATTGAGTGGGGTCAGATAATGGAGTGCCATCAGTGGAGTTGAGTTTGAGTTAAGGGTCTAGAGGGGTGGAAGTTGGTTTAGCGGCTTATTTATCAAAATACAGTAAAAAAGGCGCATCTTTGCAAAATTACCGTGGTTTGAGAAAGTTTCCAAAAATAGCGTAAGGCGTGGCTCCAAGCCATGCCTTTCTGTTTCTGAAATTTTTTTTTTTTAAATTAAACAGAGGCCACGCCTCTGGCATGGCAAAATTTCGGCCCCATGCAAAAAAAATTTTCAATTAATTTTTTTTTTTTTAATAAAAATTGAAGAGGCCATCTATTTTTTTCTTCTGAAAATGGAAGAGGCGTGCATGCATATATACATATATATATATATTATATATTATATATGTATTCTATATTATATATTATGTATATTATATAGTATATATTGTATATATTATATATTGTGTGTATTATATACTATAATATATTACATAATTATATATTATGATATATATATCATATATTGTATTTACTATATATATTAAAATATATAATGCACTATATGTTGTATATAGACTAAAATATTTACAATATAATAAATATTTACAAGTAATATGTAAATTATGATACACATAATTTATAAGAGATATAATTTTTATAAATAAATATATAACATATATAATTTGTTAAAAAATATTTTACTTAGTATGAATTAATTAATTATTTAATTTTAATTTTGTAACTTAATATAAATTAATTAAAATTTAATATAAATTTATTAGCATTTGAATTGCTTAATAACCAGTAATGTAAAAATATTGATACTCTATTATGTACTTTTATTTTTCATTTTTTCATTGTATATGAATTAATAATTACAAAGAAAAAAATCACAAACATAAACTAATACTAATGTCATGCTTATCAATTTCAAATTATTCAAATTAAAAACTAAAATAACTTTCGCATCACCATATCAATTCAAACTTAATAGTAAACAACTCAATTTAATATACTTTCAAAAATTTAAAAACCAACCTGATATTTGTGGGTCAAAATCTTCCTTCTCCAATTTAAGATTTCTAACCAAACTGAAAAAAATTCAAAAAAAAAAAATTACAATATATCATCTTAACAATACAAAATTAATAACATAAAATAATTAAAAATAAAAAATTATAATCTTCAACAGCATAAATTAAAATTTTACATTATTTTACTTTATTTTAAACACAATTTATTCTTCTTTGTATCTTCTTCTTCCTTCTCTCTTTGCTTTTCCTCTTCAATTTTTCTTGCACCTGTTGCAGCCTCAGCACTACCACTCTTTCGTTTCAAAAATTTGAGGAAGAGTAATGAATAATGAAGGAATCGGTTGTGTATAAGTAAGACCAATGACACTGTACAGGAAAAAAAAAAAATTCTCCACAAGAGGCGTGCCTTGCAGGCACGCCTCTTGTCTCAGTTTCAATAAAAAAAAAACAAAATATGGAAGAGGCGTGGCTTCTTAATTAAAATATATATATTATATATATATGCATGCAAGAGGCGTGGCCTCTCCTCCATTTTCAGAAGAAAAAAATGCATGGACCTCTTCAATTTTTATTAAAAAAAATAATAATAATTGAAAAAAAAATTTGCATGGGGCGAAAATTTTGTCATGTGAGGCCACGCCTCTGTTTAATTTAAAAAAAAAAAAAATTCAGAAACAGAAAGGCGTGGCTTGGAGCCACGCCTTACGCTATTTTTGTAAACTTTCTCAAACCACGGTAATTTTGTAAAGTTGCGCCTTTTTTGCTGTATTTTGATAAATTAGCCTGGTTTAGCTGCAAATAACCTGGTATCTTTAAGGAGTTCCATAGTGTAGTGGCGTTGAGAAAGGAATATACTTGATGTGTTTCTAGTAATTTCCAAGCCAAGGAAGTACTTCAAGGGGCCAAGGTCTCGGAGCTTAAACTGTTGCTGAAGAAGATTTCGGAACTTGTCAATTATCGTGAGGGAAGGGCCGGCTAGGATAATGTCGTCCACATAAACGAGGAGAGCCAAGAATGTATCCCTATGTCCATAGGTGAATAAACTGTGGTCAGATTGAGAATGAGTAAAATTGAGATGTAAGAGAGTGGAGGATAACTTTGAAAACCACTATCGGGATGCTTGTCGGAGACCACAGAGAGTCTTCTGTAGTTTACAAACAAGGTTGGATACCATGTTGAGTATTTGGCAGATGGTGGCTCGGTGGGAGATCCATATGCACTTCTTCGAATAAATCTCCATTGAGAAAAGCATTGCTAATATCCAGTTGGTAAAGATGCCATTTATGGATACCAGCAAGGGCTAATAAGAGTTGGACGCTGGTGAGCTCTGTGACTGGCGAAAAGGTGTCAAGAAAGTCAATTCATTCCTGCTGGGTGTACCCTTTTGCAACTAAACGAGCTTTATACCTATAAACATTGCCATCAGCATGGAATTTGATCTTATATATCCAGTGACATCTAATGGAATGTTTGTGAGGTGGTAAAGGAACAATGATCCAAGTTTTATTAGCTTCAAGAGCCTATAATTCAACTTGCATTGCATCTTTCCACTCCTGGAATTTTACCGCTTGTTGGTATGTGGAGGGCTCAAAGTGAGTAGATATATTTAGAAGAAGGGACTTGTAAGAAGGTGAGAACCGAGAGTATGAGATATGATGGGAGATGGGATATCTGGGATGATCTAGAAGTGGTTGAGAGTGAAGGAGGGCGCAATGGTAGTCCCTGAGATAGCTGGGCATTTTAGTAACTCTGGAGGATCGCCTTAAAGGAGGATTCTGATTAAGAGGAGTGATAGATTGGGAATGATCGATGGTAGTGTGTTGAGTGAGATTGGAAGAGAAAGGAGGACAACTTATGTCATTGATAAGGGTAGGAAAAACGAGGTTCGGGAATGGATCAAGGAGAGGAGTGATAGGAGATATTTCTTTGAAAGGGAAGACACCTTTATGAAAGGTGACATTGCGGGAGGTGATAATTTGTTTAGTGCTTGAATAGTAGATACATAGGCTAGGCATCCGAAGGTTTTGAGGTGATCGTAAGTTGGCTGAGTATGATGAAGAAGCTCGAAGGGGGATTTGTTATGAAGAATAGGAGTGGGAATACGGTTTATTAGATAGGTGGCTATGAGGATAGTCTCATTCTAGAGAGTTAGAAGAAGAGAATATTGAAAATAAAGAGCATGGGCAACATTAAGGAGGTGTTGGTGCTTTCTTTCAACAATGGCATTTTGCTGAGGAGTTTCAACACATGATTTTTGATGGATGATGCCATGTCAGTGAAAGAAGTCATGTAGTAAGAATTCTTTGGCATTGTCAGTGCGTATTTTCGTGATAGAGGCATTGTATTGAGTTGAAATGTAAGTGTAGAATCTAGGAATAATGCTGGAAACTTTAGATTTGTGTTTTATTAGATATGTCTAGGTGTATCGAATACAATCATCAACTAAAGTAAGAAAGAAGCGGTGTCCCGTGTGTGCAGGGGTAGATAAGGGGCCCCAAATGTCTGAATGAACTAGATCGAATGGGGATTGGGATACGTTATTGTGAGATAGAAAGGGGAGGCGCTTCTGTTTAGCTAAAGGACAGACAGTACAAGGAGTTTGGTTTTCATTGAGATTACAATCTAAGAAGGGCTTGAGAGCTTGGAGTCTTTTGGCAGACGGATGGCCCAACCGGTTGTGCCATAGGTGAGCCGAGATCTTATTTATGGAACTGGTAGCAGATTCAAGGAGAGAGTTGGAGTTATGCATGTAAATGTCAGCAATTTTGTTACCCTTGCCAATCGTTTTCAAGCTCTGGCGATCCTGAATGAGAAAATAGTCAGTACAGAAAGTAATAGTAAGATGTTGATTGTGCTGGAGAAGAGCACTGATTGACATAAGTTGCAAATTGAACTCAAGGACATATAAAACATTGTAGAGAGTTAGGTAAGGGCTAAAAGTAATGTCACCTATAAAATGCATCGGGATAGTAGCACGATTAGGAAGAGAAACAGTGGAATTTTGTATGGGAATTAAGTTGTGAAACAAACTGTAATTCAAGCAAACATGTCTGGAAGCTCCAGAATCCACTCTCCACATGTTAGAGGAGACGGTGAAATTAATAGAGGCACATATACCTGTAGTGTGTGAATGAGAGTGAACGTTACTGTCTGTAGATTTAGTGGATGAAACAGCAAGAGTGGAAAAGAGGTCCATCAACTGAAGATATTGAGAGGAAGTCAGAGTTTGTAGAAAATTGTTAGTGTTGTCATGAGGAAGATGGTCCGAGAGTTGATTGATGCTAGTGTTGATAGGAGAATTACTGGAAGGTTGTGGAGGTTGACTGCGAGGATTGAACTTGAAGCTTGGTGGATAACCGTGAAGTTTGTAGTAAGTATCCACCGTGTGACCGTGGCTAGAACAATGAGTACAAAACGATCTTTCCTTTTTGGTGCCTCTAAAATTAGTAGAGCCAGGAAGTTTGTTGGGAGTCTTGTTGGAATCTAACTTCAGAGTGTATGCCACATTCATAGAAGGATCAATACCAGAGTGATTTCCAACGGATCGCTGTTGTTCCTTCTGTGCAACAAGAGAGAAAACTTTGCTGAATAGCGGCATAGGATTGAGCAGTAAGATTTAGCTCCGGATCTCAGGATAGGACTCATGTAGCCCCATGAGAAAAGCAAGAACATATTCTCGGTTGTAATGATCTGTGAGTTCAAGCATAGCACCACATGAGCAGTTTCTGCAAGTGCAATGAGGCCTAAAGTTGCTGAGTTCTTCCCACACAGTTTTGAGTCTAGTGAAATACACTGCAACAGAGTTGTTTCCTTGCGTGAGATTGATGAGTTCATACCAGAGCTAGAAAAGGCGCAGACCGGTGCTTTGTTGGAATCTTTCCAAATCTCATGAGCATTATTGGAGAAAATGATGCTTGCCGAAATCTCTTTTGATACCGAATTGAGTATCCAAGAGATGACCAAATTATTGTTTCGGATCCATGCAATGAGAAGACGCAGATCATCCGTCGACGACTTAGGAATGGAACCATCAATGAAGCCTTGTTTGTTCTTCACAGACAGGGATATACACATAGCACGACTCTAGTGGCATAGTTTTTGCCAGTGAGTTGCTATGAGACGAGCACCAGTCTCAGACCATCGGAGTGGTGGAGGAAGTTCGGATTATAGCTCTCATCCGTGGCGGAATGACCATCAGAGGTGATAGAATTGAAAGATCGGGCAAGATCCATGAAGAAAAGTTGGAAAATTGACCGAAAGAAGATCGGAATTAGAGAAGAAGAGCAAAAACCGGAGGAAGCTTATCGGTGAGATTTCTACTGATACCATATTGAGGCTGTAAAGTGGCGTGGAAAGCAATGCAGCTGAGGGAAAAGAAAAGTGCGCATTAATGAGGGTTACAACACTATTTATATACAAGTTGACGGATAACAAATCCTAACCGATTCTGTTGTTGACAGCTAACTCTATTGAATATTAAATACAGAAGAAAGGCACGCAAAATACATGCAGAGACACGAGAGAAAAAATACACGCGCTCTAATAATTATTTCAAATTTCTCAACTTCTCCAATGTGGATCAAATGATATGATATCTAGTTTATTAACTGTTGTGCATCGATGATCTTTAAGATTAATTTCTTTACTTGAAGTATAGTTGCAAAATCTCAAAATTTTCAATTCAAAAATTTCCACATGAGGTATGAGCACTGTTCATGCATGATCTACTGTGGGCATTTATTGCAACAAAAGATCTGCAATTTTGTATTCATTGGCACTTGTATGTATTGGTACATGAATTAAGATTGTAGATGGAATATCAACTATAATAAAACATAGTGAACTACAAGTATCTACATCAACACATGAATTGAAATTGAAAACGAAACACTAACTCAATAAAACATAGTAAATTGTGTTAACTTATCTCCTGATGATGAGAGCCAAACATAGATTAATGAATATATCACGTCTCATATGTAATTAAGTGCTGGCCGATCCAATTCTACCATCGGTTAGCATTATATATTGATTTTAGGCATGCACAAAGGTGGCCATGGCAGCTCTAGTAATATGAGGGCCGGGGGCGGGGGGCGGTCCCGGTGGGGTAGGAGTGGGGGTCTTGGGGAGGAGGATATGTATGTATATATGTATATGTATATATACGTATATATATGTATATATATATAATATATATACAAATATTATAGGAGTGTTTTTGGTTATGTATATATAAAAATATATATGCATGCATGTACAGATATTATAGGAGCGCTTGGTTTATTTTCTCAAAATAAAATTGTTTTGGAAAAATATAGTCAAACATATACTCATTTTCCTTCAAAAATACTAAAATAATTTTTCCTAAAATATCCCTTCTTATCGTTCATTTGGCCCCCAGAATATATAGGTGGACCTGAACATAATCCAATCGAATTTTGGGGGATCAAATTGCTACAATTCCGAACCTCTCTGGTAGACCTGGCAAAATTCAACTCACACTCGCGGGTACCCAAAAAAATACGGGTAATGGGCCTTGTTCTCCTACCCAAAAAATTGCGAGTAATTTTATCCGTACCCAATTTACCAGCCATCTTTTGGCCCATTTTTTTGGCATGTAATGGAATTTAAGTTTGAACTTTTCAATGTGATGTACTTTAAATTTGGTAGATTTTGAATACTTAAGATATAAGTTTTAAAATACAATATTATTAATATGCTTTAGGTATTTATTCAATTTAATGTTTGAAGTTCGTAGTCTTTTTTTTTTTTTTTTTAGTTTTACTCAGTTAATATTTGAGTAACATCAGATTTACCTTTAAATATTAAAAAAAATAAATTTAAGGGTACCCGCAGGTTACCCATTACCCATCATCATGGGTAACGGGTCCCCTACCTCATACCTAATAAAAAATGGATAAATTTACCCAATCCGTTGGTACCCATCATTGGGTTACCCATGGGTACCCAATTGCCAGGTCTACTCTTTGGAAGATGGTTGGCAATAACTGAAAGTTCATGGGAGGTAGGTGCAATTTTCTCCAAATTCCATTACCTACCATATATTTGGCATTTTCTGCGCATTGATATACTAAATGTTGTACTTAAAAAAATCCAAATATTATGTTGGGATCAAATCGATTGCTTACTCGTATTATTTAACTTATCAATGCTAGTGTTTTTTTTTCTTTTTTTTTTCTAATTTTTTTTATATTGCTCATTGCTATATTTACTCTTCAGCCCTTCTATTCCAACTTTCTATTGTGCAGTGCGCACTGATGGTCTTTAAGATTAATTTCTTTAGAGCAAATTTTTAGTACAATTGCAAAATCTCAAAAAGTTTTCCCAAAAAATATGAATATACATTACAAAAACAATAGTATTATTGACAAAAAAAATAAGTGACAGTGTAAAATTGTCACTAATAATACATTAAGTGATAATAATTTTTATTTTATCACTAATAATGACATTTTCTAAGTGACAAATTTTTTTGTTTGCAATGATATGACTTAATAGTGACAAAAACTAATATTTTAAGTTATCATCATTAACAATTAATGACACATTTATAACGACAGCATAGTGACAGTATAAATTATCACTATAAATATTTGTGAAACGATTTTCATTATTTCTAAGCTGTCATTATAGGTGTATCACTAATTGTTAATGATGTCAACTTGAACACTATTCTTGTCACTATTCAGTTTGTAAAGATCAGTAGGATGACAACATATAAAGCTTTTGTTAGTTAATATATATTATTAGTATTTTTTTTTTCTTGTAGTGATGATCCATTTTACTCGTGGGCACATATGCAAGATAATATATAAAACAGGCTGGAGATTCTATTTTGAATTTTTTATTCCAACTAATATTTTGTTTTCTAATCTATTACATATATATGTCAACTATAGGTGATTCACAATTATTTTTTTAAAATAAATATTTCATATACTTTACATGTACTCTGACCAAAAATTGAAGATGAAAAATCAATTGAAATAAAACATATGACTGTCTTAAATCATCTTGTAATTAATGAGAGCCAACTATAAATTAATTGATCATGGCGATTAAGGACTAGCTTTGTTGGAAATAAGCTTTTAAATTTTTTCAATTTTTTTTTTATTTTCAACAATTTCATTCTATTATGTGTTTTAATGTCATAACTAAATTTCCTATTTGTTTGATTTATTTTGTATTTATGGCCTCAATATCATTTTATTTAATAGAATTTTGATCATTTATTTTACAATTATAGGGCCTAATTTGAAACACCCCCGAAATTCGATATTTTTGAAAAATAAGAATTTAGAAATCAAGAAATTGGTTGATCAAATTTTAGGGCTCGAAAAATTAACAAAAAGGACTTGATTGTAAAAATTTTGGAAGTTTTGGGGTCAAAGTGCAAATAAGCAAGACTTGATTGGATCATTTTCTAACTTTTAGGGTTGCATGGCTAATATTTTAGGTCAAAGGGGAGCTATGTTATATATTCTATTTCTTGGGCTTGATTGAGGGCTGGCCAAAATTTTGGGGTCATTTTGTAATGAAAGAAAAGTGCCTATTATAAATATAAGAAATTTCGTTTCAACCCCCCAATATCTTCCTTCTTCACCGAAACACCATTCTCCATCTCACAGGTGATTCACCGGCAACACTTCGAAAAATCAAAAACCACTCCGATGCCATCTTCTTCCCCTTGACCTCAGCATCACATCCATGCCACATGCATCATGTTTTGGTAGGCAAAAACCACCGAAAAGTGAGGAAGAATCTTGGTCACGGTGGGAGGTTGACAGGTTTGCCATCCTGGCGACTTTTCGCAACTGACCAAGGTAAGGTTTTGACGGGTTGAGCGTGTTGAACAAGTTAGTAACCACAATTTCATGAACCAGCGACCGACGGAGCTGAATTGGGAGTGGTGGCAGTGGTCAGTTGAGTTTTCCGGCCAATTAGCCCTCAATTCTATAGCAATTGTAAAAATTGACTTGGCGGTTTGCTTAGTTGAGCTGAAAGGCATATTTTGGTGGTGGTTTTGGCCTTTTGGGCGGATGGCGGTAGCAGCATGGCCGCGGAGCTGGGACAAATTTTTCAGCTCGTCGTGAGGATCGTGACGGTGCTCTCAATTTGTGATTCCGACGCTTCTATAGTTGGATCTTGGGTAAAGAGTTGGACTGGGGACTTCATATACACACACACACATATGTCGTACCATTATTTAATAAATCTTGTATATTGCCACGAATGGGGATTTAATATATGATTTAGTGTGTATATATCTCATGTATGGATTATTATACAGTTTAGTGGACCTGGATTCAAATTAAAATGAGGATTTTGGGTAATTAAGTTAATTGAAGGATTTAAACCCTAACTTGTGGATTTTATGGATTTGGAACCTAAGTGACAAAGACTGGATTATTTAAGATCATATGGAATCAAGACTTGGGACATGCATGTATCGTTATAAGCTTAGTGAACTTGAATTTGTATTATTTTATGATAAATTTTGGGATTTATTAGGTTAATCAAAAGAGAAAACCCTAATTTGGTGAATTTGGGACTTAAGTGACAATAATTTGATTAATTAAGATAATTAGACTATTATTGCTGATTTAGGATGATGATATGAGGTTAATTATATAAATAAGGACCTAATTATGCCCTTTTGTTAGTACCAATATAAACCCCATATATATTCCCGTATTAACGGCATAATTAGCCGTACCATAATGATAGTACTGATCGAACCCTAAAACTGCCATATTTAGCGAATAGCTATCGATTTTAGACTGTTAATAGTAAGATTGTAATTATTGGAGATTATTAAGGTCAATTAAGGATTTTGATCGTGAATTTATTCCTTTGGATAGGTGATAAAGAAGTGGGTCCTGCGGAACAATAGTCGGCAACGACAGTTTTTTGAGATTACGAAGGTGATGGTCGGCCAACCTGGCACTTCTTTTACTTATCTGTTATTTTGTTAAACCCTTATAAGGGTTTCCTGTTTCTGTACTATATCCTGATTTATTGAAATTTGTGAATTGTTCAAAATCTATTTGTTATCTGTTAGTTGACTTATATACCCCTGTGAGGGTTATTTCTTGATCATGCTCTATTATGACTTGTTCATGTCCATTCTAGCACCTAGAACATCTCGCTTGTTATCTGTCATTCTGTTATCGTACTTGTTCCTGATCAGTACTTGTTATTGTCTTGTTATCCATTATCTTTCTGTTATATGTATGGAGATATGCTTGGGCCGAGTGCCAATCCTAGTAGAATGCTTGGGTATCAGTAATATGCCAGGGATACTCCTAGGTATCAGTAATATGCTAGGGATACTCCTAGGTATTAGCCATATGCTAGGGATACTCTTAGGTATTAGCAGTGTGCCAGGGATACTCATGGGCATCAATAATGTGCTAGAGATACTCCTAGGCATCTACCATGTATCAATTTGTCTCGCTTGGATATGTCTGACTGATTGGAATAAGGTTGTTCTAATATACATGTTAAGTTTGTTCCATTGAACTGCATATGACTCATGTTTGTTTATTCTAACTATATCCGAACGTTTGTAAACTATTCATGGAGCAATAAGGAAGGAGAGATTCCTTTTTGCTTAACTTGTTACCACATGTTTCTTGATATGTTCTGTTTTAACTATAAATTAAGATCTGTTGAGTTGATTTTTCCTCGATAGATCCCTTTTTTGCCTATGATTACGATTGTCCCTCACTAAGTCCTTTGGACTTACCCCCCGTATTTCTTTGACTTTCTCAGACAGGAATTAAGTGATGAACTGGAACTCCAGGTTCGGATTGGTGAGCACATTTTGTAATAGAAAACGATTGTATATGCTTATGGGTTTTCTTGGACATTTTGTATATCGTGGAGATGATGTGATATGTTAGGATGAATTAAATATTTGTGGTATGTATATGGTATGCTGCATATTATGGGACCACTGATGGTTGGTAGTTAATACTAGTGTTGTATGTTACGGGATCATCTAAGGCTTTTAGTTAATGTTTTGTGAAGGTTTGCTTAAGTTGAAATCCGTTACTATTTCTGATAAGTTTGAAAAATTTTGCTATAGGTTTATTGAATGTTTATGGGTTCAGATTTAAGTCTGAACTGAGTGACGCCTTAGCTTAGATGCTATTTCGAGTGGGGGCATCATATAATTATAATTGGATTTATGGTATTTTTATGATGGCTTTATTGGCCCATTAATTCTTTCTAATGGTCAAACTTTTTGCCATTATATAAAGGGGCCATAATCTACTATGGGCATATAGAGTTGATAAGTTTTGAGTCTTTCATATTATCCTCCCACAAGAACTTCGTGTTTTGGCAACATGACTATAGACTGATTCCTAATCTCCTCGTAGTCGTGCACATGGGGTGAGACACCGCTGAGCGCTAATAAAGTTTTATCTTGGAGTTATGAAAGAACTAGCAATATGTTATATCTATAATTTTCTCTTTTTAATGAAAGAAACTTTAATCTTATGGTCTATAACTTGTTTCAAACTAATTGACTAACTTAGTTATTTGATTCAAGAGGAAATAAAGTTTGAGAACTTGTTCCTATTTACAGTTCCCCAATCATTCAGAGCACAGTCCTTAATCGTTATCTTTCAATAGAAAATAATTTAATTAAAAAAGAACCATTGGATTACATAATAGACTTTAAATAACAGAAAAGTCATTTTACAAAAAAAAAAAAAAAATTGTTTAAACAGAAATATATATATATATATGCTCAAATTCTTATTTACAAAACAATGAAGGACTAATTTTTCATGCTCTTCTACTTTTCTTTCTTCCTTACCTTTTTTTCCTCTCCTACACAATTTATAAATATATTGTATATTCTTCCTAAAATTAATCCCACAAAACCAATCCCATAAGTTTTCTTAATTGTAATATTGAATTTTTTATTATTTATCAATATAATTAACATCAATACTTTGGTAACCTAAATGTATGTACGGAAGAACAGCATGTCAAAACGATTAGTACAAAAAAAGTGAAAATAATTATCACCCTATTTTAACCAAGCCATTATAAAAATATCAAAGTCGCTCAACTGTTTTTCCTTTCAACTTACCAAACGCTTGGATTTTGCGCTAAACAAACAAGATTTGGCATACTAAAATGTAGTCTAATTTGCTGTATGTTCTAAATAGGAAGTGATACAATAAACAATATAGGAAATTTTATCCCATAAAGGATAGATGTTGAGAATAAAGTAAATAATTTTAAATTCAGAAAAACTCTATTAGTTTTTATTTTTATTAGGGTTGTTGATATGGACGGATCCCGGGGGGGCCGGGGGGGGGGGCGTAGGGGCCATTGCACCCCCCCACCCAAACTTATTATAAATAAATGTATATAAATATATATTAATTTTTTATTAATTAATCTTTAAATAATCTGAATTTTAAAAGATAAATTATTTAATATTAATTAAAATAATTATTTTTAATATTGATTCATTAATTTCTGAAAGATCTAACTTTTCTTGTTGGATCTTAAATAAAAAATTATTTTTTTAGATTTATAGGGTTATATTTAATTTATTTTTAACTAAAGATAAAACTAAAATTTATTGACTAATTTTTTTACCTTTTTTAATTTTGTAAAACTCAAAAGAATTAGTTACATATTTGTAATTAAGCAATCAAGTTGTTGGCCTGGTGTCATCATCTTCACAAATATAAATGTAACATATTAGGAATTCAAAGCCTAACAAACTCTTAGCATGCATATGTATAAATAAAAAAATAAAAAAATAAAAAAAATTAAATTAGGCTCACTAGGTCACTTCTATTTTATTTATTCAAAAAAAAAATATTATTATTGTTTACTCAAAGAGTACCTTGAGGAACTTGCAAAACAACAAAATTATCTTTTTTAATTTCAACGAGACTAAAATAAAAAGACAAAGATAAGTAAATATTTAAAATAAAAGTGGATTTTTCTTCATCTTTCAAAAGCTAAAATTGATGAAAAAACTTTTTCCGCTATAAATATTGTGAAGAACAGTCTTAGATAGCCTTAGGACCTATGAGACTTTCAAAACAACCAAAATATCTCCTTTTTTACCTTCAAGATTAAGATAAAAAGATAAAGATAAATGAATATATGTATAAAAAAAAAAGAATTTTTCTTTGTCTTTCGACGGCTGCAATTGAAAGAACTTTTTTCGTTATCAATACTATCAAAAATAATCTTAGAAATAAAATAGAAGATAAAATTTTAGATGTTTGCTTAGTTATTTATATAGAGAAGATACAACTAAAGTTTTGACATTGATTCAATTATTTTCAACTTTTATGAAAATATACATTCAAATTATGAATTATAAAATTTATATTTGGACTTTTATAATCTAAATTCTCCCCCCCCCCCACACTCTTATTTCTGGATTTGTCCCTGGTTGTTGGTAGATATTAAAAAATTTCATTATTGTTCGCACTTATATTTGTTTATGAAAATATTACCCAATCCATTTAAAATAGATATTATCTATATTCAACTACTAAGTATTCGGATGTAGATAAATAATATGATAACTACATATTTGATCCATTTAATATCCACTCTAAATTTGTATTCAATTAGACATAGTCAGCTGAGATTCTTTCTCTGCTTTAGAAGTTGTTATTCTTGGGACAAATTGTGCTAGGTTTCACCAAAAACATTAGGGTCATTCTCCAGGATCGCAAGGCTTTAATGTTATGTCCTTTCTTATTTTATTGTTTTAGGAGTTGTTCTTCATGATTGTATTATGTTCTACTCTATATTTAATGCAATTGTATGGGTTTCTACCGAAAAAATGCATTGCATTATAAATTAATGTATTCAAATATTCAATGCATTTGGATATCTAAATAATCATAATTGAATAAGGATATTTGAATTATTATAACTAAATTTGATTTTTGAATAACTATATTGAATACAAATATATTTGAATTTATTTAACATCCTTCAAATTTAGATTAAAATGCTATTATCAGAATATCCGTTGGATATGAGTACAAATATGAATAGTATATAAATTATTTGGATATGAATATAAATAATTTGTATTCAATTCATTTAGTATTCATTTACTTTCATGCTTTAAAAATAATGGTGTTCAATGTATATCCGAAGGTAGCAACTAAAACTTTAGAGTAGACTTCACATTCCCCAAGCATAGAAATGTAAATATTACTGGTTAGAATCCATAGGAATAAAAGTGTAACAATAACATTACAAATATTAGTCAAAAACATGACAAGCGAACCACAAACTTTGCAACTACAATACCCAATGCAAATTCGAAATAGGCAGCTAGAAACCACCAGGCAAACACATGCTCAAACTTTCACACATAAAATTTTCTATTTCAGCCGTAAGATCCAATTTTCATTCTTCAAAGTGCCTCCTTTTGTTTGGACAACTTCCACACCACTTGCAACACTAAACTGATTCATTAAAACGATGAACTGAGCATAGCAGAAATCATGCAGTCCGACTGTGGAGATTGCTCAGCAAGTCAGCATAGTTCAAACCATCAATCATAATTTTCAAGAAATATGTTGTCAATTTAATGAGCGATTAAAATCAACTATATATAAGTAGAGCGCAGGGGCTCCAATTAAACGGATGCGCATATAAGCCATTAATGGAACAAACTCATGTCTTCTCATGCTCAGCAAATTAAAATATCATATATCAATGAAAGTAATTAACTCAGCGTAAACATAATATAATCTGACTTCAACTATGTTAGAACAGTTTATGTTCCCAATATATAGAAAAAATTAAGAAAAACTCACTTGTTGAAAATTTAGTAGTGATGAATTGCTTAAAGAGATCCAAATAACCGTCATGACTTGATGAGTTCCTCTTCTTCCCATGAAGAATGGACAGAAACTTGCGAGAATTCATATTCTTGTATCTGCTTTACAGAATCCACCGCTGAAGGGCAGTCAATGAGCTCAATCGTTTTAAGACTGTATATATCTTCAAGTTGTCGTAGGTCTTTTAATTTGTAGCAGTGCCTAATGATTAAGTGCTCAAGCGATTGGAGGCAGTGATAACCATCGACTTCCCAGTACTCGAGATCGGTATCCTCAATCAGTAGATATCAAAGCTGCTCGAATTCCCCATCGTTTGTTATCCACCCCGGCCCTTGGAAGGCATAGCATCGCAATTTAAGCCCTTAAAGATTTGGCAATTGAGCAATCATTCTCATGTATTCCCAGGGATATCCAAACCCACTCAAACTCAACTTTTTGAGGCCAAATGGAAAAGCAGTTGTAATAGAAGAAACAACCTGAGTCTTGGGATTAGGATTCATAATGACACATTTGAGCGATTCTAGTTTATGGAGATGGGAAAGATGATCAAAGCAGCACAATGATTCCCCAGTGTTAGGCACTAATTTAATTTCAATTCCCAATTTTTGCAGATTGGGGATTCTTTCAAGAACACCTTTGGTGCAACTGTCAGCATTGACATCTGAAATTGTTAAGAGGTTTGGTAAGAAATCAGAACCATCACAAGGAGGATCTGGTAGGTTGCCTCCCATGAATTGAAGATGCTTCAGTTCTTTTTGTTAGGTTTTCCTCCTAGGACAACAATTTTGATCATGCCTCTTTTTGGTCAAAAAGGAATAACTTAATTGTGCAAGGAAGTTTTCTATTTTTGATAGGTGCAACTTGTATGGTAACAATTTGATGCAGCTAATCTGGAACTTCCCATGATTAGAGACAGATGTATTTTTGGCAAGTTACCGTTGCAACATTCAAGGAGAAAATTAAGCCATTTGGAATCACCATTGAAAATCTCACAACTCAATTGTTTAAGTTTGTCAGTGAGCAATTCTAAGTAGTTAGGATTATTTCCATTACGCTTCCTATATATTTCTCAATATCCCAGTAGAATATAAAGAGTGTTCTCCATCTCTTCTCTATGAGGTTTTGGAAGTTAGCGCTGCTCATTGTACTTGATCTCTTTGCTTTGCTAATAATATTTGCACGTTCAAAATCCTAAGTCATCTGACTTAGGTATTGGAGTAGGCTTGCTGAACCACTATAATTATAGTGTCTCATTTACTTATCTCTTTGCCTCTCTGGAATTTCAGTTATATTTGAAAGTTCCAGTTTATTCACTGTTTTACTGATTGGCTCCTTTGAGTCTTTTATCCCTTTGGGTTCATATTGTCTTTTAATTGGCATCGGAGCCGAGGGCTCATATATATAAGCTTAACAACTTGAGCTAAAAGTTCCTAATGGCTACTTCTAGCTTTGATGTGTATGCAGAAGGTCAATCCCACACACATCCCTCTCTATTCGATGGGACCAACTATTCAACATGGAAGAACAAGATTGAGGAATTCTTTATAGCACTAGACTATGATTTATGGAGCATAGTTATTGATGGGCCCCTTGTCCCCACCAACAAAGGCAAATCCTCAACAGGAAGACTGGAACTTACAGCTAAGGATAAAAGAATGCTCTCAATGAATGCAAAAGTAAAAAAATATCCTTTCATGTGCTCTAGTCAAAGAAGAATGCAATCGTGTGAGCACATGCACTTCCGCCAAGGATATATGGAACATGCTCTAAGTCACCCACGAAAGGACTTCACAAGTAAAATTAGAGCGTATTACATTATTTACTTACTAATATGAGATATTTTCTACAAAAACAGGTGAAACAATCAGCCAAATGTATGCTCGATTCATGGAGATAGTAAATCCCATGTTTGCACTGGGTAAAACAATGTCTGAAAGTGAACAAGTGCGGAAGATCCTAAGATATCTACCTAAGGAGTGAAATCCTAAAGTTACTGCAATCTATGAGGCCAAAATCCTGGAAAATCTAACTATGGGAGAGCTAATAGGATCACTCACATCTCACGAAATGACACTTCTTAGCAAGGAAGAAAGTTCTGACAACAAAAATAAGAAAAATATTGCTTTCAATGTTGAACAAGGTGAATGGAATGATGATCCTGCTAACATGGATGAAGAAATGGTCAATGAAGAAATTGCCATGATAACCATATGACTTTTGATACCCAAGTCAGAAATCGCTTCAAGAGAGACCCCAGAACATACCCAAGAAGAAACACTGGGGAATTTCGATCTGAGCAAATCGTCTGTCATGAATGCCATGAAGTAGGACACAAAAGGCTGGACTGCCCAAAACTGAAACAAAGTCCTAAAACTGAGAGAAATCCAAAACAAAGAGCCATGACTATCACTTGAGATGATTCGGACTTAGATTAGTTTGATAATGAAGAAAACTGTCTCATGGCTGACAAACAGGTAACTTCACCATCTCAATTAAGTTCCAGCAGTTTTGATGTTGATTATGATAAAGATCTTGATATTCACATAGAATGCCATAATCAACTCAATAAACTTCAAATAGAAATAAATCTCTTTAAGGAACAATTAGAAAATACTCTTAATGAAAAAGAAGAGCTAGTACATCATTATGATAGAATTATAAAGAAAAACTCTGAGGAAAGAAACAAACTAGTTGAGAAAAACCAGTATCTTGAAAATGAAATTCGATTTTTGCTTGACAATAATTATAATCTGAAAAGATCTCTAAAGGGCGAAAACAAAGTTGATTCTAGTTATAGAAACGCAAGATTTCTCAAACAGACTTGTCAATATTGTTCTAGAAAAGGTCACATGGCTCACAAATGTCCCATAAGAAGAGAAACTAGAGTCAAGTATATGTGGGTGCCGAAATCTAACAATTCAGGACCCAACAAAAATTGGGTACCTAAGTTCTCAAACTCTTGTGTTGCAGGAACCAGTCAAGAGGGGAAGTTCAAATGGATCTTTGGTATCTGGACAGTGGTTCCAGATACATGACAGGAAAAAGTTATTCTTTTCTGAAATACAAGACTATAATGAAGGAAATGTACTATTCGCAGACAGCACAAAGGGAAAAATCATTGGAAAATGAATAGTTGGTATTAGAGATAGAACTTCCATTGAAAACGTATGGTTGGTAGATGGGCTGAAACATAATCTTCTCAACATAAGCCAATTGTGTGACAATGGCTACTAGGTATAATTCAAACCCTCAAAATGTGTAGTGACCAAGCATGATGAAACCATTTTTACTACAATCAGAGAAAGAAACATATATTGCATAAATCTAGATGATCTGTCCAACCAAAATGTTGAATGTTTAGTTGCTACTAATGAATCTTAGTGGACTTGGCATAGACGCGTTGGTCATGCTAACGTGGAACTCTTAAACATTTGGTTAAAAAGGATTTGGTGAAAGGCATTCCTAAGATAAAGTTCACAAAAAACAAAATATGTAATGCGTGCATGAAGGGAAAACAAGTGAAAATATCTTTTCAACCAATAAATGACATTGCATCATCAAAACCACTGGAACTTCTGCATCTTAATTTATTTGGTCCCATGAAAACACAATCTCTTGAAGGAAATAAATATGTTTTTGTCATAGTTGATGATTTCTCTCAATATACTTGGGTTAGATTTCTCAGACATAAAAATAAAGCTTTGCATCATTTCATTGCTCTCTCTAAAAACATCCAAAATGAAAAAGAGCTTATGATTAAAACCATCAAGAGTGATCATGGCATGAAATTTGATGACCATAACTTTGCTATTTTTTGTAATGATCTTGGTTACACTCACAACTTTTCTGCTCCAAGAACACCCCAACAAAACGGGGTGGTTGAAAGAAAAAACAGAATTTACAGGAAATGGCTCGAACAATGTTAAATGAGTATGATCTTCCAAGACGTCTCTAGGTTGAAGTAGTCAACAAAGCCTGCTACATCATTAACAGAATCTTCCTGAGACCTTTCATCAAGAGAACTCCCTATGAACTCTGGAAGAGTAACATACCTAACATATCCTATTTTCACGTATTTGGATATAAATGTCATATCTTAAATGATAGACATCACCTTGCTAAATTTGATTCAAAATTAGGCAATATTTTTTGGTTATTCAACAAACAGTAAAGTGTATAGAGTATTCAACAAAAGAATGAGGACAATACAAGAAACCATGCATGTGGTATTTGATGAAATTGACCCTCGAACCGCCAAGGATTCCTTGAGCATCGAATCTGCAGGTTTTAATCAAGTGATAGAAGAACTTCAACAGGAAAAAGGAAGGAGAAAAAGATACATCCAAAAATCTCACTGAGACTGTCTCAACTTCAAGTGGAACTTCTAATGATGGAACTAAAGATAAAATCAGTAAGTTCAAACATGTCTCAAGCCATCCTACTCAAAACATCATTGGGGATCTATCCGCTGAAATCACAACAAGGTCCAAAACCCAAATTAATGATTCTCAATTCTCTGACCTTGTGTTTCTATCCCATGCAGAACCATGTAACATAATTGAGGCACTGAATGATGACTCCTGGCTAAGGGCTATGAAAGAAGAACTCAATCAGTTTGAGAAAAATCAGGTTTTGGAACTTGGTAAGGAGACTTTATACCTGTAATTGATACTAAATGAATTTTCAGAAACAAGCTAAATGAGCAAAGGGAAGTTGTTAAAAACAAAGCTAGACTTGTTGCTAAATGGTACTCTCAACAAGAGGGTATCAATTATGATAAAACTTATGCACCTATCACACGCATTGAATCCATTCGTATGTTATTAGCTTATGCTTTGCATAAAAACTTTACTCTTTATCAAATGGAAGTCAAAAGTGCTTTCCTAAATGGACATCTAAAAGAAGAGGTTTTTGTTGAACAACCTCCTGGTTTGGAAAACATATATTTTCCAAACCATGTTTTTAAATTGTTAAAAGCTCTTTATGGTTTGAAACAAGCTCCTAGAGCATGGTATGATTGTTTAAGTTCCTTTCTTATCTCAAAAGATTTTTGCATGGGTAAAGTACATAGCACTCTCTTTACAAAAACATCAAGTGGTCATTTATTTCTTGTCCAAATATATATGGACGATATAATTTTTGGAGGTACTCAAAAGGACCTTTGTGATGGCTTTGCATCATGCATGACAATGGAATTTGAAATGAGTCTCATGGGTGAGTTAAATTTTTTCCTTGGGCTTCAAATTAAACAAACCCTTAAATGCACTTTCATTTCCCAAGAAAAATACATCAAAGAACTACAACAAAAATTCAGAATAGAAGATTGTAAGGAGTCTAGTGTTCCCATGGCTGCATCTTCAAAACTGGAACTTGATCTTGATGGCAAAGGTGTGGATGAAACAACATACATAGGCATGATAGGAAGTTTACTATATCTAACTTCCAGTCACCCAGATATACAATTTGCCACCAGTCTATGCGCCCGATTTCAAAATCAACCAAAGGAATCACACCTCAAGGCTGTCAAACGAATCCTTCGCTATCTCAAAGGAACCATCAACAATGGCATTTGGTACCCTCGATCCAAAACTTTTGATCTTCTTAGGTATTCTGACGCTGACTATACAGGGTGCAAGATTGATCGAAAAAGTACTACTGGAACTTGCCAACTACTGGGTTCATCCCTCGTAAGTTGGTGCACAAAGAAACAAAGTGTGGTGGCTATGTCAACAACTGAGGCTGAATATATGGTGCTAGGTAATTGTTGCTCACATGTATTATGGATGAAACAAACCTTCAGTGATTATGATTTACAATTCCCTTGCATATCCATCTTATGTGACAACACCAGTGCTATCTACATCAGAAAGAATCCAGTTTATCACTCACGCACAAAACATATAGAAATCAGGCACCATTTTCTCAAAGATCATGTCTAAAAAGGTGATATTTGCATATCTTTTATTGAGACAAAAAATTAGTTAGCAGACATCTTCACCAAGCCATTTCTAGAAGAGATGTTATGCTTTCTCAAACAAAAATTTGGGATAATCCCATCTCCTTTTTTATCATGACATATATTTGGAATGTGCATCTCTTTCTATACAATACGCTTGATATGTGCAATAATATTTTCCTTCCAAAATTATTTGCATACCATGTCTCAAATATATATATATATATATATATATATTAGCTAACTTTTTGATGATGAGGGGGAGATCTAACTGTTGTTCCTGTTATTGGATGCACTGTTTTGGACGCATTATAAGCTAAACTTCTAAAAACATTTTGGATGCATTTTGCTGACATTTGCTAAACTATGTATGCTACTATTTTTCCTTGCTTTGATAAGATGATGCTATCTCATATTTCATGAATCTAGCATGCATACTTTTATTCTTGTCCCTTTGGCATCTAAATTATTTGAACAGAGGGAGAAAAATAACTGAAAATCTGACTCATACAACAACAAGGGCATCATCAAAAAGGGGGAGATTGTTAGATTTTCCTCCTAGGACAACAATTTTGATCATGCCTCTTTTTGGTAAAAAAGGAATGACTTAACCGTGCAAGGAAGTTTTTTATTTTTGATAGGTGCAACTTGTTGGTAACAATTTGCTGTAGGAAATCTGGAACTTCCCATGATTAGAGATAGACGTATTTTTGGCAAGTTACCGTTGCAACATTCAAGGAGAAAATTAAGTCATTTGGAATCACCATTGAAGATCTCACAACTCAATTAATTATCAAATTATTTATTCATAATTAAATAGAAAAACATATTGAATTTAATAATTATTTAAATAAATTTCGTATTTGAATTTTTTATTAGTAATTAATAAATTTAATAAATTGACATAAATTTTTTGTTTTATAAAAATTGGCTGCTAATTAATTTGGTAATATGTTAGATGTTGAACAACAAAAAAGTTAGTATAGCAAATTAAAGCCCACATATTTTGTAATTAACAAGTAAGGTGGAACTATATTTTTGTTAAAATAGAAGTCCAAATTTTTTTTTAAAAAGGGTAAAATGATTTATTTTTCTTTAATTATGGATAAATTCAATGCATTTATAATATATTTCATATTTAACTTAATAAATATTAATTTTGATATTAATAAATTTATAATATATAATTATTAATATTTTTTTAATATAAATATCCCAAGCAAACCCAGAAAAACAAATCCCATACAACAATTTCATTATTTTAAATAAATTTCTCAAATATATCTCACAACCATTCACAACCTTAAATCATATCAACATACCACATTACTATAATTATTATACTTTATCTCACAACCATTTACAATCTCATATCTCATTGTCATGTATCAAAAACATCAAAGCAACCCCCAAATCTTTAAAACATCAAACATGAGACACAACTCTACAAACAATCACAACCTAATATTCTAATTGTGTCTGACATCTACAGAGGTGGCCTATACTATGTATGCTGATATATTTAATTATGCTATCTAGCTGTCATCCTATTTATCCTCAAAGTCCAAGATGCTTAATATATGCTTTTTAACAAATGGTTTAGCTTTAGGTAAACAGTTTCAGTTTGCTGTTTGTGTGGGAATTGTATCATCGGAGATGGCTTATGCTGCTGTAGTTTCTCTTGTGCAGATTCTAAAGCAGCTATTGCATTCTGTTCAATTTCCAAAGCCAGAACATATTCAATTCCTCCACGATAATTAAGGTATCTTCTATAGCCTGAAATCCTCTCTTGCAAAAATCTTTCATGTACCAAAAAGCAGCAGATATAAAGTAAATGATTTGGAAATCCAAATCAGAGAAGCAATCTACCCAGGACACCATTGATTCCTTCCTCTCCAGGCAAATTCTTGGATCGGAATCTGAAGAAATCCCGTCAGTACTTCTCTTGCAGGAAATAATAGCAAAGATTGATCCCATCACAGAAGCGGCAGAGAAGACTGCAGATTCCCTCCGCCACAGCAAAGAAGACGCCCAAACGGGCAATTCGTCGTCTGAGAATGCTCTGTCTTCTAAATCCCTGTCTAGCAGTAAGACTAAGGGGTGTTTGTATTTATTTTCTGGAGGCATTTTCATTTTTTCGTAAAATAAAATAGTAAAAAGTATGTTATAAATGTATTTTTGAAAATAAAATATTGTTTGAATGTTTTGTTTAAAATATAATGATTATGTAAGGTTAAAAATGAGTTATATTTGAAAAATATAGTATTTTTGTATTAAAAGTAGTGCAAATATAAGTAAGAGAAAATGAAAAGTGAAAATGAAGAGTGTAAGAGTTTATTTGGAAGAATATTTTGATAATAAAAATGTCAATGAAAATGGAGGGGGGGGGGGGAGTTGATGGCTCTATGTTCTTATTTTCAGCAAAAAATGAAAATGAGCCCAGAAAACAAAAATAAACGGGCTATAAGTATCCATTGGGTTTTGTTTCTAAAGTCCATTTTCATTTTCTCCTAAAAATAAAAATAAAATTCATCAACTTCTCTCCTATTTTCATAGATATTTTCATTTTCAATATATTTTTTCAAACACACTATTACACTCTCTTTATTTTCACTTTTTATTTTCTTGTGCTCATATTTACACAACTTTTAATACAAAAACACTACATTTTCTAAATACAACTCATTTTCAACTCTATATAATCATTTTATTTTGAACAAAACCTTCAAACAACATTTCATTTTCAAAAATATATTTATAACTAATTTTTCACTATTACTTTTCATTAAAAAC
Organism: Jacaranda mimosifolia; assembly: GCA_018894105.1. Lineage (NCBI taxonomy): Eukaryota > Viridiplantae > Streptophyta > Magnoliopsida > Lamiales > Bignoniaceae > Jacaranda > Jacaranda mimosifolia. Next base: position 4,500,422 of record CM032124.1, on the reverse strand, counting down.
TAAAAATCCCTTCAGAAAACGAATTCAAAAGAGCCCCTAATTAAGATTGTGGGACAAGAGGAAGACCTGAAGAAGCTAGTATATCAATGGCACAAAACGCCAAATATTTGGTAGGTAATAGAATTTGGCGGAAATTGCACCAAAGTCCCATGAACTTTTAGTTATTGCCAACTATCCCCCAAACATTCGAAGTCATAGGAATGAGACAATCCCCCAAGCTTTGATCAGATCACGTCCAGGTCCCCCAAGCAATCTCTAGTTTAACACCATTGTACTTGGGGAACAATAGTAACCAATAAAATCACTCCATGTGGCATAGGTATGAAAGTATATTAAAATACTAATTTGTCTAAAGACTGAAATGTCCTTCTGCACAATTCTGTACAAAATGTGAGAAAAGCTGCACAAGTAATTTTTTATTGAAAAAACTGCAGAAGTGTCATGCTGTGGCTCAAACATATTTTTTCCCCATGGCATCGATTGAATTACCTTTCACTGGAATGTTTTGATCAGTGGCCTCATTTAATAAGTGGTTGTGGCTGCGAGTGAATTGTAGTTGACATAAGCTAGTTCCCCAATGGTATGGTTTAACATGTGGTTGCGACTAAAAAGATGGTTAATTATTTTTTTATTTTTATGGAATACATTGTTTCAATTAATTTTTAAAATATTGTGTAATCTTGGATTTAGCAAAATTATTTGTAATATTATTCCCAATTATTATATTCAATTAAGTTTTTTGAATAAAAAATATAAGAATTATTATATAAATGATTTGGGATTATTTAATTTAACACAATATATATATATATATATCCATCTCTATTTAAGTCCTAGAGATTGGTATTTGTTAATAGTAACTTCTTCGTATGGACTATTTCGATAAATATTAAGTGAAGTATTCATCTATATTTAAGTCTCGAATAATCATTATAACAAGTGTGCAGGAATTTTGGAGTAATGTCATGATCATAGAGCGTGCTGATTTGCAAGTCACTCGTAACATAAAGTGTGAATATATAATAATTCATGAATGTTACATTTCATTCGATATTGTGCTGATATTGTGCTATAAAGTTGATAATGATTAAAAATATATGTATATATTCGGATGGTTGTGGAAAAATAGTTGTAGATATGAGAAAATGAAATCAAAGGGTTATTGTCCTAGGTGATTCAGTAAGTTTTGATTAATTCATTAAAATACATAACATAATTTCTATTGTTTGGCATCCTCGGTCCTTGTGTGTTAGATGTTTATTTTTAATTTAATTTTTGTATGGTAAATGGAAGCGCTTCCTCCTTTTAAATATTATTTATTGGATACAAATAATGAATTTATTTAAATTATGGATAATCGAATATATAAACGGATATATCCAACGCATATGTATTAAAAGCGAATATTGAACGGATCGAGCATGCAATTACTATATTCATATTCATTTACAATCGAATATCTATTAATCGAACATGGATAATATCTACTTTAAACAAATACATATAATATGCCCTATAAAAAAATTTGAATATACGAACAATAAACGAATTTTTGAATATCTATTTACAGTCTTACCAATTGCCGACCCTCTTCAAAGATAAATTTGGCTATCATCATTGATATCTATAAACCTCCATTAATATATGTTAACAAGACAATTCTTTAATATGATTGAGTTTTTATGTCAACAAAAACTTATCATCATCAATATACGAAACCTCAATTAACAACTAAGGAGAGTTAATGTGTCTAATTTTCTTTCTTTTTTCAACTGTTATCTCTTTTCATTTTTGTGGCATATATATTATAACATGTAATTAACTAATGAAATAAAAATAATAAATTAATAAAATATACAAGATTAATTTTAAAAGTATTCAATTGCTTTTCTTTTTACTCTTTTCTTCTCTTTGTATTTAACCTCCACTTTTTCTATCCATTCGACTCCTAAGCAATTAAATCATAAAGATTAATTTAAATAAAAAATATGAAAAATAATTCATTTTAATTTATATTCTTGATGGGTCCTTAATATAATCTAACATTTTTCTTTTATTTTGTTTACATAAATATTTTATTGGATTTTAGATTTTTGTAATACATTTTCATATGCATTTTAAGTTTTTCTCACAACTTTTTTCATATCATATTTCAAATACTTATGTCTTTCAATTTTCTCATTTAACTTACATTCTTAATGTTTATGACTTTAATTTCTATAAAAATAAAGAAAAATCTTATATTTATTAAATGTTAAAATAAATATAAAGGAAAACTAAAGAAAGTAATAATGGTAAAAAGAAATCCATTACATAACTCTTCTTTTTTTTTTTTTTGTATAAATTTGATCAATATAATTTAATTTTTTTTTTTTTAAAAAATCCTAAATATGTCCGTGCATAATAGAAGTTTTATGCTAGTTTTATTACACTTGACAATACTACTACATTTTAATTAGATGATAAGATTTGACATGATTTACAAAAAATATAGATGAATTTAAAACACAAAAAGATAACACAGTTATTAAGATTTGGATATTGATGTATTCTTTTTACTTACTATCTAAAATTCTTGATTCGTCTTTACCCAGAACATGCACACGTAACACGTGTTTGACTTGTCTTTTTTTAACCAGAACATGCACACGTAACACGTGTTTGACTTGTCTTTTTTTTCAATATACTGCTTTTTAAGCAGAAATTTATTACTGACTTTTTATGAATTCTAATTATGTATGTTGACGGAGTAATACCGTAATTTATTTGGATCTCTATATAGACAGAAGCTTTGTAATCATCATTTTAAGCAACCTTACTTAATTAAGAAGAGTTTATATATATATATATATAGTTGGAATAATTGTACAATTCGACTTCCATTCTTATTATTTGGTAAATAATGTCTTGCTTTATCCCAAACACTTGTATCCCACATATCATCTATCATGACGAGATACCTGGTGTTGAATAGATTTTGGTGCAAACGGAGAGATAGCTGCTCATCACTCTTTTGGCTCACTACATCTCCGAGCTTTTCATGGATCCCGAGACATCACTGTTTTCGCCCGTTATTTCCATTGAACCAAGGAGCTTGAAGAACATATCTCCAACGTGATAGTCTAGAGATACTGTTACCCAAGCACGAGCATGGAAACGACGCTCTATAACTGGATCTTTATATATACTCCTAGCAAAAGTAATCTTACCTATGCCAGCCATCCCCATGATTGGGACAACCTGGAGTTGGGGTATTTCTGTCGTTAACTGATCCCTTAGGAATTGGGCAGAAAAAACTCAAGCTTTTGTTACAAATACCAAATTGATATGAATTTCTCAACAAATAGAATCTAAAACTAATTCAAAGACAAACAAGTCAAATTTTTTAATGAAGGAGACAGACCTTTTTTTTTTTTTTTTGGTTGAAAATAAAGAAGTGGACAATAGCTTAATTAACCAATTATCAATATACTTATTTTATTGGTAAAGCAAAATCAGAACAGTTTTCCTATAAGCGAAGCATGCGAAATGTAAACTTGAACACACACACACACACACACACACACACACACACACATATATATATATATATATAAAAGCACATAAAATTGAAAAAATAATCTTATTAAAAGAGAACATAATGACATATATAGATTGTTATACTACCAAATTATATGCGTAAAGAGAGGAACATCTAGAACCTTAAGACTGATATAAAATCAAGTGTGCACTAGAATATAATATATATAATTTAGTAGCACAAATGTGGCGGCTATAATGCAATATAGGATCGAATAAATTTGAAATGAAATATATATATATATATGTCATAACACAACAGAATATATGATATAACATAGCAAATGAAATTAAAACTTAGTATAGAAATCAAATTGAAAGTTGAACATATGAATAAAAAGAAAATTGCAGTGAGTCAAGGCCTTCACGGATACAGCTTCCTTAAGATTTTATCCGTCCCCCACTAGTGTCCGAAGACTGCTGACGGACAATCTTCCAAGATACAACAACTCTACATAGCTAAAGGCGGCATTCCTATTAGTTGAACCTTCAAATCAGACTAACTTGAACCTCTATACTTAATAAAATGTGTATGCTAGAGTATGATTTTGTATTTTGTAGTATGCGTATGTAATGTATATATTTTTCTGATGAAATGACACAAGACAATACCTTATTTATATGACCTAAGTGCTTGTTCCTATAGGACATGATTCTAAATTTGTTAGATTATATAAAGGTTATGACCTTTATTTTGAATTTTTAAAGACATGGATTGCAACTCTTTCAAACCGAATTGACTTAAATCTCTGTACTTAATGAAATGTGTATGCTATAGTATGCATTTGTATGTTGTACTATACATGTGTATATATACATGTATTCTTCTTATGAAATGAGACAAGACAACAACTTATTTATATGACCTAAGTGCCTATATTCCTATAGGACATGATTTTAAATTTGTTAGATTATATATTATGACCTTCATTTTGAATTTTTATAGACATGGATTGCAATTCTTTCAAGAAATTAGACATGACTATTGAAGGAATAATTTCAATTGCAAAACCCGAATTAAAATTAATTACGATAATAATAATTGTATAAAATAATAATAATAATTTTTAAATTACCACTAGAATATAATATATATAATTTAGTAGCACAAATGTGGCGGCTATAATGCAATATAGGATCGAATAAATTTGAAATGAAATATATATATATATGTCATAACACAACAGAATATATGATATAACATAGCAAATGAAATTAAAACTTAGTATAGAAATCAAATTGAAAGTTGAACATATGAATAAAAAGAAAATTGCAGTGAGTCAAGACCTTCACGGATGCAGCTTCCTTAAGATTTTATCCGTCCCCCACTAGTGTCCGAAGACTGCTGACGGACAATCTTCCAAGATACAACAACTCTACATAGCTAAAGGCGGCATTCCTATTAGTTGAACCTTCAAATCAGACTAACTTGAACCTCTATACTTAATAAAAATGTGTATGCTAGAGTATGATTTTGTATTTTGTAGTATGCGTATGTAATGTATATATTTTTCTGATGAAATGACACAAGACAATACCTTATTTATATGACCTAAGTGCTTGTTCCTATAGGACATGATTCTAAATTTGTTAGATTATATAAAGGTTATGACCTTTATTTTGAATTTTTAAAGACATGGATTGCAACTCTTTCAAACCGAATTGACTTAAATCTCTGTACTTAATGAAATGTGTATGCTATAGTATGCATTTGTATGTTGTACTATACATATGTATATATACATGTATTCTTCTTATGAAATGAGACAAGACAACAACTTATTTATATGACCTAAGTGCCTATATTCCTATAGGACATGATTTTAAATTTGTTAGATTATATATTATGACCTTCATTTTGAATTTTTATAGACATGGATTGCAATTCTTTCAAGAAATTAGACATGACTATTGAAGGAATAATTTCAATTGCAAAACCCGAATTAAAATTAATTACGATAATAATAATTGTATAAAATAATAATAATAATTTTTAAATTACCACTAGAATATAATATATATAATTTAGTAGCACAAATGTGGCGGCTATAATGCAATATAGGATCGAATAAATTTGAAATGAAATATATATATATATATGTCATAACACAACAGAATATATGATATAACATAGCAAATGAAATTAAAACTTAGTATAGAAATCAAATTGAAAGTTGAACATATGAATAAAAAGAAAATTGCAGTGAGTCAAGGCCTTCACGGATGCAGCTTCCTTAAGATTTTATCCGTCCCCCACTAGTGTCCGAAGACTGCTGACGGACAATCTTCCAAGATACAACAACTCTACATAGCTAAAGGCGGCATTCCTATTAGTTGAACCTTCAAATCAGACTAACTTGAACCTCTATACTTAATAAAATGTGTATGCTAGAGTATGATTTTGTATTTTGTAGTATGCGTATGTAATGTATATATTTTTCTGATGAAATGACACAAGACAATACCTTATTTATATGACCTAAGTGCTTGTTCCTATAGGACATGATTCTAAATTTGTTAGATTATATAAAGGTTATGACCTTTATTTTGAATTTTTAAAGACATGGATTGCAACTCTTTCAAACCGAATTGACTTAAATCTCTGTACTTAATGAAATGTGTATGCTATAGTATGCATTTGTATGTTGTACTATACATATGTATATATATATGTATTCTTCTTATGAAATGAGACAAGACAACAACTTATTTATATGACCTAAGTGCCTATATTCCTATAGGACATGATTTTAAATTTGTTAGATTATATATTATGACCTTCATTTTGAATTTTTATAGACATGGATTGCAATTCTTTCAAGAAATTAGACATGACTATTGAAGGAATAATTTCAATTGCAAAACCCGAATTAAAATTAATTACGATAATAATAATTGTATAAAATAATAATAATAATTTTTAAATTACCACTATTTTGTTTATTTATTTTTTAAGTAATTTTTTTTCAAAAAAAATCCCACACCCATATCGAAACTGAGTTGGCCATGTGCCGAGCGCGTGCGTGGTTCTTTGAAATCTAACCTACACCAATGTAGGTTCTCCCCCCTCCAAAGACTTGGTTACCCGCAAAGGGGTCCAACCCCTTAGGCTACATCCAAGTTATTTAACTAGCTCATCTTTAGATTGGAATTCCAATGTGGGATGGATACTATCCATCCACTCCCATGTTAGTTGGTTTTTAGCTCATAGCTCACTTTTAACTCAATTCATTCAATACTTCATTAATATTGTCTTCATAAATCTCATTTTATCTCCTTCCAAAATTGGTGGGTCTTCAAAATGTTAATAAAGAATCAAAACCAATTATGATTGATTTGCAATTCTGACATCCAATATCATATATATCAATGTTTTTCTCAGAAGATAGAATCTCACTACAAATTACGTAATTTTGCATTCCAAATCCAATGACATTGATGCTTGGCTTTAGGAAATTTCATATAGACCTAGAATAAACAAAATAATCAAGATACATTTATGAGATATAATTAATAATGCTTCTGATCGAAATATATACTATTAAGTCTATCACTAAACAATTCACAAAAGGATTTACTGTACTACAAATCTTTAATTTCACCATATATGTTTTGAAAGATAGAAATATCCTTTAAAAGCTTTTTACATGTGATATTCTTAGTTTTAGATAATTTGTCCAAAATATTTAGGTATTTTTTTTTAAATTTATATGCACACCTATCATATGCACTTAGATTGATTGGGGTTTGAACCCTATGCCTCACAATTATAAATGTAAAAAAGTATCATTCAAATAATTGACTAGTGACAGATAAACCAATGTGAATTAGCAATTAAAGTACTGTTAAGTTTTTTTAATTAGCCTTATGTGGTAACTTCATTAATTTACTAAAAGTATGCTCATAATTTATTGATATTGCTTTTAGTGATATATTTAAAAACTAAAATACTAGTTATCCTATTTGTCCAAAACATTTCCTCAGAAAGAGAGTAGTTATTATTTAGATAGAGTTTTTAATTATTCTTCAACTACCATGAAAGAAGTCAATTCCCATGAAAGAAACTCACTAGTCAAGCAGGGAGAAGAAGGCAATATATAGGAGAAAACAACACACTAGTTATCACACATAAAATGCAAACATTTTGAAGTTCCACATATTGAAGAAAACAAAGTACTGCAGTTATTATTCACTGAGAAAGAAGGAAAAAAAAAAAAAAAAGGAAGAAGAAGAAGTACTGCAGTTATTCAAGCAAGCAAGATCACGCAGTTGGGCTGACTGACGATGGTGGTAGCATTCATCAGACATCAATTGTTTTTACATAATTTGTAGGGATAGTTGTATTAGTGTTGCCTGCACGGATCAATCAAGGAGTCATAATTACCAATGAGATTGAGATATAGAATGAACTTTTATGCATAAAGAAATTACTTATCAAGTTGGACAAAATTGATGAAGGTAGGTGAGACTTAACTTAGAATGTCCAGAAAACCTATGTGAACTAAAATGTTGAAGTGGAAAGCAGGCAAGGGACAGAAGAAATAATTGTACCTGAGGCTTGATCGCTCATATCCAGGACCAATGTATAGCTTGAATTCACCCCTTTGCATCAATTTCTTTTCCAGCTCAATTTTCCTGGCAGACAAAACTGCAGATTTGGCAACATTCTCGATGTCCAATATCTGGAGGCTTTTTGCCAAGCTCAATGGAATTTCACTGAGTTTTTCACATTTTTTAAGCACAAGACGACCAAGACTAGGAAAATGATCATCTGATGCCTTCCAAAAAACTAAATCTGTGTTTGCAATGAGCAAGAACTGGAGAGAGGGAAAGCCACCAACAACAGCGTCCCAGGACGGTCCTACGAATGCCCTGTCTTTCAATTTTAGCTCCTGGAGAGTATCAATCATTCCCAAGGTAGACATATGTTTCCAGTCCAAATATGTAGCTGATAGTGTCAGCCTCTTGATATTTGTTGGGAAACAATTGGGCGGAGGAAGGCCTGGCAGCGGGTTTTCAGATGCTGATTTATTAAATAAATCATTTTTTAGGCTCAAGGTTTCAAGTAGACCCAATTTTCTCAAGGACTTGGCATCCAAAAGAATGGCTATGCGTCCACGAATCCCCAATCTCTTTAGGTTACGGGCCCTACTGAAAACCTCTTCCCTGCAATATTCGGGCAATAATCTACTCAGTGTTTGAAGGTTTTCGCCAGCTCCTCTACCTAAATCTTTTTGTTTGGCCTGAAGAATAATCGCAGCTTTCGTCTTTAGATGCCTCAGCTGAATCATCTTCCATATGCCTCCTATGATTTCAAGGGTATGTGACATTGTGTCGACTACAAGAGTTTGTAGGTTCCATAGCTCAGAGACTGCTTCAGGAAGAACATCAAGGTCAGCACACGACAGAGTGACGTACCTCAAATGAATTAGATTTGTAAGCTTTTTGGGAAATTGAGTGAATTTGATGGACTTGGATTCCAGAACCCTTAGCAAATTTGAGGAATCCAAGACAGCTGAGATGTACTTTGCATCCAAGACGATGGTTTCCTTGCAGAAACATAAGAAAGATCGAAGGCGTTGGGCCTTTAGTTTTGCAGAGAAGAACTCCTCAAGGAATTCGGAGAGATGGGAATGGATAGAAAGACGACGGTACTTATATATTTCGGGAAGTGGAGGCTCAAAAACTCCTTCCATGTATTTCTTTATCTCTTGGAACAAATTCTGGTTTTTTATTGCAGCTCTAGATTTGCAGAATTCACGTATCACATCATGGACACGACATGTTTTAATTTCGCCATTGGGACTTGTTTTATCAATTATGACTAAGTTCCTGTTGACAAGATCCCTCAGATTCTCCTCTGCAGTTTCCTCCAAACTCTGTCGCTCCTTATGTTGAATGAATCCTTCAGCAATCCACAAGCGGATCAATGTCCAAACAGGGATCTCATAGTCTTCGGGAAACACCCCCAAATAAAGAAAGCAATCTCTCAAGTTGGTCGACAAATTATCGTAACTCAATGCTACAAGATCTGATGGGCCATGCACCCTATCTTCTCTAACATACATACTCACGTTTTCAGACACTTCTGTCCATTTGCTTTTAATCACACCTTTGTCCGCAAGAATTCCTCCTATCACCACTATTGCAAGTGGAAGTCCATAACATTGCCCAGCTATATATTCCCCAATGCTCACCAACTCATTAGGGCACTCGTGGAGCTTCCCAAATACTTCTAACTGGAGGAGTTCCCAACTTCCCTTCTGGCTTAAGAAACGCAGCATGTGGGGCTCTCTAGTAACATTGGCATGCTTACTAACATTCATCTGACGACTGGTTATGAGGACTTTACCCATACTATTGCTCCTCGGCAAGATATTTTTTATTTCATTCCAGGTCTCGACAGTCCATATATCATCCAGGACTAACAAGAATTTTGCTTTCGCCAGGAAACCGCCAACTGTCAGGGCTAAGTCGCGATCATCCGCATTAGACATATCTTGGTTGGTGAATCCTTTTAGAATGTTTAGAAACACATCTCTCCTGTTGAAATCCTGAGAGACATAAACCCAAATGCGAATGGGGAACTCATATTGGATTTGGTCATTTTGGTAAATCTTCCATGCCAGTGTTGTCTTCCCCAGGCCAGGCATACCAATGATGGAGATGACATCGAGCTCATCTCTTTCTTCGTTCAGATAGTTCATTATAAGCTCTTCCTGATCTTCAAGACCTACAAATCTGTCTCGCCTGATTGACTGAAAGTATGCAAAAGTCACGAATGATAAGATTAGAAACAATGTACTGCATTGCTCCTTAATACAATAATTAACAACAAAATACATGTTGGTATAGAAAGTATTGATCTATCAAATTCTTATAGTGATATTTATAATACTTACATCTATGATATGATACTTATTGATACAATAGCAACCCACTGCTCCTTAATTGGTTCGATCAACTTGTTCCTCGTGGCTTACATCAACTTATTCATGATATCTAATAATGTATGGAATCTACTGAATGAGTGCTTAATCAGTTGCTTGAACTTTACCTTCGTTTTCAAAAGATTTTGATTGATCTTTATTTATATCAAATTTATAATATTAATTTACAATACTAAAGAATAGAAAGGAAATTGAAGAAACTAGGAATTATCACTTTATTTTAATAATTTCATTCTATTGTTAGAATTTTACTGGTCAAAAATAGAAAGAAATGTGGGGTCAACAACTGAACTTTGAGTGGGAAAAAGAGATAGAAGTTCAAAAGGAAAATAGGAAGAAAAAAAAAAGAAAAAAAAAAGAGAAAAAATCTAAGGAATCAAATCAAATTAATTAGAAAGAACATCTTGAATCATCAATATCACACAAAAGAAGAACTAATTAATATGATCAAAAATCTAAATAATGATGGTTTAATGAGTAAGAATTTACTTAGTTAAGTTATTCCTTAATTAGGTCTTAAATATTCGGTGACTTTCAAATATTTTTCCGTAATTGTGGATTAATTTATTTTCCTATAAGTTACCGTCAAATGTTTTAAATTTTAATTACTCAATTAAATCTGTATATCATGTGATAATTTAATTAGCAAATTAAGTTGTATATTTTATTGGCCCTGTTCTTGTAAATCATTATTAGGAGAACCATATTTATTTAGAATATGACTGCAACCTTTTTAGAATATATATATATATATATATATATATGCTTGGAGCAATACGACCAACTTAAATATATATATATTTATATTTAAGCTTGCAGTATATATTAACTCTCAATTATTCGTTCATGCATGGTTTCTGTGTCAAGGGGCAATTATAAACGTAATCTCATAAAAATTTAGGATAAAAATGCAATTATCTTTAAAAATTAACATTGTTAATAGTTAGTTCAATTCGACCTTTATGTTGATGGGGCAAATGATCATAGCTAGTATTCATAGTACAAGAGCAAAGTATTACAAAAGAATAATACAGGAGGAAATTAAAAACTCTATTTTTCTCTACATATTTCATGAAATGATCATAATACAAATTAAGTAGTTTTCCAGTAAAGAAACATAAGATTTATTATATGATATAACATTCAAGAGAGTCCAATGTAGTTGAATATTGTTAATTAGAAAAAAAAAAGCACGATTAACAGCTAATTAACATAATCTGATAATATCTTATTTTTATCCATTATCTGTAAATTTGGAAAATAATAAGTAGATATTAATTGTTTGATTTTTTAAAAATGGACACTGTCAATTCAGATATATAATATTTTTAAATAAGTGATTCATGGTGTTTACTTTTAGAATTATTTTACTTCCTATTATTTAAGTCGCAATATTATACACTCCCTAAAGTTATAATTTAATATAATTTAAAATTCATGTTATTATATTTTTCTTATTTTTATCAAATTAATAAATTTGAAATCAATAAATGATTTATTTTTTTCACCTTAATAGCTACGATACTTTCTTTGTCTCAAAATAATTAGTCATTGTCAAATGTTTTGACTAATTCATCACATTAATTCTTTTGAAGTCATGAAGTTACTGAAAAGAAAAAAAGAAAAGAAAAGAAAATTAGTAATATGTGAAGAAGGAAAGAAAAAGAGGAAAAAGGTCGTTTTTTTTTTTTAATTTATTTAATTCATTACAATGAAGATAGATACAATAAACTGGATTTAAATAATTACTTAAGAATCAATCCCCTCATTTTTTTTAGTGATCTAAGTGAAGGGACTAAACTGCAAGAGAAAACTTTAATTCGACTAATATACGGTACGTACACCCGTCGTGCAATCAAAATTTCAGGAGATTCCACCAAAATTTAATTTCTAGGAGTAACATGAAGTAATTTTAAAGATAAACGTTAATAATCATTTATGTCGTTCATGATACTTTGAATTTCGGTAAAAATATGAATTCCAAGTAGGGAAAATTGCAAAATTAGGATCACAATTATGGTCATTTCGTGATTTAGAACTGAAATTTAAAGTGGTATTAAAATAGGACAGAAACTCATTAAAAATCGAAAAAAAGGGACAGTAACCACTTGAAAGTACAGCCAGTATCGGTGATTGATTGCGTAATACTTACATGGGGCATGTGTGGAACACTGACACAAGCGCCACTCAAGCAGTCACTAGTACTGACTATGTTTTTTGGTGGCTGTTGTTTTTTTTTTTTTTTAATCCTATTTTAATATCATTCCAAATTCTAGTTTTACATTACAAATTGACCATAGTTACTGTCCTATTTTTACAATTTACTCAATTCAAGTGAGTATATGCTTTACCTTTCTCACTTTTGTGGTCGCAGCTGATTCTTCCAAGCCCGTGCCGGATCCGTCTCCAATTTGCATATAATTAGCAAAATCCATCCGGGCCTTGTGGAAAATCGGTTTCACCTTACCTTCTCTAAGGGACTTGACTTGTTTTGCCAGGTTGACGCGCTCTGTTCGGCCGAAGATATGCAGCCTACGCTTGCTCTTTTCTGCCGCTGCCTGCGCCAAACAAGTGTCAATGGTGTCTTCGACATCATAAACAACTTCTCTAATCTGCTTCTCCAATTCTTCCAAGGCTTCCTTCTTCTTTGGCTTCTTCGCCGCCATCTCCTGAAGAAAGCCCTTAAATAAACCAAGTTCATTCTTCAGCTGCTCCAGCCCATGATATTCCGCACCAGAGATCAGATCAGCAGGATATTTCAATATCTGTGTCACATTTTCCATCAAGAATGTCACTGCAGCATCCGCCATCGATCCAGGATAGATAGAATATGGATAGGGAGAGAGTGGATCGAGTAGATAAAATTTTTGGAAGATAGATGACTCTTTCAAATTCTCAGTTGCTAAGAGTCTATATGTGTAAGACTAATGGATGTTTATAATTTAAAATTGTTAAACTATACTTCAGAAATTGCAAGTTGTTATTTAAACGTAACAAGCCTGTCCCCGTAGCTAGCTAGCAGGCGAAGAAAATTCCAATATTATGCTACGTTTTCCCACACTGACTAGGAATATATAATAGTTTCTTATTGTGTTTGGTACAAGTCTTTGTACATTAAACATTTTTCTTTTGTCGAACTCAGCGCATTATTCAATACAGAAAAGTGGAAGCCAAAGAAAAAAAATTCATCAAATTGCCATTACAAAAAGAAAGAAAAAAAAAAAAAAAAAAAGGAGCAAAAAGATTATCAAAATAAAGTAGCTGACCACTGCAGTAGAACTTTCCCTCTCAACCTACCATATGCTTGGCATTTTGTGCTAAACAATTTCTGTGGATATCATGCATGTACACATATTAGTTTTTATTTAGTACGTGACCAGCTGTTAATTAAATTTGTGGGACAAATTATATTGTTAAGAAAAATGATTGAGTAACGAGAAAAGAAATGGTGATGTATAGACAGATGGTACGTACCAATTGCCCTAGTTGTGTTGTAGTAGCAAAATGTCATTTTCCCTCTCAACCTACCAATTAAATGTTTCGCATTTTATGCTAAACAATTTCTTTGGATGCCATGGACACACATTAATATATTTAGTATTTGACTAGCTGCTAAAATTAAATTGGTTGGATAAATTATATTATTAAGAAAAATAATTGATCAGTAACAGGAAATTAAAGAAATAGTAATGGATATATATGGCACCAATTTCCCTCTCAACCTACCAAATGATTTGCATTTTGTGCTAAAAAATTTCTTTGAATATCATACACACATAAGTATTGTTGTAATCCAAGCGGGTCTATTGCGAAAACAATAAAATAATAGTAAAGTAATTTGATGTAAAGTGACAACAAGATTTAACGTGGTTCGGCGATGTGTCTAATCCACCCAATAAAGAAAATGAATTTTATTGATCTCAAATCAAAGTGCAAGTACAAACTTGAATCCCACAAACCTCACAAAAACACCTAACACCCTCGTTCTAAACTCCGTCTTGAGAGAATTACTCAAAAGCAGTAAAGAAGCCCTTGTGTTATCTTCGTGATACTTTCCTGAAAGAAAAAACACTAAATTTATACCCGAAAATGAAGCCCAAGGTCCATGGGCCTGTGTGGCACGCTAGGGCGCGCAAAACTTGCGCCCCAACGCACCTATCTCGTACTAGGGCAGAAACTTTGCGTTGGGCCACAAAAAACTTGAGCCCCGGTACACGCCTTGGCGCACCTTACCTCGCACCCCGGCGCACGTTGTCCTTTCAAAACGTGCTGGGATGTGTTCTCGAGCCCATTTCGATCACTTTGATCCGTTCGCTCCATTTCTTCCGTTCCTTGTCAATTTTACCTCAAATTTCAAGGCAAAATCAACAAGTATTTATTTAGTACTTGGACCGGCCGTTAAATTAAATTATATTATTTGGAAAAATGATTGAGTAATAAGAAAAGAAATAGTGATATATAGATATGTGGTATGCGCCAATTGCCCTAGTTGTGTTGCAGTCGCAATGAATTTGATTATTATAATGTATTCTATTATAATTAAGAAAAGATGAATTTCAATTACTTAATATGCTTTTGATGATTACGAAGCAAGTGTATATAAACACTCTGATATTTATGCGGTGGCTCTTTCTCTCAATAAAGATACAAGTCATTAATTTGGTTTAAATTGATTTGAAAAGGATGAGATTCAACTTCTATCAATTATTGGAATTGGTATGGAGTTTTTGAAAAGGATTATAAAAAATTTAAAGTTTTAGTCGTTATTCTTCAAGTTCTATATGCAAATTTCTCAGCGTTTTCATATTGTCAAATTTATAATTGACAAATTAGTGGTGCAGGTTGAGCCTAGTTCGGCTCAAGAGTTGACTCGACTTGACATGGAAAAACTAGGCTCGAATTTGATATTGTTCCAACTTGAGCCAAGCCTATCGTGCTCGAATTTGAGATCAAGCCAAACTTGAGATTTAATATAGTGGCCCAAAGGCTCGTGAGCCGACTCATATATATGCATATAATATACAATTATTAAATAATAGATAAAAATAATTCTTAAAAAATATACCCCACATATTGACATATTTTTTAAATTATAATTTATTTATTCACAAATATATTATTTACTAATAATAATTAATAATTAATAATTTATAAGATACTAATTTATATAAGTTGTAAAAGATAATAGTACGACAATTTTGATGAAAAATAAAAATTCTTTTATTCAAATACCTTTACAAAAATACGTATACATTTAAAATATAGCAATACTCCTTTGTGAACTAGTTATACTAGCAACTCGCTGTATCAAGTTCATTCTCATTACACACATGTCATGATGCTTATTTATCCTGAGATTGTATAATATATATATATATATATATGATTAATGCATATTTTTCAAATCAAATACTACAAGTATGAAATAATAATTTATTATTATTTTAGAAGGTGTACTTTTATATTTTAATTAATTTTCAAACTTCAAAAATCAAAATGATGATGTACTAAAAATTTATAAACATTAATAAATCTTTAGTAAATTGCATGATTATAAAACAAATGATTACTTTATAAAAAATAATTCTAATAACAATTAACAAGTTATTGATTACTTTTTTTATATTTAATAATATTAACTCAATTTGGATATATATAGTAGCAATATCAATATTATTAATATTTTATATTTTAATTCTAAAATTATATTATTATTTATCACTTTATGTGTATAATATATATAATTTAATTAAACTAATTAATGCATATAGTTTAGATCTAATTATCCAACTTAAAATTCATCATATGCTTACAAATTCACTTTTATATTCTAATAAAGTATAAAAATATGCATTATATTTTAGTGTTGGCATATGTCTATCAAGCTTGAGCTTGATCATGGCTCGATGTCTAATGATCTCATTGAGCTTCAACTTAGACTCACATACTTTACAGACAAGCTAAGCTTAAGCTTTGAATTTTTGTCAAACTCAGCTTGAATTCGGCTCATTTCCAGTCCTAGGTCAAATATTCTATTAGAATTTAAACAATGCAAAATAAAATATGTTTTTAAATTATTTGTAAACAGTGAATTTTATTTTGTGAAGTGAAATACATATCATTAATTGCCATTGCCGAAAAGTTGAGTTCTTCATCTTATCAGATTTTGTCCAAGGCAATATGTTTACATTTTCCCTTACTGAAGCTATAATGGTTGGTAAGTCTTGAATATTATTAAATTTCTAATTTGTTTTCTTATGAAAGCTCAAGAAAATTCAATGCCATAATATCTTGTAAAATAAAAGTTATATATATACACACACATATATACATTTCCTGTTTTTCATTGATTTATGGTGTGTACTCGATATATATATATATATACGAGAGAGATTTTTACTTTCACCAATTAATTGCAATACTAAATCTGTATCTATATTTATACTATTATATATAACATAGTTGTGTTGACCAAAGTTGTGCATTTTTTATTCAATTTTGAATTTTTAGAATTTTTAATTTTTTAATTAAATTGAAATTATTTTGAATTTTTACTTTAATCCATTAACTTATCTGTTATAACTAGAATCTCATGTTGCATTTATCCAAAATTATAGATTAATTTTTATCTCATGGGATCATTTCATATACCCATAATAATAGTTTTATTTTACCATAAAGTTGAAAATATCCATAATGATAAATTTAATATTTTATTTCATCAGATAATGGAAATTCAAAATGTGTTGGATTATTGAATTTGTATTTTATTATTTTTTACTTTAATTTTTTCAATTTAGCTAGATGAAAAAAAAGAACATAACTTGTATTTGGTTTATATTCAAACAATGTATCTAGAAGAGTGACTTTCTAAAATATATCATTTTATTAAGCAGTTGAAATTAAATCAATCGTTATATCAAATTAAATGAATGAAGAAAAAATTATACTTTTTATATAGAATTTACTTAGATTTAATAAAAAATATTTAATATTTCAATTACTTAATTATACATTTGTGTATGAGTTTTACTTAATTATACTTGGTATTTATATTTCAATTAATTGAATATTTACTTATATTTATAATATTTTTATAAAATATTCCATTTCTCTATCAAAAAATAAATAAAGTATTTATATAAATTATTTATAAAAACTCACTTATATATAACTAAAATTTAAAATTCATTAATTGCTCAATAAAATACTTTGTTATACCACATGTTTATATTCCATATTTTACTAATTTATATTTTGTTAACCCTTGATGATTTACATTGTTTTGATTATGACATAATTACATTCTTAGCATTATGTGCTAAAAACATGAATATCTTTCCATATTATCTGCTGGAGTCTGTTTTACTATTTACGCGTCATCTACTGAAATCTATTTATGTGCTGGAATTTACTTTCCATAATTAAAAGATCTCATTAAGATTCTAGCTTGATTCATATCTCTATAACTTAGGAAAGAAATCATATCATGCTAAAATCATTGATACATCCGCAATTTAAGGAACTAATGCATGTTGACTAAAATATCGTGTTTCCTTATTTAATTTCAACAAACAATTATCTTATTAGCTACTTATAGCTGTTGGACATAAGCATATAAAAGTGAAATTATGCAACATTGTAAGGAGTGAATCACTAAGTCGGGAAAAGATTTTTGTTAAGTGTCTTGAGGAGTTGTGTGTTACTCTCATACATGTTTTGTGCTTAAGTGTTGTTGATTCCTTGCTCTACATGTGTTTTCGAGGGACCTTGTGGTGAAAAAGGTCAAGAGAAGCTTGCCTTCGACGAACCTTGGGGAAACGAGGACATGGCGATTTGTGTCTCAAAGGACCTAGTAGTGAAGAGGGATGGGAGTCGTACCTGCTCTTGAGGGACCCCGTGAAGAGAACAAATCAGTGCTTGGTTGCTCTAAGGACCTCTAGATAGAGAAACCAATAGCGCGGTATTGTCTGGAATCTTCTGCAATGTTCTAAGTTCCCATCTGGAAGGAGAGTCTAGAGCTTGCCGTACAGAGTGGTAACAACTGGTACATCAGTCCACAAAGGTTGTGCAAGTGAATCTAGCAAAAGTTCTCTCATGTCTATTCACAAAGCAGTTGGTTTCATAGTACTCTAGAATCTGCCTTATCCCATATAGGATTCCAATTTAGCTCTTTGCGAAGAAAGCTGGTTTTTCACTCTATTAAGGTGTTTCTAATCCTTTTACTTTTCTTACTGTCAAATTATTGTGATGACTTGTAAAAACATTCTCACATATTAATTGATTTGACAGGCTCAAAATCCTAAGTGAAAACCTAGGTAGAGGAGTAGGCCTGTCGAGCCTCTATAAATACCAGTGTCATTTACTATTGTTTTATTGCTTTATCTTTCACTGGTCTGACTGGTAGTTGAACTGGTATTTACAAATTCCAGTCAATAACAAAAACTATTTTTCTGCAAAAGACTTAAATTATTTTGAAAGGCCTAAAAGTGTTTTGAGTGATAAACTTCCAATACATTAAAATCCCTTAGGCCTAACTCAACCCTATCTTAGGCATATAATCGCTCACAATTGGCATCAGAGCATTGGTTCTCTATATTGTCGTATAACTATCAGAGTAAAAGATTCTATGGCCACTAACACTCTTGATGTCGTTGCAGAAGGGCAATCCCACAATCGGCTTCCATAGTTTGATGGTTCCAATTACACTACGTGGAAAAATTGGATGCAAGAATATATAATTGCCCTAGATTTTGATTTATGGGACGTGGTCAGTGAAGGGCCGACGGTTTCAATGAAATTGATTGACGGACAGATGGCTCCAAAGGAGGGAAAAAACTTCTATCGTGTGCTCTTACAATGAAGAGTACAACCGAGTTAGTACATGCACCACAGCAAAGCAAATGTGGAAAATGTTGCAAGTGACCCTCGAAGGCACCAGTCAAGTTCGACAAGAGAGAATTGGTCTTCTTATTCACAAGTATGAAATGTTCCAAATGAAACCTAATGAGACCATAAGTCAGATGTATGCGCATTTCATGGAAATTATAAACCATATGTTCGCATTTAGTAGAACTATAAACGAAGATGAGCAAGTTCGAAAGATTCTTAAATTGTTTCCTAAGGAATGGATGCCAAAAGTTACTACTATTTAGGAAGCTCATGATCTTAGCAGGATGACCACGGGTGAACTGATTGGATCTCTCACAACCCATGAGATGACGTTGCTAAATAAAGATGAAGGTTCATAAAAAAAAGTCAAAAAGGATATTGCTTCTAATACGGGTCATGATTCCGACACAGAACTTCAAGAAGATCTTAATGAGGACCAGATTGAAGATGAAATCTTTCTTATTTCCTAGAGAATAAAGCAACTGAATGAACCTCAAAAAGAAATTCTAGAACAACATATCAAAATCAAAATGAACCAATCCAGAAACACAAAATACTGAACCACCTTGCTGCTACAAATGTAATGAAATCGGACACAGAAAATCATATTGTCCCCGATTGAGAAAAAATGCAAAACAAGCCAAAGCTAAGGCAATGACAACTACATGGGACGAATCCTATGGTGAACAATTTGACAATGAAAAGAAATGCTTCGCGTAGTATCTCTTCATGTTTCGATTATGATTCCAGTGATAAATTGGCATTGATGAGGATGCACAAAGACTGCATAAGCTTTATGAAATACGTGCGAAAATGCTTATTGCTAAAATAAAGCTTTGCAAGATAAAGTGGACTATCTGTAGGAAAAACTGGATAGGAAGCATAAAGAGAAGTTTAAAATACAAATTGCTAAAAATAGAGAGACCCTTGATGTTGAATGGAAAAAGGAAATGAATTATTAGCTCACTAAAGAGAATAATTCTTCGAAGAAGTAGATTGAGAATATGAGCTATGAAATCAGTGCACAAATCTTGTGCAAGTGAATTTAGCAAAAGTTCCCTTGGGCTTGTTCACAAAGCAGCTGGTTTCATAGTACTCTAGAATCTGTCTTATTTTGTCTGGGATTCCAGTTTTGCTCTTTGCGAAGAGTTGGTTTTTCACCCTGCTAGGGTGTTTCTAATCCTTTTACTTTTCTTACTATCAAATTATTGTGATTACTTGCAAAATCATTCTCACATACTAATTGATTTGGCAAGTTCAAAATTCTAAGTGAAAACTTAGGTAGAGGAATATGCTTGCTGAACATCTATAAATACCAATGTCCATTTACTACTATTTTATTGCTTTATCTTTCACTGGTCTGACTGATAGTTGAACTGGCATTTAATTTCAATCAGTAACTAAAATTGTTTTTCTGTAAAAAATTTAAAATATTTTAAAAGACTTAAAAGTATTTTAAGTGATAAACTTCCGCTGCATTAAAATCACTTAGACCTAATTTACCCCTTCTTAAGCATATAATCACTCACATATTTTAAGAATTTTACTGACTAAAAATAATTGATTACCTCTTGGCATGAGTGATGAAAAATAATAAACAAAGTAAACATATTAAGAAAATCTAATAAGTTTAGTTGAAAGTTGAATAATTCGATTAAGCAAAAATATTGAGGTCAAAAAAGGTTGATATTTTTTTTAATTTAACTCGTTATTTCAAGAATAATTTAAAATTTATGGTCTAAATAAAGTAGTTGATAGTTTAAGTTATATCAAAACAAAAAAAATTAATTTTTTATATATTTAATATATTTTATAAATAAAAAAATGACTTCACGATCATGATAATTATCTTTTACATATTATATAATTCGGTAAAATCTTTACAATTTATCCATTTCTTATAAGAGGGATAGTTATTGCAATTCACAAAACTCGAGCTTTCAAACGAATGATAGTGGGAGAAATCATTGGACCATTACATTCTCATGAGACGACGTGATTTGCTTAATAAGTGTAGACATAAGTTGGTGCTCAAAGACGGCACGTGTAAAATAATAGATTAAATATTAATTTTATATTATATATTTTAGAAATTTAATTAAATGGAGTTTTCAAAATAAAAAGTTAATAAGTTTGTACGAGTATATAATTTTGTATTGGTTAATCGAATGAATCCAAATTTCAAGCCGAGATGTTTTAAGAATTCAAATTATAAGTGAATGGTAGTGGATAATTCAAATCGCATCTTGTGATTAAAAAATAAATGCATTGAAATTGAGCTATTTCATCTAATAATCCAAGCTAAAGTTCTTGCATTCAAATTGAGCTATTTCATCAAATTGGTTTATTAGTATAAATTGGCATGATTTCAAAGAAGGCAAAGACACATGATACATTCTATATCCGAGCAAAATAAATATTAGAAGAGGTTCCTATAATTATCTCAATAAAACTCAAGAAGATCTATAGTATTCAAAATATACATCAAGTTGTATGTCCATCCTGGAACTCATCAATTTAAATGTTTGATTTGAGATTGGTGTGCAAAACTTTCCAACTAACATTATTGAAAAACACATCAAATATGAAGGGATCAAAATATGAATTTCATTGAAAGTTTCAACGTCTAAAGCCCATATTTCTAAAGAGAAGAATTAGAGGATTTGATCAAATTCAATAAATTTTCATTTATATATTTTCTTATTTTATAGTTTTTATTATGGTAACCGCTAAACTTTTGTCAAAATAAGGTGCTAGAGACAACAAATTCAATGTATTAACGCAATTGCTTAGTATATATGCAGCCAAGACTGAGAGATGATGTGAAAAAATGTAACTTCAGTTTACCTATCCTACTCTTGAAATTCAAGCAATACAATAGACATGCAGCCAGGACATGGTACCAAATTGAAAGATGCATGAGAATTCCATAAAAACCATAATAATAATTAGAAAACAGTCAAAACGATAAGTGTTTTGGAGAATGCAACATATCAAGAAAACATCAAATCAAATTCTACAGTCTCAATGCCAAGAAACATTAAGAAATTAAGAAACAACCAAATTCAGACAGCAGTCTGTGTTATTGTCTGAACCTTCCAACTTAGAAGAAAACGTCTCAATTGATTCACTATAAGGCAATTCCCTTGCTATCAACTTGCGGGGTCATCTTTGCTATGGCTGGTCAAAGTTTTGCAATTGTTTCCTGCAAGTCTGGCAAGAAAAGTGATGTGGAACAGATCTGGTCTCAAAAATATTGAACATATACAAAAATTTACTTGTATTTCAATGGCTAACGTAGCTATCGGATTCTCAACTTGATGGTTTAAAAATTAAAAATTAAGAATTAAGAATTAAGAATTATATAGACTCATCATTTAATTAACATTTATCTACTAATTATATTTGACAAAGTCCTTCTCTCTGTCCATCCAAGCTGGATCCATTGTCATTTTGTTGGCAGAGGGACAATTTAACGGTAGATAAATTCTAAATGCATAATGAACTAAAATTAAAGTTTACGTACCTTTGATGGTTACACATTTAAGCCAGATGAATTAGGGGATATATCATCATTCATATTCAAGAGGAAAAACAGAGAGCTCAATTTCTCTTCCTTCTGTGAGCCCTTGAATTTTCTTGGCAGAAGCAGCAGCTGATTTGGTAGTCCGATACAAGTGTATTTCCTTGAGGGTTGATACATCTGTGAGGCTGAAAGGAAGTGCTTCGAGTTGCTCACAGTTCCTGAGTGCAATGTACTGAAGTTTAGGAAAATGAGTACTGCTTGAAGCTTTCCAGACAACTAAGTTCGTGTATTCAACTTGCAACACTTCAAGTTGAGGAAAACCATTGTCAGTTGTTTCCCAACACTCACCCACGAATGCGTTGTTTTTCAACTTGAATACTTTAAGGTTCTCCAACATTCCAAGGATAGACATATGTTTCCAATCAAGAAAAGTATACGATAGCGTCAAGCTCCTTAGTTTTGGTGGAAATTTGTAGGGTGGAGGAAGGCTAGACAACTTGCTAGCATCCACATCATTCATTAGTTTCAATTTTTCAAGATTGCCTAACTTTCTTAAACCATCAAATGGAGTACTAGAAGATCCACCCTTGTCGTCATCCTCGTCCCCTGTTATTAACATGGCCAACTGCCCCCTGATGCCCAGTTCCTAGAGGTTACTGGCCCTTTCAAACACCTGCGTGCAACTTTCAGGTGATATATTGGCAAGTATTTGGATCTTTTCACCTTGATTATTCTGATCACCTTCTGCCCTAGTACTGGTACTAGTAATCTTTCTCAAAATAATAGATGCATTGGTCTCCAAATGCCTCAAATGAATCATCTTCCATATATCTACTTTGATTTCCAGGATACGTGAAGTTGTGTCAACTATAAGAGTTTGTATGTTCCACATCTTGGAGATGGCTTCAGGAAGAACCTTGAAATCACTAGAAAGGCACATGTACCTCAAATGAACTAATTGGGTTAGGTAGAATGGAAATCTTGTGAATCTGATGGGATTCACATCTAAAACCCTGAGTAGTTTGAAGGCATCGGGGATGGATGCAACGTTTTCCGGCAGCAATATGGTTTCTTCTCTCAAGAAATGCAAAAAAGTACGAACATGTGGACCATAAGGTTGTGATGAGAGGAAACTCACAACTTGAGAATGAATTGAAATGTGGCAGTGCTTATGTAAATATTGATCATCACAAGAATTACTCGAAGAAATCAATGATCCTTGTATTTCATGGAAAAGGTACTTTTGAGCTTCACTTATGCAGAAGTCACGTATCAAGTCGTGCACGCGGCGAGTTTTAATTCTACCAGTGCAACTAACTTTGTTAATCATTACCAGATTTCTGTCAATAAGATCCCTTAAATACTCCTCTCCAGTTTCTTCCAAGCTTTTCCCAGTAGATTTTTGTTGTATAAAACCTTCTGCCACCCACAGGAGGATCAATCTTTGAACTGGGATGTCAAAGTCTTCGGGAAACATTCCCAAATACAGAAAGCATGGTCACAAGTAATACGGTAACATGTTGTAACAAAATTGAACAACACCTCCCATCACGATTGTTCTGGAAGCATTGATGATTCGCAGGGATTCAGCAACTCTAGCCCATCTCTCACGCATTTCATTTGCTGAAGCTTGTTTTGCTAGAATTCCGCCAATTAACTTTATTGTAAGCGGCACACCCAGACATAGATGAACAATCTCTCTTCCGAGATGCTCCAACTCTAGTTCAGGGCACTTGTGCTTACCAAATACTGTTAAGCTTAACAAGGTCCAACTATTCTCCACATTTTGGATAGCCAACATGTGGGATGCTCCACTACGGCATGCGTACGCAGCCGCGTCATGCCTACGGCTGGTTATCAATATTTTACTCATTCCATTATTTTTCTTTGGAAAGATATCTTGGAGATCATCCCAAACTTGTGTATCCCACAGATCATCCAATACAATCAAGAATCTATCTCTCTGTAGACGTGCACAAAGTGTTTGTGCTATCTCTCCATCAGTCTTGTTATACATGTCCTCCGTCATCCAACTCAAGTCCCATAGCATGGTCAGATAAACATCCTTTTTCCTGAAATTTGAAGAGACGTCAACCCATAGACGAACAGGGAATTCAGATTTGATTCTGGCATCATGAAAATCTTTCGTGCCAGTGTTGTTTTGCCAATGCCACCCATACCAATGATGGGGATGACATCAAGTTGCTTAGTTTCTTTAGTCAGAATATATATTAATTGTTCAGCATCAGCCTCCAAACCTACAATGTAGTCTTCCCTTACACTGGGAACCTGATCATGATAAACAACATTAATCATTAACACAAGTTAATATCAAATCTACATCCTTAATTTATTCGTTGCAATTAGTAAACATAACATGTAAAATTAAAGGCGGTCCTTGCTTATTAAATTATTTGGTGGAACTGCGACTTCATATAACTATAAAAATGATGAAGCATGCGATTGGTTGTGACACTTGTCTCATTTCTTACAGCTTTACCTAGGAACTTTCCATCTTCACTCTATGGCCAAGTCACACTTTTCGTCAGCTTAATTTCCATAAAAGATGTGGAGAAAACTTGCAGAACAAATATCAATAAAATGGGAATTAATGGATCGATTTTCATTACATATATTTCACATGGCCAGGATCTATGAGCTATTCATATTGACTATCTAATGGGACATATAAAAATACTTGTTTTAAATAATATATTATATTTGTTAGAGATTTTACTAAATCAAAGGTAATACAAAAAATAAATGTAAATAAGTAATTAACTATATATATTATATTACAAAAGCATTATTTAGCATGTAATTTCATATACATTTAAATTATTAATGTCTAAAGTCGTATAATTTAATAAATAGGCAATTAAAATATTATTTTTATTTTTAGTGAAAATTTATAGTACAACCAGAAATATAAATACATGACTAATTGACATATAACAAGGAAATATATGCAAATAGTTAATTTTAATTGACTATTTATTTGTTCACATGATTTTTATTAAATTGTAACTTTAAGTAATTTATACACAAGATTTTTGTTAACTTGTAGCCAACAAAACCAACTCAAATTCTTTGTTTTCTCAATTAATCAGATTAAATAACTTCAATTTCACAAATAAAATTATGATTATATTCAAATAATCCATATATATCATGTATTTAAATGATTTTTTCTTTAAATTATAAACTAATTCTTTCAAAAACTACAACACAAATCTCACAAACACACACCTTCTCACACCTCTCTGATCGATGTACAAAATAAGCACATCACCCTCTCTCAAAAAATAATATATATATATATATATAAATAAAATAAATAAAAATAAAAATAAAAAAATCCTCCCTTGCATTTTTGGAAGTCATGCAGTGAGTATCCTTTGGGGCATTGGTGTCTCCGTGTATGTCATGCATGCTTGTGCTCATCTGACTGTTTTTTTTTTTTTAACGAATTTTTAATATTTTTAATGTGTAAGAGACTATTATACTCTTATTTATCAATCATTGAATATTTTTAAAAAATTAAGGACTTGTTTGTTTATGAATTCCTAATATATTTTTTAACTCTTAAAATTTAAACAAACAAATAATATAAAATCCACTACCCCCATTATCAAAATACAAAATTTATTCTCTAAAAATTCCTACTATTCATACTTCCAACACATTCTCCAAAATTCTAATCAATTGTTTCATTATTACAGATATATACTCATACAATTTATAGATACACATATATAAATGATTTCAAAATACTCATTTCATTCCATAAATTCAACAAAAAAATTATTAATTTAACATATTGTCCCTTCTCAAAACACAAACAAATAAATAATTTTTTTCTAATTTATTTTTAACCTACCTTCCAAAATATAAACAAACAACCATCAAATTCTCCAACCTCACTTCCCAAAATCCATTCTCCCAAAAAATTTTAGAAGAAAAACCCAATTCACATCCAAACAAAGTCTAATAATTCAGATTAAATCATATTTATATTCTTATAAAAAATATATATTCATACATATATTTATATATTATCATATGTAAATATATAATATCAGTGTGTATGTATACAATTATATACCTATCTCACCCTACCCCACACCCTTGCCTTACCCCAACCCCACGCCCACGGCAGCCATAGCCTGCCGGCAGCCAAAAACGGCTGCCGCATAGGCTGCCGGCGAGGAGCTCTTTTTGGCCGTTTTTTGACTGGCGCCCAAGCCGTCTGGCAGCATTATTTGGCTGCCATCCCCATATTGGCAGCGAAAGCCGGCAATGGTTGTCGATAGCCGTGGGGAAAAAAAAAAAAGGCTGCCATGGCTAATGACAGATCTGGCTAGATTCCGAAGAACTGATGTAACACTAGTTTACCTTAATGTTTTCTTCAAGATCCTTCTGTTCAGCTCGTGTATCAGATTCGCCAAAACATATCTTTTTTTGATCATATATTTCTTTGATCTTTGAGCCTATTAACTCAACCTCTGGGACGACAGTACTGAGAAGCTTTCCCGGAGCATCCACAGCCCTTTTGAAGTATTTCTCGAGCCCTTTGTCGGCTGCATGGCTCACGAACTCTTCGACCGCATCTTCTGCTTTGTAAACGACTCGTACGATCTGCCCAACCACTTCTTTGAGGGTCTCATTGTTGTCCCGGATTTCTATTGAGTCCTTGAGGAGTCGTCTGAACAAACATAGATTGCTCTCAAGCACTTGGATCTGATTTTCGACGTCAGAGATCAGATGGGCCTTATGGAGCTGTAGCTCTTTTAGGTTTTCCAGAAGGAATTCTACAGCAGCATCCTCCATCTCTGAGTTGTGTGAGCGTGGGCGTGTAAATTACAGAGAATCTCAATGTTAGTTGTGACTGCGATTGCCTGTGTAAAAAAAATCCCGTTTCTCTGTCTATGGAACAAAAAACAAAGTGAGGATCTGTTTTGAATGTGGGGCGTGTTTGAATATTGAGGTGTTACCCTGTTTTAGAGAGTGAGAATTCTCTCTCTCCTCGCCCCCCCCCCCCCCCCCAACTTTTCCCCACAAATGTCCGTCTGTCTGTGTGCCTCATGCCCCTCAAAATGTTGTTAAGGTTTATCTTTGGCTTTTTTATAAAAAAATTGCAAAAAAAAAAAATCCAATTACAAAAATACTGCCAAAAATTTAGTGGTATTACAAAATTGTAGTAAATTACATTCGATGAATGCAACTTCTAACAGTAATCAATTTTTGTCTTCAACTGTTGTTTTTGATCGAAATAAAAAAATTTCTTTCTTTGTTTATAAATTCTTTTAGGGTTTGTTGTCCTATATTTTGGAAAAATACTTTTTAGCCCTCAAAAAAATTTCAAAATACATGCACATTCTCCAATCTTTTTCCCAAAATACTATAATTTTTACCCAAAAAATTTTCTCATAATTCACCCAAAAAATCCTACACCCTAAAAAGTACACTTATTCTTTCATTTTCTCACTCCATCTTTCACATCAACCATTCATTACTTCACTTATATATACATATATATACACATATATATTTATATATATGAAAATATTAAAATTTTTCTATTTAAAAAATTCTGAAACTTATGTTTACCTAAAAATATTTAATGTAATAATTAATTAAAAATATTAAATATCTTATTAATTTTTTAAAAAATTATTTTAAAAAAATTTTCAAAAGAAAAATTAGTTTAGTATTAATAAAAACCTTTATTTCATTTTTATTTCATTTCATTTGATATGACTCAGGTACTCCCTCCTCCTTCACTTCTTCCTTTTTTTTTTTTTCCCTCCTTTACTTTGGCCGACCGGCGGGGCACTTGCCCGACCTGTCGGCCACTGCTGGCCGCACCAGCTTGGTGCTACTGGACGCACCAGCAACATCAGGTGGTGTTGGTGCTGTTGCTATTGGCCGCACCAACACCGGCCGCTGGTCGCTGGCCGGTGACCAGCAGCCAAATCTGGAAAAAAAAATTTGTTTTTTTTAAATTAGTTATAATTTAAAAAAAAACTAAAATAGTTGTTTGGATTATTATTTCAGGTTCAAAGGGTGTATACTTGTGTATTATTTCGCTTGATTGAGGTAATTTTTTTTTATTATGCTAAAATTTAATTATGCTTTAGTTATGTTTATTATGTTTTAGTTAATTATCTCCAATAATTAAAATTTGATTTATGTTTTAGTTACCTCTATTATGTTTTAGGTAATTGTCTCCATTAGTTAAAATTTAATTATGGTTTAGTTAAATGATTTATGTTTTAGTTATATAAAATATGTATTATATAATTTGTCTCAATTAGTTAAAATTTAATTATGTTTTAGTTTTATGAATTATGTTTTATATAATTTGTCTCACTAAGTTAAAAATTAATTATATTTTAGTTGAAATTTGATTTACGTGTTGGTTAAACTCAAATAATAATTTATTATTTTTGGTATAATAATTTAATTTAACAGAAATAATAATTTATGTATTAGTTGAAACTTGGATTACATTTTATATTAGTTTTATATGTTATTATATTTGTTAGAGTTATGCTTTTATTTGAATTAAAAAATTTATTGGAATTATTATTGAGTTAAATTTTCTGGTACTACATATTGAATTGTATTAAAATTTTAAGTTTTTATTCAGTTTGTGGAATTATGATTTATTAATAAATATGTGCACTTGTAACATGTGCCTAATGATGTAGGTTATCTTGACTTAGTAAAAATCTTTTGTTAGTGTTAATTTTAGTGGAGCATTTAAAGGTAAGCTTGGATATCTTGTTTTAATTTTGTAATATTTTTATAGTACAATACATTAGAAATGTTTAGAATTGGTGGATTCACGAAGGAGGATGAGATGTTGAGTGAAGGGGTGGAGCCTTCTCATTTGTTGCTGATTGGTTTTTAATTGTTTGCATGATGATGATGGACATACGGGAGAGTGTTTATGTGTCATTATGTATTTACTAATATTATTAATTATAAATACTAGTTTAAAATATGATTTATTATGTTAGCTTAAATTTAATTTATGTATTAGATTAAATTATATTAGTTTAAATTTGATTTATGTATTAAATATTGTTATATAATGTTAGATTTGTGTTTTTATGTGAATGAAAAATTCTATTAGAATTTTAATTGAGTTAATTAATTTTTTGTTAGTATATGTAAATTTATTTTTTTGTACTGTAGAAATGTTGAACAATGTAAATCTTAACATTTTTCAAATTTTT
This sequence comes from Jacaranda mimosifolia, assembly GCA_018894105.1. Classification (NCBI taxonomy): domain Eukaryota; kingdom Viridiplantae; phylum Streptophyta; class Magnoliopsida; order Lamiales; family Bignoniaceae; genus Jacaranda; species Jacaranda mimosifolia. The sequence continues at coordinate 4,470,231 of CM032124.1, read as the reverse complement.
ATGATAATTATTGATTAAACTGATTAATTAATATAAATTATGTGTGTATTTGTGGAAGTTATGTCGACCTTGAGTACCATTGTTGTTCTAATATACTTTGGCGAAAAAATTACTAGAGATTCTCGCTCAGTCGATTATGATCGTCCAGCATGCAGTATCATTAGAATATCTCGTGAAACAACATATTCTGATTTGTGCCACGAAATCTATGGAGTGACAACTATTGATAGCAGCAGCTGTAAACTAAAAATTCAAGCAAAATTCTATTTGGATAAACAGTACGGGATATCTACACTCGTGAGAATACAGAATGATGATGCTTTATCTATATTGTTTGGTCCACAGTGCCAACTTGATAGTGTGGAATTATATGTTGACACAGAAACAATAAGTCAGACTGTTGTTGATAATACTTTTGGAGTAGGGTCTTACATGGGGCTTTTGATATAACCCGAAGGTCAATTTGCCTCTTACCAAGATTTTGGATGGGATTCACAATACCCAACTTAATCAGAAATAAATGTTCTTGTGGTTACGCAAGGATTTGCAAATGTTGGGATTTATGATTTTGGTGAAGGTCCTTCTACCTCTCATCAAGTTTTTGAAGGAAAGCAAGATAACCCAATACATTTCGTTCATGATGGTGAATCAGAGCCACAAGTAGATAGTTCTCATGATGAAGAGTTGAGGGATTTAGAACTAGCTAAAAATGGTAGTGATGATGATGAGGTAGATATTGATACAATGGAAGAGTTACTGCCTTCACACGGCGAGGGAACATCTTCTCAACAACTACTACATGAGATGAGAAGAAATACATCCACGACTACGCAACCAAGTATATATCCTGTATATCTATTCTTCTTTGCAATAGATGATAATGATATATTTATATAGGTAGATTCTATTGATATTCCAACCCATGGTTGGACTGAGTTTTACGACTCAAGTAAAGGAGCACTCCACTTGGAAATGGTATTCAAGAGTAAGGAGCATCTTATCACTTCCGTGAAAGATTATTTCGTGCTGTGGTGAGACGAGAATATTGGGTTCTTGAGAGCACACCAAAGTTATGGAACATGGTATGCAAACATAATAATAGAGAACAACCTTCTTGTCCGTGGAGTATAAGGGGAATGTTTAAAAAGAAAAAGGGATTGTGGAGAATTACCAAGTATAGAGGCCCTCACACATGCCTTATGGATGAAGTTTCAATGGACCATCGAAATTTAAGCAAAAATATGATTGCTTTGGATCTATTGGACACTGTTTGAGGTAATCCAGGTTATGGGGGTGCAAGTGTGCAAATGATGGTAAAAGAAAAGTACGGTTATGAAATCTCTTATGCTAAGGTATGGAATAACATGAAATGTGGGAGGAAAAACTTTATGGGACTTGGGAGACCTCGGTAAGAAAATTACCCAAATATATGGGAGCTATCCAGAAATGGAATTCAGGAACAATTGTTGAATAGAGTCATCTTGAAACAGGCATATCAGGACAAAAGATGTTGAAATATGTCTTTTGGGCACTTCGACCATGTATAGAAGAGTTCCAACATTGCTGCAAACTTATTAGTGTAGATGGAACTCATCTACACACCAAGTATAAACATAAAATGCTTGTTGCCATAGCCATGGATGCAAATCAGAATGTTATGCCTATAGCTTTTGCCACAGTAGATGAGGAAACTTTGATGTCTTGGAGATGGTTCCTTCAGATGTTGGCGAAACACATTGTCAGATGGGTAGATGGCTATTGTTTACTTTCTGATCGTCACCGTAGTATTTTGGCTGCTGTAGAAAGCATACACGATTTCACACCCCTTCGTGGAGTATATCAAGTTTGTTTAATGCATGTGTGTTCAAATTTCAATAAATATTTTAAGAATGTTCAATTGAAGGACGTGTGTTGGAAAGCTGGTGCTGCAGTTCAAATCCAAAAATTTGAAAAAAGGAAGAACGATATAAAGAGTATTAATGAGCATGCTTCTTCCTACTTAGAGCGGATAGACAAGAGCCAATGGACATTATCTCATGATGGAGGATGACAGTTTGGCATTTTGATGACAAATATGTCTGAATGTATAAACGGGGTATCAAAAGGTGCTCGCCGAATACTAATTACAACTATTTTTCAAACAACATTTGATCGTTGCATGAAATATTTTCTTCATTAGATCACTAATGGCCATAGGATGAGGCAAAATGATCAATTATGGGCTGATTATGCTTTTAACATATACACAAAATGGCAGCACCAGTTTTGGTTAATCACTTCGTGCAAAAAGTTGATTATGCTCAATAATCAGCTTCAGTCATTACTAGAATGGACACATCACGTGGGAATCATACTCCTATTGTGAAGCTTCGGACACGAGAGTGCTCATGTAGGAAATAGGCTGAATATGGAATTCCTTGCTCACATGCAATGCAAGTATTTCGAACATTTGGGGTCAACTGTGCATCCCTTATGAAGGAATATTATAAAGTGGAATATTACATTACAACTTATACAGGGAGATTTGAACCATTGTGGTCGGAGGATTATTGGGATGATACTAAATTTGAGCTAGTTCACAACCCTGCACGTCGAGAGCAACGTATTATAGGTAGAGCCCGTACCAGTCGAATTCAAAATGAAATGGATTGGCCTCAAGCAAGAGCAAGACAACAAGCACATTACCTTGATGAAGTTCAAAATGCACAACAAGGCCCTGGAATACTGAATCCCTAGCTTTTTTATAGTTAGTAAGTTGTAAGCAAAATATATGTGATTTTTGTATGCTGTCTTTGTAATTTCTGTGTGTCTTCTTTATTACTTATTATTGTGCACATTCATTGTAATTTTTTTTGTATTCTTTGTTGCTTGTTATGTGGAACCAATATTTGCAGTCGTTATCCTTATCTTGATTCAAAGCATCGAAATACAAATTTACAATTTATATTTTATGAACCAATGATATTGATACACAATATTCTAAAAGGTAGCCCTAATAATGTCCTCCAGTGCCACAACCTCATCGCTGTTGATGTCTTCGTGGTCGTCGTGCCCTTTCATCATGTGCAGCATTATGTGACTGATGATGGCTTGGACTAGCCTCATGGTGATCACGACAACCTAGAAAAGGTAATGGCGAGATATGAAATGAGTAGCATGCTGGTGATGAATAATCATACTCCGCTGATCCTCATCCTAGACCAAGATCAGTATCTACTAGTTCGGATACTAATTGTCTGCTTGCCGACATATATGGTAGTATAGGTGTTAACTCTGGATCTCCTGGTGGTTCACATTTGTAGCTATCGGCAAACAAGTTATGCAGCCTATTAACAGGACCTCCCACATCACTAACACCACCTGACCTAAAAGAATGAGTATCATCATCAGTCGTGTTGTTGGATCTAATGCTGCATCTCCTCCTTCTCATATATGTACTACCACTGACTTCTTGTTGTTGAGGGACTTGGCTTGAAAAGCATTGTCTAGATGCTAACTGATGAACGTTATTAGCAATTAATCTATGATCATTCCTCATCTGAATGAAGTCCATAATCTCAGTATCATCGGCAACAGAATCACAACTGATAATCAAATTGTGCATTTGATCTGTCTACAAAAAATAAGACAGGAAACATAATGTTAAACATCATTTAAATCACTGAAGGATGTATTGCATGATTTATGTGCATACCACATGTTGCCAAGCGTGTGGATCCTCTGGATGGTATGTTCTCATATGATGGACCATTTATTTGACGTGTAATTCAATCATACCATAACATGTATTCATTTTCCACAGTGATTGATCCGACAATAGGAAGTTCACGCACAACAAGTTGCTCTCTGTTAGCCCACTAAGCAATATAATCCATGTGATAAATGGACCAATCTTGCCCAGGATAACTTCTACGTGATACATCATGTAATATTGAACATCTCTCAGCCGGTGGTGGAGGAATATGTTGTCGTATCCCAAATTACCTTAGGACTCATTTTGGATGATGCGTCTCAATTATAACGAAGTTGATTAATGGACACACTGTTGTCCAAAGCCTCAGGGCACACTGGACTGGCAAGGTTTGCATGTCTTGGATCGGGTCATATGGTTGCCATATAAACTGCATATAAATGTATTGAGCCATGTTTATATAAATAAATAGCTTATCAGAATATTTGATGTAAAAAGTATTATTATTACACAATTTTTTACGTCATTTGCGGACATTCTATCAAGCATATCTCTTATGATTCGTACATAGTGACTTGCTGTTTGCGTGAAAGAATTATAATGACACCACCTAAAAATCCATTCAATTGATATTAATATAACAATTTATATTATCCATATATGCAAAAAAACAATTGCATGAAAATGTTAATAAACTATAACATATATTATTTTACCGAGCACCATACAAAGGAATTGACAGTCCATCAACTACTACTGGAGCTTCATTGTCATCAACACGAGAAGTTAATTTTATAGGCATCAATGTTGTAATGCGTGACCATGCCCAAATCTATAATTAACAATTTTTAGGCGTTATACCTAATTGCAAAAATTAATATAAAAGCAAAATAATACTACTTCACCTGTAACAACTGCATCGCTCCACCAATATTTGATCTTCCTCTACATGATGCAGTGCAAAGCTCATGATGCATGAACGATAAAACTGCACTACCCCAACTAAAGTTATGGACTTCATGTATTTGCTCCATATGCTATAAGTAAACCAATGATATTGTAGAACCTAATGAGCTTGGGTACATAAGACATCCAAGAAGTATCAACACACAGATACGTGCGTATTGTTGGACCTCAAAAACTATGCTATGACCCGTAATTCTATTATTATGAACATGGCCCGTAAGAGCAGTAAGATGAATTTGTAACCCCCTAAGGTCTCGCTCTTCCAAAATAAATCCGAGATAACGATGACAATAATCTTGCCACTGTGTGAGGTTGTGAACATAATCTATACCTGTAACAACAATACCGTCTATCGATAATGCCCAAATAACTGCTATGTCCTGCAACGTAATTGTAGCCTCTCCCATACGTAAATGAAATGTGTGAGTCTCTGAGCGCCACATCTCAACCAGAGCCGTAATTACATGAACATCAGTCTCAATATTTCTACAACAGTGACACCATAGAATCCCATCTCATTTAATAAAGATAATACACGAGGATGTAGAGCTTGGCGTCCTATAATTCTCCAAAATCTTCTATCTCCTCGTCTAACAACTAAAGTGTCATCTATATCTTCAGCTAATACACTCTTTGATCGATGGGCATCTTGCACGTATAAGACACTGGGATCATGTGAACCATATATATCTCTGATATCCATCCTGCAATATTTGCTGGAAAAATAAATAAAAATAATATGATTAGGTACATCCAAAATATTTATTGGTATATTAATGTGAATGACAAACAAATTGAGGATTGGAATGTCTATAGCCCATTTATAGTCCAATTCTTAATTTGTTTATAATTACATCAAACATATCCAAGTAGATAAAAATACCAAAGATTTAATATGATTAATGATACATTCTATCAAAAATTCCCTTAAATAAAATACTTCAAATTGCCTAAAAAACAAGACTCGACAAAATGTAAACCATTACTTTAATTAAAAACAACTTATAATATTTATAAACACAAATTACATATATATGTTAATGAAACAACATATATCATAATTAATAAGGTGATTATCAATCTAAAATCTTCTTACAAGTGCACATATTTATCTATAAATCCTAATTCTTACAAGTGCACATAATTCTAATAAAAAATTTAATTCAAATAAAAACATAACTCTAACAAATATAACAACATATAAAACTAACATAAAATATAATCCAAATTTTAACTATTACATAAATCATTATTTCTGTTAAATCAAATTATTATACCAAAAATAATCAATTATTATTTGAGTTTAACCAACACGTAAATCAAATTTCAACCAAAACATAATTAAGTTTTAACTAATTGAGACAAATTATATAAAACATAATTCATAAAACTAAAACGTAAATCAAATTTTAGCTAAAACACAATCAAATTTTAACTAATTGAAACAAATTATATAATACATATTTCATATAACTAAAACATAAATTATTTAACTAAAACATAATTAAATTTTAACTAGTGGAGGCAATTACCTAAAACATAATAGAGATAACTAAAACATAAATCAAAATTTAATTAATGGAGATAATTAACTAAAACATAATGAACATAACTAAACATAATTAAATTTTAGCATAATTAAAAAAATTACCTCAATCAAGCGAAATAATACACAAGTATACACCCTTCAAGCCTGAAACAATAACCCAAACAACCATTTTAGTTTTTTTTTTAATTTATAACTAATTTAAAAAAAAAATTCAGATCTGTTCGTTGGCTCGGAGCTGGTGTTGCCAGCAGCACTAGCAAGGGGGAAAAAAAAAAAAAAGGAAGAAGAAGAGGAGGAGGAGGGAGTACCTGAGTCATATTAAATGAAATGAAATGAAAATGAAATAAAGGTTTTTATTACTACTAAACTAACATTTCTTTTGAAAAAAAAAATTAGAATAATTTTTTTTTAAAAATTAATAAGGTATTTAATATTTTTAATTAATTATTACATAGTTATTTTTAGGTAAACATAAGTTTCAGAATTTTTTAAATAGCAAAATTTTAATATTTTTATATATGTAAATATATATGTGTGTATATATATGTATACATAAGTGAGGTAATGAGTGGTTGATGTGAAAGATGAAGTGAGAAAATGAGAGGATAGGTGTGCTTTTTAGAGTGTAGAGTTTTTTGGGTGAATTATAAGGAAATTTTTCGGGTAAAAAATTGTAGTATTTTGGTAAAAAAGATTGGAGAATGTGCATGCATCTTGAAATTTTTTGGGGGCTGAATAATATTTTTCCAAGATATAAGAGAACAAGCTCTAAAAGAATTTATACACAAAGAAAGAAAATTTTTTAGAATAAAAAATTACGGGTACTGTTGAAAGCTACACTCGGGTGAGTGCAACTTTCAACAATACCCATAATTTTTTATTCCGGTCAAAAATGGCAGGTGGGGACAAAAATTGATTATTGTTGAAAGTTGCACTCACCGAGTACAACTTACTACAATTTTGTAATACCACCAATTTTGGCGGTATTTTTGTAATTTTTTTTTTTTTTGCAATTTTTTTATAAAAAAGCCTTTATATTTGGTTGTTTTTAAGAAATTAATACACACCAAAATTGATTCCCCTCAAAATTAATATAAACTACATAATTATTTTTAAAGAAAACAATATAAAATAACTAGTTCAAAATAAATTTGGCCACAAAATAAAATTTTAATTACTAGTTTGTGCAAAATTAATTAATTATTAATTTGTGGAAAATTATTTTCAAAAAAATTGAAGAACAAAGCTACTTGGGTGTGACACCCCACTTCAAGTAACACAAAGCTAAGATATCAACTCAATTCAATCTTAATTACTGAACCTTATAATACAAATACAAATAAGAACTTAAAAGCAGTGGAAAATATCTTCAATTCATTCATATCCTCAAACTTAACATTCAAACTAAGATTTAATCTTAAGTGCAGCAAAAGATATATACAAGACCAAGGTGCCCCACCTATTCTGACATATCACCATATCTCTAGGTACTTGTACCTATCTATCAATCCATAACCAAAAGAAACACTAAACTATTACAAAAGAAGCATTTCTATACTTCCAGTCAAAACATTTCACTCTTAGGCCATCCTGTCTACAAAAGTAATGAAAGCGAGAGGTTAAGTCCAATGGACTTAGTGAGGAATAGATATGAATTAATAATAGAACCTGTCAAGGAAATAACATCTCAATAGATCTAGAATTAATAGAATACACATACAATTATAATGTTAGATAGAACAAATGTAGCAACAGGAAACTCTCCTGCCTTATTGTTCCCAGAAAATTTCATAATCAAGCAGAAATGAGTACGAGCAAGCAAACCCTTACAAATATGCATTTCAACGAAACGAGTAAACATGCATATCAAATCACCTTATACCAATCAAACAAGTACTTTTACAACGATAGCTTGGTATACAATTGGTATGCCTATACAGACTGTATGGCATATAATAGATACCTAAGCGAACTACTTAGCGTATCGAGGATACCTATGCGGACTGCATAGCGTACTCTGGACGCCCATGTGGGCTGCAAGGCGTGTCCCAAGTATCCCAACATTCCATGTAGGATTGGCACTCGGCCCAAGTACAATCTCCAAACAAGTACTACCAGTACTTATCAATTACAACAATCAAGTGCATGCAAGCCAACTGGATAGATATCAAAATGCAACAATCGAGTGTGCTAGCAAGGCATTTGAGAACGATTCAAACAGGACAAGCAAGTACGATCAATCAAGTACAAGACATGACAGATAGGAGTTCTGGGCGCCAGAACGAACAAGAACGATTGAACTAGTACGAGTGAACAAGTATGATAGAACATTATGATAAGACAAGTACGATAGATCAAGTACGAACCCTCACAGGGGTATACAGGTCAATAACAAGTAATGAGCAATTACAAGTCAAATGATTAGGAACAATTACAAGTAACAATTAAACCCTCACGGGGATTTTATCACAAGAATAGATAGGTCACTCAAGGCTAAACTAGTAGGACCTCACAGGGTTCAACAATTAACGAGTAGCAAGAGTCAAAGCAAAACCCAGAGTAGGGGATCCTTACCTCAAAATTCTGGTGGTATAAAGTTGGCAGACTGTCTATTGCCCCTCGTGACCCCCTTCCTCGTCACCTAACCATAATAATGATATATATAGTCAGAACTCATTTAAAATTCCTAATACAACGCTATCATACTAATACTTACTTCCAAATTTGCTATTCATCCATGATAGTTACATGTCAACATCAATAAATTCAAGAATAGCTAAAAGACTAAGATGGCTACAAGATCTTAATTCTCACATCGATTCTCCTATTCGAAATCAAATTTCTTATTCACAAGGTCCACATATTGATACTAATCGTCAATGGCTCAAGATTCCAACAATTCCATTATTATCTAATTTAGGTCCACAATCTAAGTCCCTAGTTCAATTTCTTAATAATTTCCATAAATTCCAGTTATAACCTAGTACAAGGTCCGAAGCCACTATCATAACAGCCTTAGCATGAGAGAGCTCAACATATATATATATACATATATACAATACTTCATCACCCTCAAGCCGTTCTTATCAAGGTTACAATTCAATTAAAAATATACATACATGCATGTACATACAATTACATATATATATAATTCTTCCAATCTTTTACCACAAAAGCACAACGAAGCCTCGAATTCACGAACTAGTCACGCCATTGCACTCATCTCGACAAGAGAAAGTCACTGTCTTCTCGCCGCCGCCGCCCCTGAAAAATCTCCAAACACCACAGTCTTGCTCCTCTCGAGCTCCTGAGTCCAAATCCGCTGTCAGTTTTCTGTTTTGAGCTTTAAAGCTGCCGAAAAATCAAATTTACAGTCCAAAAATCATTTCCTCCGCCCAACTTCGATCATCGTTTTCCTCTTCCTCCGCCACGCCTCAGCCACGTGCAACCAACCAGTCTTCTTCTCCTCACCACGAGCTTCAAAACACACCCCTCAACCGCCTAGAACATCACCGAAAAATACAAACCCATCTCCCCCCGCCTCACGATTCTTCATCCGCCACGGTGCTCGCCAATCCAAGGCGGTGCATAGCTATGGAAAGATGGTCAGGGGGTGGGAAAGAGGTGTTTGAGGGGTTCAGGTTGGTTGTTGACGGTCTCCGGTGAGAAGCTGCGGTGGTGTTGACTTCGGTGAAGAAGGAAGAAAGAAAGAAAATGGTGAAGAAGAAAGAAGAAAAGAAGAAGGAAGGAAATGGAAAAAAAAAAACATTGTGAAACAGCGTGCTGCCAATTTGGTTTTAAATTCAACTTTTCAATTTAGCAATTTAGTCCCCAAGATTAAACAAATTTTGCGTTCACCCCGCAAAGTAAAAAAAATTACATTTTGGCCCCAAAATTTCTAATTAATCACAAAAATCAAGTTATAGCAATATTTATGTAAATCACAAAATTTCTTAGAATGTCAAATAATCATGGTAATTCATAAAATACAAGTAATTGAATTATTTAACAATCACATTATTGAAATTCAAGAAAAATAGGGATGTTACATTGGGTCTTACCAAATTAATTAACTAAATTAATTTTAAAATATTTTTTTAATTTAGTAAATTTATAATTAATTTACACTTTTTTTAAAAAAATTAAATGCCAAACAAACCCATAACCTGTAAAATTATTAAGTTTTACTGACTTTTTTTTAATGAAAATGTTGTTTTTAAAAAAAAAATCATCATTTTTTCCTCCACTAATAAAAAATGTAAAATAATATCATATTTTATGCATTAACATGGGATAATACATAATATTTAACATGTTTTATGCGTTCATTTGGGATGATACGTAATATTTCAAAATATTCTCAAAATATTAAAAAAATAAAAAAAATCAACCATACCTGATTAATTAAAAAATTATAGAAATATTATTGGGAAAAAATCATTTTTCTCCATACCGGCTTGAAATTTACCAAGTTAATTCATGGTATATTGTTTTAAAAAAATTATGTTATATTCAATTTATTAAATTTATAAATTAATTTTATTTTTTTTAAAACAATTATAAACTCTAAACAAACCCACAAACCAAAAACTCCCAAAATAACCTCATTTTTTCAAACATATCTCACAAACAAGCTTGTAATCATTCACAACCTCACATTACATCAATCCATTAAATTACTATAATCAGTACTCTTTACCGCACAACCATTCACAACTTTATTTCTCATTTCTCATATCTCTCAAATATCAAAACAACCCCAAAATTTCAAGAACATGAAAAATGAGAAATGTTCTCACAAGCAATCACAACCTTGTGTTTTAGTTTTTCATTTCTCATTTCTTATAGAAAATAGTGAATTTTTTTTATTTATAAGATTGAAAAAAGAAATTATGAGGAAGTGATTGTTTATGAGGTAAAAGTGTAATGATTATAGTTGATGTGATAAGCGAAAGTGTAATTATTGTAGTTGATGTAGTAGGTGAAAGTTATGAGATAGTGATTGGTTGTGAGATGTTTTGTGAGAAAAACTTATGAGATAGCGTTTGGTTGTGACCTTTTTTTAAGAAAAACTTATGAATTGGTAATTGGTTGTGAGTTATGAGTTAAAATGTAGTGTATGTAATACTTTTTATATAATATTTATATATAAGCTTTTATTAGAATAAAATAAAATAAATAAAATATCATTTAGAATATCTTATAATACACATACTAAAATATAATAATCAATTTCTGCAATAATTTAATTAATTGAAATTTTAAAATTTTTAAGTTTGTACAGAAATAAATATGTATATACTTATGTATGCACAAAATAATATTATGAAATACTAAAATATACATGTGAATAATTATATTACTAACAAAATTGACATGTAAATATAAATACATATTATGAAGTAATTTTATTTATAATTATCTTATAAATAATTTTGTTTAAATAATAAAATATTATGTGCAAATATAATTATGTATTAGGAAAATAATTTTATGTAAATATTAAAATATACATGTAAATAATTATAAATATGATGTGTAATATAATTATATATTACAAAAATAATATTATGAAATATTGAAATATACATGTGAAACTGTGAATAATTATATTATCAAAATAATTATATATAAACATGTAAATATAATTATTTATTACAAAAATAATTCTATTTAAATATTAAAATATTACATATTGATATATATGTACTATGAAAATAATTTTATTTAAAATGTTTAAATATACATCAAAATAACTTTATTAAGAAAATAATAATATTTTATTAAAAAATAATATGTGTAATCATAACTACATATTATGATATGATTTAATTTAAATGTTAATATATGCATCTAAATAATTATATTATGAAAAAAATTATTTAAATATAAAAATATTATGGGTAAATATAATTATATATTATGAATTAATTATGTAGAATTAAACCTTATGCATATAGATGGATGAAAAAGTTGGAGAAAATTTTCAAAAGTTTGCTTGGGAAGGAGAATCCATTTTTTGAGAGAAAGCAAAGAAATTTGAAATAGAGGAAAGGAATTCATTTTGGAGGAAAATTTCAAATATGGGATAAGGAGGAAAGGAATATTTTTTGGAGAGTGAAAATTTATCCACAAGCAATCACCACTCCGCCATTTTTTCAACTCGAAGAAACAAAATTTGGAAAAACTTTCCACAACCAAGCACAACCTTAAATTTTGTAGTCCAATTTTTTGTGGATGTGATAGATATATAAATACATTAATGTGCGTTAGCTTATATGCAAAATTAACCTACTTTAGGATGTAATATCTAAATAAAGGTTAATTATACATGGGGAAAATCGTAAAAATAGAACCGAAAATAAAAGTCATATTGCAAAAGAGGACTAGAAATAAGGTTGTGGTAAAATTAGGGCCCTAACTATAAAAAAAATAAATAAATAAAGAACAAGGCATGTCGGAAAGCACTGTCAGTGTCAGAATATGCTTGCGTAGTGCTTGGTTGGCACAATTTCATGCTTTATCATGTGCCACGTGTATTTTGATGAAGAAAAATTTTCAAAAATAGGACCATAAGTAAGGTATTTTGTAGAAAATGACCGAAATTAAGAAGCAAAAAAAAAAAAATCAAACTTAAAGATCAACAAAAAAGATAACCAAACTTAAGTAGCATAAAAAAAGACAACACATAAAACTAAAATAAGGGGCAATAATGTAAATTTTCACCTAATGCAAACTCATCAATCTTCACCCAATTTTGCAGCATTAGTCATTTCTTGATGACTAGTCGAATTTTATAGCATTCTAGCATCGTAAATTTTCATTTGATTTTGTATCAATAGTCGTTTCAAACTAACTAGGTGAATTTCATAGCATTCCAATATCATCAATTTTTGCCCTCTTTGCTGCTCAATTTTTTTTATGTGGTTATCTTTTTTGTTGCTCATTAATGTTCTGCGTCTTAATATTGTTATCCTTTTTTCCTGTTCCTTAATTTCAATCCTTTTTCATAAAATGACTTTACTTATGGCACTATTTTGCAATTTTTCCTTTATTAAAATATAAGTGGCGCATGGTGAGGCATAAAGTTGTGCTAGCTAACACCATGTAAGCCTATTTTAGGTGTTGATTGTGCTTCTCGTAAGCTAATTGTGCTCTCCAACAAAATTTATCCTTTTTTTTCAATTTTTTTGTAATTATGGTCCTAATATTGCCGCAGCCTTAATTTCGGTCCTCTTTTGTAAAATAACTTTATTTACTATAACACCCCTAAATTTGAAATTGGTGGAAATTTTATCATTATATTTTATTTAATTATTTTATTAATTTTGAAAGTTTTGAGGTTTAAAACATAAATAGAAAAGATTTATTTGCACAATATTTTAAAGTTTTGGGGTCTAAATAGAATTATTCTTGGTCAACCGGGTCAATGTGAGGCACTAAAATAGTTGGGGGCTAGTTGGAAGATGGCTAAATTTCTGGAGAACCAAATTAGAAGCTGAAAAGAAACTTTGGGGGTGATCAATCTGTAATTCTAGTAAATAGTTCTTTATATAACCAAAGCCCCTCTGCATTTCTTCAAATTTTTGCATGCAACCCCTATTTTCCTATCCGACAACTCCCTTCCCAATGCCGGCAAAACTCATAGATAACTACACAAAACTCTTCCTATCAGCACAAGGAATGCATTGATACCAACTTCTCCCAAACCCAATCGGTGAAGCGGCCGAAATGTGAGCAAGAAAACTCGATCGCAGCGGAGGTGGTGGTAGGTTCGCGGTTCGATTTGGGTCAATTTTGGGACAAAAAGTCAACTAATCCAAACTATATAATGTATATTGGATCGATTTGGTTCGTGAAGATTTTTATTGTAAATTCGATATAATCCAATTCATTTTAAATCGATTTAGATTGCATTGATTAATTCAATTTTTTAATTTAAATTTTTAATTGAAATATTTGACAAGTTACTCTTGATAACTAAACTAATTTAATCAGTTAATTTGTAAATTTTATTTAGCTATCATATCACATTAATCTTGTGGAATTAAGTTAAATTATGTAAGAACACACAACTATAAAGTGATAAGCCCACTATAATTATTTCTATGTATTTGATTTTTGAAAGTGAAAAAATTCTAGGTTTAGTTTATTTTAATTTAATTGTATATTTTACAATTAAGATATATATTTTTTATATTATTAGTATATAAATTTTGGTTTGATTTGGATTGGATTTATTTTTTATATTAAAATAGAAAATCGATCCAATCCGATCGGTTTTAAAAAAAAAAAAAAACAAACAAACCCAATTGAATCCAAAAAAGTTCAATTTTGATTGATTTTCAATTTCTTGGATCGATTTTGTCGATTTTTTTGGATAGGATTGGATTTAAAACCCCTAGGTGGCAGACGCCAATTCACGACAGCGGAAGCTCAAGTTTGAGTAGTGGGTTCTAATAGGTTTAGTTTAAAGAGCATCCCATGCTTTCAATTTTGTGAGTGGGCCGATGGCAAAGGAGAATTTGACACGGCGGTGAACGACAGCGAGTGAGAGACCTAGTTGGGTTTTCGGCAAATTGAGCAGCAATTCGGCATCGATTTTGGAAATTACCTTGGGCGTTTTATTGCTGTCACTGAGACACATCTTTTGGTGGTGTCACGACTCAATTTCGATGGTGGTGGCGTGCAGCGGAGCTCCAGCAATAGTTTGGTGACTTTCAATTAGAATCTCCAGTTCGACTATCTGAGTACATGCGGACTACTTCCATGCAGTGATTTGGCATCGAACTTGGTCGAATTGGGTAAAACTTTGATTAATTGATTAATCAATTCTTGATTTAATCTAATAGGATTAATAAGCTAATTTTGATTGTAAATTTAAGTTGACTAGACCAAGAATTGTGATTATAGACTAAATTGGTCGGATAGGAATTCAATTGTAAATATATGCGGACTTGGATCATAAATTAGAGCTAATTGTCATTAAATTAGGCTAATTGATGTAATTGAGGAATCTAAATTGGTATAATGATATGAGATGATATGGAAAAATATGAAATGGGATTAGGAAATTAGACATGCATAGACATATATAAGCCTAGTGGACCTGGATTAATTATATTATATGGTAATCTTGGCTAATTAAGGTAATTAGATGATAAAACCCCAATTTTATGGATTTGAGACCTAAGTGACCAAAATATTGATTTTTAATGATAGTTGGACTATTATTATCCATTTTGTGTAACGTTGTGAGGTTAATTATATAATTTACAAATCTGATTATATCCCTTTAGTGGGACAATTATAGACCTCATAAATATTCTTGTATTAATGCCGTAATGAGTGTGTTCCCTATCGATAATGTCAAACCAAACCTTAAAATACAATATGAATGGTAAAATGACCGATAGTAGAATGTTATCCGTTTAACTATTGTTATAAGGTCAAAATAGGTGTTTTGACGATAAGTTTGTTCTTTTGGTTAGGTGACGAGAAGCTGGGTCCTACAGACCAGTAGATTGTGATAGCATTTTTGAGGCTATTGAGGTGAGGGTCTACCAATTTGGTATTTGCTTTGCATACCCCTATGAGAGTTAAGCTTGTCTTTCTTCTGGGAAGTAGTTGATTCTTGATTAATTGGATTCTTGGATTATTTGAACTCTTTGATTGTTATCTATTCATTATTTCGTATACCCCTGTGAGGGTCTATTTCCTTGATTTTTCTTTAGTTAAGTTGCAAGTTCCTATTCTGGTGCCAAGAACTTTCATTTTCTTATTTGATATTGTTCAGTTTGAATTCGTTCTGTTTATCATATGTTTGGCCTTGTTGGTTTCCCTTTATGTCATTGAATTTAGGCCTTGCTAACCAAAATGTGTTTTGCATTTCTAATTGAATCGTTTCGTGGTATTATTTGTTGCTTTGTTGTCACTTTATTTTATCTAGTACAGTATTGTGTGGCTTTGTCAGCAACCAATTTATTGATACATGATATATGTATGGAGATTTGTTGGGCCAAGTGCCAATCCTAGCGAAATGCTAGGACACGCGGGACACGCTTTGCTTGAGTGTTAGCGATATGCTAAGCAATTTGCTTAGGTATTAGTGATGTGCTTAGCGGTTTGCCTGGGCATCTGCCATGTTCTAAGCTGTTATGCTTGGATTGCAATACTATGATGAGGGAATAATGAAAATCGGATATTTATGTTGTGCTTGGATTATTTGGATTGCATATTATGCTTAGGTTTCTTTACCCCTATTTGTACTTTGATCAAGGAGCAATAAGGATGGTGTAGTTTTTCTGGTCTAGATTGAGTTGATGTCTAGGCCGAATGAGCCTATGGAGAAACCTTTCGAATTGAACCGATTGAGATGTCTAGGCCATTCAAGCCGATGATAACAACTGTCGAACTAGTACGTACTAGTAGCCTTAAATTTAATAATGTCTATGTTTTGGCATATTGATGTTTTCTTCACAATATCATGCTAATTAATATTGTGTTGAATTATTGTTTCTTCAACATATCCATTTGTTTGCCTAATGCACTTCCCTTACTAAGGCCTTTGGACTTACCTTTTTTCGTTATTCTTTAATTTTCCTAGGCAGGTATGAAAGTGATACAAGGGCTTAACATTTGGCTCAATGGGACTATTTTGTAACAGATTGGGTTAATATGTGGGCATATGGTTAACCTAATTGCTAAGCTCTACCTAGAGACATTGTGATATGTCAAGTTGTATTTGGGCATTATGACATGTATATGTGTATGTTGTGTTACATGAGATGATGCTTTGGGATTGTACTTAATCATTACTTAAATTTAAGAAATTTTAGATACAACTAGAATACTCAGCATGTAATATGGTATCTTGGTAGTGCTACTTTAAGTTTTAAGCATAATGCTATCTATGATTTTGGTTGAAATTTTATGGGTCTATCGGATGCATTGTACATTAAGATTTTAGTCTGAATTAAGTGATACCTGAGCTTAGAGGTTATCCTTAGTGGGGTTTAGGGTTTAGGAATTGATGGGTTTACAAGAGATTAGACTTGAATTGGGTGTCATCTAGGATGTAAACACTTAGATTAAGGAAAACCTGAGCTCTACCAGGATATGATTCTTGGAGTGTAGAATTCTCATATTGTGAGGAATAAGCTTGATTTTGGAAATGCTTTAGATGTGTATAATTAGCTTAAAGAATACCTGAGTTATGTCAGGGTATGATTCTTGGAATGTAGAATTTTGGACAGAAAAATATGAGGTTTGATTATGGAATTGAACATGGAATTGAATAGGATATGAACTTTTGGGATAAGGCTCGACATTAAGGAAGTGAAGGTTTATAATTGGGATGACCAACCAATGTATAATCTCTTACTTCTGGTATGTCAGGCATATAAATATATGGTTATTGGTAAGAGTAATGCTATTTGGAACTATGGCATTATGTGAACAATATCTGTTGAGGTTGAATCTGATGAGTAGATGACTAATTGGGAAAAAAATTGTATTCAATATGTAGAGAATTACTTTGAAAATCAATGTCGTGCGAGTGATATTCATGGAAGTTATGTATGATGAGTAAGAATCATTCGGACAAGATACGTAGTGCCAAAAGGTGATTACCTTGGGGCAAATAAATTCTTGCCATTTGCTTACGGATGAGAATTAGATTGTATAGATACATAAAAAAAAGGATAGTTGTAGGAATGAGTGTATTTGGGAAATAAATGAATGATTATTGGGGATGAGTAATGTTCAACCTATGTGTATAATTGAGAATCTAATAGTGTCTATATGGACAAAGGACAACATGATGGAAAGATAAATATGATAGACAAAATGCCATTAGGAAGAACAGTATTTGACACGCATGTACATTATGGCTCGAATGGTATGACTATTTGGAGAAGCTTGTGCTTTAATATCTAAAAAGTTGATAGGTATGATTTTAATATGATAACGAAAAAAAAGAAAAAAGAAAAGGTTTGGTTACCACAGAATTTGGAGGAAAAGACTGGGAACCCGAGGAAAAATGGGCTTAAAACTAATTGTGGGACAAGTGATATGTACAAAAATCCAAAAGAAAAATACTAAATAAGGATATGAAACTTAGAGTTTAAATGGGAATTTTTGGAAAGAAGATGTAGCACCAAGAATGGGATATGAATCCTTAAGAAATAAGGGTACAATGTTGGTAAAGAAACTCTACAAAATTGCAGGGTGATTGATAATTAGTGTAAGAAATAACTAAGGATAAGGAACATAAGAAATAGAAGAATGGTGTGATTTGAGCGACATGGTTACATGAAAATCCGTTGAAGGGATCAGACAAGTGAAACATAAGGGTTGAGCAATAAGGTGCAATTTGAGGTTCGAAATAACTTGATAAACAAGGAAAATAAGTATTTGCTTACTTTATGAAAGATCTTTCATAACTGATAAGGATTAGTGGAATAATAGTAAGAGCTCGATGAAACTTATCAAGTTTGGGAATTAGAATAGAATGCCTTTTCCTCATAAGCTATTTAACCTAATACATGTACTAAGGTTGTTTAAGATTAACACTAAAGAAGGGTTACTACAACATGGAAATTCAGCGAGAAGCTGGGTTGAGAACTATCCCCCACTTATAAAACAAATATCATGAATTAGGAAGATGCTAAGAGGATCAACTCGAGCTTTTTCAAAAATTGCAGATGTGATACATAGAAAACTATCTGGACATTTAGGATTGATTTATAGTGATCTTGTTAAGAATTTTTAAATTACTTGGAATCGAGGAATGAAACATGCTACATCTATGTTTGGCATTACAAACATTTAGGGTTTAACCTATCAGAATTGAGGCTATATCGGCAATCGAATCTGGCTAGGAATGTATCAAAGGTACAAATTCTTAGGTCCTTCCAATTAGTACTTCTTAGGACTCCTCCAAAATAGTAGATCTGAAGGTAAATAGAAAAGAGACAAAAGTTTGAAGACTTGCAGGGATAAAAGGTGATTCTAAAGGATATAGACAAGGAATGAGAAAGAGAAGAGAACAATGATCGATAGAATCTTTGTTAGAATTATAGAACAATGAATTTTTTTTAAAAATATATATACATCCTGAACCTTGTGCAATAAGAACTAACAAGAACTGGTTATTAACTAATAAAACATCTCATTTAATTGCGCAATGAGAATCTAGAGATAGATTCTTTTAACCCGGCGGGGGGGAAGGGGGGGATTGTAATACCCCTAAATTTGAAATTGGTGGAAATTTTATCATTATATTTTATTTAATTATTTTACTAATTTTGTAATTTTGAGGGTTAAAACATAAATAGAAAAGACATAATTGAGCAACATTTTAAAGATTTAGTGGTCTAAATGGAATTATTCTTGGTCAACTGGGTCAATGTGAAATACTAAAATAGCTGAGGGCTAGTTGGAAGATGGCTAAATTTCTAGAGGACCAAATTAGAAGTTGAGAAGAAACTTTGGGGGTCAATTTGTAATTCCAAAAAATAGATCTTTATATAGCCAAAAACCCCTACATTTCTTTAAATTTTCGCATGTAACCCTCATTTTCCTCTCCGGAAACTCCATTCGCAATGCTGGCAAAACTCATAGATAACTACACCAAACTCTTCCTATCAACACAAGGAATACATTGATACTAAATTCTCCTAAAACCAACCAGTGGAGCGGCTGGAATTTGAGCAAGAAAACTCGACCACAGCAAAGGTGGTGGACACGGCATTATGAGTGATGGAAGCTCGAGTTTGAGTAATGGGTTCTAATAGGTTTAGCTCAAGGAGCATCCCGGCACTTTCAATTTCATGAACGGGTAGGCAAATGAGGAAAATTTTAAGGTAACTGTGAATGATGGCGTGTGAAAGACCTAGTTGGGTTTTCCAGCAAATTGAGCAGCAATTCATCATCGATTTTAGAAATTATCTTGGGTGCTTTATTGCTCTCACTGAGACACAGCTTTTGGTGGTGTCACGACTCAATTCTAGTGGCAGCGGCGCTTAATGGAGCTTCGACAACAATCTAGCGACTTTTGATTAGAATCTCTAGTTCTACGATTTGAATACATGCAGAACACTTTCGTGCAGTGATTTAGCATCGAACTTGGTCGAATTGGGTAAAATTTCGATTAATCAATTAATCGATTCCTGATTTAGTCTGATAGGATTAATAAGCTAATTTTGATTGTAAATTTAAGTTGACTGGATCAATAATTGTGATTATAGACTAAACTAGTCAGATAGGAATTCAATTGTAAATATATATATGGGCTCGGATCGTAAAATAGAAGCTAATTGTCATTAAATTAGGCTAATTAATGTAATTGAGGAATCTAAATTTGTATAATGATATGAGATGATATGGAAAAATATGATATGAGATCAGGAAATAAGACATAGTAGACCTGAATTTATTATATTATGTGGTAATCTTGGCTAATTAAGCTAATTAGATGATAAAACCCAAATTTTATGGGCTTGAGACCTAAGTGACTGAAAATTTGATTTTTAATGGTAGTTGGACAATTGTTATCGACTTTGTGTAACATTGCGAGGTTAATTATATAATTTAAGAATTTGATTATATCTCTTTACCGAGACAATTATGGAGCTCATAAATATTTCTATATTAATGATGTAATTAGTGTGTTCCCAATCGATAATGTTAAACCAAACCTTAAAATATAATATGAATGGTAAAATAACTAATAGCATAATGTTATCCATTTAATTATTGTTATAGGGTCAAAATGAGTCTTTTGTTTTGGTGACGAGGAGCTGGGTCCCGCAGACCAGTAGACTGTGACAGTATTTCTGAGGCTATTGAGGTGAGGGTCTATCAATCTGGTATTTGCTTTGCATATCCCTATGAGGGTTAAACTTGTCTTTCTTTTGGGATGTAGTTGATTCTTGATTAATTGGATTCTTGGATTATTTGAACTCTTTGATTGTTATTTGTTCTTTATTTCGTATACCCCCGTGAAGGTCTATTTCTTTGATTTTGCTTTAGTTAAATTAAACATTCCTATTCTGGTGCCAAGAACTTTCATTGTCTTATATGATATTATTTAGTTTGAATTCGTTCTACTTATTACATGCTTGGCCTTGTTGGTTTCCCTTCATTTCGCCAAATTTAGGTCTTGCCGACCAAATTATGTTTCACATTTCTAATTGAATTGTTTCGTATTATTATTTGTTGCCTTGCCGGCACCCTTGGTTTATCTAGTACAGCATTGTGTGGCCTTGTCAGTAACCTATTTATTGATACATGATATATGTACGGAGACTTATTGGGACAAGTGCCAATCCTAGCAGAATGCTTGGATTCATAGGACCCTTAAACTGTTTGCTTTGGTATCAGCAATATGCTAAGCGGTTTTCTTAGGTATCAGTGATGTGTTTAACGATTTGCTAGGGCATCTGCCATGTACTGAGTTGTCATGCTTGGATTACGGTATTGTGATGAGGGAATAAGGAAAATCAAATATGCATCTTGTGCTTGGATTATTTGGATTACATATTACGCTTGGGTTTGTTTGCTCATATTTATACTCTAATCAAGGAGCAATAAGAACGGTGTAATTTTCCCGGTCTAGATCGAGCTAAACAAGCAAGCGAAGAAACCTCCCGGATTGAACTGATTGCAACGGCCGGGCCATTCGAGCCGGCGGTAACAACTCCCGAACTAGTACCTACTAATGGCCTTGAATTTGATAATGTATATGTTATGGCATACTCATGTTGTTTTTGCAATATCATGCCAGTTAATATTATGTTGAATTACTGTTTTTTTGACATATCCATTTGTTTGCCTATTGAACTTCCCTTACTAAATTCTTTGGACTTACCCTTTTTCATTATTCTTTAATTTTCCTAGATAGATATGAAAGTGATACAAGGGCTTAAGATTTAGCCCAATGGGACTGCTTTGTAACAGTTTGGGTGAATATGTGGGCATGTGGTTCACCTAATTGCTAAGTTCTACCTAGAGATGTTGTGATATGTCAACTTGTATTTGGGAATTATGGCATGTGTGTGTGTATATATATATATATATATATGTTGTGTTTCATGAGATGATGCTTTGGCATTGGACTTAATCGTTACTTAAATTTAAGAAATTTTGGATACTACTGGAATACTCGGCATGTAGTATGGTATCTTGGTAGTGCTGCTTTAAATTTGAAGTATGATGTTATCTATGATTTTGGTTGAAATTTCATGGGCTTATCGAATGTGTTGTACGTTAAGATTTAACTTTGAATTGAATGGCATCTCAGCTTAAGAGTTATCCTCAATGAGGCACCATATTTACAGTCTTATTTTTGTAATTTTCCCTTATACATGCACCCTCTTTGAAATAGTAAAATTATCATCTTTTCCTCTCTTATTTTTGTAATTTTCAAGATCCTTAGTATGAAAATGTATGTTTACCAACTTTTCCCTACTGTTAGCTAGATTTTGGATGCAAAATAATGTTGCTAGCAAAAAGTTTATGTAAACTTCCAATTTTGCTGCTAATCCGATGGTTGCAATTATAATATATGAATAAAATACATTTGATAATATTTTAAAACTTGAAGGGGTGTGAAGGTAATATATTTATAATAATTAAAATATATATATAACGTTATGGTATGTGATTATAGTCATTGGAAGACACAAAAGCTACTCATTTTGTGTAAGTTTTTTGGTAAATTTTATGAACGGGATAGACTAAAAACTTTTTTGCGTCTGTTACACAAATATACTTGCTCATGTTGTACTTATAATGTTGTAAAATTGAAATATAGAGAAAAGATATATATATATATATATATATATGTCTTCAAAGGCAGTGTGGAAAAAGAAAAAAAAAAAAAAAGAACAATTGTAATGATTCTTAATTAGACAAAAAAAAAAAGAAATTTTCAATGTTGCCATTTTCCCAATCGGTGCATATGTATGAATCAACACATATAGCTATACCTACTCAAATAGGAGTTGAAGAACAAACAATTTCCAAGACAAGGGTATAAATGATGGTACTAATAGAATTGAACTAATGAACTTTATCGATACTAAATTTAAAGTTACTAGCAATTCTTTTTCTTTTTCTCTTTCTTATGGTGAATATGTTTTTTTTTTACTAATTATATGATTTTTAGAGTATTAAAAGTTAACATTATCTAATAAATTAATTCCCTACTTCTTTTTGAATTAATAAATTTTATATTTTTAAAATTTTAAGTGTACGTATATATAATTTTATTATGTGACGCATTCCCAATTCCATCTAGATACTTTTTCCTAATGTTGTAGGAATTAAATATTAAAACAGATGTACATCAAATTAATTATAAAATTTTTTAATTTTTAATTTTTTTAGCTGATCAATATTCTAGGAATTTTTTTATTTTTATTTTTTTTGTATTTACATTATATTGCTCATTTCTGGTACATTTGCTCTTCAGCCAACTATTTCAAGTTAATACTGTTGTGCATTAATGGTCTCTAAAATTAATTAATATCTTTAGAGCAAATCTGAAGTATATCTGCGAAGTCTCGAAACTACTAACCAAAAAATTTCTCCACATGAGGTACGAACATACATACTCCATTTCACTTGTAGGCACATAATGCGAGAAAATAATACCAATAATAATAATGAAGCAACTTGGGATTTGTTAATACATAATAACAGGCTGGAGATGCTAATTTTCAGGATGAGACCCAAATTAAATATATGTAAATTAACAGATCGTGCCTAATTATTATAAGAGGCAATTTTCTGCCATTGGCCAACATCATTGATGTCAGGCACAAATTTGTCCACATGAAATTTTTAATTGGTTTGATGAGGCAATCAATCAAAACAAAAAAACAAAGAAAAGGATGCAATTGAACACAATATATATATATATATAATCAATTAATAGCAACTTGCACGTTCATTCTTATTAATGTGCTTTTTCTAATGTCCATATATAAGAAGCCAACCAAACAATTAACTACAGTCGACCAAATATGAAAATTGAAAAATACGTGTATAATAAAATTTATATCACTACGTAGTCTCAATTTAACAAATAGAAAATAATTAATTAAATAAAAATCACTTCAGTGAAACTTATGCTGACACTTAATCTACAATCTCTTGTACCTCTTTTAATTTAATAAGCAAAATCCTACACCGGATTTGGATTAATTGCATAAAGTATAGCGTGGTTTGTTTTTTGATGCCATTTTCATAGCAAACTGGCGTGTATTACGGTAAAGGATTCTTGTATTTCTCATTGTGTATTTATACAGAACTATTTATATAAGGAGAAGGAACAAAAGTAAGTAGAACTGTAAATGGATATTCAAAAATTTATTTACCATTCATATTCGTATCTGTTTATAAAAATTTTATTCACATCTGTTTAAAGCGGATATTATCCGTATTCAATTAGTAGATATCCGATTATAAATGAATACGGATATGTTAAATGAGTATCCGATTCGTTTAATATTCAATCCAAATATATATTTATTAAATAATGTATTATTTATATTTTTCAATAAAAATATCATAATTCATATATTTATATATATAAATTATAATTGAAGAATTAGGAAGAAAAAAGAATAAATTTAAAAAATTATTATAGTATAGAGAAAAAATTGAAGAATAAAGTTAGTCAACATAATTATTGTTGGTTGACTTTATAATTGATATGCTTAAATGCCATTATTATTATTAATAAGCACTAATAATCAATTATAAAGTCAATTATTAATTAAAAATTATGTTATTTGTTTGATTGCTTTCATTTTAATAAAATTATATAGTTTCTTTTATTAATTAAAATATGTATTTGTTATAGATTCATAGATTCACGTATTTGGATATTCATAAATGGATATCTAAATAATTATCATCGAATATGAATATAAAACAATAATTCAAATACGGATAAATTTAATAAAATATGAATACACATAAATAATTATAATTGAATATGAACATATCCGAATTCAATCGATATCCGACGGATATAAATTTGGATATCCTTTTTAAATATCCGTCAAATTTGTATCCGTATTCAAGTATTCGAAAAATTAAACGAATACGAATATAAAAATAGTATATCCGATTCATTTAATATCCATTTACACCCTAGAAGTAAGGAAAGAGAATATTTACACTAATATTCTACAAGAAAAAATCAATCTTATAATCTTGCCCGTTATGATCTAGATATGTTGCCATAAATCTTGCTATGAAACGACGAAATAATTGCCACAGATCATGCAAGCAACAGACAACTCAAGGTGGGATTGTGGATACCTACTTGAGCTTGTTCAACAACTCATAAAATCAAACAGTAGGATGAGATTTAGTGAAGATATGAACGGTTTGATTTACAGAAGTAGCTAAAAGCAAGTGACGGGTACGTAGCACAAGTAACACGTGACGGACAAAATGGCAATCGATTTCAATGGGTTTGGGGCACTCATGGAAGACATCATGATGGGCAATCTGTATAGCACTTCTATTAAGCAAGCTTCCCAAGAAGGAATAATAACCAGTAGTAGACAGCTGATCTATGGGATCGCCTTGCTCTCAGCATTTAAGTAACCGGACAAGACCAAGGAGGAGTGAGCTGTGAGCCGAAAAATAAAGACCATGAAACAATGTTCCTTAAAATAACGAAGAATCTAGAGAACTGCAGCAAAATGGTGGGTGCAAGGGGCATCCATGAATTGACTAACCAAAGGTACTAATTTCGACTTTTGACAGAAACTACTATTGAAATTAAAATAGAAAGCATTTGATAGAAATTGAAACATTCATTGAGGAAAGAAAGACAGTACACTCAGTTGCAAATTTTCATCTCCTATTCCACCATACTGGATATTGGATACAAGTCAAATTACATTTAATATTTAATACATTTTACATTTATTTATGATGAGTTAATTAGAAGATGAATGATGAGATGTGGATGAAATAGAAACAGAGGATCTGAACTGACCTAGCTAATTAATTCCGTGTGCTTTTGTGCGTCTCTCGTCCCATGAAGATTCGATCAAAACTTGAAGATCATCATTCGACAAGTCTTGTTGCATCTCTTTGATTCGCACTGCCGAAGCTACAAGTGAAGGGCCGCAGTCAACTACCTCCACCCGTTGGAGAGTTGTGATGTAATCAACTCCATAAGGGATCTCCTGCAATTTGTAGCAGTGCCGAACGACTAGGCCCTCGAGCCTTGGGAGTATTAATTGGCCATCACTTACCCATTCCTCTATGTCCATGTCTTCCAGCAGCAGGAATTTTAGCCGGATGAATTCCTCCTCCTCCAGTTCCCACTTGGGGCCCTCAAAGGCATAGCATCTCAATTTAAGGACTTCAAGATTGGGCAGATGAGCGAATATTTTTATGTCTGCCCAGGGGAATCCACAACCACTCAGAGTCAACTTTTTAAGAGTAAATGGGAAATTTGACGACGGATTAGGCCGCGCAACAACCTGTAGCAAGTCTTGATCAGGATTTATGATGACACATTTGAATGATTCCAGCTGAACAAGCAATCCAAGATGATCGAAAAGACACATGGAGGATGACTTTGCAGCAGCAGTAGGAGTAGTACTATTTTCGTCTGCCAATTCAATTCGAATTCCTAATTTCTTTAGATTTGGAGTTCTTTCAAGAACACTTCTGGTACAACTATGACCACTCACATGTGAAAGAGTGAAAAGATTTGGTAGAAGAATATCTTTAGATGAGAGATCTGGTAGTGGCAGGTCAGTCCCCATGAACTGGAGATGCCTCAATTGCTTCATATCCCAAATCTCAATTGGCAAATAAGATAGAGTTCCAGAGGATTTGATGCTCAGATGTCGACGCACAATCAAGAATTGGAGGTTCCACAGCTTGGACACTGAGGCTGGTATTTCTCCTTGATTAAAGGTGAAAGCAAGATAACGCAACTGAACCAATTTCAGTATTTCAACAGGGAACTCGTAGAAGCGAACTGAAAGCGCGTCTAGTACTCTAAGAAAGCTGAAGCCCAAGAATATGCGTAATGGATGAGAATGGTTGGGGCCAATGCAAAGAAGAGAACGTGCGTTTGAGACGGAAACTATCGACCTATACACATCCTTGACAGCAAAAAGGATGTTCTTACGGATGCAAAGCCTGCGGTGCTGCTTCGGGCTATTTGAGCCTAATTGTGGAGACAAAAACGACCCATCCGTATGCTTGTTGATGGTGCGATAAAACTTGTCCTTCTCACCTGCATTAACACACAATTGCCAAACAGCAGAATGGGCGCTACAGGATTTAATTCCACCTGTGGACCTCCACTTGTGAACCAAAATGAGACTTCGATTGACAAGCTCTTCCAAACACTCCTCAGCCACCTCTTCCAAGGTTTTAGACTGTTGGGGTTCAAGAAATCCCTCGGCCACCCATAGCTGTACGAGTCTTGAGGCAGGGATCTCATAATTCAGAGGGAATACTCCCATATACAGAAAACATGCTTTCAAATGTTGAGGCAAATGCTCATCATTCAAAAATTGCATTACTGATGTCAAATCGACATCGTCAGTTTTGTCAGAACGAACAGCCGAAGTTTGGCTGTCCGCCACTTTCTTCCAGTACTCCGGCGTCTTCTCCACACCTGAGAGGATGCCGCCGACAAGGACGATTGTCAGAGGAAGTCCTTGACAATTCTGAGCAATAGTCTTTCCAATCTTCAAGAGTTTAGAAGGGCATGACTCTGTGCCAAAAACAATATCACGGAGAAGATCCCAGCTCTCTTCTTTATCCAAGAAGCGTATCTGATGTATATTTCTGGTGGTTCCAGCTGCATAAAGAGCCACTTTTCGCAGCCTAGTTGTCAGCATGACTCGGCTTCCATTTTCATCATCTGGGAATAGACTCTTTAGATCATCCCACGCACTAACATCGCATAAATCATCCAGTACTATGAGATATCTCCTACCCTTCAAGTTTTTGTATACATACTCTGTTAATTGGGCATCATTCATCTCCTGATGGAAATTTGAAACATCGAGAAACACAGACCTTAAAAGGGCTACAAGAATATCGCGCCTACTGTAATTTCGGCCTACTTTAGACCACGCCCGGTAGTGGAAATATTGTCCAATGGATGGATCATCATAAACTTCACTGACAAGAGTGGTCTTGCCGACGCCCGCCATCCCAACCACTGCAACAACTCTGAGTCTGGATGATTCTCCAATAACTTGATCCTTCAGTTGTGAGAAGCCATCCCTAAGTCCCACAAACTTTCTCTTGACAGTGGGAGCAGATCTTGAAGAAACAACAGGCATCATCAAGTCGGTATTTTCTTGATGGAGTTTGTCCGCCATATTTGCTGCCTTTTTCTCAATAGAATCCAATTCTTGTAACACTTTCCGCAACAAGATCTCGTCTCCGGTGATGCTTCCATATTTGGATGGAAGAAATTGATGACTTGATATGTGGGATTCGATGATGTCTTCGGCTTCATATATTGCATCTCTAATTTGTGCTTCCAATTCAATATTTACTGCGCTTTGTGCAGGAAAGTTCTCGATGAGAAGGGCTTGCAAGGAACAAACCTTGGTGTAGAGAGATTCAATTAGTGACTTTGGACAAGGAATTGAAAATTGATCAGAAAGTATTAACTGTTTTAGAATCTGCTTAAGAGAAACTACAGCAGCATAAGCCATCTCTAATCAACTCCTCTCAGCGAACTGAACTAACCTTTGTTCCAGGGTTTTGCTTTTTCCTCACAGTGCGATACAGGCTGTCAGTGAAAATCATATGAATTATGACTATAGGATAAAGGCTCATGCTGTTAATTGGGCTCTCTGAAAATTATTTTCCTTAGCAGAGCGATACAGGCTCTCAACGAAAATCATTAGTGTAAATTGTAAAAATATGCCCGTACCTATGTTCAATCCACAACGTAGAATCGAAAATTGAGATAGTATAAAATTAAGACTAATTTTTTTAAAAAAAAAAAAAAAGAGGACATGGGTTATCTAAAAGTATAGTCAGTGTCGGAAATTATTTGCACCGTGCATATGTCGGTGTTAGGACCAAAATTCTTAAAAAATTAAAAAAAGAATACATGGGTTATCCAAAAGCATAGTCAGTATCGGAGATTGCTTATGTGACATCTACATCGGTGTTCCACATATGCACCATGCAAACACCACAAAAACAATCACATGCACTGACTATGCTTTTCAGTAACCCATATCCTCTTTTTTCAATTTTTTAAAAATTTTTTGTCCTAGTTTTGTACTAATCCAAAATTTGGTCCTACATTGCTAATTAACCATAGTCATGGTCCTATTTTTGCGATTTTTTCAAAATCGTATAACTATAGAAGATAAAATAAAAAATGTAATAAATAATCAAAATTGAACAATAACTATGCGACATTATATTACGGTATAAGCAAGTTGTTATTTATAAATATAATATCAAGCTGATTATATTTCAATTTATGTCCATATTTTATTTCATTTTATGGATTTTTGTCGAATTGAAATAGAAGATACAAATATTGCTTCTAAACAATCAAATGTTTGTTTATTAAAATGTGAAAGAAAAGTATAGATTTTCCACAATATTAATAAAATTAATGCACCATTATATTAGGGGATTAAACTAATCTTAATTCTTCATTTTAGAACACCAAGTTCAAAATACAAGTAATTTTGTTTATATTTTCAAAGTGTTGCTAGCAAAAGAGGTTTATTGGCTTCAAGCCATCTTAGCTGTAATGGCTAATTTAAACAAGCTCTTTTAATTGTTAAGTAACAAGCTGTATATTTTTAATATTTTCATTCATGTGAATACACTTTGTGTCACATCTAGACCTGTAATATAATCATATAATTATTAGATTTTTTTAATCCAGGAATTAAGTGAAGGAAAAAAAAATGAAAAAGGAAAATGAATATATCGTCATACTGTATTGTTTCAATCCAAGATGCTAATACATGCTTTGTGACAAGTGATTTAGCTTTTGCACGGCATTTTGTTGTTTGTGTGAGAATTGTAGCATCAGAGATGGCTTATGCTGCTGTAGTTTCTCTTGTGCAGATTCTAAAGTAGCTATTGCATTCTGATTACAAATTTCCTATTCATTTTCGAAAGCCAGAAGATATATATTCAATCTCTCGACCAATAATAAGGTCTCTTCCTTGCAATCCTCTCTTGCAAAAATCTTTCATGTACCAAAAAGCAGCATGAGTACTGCAAATGATCAGAGATGCAGCCTATAAAGCCCAATTAGACACCGTTGAATTCTTCATCTCCAGGCAAATTCTTGCATTAGAATCTAAAAAAGGTCGATGGAGACTAGACTTCCATATCACTTTTGGATGGGCACACAAAAGAAGCAATTTTGGTACGAAATTTAATTTATCAAGAAGTCACAAATCACACTCATAAATTTAATGACAAAAGTAATGCTTGACATAATACAAAAATAAAACACACGGAGATTTTCATAGTTTGGCAAAATTTGAAAATTTTCTTTCTTCCACTATAATAGAATTTTACTAGGACAACATGATCATTAATTTGACATATCCAAATCCAGGACCAAAAACCCATTGTCCAACCACTCTCAAAACTATCAAAGGAATATTAACTCCATTTTTTTGCATTGTCCCACTCATAACTCAAAACAACAATCCCATGAGTATCACGAGTTCCATGAGTATTTTTTTTAATGCAACCAATAAACACCTCTATTTATTAGAGTTAATACACTGATAAAAAGTGACATATTAACTGATAGTGACTAATTTTATAATGTTACTAATGATACTTTTCAAGTAATAATAATTTTTATTTTGTCAAAATGTAACACAATGATAATAAAAGCTAATTTTTTAAGTTGCTACTATTGTCAACTAGTGACAACCCAATGACAATTATTATTACCATAGTTTTGGATAAAATTTTTATATGTATTAAACACAAGTTTTGTGACATTAAGCCTGTTAAATTATTATTGTAACAAAATAAATTTTTTTATCATTTCAATATATATAATTACATTACAGGTAACTAGTTTTGTATTTATCACCTATTATTTCGTCACCATTTTTATTTTCTAATAGTATATTTAATACATCTAACATTATTTATATATAAAATAAAATATAAAATACCAAGACAATTTGATCTAAAACTAAGTGGGACGGCTTGGAAGGCCTTGGTAAAACTAAAACAATCTTATAGAAGATTTATTTTTATTTCATAGATTTATTTAGTTAGCAGAAAATGCCAAAACTTATAGCAGATTGAGACTTTGAGATGGAAAACGTTTTATACATTTGATGTGATCTCTAACTTTGGCCCATGCATCTTTTGGTTCTTTTTAATTTAGAAATTTTAGTTTAGCCCACAAGCTGACAAAATCGTTGTAATTTTAGTCCAAGTTGAAATTGGCACACGTGAACGCTTAACCCAGAAATAACTCAATTAGGCTGAAAAATTGGTGAAAATGTGATACGTGTGCCGGATGCCACATCATTAAAAAATAATAATAATAAATTTACACCTCATTATAAAATTTAATAAAAAATTTCCAAATAACAAAAAAACTATTAAAATTATTATATAAAAATATAAATTTAATATATTTCTATATTAATGTAAGTATATGATATACATATATATTTTATATGACATATATAACATATATTTATATATTATGCAACATAAATCTTAAAAGCACAATGAGAAAGGGCTTGTTGAATTGATTAAAGGAGGAAATATTTATACACAATATTACATAGCTGAAAGAAGAAATAAAATCCTAGAGATAGGAAACACATAATTTATATATCAATCAAGAAACAGAATCCTAAGGAAAGAGGAAATAAAATCCTATAATAGGAAAGTATCTAAAGTATAGAGATTACAATTGATATGCTAAAGTTACAATCTATGTCTTTAATATGCCCCCGCAAGATAGGCGTGGTGTCAACGACGCCAATCTTGGACCGATGATTGTGAAATAGTGCAACAGAAACAACTTTGGTGAGGGAGTCAGCAAGTTGATCAGCAGCATGGATATGGCAAACTCGAAGCTGATTTGATTGAACTTGTTGACGAACGAAGTGATAATCAATAGCCACATGCTTCATGCGACTATGAAAAAGAGGATTTTGACTAAGATAAGTGGCACCCAAGTTATCACAGTAAATGGTCGGGATTGTAGGGAGAATGAGACCAAGTTCACAAATAACATGAGCAACCCAATTAACTTCAGCGGTGTAGTTAGCAACAGCTTTATACTCAGACTTAGTAGAAGAACGAGCAACAATATGTTGTTTCTTATAAGACCAACTACTGGCAGCCCTGCCAAGGAAAAGAACATAAGCACCAGTAGAAGTGCAATCATTTGGATTTCCACCCCAATCGGAGTTAAAAAAGGTAGCTAAGCGAAGCGGACTATGCGATGAAGGGTCTATGTAGCCTTCAGATACTGAAGAACTCTTTTGGCTGGTTGCCAGTGAAGGACAAATGGTTAATGCATAAATTAAGATAGCTGATTGATAGCAAATGCAATGTCAGGTCTCGTGAAAGATAGATACTAAAGAGCACCCACTAGACTACGGTACTGTTTGGAGTCAGCATAAGCAGAGCCATCATCAAGTTTAAGTACAACAGTAGTAGACATGGGCGTACGAGTACCTTTAGATTCCATCATACTGAAACGCTGGAGAAGATCAGTTATATACATCTTTTGAGATAAGAAAAGTCCAGAATGAACTCGACAGACCTCAATGCCCAAAAAGTATGTTAGTGGAGAAATGTCCTTAAGAGAAAACCGAGAGGACAAAGCAGAATAGACCTTGGAGATATCACTTTCAGAGGAGCCTGTGATGTATACCACAAATGAATCACCCTATAGAACAAAAAGCAATGTATCCAACTAAGAATTGCAAAAACCAAAAGAGATCAAAAACTGACGAAGCTCATTATACCATGCCCGAGGAGCCTGACGAAGTCCATAGATAGCTTTGTGAATCTTACAAACATAATTGGGATAAGTGGCATTAACAAAACTGGGTGGTTGATGTGTATAAACCTCATCTTCCAATATACCTTGTAAAAAGGCATTATTGACATCCAACTGATAGAGGGAAAACTTGTAAAATGCTGCAATATTGAGGATAAGATGAACTGTGGTTAGTTTGACAACAGGACTAAAAGTTTCATGAAAATTAATACCAGGTAGTTGGTGAAAACCTTTGGCGGCAAGGCACGCTTTGTAGCGGTCAAGGTTACCATCAGCTCTTTGTTTGATACGAAATACCCATTTGCAACCAACAACATTGTGAGACTTGGAAGGAGGAACCAAAGTCCAAGTTTTATTGTTGACCATAACATCAAGTTCTTCTTGCATAGCAAGACAGCTTGAGCAAAGGTGCATGGAACAATTTGATTAATAGTGGCAACAACTAAGGCAGAATAATCGAAAAGCTTTTTAGGTTTGAAAATATTATTATGAGATCGAGTAATAATACGAGCTGGTGGCAGTAAATGATTAGCAGTAATGGGAGAAGTGGAGGGAAGAGTATTTACCTGTTGTGTGGAGGATAGATGAACCTCAGTGCCGATAGACTTGGATAGTGTAAACTCTTCAGATGGAACTGAACATGGAAGAGATGGAGGCACAGACATGGTTGGCGAAGTTAATGATGGGGCAGAAGAATGCGATGGTCGAGGAGAAAGCAATGTAACTAGTGGGACACCATCAGATAAAGGAACTAGCGGTACTAATGAAAGAGTCGGTGTTGGCGGAGGATGGCTGGTGGGTGTAAGATCAAGCCAAAGAGATAAATTAATAGCACGGGGTCGAGGAACGATAGTTGAAATAGTCTCAAAGGGAAATTGGTTTTCGATGAACACCACGTGCCGAGGTAAGTAGAGCTTGCCAGAGTTGGTATCAAAACGTTTGTAGCAGTGATGTTTGACTAAATAACCAAGAAAGACACAAGGTATGGACTTGGGATGTAACTTGTGGGTAGCATAAGGGTTGAGCCACGGATAGCACAAGCGACCAAAGTTTTTGAGGTCGTGGTAGTTAGGATTATGATTGAATAATTTTTGGTAAGGGGAAGACTATTGGAGAATAGGTGTTGATAGTTGGTTTATGAGATAAACTGCAGTTTGACATGCAAAAGGCCAAAAGGAAAGCGGGAGAAATACTTGATGTAAGAGGGTAAAAGCAATTTCCATCATGTGACGATGTCGATGTTCAGCACTACTTATGCATTTAGGAGTATAGGGAGGGGAAGATAAATGTTGTATTCCCAGATCAGTTAGAAATTTGGAGAGACCTGCATATTCTCCACCACCATCTGAGTAAACAATAAGAATAGAGGTGTTAAAAAAATTTTCTACTAAAGTTCTAAAAGAAAGAAAGACTTGAGTAACATCATATTTGTGTTTGAGGGGAAAAAGCCAAGTATATTTGGTGAAGTGATAACAAAAATGACATAAAATCAAAAGCCCTCAGCAGAAATAATAGGGGAAAACATCACTATAAAGTAATTCAAGAGGTCTAGTACTTTTTAAAGTAGATGCAGAGAAAGGCAAACGGTGACTTTTATTGCATAAGCAAGAATTACAAATGTTATTTGAAGAAGAATTACAAGGCAATTTATAAGTCGAAATAAGATGTTTTAAGGTCCTAAAATGTGGATGTCCTAAACGGTAATGCCAAAGAGAAAGAGACGGACAGGCAATGGCAGTGAGATAGCTGTGTGGACTATTGAGAGGTCCATGGCTTGTCTACTGATAAAGTCTACACTGGTTCAGTCCTTGAGCTAAAGGCTTCCCCATTTCCAAATCCTTCACAACAAAGTAAGAGGCATAGAATTCAACTGATGCACGATTTTGACAGCAAAATTAAGGTACATAAATTAAGTTCTTTTGAATAGAAGGAGAACATAAAATATCTTTAACTACAAAAGAATAAATAGAGGTGTTTAAAGTGTTGTTGCCTGTATGAGTGATTTTTATACCATAACCATCACCAACAATTACTTCATTTATGCCAGTGTATTTTGAGTAGGATTGCAAGTGTTGTGGATTGGATGTGATATGGTGAAAGGGTCCAGTATCTATAACCCAATTTGCTGAATTATCGCCATCTTTAGAAGCAAAATTAGCATGAGGTTTAAAGGCAATATGAGTCATAGAACGACAAACTTTTGCTGTATGACCCTACTTGTCACAGTGTTAACATTAAACCTTATTTTTATTATTGTTGCTGCCTAGATTACTTTAATTAGGATGCCAGTTGTTGCGAATAGAAAAATTTTCGTGTGGTCGGGAACCAAAGTGGGTACTCATAGAAGGAGAATGCTGTCGCTGGGTGCGGCAATTGTTGGTATTACCTCGTGACTTGCTAGTAGTGTTGGACGACTGCTGGTTGAATTAAGCAGTTATAATGACCGAATCACGATTTGCCTGCTTGTGACGAAGAAAAATTTCATGGCCTATGAGCTTATCATATAATTCTTCGAAGGAGAGGGGTGTGTCACGTGCTCTAATGACAACACTTATCTCATTATACTCATGGTCAAGATCACTCAGAGCTTTAAAAACAAGTTCCTCGAGCCGCATAGGATAGCTAGCAATTGCTAACTCATCTACAATGCATCAAATTTCATTCAAATATTGAGAGATAGAGGAGGACCCTTTGGTTATAAGACTAAGTGTTTCACGAAGGCCACAAACACGCGTGTGTGACCTGTTGGCATATTGATGGGCAAGTTTCTGCCATGCCGCATGAGCAGTAGGTGCTGTAGCTACAAGTGGGGCTATAGTAGGATCAACAGAGGCCATGAGAGGATAACAAATTAAGCCATCTTGCCGAAGCCAAGACTTGATGGAGGACATAATCATGTGCCATCTAAATAGGATGTCAATCCATAGCCAAGGATTAGAAGATCAAATTGGGCCTTCCAGGTAAGGTAATTTTTACTACTCGTTAATTTGATGGGCAATTGGGTGGATGGATTGAAGCTTACAAAGGCGCCAAGAAAAGGTTGTGGGGTGGGTGGTTGGTTTGAGTTAATCGGCAGATAGGTGGCGGAGCTGGTGTTGGTTTTCCATGGAAGAAAGTGATGTGAAGGCCAAGGATTAGAAGCTCTTTAGAGCGCGGAATGCTCCGGTACCATAAAGAAGCTTAAAAGTACAATGAGAAAGGACTTGTTGTGTTGATTAAAGTAGGAAATATTTATACACAACATTACATAGCTGAAAGAAGAAATAAAATTCTAGAGATAGAAAACAAATAATTTATACATTAATCAAGGAACAGAATCCTAATGAAAGAGGAAATAAAATCCTAGGGTAGGAAAGTATCTAAAGTATAGAGATTACAATTGATATGCTAAAGTTACAATTTATATGTCCTTAACATATGCGACCACTGCTAGGCGGTTTGCCATGGCCGTGAGCCGAGGTCAAGAAAGGGTTGGAGCTTTGAGGGTGGGATTTTTTTTTTAAAAAAAATGTATATGCAGCCGTCATGCCCAGCCCGACCATTGCCGATGGCCATGGGGTGTGAGGGGTCGGGTGGCGGTTTGAGTGTGGTTTTTTGAAAAAAAACAAAAAAAAAAGGAATTTGGCTTGCCGCTATAGCCGATGTTAGCCAAGCAGCTACTCATGCACAGGCTATGGCCAATGCTGGCCAGGTGGCTGGCTGTCGCTGGCCATGGCTGCTTGGGCAGGCTGCCATGCAGGCAGTCATGGCTAGCACCATCCTGCCCAGGTGGCCATGAGCTAAGCTCGTGGGGTCACTATGGCCCATGCGATCGCTTAGCTAGGTGGCCGTGGGTACTGGGTGGTGGAAGAAGGGTGAGGATTTTGAGGGTGGGGTGTTTTTTAGGGTTAGGATTTTGAGGTTGAGGTATTTTTTTTTTCTAAATAATTTATTTATTTTTATTTACAAATAAAATTAATTAATTTATTTTATATATATAAGATAAATTATATTTTTCAGATGAGGCTGGAAAAATTTTGAATTTTACATTTTTCACATTGTAGCAATTGGGTGGATGGATTGAAGCTTACAAAGGCGCCAAGAAAAGGTTGTGGGGTGGGTGGTTGGTTTGAGTTAATCGGCAGATAGGTGGCGGAGCTGGTGTTGGTTTTCCATGGAAGAAAGTGATGTGAAGGCCAAGGATTAGAAGCTCTTTAGAGCGCGGAATGCTCCGGTACCATAAAGAAGCTTAAAAGTACAATGAGAAAGGACTTGTTGTGTTGATTAAAGTAGGAAATATTTATACACAACATTACATAGCTGAAAGAAGAAATAAAATTCTAGAGATAGAAAACAAATAATTTATACATTAATCAAGGAACAGAATCCTAATGAAAGAGGAAATAAAATCCTAGGGTAGGAAAGTATCTAAAGTATAGAGATTACAATTGATATGCTAAAGTTACAATTTATATGTCCTTAACATATGCGACCACTGCTAGGCGGTTTGCCATGGCCGTGAGCCGAGGTCAAGAAAGGGTTGGAGCTTTGAGGGTGGGATTTTTTTTTAAAAAAAAATGTATATGCAGCCGTCATGCCCAGCCCGACCATTGCCGATGGCCATGGGGTGTGAGGGGTCGGGTGGCGGTTTGAGTGTGGTTTTTTGAAAAAAAACAAAAAAAAAAGGAATTTGGCTTGCCGCTATAGCCGATGTTAGCCAAGCAGCTACTCATGCACAGGCTATGGCCAATGCTGGCCAGGTGGCTGGCTGTCGCTGGCCATGGCTGCTTGGGCAGGCTGCCATGCAGGCAGTCATGGCTAGCACCATCCTGCCCAGGTGGCCATGAGCTAAGCTCGTGGGGTCACTATGGCCCATGCGATCGCTTAGCTAGGTGGCCGTGGGTACTGGGTGGTGGAAGAAGGGTGAGGATTTTGAGGGTGGGGTGTTTTTTAGGGTCAGGATTTTGAGGTTGAGGTATTTTTTTTTTCTAAATAATTTATTTATTTTTATTTACAAATAAAATTAATTAATTTATTATATATATATAAGATAAATTATATTTTTCAGATGAGGCTGGAAAAATTTTGAATTTTACATTTTTCACATTGTTCGTCATTTTTTTTCTTTTTTTTTTTTACTCTTAA
Source organism: Jacaranda mimosifolia (assembly GCA_018894105.1). Classification (NCBI taxonomy): domain Eukaryota; kingdom Viridiplantae; phylum Streptophyta; class Magnoliopsida; order Lamiales; family Bignoniaceae; genus Jacaranda; species Jacaranda mimosifolia. The sequence continues at coordinate 4,431,849 of CM032124.1, read as the reverse complement.
TAAATAGGTATTTGTGACATTACCCCTCAATTTTTTCTCCAAAAGCCACATATGTGATGTGTACAATAATGTGGCAATTGACTAGGTGTGTACGTGGTATCAGGTACATGTATCAATTTTTTCCCAATATTTCAGCCCAATGTTTTGAAAATCATATCAGACCGGTCAGACGGGTAATTAAAGGCAAGTTCGGTCCAATTGAAGCCTAAAAATCGATGATGGTCAAAATCGGACCGATTCAACCGGTTCACTTTTTTTTTGAAAGTTTTAATTTTTTTAAAAAAGCAAAAAGAAAAAAGAAAAGAGAAATTATGAGTTGAAGATGATGATTAAAGATTTTGGACATGTAATTTTTTGAAACATGAATTTATTTTCTTGAAATTTAATGAAGTGACAGATATATGTGAATGCTTATGTTTAATTTATTATTTTATTTTGTTTAATCTCTCTTAAGTTATGTTAAATATTTAGCGTAAAAGAATTTATTTGTACTTGAAATTAAAGTATGAAACAAATGATTATTTAAATTTATATGAACATTGTTTTTTATTTATTTATAATTGGCTAATTGTGAAATAGTATTATTTTCTAAGAAATGTACTTAAAAATAAGTAAGTTGAATTTTTTTAAAAATAATATTCTTTCTATATCAATTGAAAGTTTTATTTTTTGATAATATTAAAATATTATATCTATATATATATATTTATAAAATTAAATATAATTATTACGCCATTATAGTGTCATACCAGTTCAATAAGTGATCGAACCGATTGAACCAGTAACCAGTATCGTTATCGATTCATTATCTGATCCGATTTTGAAAACATTATTTCAGCTTGATTGAGCCAATTTTGGGTCCTTCTAGGCAAAATTCAACTCAAAAGATTAAAGTTATAAAAAAAATTGCATGTATGTAGACTAAAATAAAATTTAAAATAAAAGGAACCAAAAGCTGTATAGGCCAAAACTAGAGGATGAAAATGACTTTTTTCCCAGTGCAAATTTATAACCTGGAAGTCACGTGAAATGCGAAATTGAAATAGAAAATAAAAATTGTACCCATAAGATAATGTTAGCATCCCATGTGAAACTGTAGAAAGAAAATCTTGAGACTACAAATATATATGTGAGGAGACTTGTTTAGCACAAAATGCCAAACTGTTTTGGTCGATTAAAAATAAACTTGGCAAAATTCAACCTATACTCATGTGTATTTGTGGGTATCCAAAAAAATATAGGTAATGAGCCCTGTTTCTCCAATCCAAAAAATTGTGAGTACTTTTATTTGTACCCAATTTACTCGCCCTTTTTTGGCCTGACCCGCGGATACCTGTGGGTAACCCGTATACAAATATATATAAATATTATATATATATATATGTATAAACATTTTTAATCTAAATATTAACTTTTGATTTCATCAATTAAAAATTTATAGCAAATTAAATTAAATTATATCCTAAAACAAAACCCTAAATAACAAAAAGCCCTTTCCCAAATTATTAATATGCTTTAGGTATTTGTTAAATTTAATGTTTGAAATTTGTAGTCTTTTTTTAGTTATATTTAGTTAAATTTGTAGTTTTCATTTTTTAGTTTTATTTAATTTATTTAAGTATTTACCTTTAAATAATAAAAGAAAAATATTATGGGTACCCATGGGTTACCCATTACCCATCATCACGGGTAACGGGTTCCCCTATCTCATACCCAATAAAAAATGGGTAAATTTACTCGTGGGTAAATGTACCTAATTGCCAAGTTTAGTTAAAAAGCAGGTAAAATTCATTTTGGTCATGAGGTTTCAACTCAATTGTAAAATCGTCTATATTCTTTTAATTGAATTTAATCTCATTCTCCTGGCCATTCCCGGCAATATATCCAGCCAAATTAAAGGGTATTTTCGGTAATTATCCATTTAATAATTAAACTAATAAAAAACCAAAACAATTGACCATTCATTTTTATGGGATAATAGGTCCTCAATCTTGAAGGTAAGATCTCTTCACTTTAAAGTAAATAAATTTTATGTTCATTCAATTATAAGTCAATAAATAAATTAAGTTATTAAATATATTTATACTAGTTATCCCCGTGCTATGCACGGATTCTTTAAAATTACTATATATTAATTTAATTATTAAATAATATAACTAAAAATAACAATATAAAAATAAAAATATCACAAAAAATGGTGAATTAAAATTAAATTTAAAATTTTAAGATTTAATATTTAATATTTAAAAGCTTAGAACATATAAAAACATCTCATATACATGATGTCATGAAAAATAAATTTCAAGCTGAGATGTTAAAAAAAATCAAAACTTCCAAAAATAAAAGTTTATGAATATTATTATATACTTTATTAAAAGGAAGAAAATATAATGTAACCAAAAATTAATAGATAGTTGCATCAAAATAAAAATATATGAGAAGGATATAGAAAATAAGATTGACAACTTAAAAGTTGTTGGAAAAAAACTTAAAATTATAATACTTTAAGATTACTTTAAACTTAAAAGACAATGAATATATATTAACTTAAAACTTAAAATATAAAGAATTAAATAATATATTGACTGCTAAGAATTTAAAAAAATCTTATTTAAGATAAAAAAATTAAAATAAAATACAATAAATATATAAAATAATTATAAAATTAAAATTAATATTAGTATATAAGTTAACAGAAACCTTTTAATTTGACTCATAGCTTAGTTATCGAATAATTAAGTGAAAAAAATGTTTGACATTAGTAATACAAAGTTAAAATTATAATAAATTGATAAAGTACCTATAAATTCAAAATTATCTTTAAAATATGAATTAGTAATAGGATATGAGGATGAATGTAAAATAAAATAATAAAATATATAAATAAAATATGGTATATTGTCAATTAAGAACAACATATTGATGGTAGAATCTTTTGTTAAAAATGCATTTTTTTTGAAAAAATACATCTTCCATTCAAAATGCATCTTCTACGCAAAATTCAGAGACTATTTTGCTTTCCTTTTTATATTTTGAGAATGAGTTTGCTTATTATGTGTTATGTAAGGATAGTTAAAAGGGTCATTTGGTCATTTTCCAATTTTTGAAAAAAAAAGTGTAATTGAAAGATAGTAAGAAGAATGGGATTGAAGCCAATTAAAAGATATGAATGGTTTTGCAATTGAGTTAAGACTTGATGAATGAAAATAAATTTTACCCCTTAAAAAGGGAAATTTTTTCTTTCAACAACTTTAAAAGGCATTTTCTTATAAAAATAGTTAATTAAAAATTAAATTATATTTAATATATATTCATCAAATTAGAATATAAAATAAAATATGAAACGAAACCGATGATTCAAATTGTGGTAAAAATTGATTGAAAATCTATTTTTTTGGCTTCGACTCTTTCCCGCGTAAATTGATACATCTAGAGAGGATTTCAAGAACGGAATTTCTCAGAGTTCTATAAAATGTTTTAACGTTCGGGGACATCACCAAACACAATAAGAAAGCATCATTCTTGTTCAGTGCGAAAGCATAGCAAATTTCTTAATCTCTGACAAGTGACAACTACTACGACAGGCTGGCTATATTTAAATATTTAAGGTAATGGGAAACCATCAATGTCAAAGCTCAATTGCAAATAGCAACTTGCAACTTCTTATCATAGTTTGTTTCGAAATTAAAGGAGTTAGTGGTGTTATTTTTTATGCTAATGTGAGTACTAATGGCCTGCACTTACCATATTATATATATGTTTACTTAAGTTCAAATTGATCGCCTCACCAAACCAATTAATTATTTCACGAGCCAGAAATCAATATTGCCAGTCAATGATAACCTTTAAAACAACCCCAGCTTAGTGCTTAGGCCCCACCCATAAGTTCATATATTTTTGGCTCTCATCACTCTGTTCACTAGAATGAAAATTTGCATCTCCAGCCTGTTATATGAATTAACAAGTCCCAATTTGCTTTATTATCTTTTGTCACATGTGCCCACGGGGTAGAATACGTATGAAAAATATTTAGATCAGCACGAGAAAAATAATTAAGTTTTTGGCGACTGTACATTTAGCGGCCAAAATTATTTTTGATTGTTATGTAAACCCTTTTAGCCACTAGCCAATATTTGATAGCTAGAAATGGTTAATATAATTTAGCATGTCTGAGCTGGTATAAAGCAACCAAAGTTAAGTGCTAAACATGATTTTTCAGGTCATTATAAATAAACATTGATTATAACCAGTGTAACAATAAACTTTGGATACTTCCAACAAGTCTTTTAAAGTTCAACATCGCCAACCATCTAATTTTGTTACTAAACATATGTTAGTAGGAAGCATCTTTACGTAGTTGACAAAAGTAACTCGCATCAATTAACTTTACATGTTTGCCAAAGAAAATATAACAATCCAATGAACTTCGTCACCGACTATTATTCAGAAAAAGTATTAAAAAGAGATTTTTTAAATTGAGTTAGAAGAGAAGAGCTAAATAGATTTTGTGGTAAATTGATTGAAAATAATAAGATTATGTAGCACTCCACGTGAAGGCATCTGCCTTGCATCCAGCGTTTCTCAAACTAAACTCAATAATTCAAAAATAAAATATATAATATTAAAGAATTGACAATTTAAATCCTTTTAACAAATCATATATACTCATCAATAATATAAGCCTATTACACACACTAATAACAACATATGGCATTTGTGAAGCACATATAATAGCAAATTCTTTTGTATATTATTCAATAGGTGGTTCGCGATGCTAGCATCTCTTAATCAAGTAGTCCTTAATCTGGAAAAAGAACAAAAAGAATAGTAATTGTAAGTCTTAGTGCTTATTGATCAGGTAAACATGATGATGCAACCATAAAATATTGGATTTGAAAACATTGCATAAATTGCAGAAAGAATTGATTCAGAATATTTATAACTACAAATGCGCGTCAAGATAAAATATGCATTCTAAGAATATTATTTTTCATGGTATGAAACCGATGACATTGTCGCCTTATGTATGGAGGAAGTGATGCACTCAATTATGTTCGCTTTAATTATAGGATATGCATTGTGAGGAGACCTTTTCAATAGACACTACAATCAAAAAAGAAATGAAGAAAAAAATCATTACAAAAAATTAGGGAAATGGTTACAGATAATTCGTAGTTGATGCTAAAAAATCATAGATTTAGCTGTAAAATTGATCTACCCAAATGCAAAACAAATGTTCTCGTTGTTAACCCTTATTACGACTATTCCAAAGCGGATGATTATTCCATTTTTTATATATTAATTTTCATAAAAATAATGTGTTATGTTGAGGTTCAAACGTAAAAGGTTATAGTTGCTGATAATTTTTATTACTTGTAAGTTAAAAAAATCACATTTGCTATAAAAATTTAAATTTATAACTATATTTTGTAGCTATATGTAGCTATAAAATTAATTTCGAAACAATTTTTTTACAGCGGATACCTAATTTTTTGATAGTGAGAAAAAAAAAATTAGTAGCATTATATATTAAGTGATAAAGAAAAAGACAAAAAATAAAAGGATTATTTTGTCATCACTTTCACAAGTTTAATAATGATAAGAATTATTTTTAAGTTGTTATTGTTGACAACATACGACATATTTCTAATGACAATATTTTTTTTTTTATAAATTATAATGAAAGTTTTGATTGTTAATAAATTGCAACTATGTATACATGAGCTATTAATTGTTAATAGTCATATATAATAAGACATTGGCTAATACTTATCATTATTGAGCCATATTATGTCAAAACAAAATTATTGTCACTTAACTAATATATATCATCAGTGACAAAATAATTGTTATTATCACTATCTAATACATATTATCAGGATTACTTGTAAGTTATCATTTAATTGTGTGTTATTAATATTATATATTTTTTGTAGTGATATGAACTTGTGGCTTGGCATACATAGGAAATTATGCACTCAATAATATTCACTTTGATTATAGGATTTGCATTTTGAGTAAACGGCTTTTCAGCATATGAAATAACGTTCACAAATATAATTAGAAGTATAATTAACAACGATATATAAAGGATTATGTATTTATTGTTTTATCTTTTGATGTGGATAGATAGGGACAGGGTACTACTTTGATGATTATATGTATAATAACTGAGATGTTATCTATTGGATGTCACTTTTTTGTTAGACAAACTAATCAATCTTTCAAATGTTCAGAGAATTACACTGTGATATTATATTCTTAATTTATTTTGGGTATGTACCATTTATATTTGAATTGATAATATGAATTATCCATCAAGAAAGTCAAAAATTAATCCAAGAACGACATGAACAAATTTAAGACTAATCATAAAATGGGAGAAAAAAAATTTAATTCTTATAATTCTATTCATTTATATCAAGTATTTAAATTACTTAAAAAGCAAATATAAATGTTTGATTCTCAATAAAAGCATACATGAAGAAAATATTTCACAAAATGAATTTAAAAAGGGTTTAGTTTGAAAAAATATTAGAGGAAAAACAACCAAATTCAACAATAGTCTCAATACCAATTGGAATAGAGAATTTTGTTTATTGCCAGCACTTGCTCAAACTCAGAAGGAAAACTTCACGGACAATGATAAGCCAAGTCCCTTACTATCAATCTGCAAGACAAACAAGAAAAAACAGAGTAAATTATCAAATGCTATGAAATGAAACTGAAATCACTAGCTAAGGCTGCATATTACCTTCAACAGGCGACGGAGGGGAAAAATTAATGATCTATGATTCTATTCCCATGAAGAATATATGCGGACTTGAAGTTCCTCTTTAAAGTCCTTTTGTTGGTCCCTGATTTCGGTAGCCGATTCCACAGCAGAAGGGCTACAGTCAACCACTTCCATCAGTTCAAGGCCTCCTATGTTCCCTATGTCTGAAGGGATTTCCTCCAATTCGTAGCAATGCCTGATAATCAGGCGTTTAAGGCTTGGGAAGTGGAGAGATTCATTAGAATCTTCAGTTTCCCAGTATTGCAAATCCAGAGACTCAAGCAGCAGGAATTTCAATTCAAGAAATACTGTTTCATCCAGACACCACACTTCACCTTGGAAGGCAAACTCACGCAGTTTCAGTACTTGAAGCTTTGGCAGTTCTCCAATAACCGTCATTTTTTCCCATGGAATTCCACAACCACTTAAGCTTAACTTTTGCAGCGTTTTTGGGAAAACAAGTTCAGGCAGGAAGTCAATCTTGGCGCCCCGAATGGGATTCAGTACATTGAATTTGAAAGATTCAAGTTCTTTAAGTTCAACAAGATGGAGGTTCACTTCACCTGGTGCTTCAATCCAAATTCCTAACTTGTTCAAGTTGGGAATGTTTTGAAGAACCCCTGTAGTACAACAAGCAGCATTTACATTTGAAAGGGTTCGAAGGTTTCCAAGGAGAACAGAGTTTTGTGGACGATCAGTAGGAATGAAATGTGGAAGCTCACTTTCGGTAAACAGGAGATGCCTTAATTGCGGCATGTTCCATATTTCCACTGGCAGAATTGATGTACCCACACGTACGATTTTGGGTTGTCGACGAACAATCAGGATTTGAAGATTTTGTAGTTTAGATATTGATGGGGGAAGCTTTCCATTATAAGTAAAAGAAAGGTACCTCAAATGGATCAGCTTAAGTATTTCATTTGGGAACTTAATGAAATAGACTGTAAGTGCATCTAATACCCTGAGGAGGTCAAAAGTTAAACAGAAAGGCAGTGGGTGATGATGATGCGGGCCGGCATAAAGAAGAGTGCGTGCAAATGTTACAGATTTTGTGGAGTTGTAAACATCTCCCATGCACATGAGAATATTTTTATGTACAGACAGGCGCCTTTGACTGTCCGTGCCTTGTGAGAGTTCTTGGGCATACCTGTTTATGGCATGAAAAAACTTCTCCTTTCGCGATTCTTTCACAGCTAGATCCCGTAGGATATCATGCATGCCACAAGTTTTAATTTGGCCGTCCGAACTGATCTTGCGAACAAAAATGAGATTTCTGTCAATGAGCTGTTTCAAATACTGACCTGCAACCTGTTCCAAGCTCTCAGATGGTACCGATGGTAGCGTTAGAAAACCTTCGGCAACCCATAATTTGATAAGTTTGGAGACAAGAATCTCACTGTCTTCAGGGAAAGCTCCCATGTAAAGGAAACATCCTTTCAATCTACCAGGCAAATGGTTGTAACTCAGAGACAAAATCTCTAAATAGCGCTTGTCAGTTGCAGAAGCAGCAGCATTTATGTCTTCTGCAACAATTCTCCAATAATCTTCAGTCTTTCTTTCCTGGGAGAGTTGGCCACCAACCACCGTAATTGAGAGGGGAAGACCTTGACAATTTTTAGCAATGTTCTTTCCATTAGTCTCCAGGTGATGAGGGCAAGGTCCCCCTCCAAACACCTTGTCGCACAGCAATTTCCAACTATTTTCCTCGTCTAGAGGAAGCATCACATGACAAAAGTCTGAAGATTTGGCATAGTTGGCAATATATGTAATTCTAGTAGTCAGAACAATTCGACTTCCATTCTTATTATCTGGTAAATAATGCCTTACTTTATCCCAAACGCTTGTATCCCACATATCATCTATCACGACGAGATACCTGGTGTTGAATAGACTTTGGTGCAGACGGAGAGATAGCTGCTCATCACTCTCTTGGCTTACTACATCTCCGAGCTTTTTCATGGAGCCGGAGACATCACTGTTTTCGCCCATGATTTCCATTGAACCAAGGAGCTTGAAGAAGATATCTCCAACGTGATAGTCTGGAGATACTGTTACCCAAGCACGGGCATAGAAACGGCGCTCTATAACTGGATCTTCATATATACTTCTAGCAAGAGTAGTCTTACCTATGCCGGGCATCCCGATGATTGGGACAACTTGGAGTTGGGGTATTTCTGTCGTTAATTGATCCCTTAGCTTCTTCAGATCTTTCTCCTGTCCCACAATCTTAGTCTTACTGCTAGAAGGGTAATTAGAAGACAAAGCGTTCTCAGACAAAGAATTGCCCGTTTGGGAGTCTTCTTTGCTGTGGCCGAGGGAATCTGCAATCTTCTCCGCCGCTTCTGCGATGGGATCAATCTTTGCTATTATTTCCTGCAAATAAAGTACTGATGGGATTTCCTCAGGTTCCGATCCAAGAATTTTCCTGGAGAGGAAGGATTCAATGGTGTCTTGGGCTTCGTAGATTGCTTCTCTGATTTGGATTTCCAAATCATTTACTTTATCTCTGCTGCTTTTTGGTACATGAAAGATTTTTGCAAGAGAGGATTGCAAGGAAGAGACCTTATCATGGAGGGATTGAATATCTTCTGGTTTTGGAAATTGATCAGAATGCAATAGCTGCTTTAGAATCTGAACAAGAGAAACTACAGCAGCATAAGCCATCTCTGATGCTACAACTCTCACACAGACAACAAACTGAAACTGTTGAGGAAAAGCCAAACCATTGGTTAAAAGTCATATATTAGCATCTTGGACTTTGAGACAATTAATACGATGATATTAATTTTTCTTTTTCTTTTAGTTAATTATGCTAGGTGACAGCTAGATAGCATTATCTAATATATCAGCATGTACATAGTACAGGCCAGCTTTGCAGATGTGACATAAAGTACTCCATATCTACATGACTGAGAATATTAAAAATCTACATCTTTTTATTTAACCATGAATAATATTTGCTTCAATCAGTCATCACAGCAAAAGACTGTTTGCTTTTATTTTCAAATCCTCTCTCCGTTTTTGTGAGTCTTTTAAAATTGAAAAACTATTAACTTCTATACATATTTATTAAAAATACTATTTATTTTCATTATTCATTTCTATCATATCTATATTATTATTTTGTTAATATATCAATTAAATTTAAATTTAATTTTAAATAATATACTTCGTCATGTCAAAACAATTAAAACTATACATATATTTTGAAAAACTAGAAAGGTGCACATGCATTGCATGTGACTTGTTAATTTTTTATGTTTATTTAATTTATGAATTATACTTCTTTTTCATATTTAATTCATATGCTTATAGAAGAGCAAAAGAAAAATAAAAAAATAAATAATTTTTTGAAATTGTAATAATACAGGAGCACGGTGTATGACTAATTACAAAATATCACTCAAGTAACTCATATACAGTGCATCTCAAAAGTTCGATAAATCTAGTAGCAAAATACAATTGAAAATTGACTGATAAAAGTATATAAATTTATACTCTATCAGTTGTAGTATTTCATGGTCACCAACTTGGATGAAAGCCTAAAGAAAATTTATAAAGGAAGTATATTAATTGAAATCTAAAGAACTAAGTTAACATAAACCTAAAATGCAAGAATCCAATAAACATGGTATTCTAGCTACTATTCATTAAACCAAATAACAAATATGTAACAATTAAGTGTAAATATTAAAATATAAAATGTAAGGACACTGGTGGTAATTTAAAGATATATGTAAAAATTTTATGTTGACTTACATTTAGATGTTTGAGTCTTATGATATGATCATTTCAACATCCACATTGCTTTGTCTATGTGATGTGCACCTAATAAGAATATAACATTAGTTTTATCTATTGGAATACATAATATGTTACTTAAAGAATAAATACAGTTAGTACTTCCATTTAAAACTTCTTTGTAGATAACATTTTTTGTGCACGTTTTCCCTTTATAATTGTTAATATCTAGACTTTTGTGGTATATAGTGATGCTCATCTAGAGAGAGTCAGATATCATGGGCCATGAATGAAGACTAACTGTGGCAAGCAGACTCCTAATGGAAAATTGCTTACGCTTGAGTTTGAATGGGTAGCCTTTATTTTCGACTGGTGAGAGTGGTATTCTACGTATAAATACATGTTTGCCATAGTGCTGACCAACACAATCTCTATATCAAATACATTATTCTTGAAATCTCTACATATCGTTCTTGTTCCGTTACATAATCCATTTGATGGATACAAATTTCTCAAAAGGATTATTGGGCTATATTTTTCAGTTCCAACTTGTTTGGAGGCAAACCTTTAGAAGTCAAGGAGCTAAGAAATTCCTCTTCATAATAATTATTTGTATCATCAACAGCTTTATCAAAACTACTAAATGACCTTGCTTCTCCAAGAAATACAGTGATTGACTTTTCATTTAGTTTAATGACCTCCTCATTTCTAGCTATTAGTATTACTCGACTTTTCATGTAATTGGCTGAATCAGCATTTGTACTCAAGCCTGGGAAAATCTCACTAATTCATTCTATGAAATTTTCTTCATTATCATACTTGATAATCATCTGTTGAGGAATATTTATGTTTCCTTTAGCATTAGTTGGCTTCTTTCCATTTTCAACTCTGAGTAAAAAATACTAAATATGCTGTCATTTCTAGCTCTCATATTTCTTGATAAAGCAATTTTTGTCATTTTACTATATAATATTGATTTCACTGAGCTTGCAAAAATGGTTTGCTGAATTGTAGACCTTGGAACAACTGGTAACACCTGCCTAAAGTCTTTTCCAAAAACCATCACTTTTCCAACAAACTGCTCGTCATTTCCCATTATATCTTTAAGATAATCATCGGCGTTCTCAATTGCTCATCTATTAGCCATTTGAGTTTCATCCCATATCGACAATTTTGCTTTATGCAATAGCTCCGCAACTCCACTTTGCTTGGATATAGTGCACTTACTTGACTTATTTGCATCTATCGGTATTTTGAAATGTGAATATGATGTTCATCCTCCTGACATTATTGCAGCTACAACTCTAGATGTGGCTATTGCAATTGCTATTTGTTTTCTTGGATCTAAGATGACCTAGCAATGCACAATACAATAATATTTTGCTAGTTCCTCTAGTCCTCAATAAAGAACATGTCGCATTTATCATTTTGTGCACACTGTAAAATCATTGTAAAAGCACTAAGTTATTTCAGAATTCAACTTTAATGGAGTTTCATAATTTTTTGAAAGTATTTCTATTGACATCTCATCTTATATTTCTCTTAGCAAATCACCACACACATTATTGACATCAATCTGAATGTGCTTGGAAGATCACATGATTTTATGCTTTTTCCCATGCTTTCTAAAAAAAGTTTGCACTTTGCAAAGTTTTGGCAACTTGTAGCTCAATTGATGTTCCTGATTCTTTGTAAAATATTTAGATAGTACTTCAAAATTAGTATCCCAAAGATTTATCACATCTATTGGAGTACAATAGACCAATATAACTACAAATAATCTTCACAATTCATGTGGTATCTGAAAACTAATGGCTTCATATAGACATTCAAGAAAACTCTGATTAGATTCTAGCCATCCTTTTTCTTTATATTGCTTCTTTGAAACTTGAGCATCTTATCGCATTTACTATTAGTAAATCTTGAAAAGATGTTAGTCCTCTAACATAATTTAAGAGCAATATAAGTTAATATCTCTCTCCTTCTATGAGATTTGCACGGTGTACACTACCTATGACATATCTTTTCTTTCTTTCATTCCAACATCTATGTTGCTTGTCCCAAACATAGTGCTCTAGAAATTGTTTGTAAAATATTTTCTTGTTGTTTCAGTTTTAGAACACATAAGTAAATATTCCGTGAGCATTGTTTTGAACACATGATCCCGTTTGAGAATGTTCTATAAATTTTGATGCCCAATAAGTTATAGATTGTTGATTTGGGAGATGAAACTCCACATGGTCCATACATCATATGTTTAAGAACCAAGTTATAAAGTACAACTTGTTTTTCTGCATTTGGAAGTTCTGCATAGACACACCTATCTAAGTAATCTGGATTTATAATTTTGTATTCAGACTTTAGAATTATCAACATATGAGCATGTGGCAACCTTCTTTTTTGAAATCCAATCACATGTACATGTGCAACTACTTTCCCAAAAATCTCCTTCTTAAATAACTGGTATTTCAAACCTTGTAATTTTGCTTAGATAACTTTAGAAGTCAAATATGGTCGATCTTGAGCTCTCTATCCATTATACAAATTTTCTTGTTTTTCATTTTGGATTGCTTAGTCATTGTAATAAAAAGATATTGTTTTCCAAATCTTTGAACTAATTCCAATGCATCATGATATCTATGCTGCATATCTCTTGGATCCTAATAAAAGATGTTGGTAGAATGATTATCTTTCCAACTTCACTACCCCTTATCTCTTCTTTGAGGATGCTATACATAATTTCCTGATATAATTCAGATCTTAAATTTGTTTGGTTATGGCGGCAATAGTCCAATCTTGTGGTCTCCAATTTTATATACATGTCGACTACACATTATTGCGATAGCCTTCCGGCAAAAGGTAGTGTAGAATGTCTCTGGTTTCTAATTTGTAGCGTGTAGCAACTATATTCTTAACGAGTGACTTTTTTCTTACTTTCATGATAGACAACTATTGATACAGTAAGACAATATACAAGTCAAAATTTTTATAAAAAACATCAGTACATTGCCCGATTTAAATTTGAGATAATTCATTTAATTTTAATATATATGTATATATACTTTATTGTTCTAGTAAAAGAATATCTTTCGGAGAAGCAAATTGATCCCTATTAAAGCTATTGGTAGTATGTGCATTATTTGCTGAAAAGTATTACATTAGATGTAATTGTTGACAATATGAAGCAAGAAGTAACAATAGAATATGATATTATATTGTGCAATACTTTTTCATATAAAGCATGATTTTATAAAGAGATATTATTGTATAATGGCTTGTGGTGCTTTTAGAAGAATGTTATATTCTAAAGAACAAATTCTGAATAATAATTATTAATATCTATAGAGTTTGTTTTAGAAGGAATTACAATAGGATTGATATTAGAACTTTGAGCATTTTATATAAAAAATAATTTATAATTTTCAAGTACGAAAATTCCATTTAAATATTGTTCAAAAATTTTTAGAATAAAAAATTAAAAATATACACACACACACATAATTTTATATGTTTAAATTCTTATTATCTAAGTTTTTCATGGATGCATTTTGTATTGAAAGAAAAAAGCAAATAATTATGACTTTCCAATGCTAGAGTAATAAACAATGATTAATCTATAAAAAAGAAATAAACATGTTTGTTGTTCTTCAATAATCGCTAGACTATTTGTAAAGTCACTTGGATGAGTTCATTCTTTTGAATTGAACCATTGGGTGTCTTGACACTTCTTTTCAGAATGTTTTGGTGCCATCCAATATCTCATTGGGAAAAGAAGTGGTTGCTAAAGTGAATAGCCACATCCATAATATTGCTTTATTCTACGTTTATGACCTAAATGCGCATGGATTACAATATCTTGTTCTACTGATGTACTAGAATTTTTTCCTTCGACCCAAATAGCTACATCTTGATTAGCACTTGGAGAATTATAAACCCGTTGATCTACACATCTTTTGAGATATGGAGTTGAACTTCATTTGTTGAAGTGTAATATATCTTTTAACCTTCAGAAGATTTTAGCATTTTTATAAGCTTCTTAATAATTACTTCTGATAAGTTTGATTTTTCTAGTTTTTTCATTCTATTCTCAACCTCATTTTTAGTTTGGACAAAATACAACTGAAAATTACCCAGTCTATTTTCATTTGGAATTAAACCTGAAAGATCATGATACACCATTCCTTGTGCTTGAAAAGTATAAACTCCATGTTTTTCGGATGCAAAGTTTTTATCTAATTTTGCACAAAATGCGGTAAATGAGAATATGTAGTTTAAGACTCAAATATTTTTTCCAAAGTTCATAGCCTCTTCTGATTGAGAAGTAAACAAGTCATACAACTTATCAGGCATTTGAATTGAAGCAAGCATGATTTTTCCATCATCACAACAAAATGTGCAAGGCTCATATTCAAATCTTGTAGCATTGCAATGTTTACAATTAGGTACCTTTTTTAATTCATGAATCTCTGAGCATACAGGGTCATAGATTGTCAAACGTAGTAAAAACCATTAGATTAAGACTTAGAATTATTTGGTGCCTACATAATATTATATCTATTGAAAAACCATGGAATACTTATATGATATTTATAGAAAAGTATTGACTTTTTGATTGAAAATGAATCATTTGTGCTCTTAGAAGCCATTTCATTGGAGAACATTTATAATTTTTCTTTTCAGGAGCTAACTCTTTTCCCTTAGAAGCTACAGTTGAAGGAGAAGTAACGACTTGTTCTCTATATTCTTCTTCTCCTCAAATGGTTTAATTGATCTCCTTATTTTCCTAGACTCCTTAGCTTTATCTATGTATTCCTACCTCTCTACAGTATTTAGTGCTGCATGTTTCCTTTTCATTCCACCTAGTCTTCGTTGTCGAGATGCATCTGTTATAATAATTGCATAGAAAAATTATGTCCATGCATGGATCTAAAAATACTAGTGATTTTTTAGGATAGCCATGTATGATAATATTTCAAATATATACCAAAATATTTAATAATGAATCAAGTATACATGACGTTGAATCCAACTCAAAAGTTTGCCGATGCATTACTATTTTAAGAATCCCTTGTTGAAAAATGGAAAATTGTAAATATGTGAATTGAAAAATAGTAAAATAAAATTATTTTGAGAATCTTAATATTTTTAAAGATATTACTTACATGTATCTTCTACACCATATTAATTAATAGTAGTTGAAACTATTGAACCATTTCATTTGGGTCATAGTTTAAGGAACTATTTAATTTTTAATTTATTTTCTATTGTCTTTAATAAATTGAATATTTGTCTATGTGTACTTCATTTTAATTTAAGTTTTATTTTTATTTTTTTGATTGGTATAAGATATGATTATATGGAATATAAATAAAAATAAGGATGTTTTAAGCATATCACTTCAAAATACATCAAAAAAGAATGATCCTTTCTTAATTGTATAGAAGAAGTTGTTACTTTATTTTAAACTTGTCAAAATTTTGAAATTTTAATCGAAGTACAAAAAATAATAAAGTATTAGTATTTAATAATTAACGTGCTTAGTTTGATATTAGTATCACAAAGTATTAATATTCAATAATTAATGTATTTAATGTGATACAATATTAAAATAATTACTTATGTATCTTGGATGTATATTTCTGTCATATATTAATTCTTAAATACTTTTCTTTTTTCTTTATTAAAAAAATTACAATATGAAATAAAATGACCAAAAAGGGAAAATATTGATCTTGATATCACCCCTAACACTAATTTTGACAAACAATCCAACTCTGTCATTTTTATGTCTTGTCAACCTCAAGTCTAAATTTATTGTGTACTAACTTTCTACTTGGTTGTTTCATTTGAGTTTCAATTGCCAAAAAATTGTAAGAAATCAACAAAGAGTCTTTATGAATATTGTAGACAAGGGAAAAAATTAAAGGCTTTTAGTCTAGTCTACATTTATATTGTGGGTCGGGAATGACTTCTATTTGGGTTTATGTGTTGCATTCTTGTTTTTACTTTACACTTTTGTGGTTCCATACATCAAATTTTCTTGTTTGGATTAGTACACTTCCGTTACTCTATACAATCTCCCTTTTAGGCATTGTTTGAGGTATTTGTATAGAAACTGAAGAAATTTACCATGAATGTTGAAGAGGGAAAGAAAGGTTGAGATAGGAACCATCAATTAGTCCCATTTATAGGAATCCAATTACAGAAGTACAACATATATAATTCAGGAGAAGCAGGCTGAGATTTTCCTAGGCAATAGATATGCAGATTGAGCAAGATGAGGAATAAAAAAATAGGCAATGGGCTATGTCTTTTGAGAAGATGGATCACTAAGCCAGGGAAGAGATAGTGTAAAAGGTGTTTGATGATCATCCAAGTAGCAAATCAATGATTCTTTTTTTACCCTTTCTATTTCTATTTCTTTTTATTATCTTTTTTGAATCCGTTTTGAGTTATTTGGTTCTTGTAAATTATAATGATTATAGAGGGTAGAAGTTATACAAGAATACAAATGCAGAATATAAAAAATATATCTGAGTGTAGTTTGGATCCTTGATTTTATTTCTGATGACTTTGACCAAGTAGTTAGCTCCAGTGCCTCTGAAGGTATCAACTCCAAAGGAAAACCTAAACCCCTAGATGTTCCAGCACCTAGTCTTTCAGCCTCTGTTTAAGCCATTGCCTCTTCTGTTGAGTGGCTTGATCACAAAATCACTACTCTGGCTACCTTTGTTGAGGATGACTTCTGCCATCGCAAGACTAAAATATCTGATCCTTATGATGAGGTTAAGGACCTTCACTATTCTCTCCACAAACGCTCTCACAATCGCTGACCTTTTTGATGTTGAGAGGGAGAAAAATGTTGAAAAATATTGCTCTGCTTTGTTGCTCTGCCTCATTTTGATGATTCATCTGTTATGTTTTGTTGTTTTGTTTTGAGTTCATTAGCATCAAACTTATATGCTTTCTTTTGATTACTACTGTCATGTTTTTTTTAACAATTTATGCTGTTATGTTTTGTTTTACATATGAATGACAAAACTAGCCACCTTATCACATGCTGCATAATTTTCTTTGCTCCAATCTTTGCTTGCTAGAAGGGGGAGAACTACTTATCTTAATTCTAAAGTGCCTTGTGATTATAGCATATTTTCTTTATGCAATAACTCTCTTAAGATAGGGGGAGACCAACACAAGGAACATCATCAAAATGGGGGAGATTGTTAGGATTTCCTCAAAAAAGCTATTTTGATTATGTCCCTCTTGTAAGAAAGCAAATTAGAATAATTATGGTAGTTGCAAAGATTTTCTCAAAATGGCAGTTGGAGCTGGGTGACAACCAATTAACGCAGCAAGCATGGAACCTTGTTTTCATGAATCAAAGTAATATTGGCATGTTACTGTTGCACTATTCCTGGACTGATTGAAGATTTCCTTTTATATACTCGTGCATCACTATAGATAGTGAGCAGAACAAAGAGAGACGGAAGCTAAAAAGGATTGTACCTTGACACATACTTAAGCTTTCCTAAAACCCAGAATAGTCTGCTAAGTGATCTGCTACAGCTTTGTGAGGTTTTGGCGTGTTAGCGCTCCTCATTGTATTTGTTCTATCTGTTCTTCTAATAATATTTGCAAGTTCAAAATCCTAAGTCCTTTGGCTTAGGTAGTGGACGAGGCTTGCCGAACCACTATAACCATTGTATCTCTGATTTCTATCTTTCTGCTTTCTGAAACTTCAGTTATATTTGGAACTTCCAGTTTACTTCTTATTTTACTACTTGACTCTTTTGAGTTCTTTACCCTTTTGGGTTCATGTTCTCTTTCAATTGGTACCTAGGCCAAGGGCTCATATACATAAGTCTAACAACTTGAGTTAAAAGTTCCTAATGGCCTTTTCTAGCCTTAATGTGTATGTAGAAAGTCAATCCCACACACGTCTCCCTCTATTTGATGGGACAAACTACTCAACATAGAAAAACAAAATTGAGGAATTCTTCATAGCACTGGCTATGATTTATGGAGCATAGTTATTGATGGGACCCTTGTTCCCGCAAACAAAGGTAAATCCTCAATAGAAAGATTGGAACTTATTGCAGATGACAAAATAATGCTCTCAATGAATGCAAAAGCAAAAAATATCCTTTCATGTGCCATATTCAAAGAAGAATACAATCTTGTGAGCACATGCACTTTTGCCAAGGACATGTGGAACATGTTTCAAGTCACCCAAGAGTGGACCTCATAGGTAAAATTAAAGCATATTCATTACTTACTCTCCAACATGAGATGTTTTCTATGAAACTAGGTGAAACGATCAGTCAAAAGTACGCTTGATTTATGGAGACAGTGAATCCCATGTTTGCATTGGGAAAAATAATATCTAAAAGTTAACAGGTGCAGAAGATCATAAGATCTCTACTAAAGGAGTGGAACCCCAAAGTCACTGCTATCCATGAAGCAAAAAATCTTGAAAAATTAACTATAGGAGAGCTAATTAGTTCACTCACCTCTCACAAAATGACGCTCCTCAGCAAGAAAGAAAGCTCCAACAACAAAAACAAGAAAAGTATTGCTTTCAATGCTGATCAAGGAGAATAGCACGATGATGCTGGTGACATGGACGAAGAAATGGTTAATGAAGAATTAACCATGATAACCAGGCGTCTTTTGCAACTTACCTAAGTAAAAAATCGCTTCAGGAGAGATCCCAGAACAAACTCAAGAAGAAACACTGGGGAATCCCGAACCGAGCAAATCATTTATCATGAATGCCATGAAGTAGGGCATAAAAGGCCGGCATGAACTGAAATGGAGCAAAAAAACTTAGAGGAATCCAAAACAAAGGGCCTTGACCATCACTTGGGATGATTCAGACTCATATTAGTTTGCTAACGAAGAAAATTATCTTATAGCTGACAGACAGTTAACTTTATAGTCTCAGTTAAGTTCCAGTAGTTTTGATGTTGATTATGATAAAGAACTTGATATTCATATTGAATGCCATAATCAACTAACTAAACTTCAAGTAGAAATAAATCTCTTTGAAGAACAATTAGAGACTACTCTTAGTGAAAAAGAAGAGTTGGTATTTCACTATGACAACATCATAAAGAAAAACTCTGAGAAAAGAAACAGACTAATTGAGAAGAACCAGTATCTTGAAAATGAAATTCAGTCTTCGCTAAATAACAACTACAATCTGACAAGATCTATTAAGGGCAAAAATAAAGTTAATTCTAGTTTTAGAAACACGAAATTTTTCAAAAGGACTTGTCATTACTATTCTAAAAAGGGTCACATGGCACACAAATGTCCTATAAAAAGAGAAGTCGGGGTCAAGTACATATGGGTACCAAAGTCTAACAGCTCAGGACCCAACAAAAAATGGGTACCTAAGTTCACAAACCCTTGTGTTACAGGAACCAGTCAAGAAGGAAGTTCAAAATGACCTCTGGTATCTAGACAGTGGTGTTCCAAAAACATGATAGGAAACAAGTCATTTTTTTCTAAAATACAAGAATACAATGGAGGGAATGTACTGTTTGCAGAAAACACAAAAGGAAAAATCAATGGTAAAGGGACAACAGGAAATAAAGATGGAACTTCCATCGAAAATGTATGGCTGGTTGATGGGCAAAAGCACAACCTTCTCACCATAAGCCAATTATATGATAATGGATACCAGTTACACTTCAAACCCTCTAATTATGTGGTAACCATGCACGATGAAACCATTTTCACTGCAATTAGAGAAAGAAATATATACTGCATCAACCTAGATGATATTTCCAAACAAAATGTTGAATGTCTAGTTGCTACTGATGAATCTTGTTGGACTTGGCATAGACGTATTGGTCATGCTAACATGAAACTCTTGAATTATTTGGTTAAAAAGGATTTAATGAAAGGCATCCCAAAATTAAATTTTAAAAAACCAAAATATGTGATGCATGCATGAAAGGCAAACAAGTGAGAACATATTTTCAACCAATAAATGATATTGATCCTCAAAACCACTGGAACTTCTACATCTTGATTTGTTTGGACCCATGAAAACTCAATCTTTTGGTGGAAACAAATATGTTTTTGTCATTATAGATGATTTTTTTCAATACACATGGGTAAGATTTCTTTCACATAAAAATGAAGCTCTGAATTATTTCATTACTCTTTCAAAGAACATCCAAAATGAAAAAGGCCTTTTAATTAAAACCATCAAGAGTGATCATAGCATGGAATTTGATGATTATAACTTTGCTACTTTCTGTAATGATGTTGGATATGCTCATAACTTTTTTGCTCCTAGAACACCCCAACAAAATAGGGTAGTTGAAAGAAAAAATAGAGTTTTATAGGAAATAGCTCGCACAATTTAAATGAGTATGATCTTCCCAAACATCTTTGGGCTGAAGCGGTCAACATAGCTTGCTATGTCATCAATAGAGTCTTCCTAAGACCATTCATGAAGAAGACCCCTTACGAACTCTGGAAGGGTAAGATACCTAACATCTCTTATTTTTGTGCATTCAAGTGTAAGTGTCACATCTTAAAAGATAGAGATCACCTTGCCAAATTTGATCCAAAATTAGATGAGGGAATATTTGTTGGTTACTCAACATATAGTAAAGCTTATAGAGTTTTCAACAAAAGAAAAAGAAAAATACAAGAATCCATGCATGTGGTTTTTGATGAAACTAACCCTCTTCTGACCGTGAACCCCTTGAGCATAGAAACTGTAGGATTTGATCAAGTAATAGAAGCTCTTCAGAAAGAAAAAGAAGGAGAGGAAAAAATTCAACAAACTCTCACTGAGATAGTTTCAACCTCAAGTGGAACTTTTGCCAATAAAACAAGAGACAAAACCAATAAATTCAAGCATGCCTCAAGCCATCTAGCCAACAATATTATTGGAAATCCAGCAGCAGAAATCACAAGAAGGTCCAAGAACAACACAAATGAATTATAATCCTCTAATTTTGTGAGATGAACGACGAATCATGGGTGAAAGCAATGTGAGATGAGCTAAGTTAGTTTGAGAAAAACCAGGTTTGGTACTTAGTTTCTCGTCCCAATAACTACCCTGTCATTGGGATTAAATGGATTTTCATAGTAAATTAGACAAACATGGTAAAGTTGTTAAAAATGAAGCTAGACTCGTTGCAAAAGGATACTCCTAATAAGAGGGAATTGATTTTGATGAAACCTGTGCACCTGTGGCACGACTTGAATCTATTCACATGATGCTTGCTTATGCTTCACACAAAACTTCACTCTTTATCAAATGGATGTCAAAAGTACATTTTTGAATAGTCACCTCAAAGAAGAGGTCTTTGTAGAGCAATCTCCCAATTTCAAAAATTCAAAATTTTCAAACCACAATTTTAAATTATCTAAAGCACTTTATGGTTTGAAGCAAGCTCTAAGCTCATGGTATGATCGTTTGAGCTCTTTTCTTATTTCAAAAGGTTTTTGCACTGGTAAAGCAGATACCACACTATTTACAAAATCCTCAAATGGTCATTTACTACTTGTTCAAGTGTATGTAGATGACATAATCTTTGGTGGTACTCATAAGGACCTATGTAATGGTTTTGCATCATGCATGACAACGGAATTTGAAATAAGTCTCATGTGTGAGTTAAACTTCTTCCTCGGTCTGCAAACTAAACAAACCACAAATAAAATTTTCATATCACTAGAAAAATATACCAAGAAGTAGTTGCAGAATTTCAAAATAGAAGGATGTAAAAAATTAAGTGTTCCCATGGAGGCATCTGCAAAATTAAAACTTGATCTGAAAGGAAAAAGTGTGGATGAACAACATATGAAGAGATGATTGGAAGCTTGATGTATCTAACTTCCAGACGCCCAGATATACAGTTTGCTACCAGCTTATGTGCCTGTTTTCAAGGACAACCAAAATAATCACATCTCAAGGCTGTTAAAAGAATTCTTCGCTACCTTAAAGGCACTATCAACCATGGAATATGGTACCATCGATCTAAAACTTTTAATTTAGTTGGGTATTCTGACGCTGAATATGTAGGGTGCAAAATTGATCGAAAGAGCACCACTGGAACTTGCCAACTACTAGGTTCATGTTTAGTAAGTTGGTGCACTAAAAAGAAAAGCATGGTAACTATGTCAACAACTGAAGCAGAATACATGGCACTAGGTAATTGCTGCTCCCAGGTATTATGGATGAAATAAACTCTAAGTGATTATGATTTACAATTTCCTTGCATTCTTATTCTATGTGACAACACTGGTGCTATTTGCATTAGTGAAAATCCAGTTTATCACTCATACACAAAGCATATTGAGATAAGACACCATTTTATCAAATGTCACGTTCAAAAGAGAGACATGTGCATAAATTTCATTGAAACCAAAAATCAATTGGTTGATATTTTCACCAAACTACTCTCTGAAGATCGTTTCTATTTTCTCAAAATAATCTAGGCATCACACCTTTTTCATCTTCCTTATAAATTTTTGGTATGAAAATCATGAGCATTATGTTTAGTATGTGTATCTTCTCCATCATACGCATTATTTATTTCCTTTTTTATTATATTGTCAAATTTGATTCTTTTCCTTTTAAATTTATTTTTGGGAGGGAAAACTAAACTACTTATGTTCTGCATGCAAATCCACAAAAAACCCTCATTCTTCTCCACGAAATCAAAAGGAAAGCTCTTTGTGTTCATCTCTCAAACCCCTCATCTTCCTTACACCATCTATATTTCTTTCACCGACATTCACCATGAATGACAATCTCAAATTGGCATCTCAAGAATTGGTCAACTATGTGTCTGACATCGATGAATCCAGTCACCACTCCCTCACTCTCTCTCTCTCTCTCTCTCTCTCTCTCTATCACACCAACTCCTCATCGCTCATCCTCCATGCGAACTCCTCATTCTTCGTTGATTCCTACCTCCTCCTCTATTTTACAATCTCCTCTACACACACCTACTACCTTGACTAACTCCTCCTTCAACAACTGAGATTTCAAGTCTGTGCCTGTCTCCATCAAATTTCCAACACCTTACACTTACAGTTTCTTTTCAACCAACTCATGACTCGAAAACTGAATCGAGGGAGATCCATTGATTTATATGATATTCCTTAGTCTCCTATCCACCATTGGGTTGATCAAATGGGCTGGAAGTTTATGATGCAAATTGATGAAACTGCACTCCCCTTACTAGTTCGCCTGTTCTATGCTAACATGGTGGTGATTGAAGGTACTGATCCTACTGACATGTCCATTCAATCAAATGTTCTTGGCAGCCCTATTTGCCTTACTATTGAGAAAATTAATCGATACCTATGGCTCCCGAATAATAGTGCTAAATTTTTTGCATATGGAGAATGGTATCATCTTGAATGTTTTGATCTCAATTGTGCAAACGACTCTTTTGGGATGGTAAAACACCAAAATTAGGGGCTGGTATTGCACTAAAACTACTCCCCGTAGACTATTTCTTCTTTCACCACTTAATCATGCTTACCATTTTATCTACCTCTTCTACTAGTGGGGGTCATTCAACCAACATGAACCGTTTGTCTGTTTTTCTTCTCTATATGGCTGCCACTGGTCAAACTGTAAATGTTGGGTACATTATCTTACATAACATGATTTATGCCCTACGTCGCTCTTCAAAGAACTCACCTTACTGCATGCTTCTCAGTTATCTTCTGCATCTTCTGCGTCCTGAAAATGTCTTTTTTCCATTCCCCTGGGCTGAAGAACCTAGTGAAAGAAAAATGGTTGATTTACCCAGCCTTAAGAATATGAAAATTCAAATTGGTGAAGATGGGGTGTGGTTCAAAGGTACTTCCATCTTTGGAACCATTCCCATTGTTCCTCGATGTACCTCTCGTCGTATTCCTAGAAAGAAACCCCTTTATATTTCTGATGACTCTGACCAAGCAGTTAGCTCCAGTACTTCCGAAGGTATTAGCTCCAAAAGAAAACTTAAACCCTTGGATTTCCAGCACCTAGTCTTTTGGCCTATGTTCAAGCCATTGCCTCTTCTGTTGAATGGCTTAATCACAAAATCACCACTCTGGCTACCTCTATTGAGGATGACTTCTGCTGTTGCAAGACTAAAATATCTGATCTTCATGATAAGGTTAAGGATCTTCACTATTCTCTCCGCAAATGCTCTCGCAGTCGTTGACCTTTTTGATATTGAGGGGGGGAAAAATGTTGAAAAATATTGCTCTGCTTTGTTGCTCTGGCCCATTTTGATGATTCATTTTGTTATGTTTTGTTGTTTTGCTTTGAGCTTGTTAGCATCAAACTTATATGCTTTCTTTTGATTGCTACTGTCATTTTTTTTTTTTTTTACAATTTATGTTGTTATGTTTTGTTTTACATATGAATGGAAAAACTAGCCACCCTATCACATGTTGCATAATTTTCTTTGCTCTAACCTTTGCTTGTTAGTAGGGGGAGAACTATTTATCTTAATTCTAAAGTGCCTTGTGATTATAGCATATTTTCTTTATGCAATAATTCTCTTAAGATAGGGGGAGAACAACACAAAGGACATCATCAAAAAGGGGGAGATTGTTAGGATTTCCTCAAAAAACCTGTTTTGATTATGTCCCTCTTGTAAGAAAGCAAATTGGAATAATTATGGTAGTTGCAAAGATTTTCTCAAAATTGCAGTTGGAGCTGGGTGACAACCAATTAACGCATCAAGCATGGAACCTTTCTTTCATGAATCAAAGTAATATTAGCATGTTACGTTGCACTATTTCTGGACTGATTGAAGTTTGTTGCACTATTCCTGGTTTGATTGAAGATTTCCTTTTATATACTAGTGCATCATTATAGATAGTGAGCAGAACAAAGAGAGACAGGAGCTGAAAAGGATTGTACCTTGATACATACTTAAGCTTTCCCAAATCCTAGAATAGTCTTGAGTGATTTGCTACAGCTTTGTGAGGTTTTGGCGTGTTAGCGCTCCTCATTGTATTTGTTCTATCTGTTCTAATAATGTTCGCAGGTTCAAAATCTTAAATCCTTTAGCTTAGGTAGTAGACTAAGCTCGTCAAGCCACTATAACCATTGTGTTTCTTATTTCTATCTTTCTGCTTTCTGGAACTTCAATTATATCTAGAACTTCCAGTTTACTTCTTATTTTACTACTTGACTCTTTTGAGTCATTTACCCTTTTGGGTTCATATTCTCTTTCAAACACATAATTTGTTTTTCATTGGAAAACAACTCTAGTGGTGCTAAGTATAATGCATAACAAATTTTCATTCCATCAATTATTAAAAATTTAATAATTATTTGGATTCATAGTACCCAATAATGATATTTTTGCTCTTCACTTGAGAGTCTAAGCACAATGTATGGTCATTTTTGATATTTATACAAATCAATATGATTTTTTATTATATGATAATATTTCAAATATATATCAAAATATTTAGTATTGAATAAATTATACTTGAAGTTGAATACAACTCAAAAGTTTGTTGATGCATTACCATTTTAAGACCTTCTTGCCGAACAAAACAAAACGATGAAAATTTGGGAAATGAAGATTATTAAAATAAAATATATTTTGAAAAGCTAAATATTTTTAAAAGATATGGCTTACATGCGTCTTTTAAAGTATAAGAATTAATAGTAGTTGAAATTGTTGAACAATTTCACTTGGGTCATGTTTTAAGGGATTTTTAATATTTAATTTATTTTCTATTATCGTCAATAATATACTTTATTAATAGTATAGAAAAGGTGTTACCTCATTGATAGTATCAACATTTTAAATTTTAATTGAACTTCACAAAAATATAAAAAGTTCAATAATTAGTTTGCTTAATATAATATAATATAATATAATATTACAAAGTATTAGTATTCAATTCTCGCTGACTAAGAAGATAAGTTTTGTGAAAGCTACAAATTTACCACAACTTTTTCAAGCAGCTGATGGTTGAAAATGTATTCCCAAAATTTTATCAAAGCACAGTTGGTCAGAGTGCATCCTATCTTTTATGACTTTATTTAGATATGATCACATATAATCTCAACCATCGTAACGGTAAAAGTAGATATAATGTATCAAAAATTGGTGGTGACCATATAAACAACTAAAGATGCATAGCATTATAAAGAGGGCATAGATAAAATTTTTGACAAGAAAGGAACGAAGTCATCCTAAAGCTTTTAGTAATATTCTATCCGTTCCTACCATTCCCCATCCGCCCATGCCCACTCAAAATTTTATTGATTTCCACTTCTTTTGCATTTATGCCTTTCAATGAAACATAGCGCAATATGTAGGAACCAGAAGAAGAAGTTGATTTGGCAAAGCAAGGTATTCATGAATACATTCATATATGTTGCTGAGGAAGTTATACCTTGTGTTTTGTTGTGATGTCCAAACCTTCCTGCACATCTCTGTCGGTAAATTCTTTTTTGATCCCTTCAGTTGTAGCTTGTATGCAAGAGAAAAATACAATAAATTTCACCACTATAATTTTAGAATTTTTCTTCTTCTTCGTTTTCTCTTTTTATTTTTCCAAACCGGAAGAGTTTTGTGGGGAAGGGGGTGTTGTAACTTGAAAACAATCCCTCTATAATCCTAGGAACCATTAATTTAAGGTAACTTGAATTAATTGATTTTAATCTAATTGTTATTTTCTATGAAAATACATGAAATAAATATGATACATTTGTTAAGTTGAAAATACTTAATTAATTAAGTTTAATGTAATTATTATTTTGATGAGATCAATTTAATACATTGGAAAAAGATATGCTCCTGGAGGAGCTTTGCACCGGCTTGGCTTTTTCTTCCCTCGTCCTTAACCCAAAATCTGCATTGATAGCAAGAGTAGTGAAGCAAAAGGTTCACCATCAAAAATTAAAATTTAATATATCATATTAGATAGACATTAAGTGTAATTAACATAGAGAAGTAAAGAGGCTATACAGGATAAACCCACAGCTATGATTAATTTTCTAAGATCATTTGTCCCCTACTCATTGTTTAATCAGCTTGAGCAGCTACTCAAACAGGACAGATTCAAGCTGGAACAACTCCACAAGGCCGAAAAACATAAGCACCGAAATAAGACGTTTTGGAATTTGATAAGTCAAAAGACATAAATGTGGTTTATATACATAAATTTCATTTAATAATTTAATTATAAATACAACAAACTAGTTATGGATACGAAGAAGCTAAGCCATGAAAAGGATTATGTCATTCACATTCTTCAAGTAAATGGAATTTGCCACATGTAATTATAACAAATAAATGGCCCCAAAAAAGTATTTCACATCAATAGCATATTGAAACAGAGAACATTACTAATAAATTATATAAATAAATTTAATTTAATAATTTAATTATAATTTACGTCTAATGTTAACATATTAAATGGAATACTATAGCATTAATTTAATAAATCTTTTTTGAGTTTAGTTTATTTTAAAATTTTAAAAAAAAACCATTAGTAATGCATGCATGTAATAAATAAAATGTATATATATTTGATGTATATACATTTGATAAGTCAAAAGACATAATAAATGTGGTTTATATACGTAAATTATATTCAATAATTTACTAATGATCATAATAATTTAATTATAATTTACAACTAATCTATATATATATATATTAAATGTAATACTTTCATTAGATAGGGCATTTTTGTCTTCACATAAAAAGGAAGAAACAACTATACCCATTCTTACTTTTATAGGTAGTATAGAGTATAGATATATATATATATATATATAGATATAGATAGATAGATAGATAGATCTCCTAGACCTAAAAATGATAAACCATATATATTTTCACGCCTATATTTATGTTAGTTATAATTTTTAGAGAAAATGTCCGACTGTGAGCTCATTTTTATTTTTAGAACTATAATTAATTCTTTTAACTTTGAAAATGGTGAAACTGAAAATGGAAATTAAGTAAAAGCAAATTAATTAAGAGCTTTTATTGAAGCCAACGAACCTTTTTGGCTAGCATAAGAATAAAGATTAGATTAGTGCCCTAATATTGTGGGGATCTTCTGACGTCTTTCTTTCACATTTCAACAAACCAAGATTTTATACACGAACTAATTAAGAAGGGACAATCCATAAATTAGTTTGAGCAAATACTTATTATGTTTGTTTGTGTAGCAACCCACTCGAGATAGCCCACAAGTCGGGTTGCCACTTAGTTTAATCCTGTAGCATGCAAACATTATATCAGATAGGCCCATAAAATTTCTCATAATTTTCCAATAACCACAACGATCATAAACTCATAACATGATTCAAACTTAATGCAATAATATCACAGTGCTACAATTCATGTTAATATCCAACAATATTCATAACCAAAATGTCATCACAAGTAACACAATTCATACATGCCGTAAGTCTTAAGTTCATCCTGACATATTACAAGATCTCTAAAACCACATTTAACCAACAGTGAATTCATATATATGTATACATATGTTCACCCAATCACTAATACAAATTATTCCGATCAGACCTACCATCAGTCATCGTCCCCTGTTTCATACCTGTCTAGGAAGGAAATAAAATGATACACGAGGGTGAGTTATAAGGACTCAATGAAGGATAAGGTATAGCAATACATAGAACTGTCGAAGAATCAGTAATTCAACAAAGCATTCATTGACATTGTAATACAAGAAAACACTGATATGCCAGACTAAAGAAAATAACGGGTTTCGAGCTACTAGCAAATGCTAGGTTGGGAGCTGTAAAGGACGGCTCAACAACTTGATCGACTCGATCGATTTTGTTCATGAGGTTTAGGACGTCTCAACTGATCACAATTCGAAAGGATTTTCTGTTGGCTTGTTCAGCCAGGGACAACAGCCCAATATAGACTTGGAATTCTCTCAAGCCTTATTGCTCCTTGAGCATATTACAATCAAGAATGGAAAACTTATACAACATATGCATTTCAAGTAAAGCAAGCATAGTATGTATATCAAAATACCCTTATGCCTCTGTAACTATACAACATTTCAATCATAACATTTCAGTAATAACGATGGCTTGAGCATGATAGTTCAGTAATAACAGTGGCTCAAGCATGATAGCTTGACAATAATAGTAGTTCATGCATGACAGCATGGCCAGGCATTCGGCCCATCAATTCTTCTGTACAATTATCTTTCAATACGTTCAATAATCTTTTGCTGGCAAGGTAAAACAATAAACATGCAAAATAATTTCAAATATGCCAACAAGGCGAACAATGATCTACAGAATCAATCATGGAAGCCAATACGACCAAACAATAGTATATAGTACGAATTCAATCTGGATGATAACAAATGAAACATTGAAAGTTCATGGTGCTAGAATGGGACAATTAGTTTGTTATCAAAAATGATTTAAGGAAATAAGCCTACACAAGGGTGCACGATTCAATAAAGGATACAATTCATGAGTTCAAATAGTTCACAAAATTTAATCGAACGAGAGACAATCAGTTTCAAGAAAAGACAGATAAAACCCTCACAGGGTGCTCAAACAATTACTAAATCAATAGAACCTCATAGGGTTCAGCAATTAACAGATAATGATAAATCAAGACAAGTATCATTTTGATAGAACCTCACAGGATTCAACAAGTAACAGATTGCAATAATCAGTACAAGTACCAAAGCAGTAGACCCTTACAAGGTTTTCGAAATGAATAACAGACAGGTTCAACCAATATGAGTGCTAAAGCAATGGGCCCTCACCTCAATAACCTCAGTGATGCAAATCAAAACCTACGGATCTGCAAGGACTAATTCCTCGTCACCTAACTAAAGAGTAGGTTCACTGTCAAAATCCTCATTCGACTCTATAATTATAGTTATACGGTTAATAGTTTAAAATCAATAATTACTCAGCCAATATGATAGTTTAGGGTTTATTTTAGTATTATCATTACGGAATGTGCTAATTTTGTTGTTATTATGAAAATATTTTTTGGTTTCATATTTATACTGGTAAAAGGAAATTTAATCAGATCCTTAGGTTACATAATTAACCTTATAACGTTACCCAATATCGATTACAATAGCCTAATTATCCTTAATAATCCAAGTTTGTCACTTAGGCCACAGTTACATAAAAGTTAGAGTTTTCATTACCTAATTAACTTAACTATCGATGGTTCAAATAAAATAATACAAATCTTGGTTCACTAGGCTCAAGTAACATGTATGTCTTTCTTCTCCAATCCATTTACATATTCTTTCCGGTTATATAAGGTGTTATAAAGATTGGTACATGTATACATATAAATGTAATACAAATTAACCTAATTCCGGTCAATTACCCATATCCTTGTTATCAAAGCAAAATTTCCATGATCAGCTTCTGCGCATGTGTTCCTCGCGACGATACAAGGAAACTGCCCTTTCGTAGCCGCTGCCGCCGTTCGCCACAGCTGCAGCCGCTACCGCTGCCGCCACCGTCGTTTGCTGCAGTCGGAGATTGTCACCACCACTACCAATTGATGCCTCTCAGCAAGAGGAATCAAACCCCCAACTCAATTTCTCCAAATGCCATTGAATTGACCTTCAGTTTTTACCTAAAAGTTCCAGCGTGACCTCCACCATCTCGATATTTGCTCAATTCCATCACCGTCGATGGTCCATTCTAAACGCTAAAGATACTAGTGTGCTCCTTGAGCTGAGCTACAAAACCCAGTACTCACATCCACGATTTAGTTGCTGGAGCTAAGAGACTCATCACCACCACCACGGCTCAACTTTGGCCGAATTTTTTCATCGCCTCGCCAATCGAATTTCGCTACATGTTACACCATTAGGTTCCTAGTAAGGTGAGGAAGAGTTTGGTTGGATGGTTTGTGAAATTTGTGGTTGCCGGAAGAGGTCATTGGGGGGGGGGGGGGAGAGGGAGAGAGAGAGATGGGTTGGCGTGGTGAAGAGGGAGAAGGAAAATGGGGAGGAAATAAAAATTTGATATGTGTAAATGCCATTTTTTCAAAAATTGTAGATTGACCTTAAGACTTATAACCAGTCTTCAAATATGTCCAATGGGTTTTATCTATGTTCAATTTGTCCCTCTAGCTTGTTAGTCCTCCTCGTTGACCCATGTAACTTACAAAAATTCTACATTAGCCCTCAAAAGTTTAAATAAAGATGAAATTAAATCCTTTCTATTCGTATTTTAACCCACAAAACTTTCAAATAATTAATTCAATTAATAAAATTCAGAAAAATTAATAATAAATAAATTTTACCAATTATACGATTTCTAGGGGTGTTACAGACTCCCCTCTTAAAAGAATTTGATCCCCAGATTCTCATCTTCGACTTAAAGACTTCAATTAACAAAGGCGCATATACGAGTCTTATTCCTAGAATATTACCTCATTTCTTGGGTGGGTTGTCTAGTAATTCCGTAATCTGTGATTCTATTATCCGATATCATTTAAAGTTTCCTTTGATCTCCACGATTGAGCTTATAAGAAATAATTTAAACTTTTTCGAAAAGAAATTTTAACCTCTTTGGTAATCCCTTGGAATCGTGGAGTGCTTAATACATATTTTCTAGTGGGTATTCCGTATATACATCACCACATGTCAATTTAATACTTAAAAGGTTTTCCAAGAGTTCACATAACCACTATGGCCACAAACGGCTATTGACACTTCTAGTTTATTTTAATGGGATATTTACATTAGGGAAGAGCTAAGTTAAATCTTAATATGCCCGATTTTATAGCAAGTCATACATTTTCATGTAGCTAACTATGGGTCCATAGAACTATATATATACTAGATATAGGCATAGGTAATCCATCGGTCGCTTCTTAGATTCCATGTGAGAAATAAAACCCAGAATAAGTGGGGTCAAACTTTTCCTAGATTTCAAAACTTAGTTAGAATTTCCAACTTCTAGTTTTCCTTTTTCCTTTGGAGCTCATTGGTTCGAGTTTCTCCATTTACTTATTTTGGCTTGTCACTTTGTGTTTCAGCTTATTTTCGAGGTAAATCACTAGTTTCTATGTCTAAGATCAAAGTTTTCCCATCCTTGTGATATTCATGCCTATCCTTCACTTATTTTTCCAACCACTAAATACAAAAATTTCATTTTCAAACCCAAAGTGTTTGTCAATCTTAGATTGATCCAAATCATACCTACTAGTACATTCATAATTTGCAAGAATTTCTCTTTCATTCTCAAATGATATCTTTATTTCCTCAAAACAATTACCATCTCAATAGTCCTACGCATAAGCAAGATAGTCTGTCCTACGACTTTAGTTTTCCCAAGGTATATAAGATCATTCTAGTATAACCAAATTTCCTTTAGTCATCCCATTGTTTCAAACCTTAAATTATATCTAAGATCAAAGTTTTCAGTTGTATCTTTAACTTATGTGGAGAGGATGTAGATATAAAAGAAGACGTTGCTTCTGGCTCGTACGAAACATTACCATAAATTTTAGGGATATAAATCATACCATCGACCACCTCATTGGGGTCCGGTACATCTTTTCCTATTAGAGCGTGGCACGTGCTTGCATTTTTTGTGTTCCACCAGCTCTTGCAACCTGTCTTCCTTTATCTCCAGGTGTCGGGGGCAGTCTCTCAAAAAGTGGTGGTCACTACCACATCTCATGCACTTGCCTTGCTTCTTCCAGCATTCAAGCTCTTCATAGCCACGTACCTCACAAAATCCACATCACTTTGGTGCCAATTCTTGGCCCATTAGGTAGCGCCTCCAATCTGTAATTTTCGCTATTTTCTCCTAGCTCTACCCTGTCCTTCCGAGTATGCTTTTTTCTTCAAATCTCTATCCTCGAATTTTCAAATCTCTTGCAATTTTGCCTCCAATTGTAGCATTTTGCTTATTGCATTGTTGAAATTAGCACATCACAGGTGGCCAGAACTCGTTTGAGTTTCGGCCGTAGTCCTTGTACAAACTATCGAGCTTGTCGACTTTTGTCCTCCAATATGTAGGGAGCATATTGAATAAGTCGATTGAAGGTAGCCTCATACTGCCATACAGTCATATTCCCTTGGGTAAAATCCTCAAATTTTTATTTTCGTGCATCTCTAACTTCTCGTGGTATAAATCTATCCATAAATTCCCATGCGAAGTTGTCCTAAGTACGAGGTACCATCTTATAATCCCATCGTTGACTTACCAGAGTCGACCATTGACCTGTAACTCCTTTCAACAAATGAACAGGAGATATGAGTTTCAGGTCACCTGGGTAACCTAACTTTTAGAAGATATCTTCGATCTCTTTGATCTAATCTTCTGCCTTTTGGTGATCCGATTCACCTATAAACATTGGGGAGTGGAACCTAAGGAGATGTGCTAAAGTTAAGAACTTTGGAGGCTCTTCGCTTCTCTTAGAGCTATCCATCTGGCTTTGTTGTTGATGCGATTGTAGGAATTGCTTCCACATTACATTTATCTATTTTATAAACTCTTTCCTTGCTGTTGAATGCACCAGTGGGTCTCGTGTCCTTTTTTCAACACTTATTGGATTTCTTCATTTCGATACCAGGGGAATGTATTGGGGTTAGTTTTTGTGACGCCATTCGGTAGGTTAAAAGCTTCTTAGCAGTAAACTACACTTATCTTTGATACGTTTTCTAGCCAAATTTGATTGCTTATAACCTTAATTCTGATATGTTTAACACCTAAATGCTCGTGATGCCAAAAATAGGTCTAACTTGATCTCTCATATAGTAAGTAGATACTTATTTCCCTTGTTCCTTTGCCTTTCTATCATCTGGCTCCCTTAGAAACTTTGGGGGCTGCAAGCGAAGAAATTGCTCTTGCACTTGATCTTTAGCCATGTTAGCAATTCCTGTGTTACCCTGATGTTAGCTGTATTGTCCAGATCCCTACCTTCTTAGATACATGGAGTTTTTGGGTTGTCGTTAGTTGGTTATCCTTATACTGATTATTAATCATCCTGTAATTTTGTAAACTTTCTTTACCAATGGTGTACCTTTGTTTCTTAAGGATTTGTATCCCATGCCTGGTGTCACATCTTCTTCCCATAATTCTTATTTAAACTATGAGTTTCATATTCTTATCTAGTATTCTCTTTCAGATTCTTCGTACTTATCACATATCCCATAACTAGTTTCAAGCCCTCATCTATTATTTCATGCATTCTAAAACCGGTTATGTCCATTTCTCTTCAAATGTTTAATATGATTCTTCGTATCTCCATGATTGTCGGCAAACATTCCATAGACAACTATATCATTTAAGCCACACCCTACGAATTCATCAAATATTAACCTATCCCTATGACCTTTTAAATCATCAAATGTGACACTGTTAAGGAGAATCCTCAATTTATAAATCTAAAATCTCATAGAACACGTTCGAATGTGAAATATTTCTCCAAATTCCACCTTTTCGAAATTAAAAGAGTCCTATGCTTGATAGCCTAAGATTACTAGATCATACACTAGTCATCCTGAAAATATATCTTTTCACCTTTGTTTATTTTCTTAATTTGCATAGCCCCTGATTTCAAATTCATATCATCATATCCTTCATCAATATTGTTTAGATTTCAATTATACATATAGGTCGAACATTACTCATTCCGAATAATCATTCATTCATTCATTCCCTAAATACACTCTTTCATGCCACAATCCCTTTTCTTTGTAACTACACAATCTAATTCCCATTTGTAGGTAAGCAGCAGGAATTGTTTGCCCCAAGGTAATCACTTTCTGATTGCTACATATCTTCCAGAATGATCCTTGTTCACCAAGTACAACTTCTATGTACCTTGCTCGCAAAATGTTGATTTTTGAAGTAGCTCTTTTCATACCAAGCACAATTTCCCCTAACATAGTCATCCACTTATCAAACTCAACATTGTTCACACAATACAAAAATTCTCAAACAGCATCAGCCTTTCCAAGTGCTATATGTCATATACCTGACATACCAGAAGTAAGAGGTTATACACTGGTTGGCCACCTCGATCATAGCCTTTCACTTCCTTAATGTCGAGCCATACCCAAAAATTACATCCTGTTCAGTTCCACATTCACTTCCACAAACAAACCACATGTTTTCACCCGCCTAAAATTTTCACATTCTAGGAATAATATCCCAACATAGCTTAGTGATTTTTTAACCCAAGTACACATATCTAAAGCATTGCCAAAATCAAGCCTATACCCAGCAATCCGAGAATTCCACACTTTAAGAATTATATCCTAGTATAGCTCAAGTTTTCCTTAACCCCAGGTGTTTTCATCCCAGGTAATTCCTAATTCAAGACTAATCTCTTGTAAATCCATCGATTCCAATTGCAAAAATAATTCCCATATTAACCTAGGTCATCAAAAACCTAGGCTCTGATATCACCTCAGTAGCACCCCACCCGAGATAACCCACAAGTCGGGTTGCCACCCAGTTCAATCTTATAGCGTGCAAACATCATATCCGATAAGCCCACAAAATTTCTCACAATTTTTCAATAACCAAAATGATCATAAACTCACAACATGCTTCAAACTTAATGCAATAATATCATAGTGCTATAATTTATGCTAATATCCCAACAATATTCAGAACCAAAATGTCATCACAAGTAACATAATTCATATATGCCATAAATCTTAAGTTCATTCTAATGTATTACAACATCTCTAAAACCACATTTAACCAACGGTGAATTTATATATATATACACATATATTCACCCAATCACTGATACAAATTATTCTGATCAGACTTGCCATCAGTCATTATCCCCTATCTCATACCTGTCTGGGAAGGAAATAAAATGATATATGAGGCTAAGTCATAAGGACTCAGTGAGGGATAATGTAAAGCAATACACAGGTCTATCGAAGAATTAGTAATTCAACAAAGTATTTACTGATATGGTAATACAAGAAAGCATGGATATACTAGTCGGGAGCTGTTGCCATTGGCTTAATGGCCTGTCGACTAGACCAATTCTGTTTGGGAGGTTTAGGGTATCTCAATCAATCACAGTTCAGGAGGATTTTTTGTTGCCTCCTTTGTCTTGGGACATCAACTTGATCTAGACTGGGAATTCTCTCAAGCGTTATTGCTCTTTGAGCATAGTACAATCAAGAATTGCAAACCTATACAACATATGTATTTCAAGTAAAACAATCATAGTATGCATATCAGAATACCCTTATGCCTCTATAAAGGTACAACATTTCAATCATAACATTTTGGTAATAACAATGACTTGAGCATGATAGCTTAGCAATAATGGTAGCTCAAGCATGACATCTTGGCAATAACGGTGGCTCAAGCATGACAGTTTGGCAAGGCACTCGACTCATTAATTCTCCTATATAATTATCTTTTAATACGTTTAATAATCATTTGCCGACAAGGTAAAATAATAAACATGCAAAATGGTTTCACATATGCTATCAAGGCAAACAGTGATTTACATAATCAATCATGGAAGCCAACACGGCCAAACAATAGTATATAGTATTGCCAAACAATAGTATATAGTATGAATTCAATCTGGATGATAACAAATGAAACATTTAAAGTTCATGGTGCTAGAATGGGATAATTAGTTTGTTATCATAAATGGTTTAAGGAAACAAGCCCGCTCAGTAGTGCACGATTCAATAACGAATACAATTCACGAGTTCAAATAGTTCATAAAAATCAATCAAACGAGAGACTGTCTGTTTCAAGAAAAGATGGAGAAAACCCTCACAGGGTGCTCAAACGATTACCAAATTGATAGAACCTCACAGGGTTCAACAATTAATAGATAATGACAATCAAGACAAGTATCATCTTGATGGAACCTCACAAGATTCAACAAGTAATAGATTGCAATAATCAATACAAGTACCAAAGTAGTAGGCCCTCACAAGATTTTCGAAACGGATAACAGATAGGTTCAATCAATACAAGTGCCAAAGTGATAGGCCCCCACCTCAATAACCTCAGCAATGCAAATCAAAGCCTAAGGATTTGCGGGGCCTAACTCCTCGTCACCTAACCAAAGAGTAGGTTCACTGTCAAAATCCTCATTCGACTCTATAATTATAGCTATACAGTTAATAGTCTAAAATCGATAATTACTTAGCCAATGTAGTAGTTTAGGGTTTATTTTGGTATTATCATTACAAAATGTGCTAATTTCATTGTTATTAGGAAAATATTTTTGGGTTTCATATTTATACCAGTGAGAGAAAATTTAATCAGATCCTTAAGTTACATAATTAACCTTATAACATTACACAATATCGATTACAATAGCCCAATTATCCTTAATAATCCAAGTTTGTCACTTAGGTCATGATTAGATAAAAATTAGGGTTTTCATTACCTAATTAACTTAACAAACCATGGTTCACATAAAATAATACAAATCTAGGTTCACTAGGCTCAAGTAACGTGCATGCATGCTTCATTACTCATGCATGGCTTTAATCTTTGATCTATTTACGTATTCTTTTCGGTTATACAAGGTGTTGTAAATGGTACATGTGTACATATACATGCAATGCAAATTAACTTAATTCCGGTCAATTAGCCATATCCTTGTTATCGAAGCAAAATTTTCATGATCAGCTTCTACGTATGTGTTCCTCGCAACGAGACGAGGAAACTACCCTTTCACCGCCGCTGGAGATTATCATCACCACCATCAATCAACATCTCTCAGTGAGAGGAATCAAACCCTCAACTCAATTTTTCCAAATGTCGTCGAACTGACCTTCAATTTTCACTTGAAAGTTTGAGTGCCACCACCTCTGCCATCTCAATTTTTGCTCAATTCCCTCACCGTTGGTGTTCCATTTTGGAAGCTGAAGCTTCTGGTGTGTTCCTTAAGCTGAAAACCCAGTACTCACATCCATGATTTAGTCGCCGGAGCTAAGAGATCCATCACCACCGCTGCGGCTCAACTTCGGCCCGATTTTCCCATCGCTTCACCAGTCGGATTCTGCTGTATGTTACACCGTTGGGTTCCTGGTGAGGTAAGGAAGAGTTTGGTTGGTTGGCTTGTGAAATTCATGGGTCATCGGAGAAAAAGAGATGGGTTGGCCCAGTGAAGAGAGAGAAGGAAAATGAAAATTTGATATTTATAAATGCCATTTTTTGGAAATTGCAGATTGACCCCAAGACTTATGGACAATCTTCAATTAGGTCCAATGGGTTTTATCTATGTTCAATTTGTCCCTCTAGCTAGTTAGTCTCCTCATTGACCCACCTAACTTACGAAAATTCTATATTGGCCCTCAAAATTTTAAATAAAGATGAAATTAAATCCTTCCTATTCGCATTTTAACCCACAAAACTTTCAAAATAAATAATTTAATTAATAAAATTCACAAAAATTAATATTAAATAAATTTTCCTATTATACGATTTCTAGGGTGTTACAGTTTGTACGAACACATTCCATATATATGTCGGCATCGTCATTTTTCTATTTGATCATCTAAGATTGATTACATATCATTCTAGTCTAGACAGTATTTTATATTTTGATGTTTTGTTTGGTACTCTTTGATTTATTTTCTTTTCTTGTTTAAATACTCAATTATTATCTTTAATATTATAGTTTAATCCAATCAATTTAATTTAACAACTAATCAAACAATTAAATAAAAATTGATGTCGCAGGTTATAACCTTATGCATATGAACATGGAATATTTCAAAGGTTTCATAAGAAACATGCGTGTAATAACAATCAGACTGATTAAATTCTTTTTTTGTTCAATTATAAATATAGTGACATAGAAAATATGAAACCTTAATAAGTATTTTAGCTATAAAACATTAGTAATTAGTCCATTAATATTTACTAATTATTTGGATTACTGATTATAACATAATAATATACTAGCATGTGATGCACCGAAAATAATTATGACTGAATAATTTATTCATATTTATTTTACTTCATGCAATTAAAACATAAATGGTAATTACTTTTAACATTTAATGTAAGAAAGTATACTACTATTTAAACAAAATAATATGAATATTTCAATTAAAAATATTATGTCTGAAGATAATTTATACTTAAATAAGTAGTAGAATATCAAGAATTGCTCACTGTAAGTTTATAAATTATATAAAAATTTATAAAATGATAAAATTTAAAAAATAAATAAAAAATTAAGAAAATAAAAATAGTGCAAAATATTTTACTGAATACGCTTTTTAAAATTAGGTGTATATATATATATATATATATTTATACAAACATATTTTGATATGATAAATAAGCAAGCATTTTTTTTTTATAATATAAAGCTTTTTTGTATGATTTCTAAATAATGAGGAAGTTATAGTTACAATTTTCATGACATTTGAGAATTTTAAATGTTAAATATTTATTGTTAAGAGTAAATATATAATATCTTTGTGCTTTATCTATGAAAATAGCTTACATTAGGTTATTAATTATTTGATAACTAATTCAATAAATAGTTCATAACATACAATTTTTATAAGCTAAAATATATCTTAATATTCCATATAACTCTTATAAGTAATTTTTTTATTGATATTTATATTTGTAGTTATTTTATTATTTCTGAAATTATCAATTAACATATATTATGCACATGGATAAAATAATAAGTAAATTTTTAGTATTTAGTTTAAAATGAAAATATCAATTTCTCAAAAGTTTCTTTTATAATTAAAATATAAAAATTACAAATAATTAAATGGATACTTATTTTCAGTCAAATTGTTTTGACCTCACATCATTAATCGATATAAAAATATTTTTATGAATTAGTATAAGCAAAAATATTAAAACAAATGTACGCGATATAATTATAAAATAGTGTAATTAAATATATTGAAAAATATAAAAATTGATATCATTTGCTATTTAAGTGATCATTTGTCAAACTTTCAAAAATTTTCAACTATGTGAACTTTATATGCATCCCATAATTAAAAATGAGTTCTCCATTTTTATATTGCTAATTAAAAAACTATAGTGATTTAAATTTAATAATATAAAAATAAAGTTCAAAGTTTATAGTTGTAAGAAGTAACTATTTATATTTGAAACAAATTCTTCAATGATATTATTTGTTATATTCTATATATATAATTTTATTTAAAAAATATTTTACATTTCTAAAAATGTTATTATAAAAATGACTGAATTTTAAAAACTTTGATAAATTGAGGACTTGCATGTCAATTAATTTATAATTAGTCATTTCTCAAACTTCTAACTCTTTAATAAAGAAGTGATGATATGATATTTTACATAAATATTTGTTTATCTCTTTCATAAGCAACAAATAAGTTGTAAATTTTTTTTAAGTAAATCATGATGTTAAAAGATAATTATGATTGTTAAGTACTTTAATTTTACTTTTGAAGTTGTCTAGAAAATAATATATAAAAATAATTTATTTCATCAGATGATTGAATATTTTTATTTATTTATTAATTTTTTGATTAAAAATAATTAAATATTTTATTACTTCAACTAAAAATAATATGATTGTATCTATATAAATCCAAAAACAATTATTAAATATGAAAAATTGAATGCTGTTTTGAAATAACTTAGTTATCAACTACTTTTTTGGGATAAATTTTAAGCCTGTTTGGATAAAAAGGCATAATTAAATTTTTAAAAAAAAAGTCTCACTCTTTAAATAAAAAATAAGTTAATATTTATTACAGC
Organism: Jacaranda mimosifolia; assembly: GCA_018894105.1. Lineage (NCBI taxonomy): Eukaryota > Viridiplantae > Streptophyta > Magnoliopsida > Lamiales > Bignoniaceae > Jacaranda > Jacaranda mimosifolia. The sequence continues at coordinate 4,390,600 of CM032124.1, read as the reverse complement.
TCAAATTTATTAGATAATTTCATTACTTCGTATATACATTTAATTTTTGATAGTTAATATTATCAAAGTGAGTATAAATTATTGAATATGAAATATATCAATTTGTGTAAAAGTATTTACTTATCAATGAAATTTTGATTTTCAACTATATATACATAATTTTCTATAGATAATTTATTTATTGAAAAGAAATAAAATGATTCTCTTATTAAAAAAAATGTTATAAATAAGTAGAGATTCAACCAATCGAAGTAAATTTATCAAAGCACATGATATTATATAGAAAAAATGAAAAAAAGAAAATCTTTCTTATATGCACATTCTTAGAAATGGGTGAATCAAGTACTAATAAATTTAATAAATATTTTCTATAGAAAAATATATGGTCTTACTTCATTTGATAAGAAAATTAGAATAATCCCAAAAACTTAATAAAATTATGATATTTTTAAATCAAGAGAACTGCAATTAAAATAATAGTAAAATAAAAATTCAATATCAAAGATAGATTATTATATGAACATACAAAAATATTTGAAAATAGTATTAAAAATAAATATATAAAATATAAGTAATTGAAATAAAAAAGTACTGCATGCTAATAATTTTAATTAATCTAAAAATTACAATTTTAAATTGGCCATAAGAACTTTAATTTTAAAGAAACATTGAGAAAATAATAAAATAATAATATTGATAAAATATTTAAATACATTAAAAAAGTATTTAATTAATTTAGAATAAAAACAAAACAAAAACAATATAAAGATGTGTTTCAAAAAAATTATGAAAAATTTTCTACGAAAGGAACTTTAAATTAATTAAAAAGATAAAAGAAACATCATTATATACTGCTGATTGGGGAAAGAAGTCCTGCAATTAAAATATAGTATTGTAATACGAACAATGTATAAAAAAATTGTAAAAGGAATAATTGTAGAATAATAAAATTTATATATAAAATAAATAAAATTTTTATTTATTAATTTTGTAACAAATTAAATTTATAAGATAGAATTTTGTGATAAGAGTACTTAACATGATGCTTATAAAATATTTTTTAAATTATAAACTTATTTAGTGAGATAAAAATATGATTATAGATATTTTTTAAATTATCTTATGAGATAGAAACATATATTGCAATTATGGATAAATACAACATGATATTTTAGTTATAATAGATAAGCTAATGATGTTTTAAAAAAATATAAAAGTAAATAAACAATCAATGAAATTTTTTTAATTGAATTAAAATACTCAAAATTCTAAGAATTTGATATTTGGCCAAAACTACATAATTAGAATCAAAATTGCACAATTATTGCTCCCATACCATTGTACTATATATAATAGTATAAATTAGTGGCACAAAATGCCAAAATTTCGGTAGTTAATTAAGATAAGATCTGGAGCAATCCGATCCCCTAAACTTTAATTGCTCAGGTCCTCCTATTCTTGTGGTCAAATTAACTTTCCTGAGCTGGACATTAAAAATATGTGTCCATGACATTCAAGGAAATTGTTTAGCAGAAAGGGCCAAACATTTGGTAGGTTGATGTGGGACGTGCAATTCAGCCACTTTCCATAGTCTTTTTGTAATGGGCCGGTGAAAATAGGTGATATGAAAATGGCATCAAAAAATAGAGTAATAAAATAAATGATAAAGAGATTTATGTGGTTCGTTTAAATTTGGGCTCCTGCATTTACGATTATAGGTGGTAGAATTTGATCACTAATTTATAAGAGGTACAATTGAAAGATTAGAGTGTTTACAGAAATAAATAAGATCGAATAAGATCAAAATAAAATTATACCTAGATATTTAATCAAATTCTAATTAAACTAAAATACTATGATCAACTAATTGAGATACCCAACCCAATTAGTTAATTAGTTTTGAGATACAACACAAAAAATCTTGACATTAGCTCAGAAGCCAATGTAACATAATAATAATATCTCAACAGAAGACATAACATATCCTTAAAAACCCCAAAATTATGGAACAACATTCGTCATCATATTGATGAAATTACTATGAGCAGCCACCACTTTAGCATCTCTACCACCAGATGAGTTCCCCAAATTGTCATATTAAAACTATGAACTTATAATATCTTTTGAAGTATTTCAAATACCGTAACTTGTCAATTTTTAGGATAATCATAGATCGGCTCACCATGCTAATGTGTGACATGTTTGATCTGCTATGCATTAATGTATGAAACTATTTTTGGGTTAGCTTGCGATTGCTTGTGGGGTAAAACCCTGTTTCTCTTCCAAAAGTCAACATTTTGATTATGCCATTTTTAAACAAAAACTGATTTAACCTTGCTTGGCAGTTTTCAGTTTTATAAGACAGGTGCAATTTGTATGGTAACAAATTGATACAATGAAATCCAAAACTTCCCATTATTAGAGCCAAAAGTATTTTTGGTATCTTACCATTGCACCATTCAAGGAGGAGATTGAACTAATCAAAATCACTATTGAGGATCTCATATTCAATTATTTAAAGAAGAAAGAGTCTTTGATGTAAAAAAAGAGAGTGCAATTTAGTGAGAGAAGGATTACTCCTGTACTCTTTACTTAGTTTATCTCAAAACTCCAATTTTACTTGCTGAGTATTTACTGTAGTTCTGTTAGGTTTTGGGAAGTTAACGCTACTCTTTTGTATTTGTTCTAATCTCTTTGATTAATAAAGTGCAGGTTCAAAATCCTAAGTCCTCTGGCTTAGGTAGTGGATTAGGTTCGCCGAACCACTATAATTATGTTGTTTCTTTTATCTATCTTTCTGTTATCTCTGGAATTTCAGTTATATCTGGAAGTTTCAGTTTATTCGCTTATATTTTGTTTGACTCTTTTGAGTCCTTTAACCCCTTTGGGTCCCTATATCCTTTCAAATAACGCATTGGTCATTATTGAACTCCACTTTATAATCTTTCTCGAACAACTAACCAATACTCAACAAATTTTGTGCTAAATCAGGAACATAAAAGAGATCCTTGATGATATTATTTTTGCCTTAATTTGTTCGGACCTCAATTGCTCATTTTTCAATAATTTTGTGTTTTTCCATCTCCAAGTTTCACTTCTAATGAATATGACTCATTGATCTTTACAAACATTTTCTTATTTCTATACACGTGATTGCTGCATCTACTATCCACATACCAAATATTCTCAAGTTGTTGAGAATTCAAACACAAATAAAACACTTGATCAGCTTCTATGAAGTTGGCTTTATCTAGTTCTCCATTATCTTTATACCAGCAATCTCTTCGGGAATAATTTGCATTTCTGTATTTCTTGCATAGCCGTTTTTCGTGTCATGACTGTTTTTTTTGCAAATTTGACAATAAAGATCTGAATTCTTATTAAAATTACTCTTTCCTTATCCTAGACCTTGAAGTTTTGATATTTGCCATAACCTCTTCCTCTTGAACTTTTTTGCATAAGGTCGTTTTTCTTTTCTTCTTGACCATTTTTTGATTTTTCTACTTTGAAATATTAACCTTTACCAGAAAGGCTTGTTCCAAGATTTGACTTGAAAATATGGTCATCCTTTTTTATGGGCATTTGGTGACCCTATGAGTTCATCCAAAGAGAATTTTGATAAATCTTTGGATTATTCAATTTCGTTGACTATATGCTTGAATTTGTTGGTAAACTCCCTAGTACTTTTTCTATGATTTGATTAATTGCGGTGAAACTCTAGAAAATAATTCTTGCACGTTTTTGGTCTCCTTCATGGCTAGGTTATCAAAATCCCACCATAAAATTTTTCATGCATCTTTTGAAGTTTTTCCCACTCGTAATGCATGGAAGATAGATTGACTTACCCTTTGTTGCATAAAGGACAAAACTCTTACATCATTTGTCTTGCTCTGCTTATGTTCTTTCTTCTTTGTTGCTTTTAATATTACTTCTTCCTTTGGCGTATATGTTTTATACCCCTTCTTCAATGATATCTCAAAGTTCATGGGACATGAACAACGTCCGCATTAGAACATTCCATAACTCATAATCTTGACCAACGAAAATTGGAACACTTTGTTGGGAATATCCGAAGGCAAGGTTATTGCTACCGTTTTGAAGACTTTTCTATATGTAAGAGGTGTTATCAGGCCAAGAGTAGCTCCGATACCACAAATTTGTTGTGCGTAAATATATAATTTGAGAGAGAAATTAATAAAATGGAGGCTAAAAATTTATATAGCAATTCAATTTTACTATATTTTTTAAAGAGCAATACAATTTTTGATTTTTTGTTGCTCTAGCTCTCTTTTCTCTCTTAGTCTCTCATGCATATATCATCTCTCCATACACTTTTCTCTCATGCACACGTTAACTTATCATCTCTCATATATATACACACTAAAGCACAACATTTGCACATATATATATACATATGTATATATCCAAGTAACTAAGGCGGCTAAGATGCAATTTCCACACATGAGAGACAATGCACACTGATAGCCACAAATTCCATGCTTAATAAAGCCACAATTGTCTTTGCAAAGCCAACTATCTCAAATTGCCATGTAAGTTTCTATATACTTTATTTTCTCTTTATTTTTAATTTTTTTTTTAATTACAAATTATTCTTCAATAGATCCTTGGGCCAGCTTAAAGTACTAATATCATAGTTGTTAAGGACTACAAATCGAAATTCTAGTATTGGAGAAAAATTATAATAGGCATGACCATCAGGTACTTTTACTTACATGCAGGACCAACAGAGAGCTTGAATTCACACGATCTAGCCCTTTTTCCTTGGTAGGCTCAAGTATGGATTGGGAAGATGCTCTATGTCCAATATCTAAAAGTTTTTGGCAATCCTAATGGAAAATTGTTGAATTTTTCATAGTTCATAAACACAAGTTACCTAAGACTGGGAAAATGATCTCTGAAGCCTCCTACACAACCGAATCTATGCTTGCAATGAGCAAGAATTTGAGAATACAAAAGCCACCATCAACAATGAGCTAAGAGTCTCCTATGAATGCACTATCTTTCAACTTGAGCACCTCTAGCATACCAATCATTCCCAAAGTAGACAAATGATTCCATTTCAAATATGTAGTTGGTAATGTAGCTTCTTAATATTTGGTGGCAAGTAATTCAGTTGAGGAAGGATTGGCAACGAGGTTTTAGAAGATGAAAAATCATTTACTAGCTTCAAGTTTTTAAGATGACCCAATTTTTGCAAGAAACTGGAATCCAAAAGATTGACTATGTGTGTTGAAAGTAAGAGTGATTATAAGCTTAAGAGGGGCTTGAATTATGCTTAAGGGCTTTTAATCGAGTGGAAGTTAATCACTCAAAGACTTTTTTGGCCTTTCAAAATAGTTTAAGTCTTTTGCAGAAAACTATGCTAGTTACTGATTGGATTTTGTGAATACTAGTAAAACAACTATTCAGACTAGTGATTAATAAAGCAATAAAAAATTGAAGTAAATGAACACTGGTATTTGTAGAGGTTCGACAAACCTACTCCTCTATCTAAGTTTTCACTAAGGATTTTGAACTGGTCAAATCAATTAAGATTAAGAATGTTTTATAGTTAAGTAAAGAAACTTGGCAGAATGAAAGTAAAAAGATTAGAAACACCCCAGCAGGGAGAAACCAACTCTTCACAAAGAGATAAACTGGAATCCTAGATGGGATAAGACATATCCAGAGCTGCAAAACTAGCTACTTTGTGAACAAGTTTGGGGGAACTCATGCTAATTTCACTTGCACAACCTTTGTTGACTGATGCACGAGTTGTTGCTACTTCATACAACAAGCTCTAGACTCTCTTTCTAGATCAGAACCCAGAACACTATAGAAGATTCTAGGCAGTACCGCTCTACTGGTTTCTTCACCTAGAGGTCCTTAGAGCAACTAAGCGTCGATGTGTTCTCTTTATGGGGTTCCTCGATAACAAGTACGGCTCTCATCCCTCTTCACCACTAGGTCCTTCAAGACACAAACCGCCTCGTCCTCATCTCCCTAAGGTGAAACAAATGCAAGCTCCCCTAGACCTTCTTCACCATAGGGTCCTCGAAAACACACGTAGATCAATGAATTAGCAACACTTAATCACAAAACATGTATAGGAGTATCACACAACTTAAAACACTTAACAAAGATCTTTTCCCAGCTAAGTGATTCACACTTGACAATGCTGCATATTTTCATATTTATATGCTCATGTCCAACAGCTATAAATCCTTATTTAGGTAAGTGTCCGATGGAATCACATACGAAAACAAGATATTTAAGTAAACATGCAGTAGTACCATAAATTGTGGATATATCAATGATTACAACAAAATATAATTTCTTTCCTAAGTTATGGAGATGTTAATTAGGATAGAATCTTCAAGAGATCTTTTAATTATGGAAAGTAAATCCAGCAAATAATATGAAAAGATATTCATAATTCGATTACATGCTTTCAACATGTAATTTTAGGAATATAATTTTATCATAATCAAAACAATGTAAATCATCAAGGGATTAACGATCTCCCCCTTTTTGATGATGAAAAATTTTGAATAGAGAGAAAGGATATCACCTGAGCTCCCCCTATTTATGTGCCTAGTTTTGCTAGCTTGTGCTCTCGCTGTCTGATTACAATCTAAGAGTCTAAGAGCAATTTGTGCTCCCCCTGTCTATGCACTCAAGAAACCAGAGAAACAATAAGTACCAGTAGATACTAGAATTCATCCATATAACAGGCCTAATCATCAAAAGCTAATCATCTATAATAATAAGTTTACAAGCCCATAAAGCTATTAATCATCCAAGTAGATAAAAGTCTAGAAATGGAAATAAGTTCTGCCATACAAAATAACAATAGTTTCAAATTTCCATCCTTCTCCCTCTTGATCATCAAAAGGGGTCCAAGAGGCATTCAAATGAGCCATAACATTCTCCTTCAGTCAAATAATGCTAGCACAATTTTGGCCGAATTTATGAAGAAAATACTCAAGCTTGTAATCCATAGAATCAACAAGAGTCACCAGATGCCCGGCAAGAGTCTTAACAGCCTGACTAAGATCATCTATCTTAGCTTCAAGTCTCCTATTAGCTTACCCTTGAGCCTTTTTTGGTGTCTCAATAGGAATTGTGCAAACAGGGCTAGACTCTTTTGATTTGAGATGACAATCACTGGTGTTTTAGATTTATGGAGACAAAGCTTGATACTGTTAGGGGTTCTCCAACTTCTCTAAACCATCCATCATCCTTAGTATACTGAATCTTCATTTTTCTAAGGCTGATAAGGTCTAGAATTTTATGGTCACACTTCCTCTCAATCCAAACATCCGGTAAGAAAACTCCATCATGCTTAAAAATATGACTAAGAATCATGGAGTACAGAAGATTTTTGGCTTGATAGGAGAAAGAATAGACTATGTATTTCAGAATTATGAAACCAATATTGACCGATTCTTGGCTAACAGCCTTAGCCATCACATAAGGACTCATGGAATTTAGATCAGTAGAATGACCACCACTAGATACTGGAGAGGAAAAAAAATAATACAACTAAGCATTTTATGAAGTAGAATATATTTAATTTTTAAAATGTTTAAAGCAGCCCCACCAGATAAAGCATGTTGTTTACCACCCTAAATCAAATTGGTGATTTCATCACATGAAATATCAGCATCAAACAGTATCTAAATTTAAAATACTTAGTAACATCATCAAGAAGAATAAGTAAAAAATTTCAATTTTGATGGAGATAGCACAATTCTTTTTCCAAACACATAATATTCAATTGAAACCGCTTGGTTTTTCAAGAGAACCCATGGGGGTGTCCTTAACACCAAGTTCCTCGAAACCTAAAAACTCTAGTTTATCAGAGGAGGAGGATTTTTCATCATCCGAACTAGAGTTGTTATACTATTTTAGCAGAAGAGAGGCTTCGAATATTTTGAGAGGAATGGGTTCAAAGGATGAAGAAGAGGGTTTCTTTTTCTTTAAGGAAGAAGGCTCAACAGCATAAGAGTTTCCTTGCTTCAGGAATTTGAAAAAGATTGATAGGTTTTGAGAGAAAAAAGAGAAGATAGAGTTTTTGTTGCGAAGGAAAGTTTTTACGTGTGAAGAAGAAGAATGACTAGTTATAATTAAAAGAGAAGTTGAAAAATGAATTTTTGGAATTCAAATTAGTTGATTTTCATAATGGCCGAAAAATTTGGAAATAAAAATGTTAGTGGGAAGGTAAATTGAGCATAATGTTGGGCGGTTTTCAAAAAAGAACAACTACCAAATTTTGGCATAATTTATTTATCTCGCCAAATCAAAATTTTATTTTATTCCTAACTTATTCCTTATATCAATAAGTTTTCTTTCTTCCAATGCCTTAGCTAAAATATCTGCAAACCAATTTTTAGTAGAAACAAATTCAATTGATATATCTCATTTATTTAAATGATCACGCAGAAAATGATGTTTAATTTCAATATGTTTTGTGCATGAATGCAAGACTAGATTTTTAGAGATGCTAATAGCACTGGAACTGTCACATAAAATGGGCACATAAGGCACATTAATACCAAAATCTTGTAAAATACGCTTTATCCATATTACATAGGTGCAACAATTCTCCAAGGCCATGTATTTTGCCTTAGTTGTGGATAATGCAACTACATGATGCTTTTTACTGCACCATGAAACTAGGCAGTTTTTCAGTAATTAACAACCACCACTAGTACTTTTCCTGTCTGTCTTACAACCAACATAATCCACATCGCAATAGCTTATGAAATTAAAAGATTTGGAATGTGGATATCATAAGTCATAGTTAGATGTTCCCTTAAGATATCTTAGTATTCTTTTAGCAACATTTAAATGGGATTCCTTTAGGTCAGACTAAAATCTAGCATATAAGCATGTTGAGAACATAATATCTGTAGTGCCCCAACTGGGAGGCATTTGCTCCCATTCGAGGTGCTACTTGTTCTATACCACAAGATTTTTTGATAATTTAAAATACATTTATCAAATCCAAAGTATTTAATCTTCACCAGTAAAGCCCAACAGAAGTTCAATTATGAACCAAAATATCATAAATCACACTTAGTACTTCTACAACCTTCATTACCTTATGTGGCACCTGAGTTAGTCTATCTTCATCAGTCGTTCCTATCTGGGATAAAGAACGAAAGAAAACAATACAAAAATTGTAAATCCGAATAACTTAGTGAGTTATTAATAAGGGGCAATATGTATATACAGGGTGATAATAATTAAACACAGAATCAATAAAGAATTCATCAAGACTGTCACAAATATACTAGGTATAATGCATGTGAAGGAATATAATTATCCAAGAAAAGTCGAGCGGAAATAGATTAATAATCACTTTTTCAATTAAACTATTAGTGGTTCTCCTGCCTTGCCACTTAACTTTCGAAAACACGAAAATCCTTATCTCTCCAAGTTTCCAAGTGATTGGCTCAAATACTTAAATACTCACAAGGCATGGCTAGCTACATGCCTGATCCCACTAATAGATGGCTATCTCTAGCTTACTATGAGTAGGGATTATAAGTACAACTTGTACGGGTATCAGCCAAAAGATCAGTCACCATTGGTCCATTCAGCCCGATCGTCTTTCAAAGCTGATCCTAGGGCCCACCCCCAAGGGCATTAATTGTATTCATGTATATCATGTAACATGTCCAACAATATTTTAATTAATACATCGATTTGCCATGATAAACAAGTAATCAGTAAATCAACATCAAGTTCTTTCTAGGATAGACATGGCGATGATAAAGAAGTATATTTCAAAATTCACTTTTTAATTTTCATGCACAATCGTCAGATTTTCAATAAAATAACATAAACCATAATCATGTAGGAGTCGTAATCGATGTAAGGGGCGATGTGTGGTGAACTTTCACAAATTGTTTATTTTATCAAAACTAGTGTAGATATGATTTTCGGTTTAGGGATGCAACAATGCTAAATGGGTAAGAAATTCAATTATGAATAGCTCAAGCATTACAGATAAAAGGATAAGATAGGTTAAAATAGACTACCAAAAGCAATACAAAGATAGAAGGTCTATAATTTGTAGATGAGCAACAATTTCCAGCAAAAAAGAACTTATATATTTACTAGTACATATACATAAGATAAGAAGTCACATCGAGCAAGATTGAGAAGTTGGATAATAATGGCTCAAGAGTATCAAGCAAAAAGAACGGCCCAGACAGACTATCATATTCAACATAAAAGTTAAAGAATAGCATAGAACGAACAATCAGTAATTATTGAATCTCAACACAATCAAGATCAGGTGACAAAGGCATAATATCAAATATTTATGTTTTGTTCCCAGCAAGAAAAGCTAATATAAACTCACCTGATGGTATCAAGTGATGGAGCTTTTCCCAATGGGCTTGTTAGCTTGTCCTAGTTACCTAGTATTCCAAAATGTGGTTTAAGAAGGATTTAAGATACTATTGAATTAACTTTCTAAGCCCTACTCAATAAATTAATACCCATTTCCTTTTATAATTTTTATTTAATCTTAACTTGAATATTAGAATAATTCACCTACATTGAGTTATTTAACTATCATCCTTATTTCCTTAGTTTTAGTTAATTTAGTCTTTACTTGTCTTAACTCCACTAAATTAAATGTTCACGTAAATAATTTTAAACTAAATTTCATTCTTAAGTTACTCGATTCGGGAATAACCTATTTACTTAGAAATCTAATTCTTATAATTCATCAACTTAGCTATCTAATTTAACTTATTGTTTTTCAAAGTATCGAATTGATTCATAATTGAATCTACTCAGGTTATATTTTTATATACAAATTCTATTTTAAGAGACTTGTCAATTATTAGGTAAAGTCCTAAATCTGATCCTTAGTTTAATACTTACAAGGTTGAATCTTTTAAACTTGAGTTAACCAACTTGCAATTCAGTCAACATCAATACCTAGCTTCATGGATAATCATCTGAGTATTTCTAATTCAAATTCCAAATTTCCCTTAACTCAGATGTTCCAAAGAAATCTCAACATAAATTTTTCAAAATTACTTTGTTAAATCTTTAGTCTAGGTTAGTTACTTGATGTCTTAATCTCACAACATAATTGGGTTGAAATTTAGAAAATTAATTGAACAAAATTCGATTAAAAGACTTTTACCCAAATTAGGCCAAGTCAAGGTCAAAATTACAGCTTGAAAGTACTCCGATTAGGCTTAAAGTATGTTTATGTCCATTGTCACTAGAGCTTCATCACCGTGCACCGCCGTCGAGCTCCACGCACAATCGTCGGAGCTAGAAACTTTCACCGTCGAAAGATGCACCTCGTCGAGCTGTGTTAACCCCTAAGTTAATTTTTCTTTCGGCTGCTATTTGGCCAGTTAATAGGCCAAAAAATTGCAACGCGAACCGTAGCATCACCCCATTTTTGCCATTGATTCTCTCTCCTCCGGTCACCAAACTTCAAATTAAATCTACCACCGTGTTCCCTATGCCACACCCGTCACAACCCACCTATCAATTTTGGGTTTCGATCATCAAAACCCGAAACCCATGACCTCCAGCCACCTTCACCATCAGCCACCTAATTTCTCCCCTTTTACCAGTTGTTTCTGAGGTTGTTTGGTATGGTTGTGTTCAACATGATGAGAAGAGTACAACTATCTATTTGGTTTCAAGTTTTGAGCTAAAATGTAAAGGCTTCTAGCTTGAAAAAAGCTAAGCTATCTTTTGAGAATGAAACAAAATTAGAGGCCTTTCGGTATAAATACATATATATTTATATATAAATTATCTTCCACTTATTTACACTCTGGCCCCCAAAGTTTCCCACCTCTTTCAATGGAGTCCCTCAGTTATTCACCGCCTTAGATTTCAGCCCCCAAGTTCAAATTAATTCCTTCAATTTTGTTTGTTATATATTAACCTCTCTAAATTTCAAAATCATGGCAATCAGGCCCATTTTAATTAATTTTAGTCCTCTAAGTTCCATAATACCCACTAGAACCCTCAATTGTTTTAAATTTACTTTAATTAAGGCCTAACCCATTTTCTTATTATTTTATCTTCTCTAAATATTTTAGGTAGTCTAATTTCTTTAATCTTAATTATAGAATTTATAACTTAAATTTTAATTTTCTTCTCACATTTACTGTTTAGGTTCAGGTGTTGCAATATCTGGACAACTAGTAGTTAAATAAATTAAACTACCAATCATAACTCTATAGACTTTTCCGTATACATTCTTACCATCCTCAGCAGGTTCCAGTCTGGTGCTTGTGCTCATGGGAGTGGTTGCAGGGTTGCATTCACTCATTTCAAATTTCTTTAGAAGCTCCATTGTATACTTATCTTGCGAAATGAATGTCCCTTTTGAGTTTGATTTACTTGAAGTCCCAAGAAGAACTTGAGCTCTCTCATTAATCTCATCTCAAATTCTTGTTTCATTTTCTCGACAAACTCTTGACAAAACAGATCAGTGTAGCATCGAAAATGATGTCATCGACGTAAATTTGAACAGTAATATAACCATTTTCTTGGTGCTTAGTGAACAGTGTAGTATCTAAGATTCAAGTAAAAAAATCATTATTTATGAGAAAATTACTTAATCGATCATTCCAGGCTCTAGGGGCTTGTTTTAGTCATATAAAGCCTTTATTAGTTTAAAAACATGATGAGAACAATTTTGATTTTCAAAACTGGGAGGTTGCTCAACATAAACTTCTTCTTTTTAGGAATTCGTTTAGAAAAGCACTTTTTACGTCAATTTGATAGAGCATAAATTTTTTATGAGAAGCAAAAACAAGAAGCATTCTAATGAATTCTAACCTTGCAATTGGAGCAAACGTTTCATCATAGTCAATGCCCTCTTGCTGACTGTAGCACTTTGCTATCAATTTGGCTTTACTCTTGGTAATTTTACTAATTTCATCTAAGCTTATTTCTGAACATCCACTTTATACCAATGAGTGGATGGCCTGATGGTCCTTCTATTACCTTTCAAAATTCATTCTTTTTAAATTGAGCTGGTTCTTCCTTTATTGTTTCAATCTAGAATGGATCTTTTAGTGCCTCTTTGACATCTTGAGGTTCAATCGTTGAAATGAGAGTACAATTGGATTCATCTAGTGGAACTTGTCTGGCTTTGGATCTAGTGGTTATTCTAGCTTGAGGATCTCTAATGATTATGTCAGTAGGGTGACTAAAGCATGTTTAAACTTTCTGGTTCTTTGTTCAGTCTTTTCTATAGACTCACTGGAGTCAATTACAACAATGGGATTTGTTTTGTCAAATGATTATGATTTTTCTTGATTTGATTTGATGGCTTAGGGTCTAGAATCTTGACTAGTTCCTTAAATCCTACAACTTCTTTACTCAAGGTTTCCTTGGCACAAGATGGGGTTAGTCTTATCAAACGTAATATGCATGGATTCTTGAATTGTTCTTTTCCTCTTATTAAGTACACAATAGGCTTTACTATGCATTAAGTAACCAAGAAAGATAGCTTCATCAACTTTGGAATCAAACTTTATCAAATAGTCTCTATCATTAAGAATGTAACATCTGCAATCAAAGATACGAAAATAAGAAATAATTTGGACTTTACCATGCCATATGAGTTTTTTCTCAAAAGTGGTATTAAGAAAACACAATTTGAAATATAAGAAGCCATATTCATGACATCACCCCAAAAGGATTTTGAAAGATCATATTCATTAAGCATGGTTCTAGCAACTTCTTGCAAGATTTGGTTTTTCCTTTCAACCACCCTATTTTGTTGGGGAGCCTTAGAAGCAAAGAAATCATGAATAAAACCATGTTCTTCACAAAATCGAGTAAAGTTTATTTCATCAAACTCAGTTTCATGGTCACTTTGAATTTTCTTAATGAAATAATCATTTTCATTTTGAAGCCTTTTAATGAGTGGAATGAAAGAATTAAAAGCATAATTTTTATGAGTAAGGAATAGAACCTACATAAAACAAGTATAATCATCTACTATGACAAACACATATTTTTTACCTCCAAGGGAAGTGGTTTTCATAGGCCTAAATAAGTTAATATCTAAACATTCTAGTGGTCTGGAAGTTGTAACCTCATTCTTTGATTTGAAGGATGTTTGGATTTGTTTCTCCTTTTGGCATGCATCACATATCCTGTCCTTAGAGAGATTTAACTTTGGTACCCCTTTAACAAGATCTTTCTTTGTGAGATAAAATATAAGCTCCATGTTTAAGTGGCTCAATCTCCTATGCCATTTCTAGCATTTTTCATCTGAAACAGCTAAACACTTCACATTTTGATAGGTTAAATCACCAAAGCTATACAATAAACATTTTCATCCCTAATAGGAGTAAAAACCAGTTTGCCATTTTGCTTATTAACATAATGAGAAAGATGGAATTTAACCTCATAACCTTTATCGCGTAGTCAACAAGCCATACATTAGCTATAGTAGTACCAGTCTGCTTACCAATGGCATATTTACCTATTATACGTCCTTTTGTGTTGTCTGTATAAAGAATATTTCCTGCAGAATAATTGTTAAGCTTAAGGAACATGGACGCATCCCCCGTCATATGCCTGGAACATCTGCTATCCAAGTACCACTTATGTTCCGGGAATGTTTCTTGGCATGAATCTACAAGAAATCAGTTTGTTTTAGGCCCCCAAACTACGTTGGGTCCTTCATGGTTAATAACAGATAATTTTCTTACATACACAAACTTGGCACCAATGAGTTTTTCAATCGGACATCTATAATTGAAATGACTAGGTCTACCACAAGTAAAACAAGTTTTTCAAACTAGTTTAAAATTCATTCTGGAAGTTGTTGAAATTGGTTTGGTATTTTTCTGATTCATGTGGTTTCTAAATTTTTGGCCCTTTTTAGCTTTATTACTAGGTGGAATAGGCATATGTGTGTGCTTAATACTTGTGGAACATTCACTTAGATCATCCCTATCATGACAACATTCTTCAACAATCATTTTTCCTTTGGTTTCACAGCTCATATTCTCAATTTTTTTTTTTAATGAGTTATTTTCTTTAGTGAGCCAATCATTCATTTTGTTTTTACATTCAACATCAAGAGTCTCTCTATTTTTAGCCATTTGCATTTCAAATTTATCTTTATGAGCTATATCTAATTCTTCTTGCAAATAATCCACTTTATATTTCAAAGCTTTATTTTTATTAGTAAGAATTTTGACATGTATTTCATAAAGCTTAAGCAATTTTTGCACATTCTCATCAATGTCAATTTCATCATTGGAATCATACGTAGAACATAAAGAGGTACTTAACTGATTTACCATGAAACAATTCTCTTCATTGTCAAATTGTTCACTATCAAATTTGTCCCATGTAGTTGCCATCACATTAGCTTTGGCTTGTTTTGCATTTTTCCTCAGTTAGGGACAATCTGGTTTTCTGTGTCTGATTTCATTGTATTCGTAACAGCAAGGTAGCTAGTACTTTCTGTTTCTGAACTGGTTCTTTTAAGTTTTGATCTGTTGTTCCAGAATTTTCTTTTGAGGTTCGTTAGTTGCTTTAATCTCTGAAAATTAGAATGATCTCATCCTCTACCTGATCCTCACCATGAAGTTCTGAATCGGAACCATGACCGGTATTAAAGTAATAATCTTTTTGGCTTTTGCTTCCAAAACTTTATCGTTATTTAGTAGCGTCATCTCATGGGATATAAGAGATCTATAAGATCTCCTATGGTTATCCTGCTAAGATCATGAGCTTCCTAAATAGTAGTTGCTTTGGTGTCCATTCCTTGGGAAGCGATCTAAGAATTTTTCGAACTTGCTCATCCTCATTTCTAGTTCTACCGAGTGCGAACATAGGATTTATAATTTCCATGAAACGCGTATATATCTGACTTATGGTTTCATCAAGTTTTATCTGGAACATTTCGTACTCATGGATGAGAAGAGCAATCCTCTCTTACAAACCTAACTGGTACCTTCGAGGGTTACTTGCAACATTTCCCATATTTACTTTGATGTAGAGCATGTACTGACTTGATTGTACTCCTCTTCGGTGAAAGCGCACGACAGAATATTTTGGCCCTCAAATTCATTGAGATGGCCTTTTATCATCATTCGTCAATTCTCATCGCTCTGTTGGAACCATCTGTCCGTCAACTAATTTTGTTGGAACCGCCGGCCCTTTATTGATCACGTCCCATAAATCAAAATTCAGGACAATTATGTATTCTTGCATCTGGTTTTTCCACATAGCACAGTTGGAACCATCAAACATGAGGCCGATTGTGCGATTGCCCTTCTGCAAAGACATTAAAAATATTACTGGTCATACGATCTTTAACTTGGGTAGTCACACCACAATATAGGAAACTCAGCTCCGATGCCAATTGAGAGTGATTATAAGTCTAAGAGGGGGTGAATTAGATAGGCCTAAGGGATTTTAATATAGTAGAAGTTAATCACTCAAAGATTTTTTTTAACCTTTCAGAATGGTTTAAGTCTTACGCAGAAAATTATTTTAGTTATTGATTGGATTTTGTAAATACCAATTAAACAACCAGTCAGGCCAGTGATTAACAAAGTAGAAAAAATAGAAGTAAATAAACACTGGTATTTATAGAGGTTCAACAAGCCTACAATTCTACCTAAGTTTTCACCTAGGATTTTGAGCCTGTTAAATCAATTAATATGTAAGAATGTTTTATAGTTAGTATAGAAATTTGACAGAATGAAAGTAAAAGGATTAGAAATATCCTAGCAGAGTGAAGCACAGTTCTTCACAAAGAACAAAACCGGAATCCCAGACATGATAAGGCATATTCTAGAGCACTGTGAAACTAGCTGCTTTGTGAACAGGTATGGGAGAACTTCTACTAGTTTCACTTGCACAACCTCTGTGGACAGATGCACGAGTTGTTGCCACTCCATACGGTATGCTCTAGACTCTCTTTCCAGATCGAAACCTAGAAAATTGCAGAAGATTCCAGATAGTACTGTTCTACTGGTTTCTTCACCTAGAGGTCCTTAGAACAACCAAGCCCCAATTTGTTCTCTCCACAAAATCCCTCGAGAGCAAGTACAACTCCCATCCCTCTTCACCACTAGGTCCGTCGAGACACAAACCGCCTTGTCCTCATCTCCCCAAAGTCAAACAAATTCAAGCTCCCCTTGACCTTCTACACCACAAGATCCTCAAAATACACACAAAGCAAGGAATTAGCAACACTTAAGCACAAAACGTGTATGAGAGTAATACACAACTACTCAAAACGCTTAACAAAGATCTTTTCCCAACTAAGTGTTTCACACTTAACAGTGCTGCATTTTCATATTTGTATGCTCATGTCCAATGGCTATATATCCTTATTTAGGTAAGTGTCCGTTGGAATCACATAAGGAAATAAATATTTAAGCAAACATGCATTAGTACCACAAATTGCGGATATATCAATGATTAAAGCAAGATATAATTTCTTTCCTAAGTTATAGAGATGTGAATCAGGCAAGAATCTTCAAGAGATCTTTTAATTATAAAAGTTAAATTCCAGCGCATAGACAGATTCCAGCAAATAATATGGAAAGATATTCATAATTCGATTGCGTGCTTTTAGCACGTAATTTTAAGAATATAATGTTGTCATAATCAAACAATGTAAATCATCAAGGGGTTAAGAAGAAGTATAATTTAATTATAATTTTGGTATGAACTTGAAAAGTCAAAGAAGATTTGGCAGATGAAGAAAGCTTGAAAATGGAGAAATCATCCTTGACTTTGTATTGACCAAGAAATCCTAGCAACTTACAAGGAGTTTTTATATTTTTCGAGTGAACTTGAAAATTATAGTAGAATAATACCTTGAATGCAATCTAGTCCACAAATTCTGTACTTGTCGGCAGATTTGTATCAACTAACAAGCACAAAAAAAAAAATATTTTTTTTTTATGCAGTATAAAATAATCTCTTTTCCAATAAATTTCAGCATTCGTTTACTTAGTAAGAAATCCTACTCATGTTCTCATCATTTTTTAACTTTACACCATACTTAACTGCAAAAAATTAAAATTTGGTACACCAAGCACAACTATTGGAGCTGTGTTCTCAGCAACTTTTTAGTTCGTAAATTAACTTTCACATATATGACATTGAATTTGGTAACTACAATGTTCGCCTATACCCCCAACCAAGTATCAATTTAAGGTGAAATTTATTATTAGAGCACCCAAGTGTAAACTTTATTTATTTTTTCGAATCTTTGAAATATTGTCGAGAACACATGTGATGAGCTACTAGAAAGGGCAATAGCGGCTAGTGGTCAAAGAAGCAAAATGTTCGAAAAGATACAAGTGATTTGAGATATTTATAAGGTATAAGCAAGAGAATTCTCCAAGAAATTTTAGAATTGAAAAGGTAAAAGGTACTTGGGATATTACCAAATAAGGTTTTCAAGAAAATGAGAGAGTCATGTCCTCGAAACTGAGAAAATTTTATAATATGACAATGAAATAAGGTCAACATATGCAAAATTTATCTCGAAAGTTTCTTAAACTGTCAATCAAATTCGAGGTTTCGATGATGTTATCGAAGAAATGAAAATTGTCCAAACGTTCTTAGGTCCTACAAAGTTTGCTCACATAGTTGTTCTACAAGAGTTTAAAAATCTTCCTACTTATATCTCTCCTGAACTAATGAGTTATCTTCAAGTGCATGCGCCCAAATTGAACAGGTCATCAAATCAACCCATGGAGCAAGCATTTCAATTCAAATTTCATGCTTCAGACAAGAAAATTTCAAAACTGCAACAAGATGGAAGATGGGGCTCTTTCGTAAAAAGAAAGGACAAGGTAAGGATTTCAAAGGAGGAAAACAATGACAATTTGGAGGTTCTAATTCTGCATTCCCATTGATGAAAAATCAAATTATCATGAGATGAAGATTGCTTTTTTTAGATGTAAAAGCTACAAAAATCAGGATCATTCCTATAGTTGTTGTTCGAGAGAAGATAAGAATGAAGGAAGAAGCAAATTTCTCCATTACAACAGAAGAATTTGTCATTTCTGGTGGAATCCGCTGGAACTCAATTTTTATTTGTGGATTCAGATGAAAAAAAGTCCGCCAAAAAAAGCCTCGTCTCAAAATAAAATTTGGCGGAAAATCCAACGCAAAATTGTGTCGTATTTCAGACAAATTAGAGATTGCTAAAAAAAATTGCGTATTCCGATGGATAAAATATTTAATCGGAACATTCCGATTTCCGACAAATTAGAGGCAGAATTGCAGCGGAAGAAATCAATCCTAATGCCTTCATCATCTTGAGTTCACTATATTCTATTACAGTTGGTATTTCATCATCTTCAATTTTAATGCACGGACCAATATAGGTGTTAAGGGATACAAAATTCCAGATCGTCTGTCGTAATAGTTGCCCAAGAGTAGATTTACATGAACCATGCTCGTATCTCATGTGGAAATTTTTGGGTTAAATGTTCCGAGATTTTGCAGCTATACTTCAAATTTGCTTTAGAAATCAATCCTAATGATCCTCAATGCCTAGGAATAACTTGATATATGCCTAATTTATCCGTAGTGAAAGAATAGAGAGTTTTGGAATAACTCATTTATTCTTTATCTCTCACCATTTGAATTTATGAGAAAATCATTCAATAAATGTGTGTTGGGCTGGAATATACATCTCGATACAGCTGAACATTTGGTAGGTACTAAAATTTGGAGAAAATTGCACCGACCACCCATGAACTTTCAGTTATTGCCAAACATGACCTGAACATAAAAATTCATAGCAATGAGATCGATCCCCTGGAAATCGGTGTGGTGAAATGGGACTCTCTTGATGCTAAACATAAAATGCCTCTTATGATCTCTTAGTTTTTATATATTTAGTTTGGCTCTCATCCTGAAAATTAGCGTCCCAAGCCTGTTAATATGTCTTAACAAATCCCCATTACACACACCCACACAAGACACAGATGGAGGATGCTGCTGTAGAATTCCTTCTGGAAAACCTAAAACAGCTACAGCTACATAGGGCCAATCTGATCTCCGACGTCAACAATCACATCCAAGTGCTTGAGAGCAATCTATCTTTCTTCAAAAGACTCCTCAATGGCTCAACAGAAAACCAGGACAACGACGACACCCTCAAAGAAGTGGTTGGGCAGATCATACGAGTTGTTTACCAAGCTGAAGATGCAGTCGAAGCTTTCGTGAGCCAGGCAGCGGACAAAGGGCTCGAGAAATACTTCAAAAGGGCTTTTGATGCTCCGGCAAAGCTTCTCAGTACTGTCGTCCAAGAGGTTGAGTTCATAGGCGCAAAGGTCAAGGAAATATACGATCAGAAAAAGATGTACTTTGACAAGTGTGATACACCAACAGAACAAAAGAATCTAGAAAAGGAAACTAAGGTAAACTAATACTATTACATACCTTCTTGGAAATGTGATGTCAGATTAGTCAGATTAATTAACTAGCCAATTGTTAAAATCTTTAGAAAAACTTTCTGCAACTTTAGTTTTGACTTTTGAGATTCTTTTCGAAGTATTTAAGTATTTATCGTACTGGTAGTTTGGTATTTGCAATATATATGTGTTAAAGTATTCTGCTCAAATCGCACAGAAAAATTAATTTTTTCATCCTATAAATTTATATAATTTTTAATTTTGTCCTATATTTTACATAATTAAAAAGTTATTTTTATAAATATAAAAAAGATTTGCACATTTAATCTGGTTGTCGCTGGAATTAGAAAAATTGGAAAATTCGACCTTACCTTACACGCTAGAATGTTTTGAATTGGGGGATTTTGCTTTGTTAGTACCCACTTGCCGACTAGGAGTCTAGGAAACTCCTTTTTTTTTTTTTTTTTTTTTTTTTTCTTTTTTCTTTTTTCTTGTTGGCATTTTACACATTTCGCTTAATTAGTTAGCTTTTTAAGGGAAAAACTCCTCTCCACTTCCCTCCAAACTCATTTCACCATTCTAAATAGTACAATAATGTTAAAATAATAAATATATTTAAAATAGTTTAATTAAATTATATACATATATACACATATATATGTGTGTATATATATATTTTTCCATATATACACATTAGCAATACATAACGTATATATGTATATGTACTTATATACATCTATAGCATATACACATAAACACATACATATAAATATTTATTTGCATGTATACCTTCAACCATACCCCCACCCCCACCTCCACCCTACCTCCTCAGGGCTGCCATGGTCATGGTTGAGGTGGCCATAGCAGCCATCAGCCATTGGCGCCATCCATGACTGGTCGCCTGGCTTGCCATTGCCGGCCATGACTCACCACCAAGCCAGGCGGCCACGTAGGCTCGCAATGGTCGAGTGGCAGCCGTTGGCCGTGGTGGTTGGCCATGGCCGCCTTTTGGGTGGGGCGAGGTGGATAGGGAATTGTAGGTGGGTTGTGGGATGGAATAATATATTTGTAATAAATATATATTAATAAGGGAAATTAAATTTTACTTCCCATGAAAATGGAAAAGAGCAAAAAGCCCCTCTATGGGGGGAATTAAAAAAAAGCGGCAATAAACTTTATTGTAATTTTAAAAAAATAGTAAATTACCCCCCACCGTCCCGTGATGTAATTTAAGCGCAGCAAGTGCGGTTGTTCTAGGTTTTTGCTATTGAAATATCAATTTGTCCATGAATATCCATTTTGGATAAATTGAAAAAAAATAATGATTCAAATTACTTCTATCTATAAAAAAATATAAAATATTATACACATATTTATATATATCTATATATATATATTTAATATATACATATTTATATATAGTTAAATAAATGTATGTATATTTATATATACATATTTACATATGTAAACCCTTCCCCCCCACCCCAACCCTTCCCTATCCCACCAGCGATCGGGCCACGACCACCGCTCATAGAGGTAGCCAGGCCATGGCCACCTCTGTGAACACGACCATGGAAGCCACTCGCGGACGCAGCCATGGTTGGGCCACGTCTATGAGCGACAGTCATTGCAGTTCATAAATGCGGCTTCCATGGCCGTCTCTGTGAATGCGGGCATGGCCTTCGCTCGCAAAGGCGGCGAGTAAGGTGTGGGTGGCGTGGGTATATTTATGTTTATGTTTATGTTTATTTATTAATATATATTATATATAAATATATACATAAATATAATATATTTATAATATATTACATTTCTATATATATATTTTATATTTATATCTATAGTATATTATAAATGTAGCATTCCAAGTATGTTATATTTATGCTTGTTTATTGGTATATTTATGTTTATTTATTAGTGTATATTTTATATATATACATAAATATATTAATGTATTTATAATATATTATATTTTTATGTATATTTTATATTTATATTTATACAAAAATAAAAAATAGATTAAATTAGAAAGATGGAAGGAAAAAAATAGTTTTTAAATTTAAAAATAAAAAATTGGTGTGAAGGAGATGAAAGAATTTATATAAAAATATATTCAAAAAGAATAAATAAATAAAATTAAAAATATATGAAATAATTAGGTATAGTATAGTCCTTATACATTAAATTAGGGCTTGCAGCAAATCATGAGGAGGAGGTGGTGTGCTGTTATTTTTTTTTTAGAAATTTGTTGCCTATTTTTTTTCTTATAGGGGATTTTTTTGCTTTTTTCCATTTTCATAGGGGGTAAAATGCAATTTTCCCATATTAATAATGCTAATAATAATTGTATGTATTATGTTAATAATAATTATATTTGTAATTATTATTTATTATTGTTACTAAAAATATATTAATAACATTATTCATATTACTATAATATTATTCATATTAATAATTCTATAATGATATTAATACTATTATTAATTATTATTATATTCTTATTATTATTAACAATAAATATCATGAAAATAAATAATATTATTATTAACATAATAGTTATTAATTTTTAGCATTAAAATATTATTTATTATTTTTAATAGATTATTTAAAATAATATCAGAGTAATATTAATTACTATTATTGGTAATATTGATATTAATTATATCATTGATAATATTTAATAATATATTAATGATATATTAAAATCATTAATATTGTTACTATTATAACTAATATTATTAATTATATGATAGTAAGTGATATTAATAAAGATTATATTAATAACAATATTAATTATATTCATAATATGTAGTAGTAGTAGTAGTAGTACTACTACTACTACTACTACTACTACTACTACTACTACTAATAATAATAATAGTATTTATTAAATTAATTTTATTATTATTAATATAATTAATCATAAGAATAATAATATCAATATTATCAATGATAATACTACTACTACTACTACTATGATAACATTATTATGTAATATTATTAGTATTATTATAAAAAAATACTACTAATAATATATTAATAATAATATTACTAACAAAAATCCAAGTAAGTAAAGACTTCTTCCAACAAGACAAAAAAAGGCATTGTCAGCTCAAAATTGGCTACACAAGCAAAAAAATCCCAAATTCAACAAGATCTAGCATTGTCACATCAGCATTTCTGACCATTCTATAAGGTTCTAGCAAGAATTGGATTAAACGTATGAATTTTTTTATATTTATGGGACTAATTTTTTAATTATGTAAAATATAGAATAAAATTGAAAATTGGGTAAACTTATGGGATGAAAAAAATTAATTTTCTAAAATACAAACCAAAAATATTGCAATTAAATTTTTCTTTACCAATTGCAACTATACAGATGTACCGCAGAAAAGGGAACCCATTAGTAACTTGTGTTATCTTCCTTCTAAGGATTTGTGATAGACATGGTTGTTTATTATCAGGCAAAATTGCATTTTTGGTCCTGTAAGTTGTACCAATTTCAGATTCCGTCCTTTATTATAGGGGTCTAGCAATTCAAATA
The DNA here is from genome assembly GCA_018894105.1 of Jacaranda mimosifolia. Lineage (NCBI taxonomy): Eukaryota > Viridiplantae > Streptophyta > Magnoliopsida > Lamiales > Bignoniaceae > Jacaranda > Jacaranda mimosifolia. Next base: position 4,366,630 of record CM032124.1, on the reverse strand, counting down.
CTTGAATTAAAGAAAATTTGGTAATTTCAGGACGATTTGAATGGAGCCGGCCAACTGATGCTGGAATTGTCCTACGTGGCACATAATTTGGGGATTTTGACAACTTTGAGCCAAATTTAAGCTGAGTTGGCAGAGGAGTGTTTAGGTGGCCAAAACCCTATAAAGATTAGAGGAAAAATTGACATTTGGCATCCATTTTGGGAGGGAAAAATCACTATTCACCCCCAAATTCCCTCCAAAATCACCTCATTCTTCCCCATTAATTAATTTTACTTGGTTTCTTTCATAACTTCTGCAATTTTTTTTTTGTCTTTTTTTTCTTTCCCTTTCTTTCTTGAAATCAATCAACAGTGTACAGAAGAAGAATAATGTCTTCTTCAGTATCAAGTCCTTCGGCTCTCTATTGCGATTGGGGAAAAAGAGCTCAACTTCGTACCTCTTGGACAGATGACAATCTTGGAAGAAGGTTCCATGGATGCGTTGACTGGAAGGTAAAGAAAAAATGGTGCTTTTGGCATATTTTCTCATAACTTATTTTTTGTCATTTTGTTCCCATAATTTCTCAAGAATGGAAAAATTGATTATGTGTATCAAGTCTTCATTTTTTTTTCGACTATAGAGAGGTGGTTGTGACTTTTTTGCGTGGGAGGATCCACCCATGTGCCGGAGGGCCTTGAACCTTCTCACAACATTGCGTCGGCAGAAGGAGGCATTGTAGGAAGAGGTGAAAAAACTTAATAGAAAAGCAAAAGTTCTGAAAATGATTATCATCCTTAGTTGGTTGCTTTTTGTTGTAATTTGGTTGGCTTGAGAAAGAGATGGGATGTATGAAGATAAGATATGGAAGGATATCGAAGAAGATGAAGATCTATGAAGATAAAGTAGTGTCTTTTTTTTTTCCTTTTTTTTTTTTAAATTGTAGAAGATGGAATCGAGAAAGATGGAGGATGGATGTCAAATTTTCTTGTTGCTGCTGCTACAACTTTTGGAAGCTTTTACCCTTAGAACTGTTGAAGGGAAAATGGCAGCTATATGTATGCATTATAGTAGTTTAATTTTAAGCAAAGCAAATCTTTATTTTCTATTCAATTTTCTTATTTATTTCATTCCTCAATTGATGTTGTTTGTTGGTATAATAGAATGATACGTGTAATTGAAAAATGCAATAAGTAAAGGCCAAACTAGAAAAGCAAACCTAACTTTTAATGTGGTCCAACAAAAATGCAAAAGGAAATACATAACTAAAAGAGACAAAACATGCAGTTAAACATGCCTTTCTTAAACAAAGTACTGCTACATGCTAGCATTGTATTCCCATCTTTTAATTACAAATTAATTGCATATTTATACCCACGAAAGCCAAAAGTTCAACCATGAATCCAAGCCAACAAAAACTAGTCAAATATTAATGTTAGGTATACAAAAACAAGAAAAGTATTCAAATACAAAAAAATAGGTACCCAACATGCAGTTAAACCATAAATTCATAATCAAAAACAACAAATCAGATTATCAGAAAGGCTTCTTTCCCTTCATCTTGGAACTCTCAGTTGCATCATTGTACTTAGACAGAGCAGCAGTGAGGTTTGAGATAGTGACAAACTTCTTTCCCCCTTCCCTATTGATAAGATTTGAAGGTATGGATGCATTGAGATGGGAAGCTGAAGTTGTGGGAAGGACAACTTGTGGATATGTGAATGGAGCTGGTGCTCTTATTTTTACCCCTGGAGCTGATGCTTTTAACTGTGAGGGAAGAGGCATTTGAGAATGAGCTTGCTGAAGTTGTTGGAACATAGAATGTGGTCCTTGAGCTACAATTGGAGATGGAAGTGTCGGTTCAGTTAATGGTGCTGGTGCTGGAGCTGGGCTGACATTGTGAATTGACTTCCTTGAGTATTTGCTCCTTTAATTTGCTGGAGTTGTTCCAAGATTGAAGGACCACGATTCAGTTCTGATGCTTCAGGATTTGTTGGAGTTTGTGCTCTTACCTGCTCCATAAGATAGATGTAACATATCAAAACATATAAATATTAACATAAATGACAAATATATACTTAATTGGTCAATTATACTAACATATTTTGTCCTTCTAACTTCATTTTGACCAATCGAAGCTTGCTCTGTTCCATCATCTCTACGATCTGCTTCTTTCTTTTTCCTCATCTAAAATCTAAGTTTTAGACAGTTGAAGTTTAGTTTAAACTTATAATTTACAAATATTACTATAAAGCTAAAACTTTACTCTAGCATTTTTGTCCCTTCCAACTTCATTCTGGACAGCTGAAGTGCCCACTTTAGAGGTTTTCCCCCTCCTCAACTGATGGACAATATTAGATAGATCAACTAAGATAGATGCATAATCTTAGAATATAAGATATATCAAATATAGATGCATAATCTCAGAATATAGATGTACAAACTTTATAAATAATACCTCTAAATTCTGTGATGCATTTGTAGAACCAAATACCTCTGATGGGTTGATTTGACTTAAAGATTCAAGCTGTGTTCCTTTAGATGCATTTGTTGTTGCTCCATCATTCAAAGGGTAGTACACTCTGTTATGTCCCTCAGTATCATAATTGCTACACTTAATTGTTTTCTATTGTCTTCTTAGCTTGAATGGATTTGCATTGATCTTGGGCTTCCCCCTATTTTTTTTCTTCCTCTTCTGTGGGATCTCATCTGGCTCTCTTCTTCTTGCTTTTGTTGGTCTTCCTGCAGGTCTTCCTTGGTGAGGTGGAAGAGGAGGAAGAAATTTTGACTGTTTCCATTCACTTCTGCCATTTATGGGCATAATTGCATTCTCATAAACCTTGTTGTAAGCCTCCACTGTATAGCACTTGTGAATAAACTTCTCACAATCCTAGCCTTGAAAGCTTATTGCACTCAGTGCATGCTTGCATGGGATTCCAGTCAAATCCCACTTTCTACATCCACAACATCCTTTCTTCAAATCCACAGTGTACTGTGTCCCATCAAAACAAGATATTTGATAATGCCAGTCATTTGCTTTAATGGGAATACAATCCCCCATTTTCTCTACAACTTTGTCAATCATTTTCTTGATCTTGGGACAGTAAGTACCCTTTCATTTTTTTGCTGTTCTATCCCTATTTTCTTGCATTCTTTTCATTAGGTACTCCATTATCCACTCCAACATAGACAAAATTGGTTTCTCCCTAGCCTCCAAGATGTTACTATTGAAAGTTTCACAACCATTGTTCAATAGCAGATCACACTTAGGATCATCATTAAAATGGGACCTACTCCATTGATGAGGTGGTTTGTCATTAAACCACTCAGCTGCCTTTTCATCTAAAACTTTTATCTCAGCCATTCTCCTGTTAAATTCATTGACTGTAGTGGCCCTAGCTGCCTTCCATAAAGTTGTTTTGAAGGCTAGACCTCTAAAACCAGCATTCTTGAAATTGGAATACATGTGCCTCACACAAAACCTATGAGCTGCATTAGGGAATACTTCTTGAAATGCTTGAATCAGGCCTTTTTGCTTATCACTCATGAAAGTATACTCATAATCATTCTCAATTTTGAGGTCTACTTTCAATATGGTAAAAAACCAATCCCAGGTGTCCCCTGACTCCCTATTTACTACAGCATAGGCAATGGGAAAGATATTATTGTTGGGGTCAATCCCCACTGCAGTTAGTAACACTCCCTCATGAGGTTCCTTCAGGTGACAACCATCTACCCCAATTATAGGCCTACAACCAGCCGAAAAACCCAGTTTCAAAGCATACAAACAAACATAGAACCTATCAAATCTATTCTCCCCACTTGATTGATCAGTTCCTAAGATCACAGTAGAACCAGGATTTGTTCTTTTGATTTCATCAGCATAACTCCACAGCAAGGAATACTGCTCATCTGGGCTTCCTTCTAACATGTGAATTGCTTTTCTTTTAGCCCTATATGCTTGATCAAGTGAAACATGACATCTAAGCTTCTCAATGGCATCCACCCTAAATCCCTTAACATTTCTCTTAGGGTCAGATTTGAATTTTTGGACATATTTGCCAGATAACCACTTGGATTTCATATTTTTCACATTATATGTGTGCCCACAATTGTGATTAGGATTGTATTGCCTTACTTGGAAGTTACATTCATCTCTAACTTTATGTGCATGAATCTTCCAACTACATCCCTCATCAGCACACTTAGCATACACCCTAACCTTGTCATTCTTAGTGATGTTCAAGCTTCTTTTTGTTTTTATTGCATGTGAATGTACAACTTGCCTAAACTCAGCTTTGGTGCTAAAGATCATGCCTAGTTCAAAGTTTGGATCATACAATTGAGCAGGATTAAAAACTGGATATTTTGGCCCTTCACATTCACCATCAGAACCTTTAGTACTGTCCAAGTCACCATCACTCTCCACCACATCCTCATCTCCAGATTCATGCATTGCCCTCTGCCCCTCTTCTTCTCTAACATTCTCATTTTCAATGTTATCATCATTACACTATCCTAACCATTCCACCTCAGAGTCTACATTCTCATTGAACAACATATCATCTTCAATATCTTCATCCTCAATTGAGTCTAAATCAAAGTTACTACTGATGGTAACACTATCACTATCCCCATGTTGCCCTTCACTATCACTATGTACATCATCAGTCTCTATTTCCTCTACCAGTCCATCTAAGCACCCCTCAAGCCTAGAAAAGTCCCTCACTGCTTCTGTAGCTCCCTCTTTAGAACCCTCAGAACCCAGTCCCTATTTTTTCAAATCAAACCCAATCTCTGTTTTTTCAATTATATCATCACTCTTGCCACACTCAGCCCCCAAACTCACCCCATCATCAGGCCCTGCTATTTCTTCTTCTAGATTTACTTCACCCTCTGTATTTGTAGCATCTTCTACCCTATTCCCAGCACTCAAATTCTCATTTTTTTCATCGTCAGTTAATTCAACACACTCAACAAATAGACTTACCTCTCTATATGTGGTTAATTTTTCTTCACATAACTTTTTCAAAGCATCATTGCTGCCTATGAATAGAAACCCAGTCGTAGTTCTACTGTAATATTTAAAGCAACCATTTAAACCCATACGTTTATTCAGTTGATCTAATACAGCTATACTTAACAAGTCAATTTCAGCATAGTCAAATTTAATTAGTTCTCCCTTCCATGCATATTTTGTGACTGAGGATGATGTGTCAAAGTATCCCCCATAATGTAGAGTTAATGTGATCTTCCTACTCTTTGGATCTGAGAAATAAAAATAAAAAATAAAAAATAAAAAAATAAATTTCAGGTAGGTTTTAACTACTGTTCAAACACACAGAATCTTTGACTAAAAACTTTTCAAAAAAAAATTGTCCACAGACAGAACACATTAGGGACCACCATTTAGCTACCCCACACAAACACATTACTTTCATATTTAAAAACTACACATACACACAGAATCATCATGCATTTATGAAAACAAACGAAGACCCAGAATATAGGGCTCCATACACATGTGATAACATCAAACAAAAAAGAAAGTGAGAATCTTTTACACTTACCGTACTGAGGAGGTGGCAAAATGCGCCTTTCTGGGGGTCTTACTTGTGGCATTCTGGAGTTATCCTCGAATGTCAACGCAAAATGGGTATAACTTCTTAGATTGCAGGGCTTTTCAGTGGGTTTGGGTGTGGGGAGAAGGAAAGTTTCTTTCTTTAGGGTTTTCCGAAATCGATTTGGGAAAATGAAGAAATCTTTTTTTTTTTATTTATCGCTAAACAATTTTTTTTTCTTTTCGGTTTTTTCTTCAAAAATCACGATTTTTAGTCATGTGCAAGGCACATGACCGAATATCCCTCCTAAATTGACCCATGTCACCTTACAATTTTGGCCACCTAAACACTCCTCTGCCAACTCGGCTTAAATTTGGCTCAAAGTTGCCAAAATCCCCAAATTATGTGCCACGTAGGACAATTCCGGCATCAGTTGGCCGGCTCCGTTCAAATCGTCCTGAAATTACCAAATTTTCTTTAATTCAAGTATTTGAATTGCTAGACCCCTATAATAAAGGACGGAATCTGAAATTGGTACAACTTACAGGACCAAAAATGCAATTTTGCCTTTATTATCAGGTTCCCACTTTGAAGGAAGAAAACATAGTAGGTCGTGAAGATGACAGACAAAAAATAAGAGAATATTTGATTGAAGAAACTAAATAGCTTGATGTCATTTCCATCATTAGTTTGCCTGGCATTGGCAAGACAAAGTTGGCACAAATCATTTTTTGTGATCCAGAAATCCAATACCAATTTCCTATTCGTCGGTGGGTTGTCTTCTCTTTAGGGTTTGGGAAAAGGGATGTCTATCTCAACATGCTTCGGGATTTGGGTTGGATGACAGAGGATATGTATGACAAGACTAATGGAGAGAGAGCACAATCACTTTGTGCATATCTAGAGAGAGAAAATTTCTTGATTGTCTTGGATAACATGTGGTATCCGCAAGTCCGGGATGATTTCAAAGATATCTTTCCAAAAAGCAACCAGGTGAGTAAAATATTGATAGCCAGTCGTAATCCTAAAGTGGCTTTGTATGCGAACCCTAACAGAAAACCTCACAATATGCGTTTTCTAACTCCAGAAGAAAGTTGGTTAATGTTACAACTCAAAAGTATTTGGTAAGCCCAAGTGCCCGTCCCCAAATGGGAAAACTCTCGGAAAATATATTGCTGAGCAATGCGGCGATTTGCCACTTCTAATAATGTTGATTGGTGGAATACTAGCAAAAACAGGTGAAATCAATGAGATTTGGACAAAAGTTGTTGTATTCCTGCGAGATGTTGATAACATGGAGGAATCTCTGATATTAAGGAAAATGTTGTTCCATTTTGTTGCAAGATGCTACCATATTACCCATGGTTTGCAAGAACGGTTGCGGAAAACGGAACGGGGACTACCGTTCCAATTCTATTGCAATGTCGCGGAACGGTTGCGGACGTTCCGCACATTTTGTGCTTTAAATCATTTAAAAAATTCAGAAAAAAATCTAAAAAATATTAAAATACATAAAAATGTCTAGTAGTATTTATATTAGACAATAACAAAATTTTATGCATTGTAAATTGATTTAGATTTCATAAAGCTTTCTTATAATAGTATTGAGGATAATGTTTTTTCAATTTGTTCATTCAATTATTCAACAATATAATAAAAGTGAATTCGACATAATAAATTTGTAACATTACTAATAGAATGTGTAGAAAAATGATGTACAAAATTTTGTAACATCCTTTAGCACATTTTTGATGAAATATATTAATCCAAAAATATTTGAAGAACTAAATGTAATGATTTTCAATTTTTTGACATGTAAATAAATATTTAAAATTTTTCGATCAATCTATATAAATTATAATTTATTAATTATTGTATTTTTTTTCTTAATATGATTTAACTTTTTGTTAAAATCAAATCTTATTCTTCTCTAAATTGAAAATTCAATATATACATAACAAAAAATAAAATATTTAAAAATACAAATTCAATATATTTTGAATTAATATAGAACTACATATTTAAAAACTAGAATGAACATCTAAATGTGATTTCTAAATAAATAATTAAGATAATATGAAAAATTAGATTATAAAAGGAAAAGACTTCTTCAGCGGGGAAAAAAAAAAAGAAAAAGGAAAAGACTTTCTTCAACTGCTCCCCGCCTCCCCTATTCCCAAGCACGCTATTCTGATTTCACCGGCCACCAAACCCCGCGTCGCCAACCATCCTGCCACCACCATCGTCCTTCAAAATATAGCCGTTCTATGCCAAAATCCCGTTCCGACAAGCCGCGACATGCCAATAAATCGGAATGTCGCGCCATTCCGGCCGATTTATCCGTCTAGTGCCACGGTTCCAAGTCACAACCGCTCTCCACCGGAACAATGGAATGCCAGTGTCCGTTCCAGTTCCGGAACCCCCGTGCCAGCCGATTAATCGGCGTTCCGGCATACCATGATATTACCTGAGACCATGCTTTGTATATTTGGGAATGTTCCCCGAAGACTTTGAGATCCCGGGTCAGAGATTGATCCTCCAATGGATTGCACATGGCTTCATACAAAAAACTGCAGGGAGAAGCTTGGAGGAAACTGCAAAGGAGTATTTGGAGGACCTCATTGATAGAAACTTAGTAATGACTGCCAAAGTTAGCCGCACTGGTAGACTTAAAACTTGCCGCATGCACGACTTGATACGTGACTTGTACACAAGTGAAGCTCAAAAGTACTTTTCCATGAAATACAAGGATCATTGATTTCTTCGAGTAATTCTGGTGATGGAAATGATGATCAGTACTTGCATAAGTACCACCACATTTCAATTCATTCTCAAGTTGTGAGTTTCCTCTCATCACAACCTTATGGTCCACATGTTCGTACATTTTTGCATTTCTTGAGAGAAGAAACCATATTGCTGCCGGAAAACGTTGCATCCATCCCAGATGCCTTCAAATTGCTTAGAGTTTTAGATGTGAAGCCCATGAGATTCGCAAGATTCCCATTCCACCTAACCTAATTAGTTCATTTGAGGTATATCTACCTTTCCAGCGATTTCAAGGTTCTTCCTAAAGCCATCTCCAAGATGTGGAACATACAAACTCTTATAGTTGACACAACTTCACGTATTTTGGAAATCAAAACAGATATATGGAAGATAATTCATCTAAGGCATCTGGAAACCAATGCATCAATTGTTTTGAGAAATACTAAAGCAGAAGGTGATCACAATAATCAAGGTGAAAATATCCAAACACTTGCCAATATATCACCTGAAAGTTGCACACAAGTGTTTGAAAGGGCCAGTAACCTTAAGAAATTTGGCATCAGGGGGCAGTTAGCCACGCTAATAACGGAGGAGGATGATGACAACAATGGTGGATCATCTTCAAGTACTCCATTTGATGGTTTGAGAAAATTGGGCCACCTTGAAAAATTGAAACTATTGAATGATGTGGGTACTAGTCAGTTGTCTGGTCTTCCTCCATCCAACAAATTTCCACCAAAACTGATGAGCCTGACACTCTCATTTACTTTTCTTAATTGGAAACATATGTCTATCCTCGGAATGTTGAAGAACCTTAAAGTACTCAAGTTGAAAAACAACTCATTCATGGGAGAGTGTTGGGAAACAGCTGACATTGGTTTTCCACAACTTGAAGTGTTGCAAGTTGAATACATAAACTTAGTTGTCTGGAAAGTTTCAAGCAGCACTCATTTTCCTAAACTTCAATACATTGCACTCAGGAACTGTAAGCAACTCGAAGAACTTTCTTTCAGCCTGCGACCCTCCGGGAAATAGACTTGTACCGTACTACCAAATCGGCTGCTGCTTCTGCCAAGAAAATTCAATCGGCTGCTCATTCTGCCAGGAAAATTGAAGGGTTCTACGGAAATGGAATCTGACTTTCTGTTTTTCCTCTTGAACATGAATGATATTTTCCCCAGCCCCAAGTGTACTGGCTTAAATCTGTAACCTTCAAAGGTACGCAAAGTTAATTTCATTTGATTGTGCATTTAGACTTTATCAACCTTAAAATTGTCTCGCTGTCAACACTTTAGTTTGGAGCATAATGCCTTTTCCCACTAAAATTTTTACTGTGTGATATGTGCAGCAAACAATATATGTTCCATACTAAAATGACAAGTAGTCAATCTTAGATGGACGAAGAGAAGAACGACTTTGTCAAATATATCGACTGATGCATAGTAAAATGATGTGTCCGAATAATCTTAATTCGGCCAATTTATAAAAATAATTCAATTTTATGAAATTTTTACAAAATTAATGTAGTTATGAAAAATTTGCAAAACTAGTATAAGGCGTGGCTTTAGGTCTTGCTATTTTTTTATTTTTTTTTTAATAAACAAATGACAAGCCACGCCTCTCAGGAAGGCAATTTTTTCCCCATGGTGCAGCACTACCAAGAGGCGTGCCTCTTAGGGATTTTTTTTTTTTTTTCAAAAAGCCAATAAATCCTCTTAAATTTGGTTTAATTTAATTTTTTTATTTTATTTGCTGAATTTATTTTTTTAAAGGATGTTTCATCGACTGACGTCAGCATTCGTTAGGATTGACATCAGGCCTAATATTGTGTGTATATTATATTTATTAAAAAATAATTTTTATTTATTTTAGAGTAATAAAAGTTATATTATTAAAACTTAATTTAGAATATGTTATTTTATATTTAAATTTTAAATAATTAAAAATTTTCAAAATATTAAAAGTGAGCCCTAAATATGTAGATAAATTTTTAAAATATTTTATAAATTTATTATTTGATAAAATTCAAGTGATTGAAGCATATTTCTATAAATTTTCTATACCCTGTGATTACTTCAATTGATGTAATATATTAACTCGTGAAAGGATGTTTGTAAATAACCGTAGCCAAAATAGACATGTAAAACCTCAGTACATGATTATATATTAATACATTAATTAAGAAATATCATAGCTTGTAATCATTAAGTGATGCTTATAATTTCAAAGTAGGTTACTATTATGGCATGTGAAACTATCGCATAATGTTGTTACGTAATTGGTCTTATCTACCTATTCCACTAATAAATACGTAAGCCACAATTCACATTATTTCATCAATGTTTTTTTTCATCTTTTAGATTTGAACTCAGAAAAGGGAGATGATCCATTTTTTGAACGTGGACACACATGGTTATTGAGAGAAATAAACGTTCACAAATTTTTTATAAAACTAGAGTAAGTCATGGCTTGTAGCCACGCCTTTAAGGGGCTGAATTTTTTTTTTAATTAAAAAAAAAAAAAAGGAGGCGTGGCTGGGGCATGGCTCCTTTGTTATTATTATTATAATTTTTTTTTTAAATGGCCAAGTTTACTCTCCCACAAGAGGCGTGGGTTTGCTGCATGGGATTTTTTTTTTTAAAGTCAAGAAGTTTTGCCTCTTGAACTTGGTCTAAGTTAATTTTTTTAATTTATTTACTAAATTTATTTTTTTAAAGGATGTTTCATCAGCTGATGTCAGCATTCTTTAGGGTTGACATCAGGCCTAATATTATGTGTATATTATATTTATTAAAAAATAATTTTTATTTATTTTAAAGTAATAAAAGTTATATAATAAAAACTTAATTTATAAAAATAATGCGGTTTTGTGAAACTTTTACAAAACTTGCGCAATTGTGGGAAATTTATAAAAAAAATTGTAAATGTTTATTTTTCTCAATAAGTATGTGTATCCACGCTTAAAAAATGGATCATCTCCCCTTTTTGAGTTCAAATCTAAAAGATAAAAAAAACATTGATGAAATAATGTGAATTGTGGCTTACGTATTTATTAGTGGAATAGGTAAATAAGAGCGAGTACGTAACAATATTATGTGATAGTTTCACATGCCATAATAGTAACATACCTTGAAACTACAAGCATCACTTAATGATTACAAGATATGATAATTTTTTATTAATGTATTAATATATAATCATGTATTGAGGTTTTACATGCCTATATTGGCCAAGGTTATTTACAAGCATCCCTTCACGAGTTAATATATTACATCAATTGAAGTAAGCACAAAGTATAGTAAATTTATAGAAATATGCCTAAATCACTTGAATTTTATCAAATAGTAATTTTATAAAATATTTTAAAAATTTATACCACATATTTAGGCTCACTTTTAATATTTTGAAAAAAAAATTAATTATTCAAATTTTAAATATAAAATAACATATTCTAAATTAAGTTTTTATAATATAACTTTTATTACGCTAAAATAAATAAAAATTATTTTTAAATAAATATAATATACACACAATATTAGGCCTGATATCAGTCTTAACGGATGCTGACGTCAGCTGATGCATTCTTTAAAAATTCTTAACGAATGAAATATTCTTTAAAAAAATAAATTCAGCAAATAAATTTAAAAAAATTTAAATTAAACCAAGTCCAAGACTTTTTGGCAAGTGAAATTGCCAAGAAGCGTGGCGCTTAAAAATATATATATTTTTTCACTAGAGCAGACATACCTCTTGTTTGGCCATGCAAGAAAAAAAAAAATCAAAAAATTTCCACTAGACCCTCTTGCTTTCACCATTATTCCACCTGTTTCCGCCATGCGAAGGGGAAAAAAAAAAAAAAAAACTTTCCAAGAGGCGTGGCTTGCCTTACACTACTTTTATAAATCCTTCAAAATCGCATTAGTTTTGTAAAATTTTATAAAATTGTGTTATTTGTATAAATTGGCCTCTTAATTCTTAATTTTAAAACGTCAAGTAATTGAAAATTTGATAGCTGCGTTAATTATTGAAATGCAAGTATTATATATTCAATCTGTTGGAGAGCGGATCACTTTCACATCACTTTTTCTTACAAGACTTTCACGAAATAATTACAAAACTTTGACCATAGAAAATGGCAGAGATGATCAGCCACAGCAAAGATAACCCGCAATTTGCCAACAAGGGAATTTGCCTTATAGTGAATTGAATGAGAAGTTTTCTTCTGAGTTGGGAAGGTTCTGCAGGCGATAGCAGACTGGTGTCTGAATTTGGGTTGTTTCTTATTTTCCTTTATGTCCTTGGCATGGAGACTGTTTTAATTTCATGAGATGCTGCTTTTTGAAAATATTTATCCTTTTGATTGTTTTCTTATTATAAATCAGGCGTTTTATGGAATTCTCTTGCATTTTTCAATTTGTTTCCATGTCCTGGCTACATGTTTATAATATTTCTTGAATTCCAAGTGTAGGATTGATGGAATGAAGTTACTTTGTTTTACATCATCTCTTAGTCCTGGTTGTATACTAAGTAATTGAGTTAGCTGTACTACATTCTCCACCTCGTCATTTGACATAAATTTCGTATTTTGCAAAATAAAAATTATAGAATCAGCGAAAGAATATAAATTGAAATTTATTGAATTTGATCAAATCCCCTTGTTCTTCTCTTCAAGATTATAGATTTTGGGTTTTGATCACCCTTAAAGTAGATTTGTTATTCAATAATATTAGTTCGAGTATTTCACAATTTAGAGCTCCAGAAGATCGTCCTACCTAGATCTCCTTTCAGGAGTTGCCAAGCCATCCATCCTCAATAAATTTCATTCTTAGCTCGATCCGAGCATCAAGCAAGGCAAAAGCAAGGTCTGAAAGAGTCTTTACAAGAAAGCATAGATGGAATGAATGATAGTTAACACACTAATCTCATATCCAATGTTGCAATTGATGAGTTCCACAAAGAACAAATTGATATTATTGCAATTGGCACCTATTTAATTAATATTTTGGGGTTAATTACATGTTGAAGAGATGTTTTATTTCTTTGGATTAGTGACAATTATTGGTTGGAATCTATAAATGTTTAAAGTGTGAAAAGGGGTATAATAAGCATAAATTCTATAAGTGGGAGTTGTCCCACATAGTAATCAAGATAAAGATGTGGGGACTTGTAGTAGTATAATATATATATATATATATATATTTTGTCCCTTGTCCCATAGTGAAAATAAAAGAAAAGTATGGGATACTATAGTAGTATAAAATACTAACTGAAGTTATCCCACATTGGAATCCCTTAAACTACTCCCCTCCTAGCGCTTATAAATTAGTCTACTAAGAGTAGGCTATAACTACTACAGTAATGAATTCTCTTCTATCCCTCCCTTATATTTAATACTGTTGTTTATCATTTTTTGGCAACTGAGTGGTGCTTGAGATGAAGCTTTCTGGAGTGCAGGCTTCTGAGACTGCCATATCCTAAATGAAGTTTTGTTGTGCTCTTTGCACTGGTAGGAGCGATAATTTCTTCAAGGCAAACCATATTCTGGTGTTTCAGTCTAAGTTCTATTATGACACAAAACTTTAAGATAAGTTCTCGATTTATATATATATATATACTGATCTTTGTATTTTTGTTCTTTTATTCCAAATTGGTATATTTGTTTTGGTTTATGCTTATGTTAAATTAACTCGCAACTGAATAATTTTGGAATATCTATACTACTGTTTGCCGTTTTCTGAAATATTTATAATATTGGTTTTACAAACACTATCCTGTGATTATAAATTGGTTTATAGTCTATTATAAATTGATTGTTTATAATTCTGCGATTTTATTGCTATAAAGTTAACATTCTTGAAGAAATTACTTTTAGTGTTTGTTTAAACTGCTTATTTGAAAATGGCATTTTCATTTGCAAGTGATTCTGGTGCTAGTTCTTTGTTGTCCTCTAAAGTTGATCTATTTGGTTTACTAGAAAAGTTTGGGGGTCAATTTTTCAAACATTGGCAACAACGAATGAAAATTTGATTCACATTGAAATGTCTTCTCTTGGTGATTCAGGTGATTAGACCTGAACCAACTGATACTGACCCCAAAATAGCTGAAATAGCTGAGTGGACTGAGAAAAATCAGTTAGGTCGAGGGATAATTTTATCATTATTGTCAAATGTTCTCTTTGATGTATACTGCTTGAACTTTGTACACCGCTAAATCGTTGTGGGATGAGTTAGATAGAAAATATAATACTGCAGAGCAAGGGCTCGAGAAGTATTCTATTTCCAAGCTAATTGAAGTATCAGAAAGTTGAGGGAAAGTTTGTAACTGAGCAAACATATGAACTGATCAATCTCCAGCATGCTCTTACTGATGCTGAGATGAAACTTCGTGAGAAGTTTTTGGTCATGTTCATAGTAGATACATTTTCCAAATCTTAGGAAAATTTGGGAATGACACTCAAGCATCAAAAGGGGAAGCTATCCCTGGATGATCTTATGATTGCCATAAGCATTGAGGAAGAACACCAAAATCAAACTCATGAAGTTCCGATTGAGCACCTACTTAGGGCAAATGTGGTAACTGAAGGGAAGAAAAAGTTCAATAGAATGAACCAAATAAACTCGATCTAAAACCATAAATAAAGGCAAAACCAAGGCCAACAAGACATGAAAATCAAACAAATCATGCTGGAATTGTGGATAGGTAGACCATTGGGCTAAAGAGTGCCCTTCCAAGAAAGCCAAGGCTAAACCTGTGTCTGCTGGGCCAGCTCTAGTCAACATCATTGTGGGGAACCTAGTGAAGCTAATGCTCCACAAACGACTGTTGATGGGTATGTTTCTTTGAAACTTGAACTCCTTTCGATTTATGAACCTTTTGATTGGTTAATTGATACTGGGGCAATGTGCACGTTTGTGCTGATAAATTGCTATCTGTGTCTTACCAGCCAATTGATGGAAAATTCATAACGATGGAAACTCAAGTGCCACCAAAGTACATAGGATAGGACGTGTGGACTGAAGTTTCCTTTGGGGCGCATACCATCTCTGCTAAGGGTGCACCATGTTCCAACGATTAGTAGGAATATAATAAGTGGTTTTGTAATAGTTATGGAGGGTTATGAACTTACTTTTAAATTCGATAAAGTTGTAATTTTGCATTATGGTTCTTTTGTTGGAAAAGGTTATTTGTTTGATGGATTATTCAAAATACGAGTTGAAAGCGTTGGTTCAAACATAAGTAATATTAAGTATTTTGAACTTTCTTTTGTGAATACTGTTGAATGTTCCACTATTTGGCATAGTCGTTTAGGCCATTTAAATTTTAGTTCTTTTAAATGCATGATGGACTTAAATTTGATACCTAAACATGATATTAATAGTAGTCACAAATGTCAAGTATGTGCTGAAGCTAAATAAGTAAGAAAACCTTACCAATTGGTTGAAAGGAATTCTGAAATACTTGAGCTTGTGCATACAGATGTTTGTGATTTCAATGGAATCTTAACTAAAGATCAGAAAAGATACTTCATTAACTTTATAGATGATTTCAGTAGATATTGTTATGTTTATTTGTTAAAACATAAAGATGAAGCACTTGAAAAGTTTATTATTTCTAAAAATGAAGCTGGAAATCAAATTGGTAAGAAACTTAAAAGGTTAAGATTAGATAGAGGAAGAGAGTATGAGTCTAAACCCTTCGATGAATATCGCCGACACTTTGGCATTATTCATGAAGAGACTCCTCCATACTCTCCATCATCTAATAGGGTAGTAGAACAAAAGAATAGAACCTTTAAACATATGATCAACAATCTACTTTTGAATATGACTTGCCATATTCTAAATAGAGTGCCTCTCAAACATAAAGAAAGCACTCCGTTTGAATTCTAGAAAGGTAGAAAACCTTGCTTAAAGTATTTCCAAGTGTGGGGCTATCTTGTAAAAGTTCTAGTCCCAAAACACAACAGGAAAAAGCTTGGTCTTAAAACTATTGATTCGGTCTTCTTGGCCTATGTGAAAACAAGCTACGCATTGAGATTTTTGGTAATTAAATCCGAAATCCCAATCATAGAGGTTAACACAATAGTGGAATTTCGTGATGCCACATTCTTTGAGGATGTGTTTCCAATGAAAACTAGAATACCTTAGGATGTTTCTTTAGATTCAGCTCTCACAACGACGTCTATTCCTGATCATGTGGAAAAGATGTCTAATGTAGGGGTTAATCCAAGTAGTTCTGGTTTAACATCCATTGGAGTTGAAGAACCAAATAAACGTAGATGGAGTAAGAGAGCTAGGGTCATCAAGGATTTTGGAAGTGATTTCATCACTTACCATATCGAGGATGATCCAGTGACCTTCAAGGATGTTATAGCCTCATCTAAATCTAAGCACTAGAAGGTAGCTATCAAAAGTGATATGGATTCCATTGTCTCTAATGGGACATAGGAATTGGTTGATCTGCCTCTAGGGTGTACTACGATTGGATGCAAATGGATCTTTAAAAAGAAACTTAAATATGATGGAACCATTGATAAGTTTAAGGCCAGATTAGTTGCCAAAGGCTTTAAACAAAAAGAGGGAATAGACTTCTTTGATACCTACTCCCTAGTTGCTCGATTGACTACAATCGGGTGCTTATAGCACTAGCATCCATATATGGTTTTCCAATTCACCAGATGGCTGTGAAAATAGTCTTTCTGTATGGTGATCTCAAGGAAGAGATTTATATGGATCAGCTTGAGGAATTTGTAGCCCCCGGTAACTAGCAAAAGGTTTGTAAGCAAGTTAAATCCCTTTATGGATTGAAACAAATGTCTAAGCACTGGCATGAGAAATTTGATAAAACTATTTTATCATTTGGTTTTAGCATAAATGATAATGATAAGTGCATTTACTGTAAGGTTAAAGGTAATGATTGTATTGTACTATGCTTATATATGGATGATATCTTGTTGATTGGTTCTACCATTGAGATTATCAATGAAACAAAATCATACTTGAAAAGTAAGTTTAAAATGAAGGATAAGGGTGAAGCTAATGTGATTTTTGGATTCAAATTGATTAGATCAACTGAAGGTATAGCTAATTTTCAATCTCACTGTGTTGAGAAGATAATTGAGAAATTTGGCTATAAGGAGAACAGAACCGCTAAGACACCATATGATCCTTCTACGGCTCTTTTCAAGAATGAAAGTGGCGTTTCTGTGTCTCAATTGAGGTAGTCTCCTATTATTGGGAGCTTGTAATATCTTGCAAATTGCTCGAGACCGATATCTCATTCATAGTTTCAAAGTTGGTGAGGAATACAAGTTGTCCCAATAGAACCCACTAGGAGGCTTTAGATAGGGTACTTCGGTGTCTTAAGGGCACATCATCGCTTGCTCTGCATTATGGCAGATTCCCTGCAGTACTTGAGGGATATAGTGATGCTAGCTGGATAGCCAAAAACTCCAATAGTAATGGGTGTACAGGGTATGTATTTACCTTGGGTGGAGGCGTTGTCTCTTGAAAGTTTACTAAATAGATTTTGGAAACTTGATCTACATTTGAGGCAAAGTTATATACTTTAGACACAACTGGAATAGAGTCTGAGTGGCTACATGGGCCAATGACCCAATTACCCATGGTTAGTAAGCCTTTGCCTGCAATTGCAATGCATTATGATAGTTAAACCACAATTACAAAGATCGAAAGTTCAAAGTATAATCAAAAGACCAAGAAACACATCAAAGTTAGACTAAAGTCTATAAGGGAGCTTGTGTCTGATAGGTTTGTGGCCATTGATTTTGTTGGATCCGAAGACAACATGGCCAATCTTTTGACCAAAGGACTTGAGTTGTCCTCATTCCAAAAATCCAGGCTGGGGATGGGAGTGAAAACCTATTAGTGATGCTCCTGCAGTGGCAACCCAACCTACCAAGTGGAGATCCCACAATGAGGGTTCAATGTGATATAAACAAGCTATTGAGAGTGTTAAAGTGCACCTAAACTTGACTGATACCTTAGTATCTGAGTCTGTCCCCTGGCATACTTGGAAAATATTATTAACTGCAAGTAAAGTAAGAGTTCTAACTTTGAATGGGATCCAGCCATAATGACGAGATGCAACATGTGCATCCCTGGAGATGCCCAACTGAGTGAATGAAGTCATCTGGCTACGACTAGAGGAAAAGATTTATTCCTTGAAAACATTCATGAAACAGGATCGGGACATATAGCCATAATATGTCAAACCTAATGATCACTGCATAGCCATGCAGCTTGTTGTTACCAATGGACGCCAACACATCCAAGGGCCAAATTTAAGGTTTAGATCCATTTTTCCTTATGGTGGCACAAGTTGGATAAGTTAGGCAGTGGTCAAATCGAAAGGTACCATTACTGAAAGCAAGTTACAATAATCCTGATAATCTAACACTATGGATTTATGGGGGATTGTTGTAATTGGCACACATTTAATTAATATTTTGGGGCTAATTATATGTTAAAGAGATATTTTATTTCTTCAGATTAGTGTTAATTATTAGTTGAAATCCATAGATGTTTAAAGTGTGAAAAATGGGGTATAATAAGCACAAATTCTATAAGTGGGAGTTGTCCCACATAGTAATCAAGATAAAGATGTGGGGACTTGTGGGAGTATAAAATATTTTTTTGTCCCTTGTCCCACATTAAAAATAAAAGAAAAGCATGGGATACTATAGTAGTATAAAATACTAACCGAAGTTATTCCATATTGGAATCCCTTAAAAAGTGCTCCCCTCCTAGCACATATAAATTAATCTGCTAAGAAGAGGCTATAACTACTACAATAATGAATTATCTTCTACCCTCCCTTATATTTAATAGTGTTGTTTATCATTTTTTGGCAACTGAATGGTGTTCGAGGTGAAGTTTTCTAGAGTGCAGGCTTCTGAGACTGTCATATCTTGAAGGAAGTTTCGTTGTGCTCTTTGCACTGGTAGGAGCGATAATTTCTTCAAGGCGAACCATATTCTAGTTTTTCAATCTAAGTTCTATTACGATATAGAACGTTAAGATAAATTCTTGGTTTATATATATATATATACTGATCTTGTATTTTTGTTCTTTTATTCCAAATTGGTGTGTTTGCTTTGGTTTATGCTTATGTTAAACTAACTAGCAACTAAATAATTTTGGAATATCTGTACTATTGTTTGCTATTTTCTGAAATATTTATAATATTAGTTTTACAAACACTGTCCTATGATTATAAACTGGTTTATACTCCGTTATAAATTGATTGTTTATAATTCGACGATTTTATTGCTATAAAGTCAATAGATATAACTACAAATTTTTTATTGAAATAATTGTCAGGGCCTTCTCCAATGTTGTCTTGCAAATTCAGATGTAGAATTTGTTATGTCTTTGACTTCTCAATTACAAGATACGATTTGGTTGCTCAACACTAGTTTCCTAGCCGGGATAGATTCTACCTACAAGACAGTAGAGATCAACCTCTACTATGCAGCAGTTAGCCAAAATGATTGCGCATGGAGACAAATAGTAGACGATTTATCAAAGGACTTGACCAGCCAACACAAGATTGTTACTAAGCTATATCAACACATTCACCTGGACAATCGAGATGGATGCTCTAGCTACTACATATTTTATCAAGGCTTATGCATGTAGCCTTGTCGATAAGGAGGTAGCCTTCAGACATACCACATATTCTCACTAGGCCACCAACTTGTTAGAGGTCCAAGCAATCTCTGGTTGCCATGTGTTAGTAGACATTTCGTCGGTTTGTTTCTCTGCTTCATCCATTGTGTCTTTGTTTAGATTTCTTCTTCATGGAAATGAGAAAATCAAAAGCAACCCAAACAAAATGATATAACAACAAGTTTTGTGTTTGCTTACATGTTATATTTTGATTGATAAAGTTTGCAATATAGTTAGCTATATAAGTATGTGTGCATGTGATCTATTAATGTTAGGAAGCATCCTATCGGCTCGTTTGGTATATGCTTGTCGGGGATACAACACCCTCACATTGAGTGATGTAAGAAGATAAATGAGTTACTTTTCGTTAGTTGTGGTTATCATAACTTCTTTCTTTGTAGCTGAGAAGGTAGATGGAATAAAAATACTCAGATATCTCAACCATTGAAATGCAGAGATTAAACCCATTAGTCAAAAATGTAGTCTCATAACTCATGGTGAAAAATGGGTAGGTTGGGTTGGGTTTGATTTGTGTTTGTGTGGGTTGGGTTCTATATGGGTTAAAATAGATGTGTTGACAATGGGTTAGGTTCAAAATGGGTTGAGTTGTGGGTTGGGTTGGGTTTAAAATAGTTCCAATAGAACACAAAAAAATTAATTTAATTTACTTATTCTAAAAAATTAATTCAAAAGACCATAGGAATATTATTATGCCTCCTACACTCTATTTAATATACAATTTTACAACATAACAAGATGATTTATTAAATTAATTAAATTTTTTAATGGACTCATTTTGAACCTAAATTTGATATAACCCATCTAAAACACAACCCACTCAAATCTATTTTTGAAATGTTGAGCCCAACCCAACCCAAAACCATGTGGCTTGGATTTAGTTCATGGGTTCTAAACCAAATTGACACCCATACTCATAACAGACAATCATCAAGTTCATATCCTTTCAAGCAAAAATCAAATGATATTAATTTTTCTTTTTCGTTTACTTAATTATGCTAGATGACAACTAAATACACAAGCATAATAAAATATATTAGCATACATAGTATGGGCCAGCTTTGCAGATGTGACACAAAACATATCTATATCTTCCTACATTTAACAATTAACAATACTTGTTTAAATTAACCATTACAGCTAAGGGTTTTTTCCTTTTGTTTTCAAATCATCTTTCCGTTTTGATCACACTTTCAAAATTGAAAAACTATCACTACTAAAAAATCAGCATTTTGCAATGGATTTTTGCTATGGAAAAAATTCATCGCAATTTGAGACGGAAATTCCTTCACAAAATTTTTCGCCACAAAAATCATCACAAAAAGAGTAAAAAAAATGAAAAAAGATTTGATTTTTCTGTCCCAATTTTTTTAAAATTTTTAAAAATTTTGCAACTTTTGCGACAGATTTTTCCACTGCAAATCTTTTAAACTTTTTAAAAAAATTGCGATAGATTTTAATCCATCACAAAACTACTGTTTTGCAATGGATTTTTCCATCACAAAAGTTGACTTTGCAACGAAAAAATCCATTGCAGATTAAAAAAAATAAATAAATAAATAAAATAGTTTGTAAATAAAATGCCCTAATTTCCTCTTTCCCCACCCAAAAAACTCCAATTTCTCTCTAAGGTTTTCTTCTACCTTTTTTCTTCTTCTTATTCCTTTTTTTCTCCTTCTCTTTGGAAAGTGTTGGTGTAGCCAGCGGCTGGTGCTGGTGCAGTTACACCAACGGCTGGTGCTGGTGCAGCCATTGCACCAGCACCAGCCGCTGGCCGCCCAATCGGCAGTGGGCGATCAGATCTAAAATTAATTTTATTTTTTTTTGAAAAATTAGTTTTAATTTTAGTAAAAATGCTAATGGTTGTTTGGGTTATTGTTTCAGGTTCGAAGAGTGTGTGCTTTTGAATTATTTCCATTAATTGAGGTAATTTTCTTAATTACATTGAAATTTAATTATGTTTTAGTCATCTTCATTACATTTTAATTAATTATCTCTATTAGTTAAATTTTGATTTATGTTTTAGTTATCTCCATTATGTGTTAGGTCTCCATTAGTTAAAATTTGATTATATTTTAGTTAAAATTTAATTTATGTTTTAGTTATCTCCATTATATTTTAGTTAATTGTCTCCATTAGTTAAAATTTGATTATATTTTAGTTAAATTTTGATTTATTTGTTAGTTAAACTCAAATAATTAAATAATTTATTATTTTTTGTATAATAATTTGATTTAACAAAAATAATGATTTATGTATTTGTTCAAATTTGAGTTACATTTTATATTTGTTTAATTTTAAATGTCGTTATATTTGTTAGAGTTGTGTTTTTATTTGAATTAAAAAGTTTATTAGAATTTTGATTGAGTTAACTTTTCTACTACTATATATTGAATTGTGTTAAATTTTTAAGTTTTCATTTAGTGTATGGAATTATGATTTATGAATAACTATGCGCACTTGTAACATGTGCCTAATGATGTAGGCTATCTCGACACTGGTGGAAATCTTTTGTGAGTGTTGATTTCAGTAGAGCATATAGAGGTAAGTTTGGATATCTTGTTTTAATTTTATATATTTTTATCGTACAATACATTAAAAATGTTTAGAATATTTGGAATTGGGAAGGAGAATGGGATGTTGGGAGAAGGGTTGGAGCCTTCTCATTTGTTGCTGATCGATTTTTAATTGCTTGCATGATGATAATGGACATAAGGGGGAGTGTTTATGTGTCATTATAAGTTTACTAATATTATTAATTATTTTCAATTAAAATGATGCTACTCATTATGTTTAGTCTTAATTTATGGGCAGTGTGGATATCTTATTTTAGAAGGTGTTTGATATACATTATTATCTTTGAGATAACAAAGTAGTCCTTGGTGAAAAATTATTGCTAGAGGAATCATGAAATGCATAAATGGAATAATACATGAATTAATTTTGATATTTATATCCAAATCAAATTTCAAAGAGGGTTGAGATTACATAATCTCACATCCAAACCCACTACGTCAATGACTATTAATGTCATCTATAATACGGTCTTTGGATAAATTACAGGCCAGCTCACAAATATCATCTTCCATATCAAATAAGAGATTATCCTATATTAAAAGCTATAGTAAATGTTGATATCCCAAATCAAACATACCCAAAAAGATTTGTTTACCCACTTCATTTGTTAGATCATCCTTTCATCATCATCATCATCATCATCATCATCATCATCATCATCATCATAATAATAATAATAATAATAATAATAATAATAATAATAATACTATACTATACTATACTATACTATAAGCAATTACTTTCCAACAAACATATATTAATAAATTAAATAATCAAATAATTTTATCAAAATCAAAATATTTATAATAAAATTACTTTTGCATCGTTCAAATTGAGATCACTTTTAATGAATTTACTCTTTTACAAAATATGGATATTCATGCTAAATGTGGGTGGATTCATAATAGGCTCTTGCCAAATCGAAAAGATTATACAAGAAAGTGTGTTGTTGGGGTGAAAAATTTTATTGATTATGCATCCGTCCAATCTCAATCTTTGAAAGATGGAGGAATAAGGTGTCCTTGTTCAAAATGTAAGAATCTGAAATTTTTGATACCTAATGAAGCACATGTACATTTCTTAAAGTATGGGTTTCAACCTAATTATTGGTATTGGAGTGCACATGGGGAGACCGAACCTCTGGATTTCAATGTATATAGGGGAGCTCCTAGTAATGCTCATTTTTGTGGTGATGCCACGAACAATAGGTATGAAAACATGGTTTATGATGCTATGGGAACTAGTTTTTATACTGAAATTAATCATGAGAAAGGGATTAATCCGAACAGAGAGGAACCCCCAAACATAGATGCTCAAGCCTTTTATGACATATTGGCTCCTGCCCAACGATTGTTGTGGTCAAGTTGTGAAACTCATTGTGAGTTGTCTATAACTCTACAAATGATGTGCTTAAAATCTAACTACAATATGTCTCAAGGATGTTTTTATTGAATGGCAGAACTTATTAAATCCTCAAATCCTTCAGAAAACTATGTCCTGATAACTTTTACCCTACAAAGAAATTGGCTTCAAAATTGGGGTTAAGTTCTATGAAGATCGATTGTTGTATCAATGGTTGTATGTTGTTTTACACAATTGATACTAGTTCAAATGAATGTAAGTTTTGCAATCATTCCCGTTTTAAACCAACCACAAGAGGTAATCAAATAGGAAAGTGAATTCCTTATAAAAGGATGCATTACTTAACCTTAATTCCTTAGCTCAAAAGATTATATGCATCTTTGAAATCAGTCGAGCATATAAGGTGACACTTTGAAAACAAAAGAAGTTCTGGTATTTTATGTCATCCTTCTGATGGGTTTGTTTGGAACATTTCGATGAAAGTCATCCAAATTTTGCATTTGAGTTAAGAAATGCTAGGCTTAGATTATGTCTAGATAGATTTAACCCCTTCAGTCAATCTATTACACCATATTCATGCTGGCCGATTATTGTAATTCCATATAATTTGCCTCCCGAATTGTTCATGACAACTCCTTACATCTTATTAACTTGTATAATACCTGGTCCACATAATCCTAAAAGCAAAATTGATGTCTATTTACAACCTTTAATTAAGGATTTGAAGTTGTTAGGGGAAGATGGAGTAGAAACTTATAACATTTCTGAAAAATGGAACTTTCAATTGAGGGTAGCTCTCATGTGGACGATCAATGATTTTCCTGCTTATAGCATGCTATCAAGTTGGATGACTGTAGGAAAATTAGCATGTCCAATTTGTATGGAGCGAACTAAGGCATTTAGATTGAAGAATGGTGGAAAAGTGTCTTAGTTTGATTGTCATCATCAGTTCTTGCCCACATATCATATGTTTAAGAGGAATAGAGATGCATCTTATAAGGGAAGGATTGAACAATCGGAGGCACTTCTTAGATTAACCAGTCAACAAATATGGGAGAGGAATTGTAATGTTCCCAAAATTATTGACTTGTCAGTAACTTTTGGTAAATTACCTTGATATAGTGTGTCACATAATTGGATGAAACAAAGTATATTTTGGGAGTTGCCTTATTGGAAAGATAACTTGGTTCACCATAATTTGGATGTTATGCATATCAAGAAGAATTTCTTTGAAAGTGTGCTTAACATCTTGATGGATGTCAAAGGTAAGACTAAGGACAATGAAAAAGCAAGACTTGACTCAGAGGAATATTGTAGGAGACCGGGCTTACATTTGAGAGTTTTACCGAATGGAAAATACATCAAACCAAAAGCCTGTTTCTCCTTGACTGTTGATCAAAGGCGGTAGTTGTGTAATTGGCTAGAGGATCTCAAAATGCCGAATGGGTATGCTTTAAATTTGGCAAGATGTGTTGATAAAACAAAATTGAAATTACTTGGGTTCAAGAGTCATGATTGCCACGTGTTTATGCAACGGTTGCTATCAAGTGCCTTTGGTTTGCTACCACAAAATGTGTGGAGGCCCTTAATAGAATTAAGTCAATTTTTTCGGGAATTGTGCGCAACAGAATTATGTGATGATAGTTTATCGCAATTGAAAAAAAAAACATCCTGGTTATCTTGTGTAAGTTGAAACGCATATTCTCACCGGGTTTTTTTGATTCAATGGAGCACTTGACGGTACACCTACCATATGAGGCACTTGTTTGTGGGCCTGTACAATATAGATGGATATATCCTTTTGAGAATATAATGTGTAAATACAATAAATATTCCATACATATTAAATATTTATAAATATATGTTTTCATTTTTTAGATTCTTACATGATTTAAAAGGTATGGTAAAAAATAGAGCTAGAGTTGAGGGATCTATATGTGAGGTATATCTAGCCCAAGAATCAGCATATTTTTCATCATATTACTTTGAGTCCCACATTCAATCAAGGAATACGAGAAGTAAAAGAAATGAAAAGGAGCGGTATAATGATCAACAACCACATACTCTATCAGTTTTTAATCAAACTGGACAGCTTGCTGGCAAGTGCACTCCTAGATGGTTGAATGATGCTAAGTTGAAAGCTGCCTCATTGCAAATTCTTTTAAATTGTGATGAAGTCATGCCTTTTCTTGAGTAAGCTTTCCAATTCAATATAAATTCATTTTTAATTAATAAGTTTCAATTGCAAAGAAGAAAAATAAGTTCAAACTCAATATATTTTAGGATGTATAAAGCGGCCCTTCGACTTCATTTTCCCTTCCTTAGCAACCTTCAAGTGGAACAATCTATTGAGGATCATTTTGTAAATTGGTTCCAAAAATATGTAGGTATAAAAAATTTAAAATAAATAATTCTCTTTGTTAACCAATAAGAACTATATTAATTATTTAATTCCTTGCTATTATTTATAGGTGCACACTACAAAAAATATGGTAAAAAATCAATATTTGAAGGATATAGCTTGGGGGGTCCTATAAGACAAGTCAAGACATGGCGTCTTTTGTTGTTAACGAATATGTATTTCATACATATTTGTTGGCAAAATATAAAAAGATGTGCAATTCTGAAGTGTGTCTCAAAGGTGAAGGATCAGTAGAATTTTATGGAAATTTGAAGGAAATAACTCTACTAGAGTATCCAAGTGTACCTAAAAAGAAAGTTTTCCTCTTTAACTGTCTTTGTTTTGATTCACTGTCTAACCACGGAATCAAGATAAATAGAGTATGATATCATTGAAATCAAAGAAAATGAAAAATATGGAAAGTTTGATCATTTTATCATTGCTCAACATGCATTTCAAGTGTATTATATTCATTATCCTAGTGCTAAAAGAGATAAAGTCCATTGGCGGTTTGTGATCAAAATACGACCAAGAAGTAGGGTGGATAAACGTAATACTGTGGAGGTAGCTTTACAAGAACTACCTACCATAGTCAATGCAATTGTTGATACCGATCCAACTAGTGACTTACTTAATATTGAGGGACCTTGTGAAGAAATAAATTTAGAAAACAATCAAGTGATAGGTGATGATGAAGAGTTAGAGGATGAGGATGACGACGACAGTGCATATGATGATGATGACAACGACGACGACGACGATGATTAGTTGTTTTAATTTATTGTTATGTAATGTGAATTTATGTAAAAACTCATTGTCGATGTACTTTATTGATTGCAATCTTTATCATTATTTCTACATTTATGATGGTGATTTATTTAATATCATTTATCTATTATAATTTACATAATTAGTATTTTTTATAGATGTCAAGTAATAGAAAGGGAAAAAATAAGGTTGTCCCATCTAACACTGGATCGGAGCCATATATCCCTCCATACACTTATCTAGATGTTGTGCCGGGTAGCTCTCCACTAGATGCATCACCTACTCCCTCATCTATACCATCTACACCAGCAGCATCTACAGATATTGGGAGTATAGATGTTACTTATAGGAATTTATTCAGCCTCGAGGGAGAGAGTAATACTTTTTAATCTTTTTAATTATAGTAATTTATAATGTTATATGTACTACTAAATTATACTTTATCTTTATAATATTTATTGTAAAAATATCTTTGTGAAACAGGTTCTTCGAGGATTTGTTATGTGCCCAGGAGATAAGTACTGTTATTAAAAGGTACTTACGACAAGCTTGGAGATCATGGAAAAAAATTCCAGATGGAGTTAGAATGATGTGGTTTGGGGAGTTTGAGGTAAGAATTATTTTAAATATCATATATTTTTTTCTTAATTAGACTTCAAAATGCAAAGAGTTCTCTAAATGTTTTAAATTCTTTTATGTGCCCTAGAAAAAATTTACTTGGTATGACCACGAGAGTGCACTGATTCGCAAAATATTTGAGCATCATGGCTCAAAGATATTGAAAAATAAGTTACACCGAGCACGTCAATCCAAAAAGAAGCCTATTTAGATGGGAGATGAAGTTTGGGATGGATTGCTTCAAGAATGGGGCAATGATGTATTCCAAAAATAAGTGCTCAAAATAAAGCGAATCGGGCATCAGACTGCGGTGGTGTTGGATTTTCACTTCATCAGGGTGGTTGTATCCACACCTAGCACACAAAGATAAAATAGTAGTTTTTATAAAAGTATCAATATTTAATTTTAATTATAATTGATTTATGATAAATGTGTTTGGATATAGGAGAAAGAACTTGAACACCTGCCTGGACTTGTAGAATCTTTTATGCATATACATTCTGCATTAAATAAAAAAGGTGAACGCATATGGGTCAATGAATGTGCACTGAATATTTATGTAAGTAGTATGTCATATTTTTTACAAAGAAAGTTTAAATGTCATAAATTTTATGTTAGAAAGTTTAAATGTTAATTTTTTATGTAGAAAGTTTAAATTTTTATATATGTTGATCATTCTATGTGCTTTATGTATAGAATATGTTCAACAATCGACTAGAAGAGTTCTCCAGTCAAATTTCAAGTGAAGGTGTCAATAGTTCTTCAGTGCCCATGTCATCTCAACTTCAGGTGAAAGTTCTAAGTTATTAATTTATATTTGATCTTATTTTCAAATTGAATTATTTTACTTTTATTAATTTGTGGTAATATTATTTATAGAGGTGTGAAAAGATATAGTAGGAAGATCGAAAAAGGGGTGGATTTTTGGACTTGGAAGTGAGGCTTCCTTTGTCTCGGGTCACTCATCTAGCGGACTTCCAAATAATCCGCCCTATGAAAGTGAAGAAATGAAGAGATTGAAAGAAGAAATGACAGTGGTGAAAGAATAATTGACAATGTATAGAGACAAAAATATGATGTTCAGATAAAAATTCACGGATATGGAGGTGATGATGCGACAGATGTTCATGCAGCAGCAGCAACAGAATATTTATACCCCATCACCACCCGTTCATCCTTATACATCACCATTTTGTCCGCCTACAAATCTCTCCTTCATGGCACCGGGCTCATATTTAACTTGGCCGGAGGTATCTCATGCACCATCCTTATATAGATCTCTTAATGAACAGCCACGAAGAAACATAGATGATGAGGATGATGATTGATTGACTTTTATGTATGAATATTTAGGCACATACTGCATTAAAAGTTGATTATATTTTGATAATTTAATATTTTTATATTGTTGAATTTATAATTTTTTGTTTCTTTAATGTTATATTTGGATTTTATGAAAGATTTGTTGTTTTATCATTTAATGGTCATAAATATCGTTAAGTGTGGTGGTGTTGGATTTATGAATATACTATTATTGATTATAGGTTTTTAATATTGAAAAAATGCTGTAAAATAACAAAAATTAAACATATTTTGCAACAGAAAAATTCTTCAAAAACTGCGTTTTGCGACGGAAAAATCCATCGCAAAAAATGACCAAAAAGCTAAACACTTGTGACAAACAAAAATCCATCGCAAAATAGCGACAGAATTTGCAACGGAAAATTCCATCCCAAAAATGCGACCGATTTTTTCATTGCAAATTATTGCGACGAAGTATTTTGCGACTGATTTGTTCTATCGCAAAATCCATCGCAAAACGGCGTATCAACTTCTAGACATATTTATTGAGAATACCACTTATTTTCATTATTTATTTTTATCAGATATATTTTATCCTCCCTACTATTGCATCAATGGAATTCAAATTCGACTTATATAACGTATGCGTTATCATCAAAACAACTAAAAATAGACATATAATTTGAAAAATATTTCTTAGATGTAAAAATGATAAACATATACATTTTTCACTTCTATATCTACCCTAATTATTATTTTTAGAGAAAATGTCCAACTATGAGCATGTTTTCATATTCAAAACTATAATTCATTTTTTTCACTTTTGACAATGGTGAAATAAAAAAGGAATTAAAAATAAAAACAAATTAAAGAGTCGTTATTGAAGCAAAGAGCCCTTTTGGCTAGCAACGCATTGAAAATATAAAAAAGATAACTTGTAGTTTCGACTTGTTGTTTTAAAACTAAGAATAAAAATTAGATTAATGCCCTAATTTTGTGGGCATTATTTGATTTCATCCTTTCGCATTTTAGGAAACCAAAATTTTATACACAAACTAAGATGGGTCAATCCATAAATTAGTTTGAGCAAAAACTTATTGTGTTCGTTTTTATGAACACCCACGTCCTTCTTCCATATATAAGTCGACAAGGTCGTTCTTCTATTTGCCCATCTAAGATTGATTAATTGTTAATATTCTAGTCTAGACAGGATTTCATTTTCATTCATTGTTTTGATGTTTTGTTTGGTGCTCTTTGATTTATTTTCTTCTCTGGTTTAAATACTCGATTATTGTTTTCAATATTACAGTTTAATTCAACAAATTTTATTTAACAACTAATCAAACAATTAAATAAAAATTGATGTCGCAAGTTATATCCTTATGCATATGAATATGGAGTATTTTAAAGGTTTCATAAGACAACATGCGTGTAATAACAATCAGAATGATTAAATTCTTTTTTTGATCAATTCTAAATATATGATCGTGACATAGAAAATTTGAAACCTTAATAAATATTTTAGCTATAAAACATTAGTAATTGGTCCATTGCATCCCAATATATTAGTTGGATTACTAACTGTAAGATAATAATATATTAATGGCACAAAACGTGTAAGCTTCCGTAGTTAATTAAGATAAAATCCGGAGTAATCCGTTCCCCCGGACTTTAATTGTTAAGGTCCACCTATTCTTGAGGTCAAATTAACTCTCCTGAGATGGACATCAAAAATATATGTGTGTCCAAGACATTCAAGGAAATTGTTTAGCAGAAAATGCCAAACATTTGGTAGGTTGATGTGGATACAATTCAGCCACTTTTGATGGTCGACTTTTTGTAATGGGCCGGTGAAAATAGGTGTTATGAAAATGGCATCAAAAAATTGAGAGTAATAAATGATAAAGAGATTTATGTAGTTCATTTAAATTTGGGCTCCTACATTTATGTTTATAGGTGGTAGAGTTTGATCATTGATCTATAAGAGGTACAATTGAAAGATTAGAGAGTATTCTCATTAGTTTTTGTCTAAGTGGTGCTCTAAATAATTGAGAAATACTCCTATTCATAGGAGTAAATGAGATCGAATAAGATCAGAATAAAGTTATTCCTAAAGATTGAATCAAATTCTAATCAAACTAAAATAATATGATCAATTAATTGAGAAACCAAATCCAATTAATTAATGAGTTTTGAGATACAACACAAAAAATCTTCACATTGGCTCAGAAGCCAATGTAACATAATAATACCTAAATAGAAGACATTAACATGCCCCTAAAGGCCCCTAAATTATGGAACAATATTCGTCATCATATTGATGAAATTACCATGAGATGCCACCACTTCAGCATCTCTACCATCAGATGAGACAGAGGGGTGGCAATTTGGGTGGTTCGGGTTGGGTTAAAATAAGAGTATAATATTAATTTCCTCAATCCAAACCCAACTCAAACTAATGATAACCTGAAAATGCTCAGTCCTAACCCAACCTGATAACAACATGAAATGTTCAACCAAGACAACCTGAAAATGCTCAACTCTAACTCAACCTGAATCATGTCAGGTCAAGTTTAGATCTACCCGATATTTATTAGCTCAACTCGCCAATTAAAATCCACCCAATCCAACCTACCAACCTGATTTAAAATACTTATTTCAAACATTGGTTTTAAGTTTTAGAAGTTTTTTGGTACTTTTTTTTTTAATTTTATATATTCTTATTTATTAGTAAATTAAAATAAGAGTAAGGAATTCTCATCATAAATTCACAAAGCAGCTTTCAAAAAAAAATTAATTGAACAACATAATATATTAATTTAGGATTTTTTTTCCTTTCATTTTGTAGTATCTATCAGCATTATAAAAATATTGAAATCATAAAATATCTTATTTTTTAAAAATTGCATACTTTTTTAAGTTTTATTCACCCACTCTCTTTAATTTTTGTATCTTTTGTATCAGTCAAATTGTCTCTTTTAACTTATTAAAATGACATTATTTTTTTTTTTTACTTTATATTGATTCAATTAAGAATCACATAAATCAATAAAAATATATCATCAAGGAAATAAGTAAACAAGTATTTTAATTGGACACATAATTTATTATAAAAACTTGCTTGAGTCTATTGAATTTTTCATAACCTTTCAATAGAAAGAATTATTGTCTATTTATATATTCAAAATCTTGCATTGTATAAGGGTTAAGAAAAATTTCTAAGACAATTCGGTAGTCAAAGCGGTGTTTTGTCAACTCTTTGCATGACAACTTTCATGTCCACTTGGATACTCAAAAATAACCAAATAAATAAGACCGAGAAATACCAAAGTAGTAATTTTGATATTACTAAAGTTAAAATTATCAAGTTTTATTTTATTATTTTATATTTTTAGTCCTAAAAAATTTTAATTTTATTTGTTTAATTCGAATTGGGTCGAGTTGGTTCATGTGGATTTGAATTGTCGTGTGACCCAAAATCAAATTTGTGGTTGTTCTTGTAACCTGAAATTGAACCCAACCCAACTCATTTTTTTCGTGTTCTTATTTGTGTTGATCTTATTAGACCCGAATCCAAAATTGATCGATCCAAACCCAATTTTTCATGTCGAATTCGTATCAAGTTATCATATTATGTTGAAAATTACCACCCCTAAAATGAGTTCCCCAAACTATCATATTAAAACTCTAAACTTATAATATCTCTTTAAGTATTTCAAATATCTAACAATCTGTCAATTCTTAGGATAATCCACAGATCGGCTCACCATGCTAATGTGTGACATGTCTGGTCTGCTATGCATCAATGTATGAAAACTATTTTCCAAAATATCCTCTCCACCTTTCCACAAACTCATAAGGGACAACAATTAGAATGGTGTAATTGAATATGGGCAATCACTTTCATGATGACTTTCTCATTAACTAGATTATAGACATTTTTTTTCCCTAGCCGTCTTGTCAAGAATATCATCCTCATTTTCCATCAAACTTTTCAAATCATATTTATGGACACCATCTCCAAGATCCAAGATCAAAGAACAATCACCCAGCTGGGCTATCATACCAATTTGTTATGAAAATAGTACCATGCAATTGAGAGTTATAATAAATCACACAATAATTCAGGTAGTTCAATTTACATCCATGGATCACATGTGGCAAGATTTTGATAACTAATCTAAAAGAAGTACAATCATGTAATTACATATCGAGTGTCTTTATAAGTTTCACCCAACTAATTTTGTTCAAATAATTGAGGAACACTTCTATTTATGAAGTGAATAGGATGGGAGAAGATTCAAAAGAAAGTCCCAAAATCAAACCAAATTAACATTTAATCAAAATTGGAAAACATCGATTTCAACTAATTAATTGATTGAGATATTGTTTGTTTCCTATTAGATATTCCCAAGAAAAGAATGGATGTCCACCCGATAAGGTCCCCATCTTTTCTCTATGCATTTGCATCATAATCACATGCCACATGCGACTTTGCCCAATTAAAAGGTAACCATATTGATAGTGAATGGTATCATCTAAAGGTCCTTTTAAATTTTCTTTTATTTTTTTTTCATATACATTTACAAAAGGTTTATATACATATGACATTGGAAAGGGTATGTAATCTTCCCATTTCAGTATCAAAATTTTGTTTTTTCAAATAATTTATTCTGCCCATTAATTTTAATAATTTTCACTTTAATTCAAAAACACAATAAAATTAATACGCAATACATTATAATAATACTTGACATAGTTTCAACCTCAATCGCCATAGAATCTAGCATGTTCTGGCCATTAAGCCAATTTAAAACTTTGTAAGGGGCAACTTAAAAATTTAGAAAAAAAATAAAAAGTAATGAGGAATCAAATAGTGAAAATAACTTATCAATGTCCCAATTGATATTTAGTTAGCGCAAGCCAGCTATAAAACATGTTCTATCGGCCCTACAAAACATTGCACAAGTCTCAAACGAATGTGAGATAGAAAACATCAAATCCCATTAATATATGACTTATGAAACGCCAGACAAAAGTGGGTTTGAAAATCTTTTCCGTGGCTTCCACTTTTCTATATTGAAGAAAGGGACTAATGCACTGAGTTTGAAAAAATAAGGGGCGATTGATTTTATTTTTTTGGAGATATTTTTATTTTTTAATAAAACAATGATAAAAAGTTAATTATAAGTGTGTTTTTGAAAATAAAATATTATCTAAATATTTTTTTTAAATAATAAAATGATTATATATAATTAAAAATGAATTATATTTGGATATTATAGTATTTTTGCATTAAAAGTCGTGTAAATATGAGTAGGAGAAAATGAAGTGTAAAAATAAAGAGAAAGTGTAATAGTATGTATGAAAAAATATGTAGAATGAAAATATATGTAAAAATATGAGAAAATTGATAATTTTTTATTTTATTTTGAGCAAAAAATGAAAAAGGCCAACGGGCACTTAGTTAAAATTCATTTCATCAGCAAGCTTAGGATTCTTCATTAATTTACCTACCAAAACAAGTGGCGACCACAACGGAACAAAAACTGTTGTAACTCAGGAGGATCTATTGCGAAAACAATGAAATAATAGTAAAGTAATTCGATGTAAAGTGACAACAAGATTTAACGTGGTTCGGTGATGTGCCTAATCCACCCGACAAAGAAAAGGAATTTTATTGATCTCAAATCAATGTGCAAGTACAAACTTGAATCCCACAAATCTCACGACAACACCTAACACCCTCGTTCTAAACTCCGTCTTGAGAGAATTACTCAAAAGTAGTAAAGAAGCCCTTGTGTTATATTCGTGATACTTTTCCCGAAAGAAAAAACTAATATTTATAGTCGAAAACCGAAACCTAAGGCCAATGGGATTGCGTCGCGCGCTGGGGTGCACAAAACTTGCGCCCCAGCGCACCTTTCTAACACAAGGGCAGAAACTTTGCGCTGGGGCGCAAAAAACTTGAGCCTCGGTGCAAAGTTACTGTTCACTACGCGCCGGGGCAAAAAAAACTTGCGCCGGGGCGCCCGATGCGTCTTTTTGCGCCCTTTTCTCCCTTGTACACGCCCTGGTGCATCTTACCTCGGGCCCCGGCGCGCGGCGTCCTTCCAACATGCGTCGGGGTGTGTTCTCGAGCCCATCTCGACCACTTTGCTTCGTTTCGCTCTATTTCTTCCGTTCCTTGTCAATTTTACCTCAAATTTCAAGGCAAAAACAACAATTCTCCACCTTGACTTGAAATTTCCATTCATCTTCTTTGTCCCTACCCCCAATAGGGCTTGTTATCTGAGTCTACAAACATTAATCAAATCCAAGCAATGCTCGAATTTGATTCCTGGAACAGCCTTAGTCAACATGTCTGCCGGATTATCCTTAGTCCCAACTTTGTCAACCAACACTTGGGACACCATATTCCGAACAAAGTGATACCTCACATCTATGTGCTTTGTTCTCTCATGAAATGCTTGATTCTTTGACAAGTGTATGGCACTTTGACTGTCACAAAATACCTTAGTGATCTCAGAAGTCATACCCATATCATCAATCAGCCCCTTTAGCCAAATGCCTTCTTTAATGCCTTCAACCAAAGCCATGTACTCAGATTCTGTTGTGGACAATGCAAATGATGACTGCAAAGTCGCCATCCAGCTAACCGTACAACTTGATACACAAAACACATAGCCCATCATGGACCTTCTGCTGTCCAAATCTCCTGCATAATCCGCATCCACATAGCCAATAATTCTTGTAGTAGAATTCGATTAACTATACCTCAAACATCTACCTGCAGAGCCTCTCAGATACCTCATGATTCATTTCACAGCCTGCCAATGAGTCTTTCCTAGCTTGTGCATATACCTGCTCACAACACTGACTGCATGTGAAATGTCTGGCCTAGTGCACACCATGGCGTAAAGCTACCCACTGCACTAGCATATGGCACATTTGACATGTGCTCCACCTCCTCCTCAGTACTTGGTGATAAATCTGATGAGAGCCTGAAATGAGCTGCAAGTGGCGTACTAACTGGCTTGGACTTATCGATCCCAAATCGCTCAAGTGCTTTCTCAATGTAATGTTGTTGAGACAAGTACAACAATCCTGCGTGTCTGTCCCGGATGATCTCCATACCCAAAATTTTCTTTGCACCGCCCAAATCCTTCATCTCAAATTCTTCACTTAGCTGAGCTTTTAATTGGTTGATCTCAGATATGTTTCTAGACGCAATCAACATATCATCAACGTACAACAGCAAATATACGAGAAGGCTATCACTACAAATTTTGTAATATACAGAACAATCAAATTTGTTTCTAGTATATCCTATCTTGGTAATAAAAGTATCAAACCTTTTATACCACTGCTTGGGAAACTGCTTCAGGCCATAAAATGACCTCTTCAAAAGACATGCTTGATTTTGTTTCCCGGGAACAATGAATCCTTCTGGTTGACTTATGTAGATTTGTTCCTCCAACTCACCATGCAAAAATGCTGTTTTCACATCCATTTGCTCCAGCTTCATATCAAATAAAGCAACCATGGCAAGTAGAACACGAATGGAAGTATGTTTTGCAACTGGGGAGAATACTTCATGAAAGTCAACTCCCTCTCTCTGAGTAAAACCCTTAGCAACCAATCGCGCCTTGTATCTAGCATCTTCAACACCAGGAATACTAGGGGTGAGCATCGGTCGGTTCGGTAAATTAACCAACCGAACCGATCGGTTAATTCACCGAAAATGTATAAAAAAATTTAACCGTTTACCGCACCGAAATTTTCGGTTAACCGGTAAAATTAATCGAAAAATTTCAGTTCGGTTTGGATAATTTACCAATTGACCAATCTTTATTTGATATTTTTTTTCAATATTATTATTCAACAATATAATATTATAGTTGAAACAAAAACTTAATTATTTCGATTCAAGTAAAAACAAGCAATCTAATTATTTTTAAAATCATAATAAAGAACTTTCAATACTATAGAACAAGTAACATGTATTAGTAAGTAATACACCTAAAAATTGTCATACCTTTTACCCCTGTTTAGCTAGCTTTTGAAGAACTTTTGAATATCTTCTAATTAGATTACAACAAGAAAAATCTAGAATTAAATGGACTCAATTCAAAAATTAAAATTTTATTTAACTGAGAATGTATTTGCATAAGTAGTTTTCTAGTAAACAATTCAAAAAGAATACAACCTGAACTTTATAAATCTAAAGCTACTTCTTATTATTTTTAGTTCACATATGCTTATTTCCATATTTATATAATTTATAAAGAAAAAATCGAGCAACCTACACAATGTTTGGGAATTTATAAAAATTCGGTTAAATCGGTTTTAACCGATTTTTTATGGAAAATTAACCGAACCGCACTGTTAACCGAAAATTTCTAAAAAATTAACCGTTAACCGAACCGAAAATTAACTGGACAAAACGGTTTGGTAAATTCGGTTTTGGTTCGGTCGGTTAATCGGTTTTTTCGGTTAATGGAGAATTTTGCTCACCCCTAAGGAATACCTTCCTTCTTCTTGTAGATCCATTTGCAACCTACAATCTTCTGCCCTTTGGGTACATCAACCAACTCCCATGTACTATTCTTGTGTAGAGACTCCATCTCTTCACTCATAGCAGCAACCCATTTATCAGGAGAAAATAAAAAAGGGACTTTGGTAACGGCCTGTTTGTTTTCATTTCCAAGCTTTATTTTCAGAAAAATGTGTACTTTCTCACAAATTTTTTCAGAAAAGTACACATTTTCTTCTCAAAACTCTTTCTAAACTGTAACACCCATAAAATTTAGAATTTTGGAAAAATCGAGACATAGAAATTAAGATTTTGGTTTATCAAATTTTAGGGCTCGAAATTAATTAAAAAGGACTTGATAGCAAAGATTTTGGAAGTTTTGGGGTCAATGTGGAATTAAGAAAGACTTGATTAGACTAACTTGAGAAGTCTTGGGGGTTTGCATGGAATAATTTTGGGTCAAAGGGCCTAATGTCATGCACCCACATTGTCTTGGGATCGAATTGAAGGCTATGGAATCCTTGGATGACTCAATTGGAAGTTGGGCAGAATTTAGGGGTCATTTTGAAAATTTTAGAAAGAGGTCCCTATAAATACCACACTTCACATTTCACCCCCATTCCTTCTTCTTCTTCTTCTTCCCGCGTCCAAACCCTTCTTCCATCTGCAATTTCTTTCTGGCAAGCCCCTTTCTCCAAACCCAACAAGTTATCTCCTTTCCCATACCCTCGGCAACCACCTGACACAACTGGCAGAGTTCTGAGCATAGGAGCACCGAAACTAAGAAGGTTGAAGAAACCCACCTCAGTGGTCCGAGCAGATGACTGTGGAGCAGTGGCGGAAAGGTGCTTCTGGGTAGTTTTTCTGAAAGCCCACAGCTAAAGGAACAAGGTAGTGCTACTGCATGTCTGATTCACATGGTGGTAGAGTTTGAAACTGGCGAGTTCTTCATGGTGGAGCAAGGAGCATTTCAAGACTTTGGGGCGGCGATTGAGGCTCTTTTCGGAGGAGAAACTAAAAACAGAGCTGGGCGTTGGAAAGCTCATAGTGAGAGGCTTCTCTAAGTGGTGGCATTAACGCGGCAATGGCAGAGAGACAGTTTTGCCTCCTCGACATGACGATTGCACTTATGTGCTTGGTTTGTGATTCCGGATATCCTATATCACTCTTGTGTTGGAAGTGGAATGATATTGAAATATATATGTATATTATACTATTTCTCCTACAAATCTTATAATATGTCAATTGAGGATGTGATATATGACGTTGGACATGTACCTCATGCTTGGATATATATATACACATACATATATGTACATGCACAGTGGGCCCGGATATATAATACTATGTGGTAACTTGGATTGATTAAAGTTTATTAAAGGATTAAACCCTAACTTGAGGATTTTATATATATTTGGGACCTAAGTACTAACATTGAGGATAATTTTGTTAAATGGACTGTTGTTAATTTAGGACGATGTATTGGGAATCATGAATCAAAGACTATAATTCATTCTATTATTGGGATCG
The DNA here is from genome assembly GCA_018894105.1 of Jacaranda mimosifolia. Lineage (NCBI taxonomy): Eukaryota > Viridiplantae > Streptophyta > Magnoliopsida > Lamiales > Bignoniaceae > Jacaranda > Jacaranda mimosifolia. Next base: position 4,327,525 of record CM032124.1, on the reverse strand, counting down.
AAATAATTTCGTAATTATTTCTGTAGTAATCGTCTTAATTAGCATACCTTGTACCGATAGATTTGGTCGGATCTTGATTAGTATATTAGTTGGTTAATTAGAGGTTTTGGAGATTGTTAATAGTTAATTATGCATATTAAGAATCAAAGGAGAATTGTAATGGTAAATACCCTTTTGTTTAGATGACGACAAAATGGATCCTGCCGACCAATAGGATTGCTGGTTGTGGTTGCTATATCTGAGAACTACAAAAGTGAGGGTCTACCATTCTAGCACTTCCTTTATTTATCTGATATTGTGGATTGACCCTTGTGAGGATTTTCTGTTTCTGTATCGTATTTTGTTTTGTTGAAATATGAGAATTGTTCTGTTTTGTTTAAATTTGAGAATTGTTGAGTTCTCGATTGATATTTGTTATCTGATTTGTACACCCCTGAGTAGGTTATTGTCTGTTATTGATTTCGAATTCTATCTGTTTTGGCACCAAAAACTCCTATATGTTATTTGTACCTATCTGTTATCTGTTCCATCTTGTTCTATTATCTTTTACCTTGTCGGCACAGATGTTATTTGTTATAGTTTTTAATTGGCCATGTTAGCTTATCCTTTCTATTTTGTTCTATTATTTGTTTCCTTGTCGGCATTTCTATATTGTTCTGAATTGTCAGTATTGTTATCTATTCGATCTGCTATCCGACTGTTTGTTATCTATTCGATCAGTTATTTGACTATATGTTATCTATCTGTATTGTTATTTTAGGACATTAATCCATGCTATGTAAGCATGGGATAAGCCGTAAGCCCTAGGACATTAATCCCTGTTGTGTGAGCATAGGATAAGCCATAAGCCCTAAATTTTGATTAAGTAGTGGGATGTTAATCCCAATTGTGTGCCTGGGATAAGCTGTAAGCCCTAGGACGTTAAGCCTTGCTAGGTGCATGGGATAATCTGTAAGCCTAAAACTTGTGATAAGGAAATCTAATCGACATGTTCTGTTTCATTTTTTGAATGTATTCGGATTGCTCATATTCTATTCATAGAGCAACAAGGTTATGAAAGTTTCTTGATCTAGATCGGGCCATTGTCTAAGCCGGATGAGCCGTTTGTATTTCCTCCTACACTGATTTGGTTGAGATGGACCATTCTTCCTGAACTGATCCGGCTAAGACGATCCCGGGTTATTCAAGCCAATAGCCACAACTCCTGAGCCACTTACTTCTAATAAACTTGGAATTCAAAATTTTGCCCGACTTTATTCTGATTGCTTAATTTGATCTATTTGTCTATTTGTATTAGATCCTCCTATAGTCTGATCTGGTTTGTCTGAATGGAATCTATCGGTAATCGCTTAATATGCTCTTGTTCTTATTGACTAACGATAATCTATTGAGTTGATTCTTCCTCAACTGATCTCTATAGTTACTATTACGATTATCCCTCACTAAGCCTTTGGACTTACCCCCTTGTATTACTTTGATTTTCTCAGACAGGGATAAGTGATGGATGCGGATTTCTGGTTTGAATTGGAAGAAAATTATCTGTTGTAATAAAGTAGGTGTTTAAATGTATATATATGGAATCATCTGAATATTTAGCTTGTACGTGAGACGTTGCGATAATATCATGTTGATGCTGATGACTTAAAGCATGTAAATGTGGCTAGATATAAGAAAGTGAATCCTGGTATTTACTTAATGATTTGATGAATCAATTAAGTTTGAAATTTTCGCTGCTTCTGATAAATTGGATTTTAGATTTGGTGGCATGTGTTTAGTATATTTACTATCTATTACGAGTTTGTTTAAGGTTTGTTTAAGTTGGAATCTGCTGCTATTTCTGATAAGTTCGAAATGTTTGATTATAGGTCTTTTGATTTGTATTTTGGGTTCAATTTAAGATTGAACTGAGTGGCACCTCAGCTTAGGTGCTGCCTTGAGTGGGGCGTGACATAAACCTATCATATCATCGTATTACAAATCAATCAAATTCAAATTTGATTTGACATAAAGTATCCACTATCATTTTCAAACTAATAAAATACACATATATTTTTAAAAAAATAAATCTTTTTAAACATAAAAAAATATAAATTAACCTGTGTTTCTATCCTATAATCTATTCTAATAATTACTTTCCAACATTTCATCCAAATACGTCTCAATTTTCATTTTCATTTCATAACTAACTTTCAACTTTTAGAAATGGCTGGAAATGAAAATGACCTTTGGAAATAAAACCAATCGACTAGTGCCCGTTTGGTTTTATTTTCAAAACCCCTTTTCATTTTCTACCGAAAATAAAACAGAAAACTATCAACTTCTTCCTATTTTCACAGACATTTTCATTCTCAGCATATTTTTCCAAACACGCTATTACAAACTCTCTCCATTTTCACACATTATTTTCTCCTACTTATATTTGCACAACTTTTAATACAAAAACACTACAATATCCAAATACAACTCATTTTCAACCATACATAATTAGTTCATTTTAAACAAAACATCCAAACAATATTTTATTTTCAAAATCATACTTATAACTAACTTTTCACTATTTCTTTTTACCAAAAAAATGAAAATACTTCTAGAAAACTAAACCAAACCAAACGACCCTTATATTAGAAGTTTTCAATCTCCCTATATTTGCGTAGGTGATTATATATTTTTAATTAATGAAAACCAAGACACACCAAAAGAATCGAATTCATATGATTTTGCTCTTTTTGATAAATATAATTTATTTTATTATTTTAAATGACCGTTATATTTTTTATAGAAGAATTTATTATTATTAACTTTTGACCCAAGAATCCAATGTAACCTAAACGACGTAGTAGAATCTTTCCTATTTCTTTTACTAATTGATTTATGTGGCAAACCAAATTCACCCTGCAATTGAAAAATAATAATTAGTTCCCTCTTGTTAACAAACTTACGTAATGAACATTAATAATTGGGTTTGTTTGCTAAGATTTTGACAACTAATGATTAATCATGTTTACAACGATTTTAAATTTATTTTACTTTCTTTACATTTTTAAATCCCTAATCCATCCTTCAGATCTTCTATTTCAATGATATTTTGTTTTCTATCTCAATTCATGTATTAATTTTTTAAATTCTTATTTCACTCGACAAGCTGGTAGGTAGTCCTATTTACAAAAATTATAAATCTATAATTCTTTATATTTTTAAATTATGACCATTATTTTAGATCCTCTATTGTGAGTGAGATTTTATTTTCTATTTCAATTTATATATAAATTTTCAAATCTCTATTCCATCATTTAAAATCCCCTGTTCTTACTAATATCTCATTTGCTATTCCACTTCATCAACACATGTAATTTACAATCAATTTTTTTTTTTTAATTCCCTATTAAAACATGTGTGAAATGTTAATGTTCTGCGGGTGAAAAATTCCCCATATCCATAAATCCCTACACTACTCCCTCATGCCAAGAAGTTAGAGGGATGTCATAGTTTAATCTGTTTCCAGATATCTTCGAATTCGCCAAGCAAAATTTTGGACTATTCATTTCCAATATATGATTTTTGAAATGCAAAACAAAAGTGGGTTTGAAAATCTTTTCCGTGGCTTCCACTTTTCTATATTGAAGAAAGGGACTAATGCGCTGAGTTTGAAAAGACCACATCAAACACAAAAAGTTATTTGCTATTCCTTGTCAGTGTGAAGGAATAGCAAATACATACTTTTTATATTGCATGTTTTTCTTTTCTAAATAACAAAGACTTTTAAATGAAGGATTTTGAAAAATTATAAATATATATATATATATACGAGAAAAGTTGAAAATTTTACTATTTTAAAGAAGGGCATCTATAATTAACCTTTGTTTAGACAGTACTTCCCAACACAGGTTAATTTTGCATAAAGTTAGCACACATTAATATATGTTATATACCACACCCAACAAATTTAATTGGACTTCAAAATTCTCTGTAATCCAGACAGACAAACGAACAAATTAACACTCCCACACTCACACAAAACAAAGATGGAGGATGCTGCTGTTGAATTCCTTCTGGAAAACCTAAAACAGCTACAGATCCATAAGGCCCATCTGATCTTCGACGTCAAAAATCAGATCCAAGTGCTTGAGAGCAATCTATGTTTGTTCAAAAGATTCCTCACTGACTCAAAAATTAGAAAACGAGACAGAGACGAGACCCTCAAAGAAGTGGTTGGGCAGATCATACGAGTCGTTTACGAAGCTGAAGATGCTGTCGAAGTTTTCGTGAGCCAGGCGGCCAACGAAGGGCACGAGAAATATTTCAAAAGGGGTTTTGATGCTCCGGCAGAACTTCTCAGTACTGTTGTCCAAGAGATTGAGTCAATAGGCGCAAAGGTCAGAGAAATATACGATCAGAAAAAGATATATTTTGACGAATCCAACACACGAGCGGGACAAGAGAAGTTTGAAAAAGAAATTAAGGTAAAAACCTAAGTAATATTACATCCCTTTCTTGGACATGTTTTGGTTTTAGGTCAAATCATATTTTTGATCATGTAAAAATCTTTGAAAAACTTTTTGCAATTCCTTTTTCAAAGTGTTTAGGTATTAAGATGGTGTGGACTTGAAATGTATCTGTTAGGTTTTTTAGTTTTACATGGTAACTAATTTTACTTAATTGTACGTACCCTTAATTCATAGATATTTCTTTTAGTGATGTATTTGCAAAATTAAAAATAGTGTTCATTCAATTTTTTCCCTAAAGATATATCCAAAATATTGTTGTTGAAGAATAAAATTTTCAATTATCTTTTTTGACTTGAAAATCATTAAAATTGTTTATACTGAATCTTATTATACCCAAAAAAAACATTCTAAAATTATTTTGCATAAAATCGAGAATTTTGGGTTGATATATCTCCTGCTAAATATCATATTCTCTTTTGTATTACTTCATATTTTTTAAAAATATCTCAAGACAGAGTTGTTTTTCTCGAAATCTGAACCTCTTTTGTAACTACTACACTAAAAAAAGTAAGGTGTTCGTTATGAAAGCTCGTTAAAAATTAATTTCGTAATTATCGTTGCAAGTTACAAATTTTGTAGTACATGTAATTTTTTTAAATAATAAACAACAAAAATTATTAGCTATAAAACATCAAAATGTATCCTTGTTCATTGGAACCTCAATATATTAGTTACGCATTATCCACAAAAAGAATAATTATTGATTGCAGATTAATTGTATTGAGGTTTAACAATGAGCATCTAGTTCGAATTTGGTTAGATCACTTTCATCTAAAATGTACGGAATTTTTAGATAAATTCTTCGCAGCTAACACCCTAGTTATTTTGTAGTGTCATCTCACTCAATAATTTCTTTTAAATTCAGAATTAGAAATTACTGAGTGCCCATATATTTGTGTATATATATATATATATATATAGAGAGAGAGAGAGAGAGAGTGTGAAGGATAGATGTACATAGATAGGTAGCTTTATCATATATGAACCAAAAATATTGGAACTTTAATTTTACATGTTATGTTTATCAATTGCAATGTATACAGACGCATATGCAAAATTAAGGGGAAAAGGAGTAATCTATGATATTAATTTGTGTTATCTTTCTTCTAAGCGTATTGCTTTATGATTGTTTATCATCAGGTTCCTACTGTAAGGAAATCCTACATCGTAGGTTTTGAAGATGAGACGAAACAATTATTAGATATTCTGACCGAAGAAACTCAGCAACTTGATGTTATTTCTATCGTTGGTATGGCTGGCATTGGCAAGACGACTTTGGCACAAATAATTTTTAATGATGCACGAATCAAATCCGAATTTCCCATTCGCCTATGGGTTGATGTCTCTTCAAATTTTAGAAAAAAGGATGTTTATCTGAGCATGCTTCGGGACTTGAGTTGGATGACGGAGGACATGTATGACAAGACTGAAGCAGAGATAGCACAAACATTGCGTGCATGTCTAGACAAAGATAAATTCTTGATTATCTTGGATGATATGTGGAACACACAAGTCTGGGATGATCTCCAAGATATCTTCGCAAAGAGCAACAACACGATCAGTAAAATATTGATAACCAGTCGTATGCTAGAGGTGGCAACGTATGCTAACCCTAATAGAGAACCCCATAAGTTGCGTTTTCGAGCCAACAATGAAAGCTGGGAACTTCTACTATTAGCAATATTTGGTAATTACAACTGCCCTCCAGAGTTGGTGGAACTCGCAAAATATATTACCAACCGATGCGCTGGTGTGCCCCTTATAGTAAAGTTGATTGGTGGAATTCTAGCTTCAATGAAAACGCGTGAGGGTTGGGAAAACGTTGCTCGAGCCCTGCAAATCTATGCTTACGATAGAGTTGAGATGGAAAATGTTGTTTCATTTTGTTACAAAATGTTACCGTGTTACTTGAGACCATGCTTTCTGTATATGGGTATGTTTCCAGAAGATTATGAGATCCCAATTCAGAGATTGATCCTCCTATGGATTGCAGAAGGCTTCATACAAAGAACTGTAGGGAGAAGCTTGGAGGAAACTGCAAGAGAGTATTTGAGGGACCTCGTTGATAGAAACTTGGTAATGACTGCCAAAGTTAGCCGCACTGGTAAAATTAAAACTTGCCGCGTGCATGACCTGATACGTGACTTTTGCATAAGTGAAGCTCAAAAGTACCTTTTCCATGAAATACAAGGATCATTTATTTCTTGGAGTAATTTTGATGCTGATCAGTACTTACGTAAGTACCGCCACATTTCAATTCATTCTCAAGTTGTGGGTTTCCTCTCATCACAGCCTTATGGTCCACGTGTCCGTACTCTTTTGCATTTCTTGAGAGAAGAAACCATCTTGTTACCGGAAAATGTTCAATCCATCCCAGATGCCTTCAAACTGCTCAGAGTTTTAGATGTGAAGCCCATCAGATTCACAAGATTCCCATTCTACTTGATCAAATTAGTTCATTTGAGGTACATCTGCCTTTCAAGCGATTTCAAGGTTCTTCCTGAAGCCATCTCCGAGATTTGGAACATACAAACTCTTATAGTTGACACAACTTCGCGTGTCCTGGAAATTAAAGCGGATATATGGAAGATGATTCATCTGAGGCATCTAGAAACCAATGCAGCAATTATTTTGAGAAAGGGTACTAGTACTAGTGCTAGTACTATGGTAGAAGGTGATCACAATAATCAAGGTGAAAAGATCCAAACACTTGCCAATGTATCACCTGAAAGTTGTGCGCAAGTGTTTGACAGGGCCAGTAACCTCAAGAAATTGGGCATCAGGGGGCGGTTAGACACGCTAATAACAGAGTACGAGGACGACGGCAAAGGTGGGTCTTCGAATACTCCATTTGATGGTTTGAGAAAATTAGGCCTCCTTGAAAAATTGAAACTGCTGAATGATGTGGGTGCTAGTAAGTTTTCTGGCCTTCCTCCACCCTACAAATTTCCACCTAAATTGATTAGTCTGACACTGTCATATACTTTTCTTGATTGGAAATATATGTCCATCCTTGGTATGTTGGAGAACCTTAAGGTACTCAAGTTGAAAAACAATGCATTCGTTGGAAAGTATTGGGAAATAGCTGACAGTGGTTTTCCTCAACTTGAAATCTTGCAAGTTGAATACACAAACTTAGTTGTCTGGAAAGCTTCAAGCAGTACTGATTTTCCTAAGCTTCAATACCTTGCACTCAAGAACTGTGAGCAACTCGAAGCACTTCCTTTGAGCCTTGCAGATGTATCAACCCTAAGGGAAATACACTTGTACCGTACTACCAAATCGGCTGCTGCTTCTGCCAAGGAAATTCAAGATTGCATAGGAATCCAGCTCTCTGTTTTTCCTCTTGGATATGAATGATGATACATCCCCCAAGTGATTTGCTTAAATGTTCAACCTTCAAGGTAGGCAAACATTAATTTTCATTTTATTGTACATTTAGAGTTTATCAACCTTTAATTGTCCCTCTTATTTATCTGTATGTTCTTAGTTTATCCAAGTGTTATCATCCAGAACCAAATAATCAAGTAGCAATTGCTATTTAAAGGACTACACTAATAAAAGATGATAGAATCAGAACACCGAAATTAAGAATCCCGTCAAATTTGAGAACCAACTAGAATATCAAATTTGAAACAAACTAGGACATCAAATTTTATGACCAAAATTTTGAGGCATGACGCGACATTAACACTATGTGTAGTTTAAGAATTTTAATGAGGGCAAAAAAAGTTAGGAAATAAAATAAAATTAAAGAAATATAAAATATTAAGTTTATTTAATTGTTAAAGAAAGGAAAAAAATAATAAGAAGAAGAGGAGTGATGGATGTGTTGAGAAGGAGAAAGCACAAACAGACTTATTCCTCATTTTCTTGAAAAAATTATGAGAATAATTTATTTTCTTCAAAAATATTATATTTTCTCCTAGGTTTCTTTTCTTTAGTGTTGTACTTACTAACTAAATAATTGAAATGTTTTACTTTATATATATATATATATATATATATATTTTTCATCAAAATCCTTGAATCAAGCATAGTGGAAAGTATAAAGGTAGTGGTTGCACAGAATGATTCAGCAAACCACTACTTTCTTGCCTTCTTGGAATCACCCAAAAACTATTTAAAGTGTTATTATAACTAGACCTTTTGTTCTTGTCCAATGAATACAGTAGCACGTCGCTGTGATGTTTCTTGCCAGAGTTTTATTTTTCCGTTCTGCTCGTAAGCACGTGTCGTGAGTACAAAAGATAAAACTCAACTAGGCAATTGTGAAATCATATTAACAGGCTGGAGTTGCCAATTTTGAATAATTAATCTGATGATGAGAGCCAAATATAAACCTAAGGATCATACCTAACCAGAGTTACAATTATTGATTAATTTCAGGCTCAAAGTTTTATATATCCTCAGAAATATTTTTAAATGGTTTTAATGTGCTGTAATTATTGCCCATTAGAAGTCAGCTGATGCACCACCAAATATGAAAAAGTACATATACATATATATATATATATAGATGGTTCGTGATGCAGCGGTATAACTCTTCATATAATATGAAAAGTTAAGAGTTTCAGTCCAAACACAATCCTGATATTATTTTTATACACGCACTGATGCACATATGCTGAGTATCTATTAGATTCAAAATTCGGCCATATATTTAGTATGTAAAACTTATGCCAATAAATGAAAAGTCACTAAACATATATAAATAAACATATATATATATACACATACATTAATTGTATTAAGCCGTGACTTTAATATAATGGTTTCACATTACATCAAATATTTAAAACGCATATATATAGCAAGCTTGTTGCAGTGCAATCGGATTCAGAAAATTACAATGCTTTCGCACTGACTATACATCAAGTATTTTAATTTCTATGCTTTCACACTCACTATACATCACATTGACTAGCTAGGAATAATAATGCGTTCTTAAATAAATTTATTAATCGCCGTCATACATCAGTGTTTATTGTTATTATAGATTGTTTACAAATTAAAACTCTAATGCATGGTTTATTAAAGGATTGATTACACTTATATTCCCTTTAACATATGAAAGTTATCAATTTCCTTCTCTAATTTCTTACTTACCAATATCGACCATATGATAATGTGCTATTATAAAACCCTCAACAGAAGTCAGTAATTGACCATTTTGCCCTCTTCTTAAAAATTAAAAATAATTAAATAATTGATTTATTAAATAATTATTTTATCCCAGGGTATCTTATTATATTAACTATTTTCTATATAATGTTTATATATTAATTGTGAATAGTCGTATTTTGTAATATGTTATATAATTGAAAGGATATTTTTTGTAATCACTACAAGAAAGCACCCTTTCACCAACAAAAAATTTGTGATGAATAGATTCCATTACAGATGAGAAATAATTATAATGGATTACTAATGAATTTTGAAAAATAGCAAAAATATGCATTATCTAGTAATGACACTTGTAACAAATTTGAAGAGTACTATTTTGTACTGGTATGAGGAGTCCATTACAATTTCAGGACTCCAAACACTGTGATCAAATAATTTTTTGATTGGTGATGGAAATTCCATCACACAATAAATACTATGACACACTATTTTTGTTACAAAACTAATCAGTGATGAAGCATATATTAATAGATTTGTTAAATAAATAGATCACAGAATCATATTTGTAACAAATTTTATTAAATTTGTGATGAATTTTTTCACTGGTGTCCGAGTGTCTTTATTGTAGTGAATATATTCATATTTAAATTTTAATTTCTGAAAAGTTAATATTTCAAATAAAAATATTATTTTCAACTTCGACCATCAAAGAGTGCTTAGGGCTCATTTGGTTTTATTTTCATTCTCATTTTCTATTTCCATCATTTCTAAAATTTGAAAAAATAGTTAGTAAAATGAGTTGAAAATGAATGCAACAATGTGTATTTGAATAAGAGGGCCTTGGGCTAAGCTTATGAAAAGATCTTATAAGCGCCTACATCATATAAGATATTTTTGGAGTTTATAAGATGTTAGATCTTTTTTAAAAATAAGTTGTTAAAGTATTTGGATAAAATAAGATCTTTGAGCTTATAAGATGTTAGTAATAACAATTTTGTAGTTAATATGATTAAAATTAAGCTAGCATGTTAAGATCTTCAAAATAAGTTAGGAACTCTTTACTTTTTTAAAAAAAAAATTATAAGCTTTTAATATCTTATTTTAAAAGCTTATAAGCTCTTTTTTTAAAAAATTTACTAAATATATTTTGTCATCTTATAAACTCTCAAGTATCTTATAAGATATTTTGAAGAGCTTATAAGCTCACCCAAACACCCTCTAAGTTGTTGGAAAATTAATGATTATAGGTTTTAAGTGGAGAGAGATAGTGATAATAAAATAGAGATGGATAATATATAAGTTATTGGGAGAAGATATATAAATTATTGGAGAATGTATTTTGAAAATAAAAATGAAAATGATATTGGGTGAAAATATGTAAAAGTTATGTGTTTCAAGTTCACGCAAGTAACAATGTGAGAGACTATGAATTGAAACTCGGTTTTCCAAGGTGAAAGTAAGAGATTGATCAATCAAGAGAGGCACAGCGAAACAAAATGGTGTATAGTAGTACTATAGATAGACATTGTCTGGAAGTCCTTCTTTAACTCATGAGAACGTAAGAGCATATTTTAGATAATCAAGGGATTGAAGCTTTCTTTCCAAATAGACTAGGAAGAGACTGAAAATCCTCATTTCCAAACCTTATTTTTATATTTTTTACTATTTAAAAATTGAAATACATAACTTTTTACATATTTTTACCTGACATTATTTTCATTTTTATTTTTAAAACATATTCTCCAATAACGTATATATCTTCTCTCAATAACCTTATATCTTCTTTCTCTATTCCATTATTTCTATCTCTCTCCACTTACAACTTATTAAAACTAACATAATCATTACATTTCCAAATATTTCAACCAAACACATTTTTATTTTCATATCACATCACATAATTAATTTCTACCAATTTTTAAAATGCTGAAAACTGAAAATGAGAATGAAAATGAATCCAAAAGAGGTCTTAGATCTTTACGAGGAGTTCTTAAAATAAAGTAAATCTCAATTTTGTTATGTTATCAAAGAAATATACGATCAGAAAAGGATATATTTTGCCGAATCTGACACACAAACGGACAAAAAGAATTTAGAAGAAGAAATTGAGGTAAACTAATATTTTTGTTACATCAGTTCTTGGAGCTCTAGCCAGATCGGGTCATTTTTCATGACCGCCACGACCACGGCAGCCGTTCTTTTCCTTTTTGCATTTCTCACGGCTCTCGACAGCCATTGCCGGCAGAAGTTTTTCGCTGCCAATATGGCGATGTCAGCCAAATAAAGCTGCTGGCAGACAGCTTGAGCGGAAGTCAAAAAGTGGCCAAAAAGAGCTGTCTGCCATGGCTAGGCAGCCGGTTTTGCTGCCGCGCGTGGCAATGGGGGTGGGGTGGGGTACGTAGGTTATGTATATATTTGTGTATATGTACATATGATATTATATACATAATAATATATATATGGATATATATTTTTCATAAGAATATAAATGTATATAAATATATTTTAGGTTGTTGATTTTCGAAAACATCCAATTACAGATAAATCAGAATATAATAGTTTTTTATGTTTTAAAAAAAATAATAATTAGTAAAAAAAACCATATTCAGATACACACGCGCACATGAAATACAACAGTGCCCTAAAGAGTGCTTGCTGCATGACTTCCAAAAATGGAAGGAATTTTTTTTCTTTTGTATTATTTTTAGAAAGTGGAATGATAGGCCTATCTCATACATCATAGGAGCAAATTACAATTTTCTTGTTTATGAACAGTTGTTTGTTTGTGAGATTTGTTTTGTAATTTTTGGAATAATATGTTTATAATTTTAAAAAATATCATATAGATGGATGATATGGGTGTTTTAATATGATCATAATTTAATTTGTAAAAAATTGAAGTTATTTAATTTAATTAATTAAGTAAAATAAAGAATTTGAGTTGGTAGTTTTGGTGGTAATAATTTTTATTTTCAAAACTTATAGAGAAACTTAATTAAATAAAAAAATATAGCTATCTATTTAAATAAAATTAGATTACTTAAAATTACAATTTAATAAAAATCACATGAATATATAAATAGTTAAAGTTAACTATTTACATATATTTTCCTATTACATTTCAATCAGTGTATTTCTATTTCTGGCAGCATTAATTTTTATGAAAGATTAAATAATAATATAATTGCCTAATTATAATTATTAAATTATACAATTTTATATATTAATAATTTAAATTTGTATGATTTGACATACCGATTAATATTACTTTCGTTATGTGATATATATAATTATTTATTTATTTACATTTATTTTTTGTATTACCTTTGATTTAATGCTTTTTTTATTCATGTTAATGATATTTTGTATTGAAGATACTAATATAATAGTATTACATATTTATAATATTTGTTAGTTGGATGACTACAAATGATAATTTAAAGTGTACAAAATTATACATTAATATAAATGTAAAACCCTCAAACATATAAAACATATTATTTGAAATAAGTACTTTTTGTATGTCCCATTAGATATTCAATAGGAATAGGTCCTAGATGGAATAATTATGATGTAGAATGGGAATCTATTCCCATTTTTTTAATACCTGTTCTGCTAGTTTTCTCCATCTCTTTAGGAGAAATTTGATGAAAAGGGCGACATAGTCATGAAGTGAAGATGGGAAGTTCTTAAGCAAAGCTGTAAGAAATGAGGCACTCCTCCTCACAATCAATCACATGCTTCATCGTTTTTACACTTATATGAAGTCGCAGTTTCACAAAATGATCTCACAATCAAGCTCCGTCTTTAATTTTACATGTTATGTTTACTAATTGCAACGTATAAATTATGGTGCCTATATGTTTAATATTAAATTGTGTTATCTTTCTTCCAAGCACATTGATTTACAGTTGTTTATCATCAGGTTCCCAGTGTGAGGAAAGACTATGTTGTGGGTTTGGAAGCTGATACTGTACGATTAATAGATATTCTGACTACAGAAACTGAGCAACTTGATCTCATCCCCATCATTGGTATGGCTGGTATTGGCAAAACAACTTTGGTACGGAAGATTTTTAATGATGTGCTAATCAAATTTGAATTCCCCATTCGTCTATGGGTGGACGTCTCTTCAGATTTTAGGAAAAAGGATGTTTATCTGACCGTGCTTCGAGACTTGAGTTGGATGACGGAAGACATGTATGACAAGACTGAAGCAGAGATAGCACAAACACTTTGCGCACTTCTACAAAGAGAGAGATTCTTGATTATCTTTGATGATATGTGGAACACACAAGTTTGGGATGATCTCCAAGATATCTTTCCAAAGAGCAACACTCGAAATAGCAAAATATTGATAACCAGTCGTATGCATGATGTGGCTATGTATACACAACGAAATAGACCATCCTACCAGTTGGATTTCCAAAATCTGGAAAACAGTTGGAAACTATTCAACTTAGTAGTATTTGGTAAGCATGAGTGCCCTCATCTAGAGTTGGAGCATCTCGGAAGACGGATTGTGAAACAATGTGTCGATGTGCCGCTTATAATAAAGTTAATTGGTGGAATTCTAGCAAAAGAAGCTTCAATGAGTAAAACGCGCTGGGCTTGGGAAAAAGTTGCTAGAGCCCTGCAAATCTATGGTTATGGTAGAATTGAGATGGAAAATGTTGTTTCATTTTGTTACAACATGTTACTGTATTACCTGAGACCATGCTTTTTATATTTAGGAATGTTTCCCGAAGACTTTGACATCTCAGTTAAGAGATTGATCCTCCTGTAGATTACAGAAGGCTTAATACAACAAGAAAGTCCAGGGAGAAGCTTGGAAGAAACTGGAGAGGAGTATTTGGAGGACCTTATTGATAGAAACCTAGTAATGATTAACAAAGTTAGTCACATCGGTAGAATTAAAACTTGCCGCGTGCATGACTTGATACGTGACTTCTGCATAAGTGAAGCTCAAAAGTACTTTTTCCATGAAATACAAAGATCATTGATTTCTTCAAGTAATTCTGATGCTGATCAATACTTAAGTAAGTACCGCCACATTTCAATTCATTCTCAAGTTGTGAATTTTCTCTCATCACAACCTTATGATCCGCATGTTTGTGCTCTTTTGCATTTCTTGAGAGAAGAAACCATCTTATTGCCAGAAAATGTTGCATCCATCCCAAATGCCTTCAAACTACTCGGAATTTTAGATGTGAAGCCCATCAGATTCACTAGATTCCCATTCTACTTGACCCAATTAGTTCATTTGAGGTACATTTGCCTTCTAGTGATTTCAAGGTTCTTCCTGAAGCCATCTCCAAGATGTGGAACATACAAACTCTCATAATTGACACGACTTTGTGTCTTGGAAATCAAAGCAGATATGTGGAAGATGATTCATCTGAGGCATCTGGAAACCAATGCATCAATTATTTTGAGAAAGAGTACTAAGGTAAAAGGTGATCACAATAATCAAGGTGAAAAGATCCAAACATTTGCCAATATATCACCTAAAAATTGCACACAAGTGTTTGAAAGGGGCAGTAACCTCAAGGAGTTGGGCATCAGGGGGCAATTAGCCATGCTAATAACAAGGGAGGACAACGACAGTAATGGTGAATCATCTTCAAGTACTCCATTTGATGGTTTGAGGAAATTAGGCCACCTTGAAAAATTGAAACTACTGAATGATGTGGGTGCTAGTAAGTTATCTGGCCTACCTCCACCCTACAAATTTCCACCCAAACTGATGAGTCTAATGCTGTCATGTACTTTTCTTAATTGGAAATATATGTCCATCCTCGGTATGTTGGAGAACCTTAAGGTACTCAAGTTGAAAAACAATGCATTCATCGGAAAGTATTGGGAAACAGCTGACAGTGGTTTTCCTCAACTTGAAGTGTTGCAAGTTGAATACACAAACTTAGTTGTCTGGAAAGCTTCAAGCAGTACTCATTTTCCTAAGCTTCAATACATTGCACTTAGGAACTGTGAGCAACTCGAAGCACTTCCTTTGAGCCTTGCAAATGTATCAACCCTCAAGGAAATACACTTGTACAGTACTACCAAAGCGGTCGCTGCTTCTGCCAAGGATATTCAAGAATATGGAATAGGACTCCAGCTATCTGTGTTTCCTCTTGAATATGAATGATGATATATCCCACAAGTGATTTGCTTAAATGTGTAACGTTCAAAGGTAGGCAAGCATTAATTTTCATTTGATTGTGCATTTAGAATTTAACAACCTTTAATTGTCCCTCTTATTTTTCTCTATGTTAGTTTATCTAGGTGTTATCATCTAGAACTGAATAATCAAGAAGCAGCTGCTATTTAAAGGACTACACTATTAAAAGATGATAGAATCAAAGCACTGAAATTAATAATCTCCTCAAAATTGAGAACCAACTAGAATATCAAATTTGAAACAAACTAGAACATCAAATTTTATGACCAAAATTTTGAGGCATAACACAACATTAACCAACATTAACACTACGTGTAGTTTAAGAATTTTAATGAGGAAAAAAAATGTTGGGGAAAATAAAAATAAAATCAAAGAAATATAAAATATCAAGCTTATTTGGTTATTAAAAAAAACAATGAAAAAAAGAATGAAAAGAAAATGGGTGATGAATACATTTGGGAAGGAGAAAGTTCAACTAAGCTTTTTTTCTTATTTTCCTCACAAAATTATGAAAAAAATTCATTTTTCTCGTTAAAATCCTTCAATCAAGCATAGTGTGAGGTAGTGGCTTGGAACAGTTTTATATATTCTGCTGACAAAATGATTCAGCAAACCACTACTTTTTTGTAATCACTCAAAAAACTATTTGAAGTGCTATTATCACAAGACGTTTTGTTTTTCTCCATACGCAATGCACGCAATAGCACGTCCCTGGGAAGTTTCTTGCCAAAGTTTTCTCTTTCCATTCTGCTCGTAAGCACTTGTCGTGAGTAAAAGAGATAAGACTCAACTTGGGAATTGTTAAATCATATTAACAGGCTGGGAGTTGCCAATTTTGACTAATCAATCTAATCATGAGAGCCAAATATAAACCCAAGGATCATGCCTGACCAGGGTTAGAATTATTGATCGATTTCAGGCACAAAGAGTTGTATATCCTCAGGAATTTTTTTAAATGGTTTGATTGGACGATAAATTCAAAGTTAAGAACACTACTTAAGAATTAGCAACTTGCAACTATGAGGGTGTTTGGCTAAGTTTATTTTAAATATCTTATAAGTTCCTACGTCTTATAAGATGTTTTTAGAACTTATAAAATGTTAGATTTTATTTTTAAAATAAGTTATTGAAGTGTTTGGATAAAATAAGATATTGAAACTTATAAGATATTAATTATGACAATTTTGTAATTAAAATGGTTAAAAATAAAGGAGTTTGTTAAGACTTTAAAAATAAGTTAGGGTCTCTTTATTTTTTTTAAAAGAGTTTATAAACTCCTAACATCTTATTTTGGGATCTTATAAGCTCTTTTTTAAAAAAATTTATCAAAATTTTTTTATCAACTTATAAGTTTTTAAACATCTTATAAAATATTTTGAGGAGCTTATAAGCTCACCCAAACACCCTCTGTATCATATCCATATTAATGTGCTATAATTAGTGCCCATTAGAAGTCACCTGATGCACCACCCAAATATGAAAAGTACGTGGGTATATATAATTTATTTATATACATACACATCAAGTGTCTACTCAGAAGTTCGAAATCCTAATCTTACACTTTTTATGTGAGATTTATATCATTGAACCAAATATCTTATATACATATATATACACACATTAAATTAATTAATTATATTAAGCCTTGACTTTGATGGCACTTTCACATTACATCAAATATTTAAAACGCATATATATAGCAAGCTTGTTGCAGTGCAACCGGATTAAGAAAATTATAATGCTTTCGCACTGACTATACATCAAGTATTTTAATTTCTACGCTTTCACACTGACTATACATCACATTGACTAGCTAGGAATAATATTGCTTTCTTAAATAAATTTATTAATCGCCGTCATACATCAGTGTTTATTGTTATTATAGATTGTTTACAAATTAAAACTCTAATGCATGGTTTATTAAAGGATTAATTACACTTATATTCCCTTTAAAATCGGAATTCTCTAACTTCATAATTACCAAAATCTACCATATGAAAATGTGCTATTAAAAAACCCTCAACAGAAGTCATAAATTGATTATTTTGCCATCATCGTAAAAATTAAAAATAATTAAATAATTGATTTATTTATAAATAGCTACTCTATCCCTAGGTATCTTAATAATGTGTGTATATATATATTAATTGTGAAGAGGCGTATTAGTAATATTTTATATAATTGAAGGGATATTTTTTGTAATCACTACAAGAAAGCACTCTTTTACTAACAAAAAATTTGTGATGAATAGATTCCACTAAAGATGAGAGACAATTGAAATGAATTTTTTATGGATTACTAATGAATTTAAGAAAATAGCAAAAATATACATTAGCCAGTAATAACACTTATGACGAATATGAAGGGTACCTTTTACCGGTATGAAGTGTCCATTATAACAAATTTTATAACTCTAAACATTGTGATCAAATAATTTTTTAATTGGTGATGGAAATTTCATCACAAAATTAATACTGTAACGCATTTTATTTTCGTCACACAACTAACTAATGACGAAGCATATATTAATAGATTTATAAAATAAATAGATCACATAATCATATTTGTGACAAATCTTATTTGTGATGAATTTTTCTATTGTTGTCCGGATGTTTTCTTATAGTGAATATATGCATATTTAAGTTTTATTTGCTAAAAACTTAGGGGTAGTTTGGTTATGTTTTTTTTCATTTTCAACTGTTTCTACTATTTGAAAATGAAATGAATCATCAATAACTTATCATTATTTTTGTCAATATTTCAACTCATTTTCATTTCAAAATATATTTTTCAATAACCTATATATTTTTGCTCCATAACCCATATAGCTTCTCTTTCTTATTCATTATTATTATCTCTCTTCTCTTACAACCTACTAAATCCTATATAATCATTATTTTCCCAACATATTATCCAAATACAAATTTATTTTTAATTCATTTGCTCGAACTAACTTTTCAAAATTTAAAAATATTAAAAATAAAAACATAACCAAACTCCATATTAATATTTCAAATACAAATATTATTTTCACCTTCAACCATAAACTTTTAATTGACAATCTCCTTCACTCCCTCTGTCACTGTCCATACCCTCACTGTCTATCTCCCCACCTCTTCCGTTCTTTGTCCATTCTCTCTTCGGCCTTCTCTCTCCTTTTGATTCAACATCACTCTAATTTCTCTTTTACTGCTCTTTATTCTCTGTTGTCTAAGCTTTTCCTTTTTTCCCTCTCTCCTCTCTATTATTCTTTTTCGTCTTACTCATCACATCATCTCTTTTTCTCTGTTAGTCTCCCATCCTTTTGAAATATTCTCCATTGATACCTTTAAAAAAATAAATAAATAAATAACTCGTGGCTGATAAAGGAAAAATGAAACTATTTGAAAAGTAGAAAATGGAAAAGAAACGAAAACAAATAAAAATTTTCATCTTTTATATGAAAATTTAAATCTAATTATTTTTTGAAAGAGTCACTTTTTAAATATTCCATGCCCAGCACAGGTTTTGCCTAGAGACAGCGCATAAAAGTATGCTTTACACCCACCAAGAATTGGACTCCAAAACCTTGTGATTCTCTGTAATTCAGACACCCACACCCACACACACTCACACAACACGCGCAATGGAGGATGCGGCTCAGCTGCTGTAGAATTCCTTCTGGACAACCTAAAACAGCTTCAGAAGCTCCATAAGGCCCATTTGGCAAAATGGTTTTTGGGTAGTGTGGTCGGAGAATGTTATGGTTGTTTATTTGTATTTTGGGTGGTGAGTGGAGAATGTTTAGAGAGAAAATTATTTATTTGATTGTGGTTTGGGAGGGTACAAGATTTTATATCAATAACCTTTTTGTTGGGGTTGGTTGGGAAAAATTGATATTTTAAAATTATTTATGTATGTTTAAATATAGATTAGGTAGGGGACAAAAAATGAAAGAATTATAGCTCATTTGTTTTTATTTTCATTTGGGAATGAAATTGAAAACAAACACTTTCTCATAATTTTTTTTTTTTAAACAAAAGTACACATTTTTCTTCTAAATCCTTTTTCTAAATCTACTATATCATTTTATTATCACATTAATCAAACTCAAATTTAAGCTGACATAAAGTATCCAGGATCATTTTTAAATTAATAAAATACATATATATTTTAAAAAGGTAAATCTTTTTAAATATAAAAAAAATATAAATTAACCTATTTTTCAATTCTATAACGTATTCTAACTATTACTTTTCAACATTTTATCCAAAAACATTTTAATTTCCATTTCATCACTAATTTTTCAACTTTTGGAAATGCATGAAAATTGAAAATGCCTTTGGAAATAAAACTAAACGGACTATTAGACATCGCGGAATGAGTAGGAAATGAATTAGGAGGATATTTTGGGTCTTTCTGGATGTGTAATTGTGAGAGTGGGGTTGGGGTTGGGGTTGGAAAATATGTATGATTTGTTTATTTATATTTTGGAGGTTAAAAAATGAAGTGAGAATATGTAATCAAATATAGCCTAGAATTTTAAGTTGACCATACAACTTTGGGTAAATATTACTTATCAAAATAAAAAAAATAAAAAAGCCGTCCTGTAAATATTATAGTCCCTATTCCAAATGTATTAAGTACTTCATTTATTTTTTTCCAAGATATCCCAAAATAGAGTTGTTTTTCTTAAAATCTGGACCTTTTTTCATAAATATAAATCATGTCAGTTACATGTCTTCTTAAATTAGAAACTACAAAATATTCAGTACCCCCAGGCCCCATCTGTAGAGAGTGATAGCTAGATATATAGATAGATATATGAGCCAAAAAAATGGAAACTTTAGGATTAATTATTGCTTGTAAGATTTTTTTTTTTTTTTTTCATTTTTATTTTCCTAAGACAAGAGGATTTTTTTTTAATAAGAGTCGAGACATGCAGTTTTCCAGAGAAATGAGAGTGAGAGTTGGATATGTGATTGGTTGTGGAAAATAATATATATAATGATAGTGTTTATTTGGATGATGTGATGTAAGGTTGGGATTGATTTTGGGATTTTTGTAATATATTTATGAGAAATAGTTTGTTTGTGAGTTGTAGTTTTTGAAAAAGTTAGTTTGGAATTAAAAAAATATCATTTAAATAGATGATATGAATATTTTATTTGAATATGATTAACAAAAATCAATTAAATAAAAAAATTATAATTATTACTTAAAGTGACCATATGAATTTATAAAATTAGACTACTTAAAATTGCAGTTTAATAAAAATCCTGTGTATAAATAAATAATTAAATTAACTATTTACATATATTATCCCGTTACATGCCAACTAGTGTATTTATATTTCTGGTCGTGTTAGTTTTTAGTGAAGTAAAATAATAATATACTTGCCTAATTCTATTTATTTAAATTATACGACGTTATATAATAATAATTTAAATGTAAATGAAATTACATACTAAATATTACCTTTGTGATATATAATGTATATATATAATTAATTAATTATTTGCATTTACTTTTGTATTACCTTTGGTTTAGTGTATTTTACTTTTAATGATTTTTTGTTTGAAGATAATAATTAATTGATAAGATTACATATTTATAGTTTTTTAGTTGGATGTCTACAAATGAATAATTTAACGTGTATGAAATTATGCACTAAGATAAATGTAAAAACCTTCTAACAAATCAAATATTATTTGAAACAAGTACTTTTTATATGTCCCATTAGATAATCAATATCAATAGGTCCTAGATCAGAATGAAAATCCATTCCCCTTTTTTTTTTTTAAATATTTGTTCTGCAGGTTTTCTCCATATCTTCAGGAGAAATTTGATGAAAAGAGTGACATAGCCATAGGGTGAAGATGGGAAGTCCCAAGCAAAGCTCTAAGGAATGAGACACTTCTTGCATCTAGAATTCCTTATTCTATTTCTTATTCCATTGCATAAATACATTATATGTGTATTAAATATTTCTTCTATAAAAATAACTAATTGAGAAAAAGATATACTTGGAATGAATACAGTAAATAACAATATGATATAGTATATGAAATAAAATAGAGAATTCAAAGTGTCAATCACATACTTCATCATTTTTATACTTATATAGAGTCATAGTTTCAAAAGATGACCTCAGAAGTAAGCACCACCTTTAATTTTACATCTTATGTTTACTAATTGCAATGAATAAGTTAAGGTGATTGTGAAAAATTATGGAGGAAAAAGAACCTATTAATATTAACTTTTGCTATCTTTCTCTCAAGCACATTTATTTGCGGTTGTTTATCATTAGGTCCCTGTGAGAGGGAAGACTACGTTGTAGGTTTGGGAGAAGATGCTCAACAATTAATATATATTCTTAGGGGTGTTCAAATCCAATCCAATCCAAAAAAAAACCGACGAACCGATCCAAAAAATCGAAAACCGATCAAAACCGAACTTTTTTGGATTGAATTGGATTTGTTTTCTTAAAACCGATTGGATTGGATCGGTTTTCAGTTTTAATCTAAAAAACCGATCCAATCCAAACCGAACCAAAATTTATATACTAATAATATAAAAAATATATATCTTAATTGTAAAATACACAAATAAATTAAAATAAAATAAACTTAGGATTTTTTCACTTTCAAAAATCAAATATATAGGGATAATTATTGTGGACTTATAACTTTATAGTTGTGTGTTCTTACATAATTTAACTTAATTCCACAAGATTAGTGTGATATGATAGTTAAATAAAATTTACAAATTGATTAATTAAATTAGTTTACTTATAAATAGTAATTTGTCAAATATTTCAATTAAATATTTAAATTGAAAAATCGATTAACCGATCCAATCCAAACAGATTTAAAATGGATTGGATTGGATTTACAATAAAAGTCCAACCGATCCAAACCGATCCAATATACATTATATAGTTTGGATCGGTTGGCTTTTGTTCCAAAACCAATCCAAACCGAACCGCGAACACCCCTATATATTCTGAAAAAAATTGAGCAACCTGATGTCATCATTGGTATGGCTGGCATTGGCAAGACAACTCCAGCACGATTTTTAATGATGCACGAGTCAAATCTAAATTCCCCATTCGTCTATGGGTTAATGTCTCTTCACATTTCAGGAAAAAGGATGTTTATCTGACCATGCTTCAATACTTGAGTTGGATGACGGAAGACATGTATAACAAGACTGATGGAGAAGTAGCATAGCACAAACACTTTGTGCAATTCTACAAAGAGAGAGATTATTGATTGTCTTTGATGATATGTGGAATACACAAGTCTGGGATGATCTCCAAGATATCTTTCCAAAGAGCAACACTCGAAAAAGCAAAATATTGATAACCAGTAGTATGCATGATGTGGCTATGTATACACACCGTAATAGAGCATCCTACGAGTTGGCTTTCCAAAATATGGAGGGAAGTTGGATCCTATGCAACTTAGCAGTATTTGGCAAGCACAAGTGCTCTCATCCAGAGCAAGAGCATCTTGGAAAACATATTGTTAAGCAATGTGCCGGTGTGCCGCTTATAATAATTGGTGGAATTTTGGCAAAAAAAGCTTCAATGAGTGAAATGCATGAAAGATGGGCTAAAGTTGTTGAAGTCCTGGAAACTAATGCTTACAATAGAGTTGAGATGGAAAATGTTGTTTCATTTTGTTACAACATGTTACCGTATTACCTGAGACCATGGTTTCTATATTTGGGAATGTTTCCCGAAGACTTTGACATCCCAATTCATAGATTGATCCTCTTGTGGATTGCCCAAGGCTTCATACAACAAAAGATTCCAGGGAGAAGCTTGGAAGAAATTGAAGAGGAGTATCTCAAGGACCTTATTGATAGAAACTTGGTAATGAGAACAAAGTTAGTCGCCATTAGAATTAAAACTTGCTACATGTACTACTTGATACGTGGCACTGCATAAGTGAAGCTCAAAACTATTTTTTTTCTGTGAAATAAAAGGATTATTGATTTCTTTGAGTGATTCTGGTAACTCTGGTGATGATGATTGTTGGGAGATATACACGATAATAAATATCGCAGCGGATTAGTAGGATCAAATCTCCCTCTTTGTGCTAACGTAATAGGAAGAAAAATAACAAATAGAAATAACTCAAGAATGTGTAGGAGTAGAAATATAGACACAAATAAAATGAACTTCCACTATAAAAATAATGGGCAATACAAAAATTCTTTTCTAGCTGAACTAGAGGCTAATACAAAATTCCTTACTTCAAGAAATAAATTTTGTGGCACTTTCCTCACAAAATTGCACACAATTTTGTTGCTATCACTTCTCACAATTTAAAATAAATTGTGGCTAACTCTTCACAATTTTATAACAAAATTGTGGCTCTCTTATGCTATATTCTCTTGTCCTATCTCTCTCTCTCTACCATTGTTCTTAATGCATACTACACACACACACACACACACACACACACACATATATATATAGACATCAAAGTATGACGGTGTAAAAAGTCAAGATGAACTTCACTTTTCCATCCTTATCTCTAAGTAGAGGAAGTCGAGATGAACTTTACTTCTCCATCCTTATCTCTTAGTTTAGGAAGTCAAGATGAACTTTACTTCTCCATCCTTATCTCTTACAATAAGAAGTCAAGATGAACTTACTTCTCCATCCTTATCTCCTGGAGAAAAAAATAAACTTAGCTTCTTCATCCTTAACCTCAGTTTAATAATAATAATAATTGAGCATGATATCTCAACAATTCTCCCCCTGGCGCACTTGTTATCCCGGCAATTGATCGAAAAAATTCAAACTTTTCTCTTGGTACAATTTTCGTCATCATATCCGATCCATTATCATTAGTAAGAATCTTCTCAAGGTGTAACAAATTATGTTCCAATGCATCCCTGATCCAATAATATCTCTTATCAATATGTTTGGATCGCGAATGAAAAGAAGAGTTCTTGGCAAGATGCACTGCACTTTGACTATCACAAAATACCTCATATTTATCTTGATAAAGACCAAGTTCCTGGAGAAAATCCTTCATCCATAACATTTCCTTGCAAGCTTCCATTGCAGCAATAAACTCAGCTTCTTTGGTAGATAGTGCAACACACTTTTGTAACTTTGACTGCCATGATACTGCCCCCCTGAAAAGTAATCAAATAGCCCAAGGTTGACTTTCGAGAATCGACATCACCAGCCATATCAGCATAAGTGTATCCAAATAATATAAGCTTAGCAGTTCCAAAACATAAACAAAGTCTGGAAGTACCCCAAAGATATCTGAAAATCCATTTCATACTAGCCCAATGTTCCTTTCCTGGATTGGAAAGAAAATGACTAACAACTCCAACTGCATGAGCAATATTTGGTCGCGTACATACCATGGCATACATTAAACTACCAACAGCTGAAGCATATGGAACCCATTCTATCTCGATCTTCTCTTCCTTAATAGAAGCACTTTGATCTTTACTAAGCTTAAAGTGATTAGCAAGAGGAGAGCTCACCGCTTTAGCTTTATCCATGTTGAACCTTTAAAGTATCTTTTCAATATACTTCTCTTGTGTTAGCCACAACTTCTTGGCAACTCTGTCCCGAATAATCTTCATGCCAAGTATTTACTCAACTGATTCTTTAGGTCATCAATTCTAGAAGTATTCTGGCCAATAATCAACATGTCACTACATAGAGTAGAATAATTATAAAATCATCATCAGCGAGTTTTTAGTAGAACAAGCAGTGGTCAGAAGCTATCTTCTTATAGTTCTGTTCCCCCATGACTGACTTGAACTTTTTATACTACTATCTTGGTGCCTGTTTTAATCCATATAGACTTTTCTTTAGTCTACAAACATACTCATCTTTTCTTTTAACCTTGAAACCCTCTGGCTGTTCCATATAAATCTCTTCCTTTAAATTACCATGAAGAAAGGCTATTTTCACATCCATTTGCTCAATTTCCAAATTAAAACTTGATGCTATACCAAGCACTGTCCAGATGGAAGTCATTCTCACCATCAGTGAAAAAATTTCATCAAAATCAACCCCTTTCTGTTGACTAAAACCTTTGACCACCAATCTAGCTTTGTACAGTGGATGTGGATTACGCTCTTCATGTTTAATCCAATACACCCATCTATTCATCAAAGCTCTCTTACTTTTAGGTACCTTAACTATCTCAAAGGTATTATTTCCATACAAAGAATTCATCTCATCTTGCATAACTTCAATCCATTTTTCTTTGTGTTCGTCTTCCATAGCTTCTTCAAAGCTTTCAGGTTCTCCTCCGTCAATTAACAATACATACTCATCTATAGAGTATCTTGTAAAGGGTTGTCTAATTCTAGAGGATCTCCTTATTGGGATAGAAGAAGCTTGTGGTTCATGTGGGCGATTATGAATATCGTCATCATCTGGCTCATTTTGAGTGGGAGCATTATCTTCACCAATACTCTGTTGATTATTTCGAGCCTCATCTCCAACTTGTCTTGGCACCATTATTGGAGGAATTGCATCAAAACCTATTGAGTCATCATCAAACTTGGAACTTTATCAATGTCTTCAATGGTCTGATTTTCAACAAATACAACATCTCGACTCCTAATCAACTTCTTATGAACTGGATCATAAAAGCGATATCTAAGATTATCTTCACCATATCCAATGAACATGCACTTCTATGTCTTGCCATCAAGCTTAGACCTCTCGTCTTTGGGAATGTGAACAAAAGCTTTACATCCAAAGACTCGTAAATGACTATAAGAGACATCCTTCCTAGTCCAAACTTTTTCTAGGACTTTCATTTGTAAAGCAACACATGGAGAACAATTAAATATATGTACAACTGTATTTAATGCTTCTCCCTAAAATATTTTAGGTAGCTTTGCATGTGAAAGTAGATATCTGACTCTTTCAATCAGCGTTATATTCATCCTTTCAGCTACGCCATTCAACTGTGATATCTTTGGAGGTATAGTTTGATGCCGAATTCCTTGACTTTTGCAATAATTATAAAATGATCCAGTATATTCTCTGCCATTATCTATACGGATAGACTTCAACTTTTTCCTAGTTTGTCTTTCAACTGAGGCTTGAAACTACTTGAAAACATCAAGCACTTGATATTTCATCTTCAAAGGATAAACCCAAATCTTTCTAGAATGGTCATCCACGAACATTACAAAGTATGAAGCACCGCCTAGCAATCTTGTCTTCATGGGACCACACACATCTGAATGTACTAGTTCCAATAGATTTTTCTTTCTAGAAGGTAGGGAATGATTAAATGAGACTCTGTGTTGTTTTCCAGCCAAACAGTGAGGACATTTCTTTAGGCGCACATTTTTCACATCAGACTGAGCTTTCTTTGTGGCCAGCGGTAACATACCTTTCTCACTCATGTGGCCAAGCCTTTGATGCCATAATTCAGCTGTATTCTCATTCTCAATTGTAGTAATTATGCTTTTAGAGAGCTTAGCTTGCATTAAATACAGTGTAGAGCATTTATTTCCTCTAGCCACCACTAGAGAACCTTTAGTAAGCTTCCATTGATCATTATTGAAGGTATTACAAAACCCTTGATCATCAAGCTTGCCTGTAGAAATCAAGTCCAACTGTATATCTGGAACATGTCTAACATCTTTCAAAACCAAATTGGTGCTAATAGATGTCTCCAAGGAAATATCTCCAACTTCAATGACTTTAGCTATGCCATTGTTACTTGTTTTGACAACATCATAATCTCCCGATGTATATGATGTAAAAAACTCCTTATGAGAGGTAGCATGAATAAAAGCTCCACTGTCGATAACCCAACTGATCTCTTATTGAGCTATACTGAAAACTCCTCGAAGACACTGGTCTTCTAGCTAGCAAGCTTGCCACCAACCCTCTCGAAGCCAAAATTCACCTCAGTTCTACTGATGGTGATCTCCTACAAGACCCTACTTGGTACCATCGCCTTTTCTACCTTACCATATCCAAACCCAATATTACCTTTTCTGTCCATAAATTAAGCCAGTTTATATCCCAACCTCACACCTCTCACATACAAGTTGCCCACTATCTCCTTCGGTATCTCAAGTCTTCCCCTAGCCAAAGCCTTTTCTTCCCGGCAGCTTCCAAACTTCAATTCTGTGCCTTCTCCGACTCTGACTAGGTATCATGTTCTGATTCCTAAAAATTCACTACTGACTTTTGCACATTCCTGGATCACTCTCTTATTTCATGGAAAGCTAAATGCCAAACAACAGTCTCTTGGTCCTCAGCTGAGGTGAAATATCATGCTCTTACCATGACTGCTAGTGAACTCACTTGGTTAGAGCAACGTCTCACAGACCTTCACTCTCCATTCATGCTCCTACCTTAATCTTCTGTAACAATCTGGCCGCAATTCACATTGCCCACAACCCTGTCTTTCATGAACGGACGAAGCACACTGAGATAGATTGCTACTACGTCCGTGAGAAACTTAGTGCCGGCACAATCAAACTCTTGCCCGTTCCCTCCAGTTACCAACTAGCGGACCTCTTCACGAAGTCACTTCCAGTTGCTTCACTTCCTTATTATCCAAGATGTCCATCCAAGATTTCCACCGTCCATCTTGAAGGGGGGGCTATTAGATAAATAACTAGATTTTCTTATATCTCTAGAAGCTTCAGTTTTTTTTTCCATTTCTGCTAATTGTGTAACAAGTTGTTAGGTTTGTTAGATAGATTCCAGCTGGCTCTAAATTAGTTTTGTTCTCATTAGGGTTCGCTGTTGTTGTATATATATACCCATTACATATATGAATAAATAACTTCACACTTTCAGCTTATTTTGCATTGCTCTCTACCTCCATGAATGGTTACTGAATCTAACAATACAACACCCTCACATTGAGTTATGTAAGAAGATTAATGAGTTACTTTCTCATTTGTTGTGGTTGTCATAACTTCCTTCTTTCTTTGTGGTATCTTATCCCATGGGATTTCATAAGTTGAAAAGGTAGATGGAATAAAGATACTCAGATATTTCAGGCATCAAAATGCAGAGGTTAAAACTTTTGGTCATAAATTTAGTCTCATAACAGACGATCATCAAGTTCGTATCCTGTAAACTAAAAATCGGATAATATTAACTTTTCTTTTTCTTTTACTTAGTTATGCTAGATGACAGCTAAATATCATAATTAAATATATCAACATACATGTTGATTTTGCCTTGAAATTTGAGGTAAAATTAACAAGGAACCGAAGAAATAGAGCGAAACAAAGCAAAGTGGTCGAAATGGGCTAGAGAACACACCCCGACTCACGTTGGGAGGACGCCGCGCACTGGGGCACGAGGTAAGGCGCACCAAGGCATGTACAGGGGAGAAAAGGGCGCAAAAAGGCACGTCATGCGTCCCAACGCAAGTTTTTTGCGCCCCAGCGCGCAGTGAACAGTAACTTTGCGCTAGGGCTCAAACTTTCTGCCCATGTTTGGGTTTTTCTTGGCAGAAGTAGTTTTGTGAGGCCCAACGCGCGACGCAATCCCATTGGCCTTGGGCTTCAATTTTCGACTATAAATATTAGTTTTTTCTTTCAAGAAAAGTATCACGAACATAACACAAAGGCTTCTTTATTACTTTTGAATAATTCTCTCAAGATAAAGTTTAGAACGAGGGTGTTAGGTGTTGTCATGAGATTTGTGGGATTCAAATTTGTACTTGCACTTTGATTTGAGATCAATAAAATTCCTTTTCTTTGTCGGGTGGATTAGGCACATCGCCGAACCACGTTAAATCTTGTTGTCACTTTACATCGAATTACTTTACTATTATTTCATTGTTTCCGCAATAGATCCTCCTAGGTTCCAACAAATTGGTATCAAAGCTGGTTGGATCAGATGTCAGGAATGAAGTACGAGGTAGAAAAATTCGATGGGAAGAACAACTTTGGGCTGTGGAAGATGAAGGTTCACGCCATCCTATGTCAACAAGGATTACAGAAAGCATTAAAGGGCAGAGATTTCTTGCCAGAAACGTTGAAGGACGAGGAGAAGGATGAGTTCATGGCGAAGGCTTATGGTACTCTGGTGTTATCATTGGCAGATAACGTACTGAGAGAGGTCGCCACGGAAAGTACGCCAGCGGATTTATGGAAGAAGCTGGAGAGTCTATATATGACGAAGTCCCTGAAAAATCGACTATATTTGAAACAGCGATTATACACATAGAGGATGAAGAAGGTACATCTATTACTCAACATATTGATTTTTTCAATAAGGTGATTCAGGATCTCGCTAGTATAGATGTCAAAATTGATGATGAGGATCAAGCTTTAATTCTCTTGTGTTCTTTGCCAAAATGTTTTGAGCATTTCGTTACTACTTTGTTGTATGGGAGATATACGATTTCAATGGAGGATGTGAAGGCCTCATTGAATTCCAACGAGTTGAGAAAACATGTCCTGGGTAGCAATGATGGTGAAAGTGGGGAAGGAGTAGAGGCCGATCGAAGTCCGGAACCAAGCCTAGAAACGGTGACAAGTGTTTTAAGTGCGGTGGAAAGGGTCATTGGAAATGAAATTATCCTGAACGAGGAAAGGCGAAGGATACAGGTGAAACTTTTGATCAAAAATGGGATGATGTCGCAGGAATTGTTGAGGATGAGTCTGATGGTGGACTTGTTCTCAATGTTACTGAAACTTTACTAAGCTCTGAATGAATTTTGGATACTGGCTGCTCCTACCACATGTGCCCAAGAGAAGATTGGTTTACCACATACCAAAAATTTGATGGTGGTAAATTGCTTATGGGAAACGATGCTTCTTGCAGGGTTGTAGGAATTAGCTCAGTTTGATCAGGATGCATGATGGGATAGTAAGGACCTTAACAGATGTGCGTCATGTTCCAGATCTGAAGAAAAATCTGATATCGCTAGGTACTCTGGACAAGAATGGTTGTGAGTACAGAGCTCGAGATGGAGTTATGCGGGTTTCCAAAGGTGCACTGCTTATCATGAAGAGAGAAAAGCGGAACGGCCTTTACATATTGCAGGAAAACATAATTTCTGGTACTGCAGTGATTTCTTCATCAGTCAATGATACTATGAGACTCTGGCATATGCGGCTTGGGCATATGAGTGAGAGGGGGATGTCAGAACTAAGCAAACGAGGTTTGCTTTGTGGAGAGAAGACTGGAGAACTGGATTTCTGCGAGCAGTGTGTGCTGGGCAAGCAACATAGGCTAAAATTCGGTACTGCAGTTCACAGGACCAAAGGTACATTGGATTACATTCACTCATATCTTTGGGGGTCTTCTCAGGTTCCTTCAAAGGGAGGTACAAGGTACATGCTGACATTCATAGATGATTTCTCACGGAGAGTATGGGTGTACATGCTGAAGCATAAGGATGAGGTGTTTGTCAACTTCAAGCAATGGAAGACCTTAATTAAAAAGCAGACAAAAAAGGAGATCAAGCGCTTCATGATTGACAACGGATTGGAGTTCTGCAACAAGGAATTTCAGGAATTCTGCGAGAATGAAGGAATTGTGAGACATCGCACAGTTGTACATACACCACAGCAGAATAGAGTTGCAGAATGGATGAACAGGACTATCTTGGAAAGAGCTAGATGCACGCTCTTTAATGCCGGATTGTTTAAGGATTTTTAGGCAGAAGCAATTAACACAACGTGTTATTTGGTGAATAGGTCACCATCAACTGCTTTGGACTACAAGACACCAATGGAAGTTTGGTTCGAGTCTCTTGCTGATTACTCAAATTTGAGAGTATTTGAATGTCCAACCTATGCTCATGTCCGGAATGGGAAGCTTGAGCTAAGGGCTAGGAAATGCATATTCCTAGGCTATGCAGATGGAGTCAAAGGTTATCATTTGTAGTGTAATGATGACAAGGGCTCCAAGATGATTATCAGCAGAGATGTGACATTCGATGAGTCTGCAATGATGAAGAAGGTGGAGCAGCAGGAAAGCAGTCAACAGGGCATTAAGGAGAAGGTGGAGATTTATGTTGATCCTCCACAAGTTTCAAATGGGAAACAGAAGGTGGTAGATGAAGCTGGTGAGAGCACTTTAACACCTAACCAACAGTAGGAAAATGAACCACTACAAAATTATTGCTTGGCTCGCGATAGGGAGAGGAGGCAAATCAAACCACCACAGCGGTATGCTTACTCAGATTTGGTAGCTTATGCTTTAAGTTCAGCTGAGGAGTTTGTAGGAGATGATATAATCTCATACAAAGAGGTAATTTCCAGGTCAGATTCTGATAAATGGGTTGCAGCTATGAGTAAAGAGATAGAGTCTCTACACAAGAATAGCACATGGGAGTTGGTTGATATACCCAAAGGGCAGAAGATTGTAGGTTGTAAATGAATCTACAAGAAAAAGGAAGGGATTCCCGGTGTTGAAGATGCTAGATACAAGGCACGATTGGTTGCTAAGGGTTTTACTCAGAGAGAGAGAGTTGACTTTCATGAAGTATTCTCTCTAGTTGTAAAACATACTTCCATTCGTGTTTTACTTGCCATGGTTGCTCTGTTTGATATGGAACTGGAGCAGATGAATGTGAAAACAGTATTTTTACATGGTGAGTTGGATGAACAAATCTACATGAGTCAACTAGAAGGATTTGTTGCTCCCGGTAAACAAAATCAAGCATCTCTTTTGAAGAGGTCATTATATGGCATGAAGCAGTCTCCCAGGCAGTGGTATAAAAGGTTTGATGCTTTTATTACCAAGATAGGATATACTAGAAGCAAATTTGATTGTTGTGTATATTACAAAATTTGTAGTGATAGCCTTCTCGTATATTTGTTGTTGTATGTTGATGATATGTTGATTGCCTCTAGAAACATATCTGAGATCAACCAATTAAAAGCTCAGTTAAGTGAAGAATTTGAGATGAAGGATTTGAGCGGTGCAAAGAAGATTTTGGGCATGGAGATCATCCAGGACAGACACGCAGGATTGTTGTACTTGTCTCAACAATATTACATTGAGAAAGTACTTAAGCGATTTGGGATGGATAAGTCCAAGCCAGTTAGTACGCCACTTGCAGCTCATTTCAGGCTCTCATCAGATCTATCACCGAGTACTGAGGAGGAGGTGGAGCACATGTCAAATGTGCCATATGCTAGTGCAGTGGGTAGCTTGATGTACGCTATGGTGTGCACTAGGCTAGACATTTCACATGCAATCAATGTTGTGAGCAGGTATATGCACAAGCCAGGAAAGACTCATTGGCAGGCTGTGAAATGGATCATGAGGTATCTGAGAGGCTCTGCAGGTAGATGTTTGAGGTATAGTCAATCGAATTCTACTACAAGAAGTATTAGCTACGTGGATGCAGATTATGCAGGAGATTTGGACAGCAGAAGGTCCATGACGGGCTATGTGTTTTGTGTATCAAGTTTACGGTTAGTTGGAAGGCAACTTTGCAGTCATCAGTTGCATTGTCCACAACAGAAGCTAAGTACATGGCTTTGGCTGAAGGCGTTAAAGAAGGCATTTGGCTAAAGGGGCTGATCGATGATATGGGTATGACTTCTGAGATCACTAAGGTATTTTGTGATAGTTAGAGTGCCATACACTTGTCAAAGAATCAAGCATTTCATGAGAGAACAAAGCACATAGATGTGAGGTATCACTTTGTTCAGGATATGGTATCCCAAGGAGTCATGTTGGTTGACAAAGTTGGGACTAAGGATAATCCGGTAGACATGTTGACTAAGGTTGTTCCAGGAATCAAATTCAAGCATTGCTTGGATTTGATTAATGTTTGCAGACTCAGATAACAGGCCCTATTAGGGGCAGGGACAAAGAAGATGAATGGGAATTTCAAGTCAAGGTGGAGAATTGTTGATTTTACCTTGAAATTTGAGGTAAAATTGACAAGGAACGGAATAAATAGAGCAAAACGAAGCAAAGTGATCGAAATGGGCTCGAGAACACACCCCGACGCATGTTGGAAGGACGCCGCGCGCCGGGGCACGAGGTAAGGTGCGCCAAGGCATGTACATGGGAGAAAATGGAGCAAAAAGACGCGTCGTGCGCCCCGGCGGGTAGTGAATAGTAACTTTGCGCTAGGGCTCAAACTTTCTGCCCATGTTCGGGTTTTTCTTGGCAGAAGCAGTTTTGTTTGCGCCGGGGAGCAAGTTTTGTGCACCCCGGCGCGCAACGCAATCCTATTGGCCTTGGGCTTCGGTTTTCGACTATAAATATTAGGTTTTTTCTTTCAGGAAAAGTATCATGAACATAACATAAGGGCTTCTTTACTGCTTTTGAGTAATTCTCTCAAGACGGAGTTTAGAACGAGGGTGTTAGATGTTGTCGTGAGATTTGTGGGATTCAAATTTGTACTTGCACTTTTATTTGAGATCAATAAAATTCCTTTTTCTTTGTCGAGTGGATTAGGCACATCGCCAAACCACGTTAAATCTTGTTGTCACTTTACATCGAATTACTTTATTATTATTTCATTGTTTCCGCAATTGATCCTCCTGGGTTTCAACAATACATAATATGGGCCAGCTTTGCAGATGTGACACAAAGTATATCTTCATCTTCCTATTTAACAATTAACAATACTTGTTTAAATTAGCCATTACAGCTAAGGGGTTGTTTGCTTTTGTTTTCAAATTATCTTCTCATTTTCATCACACTTTCAAAATTGAAAAACTATCAACTTCTAGACATGTTTATTGGGAATGCCACTTATTTTCATTATTCATTTTTAGCAGACATATTTTATCCTCCCTACTATCGCATCAATCAAAATATTCAAATTCGATTTATATAACATATGCGTTGTCATCAAAACAACTAAAAATACACATATAATTTGAAAAATACATCTAAGAAGACGTAAAAATGATAAACATATATATTTTCGCTTCTATATCTACACTAATTATTATTTTTAGAAAAAATGTCCTACTATGAGCTTATTTTCATATTCAAAACTATAATTCAATTTTTCCACTCTGACAATGGTGAAAATGAAAATGGAAATAAAAATAAAAGCAAATTAAAGAGCCTTTATTGAAGCCAAAGAACCCTTTTGGCTAGCAATGCATTGAGAACATAAAAAAGATAACTTGTATTTTCGACTTCTTGTTTTAAAACTAAGAACAAAAATCAAATTATTAATGCCCTAATTTTGTGGGGATCTTCTGACTTCTTCCTTTCACATTTTAACAAACCAAGATTTTATGCACAAACTAAGAAGGGTCAATCCACAAATTAGTTTGAGCAAAAACTTATTGTGTTTGTTTGTATACACAGGATTTTGTTTTGATTGTTTTGATGATGTTTTTTCTGGTACTCTTTAATTTACTTTCCTTTCTTGTTTAAATACTCGATTATTGTTTTCAATATATAGTTTAATCCAACAAATTTAATTTAACAACTAATCAAACAATTAAATAAAAATTGATGTCGCAAATTTATAACCTCATGCATATGAACATGGAATATTTTAAAGGTTTCATAAGACAACATGCGTGTAATAACAATCAGAATTATTAAATTCTTTTTTTGATCAATTCTAAATATATGATCGTGACATAGAAAATTTGAAACCTTAATAAATATTTTAGCTATAAAACATTAGTAATTAGTCCATTGTATCCCAATATATTATTTGGATCCGGAGCAATCCGATACCCCGAACTTTAATTGCTCAGGACCACCTATTCTTGTGGTCAAATTAACTCTCCTGAGATGGACATAAAATATATATGTTTGTCCATGACATTCAAGGAAACTGTTTATCAGAAAATGCCAAACATTTGGTTGGTTGATGTGGGTGCAATTCAGCCACTTTGATAGCCTTTTTATAATGGGCCGGTGAAAATGGGTGTTGTGAATATGACATCCAAAAATTGAGAACAATAAAATAAATGATAAAGATATTTACGTAGTTCATTTAAATTTGGTCTCCTACATATACGATTATAGGTGGTAGAGTTTGATCACTAATTTATAAGAGTTACAATTGAAAAATTAGAGAGTGTTCTCATTAGTTTTTGCCTAAGTAGTGTTCTAAATAACTGAGAAATACTCTTTTTCATAGGAGAAATTAAGCTTGAACAAGATTAGAATAAAGTTATACCTAGAGATTGAATCAAAGTTTAATTAAACTAAAATACTATGATCAACTAATTGAGATACCAAACCCAATTAGTCAATGAATTTTGAGATACAACACAAAAAATCTTCACAATGGGTCAGAAGTTGGCCCAATGTAACATAATAATACTTTAACAAAAGACATAACATATCCATGAAAATCCCTAAATTATGAAACAATATTCGTCATCATATCGATGAAATTATCATGAATTGCCACCACTTCGCATCTCTACTATTAGATGAGTTCCCCAAATTATCATATTAAAACTCTAAACTTATAATATCTCGTTAAGTATTTCAAATATTTAACAACCCATCAATTTTTAGGATAATCCATAGATAGGCTCACCATGCTAATGTGTGACATGTCTGGTTTGCTATGCATTAATGTATGAAAATTATTTTCCAAAACATCCTCTCCACCTTTCCACAATACTCATAAGGGGCAACAATCAAAATGGTGCAATTGAATCTAGGCAATCACCTTCATGATGACTTTCTCATTAACTAGATTATAGACCTTTGTTTTTTTTTCCCCCCTAGCCGTCCACCAAATCATATCTTTGTCAAGAATATCATCCTCATTTTCTCTAAAGAAAACATATTTTCCCATCAAACTTTTCAAATCATATTTACGGACATCATCTCCAGGATCCAAGATCAAAGAACAATCACCCTGAGTTCTCATACCGATTTGTTATGGAAAATAGTACCACACAATCGAGAGTTAGAATTATGGATGTCAATTTGGGTTAGAATTCATTGGTCAACCCAAATCCACATGGTTTTAGGTTTGATTGGATTTGGTTGGGCTCAACACTTCAAAATGGTTTTGAGTGGTTTGGGTTTACATGCATGGATCATAAAATCGTAAGATTTTGATTATCAATCTAAAATAGGTACAACTGCGCGATAGCAGATCGAGTGTGAAAATCTTTTCCGTGGCTTCCACTTTTCTATGTTGAAGAAAGGGACTAATGCGCTGAGTTTGAAAAACCACGCCAAACACAAAAAGTAACATTTGCTATTCCTAGTCACTGTGATGGCATAGCAAATACATACTTTTCATATTTGGCTGGCTGGCTGGCTGCAGATAAGTAGTTGAGTGAGCTCATTCACATGAATCAATAACAAGTTGCAAGTTGCTGATTTTGTAGCTATATGTATTGTGTTTACTTAAATCCACCTTGCATACCTTTTTTGATTGATTGCCTCATCAAACCAATTAAAAATATTTATTATATATCAAAATAGTCATCAAGTTCATATGTAATATTATACTTAATATGATAATGAAAAAGAATAAACTAAGTTTATTTAGTCTTTTATCTTTTCATCTATTTGTATACTTATATATATTTTTGAAATATATTTTGGTTAATTTTTTAAATATAATTATGTGCATTTTTATTTTCTTGTAAATTAATAGCAAAAAATACTTTCATGTTGTACTACAAATCTGAAAAAATTTCTTAACCGTATTTATTTAAGTTAAAAGAGAATAAAGGGTCCATATATACATCGTTGATAGCTCTATTAGAAACTGTGAAAAAGAATCAAATAAAATTTTATCTTTTTACATAAATTATTTTTTAATTAAAATAATAATGTACGTTATTGATTTTCAATAATTATTTTTAGCAGGCAATAGGATATGTAGAAATATATATAAAGTATATTTTTATCAAATAACTTTTTGAAGGACCAAAATAATTTTTTTTATGTAGGGGTGAAGGAAAATGATGAAGACCTTATCATCAAGACCAAGTTTTGCATGACTTAACTAATTATATGATAAATATTGTTAATGTATACATCAATAATATAACAAGTATAATTCACTCATTATATAATTAACTTGGACTTGGTCATAGTTAACTAAAATTTGAATTTTTCCAAAGAAGTATGCATTGTTGGGCTGATATATAGTTATATAATTCAAACTATTAAGCTTATAAATTATTTATTCAACTTTAATAATAACATTAATATGACATAGTGAAATATAATTAATGTATTTTCTATCAATATATAAATAGAATATCAATAAATATATTTCACTGTATTCATTCATACCTTACAAAATTTATACCCCTAGGTGTGAAGTATATACCTTCTTAAATACAAAATATCCAAATGGTAAAAAATTCTTATTTTTTATATTGTTAGATATTAAATAATTAATAAAAATACAAATATTTATTTCAAACAATGAATTTCATTTAACAATTCATATATATATATATATATATTAATAGTCAAATTAATTTATAATCCAACTTTTACAGATTATAATCTAGCAAATTTTTAAAGAAATAAATTTTCACTCTATTTTTTTAACAAAAAACGGTTATAAATAATATAATATTTTTATTCTACACAACAATGTTTAAAGGTTTAAAATTGACTAGAATTTAACTCTCTCTATTTTTGGCTTAAATAAGAAGAGAGAAAAGTGAGAATAGAATCATTATAAATGAATCACCCCCCCCCCCCCCCCACAATTTTAGATCAAAAACAAGTGGTCCGTTAAAAAAAATCTAAAATTAAATAAATAATATAAGTTTTATTTACTTATCTAAATTTATATATTGGTCTAAATCATCTGAATCATACTTTTAGTTTTATTTTAAAAAATAATAATTGAAATTTATTGTTCAAAAAATCAAAAAGAACTAAAATTAAATTAAAATTATGGATAACAACTGCTCAAATTTAATTTTTGAGAATACTAAAAAATAAACATAACATAATTTATTGAACAACTAAATAATAATAATAATAATAATAATAATAATAATAAGTTACGTGCATTGTAAGTAGGTGTGCACCTTTCTAGTTTCAAAAAGTAGAGAAATACTTCTATTAATGGAATAACTAGGATGATATAAGAATCATGAAAACAAAATCCCAATCAAAATAAAATCAAATTTTAACTTAAATTAGAACACCAATTTTAACTAATTAATTGACAACTGGTCAAATCTCATTAACTCTTTGGCCTTTAGACTCACTTTCGTGAATTGACCTTTGTTGTGACAGGGGGTGAGCAGGCACTAAGATTAGTGGCTCTACTTTTGATGGTTCAGGGAGGACCTACTTATCCCTTATCTATCAAAAAGAAAGATAAGGTTTTAGTGCCCGTTTGTTTTTATTTTCTAAGTTCATTTTTATTTTTTATTGAAAATAAAAATAGAGAGTTATCAATTTTTTTTTAATTTTTACAGATATTTTTATTTTTAAAATATTTCTCCAGGCAAATTCTTAGGGCTGAATTGTTTGTGTTCTATAATATTTTTTTTTCATTTTACATCATTTCAAAAATAGAAAATATGATTGGTTGTACCTAATGAAAATATCATCCAATTTCATTTTCATTTATATAAAAAAATCTATAATACCTACTAATTTAATACTAATTTTCCATCACATCATCATGCACTAACTTATTAAATAATTTTTTTATATCTTTTCAAGATGATGGGGTCCATAATCAATTAAATAATAATAATTAATATTATTATATTAAAATATAATTTTCAATCTATTTTTTGTCAAAATTTTCACAATCCTTATGCAATCACATTTTTATTTTCACATGCAAAACAATAATAAAATAAAAACATATTCTACAACAATAAAAATAGAAAATGAGAATGAAAACACAACCAATCCAATCCTTACACTCTCTTTCCATTTTCGCACTTTACTTTCTCTTGTTCTTATTCGCACAACTTTTAATACAAAAATACATTCATATCCAAATACAATTCATTTTCAACTCTACAAATTAGTACGTTGAAACAAAATATTCAAATAATATTTTATTTTTAAAAATGCATCTATAATAATTTTATTTTTTTTTATCAAAAAATAAAAATAACTCTAGAAAATAAATCCAAACGCCCCTTAGTAAATGAGTTTTAAAATGCAAAAGAGGTGGCTGGAAAATCTTTTCCGTGGCTTCCACTTTTCTGCATTGGAAAAAGGGACTAATGCGCTGAGTTTGACAAAATGTTTAATGTTCGAAGACAGCACGAAACACAAAAAGGAAGTATTTGCTATTCCAAGTCAGTGTGAATGCTGTAGATAATTATTTTGAGTGATCTTATTCATATGAATCATTATTAACAAATTGCAAGTTGCTATTTATAACAATATATATTCTGTCCAACTTGCATACTTTTTTTTTTTTTTTTTTTCCGATTGATTGCCTATATCCAACTTGCATAATTTTTTTCGATTGATTGCCTCATCAAACCAATTAAAAATTTCATAAGGACAAAATTGTGCCTGAATTAATTAAATCAATGATGCTGGCCAATGGTAGTAAAATGTATCTTATGATCTCTTAGTTAATTAATATATATTTAATTTGGCTCTCATCTTGAAAGTTAACTAGCATCTCAAGCCAGCTGTTAATATGTATTAACAAATCCCAAGTTGCTTCACTGGTTTTGTTTTTTCCTCGCATCATGTGCCCACAAGTGAAATGACAATGTTCATACCTCACAGGGGAAATATTTTGGCTTAACATTTTTGAGACTTCGCAGATATATTTCAAATTTGCTCTGAAGAAATTAATTTTAAAGACCATTAATGCACTACAAAATTAATTACTTGAAATTGTTGGGCTGAAGAACAGAAGTGCCAGCAATGAGCAGCATAACGTAAATACTTTGAGAGGGGGGAAAAACACCCAGCTAGTATTCATCAACTAAAAAATTGATACTAATTAAAATTTGTTATTATTAATTCGATGTACATCACTTTTTAATATTTTAATCCCATAAGATCAGAACAAAATATCTTAATAGGATTGTGGAACGCATCAAATAATAAAATTATCATAAACTCAAAATTTTGAAAATATAAAATCTATTAATTAAAAAAGAAAAAGAAAATTAATAAGATAACGGGAGCCTTCAATAGTCTAAAAACCATATAATTAGGAAGAAAAAAAGGGCATATCCACATTAAGAAAGAAGAAAAAAAAGAAAAAGAATTGCTAGTAAATTTAGTCCTAATTAATAACATGCGTTAGCTCATCAATTCTATCAGTACCATCATCTATATTTCAACTTTACATTAGTATACTTACTGCACAAGTCATTCTTGCATGACAATTGTAATAATAATTATTAGTCTATCTCATGTGTTGGAATTTGACTTGGTTATTGAGAGATCAAATTTGACTAAAATTAGGACTCTTTCTTATATTGTGTTTCCTAGTTTTATGTAAAGTAGTCAAATAATTTTCTATTATAAATAGATGTGTTTATTTGATTACTTGAAGAGCAAATTCATGTAACTTATAATACTCATGGAGTAGTTATTATGGGTACGAGTGGGGCAATACAAAAGGGTGGAGTGAGTATTTCTTTAGTAGTTATAATAGTGGTTGTAAAAGGGGGTTTTTTTTTTTTTGGCTTGAGTTTGGGTATGTCAAGTTCGAGGGTTGGCTTGTATTAGTAAAATTTTATCATAATTGAATAAAGAAAACTCTCGTTGAGGTAGGTGGAATTGTTGAACCACGTAAATCTATGTCTATTTTATTTTTCTATCTGTCTCTTATTAATTTTATCATCAAATTTGTAGGTATGATTTGTGGATTTCTGGTAAATTAAATCTCGTACCTAAATTGCTTCTACTGTGCTCCAACAAATTGGTATAGGAGATTTTGGTTGGGGCTGAAAGATGAGATTTAATTTTTCGTGGATGGACAGTGTCATTGGCAAATTACTTCACAGTTCAAAAACTTGATGACAAAGGAAATTTTACTCTTTGGCAAGAAAGGGTGGAGGATATCCTAATTTAACAAGGCCTAGCAGTGGCGTTGAAGGGAAGATAGAAGAAGCAAACAGATATGAAGGATTTACAGTAGGAAGATTTGATTTTGTATTGCAGACAACATTAATAATAATGTTGTGGAGGTGATTGAATTTTGGATTCCGGATGCATAATGCATGTTTGCTCCATGAGGATTATTTTTAATTCACTTCAATCATGGAAGAAAGGTAATTTGTCTTTGTGTAATGATTCTACTTGGAGAGTCATGGGTATTGGAGTGGTGAAAATCAAAATAATTGTTGGAGCGGTTCATACTTTATGTGGTGTGACCTATGTCATAAAGAAACGAAAGAATTTAATTTTCTTGAGCTAGTTGGATTCCAAGGGTTGTGAATATTCAATAGAGGTGGAGTCCTAAAAGTCACACATTAGGTTGTAAATGTGCATTGGCTGGGATGAGTTAGTTGGTGCCAGGACCTTATTAATTCGACATGTGCAGTGGTATCATTGAAGGCCAATGGTATTTGTTTTGCGATGGAGTCATGAACAATTATTGAGATGAGAAATCTCATCAAGGTGAAGATTGTTGGGATTTGACTTGGTTATCGAGAGGCCAAGTTTGACTATAATTATGACTCCTTTTTGTATTTGATTTCCTAGTTTTAAGTAAAGCAGTCAAGTAATTTTCTATTATAAATGGATATGTTTATTTGATTACTTGAAAAGCAAAGTCATGGAACTCATAATACTCATAAGGTAGTTATTGTGAGTATGAATGGGGCAATACAAAGGGGTGGAGTGCATGTTTTTTTGGTAGTTATGATAATAGTTGTACAAGGATTTTTTGGCTTGAGTTTGGGGATGTCAAATTCATGGGTTGACTTGTACTAGTAAAATTCTATCATAGAAAACTTCCATGGGGGTAGGTGGAATTTTCCGAACCACCTAAATCTGTGTCTATTTTATTTTTTATCTATCGGGTATTAATTCTATCATCAAATTTGTGGATGTGATTTATGAATTCCTGATAAATTAAATATCGTGCCTAAATTGCTTTCAGTGTGCTCCAACATCATGCATAAAGTACTTGACCAAAAAACTTATACAAAATGACTATTTTTTGTGCCTTCCAGCAGCTATAATCACCTAATTGTATTTTGCATGTTTTACTTTTTTAAATAACAATTAAAGATTTTTAGATGAAGGATTTTGAAAATTATAAAAATTGCATGAGAGAAGTTGATAATTTAGTTGGTAAGTTTTACTATTTTAAAGAGGGTGCATCAATAATTAAATTTTATTTAGATATTACTTTCTAAAACAGGTTCAGTTTGCATAAAGGGTGCGCACATTAGGATATTTTATATACCACACCCACCAAGAATTGGACCTCAAAGTTGCCCTTGGGATTCTCTGTATTTCACACACACACACACACACACACACACACACAAAACACGCAATGGAGGATGCTGCTGTTGAATTCCTTCTGGACAATCTACAACAGCTACAGCTCCATAAGTCCCATCTGATCTCCGATGTCAAAAATCAGATCCAAGTGCTTGAGAGCAATCTACGTTTGTTCAAAAGATTCCTCAACGACTCAAAAAGAAAACGGGACAAGGACAAGATCCTGAAAGAAGTGGTTGGACAGATCATACGAGTCGTTTACGAAGCAGAAGATGCGGTCGAAGTTTTCGTGAGCCAGGCGACCGATAAAGGGCTCGAAAAGTACTTCAAAAGGGCTTTTGATGCTCCGGCAAAGCTTCTCAGTACTATCATCCAACAGGTTGAGTTGATAGGTGCAAAGGTCAAAGAAATATACGATCAGAAAAAGATATATTTTGAGGAATTCGACACACGAGAGAGACAAGAGAATTTTGAAGAGGAAATTAAGGTAAACCCAACCAATATTGTTACATCCCTTTCTTGGACATGTCGTTTGGGTTTTAGGTAAAATTATATTTTTGATCATGTAAAAATCTTTGAAAAACCTTTTTCATGTGGTGTAGTTAGTTTCCAAGTTCTTTTTTTCCAAGTGTTTAGGTATTAAGATGATGCGGACTTGAAAGATTTTTAGCTTTACATGGGAACTTAAATTTCTTAATTGTATATACTCTCTGTTGTATTACTTCATTTTTTTAAGATATCTCAAAATAGAGTTGTTTTTTTTTTAAATTTGGACTTTTTTTCATTACTATCACACTACAAAAAAAAATTAGGTATTCTCTAAGTTTGCAAGCTTAGAAATTAATTTCTTAGCTATAACTGTAAATTATAGTTACAATTTTTGTAATATATGTAATACTTTTAAATAATAAGCAACAAAAATTATTAGCTATCAAACTTTATCCTTATTTATTGGAACTGCAATACATTAGTTATGCATTATCCATATATATATATATATATATATAGAGAGAGAGAGAGAGAGAGAGAGAGAGAGATCGATCATATATGAACCAAAAACATTGAAACTTATGTTTATCAATTGCACAACGTATGT
The DNA here is from genome assembly GCA_018894105.1 of Jacaranda mimosifolia. Taxonomy (NCBI): domain Eukaryota; kingdom Viridiplantae; phylum Streptophyta; class Magnoliopsida; order Lamiales; family Bignoniaceae; genus Jacaranda; species Jacaranda mimosifolia. Next base: position 4,283,303 of record CM032124.1, on the reverse strand, counting down.
AGACGCATGTCCAAAATTAAGGGAAAAAGAGGAACCCATGATATTAACTTGTGTTCTCCGTCTTCTAAGCTTATTGATTAACTTATGATTGTTTGTCATCAGGTTCCCACTGTGAGGGAAGACTACGTCATAGGTTTTGAATATGAGTCAGAACAATTAATAGATATTCTAACCCAAGAAACTCAGCAACTTGACGTCATCTCTGTCATTGGTATGGCTGGTATTGGCAAAACAACTTTGGCGCAGAAGATTTTTCATGATGCCAGAATCAAATCCGAATTCCCCATTCGTCTATGGGTTGATGTCTCTTCAAATTTCCGTAAAAAGGATGTTTATTTGACCATGCTTCGGGACTTGAGTTGGATGACGGAGGACATGTACGATAAGACTGAAGCAGAGATAGCACAAATACTACATACACGCCTAGACAGAGATAAATTCTTGATTATTTTGGATGACATGTGGAATACACAAGTTTGGGATGATCTCCAAGATATCTTCGCAAAGCACAACAACAGGATGAGTAAAATATTGATAACTAGTCGTATGCTAGAGGTGGCGATGTATGCTAACCCTAATAGAGAACCCCACAAATTGCGTTTTCGAGACGACAGTGAAAGTTGGGAACTACTACTATTGGGAGTATTTGGTGAGCACGAGTGCCCTCCAGAGTTGGCATCTGTGGGAAAATATATTGCTAGGCAATGTGTTGGTGTGCCGCTTTTAATAAAGTTAATTGGTGGAATTTTAGCCAAAAAGGCTTCAGAGAGTGAAGTGCGTGAGAGATGGATGGAAGTTGCTGAAACCTTGCAAGCCTCTGTTTATAGCAAAATTGATATGGAAAATGTTGTTTCATTTTGTTACAGCATGTTACCGGATTACTTGAGACCATGCTTTCTGTATTTGGGAATGTTTCCTGAAGACTTTGACATCCCAGTTCAGAGATTAATCCTCCTGTGGGTTGCACAAGGCTTTATACAACAAAAAACCCTAGGGATAAGCTTGGAAGAAACGGGTGAAGAGTATTTCAAGGACCTTATTGATAGAAACCTGGTAATGATTAACAAAGTTAGTCGTACTGGTAGAATTAAAACTTGCCGTGTGCATGACTTGATACGTGACTTCTGCATAAGTGAAGCTCAAAAGTACTTTTTCCATGAAATACAAGGATCACTGATTTCTTCAAGTAATTCTGATGCTGATCAGTACTTACACAAGTATCGCCACATTTCAATTCATTCTCAAGTTGTGAATTTCCTCTCATCACAGCCTTATGGTCCGCATGTTCGTACTCTTCTGCATTTCTTGAGAGAAGAAACCATCTTACTCCCAGAAAATGTTGCATCCATCCCAGATGCCTTCAAACTACTCAGAGTTTTAGATGTGAAGCCCATCAGATTCACTAGATTCCCATTCTACCTAACCCAATTAGTTCATTTGAGGTATATCTGTCTTTCTAGTGATTTCAAGGTTATTCCTGAAGCCATCTCCAAGATGTGGAATATACAAACTCTTATAGTTGACACAACTTCGCGGGTCCTGGAAATCAAAGCAGATATATGGAAGATGATTCATTTGAGGCATTTGGAAACCAATGCATCGATTGTTTTGAGGAAGAGTACTATGGTAGAAGGTGATCACAATAATCAAGGTGAAAAGATCCAAACACTTGCCAATATATCACCTCAAAGTTGCGCACAGGTGTTTGAAAGGGCCAATAACCTCAAGAAACTAGGCATTAGGGGGCATTTAGCCACGCTAATAACAGGGGAAGACGACAATAGCAATGGTGGATCATCTTCAAGTACTCCATTTGATGGTTTGAGAAAATTGGGCCATCTTGAAAAATTGAAACTATTGAATGATGTGGGTGCTAGTAAGTTATCTGGCCTTCCTCCACCCTACAAATTTCCACCCAAACTGATGAGTCTGACATTATCATATACTTTTCTAGATTGGAAATATATGTCTATCCTCGAGTTGTTAGAGAACCTGAAAGTACTTAAGTTGAAAAACAATGCATTCATGGGAGAGAGTTGGGAAATAGCTGAAAATGGTTTTCCTCAACTTGAAGTGTTGCAAGTTGAATACACAAACTTAGTTGTCTGGAAAGCTTCAAGCAGCACTCATTTTCCTAAGCTTCAATACATTGCACTTAGGAACTGTGAGCAACTTGAAGCACTTCCTTTCAACCTCGCAGATGTATCAACGCTCAAGCAAATATACTTGTACCGGACTACCAAATCGGCTATTGCTTCTGCCAAGAAAATTCAAGGGCTCATAGAAGGAAGAGAAATTGAGCTCTCTATTTTTCCTCTTGAATACGAATGATATATCCCCCAATTCATCTAGCTTAAATGTGTTATTTTCAAATGTACGCAAAAATAGACTGTTGTGTGAATTCGATTGTTTCTTATTTTTCCTTATGTTCTTGGCATGGAGACTGTACAATATGATCTTATGTTTTCAGAGATGTTTTCCGCCTAATTGTTTTCTTATTATAAATCTAGTGTTTTATGAAATTCTCTTGCATGTTTCAATTTGATGCCATGTCCTGGCTACATGTTTATGTTGCTCGACTTTCAAGAGTAGGGTTGATAGAATAAAGTTACTTTGTTTTACATCATCTCTTAGTCTTAGTTGCATACTAAGTAATTGAGTTAGTTATACTACATTCTCCACCACCTCATTTGACATAAATTTTGTATTTTGAAAAATAAAAATTATAGAATCAGCAAAAGAATACAAATTGAAATTTATTGAATTTGATCAAATCCCTTTATTCTTCTTTTCAAGATTTTATATTTTAGGTTTTGATCTCCCTTTAAGTTGATTTGTTATTCAACAATATTAGTTCGAGTATTTCACATAATCTCAAATCAAATATTGCAATTGATGAGTTCCACAAAGAACAATTTGATATAACTACAAATTTTTTATTGAAATAATTGCCGAGCCTTCTCCAATGTTGTCTTGCATTTTCAGATGTAGAATGTGTTCTGTGTCTTTCACTTCTCAATTACAAAATACGATTTGGTTGCTCAACGCTAGTTTCCCAGCCGCGATAGATTTTGCCTACAGGACAGTAGAGATCAACCTCTACTACGCACTAATTAGCCAACAGGTCCACGCATGGAGAAAAACAGTAGATGATTTATCAAAGGATAAGATCTGCCAACACAAGATTGTTACTAAACCATGTAGTCTTCATAACAACACATTCACCTAGACAATCAAAATGGACGCTCCGGCTGCTACATATTTTATTAAGGCTTTCGCATATTGCTCTACTGATGAGGAGGTAGCCTTCGGATAGACCACAGATTCTTACTAGGCTACGAACTTGTTAGAGGTCCAACAAACTTTGGTTGCCATGTGTCTGTAGACATTTCATCGCCTTGCTTCTCTGCTTTCTCCATTTTGTCTTTGTTTGGATTTCTTCGTCCTGGAAACGAGAAAATTCAAGGCAGCCCAAACAAATTAAAGTGATGCAACAGCACGTTTTGTGTTTGCTTACATGTTATATTTTGCTAGATAAAGTTAGTAATATAGTTAGCTATATATGTCTGTGTGCATGTGATCTATCCATGTTAGGAGGCATCCTATCATGCTCGTCCGGTAGATGCTTGTCGGGAATACAGCCCCCTCGCATTGAGTAATGTGCGTAAGAAGACTAATGAGTTGCTTTTTCGTCAAGTTTTGTATGACTTAACTAATCATATGATAAATTTAATTAAAGTATACATCAATAATATAACAAGGATAATTCACTCATTTTATAATTAACTTGACCTTGGTCATATTTAACTAAAATTTGAATTTTTCAAAGAAGTATGCATTGTTGGATTTATAGTTATATAATTCAAACTATATATTAAGCTTAAAAAATATTGATTCAGTTTTAGTAATAACATTAAAATGACATAGTGAAATATATTTTCTATCAATAAATATATTTCACTATATTCATTCATACCCTATGAAATATAAATCCCTAGGTATATATGGAGTATATACTCCTTAAATACAAAATATCCAACAGTAAAAAATTCTTATTTTTTATATTGTTAAATATTAAATAAATAATAAGAATAAAAATATTTATTTCAAACAATGAATTTCATTTAACAATTCATGTATATATTATATTAATAGCCAAATTAATTCATAATCCAACTCTTACATATTTATAAACTAGCAAATTTTTAATGAAATAATTTTCACATTATTTTTTAACAAAAAATATGTTATAAAATTATATAATATTTTTATTCTACACAATGATATTTAAAGGTTTAAAATTGACCAAAATTTAACTTCCTATATTTTTGGCTAAACTAAGAAGAGACGAAAGTGAGAGCAGAATTGTTATAGATGAATCAAACACATGAGAGAGTTTTTTTTTTTTTTTCTTTCCAATTTTAGATAAAAAAAAAATAAAACAAGTGGTCCATTAAAAATCTAAAATTAAATAAATAATATAAATTTTATTTATTTATCTAAATTTTGATGGAATCAATTATAAATTGATCTGAATCATTGAATCATATTTTTAGTTTTGTTTTATAAAATAAAGACTGGAATTTACTGTTTAAAAAAAAGAACTAAAATTAAATTGAAATTATGGATAACAAATTCTTAAATTCAATTCATGAGAATGATAGAAAATAAATAAAAAATTAAAAAATAATTTATTAAGCAACTAAATCTGAAAAAAATAATAATAATAATAAGGCACGTGTATCATAAGTGTACACCTTTCTAGTTTCAAAAAATAGAGGAACACTTTTCTTGATGGAGTAAATAGGATGAGATAAAAATCAAAAGAAAATCTGAATCAAGATCAAATTAAATTTTAACTTAAATTAGAACACCAATTTCAACTGATTGATTGAAAACAGGTCAAATCTCATCAACTCTCTGGCCTTTAGACTTGCTTACACAAATTCGCCCCTGTTATGACAAGGGGTGAGTAGGCACTAACATTGGTGGCTCTGCTTTTGACGGTTCGAGAAGGACCTACCTATCTCCTATCTGTCCCCCAAAAAAAAAAAAAAAAAACAAAAGACAAAGGTCTTAGTAAATGAGTTTTAAAATGCAGAAGAAGAGGTGGTTTGAAAATATTTTCCGTGGCCTTCCACTTTTTTTCTGCTTTGGAAAAAGGGACCAATACACTGAGTTTGAAAATTGTTTGATGTTCAAAAACAGGACCAAACACAAAAAGAGAGCATTTGCTACTCCAAGTCAGTGTGAAGGCCGTAGATAATTAGTTGAGTGACCTCATTCATATGAATCATTATTAACAAGTTGCAAGTTGCCAAGTTAATAACTATATATATTGTGTTTACTTAATTCAAGTTGCATACCTTTTTCAACTGATTGCCTCATAAACCAATTAAAAATTTCATAAGCACAAAATTGTGCCTAAATAAAATCAATGATGCTGGCCAATGGTAGTAAAATGTCTTTTATGATCTCTTAGGAAATATTTGGTTATGTTTCCCCAAAACAATATTATTCCGGGAAAACAAATCAAACATATCCCCATTTTTTTTTAAACTACACATTCTTCAATATATACATCATATATGTTTTATTATTATTTTAACATTAAAATAATCATTTAATTTTATTTTCACCCTAAAAATCTAACAAAAAAATATTAATTTGACTGCTATAGTAAAAAATATCTCTTCCAAAATATAAATAAACATATTGAAAAACAACTTTCACATTCTCCAATAATTCATTCTCCAAAAATACATAATAAAATCAAACAAAAAACATAACCTAACATTACCTTAGTTAATTTATATATATTTAATTTGGTTCGGATCCGAAAATTAGCATCTCCAGCCTGTTAATATGTATCAACAAATCCCAAGTTGTTTCATTATCTTCTTCTTCTTCTTCCTTCCCCCCCACCCCCCTCGCCCCCTCAGTCGTCATATCTGCCCACAAGTGAAATGACTTCGTTCGTACCTCATGGGGAATTTTTTTTGGTTTAAAGTTTTGAGACTTCGCAAATATACTTCAAATTTGCTCTAAAGAAATTAATTTTAACAACCATCGATGCACAACAATATTAACTCGAAATAATTGGGCCGAAAACTTTACATTACTATACGTACTGCACAAGTTATTCTTGTACGACAAATGTAATAATAATTGTTCGTCTATCTCATGCATAAGGTGTTTGACCAAAAAACTTATATAAAATGAATATTTTTTGTCTTCCATCGACTATAATCACATAACATTATTTTGCAAATTTTCCTTTTTAAATAACAATAGGATTTTGAAAATTATAAAAAATTAATATCTAAGAGAAGTTGATAATTTTACTATTTTAAAGATGGTGCATCTATAATTAACCTTTGTTTAGATAGTACATCCCAACACATGTTAATTTTGCATAAGGTCAGCACACATTAATATATTTTGATTGCTAATTTAAATTAGTAATCAAAATAACACACAAGAATTCAGGTAGTTCATCCAAATTTGGGTCACATCCATGGATCATAAGGGGTAAAACTTTTATTACTAATTTACAAGAGGTATAATTGTGCGATTCAAATTGAGTGTCTTCATGAGATTCACCCAAATAATTTAATTTATATAATTGAGTAACACTTCTATTTATGAAGCAAATAGAATGGGAGAAAAATCAAAACAAAGTTCCGGTCAAAATCAAATCAAACTAAGATTTAACCATAATTAGAAAACATCAATTCCAACTAATTAATTGATTGAAAATGCAAAACAAATGTGGGTTTGAAAATCTTTTCCGTGGCTTCCACTTTTCTAGCGCTGAGTTTGAAAAGACCACACAAACACAAAAGTAAGGTGTTTGTTTATGAATTGGAGTATGTTATTAAAATATTTTGACAAAATAGTTTTTGGAAAGTGGGATTAGACAATATGATGGTTGTTTCTTTGTGTTTTGAGTGGTAGGTGAAAAATAAATTGAGAAAAAATTATTTGTTTATTTGTATTTTTGAAAGAGACAAAATGTCACATCAATAATTTTTTTATTGGGTTGGTAGAATAAAATTAATATTTTAAAATTATTTGTGTATATTATATATAGATTGGAAAGGAGGAACAAAAAATGAGAGCATTAAATATTGGAAAATGGGTAGAAAATGCATTGGGAGGGTGTTTTGGGCTTTTTTTGATGTATTTTGGATAGTGGGTTGGAGAATGTGATGGATTGGATAAAAAATGAATTGGAAGACTATTTTGGACCTTTTGTGATGTATTTTGGATAGTGGGTTGGAGAATGTGATGGGTTGGATAAAAAAATGAATTGGAAGAATATTTTGAGCCTTTTGGGATGTATTTTGGATAGTAGGTTGAAAAATGTGATGGATTGTTTATTTGTGTTTTGAAAATTGAAAAATATTTTGATAAGTCACAAACAAACAAGCCCTAAGCATTTGCTATTCCTTGTCAGTGTGAAGGCATCACAAATACGTACTTTTCATATTGCAAGTTTTTCTTTTTTAAGTAACGAAGATTCTTAAATGAAGGATTTTGAAACATTATAAAAAATTAATATTGGGAGAAGTTGATAAATTTATTATTTTAAAGAGGGTGCATCTATAATTAACCTTCGTTTAGATAGTACGTCCCAACACAGGTTAACTTTGCATAAAGTTAGCACTTAGCACACATTAATATATTTTATATATCAGACCCACCAAGTTGAATTAGACTTCAAAATTCTCTGTAATTCAGACAAAAAACACACACAAACGCACACAGCCACACTGCCACACTGCCGTAGAAATCCTTTAGGAAAACCTAAAACAACTACAGCTCCATAAGGCCCATTTGATCTCCAACGTCAAGAATAAGATCCATGTGCATGAGAGCAACCTATGTTTGTTCAAAAGACTCATCACTGACTCAATGTTGCAACCTAGAAAAACCAAATAACAAAATTGAGAAATAATAATAAAGTAATTCAATGAGAGAAGACAACAAGATTCAATGTGGTTTGGCGATGTGCTTAATCCACCCGACAATTAAATAAATTTATTGATTCCAAATGAAAGTACCAAGTACAATTTAAGTCCCACAATCACAAGAACACCCAACTCCCTCAATCTAAACTCCATTATGAAATGATATCTCTAAAGCAATATAGTATCAAGTTTCTAAGGTTCGTCTCTATGTTAGTTCTTTTCAACCTAGAAGAAATTGGGGTTTAAATACCCAAACAAATAGCCAAACAAGCCATAGGCCTATGCGTGGCGTCGTGGTGCTGGCTTCCAGGCGTTGCGACACCAGCTACTGAATGCCTGGCACTGCGGCGCCCAGTCGCTACATGCAAGCCCCACTCCGTTTCTTTTGTTCTCGCTATTTGTAACTTAAATTTCAAGGCATAATCAACAATTCTCCACCTTGACTTGAAATTATCCATCAATCATCTTTGTCCTTGCCCCTAAAAAGGTCATCATTTGAGTTTGCAAATATTTATCGAACCCAAGCAATGCTCGAATTTGATTTCTAAAACAGTCTTAGTCAACATATCTATCGGATTATCCTTAGTCCTAACCTTGTCAACCAAAATGACACCTTAAGACACTATACCCTGGATAAGGTGATACCTCACATCAATATGCTTTGTTCTTTCGTAAAATACTTGATTTTTTCACAAGTGTATGACACTCTAACTATTACAAAATACTATAGTAATATCAAAATTCATACCCATATCATCAATAAGCCCTTTTAGCTAAATGCCTTCTTCATGCCTTTAGTTAAAGTCATGTAGTCCGCCTCTGTTGTGGACAATGCAATTGATGATTGCAAAGTCGCCTTCCAGATAACAGTACAACTTGAGACGCAGAACACATATCCTATCATAGACCTTCTACTATCCAAATCTCCTGCATAATCCGCATCCACATATCCAATAATTCTAGCAGTAGAGTTTAATTTATTTCAAACATCTATCTGTAGAGCCTCTCAATACCTTATAATCCATTCCATTGCCTGGCAATGAGTAATGATTAACAAAGTTAGTCGCACTTGTAAAATTAAAACTTGCCACGTGCATGACTTGATATGTGACTTCTGCATAAGTGAAGCTCAAAAGTACTTCTTCCATGAAATACGAGGATCATTGATTTCTTCAAGCAATTTTGATACTGATAAGCACTTACGTAAGTACCGTTGCATTTCAATTCATTCTCAAGTTGTGAATTTCCTTTCATCACAGCCTTATGGTCCTCATGTTCGTACTTTTTGCATTTCTTGAGAGAAGAAACCATATTATTGTTGGAAAATGTTGCATCCATCCTAGATGCCTTCAAACTACTCAGAGTTTTAGATGTGAAGCCCATCAGATTCATAAGATTCCCATTCTACTTGACCCAATTAGTTCATTTAAGGTGCTTTTTCCTTTCCAGGGATTTTAAGGTTCTTCCTGAAGCCATCTTCAAGATGTGGAACGTACAAACTCTTATAGTTGACACAACTTCGCGTGTCCTAGAAATCAAAGCAGAAATATGGAACATGATTCATCTGAGGCATTTGGAAACCAATGCATCAATTATTTTAAGAAAAAGTACTAAAGCAGAAGGTGATCACAATAATCAAGGTGAAAAGATTCAAGCACTTGCCAATATATCACCTGAAAGTTGCGCACAAGTGTTTGGAAGGGCCAGTAACCTTAAGAAATTGGGTATCAGGGGGCAATTAGCCAGGCTAATAATAGGGGAGGAGGACGACAACAATGGTGAATCATCTTCAACTACTCCATTTGATGGTTTGAGGAAATTAGGCCACCTTGAAAAATTGAAACTATTGAATGATGTGGGTGCTAGTTAGTTGTTTGGCCTTCCTATATCCTACAAGTTTCCACCAAAACTGATGAGCCTAACACTGTCATATACTTTTCTCGATTGGAAACATATGTCTATCCTCGGAATGTTGGAGAACCTTAAAGTACTCAAGTTGAAAAGCAAGCATTCATGGGAGAATGTTGGGAAACAACTGACAATTGTTTTCCTCAGCTTGAAGTGTTGCAAGTTGAATACACAAACTTAGTTGTCTGGAAAGTTTCAAGCAGCACTCATTGTCCTAAGCTTCAATACATTGCACTCAGGAACTGTGAGCAACTCAAAGCACTTCCTTTCAGCCTCGCAGATGTATCAACCCTTATGTATCAACCCTTAGGGAAATACAGTTGTATAGGACTACCAAATCGGCTGCTGCTTCTGCCAAGAAAATTCAAGGGCTCACAAAAGGAAGAAAAATTGAGCTCTCTATTTTTCCTCTTGAATATGAATGATATATATCCCCTAATTCATCTGGCTTAAATATGTAACCTTCAAATGTACGCAATAACAGACTATTGTGTGAATTTAGTTGTTTCTTATTTTTTCTTTATGTTCTTGGCATGGAAACTGTACCATATGATTTGATACTTTCATGAGATGTTGTAGTCGAAGACATTTATCCTTTTGATTGTTTCCTTATTATAAATTAGGTTTTTTATGAAATTCTCTGGCATCTTTTAATTTGATGCCATGTCCTGGCTACGTGTTTATGTTGCTTGAATTTCAAGGGTAATTGATAGAATAAAGTTACTTTGTTTTACATCATCTCTTAGTCTGAGATGTATACTAAGTAATTGAGTAAGCTATATTACATTCTCCACCACCTCATTTGACATAATTTCGTATTTTGCAAAATATAAATTATAGAATCAGCAAAAGAATACAAATTGAAATCTATTGAATTTGATCAAACCCCTTATTCTTCTCTTCAAGATTATAGGTTTTGGGCTTTGATCTCCCTTAAAGTTGATTTGTTATTCAGTAATATTAGTTCGAGTATTTCACATAATCTCGAATCAAATGTTGCAATTGATAAGTTCCACAAAGAACAATTTGATATAACTACAAAATTTTTATTGAAATAATTATCGGGCATTCTCCAATGTAGTCTTGTATATTCAGATGTAGAATGTGTTATGTGTCTTTGACTTCTCAATTATAAGTTATGATTTGGTTGTTCAACGCTAGTTTCCCAGCTGAGATAGATTCTACCTACAAGACAGTAGAGATCAACCTCTGCTATGCACCAATTAGCCAACATGATCGCGCATGGAGAAAAACGTTGGACGACTTTGCAAAGGACCAAGACCTGTCAACACAAGATTGTTACTAAGCCATAAAGTCCTTCTAACAACACATTCACCTGGACAGTCGAGATGGATGTTCCGGCTGCTACATATTTTGTCAGGGCCTATGTTAATAACTCTGCTGATGAAGAGGTAGCCTTCGGACAGACCACAGATTCTCACAAGGTCACCAACTTGTTTAAGGTCCAGGCAATCTCCGGACGCCATGTGTCAGTAGACATTTCATCGGCTTGAGTCTTTGTTTGTATTTCTTCTTCCTAGAAAAGAGAGAGTCCAAGGCATCCCAAACAAAGTGATAAAACAGCAAGTTCCGTGTTTGCTTACATGTTATATTTGGCTAGATAAAGTTTGTAATATGGTTAGCTATAAATTTCTGTGTGCATGTGATCTATCAATGTTAGAAAGCATCCTATCAAGCTCGTCCGCTAGATGCTTGTTAGGGATACGACACCTTTGTATTACGTATAAATATTGGATGAGAGGTTTGAGTAATTTAAGAAGTTAAATGAGTTGCTTTTTCATTTATTATGGTTTTCATAGTCTTCCTTCTTACTTTATGCTATCTTATTCCATAGATTTCTGCAGCAGAGAAGTTAGATGGATCATAGTCAGGTAATACAAATAGAAAATCATCAAGTTCTTATCCTATAAACCAAAAGTTGGATCAGAAATCTAATCCCTAGCAAATTTTGGATTTCTAACAATAAAAAGACAAGTGAGGAGGAGCATTGTACTGTTTACCAAAGTCAATGATAATATGACTGTACCAACTATTGACCAGATATAAATCAAAATTGATTTTATAGCATGTGTTTCATTTAAATCTTAACAAACCTCTTGATGCCCAATCCGAGCTCATTCCCGAAATTGTGGTGTCATCTTCCTGCTTAATTATTTCAAGTGCACCTCATCATTATTAGAAGGGAATAGAGTATGCAAGTTAACAATATATTTTGACCTTTGAAAAAAGAAAAGTAAACTGCAAGAAAGAGATATACATCAACATCAATTATGTAAGGATGGAGAAAAAATTCTTTCCTAACAGCAAGTCCCTGTATAAGCTATTCTTCAGAAGCAACAACAATTGGAGGTTTCAACGCTGGAATACCTGCAATGAATTTGGTTATGTAAACGACTACTTTGAACGCTTGGGCATCTTGCTGAGTATAATTAAGCTGCTCTAAACAAAAGCTCATAAGCTTTTCTAGAGCACATTGAAAGATGAGAGTAGATGTTACGAGCTAATAAATAATTGTTACATCTAACAACTAAAAACCATCTCGTGACTCTCCAATCTATCTGTACCAGAGAGTAATAAACTATCATGGAAAAGATCAATATATCCGAAAGCATCAGTGCCCGGGGGACACTCCAAGGCAGCTTCGAGAACCCGATGTTGCACACCGTAAGAGTCCACCGAGTATCCACCTTTGTGAGCATGCCCAGCCAGACAGACCTTCACAGAATTGTACCGGTGTATCAAATTCATCACTTCATCATAATTCCACAACAGTGATTCATAAGATGATGCACCAGGATCTAAAGGTAGATGGCAGCATATCACTACTTTCTGGTTCAACTTTGTTGCATCCTGGAGGACAAGATCCAACCATTCCATTTGTTCTTTACCTACTGCTCCATTGAACATAAGGAACCTTCTCTCCAGTCCTACAAGTCCATTTGGGCTGTTCTTATCTGAATTTGGATTTTTCTCCAGGAGAAAATCCATGGCCCTTAATGTGTTCTGATGATCCTTGGGCCAGCCTATAGCACTGATATCATAGCCATCAAGGACTACAAATCGGAATTCTGGTACTGGAGAAAAATCATAATAGGCATGACCATCATCACTCTGAATGTTCAACAAAGGAAGCAATTCTTCACGAGGGAGGTTATAAAGACAGTGATTGCCAATCATGTGATATACAGGGCCATTAAAAGTTCTAAATTCATTGACAATTTTCTTAATTGCAGTTAGAGATTGGGCTTTTGGGCAGAAGCCATCAACAATGTCTCCAAAGTTAATGACAAACTTCAGCTTCTGCTCGTTCCAACTCCGCACTGCTCTTTGCAACACAAGTAGGCTGTGCCGATAATAGCGAGGAACACCAAGGAATGAGCGGCCGTCCGGAATATCAGCATACTGGACATCTGATATCACCCCAAAAGAAACAAGAGGCTGCTTCCCCTGTGCGCTGACAATCCCATTTGTGTAACCCATTGAAGAGCAAAATGTAAATCCTACAAAAGTTGAAATATATTATAAACCTGAGTATGCAAAAGCTCTTATGCTACATAATACCGCTAAAGGCTGGTGAATCCACAATGAGACCAAAGATTCAGCCGCAAGTAAACAAAGTGATTGTGCCAAAAAATTTTTTGAGTATTATCCTTTCCAAATTCTAAATTTTGAGTATTAATGAACCATAAGATGTCTAACAGATAACCAAGATGCATCCTTTTTTGGAAAAATGTCCATTTTTGGCTGTATCAAACCCTCTACTATCTGCCACCATGCTCAAATAAAAGATCAGTTCTTGAGATTAAAATTTAGTGGCGGGCAAAAAGGAAAACAAGAAAAGCAACACTATTTTTGCATCGACTCTTGAATTTCCCCTTTTTGGAGGTGATTATGCAATTTCTTGAATCAAATTAAACAGTTCCAGCCGAACAGCTCAACTAAAATTCTTCAGTAGAAAGCACCCGCCATTATTTTCGGAAATATCCCAAAACCCAACAACCCCAAGCGTAAAGTAAAGAAGAAAATTCATAATTAAAAGCAGAGCAAGAAAATTTCGACTACAGTTAATGAAAAAAAAAAGTAAACTTTAACCCATTACAAACCATTTGAACAATTATATGATAAAGACATACAATTGAAGCCCCAGAATCGAAATAACATTATATCAGAGTAGAAATTACCTACCTTTGTGGAGAATCTAATGCTCCAATGGTGTTTGGGGCAAAGTATCTGCGGAGCAGAGTGCGAGGGAGAGGAATACCAGGCTAGAAATGTCCGAGAATATGACGACTTTGGTTTTTGTTCCGTTTGGTTGTCGCCACGTGTTTTGGTTGGTAGATCAATGAAGAATCCTAGTCTTGCTCTGCAATTTGGGTTGCAAGCCAATAAAATGAATTTTTTTAACTATAATATTACAAATTTTCAATCTCCATATATTTGTGTAAGTGATTTCATATTTTTAATTAATGAAAATCAGGACGCACCACAAGGATCGAATTCATATAATTTTCTCTTTGATGAATATAATTTATTTTATTAAGATAAAAGAAATTATTATTAACCTTTGACTCAAGAATACAATGTAACCTAAGTGATATAATAAGATCTTTTCCTATTCTTTTTCTAACTGATTTGTGCAGCAAACCAAATTCACCCTAAAATTGTAAAAAAAAAAAAAAAAAAAAAATAGTTCTCTCATATTAACAAAATTTATGTAATGAACACTAATAATTGAGTTTGTTCGCTAAGAATTTGGGGATTAATGATTAATCATGTCTATAAAAATTTTAAATTTGTTATAGTTTCTTTATATTTTCAAATACCTAATCCATCCTTCAGATCTATTTCGGTGATATTTGTTTTCTATTTTATTTCATGGATAAATTTTAAAATTCTTAATACAAGCGACAATCTGATAATTAGTCCTATTTACAAAAATTATAAATCTATTGTACTTTTTTATATTTTTAAAAATCTGACCCATTATTTAACATCTTCTATTATGAGTGAGATTTCATTTTTTATTTCAATTTATATATAAAATTTCTAATCTCTATTCCATCATTTAAAATCCCTGTTCTTACTAATATCTCATTTGCTATTCCACTTCATCAACATATGTAATTCACAATCAATTTTTTTTTTTATTTATTTTATACACTATTAAAAGAAGTACGAAATGTTGTTTTGCAGGTCCACAGTTCCTCATACCCACAGATCCATCCACCATTCCCTCGTACCAAGAAGGTAGAGGGCTGTCGCAGTTTAATCTTCTTCCAAATATCTACGTATTCGCCATGGTCCAAGCAAAATTTTTGGACGATTCATTTCCAATGGAATTGTCCTTTTACAGCATCACAAGTTAGCACATTTCTTATACTGTAACATATCTAGAAGATAATGTTACATAAATTGGTAAAATATAGAAAACAAACACACTCCACTAATTCTAACAACCTATTGTAATGAAAACCAGGAAAAGAAATTTATGGTGGCTGAAATTGAGTTTGTACTATAACATAAAAATTCTGTATATTAGATGGGGTCTGTCAACATAAATCCATCGCCAGGATCTTATTCAAAAATCAGCTGCTAATCTGTTCTTGATTCGAGAAATCATCAGAGACCCGTTGTCCACTCGGGTCAATATATGCTCTAGTTAGCCGTATAAATTTATCTTCCATTGCCACCAGTGTGGAGGATCTGCTGGATCAGCTTCTCTGGCAATCTCTTTGTAGACTGTAAAAAGCACAAATCAATCGAGGGCCATGATTAACTAAATGAAAACTATATGGTGATGGTTAAATCCATCACCCAATATAAAGACCCAACCGCATTGGCATATTGTCCCGTCGATACACATTTAGTAAAGGGTTTTTTGGTGCCTTCAAGGGGGGAGGAGTGAGAACAACTTATAAACTGTTTCAAGACTCTTGACTACTCCAATGTGGAACAAGACAGAAGAGATTTGAAGTACAAACCTGGAAATGTCTCATGTGTAGAATTGGCTCACAACCAACATCCGCAATCAGTTTTCCATTTGGGGTCTTCAGGCTGAACCGCCCAGCTTCATATTCTGAAAGACTATCTTTGTCGTGGGGCAAGTTTTGGCAAACTTTGAGGAGTGATCCAAGAGAGTTCATCTAACAATTTAAAGAAGGAAATGAAATGAAGATAATGTATTTTTAAATACTCTCTAAATCAGAAGCCTGATAATACATGTTAGCCTAACAAGAAAATTGTTCAACGATGAGTACAAACAGTAATAACAATAAAGGTAACATTGTGAAGATAAAAGTATCTCAGGAAACCCCAGAAAATATTTCTAATATAGACAAGAATCTCACCTCTTCAACTGAAAAAACTTCAAATTTGCATTATGTTAGTCATGCTATAACATTTTTACTTGAGCAGAATTTCAGATATTGGAGGTGCATGCAACAGAAGGAAACTGAAACAGTTTGCTTTAGTATCGATTCAAATAATGAAAACCGATTCTCGTAATTCAAGAATTAACAGAAAAACAGGATTCAGATTTAGCTAACCTTCATGTAAGGACAAGACGCACAACCACCGTGAAGAGAGCAACCCTCTCCGCTTGCAACTCCAGGTATTACAGGGAGTTTCAAGAAGTCCCTTGCTTCACCTGGGGATGAGCTTGGTGTTCTAGTTATCGACTCTGATGAGACGGGAAAGACTATCTCGACACTCACTTTAGCTCCCTCGCGAGACTTCACGGAGCCCAATAGTTTTCGGACTGCAGCAACAATTGAAGTCACCATTCCTGATTCGGTTCCTAAAACAAACTGAAGATGATCGTCAACATTTCTCTCTAATGCTTCTTGTACTCTCTCTTTGATAAAGTCTAATATATTTTGAGTGGATCCCACTACTCCCATTCCTCTTCGCTTTGCTTCCATCGCTAGGGAGAACATTTCGCCAGGAACCTCAAAGTGGGCAGTTAGAAATGCATCGCAGTACATTTCATTTATCTTACCAACAACTTCATGGCCAAAGAGGTGATGAACAATGCATGTTCCATCCTGGCAACAGAAAGAGGAATTTCATTAAGCCTTCATGATTAACAAAATTTCATGGCCAGAAACAGAACACATATTTTCTTTTTCTCTTATTTCTCGTTTGATCTGGGGGATTTTTCCAAGTAAAGGGTTAAGAACAGCATATAGTTACAGTTCAAACAAACAAAAAACTAGATGCTCTCATTGAAGAATTTTTTTCTCCATGCATTGATAAATTTACCTGAAAATAGTGAAATCGAGTTATCAAAGATTTTATAGAGTTTTTGTTATGCTTTGGATGTATATTGGCAATTTCTTCATCACTCATCACAGTCATCTGTCGGAACAACTCCATGATATTTGCTCCCATGTAGGTGTCAGGACCATACCACACGTTTAAATTAGGAATTTCAGCAAACGCCTAGAAGATACAAGATACAGCTCAAAGTAATTAAAAATAAGCCAACATAGGAAGCTAGGCCAAAAGACCGAATAATTATTGCAACAAGCGCAAGATCATAACCAACCTGTAGAATGGTTTGCACTACATTAGAAGATGTACAAGTTATTGTCGGAACAACTTCATGAGCATAAGCCTTGGTTTCCAGGGAGGTATTAATGTAGACAACATGTAAAGAGGGAGAAGAAATAGAAGCTGCAGCTGCCGCAAGGTAATCCATATATGCAGGACTTGCCGCAGCATCAGCCAACGAGCAACCTATTCGTTCATTTGACATCCTGTAGACACCTACCTGAACAGCAGTTGTAGTTAAAAATGCAAAACAACTAATATGATACAGAGAAATAAGCTTATGTAGTTGCTTAAGCATCACATCAATAGAAAACATATATCAATCAGAAAAAGAAAACTAGAGCAAGATTTGGTACCTCTGGAAATCCAGCCTGGTCAAGTATAGCACGTACATTTTCAGACATAAAATCTACACCAAGAACAGTGATAAATTTGCACCCAGCTTTAGCCATCTTGACGGCGGAATCTGCCATAACCAGTGAATCAGATATATGGATATGAGGCCAGAGCTTCTGTGCAGCAGTTAAAACACCTTGAACCTCAGGGTCCATGTAGAAATGTGCAACTATGCCAATCTTCTTCTCCTCCAGCAAATTCACTAGCTCTTGAATTTTCACCTCATCAGGAAGCAGAAATCTAGCCTGCAATACACTATTTTGAAACTTAGGTTTTTTAATAGTCAGGATATCCATAGGTCTGTTGCACAAAATTTACCTTACCTTTACATGACTCTTGAAAGAACAGAGGTCATAAAATGAATTCTTGATGTTTTAACACTTATCTTTTAGACTAAATTGAAGATCCTATTCAGAAAATTAATTAAAATTTATTGGAAAACCTTTTATATTCAATTGTTATGTATTTACGGATGTAACGGATCATTTCAACACAGCAAAACCAAAATGATAGCGAATTTAATTATACACTGCAATGGTTTAATCCAGCACACAAGAAACAGATTAGAACACAGGGGAATCTAGGCCATTAAAGAGATAGGTGTTGGTAACTGGATAGATTTTTAGTTGTTATCACAACACTATAAAGTATAACTATTTTCCATAATGGGTAAGAAAGGTCCTTTTCAAGTTCTTTGGGGAAGGATATTGTATTAAATCTACTCAATGATCCACAACCACCCATAGTATATCCCTGAGCGCATCAAGCAATAAAACTAGCATCTCTGCTTCAGTTTAAGAGATTTTTTTCGATCCCTAATTATCATCAAGGCTGATAGAAGACCGATTAATGATAAAATTAAAAAAAAAAATGAAAATAAACATTTCTTGCTAATTTGAACAATTTGTGACTTCTTCTTGGACTCACAAAAGCAACCCTCCAGTGTTTCAGTCCTATTCAACTTAATATATTTGGATTTTGATCAAAGGCAGAGGAAGAACATGATAAGAGCAGATGTCTCCGAATTGTTTGTAGTCTTCTTCTTTTAAACTGAAAACCTCCACCATACTGAACCAAAAGATGAAACAGAAGAATGATTTGTCTAAGCATGATGAGCAATTGCTTTCCAAGCTGGTCAGTAGCCCAACAACCAGTCAATTGAGTATTTCCCTCTATAACTCTCTAACAAATCATGGATTCTATGACTACTATTGGTCTATAGGTAATGTTCCAAATCCTATACTTAAAAGGCCTACAAATCGATCTAGTAAGTCTATAAGACAGTAGAAAGACGTTCTTCACTAGTCATGTTAGTTACTAAACAAATTTCATCTTTTTTGTACTTTACTACTTTGATAGTTTGTCCTTGAAAACTCCATCTTGGTATAAGCCAAAGATGAGAGAAAATTCATAGTCATACCCCACATCACTATATCCAAAACTGCCAAGAGAAACACGATAATTAAATATGAAATCAAACTATACCACACAATCACAAGAATAAGTAGAAGTTCCACCTGAGCTTCAGCATAGCTCCCTTTGGCCTGTATGCCATCAGCAGTCACAGTCAATGATGGGAACGGCTCTCCACGGGGCCGCCCTTCACGCTCTGCCACCAACACCTTAGTCCTCTTCTGCATACTCATCAGCACATTGTGCCAAGTATTCACCCTGCTGCCAGAATAACCACCCGTTCTTCCATTCAACCCCACCACACTTAATGCTCCCAAATCCTCAGTTCTCACAGCCAAAACTTCCTCTGGGGTGGCGCCATCAAGCACCCAAACCAAGCAAGCACAAAACCCTTTTGTTATCTCCGAATCACTGTCAGCCAAGAACCTCAATTTGTTATTATTATCCAGTTCTACATGTAGCCACACCTGAGCAGTGCACCCCGGCACGCGGCTGTCCGTGGTTTTCATTGAATCTACAATAGGAGGGAGGAGTTCTGCATAGTGCAAAAGCCTTTTTACGCGGTCCACCGGTTCTGTTAAAGATTGGAATTCTTGAATGAGGAGCTGCAGCTTTGCTCTGGAGGTAGTGGTAGTGGTTGTGGAGGCGGTGAGACTATCACTGCCAGAGGTGTTAGGGTGGTGGGAGGTGACGGCGGAGCAAGAAAAAGGCGTTCTTGAAATGGGTTTGAGAGAATACCAAGAATTCAGATGTGGGTTCTGTGAATGGATGCATCTGATGCCGATCGGCGATGAAACGGGTTTAGGGTTGGACATATGGCTGAATTTGGGGTTCGGGAAATTGCAAAAGAAAGACGAATAGACAGCCCTCATGGAAAGAGTCGCTGAATCCATCTCCTACGTACCCAATAACAAAACAAAGGAAAAAAGTATCTATATGTATCTATCTGTATATATATCTTCTTCTTGCTTACGCGTAAGAAATCTTCCTGCGATTCAGGTGTTGATTAGGAGCCAAAAGGTCCAGACAGAAGGAAGAAGAGTTCACTGACTGTGTGCGGGGGTTTGAGAGGAGGAGAGAAGAGCTCGAACAGCGGAGATTGGCGGAGGTAGACGAAAGAAATATGGATATATGCAGGAGAAGAGAGAGGACCTTGGTATAATGCGCGGTGGAAAACAGCCACCTAATCACGCGCCAAAAGAGAAAAAGTGCGGAAGGGCAGAGAAAAGAATGGTGATCAATATATTTCCCAATAAAAAATTGAATTTTTGAGGGGGATATCAAAACCAAATTTTGCTTTATAGAAGAAAACTTTTGATTTTAATTATGGGTGAAAATTAACCAAAACCTATATAGGGATAGTAATGGTATCGAGCAAAATTCGATTCCGAGCTATTCAAAACGATTTTGGGGTGACTTAATGAAGTATGAGACATGGGGTATGATTTTTTTAATTTGAATTATTTGGGGTGGGGTATGGGGTTTAGTGACCCCACCCCAAACTCGCCACACCACCCCAAATAGTATAAAAATTATATTTTTATATTATATATAAAAATATATATAACAATAAATAATATTATATATAAATTATTTTATATTTTTTAATTAAAAATAATGTACAAAGCAAATAGTTTACGATTCCACACTTCCACTTTCTATTATTATTATTATTTTTTTCATTCCCACCCACTGTTCATTTCCCACTAGTATCAAGCAGGGTATGATGAAAATTTGTTGGACTTAAAAATTTTGAATTATTTTGTTTCAATGTATAAAAATTTGAATGTTATATTGATTATTACTTTAATTCTATTCTTATATCATATTTTGCTTTTAAAAACTTATCTTGTTTACATAGATTTTTTATTTTTGTATCTAAAATTTAAATTTTAATTACTTTCAAGTGATTTTGATTTGATTCTTTTATTGATTTGTTCTAATTTTTCTAATTCTTTCTGAGTTGGCGGATTTAACCCGCCAACCCAACAAGACTAGATGGAGCGGGGTATAGTCTCGTGGGGCGAGGTATGGTGCAAGCCAAACCCGCCCCGATGCAATGCATAAACCTAGAACTCATCCACACCCAACTCTACTCCTAAAAATATTAGATTGAGCTAAAAGAGAAAATAATATATCAAATTATATTAGGTTGAGTTACAAAAATTTTCATTATTAGAATGTTGCTACATTGTGAAGATATTAAGTGATTCATATAATTCACTTGAATTTTGATTGAATTTGTTGATTCGTTGCCCTTTGTTAATTTATTTTGAATCCTTTATTTTATTTTCTATTTCAATTTACTATAAAATCTATAATTATGTCAAATATATCTAATTTTTAATTAATTATTTTTATAAAAAATTATTTAATATATATCATATATTCATAAAATAAAATATGAGATCGAATAGAGAATAAAAATAGAAAATTTAGCCCATTATTAATCCTAATGAAGTAACTTCATTTTGGTAGTGCTCCTTTTGAGAAGAATTACAATATCAACTTTGTTTTTTATATTTGGAAGCTTTTAATTAAAGTTTTTGAGAGAGAAGGAAATTACTTTTGCAGAATTTCTTTATTAAAGTGGAAGCTCCTTGATTTTATTATTTGGTGGTTTTTCTTATGCCTTTCTTTTTTCTATTAAAGTGGTAGCTCAATATTGTTTTCTATTTAACGTTTAAACATTAGTATTAATTTAATTCAATTTTTTTCTTGTCCTTATAATATGATTTACCGACTATGTTTCTAATAATTAATTTAAGAATTGAGAGAAAAAATAAAATATATATACATATACATAGATTATGGCAAAAAAGTGGTAAGAGTTGTGGGGCAAATTCCTAAAGTCAGAAAAGTGTCATTGGTCCCTAAGGCGGCGGATTAGAATTTAGTATTGGATGTCAGTCCCACCAACCAAACAGTACCAACTGTTTTTTCTCTGGAATTGTCGGTCAATCCATCTAATGCTTCCACTATTTTACTGAAATCACCTTTCGACTCCTCAATTTCCTAGTAATAGAGCCGACAAATTTCAATTTTCAAGTTTGTAAAAATTGTCAAATTTGGACCGTGTTTGATTTTATTTTTTCTTTTTATTTTTTAAAAAATAAAATCAAATAATTTCATTTACAGTATAGTTGTTCTTGTATATGAATCTTAAAAGAACCCCAATCAAGCAACTAATACTACATAAATACTTGTACAGTTGTACCATGAGGCATTGGTTGGTCCTAGAAACAGCAACAATGGGGCCAAGGGCTAACGACCAAATATTTTGCAGCTTAGGGATCGCCATGTAGCTCTATCGTTCTATAGGGATTGCGGGTTTTCTAGACTCTCTTTATTAGGAGTGCGGGGTAGGATTCCTCTAGGGAAAACCTATGATCTCGATCGGCCAGTTCATTATTCTCAATTAATTTTCTAATTATCCTATCAAAAGATCTAAGAGCATAAAAAAGTAGTCACTAACGGGCCGTTTTGTTTTATTTTCAAATGTCATTTTTATTTTTAATTATTTTTAAAAATTAAAAAATTAGTTATGAAATAGAAATAAAAATTAAGATGTATTTGGATAAAATGTTGTAAATTAATGATTAGAATATGTTATAGGATTGAAAAGCAAGTTAATTTATATTTTTTTATGTTTAAAAATATTTATTTATTTTTTAAAATATATGTATATTTTATTAATTTAAAATTAATAATGGATACTTTATATCAAATTAAATTTGAATTTGATTATGTATAATAGGATTATATGAAAAGTTTAGAAAGAATTTTGAGAAGAAAATATGTATTTTTCTGAAAAAAAAATTGTGAAAAAATATTTATTTTTAATTTTTATTCTCAAATAAAAATAAAAATGGGGGCTTGGAAATGAAAAATGAACGGGCGTAAATGAATATCGTAAAATGGGTATTAGGTCAGAAAAAGAAGTCCTTGTTATATTGTACCAACTGCTAGCACATCTAAGGCACCCAACTGGCTTGTTAACAGGCGAAGGGAAATAGGAGCCTAAGGTGGCAACATTGACTAGTTGGTTCCACTATACTTTTTTGAGTGTTTTTATGTTTAGTGTTGGAAAAAGATGCTTTTCCAGCTAAGGCACTAAAACCTAAGGCTTTGTTTGGATGTGAATTGGGGCATTTTTTTCAAAAACAATTTCGAAGAATGAATTTTGGAAAGCAGGGTTGGAGACTGTAAGGATTTGTTCACTAGCATTTTGGCCATTTTCTAGAAAAAAATTTGGGAGAATGAGTTTTTGGGAGAAAACTTGAAAAAAGTATCAATTATTTGTTTATATTTTGAGAAAATAGGTAAAATGAATTAAGAATGAGTTGTTTGTTTTTTAATGTTCTGGTGAGGGGATAAATTTTACTATAAATGTTAAATCAGTTACTTTTTTATTGGATTTGTAAAAAAAAAAAATTTTTTTTATGTAATATGTATATATATATACTTTGATGGTGTGTGTGTATATATACTTGAGTGTGAGGTAGGGTCAATGTAGAGTTAGAATAGTGTGTATTGTCTTTTTGAGATTGAATTCTTAGGGTTTTTTGGGTATAATTTTTTTGTGTTTTGGAAAAATGATTGAAGAATGTGTATATTTTTTGAGATTGTTTTGGGAGTTGAAATTTTTTTTCTCAAAATGCTAGTGAACATAACCTAATTGTTGTTTGTTTGTGTTTTGAGAAGTAGGTAGAGAATGAATTGGGAGAAAATAGTTTGTTTGTTTGTGTTTTGGGGGGGAGACAAGATGTTACATCAATGACTTTTTTGTTGGGTTTGTGGGGTGAAATGAATATTTTAAAATTATTTATATATGTGTATATATAAATTGTATGATTAGTAATATGTGAATAATAGGGATTTTTGGGGGATAAATTTTGTATTTTGGGAATGGGATTAGGGAATGTGTAATGTTTGTTTGTTTAAGTTTTGAAAGTTGGAAAATGAATTGAAAGTTTGTAAACAAACAAGCCCTAAGTCTGGGCAAATTCATTTCTAAAAGTTAGACAATAAAAAATTTAATCATTCCAAATCATTACATCTATTTAAAGAAATTTGCTTTCTATTATTACTTTAACGTAATTATATTTTTTATAAAATAACAATAATATAAAAACTTAATGTAGTGCGACTAATCCAAAAAAATGACATAAAAGACTTTTTAAAATCAAATTTATCTTTCCTAAAAATAAAACTAAATATTCTCTTTCATTATTCACGCATTTTCCAATTTCATTTTCAAAATATATCATGTTATATACGCAAAACAAAATCAAACAGTCATTTGTACTCTTTTCGTTTAAAAATTTTGATTTCATAGAAAGTATTAGATAAAAGTTAAAATAAATAAATATATTATATATATTTATATATTTAATTATTCTTAAAAATAGTGATTAAAAGTTAGAAATTTAAAATCATTAATTTAATTGAGAAAGTACTTTTGGAGACAAAAAATTTATGTCTAGGAACTAAAATCTTATTATCAGATGTTAGAAAAAATAGAAAAATAAATTTGAAACTTATGCAGTATATTGAAAAATAGTTTGCAAGTTTTTTTTACCAGACAAACCATTATTTTTCAACAAATTATCGGTTTTGTAGTAAAATCAATTTAACTTTATCTATTTGTTTATAAACGATTCACGGCTCTTTAAAAGAAAAAAAAAAAGAAAAGAAAAGAAAAAGAAAAGTATAGGTGCTGTGAAAAAATAAAAAACAAAAGGGAAAAAAAGAGTAGCATTTGCTCATCCCTGGCCCCCCATTTTGGCCAAGGGCCAAAAGGGCGGAGGTAACTACGAATGGATACTCGCAAATACAATGAATGTATAATTATTTAAAATAAAATGAATGAAACTTATACATAATTTTGAGCTATTTACTTATAAAAATTATAACCTAAGTTTATCCTCGCGAGATAATTATTAAAATGTCAGCAAAATTGTTCCATGCATATATTCTCCCGAGGAGGTGTTTGATTCTAGAAATCGAATAGCACAGGAAAATTATGCTAAACTAATATGAGTTGAATGATCCACATATTATTTATAAGGAGAAATGCCAATGCAAATTTTAACCATCATCCCATTATGTATAAACACATGTCCATAGTCACATCAGAAATGTTTATGCTGTCTTAGGATTGTGGTTTCGGAAATTCACAGGAAAAACAATCTAGATCCCCTGTTTTGGATTATGTTAGAAAATATTTTTATATAAATATTTAAATATAATTCATATACACCTTGCATATAATACTAATATAATAAAATATTTTTAGGGTTATTTTTTGTCTTTAAATGCTTGTGAATTGCTTCCAATACATTTGGAAGCATTTGGACAAATAACATTCATAATTGCATTTGCAAAATATACAGAGATCATTCTAAACAGAGGCATTTTTTATTTTTTAGGAGTTATTTTACCATCATTTATAAACTATTCTAATATGTCTCAGTATATAGACATTCAAAACTATGACAAAACTTTTATAAAAGCAATTAACATTAAACTGCCTACATAAATCTGTTAGTGACTGTCTTGAAATGTGCCAGGTGAGGGTAGGTATGAAAAATTAGCTCTTGATCTAAATCTTAATGTTTTTCTAATAGCTGCTCTGAATCTAATTCTTCGCTCAACAATTAATTGTTAGGGTCGTTGATGTGTTTTTCAAAAATTCTCCAACATTCAAATCAATATTCAAGAGAAGATAGTATGATGAGAGAAGATCGCGTGCCTCATAATGTCAAATGTTAGAGTAATTTTAATTGTGAGAGAAAGAAGTTAACTAAGCTCTTATATCTTTCATACTTGACCTAGTCTAATAAGATTTTTCAATTTCTTTTTCAATAATTAATATGGGCCTTGATCAGTGGCCCATTTATTCTTAGTCCATGTCAGTGTGTTTTACTTATTTGCCTCTAATTTTTAATTTTAGTCGTATATCAATAATATAAAATAAATAATAAAATATTAATTGAAATAAAATTAAAAAAGGAAACCCAAGCAATGTCTTGTGTAGCCACTCCTTAGGTCCATGTTTGAGCCAGCCATCATCAAATTGTTGAAAAGGAAGTTACTACTAATTTATTGATCTCCTTTTGCATTTAAAAAGTAAAGATTTTGGTTGCATTTAAGATTTTGTGTAGTTCTTAAAATGTGCAAGAAAATTAAGCATGGGATTAGCAACCATGTAATCATAATAATTTTATCGTTAATTATTTTCTTAACTTATGGAAAAAAAAAAATCAATTTTAGCACGGATTACATGAAATTATATTATGACCATTTGTTAATACATGAGATTTTAGAACTTTGCCTGCTTACGTGTTAGAGATTTTATCTTTTTAATTTACTATAAAAAGTACTATTGTAAAAAAGTGACAAAATGATATTTTCATTTAGTGGTTATGAAAACTAGTGCTTTCATTAGCAAAATAGAATCATTTAATTAGATATTTTAAGAAACTATGGATTTGATCTCGATTTTATCACAATCATGCATTATACATCAAGAGATTATAACGCTATATATATGTTTAATACATGTAATTTTAACATTGTTTTTAAAGAATTGGGTTAAAAAAAAAAGACTCTTAATTAAAAGTAATTTCTCTTGTAGAGGAGGTGAGTAGAATTGAAAATTAAGTGACGAATGAGTGTATAATGTATTTAAATTTGTCAAACAGTTCGAACCAGATATAACAACTGCAAATTTTTGATTAATTTCAATTTGAGTTCTTCTTGACTTATTTTAGCATGATTTAGGTAATAAATAAATTTTCATTATATTTCCTATAAAAGGAAAAGAAAAGAAGAAAAAAACCACAGAGCAAGGAGGAGGAAAAAAAGAAAAAGAAAAAGGGCATCTTTGTGAATAATGATGGAATAGTAAAAAAGATAGAGAAGAAAGTGGGGGAGAATTCAAAGTCGATGGCATTCTATTCTTTCCGCTGAAAATGGAATTTATTGGCTGTCAACGATGAACATGTTTGACATGATTGTCCAAACCAATGAATTTCCTCGGATAAAGGAAACTATATATACATAATACATGTATGTACCCACTTGTTCGGGTAAATTCAATATTTTCAAAATCATATCGGACAATAAATCGATGAGGCTACTGATTACTGGTTCAACCGGTTCGACCACTGGTAGAACCGGTATGATGCAATAATGACGTAATAATTATATTTAATTTTATAAATATATATAATATTTTAATATTATCAAAAAATAAAGCTTTTAATTGATATAGAAAGAATATTATTTAAAAAAAATTTTAACTTACTTATTTTTAAGTACGTTTTTTAGAAAATTATACTATTTCACAATTAGTTAACTATAAATAAATAAGAAATAATATTTCACATTAATTTAAGTAATCATTTGTATCATACTTCAATTCCAAGTAAAAATAAATTTTTCTACACTAAATATTCAACATAATTTAAGAGAAATTAAACAAAATAAAATAACAAATTAAACATAAACATTCACATATAACTATCACTTCATTAAATTTCAAGAAAATAAATTCATATTTTAAAAAATTACATGTCCAAAATCTTTAATCATCATCTTCAATTCATCTCTTTCTTTTTTACTTTTTTTAAAAAAAAAATTAAAATTAAAAAAAGAAAAATAAAAAAGGTGAACCGGTCCGGTTTTGACCGGTTCTCACCGATTTTGACTACCACCGGTTTTGAGGGTTCAACTGGACCGGACTGGTTTCCGGTCACCGGTCCGATCCGGTTTTCAAAACATTGGGTAAATTCTTGTTCGAACGTTTATATTTGTGTGTATGATTCAACTGGTGAAGTCTTGTCCATAATTTTAGACAAACAAGTCCCGTCGAAGTTATTATTATTATTATTGGTACAAATATTTTTAGAATCAAAATATTTTTCTTTTTTTTATCCTTCTTTAAATTGGAGTAATCTAATACGTAGTATATTTTCTTTGAACGTTAATTGATTCGATTCCATGAATAAAAAAAAAAAAAAAAAATGATTTGATTCAATATATAATTGAATTTAGGATTTCACATTCTGCTTTTAGCTTAAATTTGAATTGCAAACATCTTAAGTAGGAGTTATTATTGTTGGCATCATGATGAAGCTATTTTTAGTAAGATGATCTGTATGGAGATTTTGGAGGGAAAAGAATACTAATAGATGGATCTTAAAATTGCATGAGGTCAAAGCTCGATAAGGTGAGCACGAGTTGAACCTGCAACCACAATAATCATGTTAGGCTTGCTGAGGCAGCAATTGATTAAGATATTTCGATGTTTAAGTAACAAACCTGATTAGAATAATAAGCATGCAAAATGGCCAAAAGCTTTAGGCCTGGATTTGTTGTGTTTTCATTCTCATTTTTTATTTTCATTGTTTTAGAATGTGTTTTCATTTTATCATTGTTTTGTGAATGGAAATGAAAATGTGATTGTATAAGAATTGTAAAGATTTTGAAAAAAGGTAGATTGAAAATAATATTTTAATGTAATAGTGTTAAATATTTGAATATAATAGTATATATTATTATTGTTTAGTTGATTGTGGGCCCCATTATCTTGAAAAGATAGAAAAAGAAATAATTATTTAATAAGTTAGTGGATGATGATGTGATGAAAAATTAGTATTAAATTTTTGTCTTGGAATGATAGAAAAATTTAAATATTTAATTATTAGTAGATTTTAATTATTTTTAAATTAGTAGGTATTATAGGTTTTTATAGGTATGAAAATGAAAATGAATGGTATTTTAATTGAAAATGGTACAAACAATGGCGTTTTCTGTTTTCGAAATAGTGTAAAATGAGAAAATGATGCTTTAGAACACAAATACTCCGACACTTAGATCCAGAAAGTGCGTATCTAAAGATAAATGATGGATTGGGGCATTTATAGAGTTTTTCCTAGGTTAAATGATGGTGTGAGCCAATGATCCAATTAAAAACACTTAAAAATTGAAATCAAACTTGATCACACCTCCTCAAGGATCTAATTCATGTTACTAAAGTGGATTTAGGTCAGAAAATTACCTTGATAGCAAATTCCAACCAAAAAGATGAAGAGATGCTTGAATGATTTAATGCAATCTCCTCTTGGCGCAGCAGCTTGTGGACAAATTTTGCCTAACCAAATCAATGCGGAATCGGCTAAAATTTTAATTGGAAATCACCAACACCTTGATAAAACTACAGTAAAATTTTCAGCCAAATCAAAACTCCGGAAGGCACTCCAGCAATGCCTCAAAAGTTCTGCTCAAATAGAGAATCTCCAAAAGGCTAGCAATCCAATTGTTTTACCTCTAATGATAAGTTCACAAACTAATGGACAATCCAAATCTCTTCTATGTTAGTTGGAGGACAAAGAAGATGATGAAGGTTGATTTTGGAGGTAGGAGATGAAGAAAATGTGAAGCTTCAACACATGGAAAATTAGAGGGAATGAGAGAATATAACAATTAGATCTAAAATTCTTGTACATCACATACAAGTGGCTGACAAACCTCTATATCTATATATAGATGGAGGGAAGATGTGATGCTTAGGTGGCATCACACCTCCCTCATGGTTGGCGCTAACTTGCTTGCCAACTTGCAAGCAAGTTGCATGTGAATTTAATATGTATTTGAATTTTATTTGGAATTTTTATTTTATCTAATGAAATGTCATTCAAATTAAATTCTAATATACTCTAAACGAACATTTCATTTGAATTCTCCCTCCAAAATTGATTCTTCATTTTAATTAAACACTTTTATTTAATTAATTAACCTTTGACTTAACTCTTAAGTTAATTAATTTAACTCCTTAAGCTAGTTATTGTTAACTTGACTCCTTAAGTTAACTTGACCAATTGATAGTCATGTGGAACCAATTAAATTAACTTTTTAATTTAATTAGTCATGTAGAACCAATTAAATTAACTTCTTAATTTAATTAGTTTAATTTAACTCCTTAAATTATTTAAATTAATTTAACAATTAAATTGATCAAACCAAACTGACCAAAAATTTAGTCAACCATCTACCTCCTCAAAATCGATCATGATGGAATTTCTAACTCTTAGAAAATTCCCTTCATCAAGTAGGATTTTCAATTGGCTTTTGTGTGTGACAAATTAGGTTCTACCATTCATTGGATATGAGCTCACAAATCTTGTGATTTATTAAATACCAAATATTCACATTAGTCTAAACTCCTTTAAACTAATGACTAAATTCAATTAATCTCATTAATTGAAGAGTACCCAATCTCCATGGTCGATGTCCAACCTCAAGCCCATAGAGCCCAACTTATTGGCTGAAATGAATGTTTTTGGAGAACCATTCTAGCTCTATGCTTACTAGTTACCATACAAATATGGTCTTTCAATCTCCTATCTCCCAAAAGAAGTCTAGGATAAGATATTTATTGGCTCCCTAATAGCCTCGATACTATGTCTCTATTCCGATGTTCTATTCCCTTTTATGACATCATATTTGGAAAACTCTTTTTCCAAATTGTCATACTACCTTGCGCAAGGATTCCGTGGAATCGATCATTATAAAATACATAGAAGATGCACTCGCCCTTTACAACGACGATGAGTCGGATTCTATATTGGATCTCACAAACCTCCATGTTTAAGTAACTCATACCCAATCTCAACCCAAATGACCAGCTAAGTGGTCAAGAAAGAGTCAAAGTATTAGGACCTAAACATAAGGTTACCATGGATCCTTAGGTCAAATGACTAATAATATGCACTAGTGTAAGTTGGAGAACTTGTTACTACTGACTTGCCACTATGGCTATCTAGTGGATTCTCCGGGCAGGCCTTCAGTGAACTTGTTCTTTAACAAGCACCCACTAACATGTACCCATATCTCATATGGCTTGCTCATAAAACGGAGCAATATCCAACCCTTAGATTTATGCATCGTTAGTGCAAGTTTATCCGGATGATAGATGCCCTGTCTCATAAGATCTTGTGACTTGAAAGATTTAAGATCACGACCATGTAATACTTGTTTCATGATCACCACCTAGTGCGTGACCAAGTCCTATAGTCTAGTGTGATATTAAGGCTTCAACCAAATGCCACTGAAGTAATATAAGCATAAGATGAATATGACCATTTATAATGAATATCATTCAATCAAAATTGTATCAGAAATAAAATAGTTTACATGCCAATTTAATTGGCTTGCGTGGCACTATTCCAACAGACATTACTGTTGAACCCCTACCAAAGATAATACTTAATATCATGTCATGGGGCTAAAGTAGGTTTTTTTCCATAAGATGGGTGGCCAGGTGGTTGTCACTACCCAAAATAGTACCAAAGTGCCACTGTTCTATTGGGAAATGATTGTTTATCCGCGCTTAATGCGAAAGATAAACTGGCGACCCACAATTACTGTGGAGGAGACAGTATGTGTGATATCCTGGCATGCATTTAATGTGGTAGCCCAAACCAAAAACTTTGGATCCTCTATTCCATTTCATATTTCATCTCCCATTTCAATATGATTATATATGCAAGTGTAGTTGGTTACCAATCAATTATTTTGATAAGAAAATATTTAATGCACGTGTCATACACTATGCAATGGAATAGGAGATGAAATATATATATTGAAATAGAGAATCTAAACTGCAAACCAAGTTGATGAGCTACAATTGCATCCTTGAGGGCGAGATCAATTTGAAAGTGATGGCTGCGAAGGACGTTACACTTTATAGTGATAGTGTGACCTATGGATAGTCGACTATGAGGAGATTCTTTATGTAACCCAAGCATTGGTGAGCCTCTTATTAAAATATCAATAGGGCTGAACTGACATTCATAATTTTGAAAGGTCATAATTATGTATCCTATCATTTTTTTTATAGAATCATTTCTTAAATATCTCTAATTAAATAAATAATAATTTTTTTTAAAAAAAAAATCCCTTATTTTTTAGTTATATATATTCAACACAAGAACCTTTTTTTTCCCCCTTTAACCAGATAAACAAAATGCATCTCTTCCTCATCTAATTACACTTCTTGCATTTTTCCCAATATTCCAAGACGATTCGATCATATTCGAGTCAAAATAATTAAATTTTACTTGCCGCATAGATAAGTTTAAATTCTAAGAGAAAGATGAACTAATGAAAACTATAAGGTCAAATACTTACATGCAATTGAATATATCTCACCAAACTAAATTTTGAAACTAGAATGTTAGGATTTACGAATCAAGAATATAAAATCAAAAGATCGATATTTTTGTAATTTACTTAAATAATAGCATTTTGTTATATTGGAAAGAAAGAGGTATGAAGGGGACTAAAAAAGTATTTTAACTTAAGACTCAAATTTTAAAACACCCCACAATATATAGAATTTTCCGAATATAATATCAGCGAAAGGAAAAAAAAAGTCCATCTTTTGTTATGTCAACAACAGACGACTGCTCTTTCTTTTGGTTCGGGGGGGGGGGGGGGGCGCGGGGGGGGGGGTGGGAAACCCAACAATAGCCAACACTTGCAAATGCCAAAACACGCAAAACAGGGAAAATATAGAAAATACTTAGTCAAATGAACTGGATCCTAATAGATCAGTTTTGCACTATGGAAACTATACAAAATTTAGAGCCGGCCATGGGCGGCAATTTGAACCTTTTAACTTCAAGAAATATCACCCTTTCCGAATCAAAAATCCCTTTTTTCCACAATGGTGAATCCACCTGAATTTTTCTGTTTTTTTTTGCTGATCATAATTACTCTAATCAACCCGATTTTCCCACTGCAGCAATATGACAACTCTAAATGCACCTCAGAAGCACAGCATCCTGGTTCCAACTACCTATGCAATCCCAAGAAATCTTCATGCAACACTTTTATAGTATAAAGAGCTCAAGAAAACTACCAAACTCTAACTTCTATATCCTCTCTATTCAACACAAACACATCCCAGCTCCTTTTCTACAACAACATGTCCCAAACTGATCCAGAAAATCTACAACCTGGTCGAGAAATCATCGTTCCTGTCAAATGTTCCTGCCCTGACCGCTTCTCTGAGGCCGTCTACTTGTACAATGCATCTAAGTCTGATTCTTTATCGATGATTGCCTGTGAAGTTTTTGAGGGTCTTTTGAAGGCTCAGAGTTTAATGGAGGACAATCCAGGTTTTGTAGGAAATGGACATGATTTTTCAATGATCGAAGTACCCATAAAATGTGCTTGTCCTGATGCAGCTGACATAGGGAATGGCACACATTATCTTGTGACTTATCCTGTTACAAGAACTGACAATATATATCGGATTGCACGTAAGTTTGGAGTTTCTGAGAAAATGATCTTCAATGCAAAAAATTTGGATCATCCTGTTAGCATTTTTCCTCAGACAACGCTCCTTATTCCCACCAAAGATGTCCCAATTCTGAATTTCGATATCTTTCCTTCGCCTCAGGATCCATTTTCTAGCCCTGAACAGAGTAATACGGCAAAAGGTAAAAGATCAAGAATCTTGGTTACAATTCTTGGAGTAACTATCACAGTATTGCTAATTTTGTTGTTCTTTGGTATTTGGATACTCATCCGAAAGCATTGTGATTGCCTTAAATTCAAGATGACGTCGACTAAAAATAAACCATTATCGCCTCTATCTCCAGATCTGCTTGATGGGATGTCAAAGTTAAAGAACGCTCTGACATTTTTCGGCTTAGAAGAGATAAAAAATGCAACTAAAGACTTTAGTAAGGATTGTGTGATAGGACAAACATTCCACAGGGGTAGAATTTCAGATTTTGTTGTTGCAATAGAAAGCGTCAGTTCAACAGAAGCTGCAAAGAATGATATTTCTATATTGACAAAGATCAATCACATCAATGTGGTGAAGCTAAAGGGCTACTGTCTTCAGCTGACGCCGTTTCTAGTCTATGAGTTCGTGGAAAATGGTAGCTTGAAGAACTGCTTAACTGACTCAAGAATCTCTAGGCAATTGACTTGAAAGAAAAGGGTGCAGATTGCTGCTGATATTGGCGTTGGGATACATAACATACATTACTGTACAAGGCCTAATTATATCCACCAAAACATAAACAGCAAAATATACTGATAACAGCAGATTGGAGGGCTAAGATTTCAGGGTTCAGATGGGCAAATTGTTTGACCGATGATCAAGGCAACAGTACCATTGTTGTTAGAGTGAAAAACGGATACATGGCTCTGGAGTACTTGAGTTCAGGGCAGGTTTCAACTAAGATGGATATATATGCATTTGGGATTGTTTTGCTGGAATTGTTATCAGGTAAAGAGGCAATTGAAGATGGGATTCCATTGAAGGATTTTCTCAAGTTTCCAGGGTTTCAAGATTCTTCAGGATGCCTGGAAACACTGAAAACATTTATGGATCCTGTCCTGGAAAGTGATTACCCTTCGGGAGGTGAAATGTGCCTGGCTCTCTTGGCCAAGGGCTGCGTGGAGGAGGATCCCCCTGGGAGGCCATCTATGAATGATGTGTTGAGAGCTCTTTCAAGCAATATATGATATCTTTACTATTATGATTATTTTTTCCCTAAAATATTTGAAAAATAATTTCTAGTTGTTTAAAAATAAAAATGTATTTTGATAGTCTGTTTGAGCAAAGAAGGTTATAGGGATGAAAATATATAATTATTTTTAAATATATATTATAATTGTTTGAAGATATAGATGGCAATTTATGTCAAATCAATTAATAGGATAGTGTATAATAAATTTTAAAAGATTAAAAATAAAATAAGAGATATTTCTAATAAAAATAATCACAAAATAAATAACCTATAATTTTCAAATAATGTAAAATGTAGAAATCGGGCGTGGAAAAACAAACAAACAGCATTAACCAGCCCAACCACATTTAAATGATTAATTTCTATTTCAACGTCAAGTAAGTAATATCATGATATATCACCCAGTAAGCATTCTGCTCCACTCACGTCAGTTTTATGTCGTGGACGAAATTTCATCTTGGACTTGTCAAGATTTGGACTTTTTTTTATTTTTTTATTTTTTCTATTTCTCTTTTTCCTGCAAGGGCTCTCCGTTTGTATATGATCTCTTGCTGGTAAATAGTAATCTTGTTTTCTACTAGACTACCACTGAGAGGAAAAAAAATGGTTTCTTTTTCAGACTTGTTGATTCCATTTTTTTTCATAGCTCTGTTTAGGGACAGATCCAAAACTGAGACTTTGATAGGGCGAAAATTATAAAACATAAAAGTTCAACTACAAGTTTTATAATCTATGAATTCAAAATACATATCATCGAAGTTGAGCGGGACGTTCTTTCATATCATAAAATTCATCAATGATCGAATCAATGTCAAATTTTTTAGTAATATCTTTTTCAGTATAAGTAACTAAACAATCAGCTAAAAAATCATCTTCCATCTTATTCCTAAGTTTGCCCATGATTATTTTGTCTCTTTGCCTCAATATAGTTACAATTAAAAGAGAGAGATTTTAATTATTCTATGAGTTTTCATAAAGTTGTAAAGGTTTTCTTTGACTAGATCCCTATAAACATGCCCTTAAACAAATAAAACAGAAGTGCCATAATGAACTTAATCTAATTGTGAATTATTTAATTGAAAATATGGATTTAAAAATTTATTTTAAATATTTTAAAATTAAAATAGGTAAAAAATTAATAAAAATTATTACTAAATAATTAAATATATACAAACTAAAACTTATTACAAAAATTCATATATATATATATATAAGTGTGGGTGTGGGGGGCAAAGAAAAGCCACCAAAATGTTGCGGGGGGCCACTGCCCCCCCTTGCACCCCCGTGGAGCCGTCCCTGGCTCTGTCCCTCTTCTTCCTCTACAAATGGAAATATAATGATCCTTTAACAGCCCGGAAAAGACTGCAGCCATCTCCCAGAAAGCTCCCCATAATTGGAAATCTCCACCAGCTGGGCTTATTCCCCCACAGATCACTCCAGTCTATGTCTCAGCACTATGGTTCCCTCATGCTGCTGCATTTTGGCTGCGTGCCGGTGCTTGTTGTCTCCTCTGCTAACGCAG
Organism: Jacaranda mimosifolia; assembly: GCA_018894105.1. Lineage (NCBI taxonomy): Eukaryota > Viridiplantae > Streptophyta > Magnoliopsida > Lamiales > Bignoniaceae > Jacaranda > Jacaranda mimosifolia. The sequence continues at coordinate 4,246,962 of CM032124.1, read as the reverse complement.
CACGTGAGATCATGAAAAACCAGGACCTAATCTTCTCAAACAGGCCTAAATTAACCATTCTTGATAAGCTGTTTTACAGCTCCAGGGACGTGGTGTTTGCCCCATATGGGGAGTACTGGAGGCAATCGAGAAGCGTATGTACGCTTCAGCTTCTCAGCAACAAGAAGGTACAGTCTTTTCGTCGCGTAAGGGAAGAAGAAACCTCCCTCATGATTGAGAATATCAGGAAATTGAGCTCTTCATATTCGGTTATAAACTTGAGCAATATATTAACATCCCACACAAATGATATAATCTGTAGGGTGGCCTTGGGAAGGAAGTATAGCAATGAAGAAGAAGGTAAAAAGTTCAAGATGCTGTTCATGGAGGCTGAAGAATTGTCAGGCACTCCTTATCTTGGGGATTATACTCCTTGGCTGGCCTGGATTGGTCGCCTTGCTGGTTCAGATGCTAAAGTGGAGAAATTAGTTAAACAATTCGATGAATTCTTGGAGGGCTTCCTTGAAGAGCACAGATCTCAGAAGAGACGAGAGATAGATTTCGTCGATATATTGCTTGAAATTCAGATAGAAAACAAAGACAGCTCTCCAATTGAAAATGATGCGCATTTGCCATCTCCTAGCTTCGGGGGTGACTCCTCAATTTTGGCATCCACTCAAATTCAAGCCGTGGCAGCTAGAGATGTTCCAACTAATCCCTACTTTTTGCGGTACGATAACTAGAAAGAGCTACTTCTTCGAGCTGGGTGGGGGTCGAGCCCCTTCCTCTATCTATGTCTGGAAGACAATCCCCACCAAAAATGGAAGAGAAGCGGTCGTCTAGAGCCGCACATAAGCAGATGTACCAGTTAGCATGCTTTCTGATGTGGATGGAACGAACTTTCGTCCTATGACCTAACCTAGCCCCAGGTACCAACGCCTAGAATCATCATGCATAAAAAGAGCATTTCTTCGATCATAAACCTGATCCCTTTTCTTTTCTCTAGGAGGATCTAGTAAACGAAGGTTAGTACATCGGTACTACAAGGAGTGGTCAAATTTCCTTTAGCTATACGGCTACTGCCTTGGTCGTTAAGATTAACCACCATGAAGAGGGTCGAAATCTTTGATTATCCGTGAGCCTTCCCGGATCATGTAGCTTGCTATTCATATTCTTTATTCCCTTCCCCCTCTTAATAAGACTACAGAATGTTCTTGTGAATTATGGCCAATACCAGGTATATAAGCAGTGATTTAAAACCCAGAGGGAATCCAATCCGGTCTTACTTTTTATTAGCGAGCTGATTGAAAGGAAGATAGGACGAATTCTATCCAGGGAATCAAAACAAAGACTAAGGCGACCTTCACATGAGAAAAAGACACTCATGATTAGGATTGGATTTGGCGAATGCTCTATCTATAGTTAGGGATGAGCTGACAACCATGTTAGCTATAATTCTGGTAAGAATTATTATAAATATCTTATACAAATCTGCCAAGCTTCTGAATTCATTCATGTTTTGTTACAGGATATGTTTGCAGCTGGAAACTGACAACATATATTGCTTTGGAGTGAACAATGGCCAAGCTTTTAAGACATCCAAAGACCATGCAAAAACTGCAGAAGGAAATTAGTGAAGTAGCTGGAGGGAAGGAAGAGATAACAGAGGATGATTTAGACAAAATGTGCTATCTAAAAGCAGTGATCAAAGAGAACCTCTGGCTACATCCACCGGTTCCATTACTGGTTCCTCGGGAATCAACTCAGGACACCAGCGTAATGGGCTATGACATTGCAGCCGGGACACAAGTTGTCATCAATGCCTGGTCGATTGCAAGAGACCCTCTATTGTAGGAAATTCCCCAAGATTTTCATCCAGAAAGATTCTTTGAAACAAGCATAGATTTCAAAGGGCTTCACTTTGAGTTGATTCCATTTGGTGCAGGCAGGAGAGGCTGCCCGGGTGTTACGTTCGCGATGGCAGTTAACGAGCTTGCATTGGCGAAATTGTTGCACAAATTCAACTTTGAACAGCCCAATGGAGGAAAAGGAAAAGATTTGGACATGACTGAAACCGCTGGGATGACTATCCATAAAAAGTTTCCTCTGCTTGTAGTTGCCACACCATACACTTGTTAGCTCCTCTTTGTTTTAATTGGTTGACATTTGAAAGATGTTGTCCAGAACAAACAAAGAAAGTTTATTTAAGTAAATATATGATATATTTTAAAGTTCTAAATTCCAAATGTCTAATCAATTTCAATCATTACGCTTACCTATCCAATTAGGGTTCATGTAGAGTACGGGACTACGGGAGAGTATTTCGTAGTATTTATTACTTATTTTTGGGGATCACAGATAAAATTAATAGAGTTTTGACTTATGTCTAGTTTCTATTTTACCTCTTTTTTAATATAATATTAATATAATAAAACTTCTATATTTCTCACACAAGTAAAGCATGCTTTCTGAATTGATTTGAAATTCTTTAATTTCTACTAGTGATAGGAACTAATTTGGTATTTTGGTGGTTCCTATGAATTTTAGATTTCGGATCATTTTTGGCTTAATTTCTAGGCAGTATTGACTTGTGTGTGCTTAACATTGGTATAGCTTCAACAATCTTTTTACATTTGACTTCACAACTCATACTTTCAACTTCGTTGCTGGAGGAGTTATTTTCTTTCGTTAGTGAGTCAATCATTCACTTTCTTTTTGCAATTAGCATTAAGGGTCGTCCTATTCTTGGCCATTTCCATTTTATATTTTTTTCTAAGATTTTATCCAGCTCTTCCTGCAAATTATTCACTTTTTCTTTCAAAGCTTTATTTTTTGTTGCAAGCATATTGACACATATTTCATAAAACTTTAATAGTCTGTGTACGCCTTCATCTATATCAATCTCATCACTTGAATCATAATTAAAAAAAAAAAAGAGCTACTTGATTTACTATGTAGTAATGCTCTTCATTGTCAAATCGTTCATCACTGGATTCATCCCATGTGATTGTCATACCTTGGCTTTAGCTTGTTTTGCATTTCTCTTTAATCATGGGCAATATGGCTTTCTATGTCTGATTTCATTACGCTCGTAGCAATAAGGTGGCTCGAAACTTTATGTTTCCAAACAGGTTCTCTTCTGTTTTGATTTGTTGTTGCGGAATTTCTTTTTGAGGTTCATCAGTTGCTTTAATATCTGGGAAATTAGTACGATCTCATTATCAACCTATTCCTCATCAAGATCTTCTTGAAGTTTTGAATTGGGATAAAAATTGGAACTAAAGGCAATGTTCTTTTTTGGCTTTAGCTTCGGAACCATCAACGTTTTTTAGCAGTATCATATCATGGAATGTGAGAGATCCAATCAGTTCATCCTTGGATATTCTGCTAAGATCACGAGCTTCCTAAATTGTTTTTACTTTTTATTGTCCATTCTGCAGGAAGCAATCTAAGAATCTGCGCATACATCTAGCTAATTATCTTATTAGGGTATATTTGGAGCATCTCGTATTTGTGAATGAGGAGAGCAATTCATTTATATCAAACTGACTGATACCTTCGTAGGTCACTTGCAACACTTCCCACATTTGCTTTGTTGTAGTACATGTGCTAACTTGATAATATTGTTTTTTTAAAAGCATATAACAAATATTTTTGGCCTATGCATTCATCGAGATGACCTTTTTGCCATCGTTGGTCAATTCTCATAGCTCTTTTGGGACTATGCTTCAGTTAACAAGTTTCATTGGAACCATTGATCCTTTACTAACCACATCTCATAAACCAAAATGTAGGGCAACAATATATTCTTGCATATGATTTTCTCATGTAGTGTAGCTCATCCTGTCAAATGGTGGAGGTTGGTTGTGTGATTGCCTTTCTGCAAAGACATCAAAGTGTTGGTGGCCATAAGGATCTTATACTCTGGTAGTTATACCATAATATAGATCATATGGCTCTGATGCCAATTGAGAATAGTTATATGTCTAGGAGGAGGAGGGGTGAATAAGGCTTTCTTGAAACTTAACACCACAAAGTTTAATCACTCAATTTTTTTTTGGCTTTTCGATAAAATTGTAAGTTTTATGCAAAAAGTATTTTGAGTTGCTGGTTGTTACTTGCAAAACTTGTTTACTTCCAATCAGAGCAATAATGATATAAGACAGTAAAACATAGTAAATGAACACTTGTTTTTATAGTAGTTTTTTAATGCCTAGTACTTCACCACCTAAGTTTTCATTTAGGTTTTGAAACCTATCAAATTAATTTGATATGAGGTGGTTTGTACAAGTTAAAGCATAATTTAATAGTAGTAACGATAAGAACATGAACACCCTAGAAGAATTCAAACCAACTCCCAATAGAAAGCAAAACTAGAATCCCAGATGGAATGAAGCATGTAGGGATCTCCTTACATTGGTTTTGATAATGATCATTTTGCTAGATGATTTTTATCAATGATGTCTATTTTTGACATATGATGCAGAGTTATTTAAGGTAAGAAATCAGTTGATTCAACTCCAAACTATCTGTGAAGTAATCACCTAATTCATGCATGCAAAAAGGAATGAAGATCTACATGATTTTTTGTAAACAAAGAAGGAAAGTTTCCATTGGAACTTCACATGGCAACCTACAATCAAGAAAGAGTTATTTAAGAGAAGATATCTGTTGGATCAATCTCCAAGATAATCGGTTAATTCATAACTAAAATAAAGGGGAAAAAAAATCTGTACGATTTTTGAAACCAAGTAAGGAAAGTTGCTGTTGGAACTTCAACACACAATCTGCAATTAAAGAAAGAAAGCTACCGTTAGAGATTTACATAGCAAAATGACAAGAACTGGTTCTATATATTTAAAAAAGAAAGTAAAAAGGAAAGGTGTTGTTAGAATTTTTATATGGCAACTTGAAGTCAAGAAAGGGAAATTACTATTGGAACTTCATACGGCAACATGATATGTCTAGATGATGCAAAAGATCCTGAATGAACTTACTCTATTTAGAGAAGAAAAAAATGAGGTAGAATCAACTTAAAACATTATCCAGTAATTAGAACCTAACAATTTTTGAGTCGGGAAGTTGCTTTTGCCTTCCATTATTCTAACTATTAGGTTGTGTTTTGACAAGGACATAGCTGTTATAGTTGTTGATTCATTTCTTATTATCCATTATCTTATCCTCTAGATCTTTAATAATATTGCAGGTTGAAAATCCTAAGATTGTATTTTAGATAGTGGATGTAGGCTTGATGAATCACTATAAATCCTTATATCTTTTATATTTGTTGTTTATCGCAATCTTGTCAATTTTCCTTCTGAATTATATGTTAAAACCATTTTCTTCATCCAAACTTTTAAATTATTTGAAAAGCAAAAACATCTTCTCATTTTTAAAAAGGCTCAATTCATCCCCATCTTGATCTCTTTTCTTTATCTATTAGTACTGGAGTTGTAGGTAAAATAAGTTCCAACCAACTTGGTCCTAATGGTTGCATCTAGTTTTGATATTTATGCAGAAGGACAATCGCATACACGTCCACCATCGAAGAATTAGATCGAGGAGTTTATAATAGCTCTTGACTACAATTTATGGAGCATAGTCATTGACAAACTAATAAACTCAACAAACAAAAATATGTCTCCCAAAAGTAGATTGGAGCTTACCATAAAGGACAAAAAGATCTTATCCATGAACGCCAAAGCAAACTCTCTTGTGCATTGGTTAAGGAAAAATACTATCGAATCAGTACATGTTCCCCCACAAAAGAGATGTGGGATATGTTTCAACTCACCCACAAAGGGACATCTCAGGTAAAACAAGAAAGAATTGCATTACTTACTTACCAATATGAAATGTTCTCCATTAAAATAGGTGAATCAATAAGTCAAATGTACATGTAATTCATGGAGATAGTTAACCCTATATTTTCACTATGGAAAGTAATATCGAAAAGTGGGCAAATTTGAAAAACCCTGCGATCTTTACCTAGGGTGTAGACTCCGAAAGTCATTGCAATACATGAAACCAATAATCTGAAACTTTATTAATGGGAGAGCTTATTTCGCTCACCTGCCATGACATTCCTGACAAAACAAAAAAGTTTTGATAGTAAAAATAAAAGAACATTGCATTAGCTCAGAACAAATTGACTTGAACAATTACTCAAGAGATTTAGATGAAGATGCTATAAATGATGAAATTGCAATGATCACAAAATGTGTGAGGCAACTAACACACACAAAGAGTCGGTTTAGAAGAGATAAATTAATTCATGATTTGTCATGACGTAATTCTCTTCATTGTCAAATTGTTCACTGTCAGATTCATATCATGTGGTTGTCATCACCTTAGCTTTGACATGCTTTGCATTTTTGTTACATCGGGGAGTAATATATCTTTCTATGTCCAATTTCACTACATTTATAGTAGTAAGTGGAGTGGAACTTTGTGTTATTGAACTGGTTCTCTTTTGTTTTGATTTGTTATTCTGGAATTTCTTTTTGACATTCATTAATTGCTTTGATCTCTTGAAAACCAGTACGATTTCATCCTCAACTTGTTCCTCATCAAGATCTTCTTGAAGTTCTGAGTAGGAATGAAAATTGAAATTAAAGGTAATGTGCTTTTTGTCTTTAGATGCTAGATGCAGAATCTTCATCTTTATTTAGTAGCATCATTTCATGGAATATGAGAGATCTAATCAATTCGCCCATGGTCATTCTGCTAAGATTACGAACTTTCTAAATTTCTATTACTTTTAGTGTCCCTTCTCTAGACATTGATTTAATAATCTTTCAAATTAATTATTTCCATAAACTAAACATATATTTGACTAATCGTCTAATCAAGTTTCATCTAGAACATCTTGTATTTTATGAATGAGGAGAGTGATTCATTCCGATCGTACTTAATTGATACCTTTGTGGGTCACTTGCAATATTTCCCACATATGCTTTAATTTGTTGTAGCACATGTGTTGACTCACTTACATTCTTTTTAGTAAGAGCACATGATATATACAAATTTTTTGGTCTTTGAATTCATTGAGATAGCCTTTTTGTCATCGTTGGTCAATTCTCATCACTCTTTTAAAGCCATTTGTCCATCAACAAGTTTTATTGGCACCATCGGCACTTCACTAACCATGTCCTATAAATCAAAATTCAAGGCAATGATATATTCTTGCATTCGGTTTGTCTATGCATCATGATTCATTCCATCAAATAGTGGAGGTCAGTTGTATGACTGCCTTTCTACAAAGACATCAAAAGTATTAATGGCCATAAGAATCTCTTACTCATGTAATCACACCATAATATAGAGCATGTGGTTCTGATGCCAATTGAGAGTGATTATATGCCTAAGAAAGGGGGTGGATTATGCTTTTTCGAAATTTAATGCAGTGAAAGTTTAATAACTTAAAAATCTTTCAACCTTTCAGTAAAACTTTTAAGCCTTATATAGAAAAGTATTATGAGTTATTGATTAGTAATTCTAAAACTAGTTTATCTTTTAGCTAGAGCAATAATCATATAAAGTTTTAAATCACAATAAATAAATATTGGTATTTATAGTAGCTAGACAATGCCTACTCCACTGCTTAAGTTTTCACTTATGATTTGAAATATGTCAAATTAATATAGTATGAGAGAGGTACGAGTGAAAGCACAGTAATTTGATAGACATAAAATTAAGAATAGAAACACCACAAATAGGAGAAAACCAGCTCTTAGCAGAGAGCAAAACTAGAATCCCCTAGGATGAAGTAAATTCTAGAGTGTTGTTGACCCAACTACTTTGTGAATGAGCCTGGAGAAACTTATGTCAATCTCAATTGTACAACCATTATAGACTAATGTATGCATTGCTGCCACTTTGTATAGCAAGCTCTGAAAATCTCCTTCTAGATTGAAGCTCAGAACACCATAGAAGATTCCAACAGCACCTCTATTGGCTTGTTCACCTAAAGGTCCTTAGAGAAACCAAGTGTCCAATTAGTTCTCTTCATGAGGTCCCTCGAGAGCAAGTACTATTTTTGTACTATTTGCCACTATGTCTTTCAAGACATAAACACATTCCTATTCTCATCTCCCTAATATATCTTCTTTACCACAAGGTCCCCTCAAAATCACGATACAAAGCAATGAATTAGAATAACTAAGCTTAAAATGTGTAGATAGTATTACAACTCATTAAGAAGACTTAACAAATATTTTCTCCCATCTCACATGATTACTTTGAAAGCTGCAATTAATCATATTTATAGATATTCCCCAAGTGGCTAGAATTTCCATAACCAAAGATATTCGATGATGAAAATACGAAAAGTGTCCGTTAGCATAAGTGTGATTCCATGGATTTTGGACTTTACAAATAATGCAGCATTATGATGTACTTTCCTATTTATTAAACCATCAGAATCTTTGAATGATATTTTTAAATAAGAAAAGTTCATTCCAGCTCATAATGATAGATTCCAATAGATAATTAATGTAATACCCAGGTCATTAGACAAATTATTATAGTGTATATTAGAAGTATGATTTTACCTCTAGAAGTACTTGAATTTCATTAAGGCTAGGCTTCGATGTCGTGGGATCTAGAATGAAAGAATGCATATTTAGTAGTGAGTTTTTGTCTTTTGAATAGAAGATCAATTTTAGTTGGTTTTAATTCTTCATCGATATTTTTGGGTTGCTCTCCTAAAATTTGAGTATACAATTTATTTAGAGCTTGATCAATATTTAAAGGATCTTAATAAGAAGTAAATGTGAGATTTATATTGTCTTTTTTTTATATATATATTTTTTATTGGGATCTTATTTTAGATACTTATCTTGATTTTACTTGCAATTTCAAGAATATAGACTTTCAATTTAATATTTTATAAGGAATTTTTAGTGATGATTGAAGATGTACAACTTATCTAGTTGCTATAGGATGTTAATTATTTGATGGAAGCTTTATTGATTGAGTTTTGAGTAATGATTAAGGTAGCTACTAAGGATATCAATTTAAAACTACACATGTTGAGGTTATGATTTAGTTATTTGACTTGTCATATTAATGTCAGAACTTATATCTATCCTTTTGATATGTGAATAGGAATTGGAAGTGGTCAAAGTATGTTTAGAAGAATATATTTTGAGAATTAGCAGTATGATCCGACATTTTTGATTTATGATTCTCTCTTTATAGTAAAGAAAGGCTAATCTTGTGGTTCATATTTTGTTTTAAGCAAATTAGTGATGTAAAATTTATTAGTTAGCCCAAATTGTTTATTTTTTTTTTAAAAGTTTTTAAGCCTATAACTAATATAAAAATAAACCCATAAATTGTATTTATGTTTCTATAGGTTAGGTGTAATAACAACCCAAACTATTTAGGAACCCTAACTTAATCGTACATTAGCTTGAGGAAGATAGGAACCATTATAGAAGGAAACATCTTAGATATAGTTATATAAGCAGAGATTTGAGGAGTTAGAAAAATAGCTAGACATTTATTGACAAGAATTAGATCATTGTAGCAATGATTTATAGGAGTGACATCACTGAGGACAATTGCATTTAAATAACCATGAGAGATCTAGGGAAGTCTAATATTTTTTTAACTTATTTTACTAATGAGTAAGAGGAAGAGGATCCAGAAAAAGAGTCAATTAAAGAAGAGCCTAATGAGGAGAATAAATAAGACTTTAACTTAAAAGAAGTGGGCTCGAATGAGGATATTGAAGAAATAGAACCAAATGAGGGCAATGACAAATATTAGAATAGGAGAATTATCATCTAGAATTAGATAAGATTTTTATTTTGAAATTTATATTTGTGTTATTTTAGCATATTAAGTTTTCTACTTAGTAGTTACTATAGCTTAGATTTTTTATTTGGTAATAGTTTGTGTCAGCTTAGGAAACCAATAATTGGACTAACTAGGAAACGAAAGCCAATTGGAATGACTTTGATTTCGAGGTATTGAGAATGGATAAGATAGAATACATAGCCTACTTGATCAATAAACCTAGGGATAAGATTAAGATTGACAGAGTCTTTGTAGTCGCATTTTCTTAATGTATTCCCTGAGGAATTAACTACAACCTCAAATTTATGAAGTAGAATTTTCCATTGAGGTTCTTTTAGGAACAACCCTAACTTCTAAGGCACCATATAAGATGGTGCCAATAGAACTTAAGGTCCAATTGTAAGAGCTACATGAAAATGGGTTTATTCAACCAAGTTCATCCTGTTGGGGAGCCTTGGTGGTTTTCGTGGATAAAAAAGATAGAACTTTGAGAATGTATATAGAATATCGAGGCTTAAACAATGTTATAGTTAAGACTAGGTACCCCTTGCCTAGAATAGAGGAACTCTTTGATCAATTATAAAGATCTTGGATCTATTCCAAAAATAGAACTTGGACAAGGGTATTACCACGTAAAGATTAAATAGGAGGATATACCTAAGACATCACTAAACTCTTGATATGATCATTTTGAGTTCATGGTAATGCCATTTGTATTTTTGATTGACTAATGCTCCTGGGGCATCTATGGATTTAGTGCACCGTGTGTTTAGGCGATATTTAGATCAACTCGTAGTTGTTCTTATTGATGATATTTTGGCTTGTGCAAAGAATGAAAAGGCATATTAAGAAAACTTGAGGATAGTACTGTAGACCTTTCAACAACATATTCTAGCTTGATATGATAGTCTTTTTAGAATAGAAGAGGCCAAAATGTTGAATGGGCTAAGAAATTTCTTGGGACTGGCAGGTTATTTCAAGAGGTTTGTATATGATTTCTCAAAAGCAATAGCCCATTTATTTGGGTTAACTCGTAAGAAGGCGCCATTTAAGTGGACTGGTAAATATGAGCTTAGTTTTCAAGAGTTTAAGAAAAGATTAATATCGGCATCAACATTGGCCCTATCCAAGGACACTGAGAACCTTGTGGTAAGTATATATTGAAGCTTCTAAAGAAGGCTTTAGATGTGTTTTGATGCAAAATGGTAAGGTAATAGCCTATGCTTGAAGAAAATTAGAACTATAGGAACAAAACTACCCTACTTGTGACTTAAAGCTATATAGATGATAAAAGAAGAGACTTTGAATTTAGTGTTGAAGATATGATACTTTTTAAGGTGTTACTCAGAAGAAGATTTGGAAGGATTGGCAAAGGAGGAAAGTAGAGCCCTTGGTATGTTGGTCTTTGAAAATTGAGAGAAGTGGAACAATAGCTTATTGAATTCTTCTACCACCAAATCCTATAGGGATATATAATGTATTCCATGTGTCACAACTAAAGAAACATCATCCAAACCCTCACATATCATTAAGTACAAAAATTTACCGCTTCAAAAAGATTGTACCCAACTTCAAATTTTGAAAGTTTTAAAAGTATATTTTGAAAAATATCTTGATAAATATGACTTTTTGATTGTAGCCTAATATAATGTGAAAAGTTATCACATGGTATATGTACATCTATTCAAAATTATTTTACTGTTGAGTGTTGTTATTTTGTTTTTACTTGAAAGAAAAATATGATTTTTTTTTATTGTGTCTCTTTTTTCTAATTATATATGCAATTTGCTCAAATCTAATAGAAGATTAAGAAATTATTTACTAGACGATTATCGCTCATATCGTTTTATAATTATTTTTGCAAATGACTTAGTTTAGAATTAAGAGACGATCAATTTTGGGATTGGCGAAAAGGTATTAAAATGTTCCTTCATTTCGATTAAAGTTTGAATTATTACTTTAAAATTTTAATTTGTTGTTTAAGATAATTTTCTAAAAGTTGTAATAATTAGGATTGATTTCTCAGTGTAGGTGTTCAATTTCTAAGCGAAAAAATCTGAATTGTTTTTCGATGTGGCAGTTTTAATGTTTTATAATAATATCTTATGGGTTTAATTAGTACGTTCTGATCTCCGTGGCTTAATATTTCTGAGCCATTTCGGTTTATGAGTACTGTCATTTTATGTCCCACATTTGAAGTGAGATAATGGATAAAAGGACTGAAGAACGGCATTAATGCACTGAGTTTGACGAACTCTCTAATGTTGTTGAGCAATCTATGGTCCAATAGTATATGTTTTCCACATAATGTGGGAGGTTAGGGATTTGAACTCGAATGGACTCCTGATATGCATGTGTTTAAATTTAAAAAAAAAAAAATGTTTAATGCTCAAGGATGACACCAAACACAATAGGAAAGCACCATTCCTAGTCAGTGTGCAAACCTAGCAAATTGGAATTTTTCTTAATCTGATAACTTCCAGTGACATGTTGATATGTTTAAATATATGAAGCAATGTAAAACCATTAAGTTAAAGCTTGATATAAATAGAAACTTGTAATTTTGTTAATTATAAAAAGCAGCCTAACAAAATCATCACGATAATATTTTCTGTTTATATGTCTGTGGTGAGTTGACTTCTAACATTTTTTGTATGGCAAAACTTGTTTGTTTAGCACAAAATCCAAGCGTTTAGTAGGTGAGAGGGAAAAACAGTCAAGCAGCCTTCCATATATTTTAACAACTTGGTGAAAATGGGTCAGAAATCATTTTAATTTTTTTGGATTAACCATCGTTGCACGCTGACTCTGCATGGATAAATTATAATAGAGATATTAATTATACTGATAAATAATAAAAATCTCAATATTACATTTGAGAAAACTGATCGATGGATCGGTTATGGGATTAATTTTAGGAAGAAATATTTATTTATTTGTCTAATGTAGGAGAAGAAAAGAAAGCAAGGAAAAGAAAAGAAGAGTATGAAAACTTAGTAGTTTCCACTAAGAAGTAAAATTCCATTTGGGACTAAAATTCTTTTCCAACTGATAAAATATTTAAGAGTGTAATACAATTTGATGTCGCGGTGTGAAAACTATCATTTTGTATGTGTAAAGACTCTTTTCTTATTATATAACATATATTTGTGCAAATAGTTATGTCTAGAGAGCAATTGAAAAAATGGATTAAAGCACTGAGTTTGGATAAATTTTTAATGTTCAAAGACTAAGCCAAACACAATAAGAAAGCGTTATTCGTAGTCGGTCTGAAAACATAGCAAATCGGAATTTTTTCTTAATCTGATAGCTACTGTGGTAGGCTTTTTATGTTTAGATATTTGAGATAATGTGAAACCATTAATGTCAAGGCTTAATATTAAATGGAAACTTGTAATTTTTCAATTGTAAAAAGCAGCCTCTATTTCATTTCTTGTTTTATCTCCTATTCCAATTTGATATATGATTAATGTATTTGATTTTCAATATTTGGTGAGTTGACTTCTAATGAGCATTACTACCCACACGTTAACATGAATTAACAAGACGCAAATTGCTAATTATATATATTGTTCGCATAAATTGGACATATACATTCAGAGATTGATCTAAGTTTTGGCCTTTCATCATCTTGTTCACGTAAGATCGACTTATAAATCAGTTATCTTGCTTTCTGTTACAGACATAAGAAAATGGATACTTTTCAACATTTGATAGTTCCTCTGTTTTCCTTAGCTTTGTTCGTCTTCCTCCTTCACAAATGGCGGTCCACAGCCGCTTTAACACTCCGGAAGAGGCTGCCGCCATCTCCAAGATAACTTGCTATCATTGGAAATCTTCACCAACTCGGCGTGCATCCTCACCGCTCGTTCCGGTCGTTATCCAACCGTTATGGTCAGCTCATGTTACTTCAGTTCGGCCGTGTGCCAGTTCTTGTCGCCTCCTCGGCTGATGCAGCCCGCAAGATCATGAAAAACCAGGACTTACTCTTCTCAAACCGACTGAAATTAAGCATTCCGGATAGACTAATATATGGCTCCAAGGACGTGAGTTTTGCTCCCTATGGACTATGGAGAGTACTGGGGCAGGGGAGAAGCATATGCTTGCTCCAGCTTCCGAGTAACAAGAGGGTTCAATCTTTTCACCGTGTGAGAGAAGAAGAGACGTCGGCTATGATTGAGAAGATCAGACAATGGGATTTTCATCTTCGGTTGTGAACTTGAATGATGTTCTGGTTTCTGTTACAAATGATGTAATATGCACGGTGGCCTTAGGGAGGAAACACCTCGACGATGGAAAAGGGAAAAAATTCAAGAAGTTTCTGGGGGAGTTTGTGGAGTTGTTAGGTACTCAGAGCGTGGGGGATTATATTCCTTGGTTGGGTTGGATTAGTCGAGTCAATGGATTGGATGCAAAAGTGGAGAAAGTTGTTAAATTATTCGACGAATTTCTGGAGGGAGTGCTCGAAGAGCATAGAACAAGAAGAAACGGGAGAGCTTTTGTGGGGACAGCAATGGCGGCGATGATTTTGTAGACATATTGCTCGAGTTTCAGAAAGAAACTCCCCTGTGGATGATGATACAATCAAAGCCCTCATCTTGATAAAAAGAAACTTTTGGCTATATATATATGTGTATATATATATCTCTGTGTGTGGGTGTGGGTGTGTGTGTGTGTGTGTGCTTTTTCTGATGTAATTCTGTAAAGGGTTTAATTATTTTGAATTATAGCAGCAATCTGATATTCTATCTTTCTGACAGGACATGTTTGCTGCTGATACAACAGTTTCTATTCTGGATTGGACGATGGCAGAGCTTATAAGAAATCCAAACGCGATGAAAGCTCTGCAGAATGAAGTGGGAGAAGTAGCTGGAGAGAAAGAACAGATAACGGAAGATGATTCAGAAAAAATGCGCTACCTAAAGGCGGTGATCTAAGAGAGACTAAGACTGCATACGCCAATCCCATTACTGGTCCCTAGAGAAGCATCTCAAGACACGAAAGTAATGGGCTACGACATCGCAGCTGGCACACAAGTGATGATAAACGCTTGGGCGATCGCCAGAGATCCGTTGTTGTGGGAAAATTCAGAGGAATTTAATCCAGAAAGATTTTTGGAGACAGGTATAGATTTTAGAGGGGTTCATTTTGAGTTGATTCCATTTGAGGCTGGCCAGAGGGGCTGCCCCGGTGTTGCATTTGCCATGGCTTTTGTGCTTGCTAAATTGGTGCACAAGTTCAACTTTGGATTGCCTGATGAAGGAAAAGTGGGGAACTTGGACAAGAGTGAAGCCACTGGATTAACGGTCCATAGGAAGCTTCCTTTACTTGTAGTCGCCACTCCGCATTCTTGTTAGTTAGTTTCTTAATTTTGTGTTTTTCAGGTTGTTTCACAATTGATAAGAACTTCTTTTAAGTATTAGTTGATATTGGTTTTGAATAAAAATTTGCACCGGACCTCAAGATTTCATGAAAGTTTCATTTATGCTGTTAGGATTTTTTGTGGATTCAGAGAATTATTCATTTAATAATTAATTACAGAAGGTAAAAAAATATAGGAAAATGTATTGACTAGGCCTTTAATGTCAGAAGATACCTATTACTATTAGAGATCATAATCCCAACAAACACTGCAAGCTTCCGGAGATGCACCATCGGCTATACGTTGCCATTCTCCTCTATTCTCACAAACATGGTTCGAATGATGTCTGAAAGGACATGCCATAATCAATCAAAATGATGTCCATCTATTCATAAAAGACCAAAGGTTTCTGGCAAGCATGATTCTCAACTACTTTATGCTTGATATTAACTTCTTATGCTTGATATAAAAAAGATATAAATTCTTTAAATTTCTGTTTGACTATTGCTTGAACATCTTGTATTGGTGGCAAGTTTGCTAGCAGTTCCTCATGTATAATATCCTTCTTTGGTGGATCTATTGTAGTAGTCAAGACTCCATTTACTACTAACCAATGAACTAGTTGAGTCTCTCTACAGGTGCTTTTGAATTCCTTCTCTGGTTGAGTTAGTGTTAGAAAAGACTTAACTTCCAGTTTAGAAGCTTTGGCCTTAGATGTTATTCAACGGCGATAGAGTCATGTTTACTGCATTTGTCTCCAATTTGTATATGTTCTCTTGTCCAAACTCATGTGCATTGTTGTCAAATTGTCAAACTCTACTAAATAGTAAGTGGCAAGTGCTCATGTTAGCCACGTTACAATAAACTTTATCTTTATACTTCCCAATTGAGAATGGATCTTTGTAGCATTTGTCACTTAGATGTTTCACACTGTCTTGATCCATCTAACGTTACAAGAATTTGGATGCTTCTCCATCGATAATTGTAGTTTTTCAATAAGTCTCCCAATAACGTTTTACTGACTACCACCAACAGTAATTAAGTTACAAATGTTACCATTAACGTTACATTTAATTTGAAAAAGTTAGTGACGCTGGGTTATATCTCATTTCTTTAGTGTCAGCATCATTCTTTGAACTACATAAATTTCCATCCTAATAAGATGTGAAGTGTGACAATGTGGTTAAAATGAATTAGTGAGCAGTAGCTTTCGTACTCATCTAGATGGCTAGTGAGGATAAATAGGCAACGAAGGTTATGAGTGAACAAAAACCAAATTAGCCATATGCCTTATCTTGCGTCAACTTTTCTATCATCCTCTAAATCTTCCCTCTCATCGTTACCATCAGGTTTACATATCACCTTGTCTTGTTCTTTTAAGTTTTTCTCCAAAATCACCATACTTTACGATGTTGATACCTTTTCTTCTTGGACAGTTCTTATAGTGCTAGCACTTTTTGAGAATCAGCTTGGCGTATATGTTTTTCTATGTTTGCATCTGAGTCTCGATCATCTCCATCAACTTTTTACCTACTGCTTTGTTATACATTGTTTTTTCAATATATCTTTGCGGGTTGTAAGTTGACGTGTTTTGCTCTGTGCTTCTTGATGTTTACTGAAGTTGATTCCTCTTAGAATATTCCATCTTCTTGTCTTGTTTCATCATCTCAACTTTTAGCATCATTTGTCGTGCTTCAAAAATATTTGCTAGCATGTGCACGCTAATCTTGTCTTGAATTGCAGGCTTCAAACCATTAAGTTATTTTGTCATTTGTTGACTCTCCGACTCCATTAGGCTATTTTTTTCAGCAACCTATAAGAATTATGTGGTGTATTTATGCACCAATCTATCTCCTTAGTGACATTGTTGATATTGTAAAAATATATACTGCTTGTAATTAGGGCGTATAAATTGAGCCTTTAGCAATTGCTTTATCTAGTACCATGTTTGGACTCGTCCCTTACCTTCACACCTTCTTGCACTTGTAGACGTTCCCACTAAGCAAAAGCAGCTCCCTTTAACCTATATGTTATTAATTTAACTCTACGCTCCTCAGGAACCTCCAAATAGTCAAAAAGCTATCTACTTCTACAATCCAGTCCATAAATTCTTCAATATTTAGTTGCTATTAAAATGTGGGAGATCCATATTTAGGTAAAAAAAAAAAATCTCTAGTAGGGTATTTGGCAGGCTGATATTGTCACTACAAAAAAATATGCTTTTTACTATGGTTAATTATATGTAGTAAATAGTTATTAGGTGTAGTAAAAAGTTACTACCTACACTTGTACTACACTTTTCTAGCCGTAGGCATTGCGAGTGAGGTAAAAGCTTCGCTATACTTTTTTAATCATGGCAATTGACTTTTGTTATGAAATTATCTTCAATTAATATAGATTCAATATGTGGTAAAAAGCTATCAAATACACCACTGTCTTTTACTACAGTAAAAAAAAGTGTAATATATAGTAGTTAATTGCCACTCTTTGAAAAGTGTAGCAAATAATTTAATTATTTTTCATTGGAATTAAATGTAGTAAAAAATCAATTAATTTGAGGACTTTCCTTTTGTATTTATAGACAAACAGACAGTAGGAGCTTATTAGGATTCGAACTCTTGACCTTATTCTTATGTGTGTCAAAGTAATGCCACTAGTTTAATGATCATTTTTGTTAATAATTAGCTAATTTAAATATATCTTATTACTTAATCACTCAATTATTCTTATGTGTGTCAAAGTAATGCCACTAGGTCAACTCGATTATTTAAAACATAGAACCTTGTTATTACTTTATTTCAACTGTGGCACCCTCATTCGAGATAGCAACTAAGTTGAGGCGCTACTCAATTCAATCTTAAAATTTAACCCAAAATACAATTCAATAGGCTCATAATCAAACATTTCATGCTCATCAGAAATAGCAGTGAATTCCAACTTAACTAACCTATACCATACAACACATAATACTATGGTACCTACCACAAAATCTCAAATTCAATCTTAAAATAAGCAGCGGAATTCAAACTTAACTAACTCGATAAACCATTAAGTAATTTCCATGATTCATGTTCTAATATAACAAAATATTTACATTCCATAAGTCATCCATATCAACATGACATATCATGACATCTCGAGTCCATACTTAGCTGTCAGAAGATGCCATATATACATTCATGACCTGATCTATTACAAAATATACTCATATCCATCATGGAGTTCAAATCCTTCACTTAGTCCTTGTTTGAGAGAATAAAAAAAATTTGGGGGGGGGGGGGGGGGTAGGTAAGTCCAAAGGACTTAGTGAGAGATAATTGTAAACATAAAAATGATCTGTTGAGGAAGAATCAACTCAACAGATTATAATTCAATAGTCAGGCAAAAACATATCAGAATACCGACAAACAATCCTAGATAATTGAACAAAGCAGAAATTGTTCAAATAAAATAAATCAGATCAAAATGTATTTTCCAATCAGACTAAACTTTCCCAAGCATAGCAGCTTGGTATCGAACTTAACCATACGTAAAACGGACTAAATACCCAAGCGTGATAACCTGGTACTAACTTACCCAAGCGAGACAACCTGGTACTAACTTACCCAAGCGAGACAACCTGGTACAAAACTTACCCAAGCATAGCTTGGTGCATATCTTACCCAGGCATGCTAGCTTGGTACATAACTTACCCATGCATTACAGCTTATTACATAACTTATTGCTGACAAAATGAATCAATACCAACATACAGACAGATAACATACGGTCGGATAATAAATTGAACAGATAACAGACAAAATGTTCATGGCCAAAATGGACAGATAACATAATCAATCAAAAGCAACCCTTGCAAGGGTATACAGTTCAATTGACAGATAACAAACAGATTCTGAACAATTAACCGATTTCAATAACATAACTGAGTACGGTATAAAAACAGAAAACCCACACAGGGGCTTATCCCAATAACAGATAATTGAAAGGAGTGCTAGGTTGGTAGACCCTCACCTCTGTAGTTTCAGAATTATTGTTGCCACCTATTGACTTGCGGAACCCACTTAGTCGTTACTTAACCAAAAAGTAATATTTATAATCAAAATCCATACTTAACTCCGATAACTTTCAATAATTACAATCTTACTATTAACCTTGTATCATATCCCAAATCATCAATAATAAGCCAATTAGCTTAATAACCTCAATTATTACCTATAGGTTCCAAATTCATAAAATTAGGGTTTTCTCTTCCAATTAACTCGATAATTCCCAATACTTGCATAAAATATTATAATCCAAATTGACTAAACTCATACTGGCACAGGCATACACCGAGTCTTAGCCCATAACATCTCAAATTACCCAATTATCATTTCTTAAGTTCCAATTTCATAAAATTATAAATTAATTACTTAAATAATTCAATTAATCCTTACTTAACATCCACTAATACATAATCCGGGCCAACTATGCGATATCCTAAACCATGCATGGCCAAAGCATAAAATAACTATAAAAATCCTCAAAATACAAGGTTAAGGAATATAATACAACATATGCATGTATACACACACACACACACACGCACGCACACATAAACATCAACCAATTTCTATACCCTCGATTTGATCAATCGAACCTCGAAACTACAAACCAATACCACCACCACGATCCTTGCAACGAGTCGAAGTTTTTGCCTGAAAGTTGCCAGACCACCGCCATCAAAAAACTTCTAAACCACCACCAAATGCTGCTATTCAGCTCAAAGAATCCAACCCCAAGTTAATTTTTCCATTCGCCGCTGAATTGAGCTTCAATTTTAGCCTCAATCGCCCAACACCATCACTTCCGCTGCCGTGGTTTTTTCCCAATTCCTCCTTCCACAGTGGTCCAATTGAGAATCTGAAAGCATTGGTGTGATCCCCGAGTTGAGCCCGTCAAAATGGTACCCAAGTTCGCTGTGAAAAGTTGCCAGAAAGAAAACCCACCAAAAGCTCCACCATGGCCAAAACTTGGAGCTCAAATTCTGGTCGATACGCTGGTTAAAATGGGAAGAAATAGGTATGGTTGTGTTCCTCATGAGGAGAGGATGAAAATGGTAGCAAATTTGAGGTGTTTCCGTCGCCGGCGAACTTCACCGAAAAAAGAGAGAAAATCGGTGAAGAAGAAAGGAGAAAATGAAGAAGAAAATGGGGAAGAAAATGAAGAAAGTTGACTTGCAATTATAAAATGCAATTTTTGATAATTGCAATTTCACCCCCAAACCTTTCCTCATCCTTCAATTAGGTCCTCCAAAAAATTGCAAAACTTCAATTCAGCCCCAAGAAGTAGATAGTGCAGACTTTGACCCCTTTGACCCAAACTTGGTTCCATGCAAACCCCCAATACTTTCAAGTTAGTCCAATCAAGTTTCTAAAAATTGCAAATTGACCCCAAAACTTTCAAAATCTTTGCAATCAAATCCTTTTATTTATTTTTGAGCCCTAAATACAATTAACCCAAAATCTTGATTTCTAAATCCCAATTTTTTTTAAATATTGAATTTTAGGGATGTTGCATCAACAAAGAACACAGAACATAAGGTTTCATATGAGATTCAGAAAATTTTGTTTGACAAGCTCAAATCCCTAAAAAAAAAAAAAAAAGGTTTTATGCATGTGAAAAGTCTTATGAACAAATAAACATTTGCATATGGATTAATTTTTGTAACAAATAAACAATTAAGGTAGAAATTCAATCCATTATATGCAAATTCTCTATTTTGAGTGCAAAAATCATTCATGCGATAAAATAATTTCAATAGAAGGATAAAAGAAATTCACTTACATCCAAAATCTTAAAACTCAAAATTTTTCTCAGATTTAATCTACCACTTAAATGTTCTCTACCAATTCTATGACAGAAAATATATATATTTATGTATATATATATATATTTTACTGTATATGTATTGCACTGCGTAAGGAAACTTAACAAGTGTAATTTATCAGGCCTTTTTCTTACACGTAGACCAAATATGTGCTTGTTGTCAAAGTCGGAAATCATTTTGCATTTCCCTTCTACAGATAATAGTGGGATAAGAACAGTTTTGGCTTCTCATCATTCGAATACATACATATATAACATCAATTATTATCTTTGTTTTTGCTATAGAAGAAAGAACTGGATACTTTTCATGTGATAAGTAAATGAATTGTTATTATGTGATAAATTATATATATTTTAAATTTTAAAATTTTTGAAAGTATGTCTTCAAAATCTCGATAAATAGAACTTTTTGATAATTGGCAAGATTTAAAAATTTGAAAGTCTATGAAAGAATATAAATTTCTGGAGATATTCTGATGGTGTACTTTTAGTTTTTACCCAACTTTAAATCCTGAAAGTTTTGACAATTCGTATTACGTATGTGACTTGTTCAGATTTGATAGAGGATGAAGAAACAAATTTATTGAGCAACTTATTGCTCATACCATTTTATAACTATTTTTACAAAAGACTAGTTGAGAACAAAAAGGACCACCAACTTTGAGATTGGTGAGAAGACAGTATGTTTCCTAGTTTCTATTAAAGTTTGACTTATTCCTTTGAAAATTTTATTTCTTCACGATTTTCTATAGGTTGCAATAGTTGAATTTATTTTCAAAGCTTATTTTCACATTTTTTATTATTTTAGAAATGAAATATATTACTTTTTATCTATTTTTATTTAATATTATTTTCATTTTTATTTTCAAAACACATTATCTAACTACCTATATATCTTCTCCCAATAACCTATATATTTTCTCTCTATTTCATTATTTCTCTCTCTTTCCATCTACAACCTATTAAAACCTAACATTATCATTACTTCTCCAACAATTTATTTAAATGCAAACTTGTTGGAAATAAGTTTTAAAATTTCTTCAATTTATTTTATTTCCAACAAATCATTTTATCATGTGTCATAAGATGACAACTAATGTGCCTATTTATTTTATTCATTTCATATTTATGGCCTCAATAGCATTTTATTTAATATATTTGACTATTTTATTTTATCATTATTGGGCCTAATTATAATTAAATTTATTGTGGTTTTATGATGTTTTAGTGACCCATTAATCCTTTCTAAATGGTCAAACTTTTACTATTATATAAAGGGGCCATAATCTTTCTTTGGCATATAGAGTTGGTGTGAATTTTAGATTGTTTTATTTTATACACTCCCTACAAACTTTTATATTTTTGGCAACGTGACTATGGACTGGTTCCTAGTCTCCTCGTGGTCGTGCACATGGAATGGGACACTGCTGAGAGCTAATTGGTTTTATCTTGGAGTCATGATCAGCTATTAGTACCCACACGAAGGGAGGCAATCACGGCTTTAGGACAGCGACAAGTGTCGTGACTCTCCATTGATCCAGCTCCAATTTTCTCATTATTTATGCGGTTTGGTTGATCACTTTCTTAATTATTATGTTATAAAATTATGATAATGTGAATTATTTTACTTTATTTTAGATTTTAATACAAATCATACAATTATCCACAACAATCTAAAGTCATGATTAGAGTTTGTGATTTGTGCTAAAAGAATAGCATAAGCATGATCGATTCTAACTAATTATCTTGTGCCTCTTTGCGTGTAATCTTTTGTGAGCTTAATAGCAATATGTTTGATAAATCAAGCAATTTTATGATCACTGGATGAGGCGCTGGGGTTGCAATTTGGATGAATATGAATGTCATGCAAGCTTCGAATGTTGATGAAAATTGGTATGGATTTCTATTTCTTTCAAGACAGGTATGTAACTAGACTTAGTGGAGATATTATATAAAACTTTTAAATCTTCATTGAGGATCTTTCATTCTAATGAAAGAGTTTCATGCATTTTTCTATATCATGAACATAAAAGTCTGATAGAGGATTATTTTGTGGCATAACCTTGATGTATGAAACTACTAATCCATCAACTCATAAATTTTCCTTGGAATGATGTAGAAGTTACACAATTGCCTATGACAAATAAGATCAAAATGCTACCCATCAAATAATGAGAATAACTTATTCTTTTGGAAGTTACATTTGCCTAGAAGGAAAAAAAAAAAAAAAAGGAAAATATTTGGCCTTGGAAGTCTATGATATGTGCAAAATAAATGTGTATTTATTTATTTTACATGGCAGATTTATTTTCATTAGTCTCTTGGGCCATAACGATGATTTAATTTTAATATAGACATGTGGAATTAATTATATTTGAGTAATTACCTATTTATTCAATATATATATAATTTATGACAAGAGTTATATATTTCTCTAACGGCTAGTTAATTAATTAAGAATTATCATTGAATGACCTTGAAAATTAGCTAATCATACTCTTGTTGAATTGTTATATGGGAGTTACATGTTATCAAATAGATAATATTAAGTGTTGGTTATAGTGAGATAAAATAGGTCATTTGCAAGCAAACGGCTAGTAACAGTCATGCATGCCTTAACGGAAAATTCAATGCATGTACTTATGAGCAAATTATTTGGTGATTGGTCACAATTCATTAGACAATCCATTCTTTATTTTATAAACGTGTATATATATAATATAATATATGTTAAATGAGATGATTAGATGTGCGCATGGCATTTAAGATTATTCGTTGGTTTTGAAAATGTCTAGTGTCTACCTGTCTTGATTTTAATTGAATTTTATTGTGCATTACTAAATGTCATTAGACTGTTAGAACTAATTGAAAAACCTATTGCACGATTAGTAATATTTGAAGGTTATATTAATAAGTCTCTGAGAAAGCAAGAAGTATAGAATCATTGATTTCTTGGGTATGATTATGTGGTATCATTTTTTTTAATCAAAGAGCAAATGCATATTTTGAATATGAGTGTATAGAAATTATTTACAATTACATATGAGTCTACTTTGTCTAGAGATTAAGTAAATTTAATTATAGTGACAAATTATATTGATGTTACAATACATTGTTATTTTAAGCTAATTTTTAAAAATTTGAGATTCACCTAATTGTTGAGTGTTGGAATGTGGAAAAGAATTAGATTACTTATCTCAAACATAAACTCAAATCATATGTATAAACTTTTTAATATAGTTCTTAATTTCACTAGATTCTGTTGTGACTTACTAGATTATATTGACCCATTGCATGAGCTAATGTGCTGATGTTGCAATTTCTAATGGGATGTGAGCTTTGAGATAATTTAATTGCATGATGTGTTTAAAAAGAAAACAATAGATATTCTTTCTCCAAATTGAAGGAAATGTGGGGGTTTCAGTTCTCTTCATTTTTTATTGATCAATAAGTTAATATTTAACATTTTATGATTGAAAGTTCTGTATTGTTGGTATGCATCAGAAAGTTTTGAAGAGTGGAAGAAAGAAGAGTACTTTATTTTTCACTACTTCAATTATAACAAAAATGTGGGGGTTTAGGTGGATTTCAAAATCATTTGAAAAATTTTAATATTCTATTTTCTTGAATTTATAAGTATTCAGGAAGTATGTATCAAATAAATGGGAGACGACCAAAACAATAATCTCTTAGAAGAAAATTTAGACTTCAAAAATATTTATAAGAATTTACAAGTGATACTTAGATTTACTTTCATGGACCTAATAATATTATTTGTGGAGTTCTATTTTATAAAACAGGTTCACGTGCATAAGTGAGTGAATACAAGAAGGGATGAAAAATGAAATAAGAGGCATGTGATGTTATATTCCATGAGATGTAAAAGTTGCCTCAGGGGACTATCGCAGAGGCTAGATCCTTAATCATCGAGGGGGATGGTCTAAGCTCTTAAGGGAGCCACCTCCGGGAGTAACCCAACCTTTGTGATTGGAGACCCCATGAAGAAGGTTCCATGGGTAGGAACAACCCGTACTGTGTGACTCATATATAGCACTAATTTTAAGGAGAGTGTACATGAGATATCTCCTTCCCATCCCTAAGATGAAGTGCTATGATAATGTGATGTTAGGCTGGGCTTTGATCCTTAATGAGACCGAAGTGGGATTTCCACAAGGTATGGATCACATATACCTTTGGAAGGCTCACCGAAGTGAGAGTTGCCATTGGCCGTGGCCATGGGTTTGGGCTAACCCTAGAGACCTCACAAGAATCAAGTTTAAGTGCAGGGCCATTAACGCGCTAACCCGCCATAACCATGTCCAAAGTCAATATCTTGTGTGTGGTAATTGAAGTTTGGCTCAAGGGACCTAATTCAAGGCTTAATCCATTATGACTCCCTCAAACGGATATTGCCAACACTAAGTGTATGTTCAAGCCCAGAAGGCACATGCACCAATTGCACGGTATAAGTTGCCATCATATTTATTTTTATATTAAATTTCAAAAAATTTAAATCTTGTGGGGGATTGTTGGAAATAAGTTTTAAAATTTCTTCAATTTATTTTATTTCCAACAAATCATTTTATCATGTGTCATAAGATGACAACTAATGTGCCTATTTTATTTTATTCATTTCATATTTATGGCCTCAATAGCATTTTATTTAATATATTTGACTACTTTATTTTATCATTATTGTGCCTAATTATAATTGAATTTATGGTGGTTTTATGATGTTTTTAGTGGCCCATTAATCCTTTCTAAATGGTCAAACTTTTACTATTATATAAAGGGGCTATAATCTTTCTTTGGCATATAGAGTTGGTGTGAATTTTAGATTGTTTTATTTTATACACTCCGCACAAACTTTTATATTTTTGGCAACGTGACTATGGACTGGTTCCTAGTCTCCTCGTGGTCGTGCACATGGGATGGGACATTGCTGAGAGCTAATGGGTTTTATCTTGGAGTCATGATCAGCTATTAGTACCCGCACGAAGGGAGGCAATCATGGCTTTAGGACAGCGACAAGTGTCGTGACTCTCCATTGATCCAGCTCCAATTTTCTCATTACTTATGCGGTTTGGTTGATCACTTTCTTAATTATTATGTTATAAAATTATGATAATGTGAATTATTTTACTTTATTTTAGATATTAACACAAATCACACAATTATCCACAACAAAACTCATTTTTAACTCATTTCTACTAACTTTTCAAATTTTAAAAATGATGAAAATAAAAATTAAAAATAAAAACAAAACCAAAGGGTCCCTAAGTGAAACAACTTGAATTGTTTTACCCTACGGCACTTTTGACATTTTGTAATAATATCTTATGTATTTTAGTATGTTGTGGTCTCCACGACTTAAGATAATAAAAAGCATTATTCCTAGTATAAAATAGTGAATACATAGCAAATTGGAATTTTCTGATAGCTACTGTAACAGGCTTTCTATGTTTAAATATAAATCATTAAGTCAAAGCTTAATATTAAATAGAAACTTGTCATTTCTTAATTGGAAAGGCAGCCCAACAAAATCATCACATCTTATTTCCAGTTAATTTGTCCGTGGCAAGGTTGATTTCTAATTGTTTACTACGTTTGACTTATATGCATTCAGATTGATGACAGCTTTGGTCTTTCATTATCGAAATTGATCCACACATATAACATCATTCATCTTGTTTTCTGCTACAGAGAGAGAAAAAATGGATACTTTTCAGCATTTGATACTTCCCCTGTTTTCCTTTGCTTTGTTCTTCATCTTCCTTCACAAATGGCGCTCCACCACGGCTTCAACACCCCGGAAAAGGCCGCCGCCGTCTCCAAGAAAGCTTCCCATAATCGGAAATTTGCACCAACTCGGCGTGCATCCTCACCGGTCGCTCCAGTCTTTATCCAACCGTTACGGTCGCCTCATGTTACTTCAGCTCGGCCGCGTGCCGGTTCTTGTGGCCTCCTCAGCCGACGCAGCCCGTGAGATCATGAAAAACCAGGACTTAATCTTCTCAAACCGGCCGAAATTAAGCATCCCGGATAGGCTAATATACGGTTCCAAGGACGTGGCGTTTGCTCCATATGGAGAGTATTGGCGGCAGGTGAGAATCATATGTGTGCTCCAGCTCTTGAGCAACAAGAGTGTTCAATCTTTTCGGCGTGTGAGAGAAGAAGAGACGTCGGCCATGATCGAGAAGATCAGACAACTGGGATCTTCATCGTCGGTTGTAAACTTGAGTGATGCTTTGGTTTCACTTACAAATGATGTATTATGCAGGGTGGCCTTGGGGAGGAAGTACGGGGAAGATGGAGAAGGGAGAAAGTTCAAGAAGTTTCTGGGGGAGTTTGTGGAGTTGTTGGGTACTCAGAGCATGGGGGATTATATTCCTTGGTTGGCTTGGATTGGTCGAGTCGATGGTTTGGATGCAAAAGTGGAGAGAGTTGCTAAATTGTTCGATGAATTTTTGGAGAGTGTGCTTGAACAGCATAGAGATAAGAAGAAACGAGAGAGCTTTTGTGGGGACGGCAATCGTGGTGATGATTTTGTGGACATATTGCTTGAGTTTCAGAGAGAAAATAAAGATAGCAGCTCCCTTGTGGATGATGATACGATCAAAGCCCTCATCCTGGTATGAAGAGAACGTTTGGTTAAAGGGTTTATTTTGATTTCTGAGTAGAACATATAGCAGCTCTCTGATTTATCTTTCTGACAGGACATGTTTGCCGCTGGAACCGATACAACAGTTTCTGTTTTGGATTGGACGATGGCAGAGCTTATAAGAAATCCAAAAGTAATGGAAACTTTGCAGAATGAAGTCAGAGAAGTAGCCGGAGAGAAAGAAGAGATAACGGAAGATGATTTAGACAAAATGCGCTATCTAAAGGCGGTGATCAAAGAGAGCCTAAGACTGCATACGCCTGTCCCATTACTGGTCCCTAGAGAATCAACTCATGACACGAAGGTAATGGGCTACGACGTCCCGGCTGGCACACAAGTGATTATCAATGCTTGGGCGATTGCTAGAGATCCGTCGTTGTGGGAAAATCCAGAAGAATTTCAACCAGAAAGGTTCTTGGAGACAAGTATAGACTTTAGAGGGGTTCATTTTGAGTTGATTCCCTTTGGGGCCGGCCGGAGGGGCTGCCCCGGTGTTGCATTTGCCATGGCTGTTGATGAGCTTGCACTAGCTAAATTGGTGCACAAGTTTAACTTTGGGTCGCCTGATGAAGGAAAAGTGTGCGATTTGGACATGAGTGAAGCCATTGGAATAACGGTCCATAGGAAGCTTCCTTTACTTGTAGTCGCCACTCCACATTCTTGTTAGTTAGTTTCTCTTAATTTTGTGTTTTTCAGGTTGTTCCACAATGGACAAGAACTTCTTTTAAGCATTAGTCGATATTAGTTTTGAATAAAAATTTATATCCGACCTTAAGATTACATAAAATTTTCATTTATGCTGTTAGAATTTCTTTTTGGCTTTCGAGAAATATTTATTTAATAATTAAAGAATATGTGAAAAAGTAGGAAAATGCATTGACAAATTGTGGAAAAATAGTACTGGAAGACTATACTTCTCAAATTTAATGTAGGGTGCCTCTTTCCCAACAATGGAACTCTTAATGATGGACAAGGCTATTATAACAATAGTTCCTCTTACTATTAGAGATCACAAGTCCAACAAACACTGCAAGCTTGTAGAGATGCACTATTGGCTATACTTTGCCATTCTCCTCTACTCTCCCAAATATGGTTCGAATGGCGTCTGAAATAAAGGACATGCCATCTCTTTGGAAATAATAAAAAAGATATCCATTTATTCAATAGAAGACCAAAAGTTTCTAGCACACATGTTTTTGTAGGCCGTAAGACTTAGTTGGGAAGAATTCAGAGGAATAATATTTGTATGCATGATAGAATTATGTTTATATCCTGAAATTTATGTTCGATTAAATTATTGAATGAAGAAAAATTTGAAAAATAGGGAAAAATAAAGAATTGCATTGGAAACTGAAAAAAAAAGTAGTGACTTAATATTTTTGTGTTCAATAAATAATATTTCTATACATATGTTCATGAATATGAGATATCGGATTGATTAATAAAAAAGGTATTGTATATGGACGGAATAGTACTTGACATTTTTTCTCAATTTATAATTATGATCAATGTTAAAAGAAGCACTAGTAGTTTGCACATGTTCAATTTGTGTCACCCAACAATGCGAGTACCTCTTACTTTTCAATTGATACACAAAAATTCGAGGCGCAATATTTAAGATGGAAAATTCAAATTAGGACCAAGGGAGTTACGTATATCAGATAAATTACTGGACATTGTCATGGAACAAGTTGAGGAAAGGACTAGAAATAAGAGTCATACCTCGTTAACTGGACAATAGGATTTCGCCATGTCCGCCAGAAAATTTCTTAATCAAAACGTGGTCCATTTGAAGGCATTGTATAGTGAAGGTGATTGTGGACCAAAATCGACGTAACTAATAAGAAATTATTATGATATGATTCATTTCTATTTGTGGACGTAGTTCGATTTTATATTTCATATGGGATATTGACATTTGTATATTTTATTGTGGACTAGTTCGATTTTTCATATTTTATATTGAAATTTTATTTGTATTCTTTTGCTTCTATATATTTTATTGGGAAAGTATATTAAGTTTACTCGTAGAACTTTCCAACCTAAGGCCTCAATCATGTTTGAACAATGTTTAGTAGACAAGTACAACACTTAACTCCAAACAATTCATTGTATCAATAAAATTGACAACCACTTGCAATTACAAGGATAAATAAATAGTCTGATGCTAAGTTTACAGATTTGAGTTAAAAGATTCATATCAAATTTCAATTCATAGAAAATAGTTGAGAAATCTATAATAATTTTTTCAATAACTAAACTAACAATTCTGGCATATTCGACTTGTATGCTAAAATTTTTATCTTGGAAAATTTGCGAAAAGGTCTAGAATTAAGGGTCTTTGCTATCCTTAAGAAAAATTCAGAAGTGCAAAAGTGGTCCAAAACGGAAACTAGCAAAACCATGATCACATGATTGCATGGCTTCAATCTGCGAATATAATTCGATTATTTGCATGTCATAGTCAATAGTGACATTTGTGGCCTCTGTGTGTGTGTGTGTGTGTGGCTATAAATTATACCTACAAACTTTTATAGTAAATATAAATTTTTTAAAATAATAAATAAAAAAAATATGAAATATTAATTCGGTAGTCTTGTTCATTGAAAGTACAATATATTAGTTATACCTTATCATTAGAAAAATTAATATATATATCTAAGAGAACAATCAGCTACGAATTGATCATAGCGAGAGTTAGCTAATAGAGTATCTAACTCGAATTTAACCAACCATCAATTCTGTATTTAAAGATATGAAATTTTAACAGTAGTTATGAATTAATTGTATCCTTTAATTTCATTTATTTTTTTTACACATGTAGATTGAACTAACTCGTATGACTTTCCAACTCAGCACAACCTTATTGTACAGGCAATTAATTCAAGTTTGGTTCATGCCCCTCCTAAGCATTCTTACAAATAGATAGTAGGGTTGCTGCCAACTCCCACTGCATTACCATTTTTTTGTTTTAGTTTCTTTCGTTTTTTTTTTTTTTATTGTTTTTCCGAGAAGGGGGAGGACATGCATGACTTAATCTTGTGTCCTTCACTGGATCCAGATTTTGCTAATTAATTCGATGTGGTATTTGATTGAGTACTTATTTCGTGAAAACTCCTAAAGTAGCATTGTAGTTTTTCTTTAGATAAAAGTTTGTGTACATTAATATTCCGTTAAAGTTCAATTTTCAAACTTTATATTTCTATATATAAAACAATTTTATTGGATCAACAAACCACTTACAAACACAACATTGAAGTTGAAGACATAGATATTAACCTATTTGACAATTTATAAATGTAATGTTGTAACCCTGGAGAATCTATTATGAAAATTATGAAATAATAGTAAAGTAATTCAATGAAAATTGACAATAGGATTTAACGTAGTTCGGCAATGTGCCTAATCTACCCAACAAAGAAAATGATCTTATTGATTTCAAATCAAATTAACAAGTATAACTTGAGTCCCACAAATCTCCCAAGAAGTAAATATCTTAATTCAAAGTACCTTTTGAGGGGAGTGTGTACACAATTTATACTCATGCGGGCTAAGAGTAACATGCAGTTTAAGCTTATACGTCAAGGAGCATATTTAATTTGAATAGATATTTTATACTTGTGTTAAGAAGTCCACTTGAATTTAGTTGAAAATTTATACCCATGTCAAGAAGTTTACTTGAGTTTGTCTTAATAGACAGTTTACACTCTTATCAAGGAGTATATGGGGGAGAGTTTGAATATTTAGATAGTTTATGCTTGTAACTAGGAGCTTTATTGAAAGTTTAAGCTCATATCAAGGAGTGCATGAGAAGACTTTGAATATTTAGATAGTTTATGCTCATATTTAGGAGCCTTATGACAATTTAAGCTCTTATCAATGAAAATATGGGAAGACTTTAACTTGAGAATTTTAGATATTTTATGCTCGTATCTAGGAGCATTATTCATAGTTTAGACTCTTATCAAGGAGCATTTGGAATTTGAAGACTTGAGCTTTGGACTTGAAGATTTGAATCTTTGATTTGGAGACTTAGAAGCTTGAGCCTTTGACTTGAAGACTTGATTCTTGGGTTTGAAAACTTGGAGACTTGAGAATTTTAAATAGCTTATACTCTTATCTAGGGGTATTATTGATTGTTTACGCTCATATCAAGGAGCATATAAAATTTGAAGATGAAAATTAATTGCCCCCAACATCTTTTTCATCATCGGCATGACTTGAATCTTCTTGTTCATCAAAATTCATGCTCATTTCAATATTATGTGCACAAATTGCCAAATCTTCAAAAGTTTTTGGTTTGATTCCTTGAAGTATGTAGCAAAGACTCCAATGTATTCCTTGGATACACATCCCAATTGCTGAAGCCTCCGACAATTGATCCTTGAAGTTAAAACTCAAATTTCTCCAACAATTGATGTACTCAATAATAGGTTCTTCTTTTTGATGGTGACATTTGGTGAGTTCAATCATGCTGATTGTCCTTCGAGTGCTGTAAAAATGATTGAGGAACTCTGGTTTCAGTTGCCCCCAACTATCGATGGAGTTTGCCTCCAAGTCAGTATACCAATCAAAAGCATCGTCCTTTAATGATCGACAAATTGCTTGACTAGATGATCTCCATATATCCCAATATTATTACAAGTCTCAATGAAATGAGCCACGTGCTGCTTTAAGTTGCCCTTGCCATTAAATTGTTGAAACTTTGGGGGCTAGTAACCAATTGGCATCTTCAAGTTGTCAATCCTTTGAGTATATGGTTTGGAGTAAGTCATAGGCAAATTAGAACTTCCATCAAGCTTGTATTTGATAGTCTTCATGACAAACTTCTTCAATGAGTTAATGGGAACTAATCCATTAGTGGAAACTTGTAGTTCTTTATTTGCAATCTTTTCATTTTCGGCTGACTGTTCTTTGTGGATGTTTCGTCCTAAGCCTAATTTGTTTCTCCACCATGCAACTTGCATCAAGATTGTCTACTTTGCTCATCAATTTGGAGATTTGAGTGTCGCGCTCTTGGACATGCTTTGTGAGTCCTTCAATAGCCTTCGTCAAATTTGCAATTTGTTCCTCCAAGGTTGTAGCACTTGTTGCTATCACTGTCGCCGTATTTGAAGAATTTGATGTTGAGTGAGGAATGGATGATGCAGATTCGAGTCTCCACGATCTTCATTTATATTAATAAAATGCAGCAACATCTTTTCCACAACAAGCGAAGGAGCTACCTCCAAAGATGATTGCAACTTCTTGGACATACTTCTTGTGATGATGCCAACACTTTTTACTCCAGCACTTAAGAAATTTGAGGTAGTAATTTTCAATGTAGCAGTCTCGCTAGCAACCATTTGATACTTCAATTTTGACGAAAGGAAGACATGAGAGGTAGAGATGGTCCTACTAGGCATGCCAAAATTTGTAAGCGCAAAATTCTTTGTTTACAATAAACAAAATTACAGGACAAGAAAAATCTATACAACTAAGATGAAATTCAAACTTATCAATTGTGGATCGATCTAATCTCTAATCTAATCCTCTGATTCTTCCTTTCTAAATATGTCTCAAAACTTGATGAGCTCCGCGATGAATGCCTTGAACATCATAGATCTCCTTAAATTTAATTTTAAATAACGCCAATTTGAGGGCTTCCCACCTTAATCTCGAATCAAACGCAAAAAATATATGAGCTTCATGAAGAACGTCTTAAACACCATGGATTTCCTTGAATTTGATTTGAAATAACTCCAATTCGAAGGCTTCACATCTTAATCTCGAATCAAACATAAAAATATATATGAGCTCTGTGAAGAACAACTTCAATGCCGTGGATCTCCTTTAATTTGATTGAGAGAACTGTTGAACTCCTTCAAAGTTCCTCTCACTTGCTGGAATTTGTGTTGTGTGTAGAATAAGCTTTGGTCACCCCCTTTATATAAATGTTCGATAGGAGACTTCCAGATTAACTTGAACTTTTTAATAGTTATCTCTTTGATAAGATAATATCAAATATCAAGAGATAATATTAGATATCAAGAGAAAATATTAAATATGTTTGATTTGATTGGTCCATAGACGTAGATACTTCATCTTTGACACTTATTAATATTTGATTTGAGCATAAAATAAACAATAGAGTATTAATTAAATTAACTATTTATCTTTTGAAATTAAATTTAATAAATTCCAAAATAAATAGAAAATTTTGAATTAATAACTAACTTATTATTATATGTGTCACTCTCCAATTGGCAAAAATTAAAATGTGTACACTTGTGTAGTTGAAACGTTTGATCAAAAATCAGAGAAGGACAGAGTCATATAAAATTGTCCACTGTCTCTACTATATTGCTGTAGCAAATCACAAAACTCATGTATTACATAAAGAAATACTGAAGTTAAACGAAACAAATTACGGAAAGCTACTTGTAACCTTGAAAATGCAGCATTTGATAAAATGAGCCGAGGCCTGTGCTGCAACAATCTATTTATTTGTCTCTCTTTGATAATTGAAGGTCATTGATAAATAGTTGCCTCCCAAAATACAATTAATGACTCTTTTCAGTCTAAGACAGCATTTCAATAAATCGAAAGCGTGAACCAAACTTATTTGAATTCTCTGAGCAATATATGTGTAGCGTGGTACTCAAATAAATAATATGCTTTTTCACCACGTCGATACTCGGCACTGCTCTATGTAGATTGTGACCTGACTCTAGACAAAGTTGCAGCTACTACCGAATGAGACATATATATTGATTTAGCGGATATGTATGATTGGCTAAAAGACAGATGGACTAGACACAAGACACAACGATTGGTAGGAAACATAACTCTTAAAATAAAGTAGTACTGCAAAAGGTCATGTCTAATTAATACAAAGTTATAGGATATTCTTAAATAAATTTGGTTATAAAAAATTAAGTCAGTCATGACAGGACATGTACCCACATCCCCGAACTAAACTAAGCCCAATTGAACGAGAAATGCACGTGCGTGTGGGCTTTGGATCAAACCTACAAGCATGTAGTCCTCCCTTTTCTACAAATTTTGGTGCCTCAAAATGGGTCCAGCCTTTTACTTGAAATCTAGCCTCATAAATTAGCTCGGTCTGCTTCTTATTTTCAATGTGTAGTCGCTAGGGGTGTCAAATGAGCCGGGCTGGCTAATAGACTGTTAATGGCGGTCCCGAACCGAGTCGGGTCAGCTTGCAGGCCGTTCACGGTCCGGACTGTGACTGGCTGAAAATTGAAAAGTCCGGCTCGGCTCAAAACCAACCTACTATATAGGTGAGCCGGTTTATATATGAGCCGAGCTAGGCGGTCCGGCTCGCGAGCTAGCTCGCGGGTTGGCTCATGAGTTTCTTTTTTTTTTTTTTTTTTTTTGAAAATGAATTTAAAATTTTAAAGTTTTTATATTTATGTGATTATTAATATTTTTTTCAACACTTATACTTTTTTAAAAGACTTAATAATTTATACTTATGTAATTTTTAATATTTTACAACACTTAAATTTTTATAAAAACTTAGAAATTTATATTTATATTAATTTTTTTTATCAATTATATTTTTCCAAAAATACCACCAAATAAGGTGGTGAGGGGTTTGGCATGGACCCCTCTACCCGTCATTAATTTAGAAAAAATAATTACATAGAGGTGGATTTGACCAAACCTCTAAATGAAAGTACATAATAATAACAAAAAAAAAAAAAAAAACAACTTTGTAATATCTAAACATCTAAACATGTCCAATGATAAACCAATCGTTTACTCAAGTGATCTAAATTGCTCTCGGATTGAGATGCGATGGTGGATGCAGTTTCAAGCCATTCTTCATCGTCTTCTTCAAATTGAGGCAATATGGTCTTCACCTTTCTCAATTTTTTTTTTAATTTATAATTTTTATAAATTTATAATTTATAATTTAAAAATTATAATTTCTTAATTATTGATTTATACATTTATAAAGTAATAAATTAAATTATACATTCTTAATTATAAATTATAAATTTATAATCTTTTAAAATTAATAATTTGTAATTTGTAATTTAAAAATTATAAATTCTTAAATTTTTAAAAATTATAATTTATAATTTAAATTAAAAAAATATTGCGGGCTAGCCCGCATAGCTCGCGAGCTGGGCTAACCCACGGTCCTTCACGGTCCGCAGATCGAGCCGATCCTGGGTTGCAAAATTTTAGCTCGAGACGGGTTTTCAAGCGAGCCGGTCCAATCCAACTCATATTAAAAAATTAAATGAGCCGAGTTGGGCCGATTTTTTTTGCGAGCCGGGCCGGGCTGGGCCGGTCCGCCTTGCCCGTTTTGACACCTCTAGTAGAAGCCACATAATACTTCTATGCTTCCTTCAGTGTCTTTTATTTATCTGTCAACTTTAACTTCAATTTTTTCATTTACCACTTGATGAATATTTTTGGGAAAAACTTAATACAATTTATTAAGTGAAGCTCATTTAGTTATGTTACCCAAAGTTGCAAATCAACTCTCCCCGATTGTGCCTTATAGCATTTGATTATGACTTATATCGAGTTCCTCTCAGACGCCGTATTAAGTGAAGCTCATTAATGATGTTAACCTAAAGTTGGTTAATTTAAATGGGTTCTCTTACTCAAAATTCTTACAAAGATTACACTTTTGACAATTGATATTCCATTCATTTCTTGACTTTGAGATGTGAATCATTTTTCATTTCATGACCTGAACGTAGAATTGCATGTTTATGCTTTAAGTGAGTAATGATTACTTGAGTGACTAAGTGAGGATCCATGTAAAAGAATTCTTGTTCATAACTTATTTGATCAAATTATTCAATTAATTACATAAAGTGCAATGATATAAGCTGTTTTGGCACCTTACTTTTTTAGGGCGTTTGGCACCTAATAAGTGAGTGAGTGCTTTCCTTCTCAAGTTTGAGATACGACTTTTGAAGGGAAATAAAGTGGGATAAAATATTTTTAAAGAAATAATAGTGATCCTTGAGAATGTGCTTGAATTTGAAATCAAAGTATAATAATTACGATTAGTGATTTTTTTTTTTTTTTTTTTGTGATAAGTTGTTTGGATATGATGTGGAAGTGTAAAAAGTAAGATAAAATAATTTATCAAAATAAATGAAATAAAAATGCAATGGTTAAATTTAAGTTGATGTGATACTTTTAAAGAAATTGTTTGGAAGATTTCACTAATTTTCTCCCAAACTCTTCAAATAAATGAAGCGTTCAAAGAAAATATATTTCAAAATGAGATTTTGAAAAACATATTTGACATGCAATCAGTGTACAGAAATCTACACTTCATAATTGTATCTTTTTGGTTGCCAATTATTTTCCTTCAAAAATTATTAATCCTTTTCTTTTTCTTTCCTCCTGATAATCATCTTGCCACCACAAATCAGAACACATATCCACCACTAATTTCTCACTAGAAAAAATTCTCTCCTGCTTTTTATAATATCTGAAATTTGTTGTTGGTATTATTTTTTCTTTAAAAAACTTTACACACACATCCCTCAACATGCAATTCATTAGGATTTAAATCCCTAACTTCACACATATAAATATAAGACCGATGCTATTAAGCTAATTAACTACTCGACTGTTGGTATTATTTTATTAAACATTCAAAAATAAAATTTATTATCAAAACATAACATATATATTATAGTAGTAAAATAATATCACTTACTCAACAACTACGTACTTTTAAATAAAGTACAATAAAAATGTTTGCATAACATTTATTTTTATAACCTTATTTAAAACTTCTTAAGTTTTTCTTTCTTAACTAATTGACCATACTAAACTAATTGATACCCATTATTTCAAATAAGTTACAGCAGTGGTGTACAAGGGAACAAAATCAAAAGTTAAGGAACTTGTGGAGCTTGTGGGGAGTTTTTGTGTGGGGTATTATACCGATCCCTTGGCTGCTAGGATTTATCCCATCTAAATAGTTTGTTTAGTAACAATTGAGTGCTAGTTTGGTTGAAATGATAAGATGAAATATAATGCTTTTATCCCACCTTATCATTCATTTGATTGGAATGACAATAAACACTTAGGTTCAAATTAATATCAAAAGCCTGTATTTATATGTGTAATTTCTATGATAAATTAACATGTTATCTCCCATGAATTTATTTATCGTGCTAACCAAATCATATTACGAAGATAAAAAATCACGCAAATTATTACATAATAAATAATCTTAAAATGACTTAAAAATCCAATCAAACTAGCCCTAAGAGTACTAATAGCATCCCATGCTCGAATTTTTTGTACACATTACTTCAACTTCACAACACTTTTTCACAAATACAAAACCTTATACCAATGCATCCCAGTAGAACAGAGGAATAAAAGATGCAACTATAACAACACTTGATAAAACCCTGCTAATCATTTGCTACTCAACAACACCTAATATGAAAAATTAGAAGTTATCTCAAATAGCCCTTTTACAGAATAGTGAATGGATCTGCGGACGGAGACTATCGTTTCCCATGCTTTCCTGTTCCTCCAGAATTTGCTCTGCCGAAGTCACAGCAGAATGGCTAGAGACATCCAACTCAATGACTTCAAGTGTCGGTATTTCTCCGACGCCATAAGGGATTGTTTCCAGTTTCCAGCAGTTCTGAACGACGAGGTGCCTAAGAGATGGGAAGTGGATGCTATCAGCTAGCCAATGCACCAAATCCGACCCATCGATCAATAGGAAATTTAACTGGCTAAATTCCCCTTCGATTGGTTCCCACTTCGGCCCAATAAAAGCATAATCTCTTAGCTTAAGCCTTTCAAGATTTGGCAAAGATCCTACAATAGTCATATCTTTCCAAGGCATTTTGCAACCTCTCAAAGTTAACTCTTTGAGCCCTGTGGGGTAAGAAATCTTTGGAGGGAGGGTAAAATCTGGCAAGGGAAAGAAGACTTTATGCGTGGGAAAGGACTTCACACTGCATTTCAATACTTCAAAATGTTGCAGACAGACAAGATTGTTAACATAGAAAGGTGCAGCATCCCATGTTTCCATCCAGATTTCTAATTTCTTTAGGTTTGGAATCTCATGAAGGACCTCTTCTTTGCAGAAAGAAGCACTCACAACAGAAAGTGTTTGCAGGTTTGCAAGGAAAGCATAAGTTTTGCAGCCAGGTAGTATCGAGGGAAATTCAGACAAATACCAAACATGGAATTTTAGATGTCTTAATCGTGACATCGACCAGATTGCTAATGGTAGAGGTCTAGGACATGGGGCAAAGGTTTTGATCAAAGGATAAAATATTAATGTCTCAAGATTCCAAAGATTGGTAATTGATTCGGGGACCTCTCCATGATAGGGGAAAGCAAGATATCTCAAGTTAACTAGTTTAAGTATTTGAAGTGGGAATGTGAAAAGTACCACATGAGTTATATCCAAAACCCTGAGTAGCCTGAAACGAGAATATACGTGTGATGGAATGGGTTGCCCGCCATTGCATATAAGAGAGTGGATAAGTAAAACTGATCTCGCTTTGGTATGACACACATGTGCCACACATGTGACGAGAGAATCATGTGTATGTGGATAAATACTAACGTGGCGCTGGAGGTTTACGTCATCGGGAATGTGGTCACAATTATTCATGACATGAAGAAAATTTTCCTTACTAGCTTCTCTAATGCACAAGTCTCGTAAAAGATCATGGATGCCAACGACTCTGATTCTGCCATCCTGCCTCTTACTGCAGATCAAAATAGGACTTCTTTCAGCAAGTACCAACAAGTATTCCTCAGCCATTTCCTCCACACTTTTATGCCTGTGTTGTTTTAGAAATCCATCAGCAGCCCATAACTTGATGACTTTGGATGCAGAAATTTTACAATCTTCCGGGAAGACTCCCATGTAGAGGAAACATGCTTTTAGATGTTGCGGCAAGTGAGTATAACTCAAGAGTAGTATCTCCATCAAAGCATCAGCATCATTAGTCACAACTGCATGCAAATTCTCTGCCACATTTTCCCATTCATCAGGTCCTCCATTGGCCTTGGACAGGAGTCCAGCTATAACAACAATTGCAAGTGGGAGTCCACAGCAATCACGTGCAATTTTCTTTCCAATTTCCACCAGTTCAGTAGGACAACATTCCTCACCAAACACCTTTGCACGAAGAAGCTTCCAACTTGCAGAACCACTCAAAAGGTGCAGCTGACGGAGAGGGCTACAAGAGCCTGCAGCATAAATAGCCACATTCTCTAGCCTAGTAGTCAAAATAATGCGACTACCATTGCCATTGTCTGGAAAATACCTTTTGAAACAATCCCAAGCATCAGCACTCCACAAATCATCCATCACAATAAGATACCTCCTTGCACACAAATTTTTGTATAGATGCTCTGCCAACCCGCCATCACGCTCACCAAGCAGCTTATCATTGAGGTTTCCCAAGGAATCTAAAAGTTTAAGCAGAAGGTCTTGAATATTATACACTTGAGATACTGTTATCCAAGCACGGGTGTCAAAGTGATACACAATAAGTGCATCATTATAGACATTTTCAGCCAGAGTAGTCTTGCCTATGCCGCCCATCCCCACAATCGGGATAACTTCTAGTTTGGATACTGATCCAGTGAGCCTGTCCTTTATTTCTAACAAATCATCATCAATCCCCACAGTAATATTCTTGTCACTAAAACTACGCCTCGATGAACCTGCAGACAAAGAATCCCTTCTTTCCGCATCTTCTTCAACTCCGCAATTTTCAATAATTTCCTTCCCCTCTTCCACCAACATTTCTATGTCTTTAGCTAATTTGTCCAAACCATGATATGGCCAAGTAAACAGCCTATGCCTAAGCTCCATGCCAGACTCAAATATACGGGAAAAGGGCATCATAATCTGGAGAGCAGCTAGTACTTTTGCATAGGAATTTATGACCAAATCTGGAATACAATAAGGGCCTATCGATTTAAATCTGTATACCTTAGACTCAATGATATCTTCCGCTTCATATGCTGCATCCCTGATTCTTGCTGCCTGAGTTTCGAATGCTCCGATCCCTGGTGGACACTTTTCCAGAAACATCTGCAAGAAGAGCAGTTTTTCACGGAGAGATTCAAATGCTTTCTAGTCATATAGAATGAGATGGCAATCAAGATGCACATGCAGGATGCGATCAAGTGTCTGCCCAAGTGAAACCAGGCGGCGTAGGCCATCTTTATGCTTTTGTCTCTAGTAAAATATACTGTATAAGCTAAGGGCTATGTGCATCTGTAATGAAGGAAAACCCTAGAGGGGAGCAGGGCCATCTTTTCACCGTAGCTCACACCCTCAAAAGATATAATAGTATTGTTGAGAAAATGCCAAAAATGCAAGACAACTGGGGGTTGGTCCAAACTCCGACGGTAATAGGGAGTTGGGTGGTATTTTTATTTTTAATTTTCAAATAATATACTTTTAAAATTTGAAAAGTTAGTTAAAATAAATGAGTTGAAAATAAATTTGTATTTGGATAATTTATTGGGAAAGTAATGATTATATATGATAGATTGTAAGTGGAGAGAGAGAAGGTATATAGATTATTGAGGGAAAATATATAGATTATTAAAAAATGTGTTTTGAGATGAAAATGAATTGAAATATTGATAAAAATGATGATAAGTTGTTAATAATTTATTTTTAAATAGTAAAAATAATTGAAAATAAAAATAGAACATAACTAAACTGCCCCTAAGTTGCTATTTTCTTTCTTCTTTTTTTTCTTTTCTTTTCTTTTTCTTTCTTTCTTGTGGGATTAAAATGGCTAAATTGCTACAAACATATTTGTTTAATTTGTTGGGTGTAAATATATAAGTTGGAAGTGAAATTAATAAAATAAAGATAAAATATTTATAACTATGCAATATTAAACACTCAAAAATAGCTAACTAGGAAGTAAGAAAGAAAGCTTCGGCACTCATGAGTAGGGGTGTAAACGAGTTGAGCCGAGCTCGAATTTAGTAGGCTCAAGCTTAACTCGTTTATTAATTTGTGAATTCGAGCTTGAGCAGAGTTTGGTCAAACCTAAACAGTCAAGCTCAAACTCGACCTATTGGAATAGATGAAGGCTCGGCGAATCTTATTGAACTTGACTTGATAAGGCTTATCATAGAGAAGTAGAAAAGTCTGATTCGTATAACCTCGGATGAACTCGAGCTTGTATAGGTTTGGATTAACTCGAGCTCATTTACATTCAAAATAAAATTTATAATGATAAATTTTTTAAATAATTTTGTTATATATTTTTTTAAAAATAAAAAATCAAATTATTATTATTATTATAGATTTTATTATATGGGTCTAGATTATAATTATATATGTATATATATATAATAAAAAGCTCGTTTAGGTTTGGGAGTTTTTCGAACTGAATATTATTGAGCTCAGCTTGGCTTGTTTGACTAACAAGCTCGACGGCTCAGATCGAATACGAGTTTTCATCGAGTCGAGCCCAAACTATTCGCAAATCGTCTCATCTCATTTACACCTCTACTCGTGAGTTCCACCTCATGCAGCAAATATGGCTTTTTGACGGAAACTATGGACACTATTTTCATGAATCCATTTTTGGTATATACATGAATTCCGACAGAAGCTTGCAAGGACCTATTCCACCAACAAACAACTGTTGACCTCATTTCTGCATAAAGAATTTTATATTGATTTTTATATTTGAATTACAAATTATCTTTTGCACTCCTCTTAATTTGTAATTCGAACTTC
The DNA here is from genome assembly GCA_018894105.1 of Jacaranda mimosifolia. Taxonomy (NCBI): domain Eukaryota; kingdom Viridiplantae; phylum Streptophyta; class Magnoliopsida; order Lamiales; family Bignoniaceae; genus Jacaranda; species Jacaranda mimosifolia. The sequence continues at coordinate 4,204,539 of CM032124.1, read as the reverse complement.
TTTTGAAAAACCATCGAAAATTATGTGAACAAATTGCTTTGGTATGTCTGCCGGCTAACTGCTCATTTGTATTTACTATTGAAATTTTTAATGATTGACGAGACTTGTGAACCATATCTTGATTTGTCCCTTTATAAATCAAATTATCTACATAAAGATATATATGATAAGAGAGTCTTGTGCCATGTTCCTTTTTAACGTATAATTAAGTCTTACTTAAACTTCTTTGAAATTCTTTCATATGATAATAATCGTCAATCTTGCTATTCTAAACTCTTGGTGCTTGTTTCAATCTATACAAAGCTTTTTTAATAATAAATTTTGTCTTCTTTGCCTTCAACAAGATAGCCTTTTGATTGCTAAATATAAACTTTTTTCTTTTAATTTTACATTGAAAAGTGCCTACTTGTCATCCAATTGATACACTAGCTCTAATCGTGTGGCTATTTCCATTCAAGCAATTGGCGAAGAAGTTCCATTGGAACCAAGTACTCCAAGATAATGAAAATATCCTTTTGCAACAAATAGGCCTGTAAATGGGTAGAATATCACACTATTCATACCCATACCCTAAAATACCCAAAAAGATGATACCCTAATTCTACCCTACCCTATCTAACCCAAGACCCATTGGGTCTAGTTTATTGGACTTATATTTTTAATGTATATATTTATTTTCTCAATATATACTGAAAAATTATTTGGCATACGATAACAAAAAATAAATTTTTTTATTTAATTTAATTTAATCATTAAATTTAAATTATTTAATTTTAAATTTTTTGTTAATTAAATTAACTGTTTTATTGATATAATAGTTAAAGTTTATTAGTATAATTAACAATTAAATTTTTTTCTAATTAAATTAATATAATTAAAAAAAAATTAATAAAAATAGTTAAAAAGCAAAAACTTTTTTCTATATTTAATTTTATAAAAACAGTTAATTTCTATATTAATAAACTTTATTCATTAAAAAAATTAATTTTATTAACAGTTTTTGTAAAAATTATTTATTCCACTATTAATTCTAATATTATTAATTTTATTAATGAAAAATGTTCAACTGTTGCTATTGCTATTCCAATTTAAAAAAAAAATTGCTATCCCAATATATTAAGTTTATTAATTTAGTTTAATTTTTAATGAAGAAATTTATTTAGTTGTTACTGTTTATTTACATATTTGTAATTTTTATATATAAAAAAGTTTATCATTAATATAAATTTGATTTGGGTATAAACAATTTTTAGGTTCATAGATTAAATTTAAGTATAAAGTAATGGGTAATTAATTTTGGGTATGGTTACATGGGTAGTTTATGGGTACAGACTCTACCCATACCCATTACATTATCTTTAATAAGTATGGGTATGAGTATGAGTATGGGTAGGATCTGGGTATTGACATTTTGGGTTTGGGTAGGGTGTTACTCTACCGATTTATAGTCCTAGCAACAAAGCATGGTTTGTGCTTGTAATTGAGCTATCATTTTTGTACTTTGACTAATAGATTCATTTTACACCAATCACATGTTTTCATTTGAGAAGATCCACTTCCTCCCATTTATTCTTCTTATTATTGGCAATTTCTTCATTAATGGCAGTTTGCCAAACTTCTTCCTTAGCAACTACATCATAAGTTTGTGGCTCACAAGTGAAAAATGCTTCATTACATGATTCATAAATTTCTCTCAAGCTTTGTACCTTTTTTATTGGGTTTTCATATTTTGAATATAATCCACCAAATGATCCCGATGAACTAAAGCTTTGACTGGAACTTAAGCTAGTGCTTTTCTTGTGCTTTGTTGATCTCCTTGTCTAGGCAAATAAATAATCTTCATTTTTATTTTTGATTTTCTTCTCAATTCAATGACTACGTTTATCAACAATAACATATTGAAAACTAATGAGTTTAATGTCCTTAGGTCTATTAAATGATATCCTTGGGTTCATCATAGGGGTGTAAATGATGAAAGCTCGTATTCGGCTCGATCTTGTCGAGCCCGAACCGAGCTGAGCTTGAGCTCGTCAATCAAACAAGTCAAGCCGAGCTCAATAATATTCAGTTCGAAAAACTCACGAGTCTAAACGAACTTTTTATTATATATATATATATACACACATATAATTATAATCTAGGCCCATATAATAAAATCTATAAAGATAAGTAAATAATAATAATAATAATAATAATAATAATAATAATAATAATAATTCAATTTTTTATTTTTCAAAAAATATATAACAAAATTATTTAAAAAATTTATCATTATAAATTTTATTTTGAATGTAAATGAGCTCGAGTTAATATAAAATTATACACGCTCGAGCTCATCCAAGGTTATACGAATCAAACTTTTCTGCTTCTTTATGATAAGCCTTATCAAGTCAAGCTCAATAAGGCTTCCCGAGCCTTCATTTATTCCAACAAGCCGAGTTGAGCTTGCCTGTTTAGGCTCGACCAAGCTCGGCTCAAGCTCAAGTTCACGAATTAATAAACGAGTCGAGCTTGAGCCTACTAGATTCGAGCTCGGCTCAGCTCGTTTACACCCATAGTTCATCACTATAACCAACAAATTCTTCTCCTTTATCGTCAAACTGTTCTCTTTTGATGTGAAGGAATGTATGAATAAACAATACCATTAAAAATTTTGAGATAATTTACTTGTGGCATTCTTTGATGCCATCCTTCGTATAGAGTCTTATTTGAAACTACCTTAGTAGGTGATCAATTCAAAATATAGACTACTGCACTAATAGCTTATGCTTGATAACTATTTTAAAGTTCTTTGCCTGTATACATTGTGCCATGATTTTTTCAATCAACAACCCTATCTTTTTGTGGACCATATCGAACCATTAGTCATCGATTGATTCCTTTCTCTTTGTAATAGTTCAATACTTTGGATCCTTTATTTCATTCCCTATTTCATCTCCTATTCCAATTTGTTGTATTTATGCCAAGTGTGTTTAATACATCATACAATTATTTTTATAAGGAAATATTTAATATACATGCCATATATTCATGAAATGGAATAGGAGATGAAATAGAAAATGAAATAGAGGATTTAAACCAATAATTCGAGGACTTTCTAATAAATTCATCTCCTCATTTTGTTCTAATAGTCTTTATTTTTCTGCTACTCTAATTCCCCACATATGCTTTGAACTCCAAGAATTTAGAAAATGCATCTAACTTTGCTTTAAAATATAAACCCATGTCATCCCGATACAGTCATCAACAAATAAACGAAAATACCTATTATTGTTGAGCAATGATGTCTGTTAGTCCACAAATATCAACATGTATTAATTCGAGAGGAGTTTGGCTCAATATGATATCTTTGGAAATGGAAGATGCTACTACATTTTACCAAAAATACATTCTTCACATTCTTATCTCTATTTGAAATATTTGGAAAAATACCATATTTTTCTTCTTCAATAAATACAAACCTCTATAGCTCGAATAAGCATACCTCAAATGTCAAAGGTTGTAGTCTTCATTCGTTGTGCTTCAAAGTACCACTATCTCATTCAATGGCAAATTAAGAGAAAAAACTTTATTTGAACTCATTTTAATTTTAGTCATTCTGAGACTTTTAGCTTGTCAAAAATGGCACACTGATCATTATTGAACTGCACTTTGTAATCTTTCTCCAGCACTAACCAACACTCAATAAATTTTGAGCTAAATTAGGAACATAAAAGAAATCCTAGATGCTATTAGTTTTACCTTCCTTTATTTGAACTTCTATTGCTCCTTTTCCAATAATTTTGCGTGATTTTTCATCTACGAGTTTAACTTTCGATAAATATGACTCGTCAAGCTTCACAATAATATATTTTCTTGTTCCACACATGTGATTGCTACAATCACTCTCAATTTGTTGAGAGTTCAAGCATAAAATAAATACATGATAGCTTCTGTAATGTTGCTACCCTTGACCCCACCTCTTCGCTCAAAATGTATAACTGACTGACTGCCACTATGGGAAGTCATAACTTATTTCGTCGCTTCGTAACTTTATTCGAGGTTCCAAGTTATGCATCTTTTGCATTTGGAGCGGATAATTCATTTAGTATCTTGACCATTTTTTCTGTATATCCAGCAATATAATTCTGAATTGTAGCTAGAATTTCTCTAATTAAAATTATTTCTTCTTTCTCGCCCTCAAACTTAAAAGTTTTGATATTTGCTGCAACCTCTTCCTCTTCCTCTTTCTCTTGCACTTCTTTGCATTAGATCGCACTCTCGAAATTTGTTAGAAAACTTCGTAGTATTTTTTCTATAAATTTTCAGCATACAATAGCATCTTCATATCCTTCAATTTGATTGTTTTTCATAGCTAGATTATTAAAATCTTGCTATAAATTTTACAGTTTAATAGAAATAACTTTTTCTTAGCCTCCAAACTGCTTTATGACAATCTACCATGCATATTTTGATGTTTTTACATCCATAATGCAAGGAAGGATATATCGACTTGCGTCTTGGTACATAAAGGACAAGGCTTTTGTATCTTTGGTCTTATTCTCTTCATGTTTTGTCTTATTTGCTATTGTTGATGTTACTTCTTCCTCTAAAATATATGTTTATACCCTTCTTCAATGATCCTAAAGTTCATGGGACCATAAAAGATTCTTCTTTGTTAAAAAAAAAAAAAGCCACATGATTTCTTGGTTAATAAATATCACTCTATAGTTTGGATCGTGTACTCCCAATTCATGTTTCATGTTTAATTCCAACTTTATAAATATATACCAAGCGTATCTGATTATACCTAATAAAATATGATTATATGTCTTTGTAGTTGTACAGAATTGAGAAAGAAGGCTATTGGCCCTGATTAGGCATTCTGGCTCAGGCCTTGGATTTGAATCAGAAATCTCAGAACTAAGCTTATCAGAAGAAAATACAAACCAACTTAGAAATACACAATAATAGGTTATGCTTAGAAATAACACTGAGTTGGCACAGCAAAAAGTGGATTTTTTCTGTGAATGGTAACACCAGGATCTTCTACAATATCCAAGTCCTCCCCCTTTTTTCCATCAGGCAATTCCCATTCAAACTTTTGCATGAGATTTGCTAATACAAGTTCAACAGTGGCCATAGCAAATGCAGCTCCAGGGCATCTTCTCCTGCCACCCCCAAAAGGAATCAACTCAAAATCCAATCCTTTGAAGTCTATCTTAGAATTCAAGAACCTCTCAGGCTGATAAGTTTCGGGCTCAATCCAAGACGCTGGATCTCTTCCGATCGCCCAAGCATTTATAATCACCATTGTCCCTGCTGCAATATCATATCCCATAATCTTGACATCTTGGTGTGGCTCTCGTGCCACAAATGGGATTGGAGTATGGCAACGAAGAGTTTCCTTGACTACGGCTTTCAAATAATGCATTTTCTCCAAGTCTTCATCCTTTATATCCTGTTTTCGATGCAGAATTCCCCTCACTTCATTTTGCAATTTTTTCATCACCAGGGGGTTCCTTAGGATCTCTGTCATTGCCCATTCCAGAGTCACATATCCAGTATCAGTTCCCCCAACAAGCAAATCCTGGTTTTACAAGAATATACATGGAAAGGATAGAAATCAAATGCCTCCATTAGTATATAACATCAGAAAGATTGAATCAGAATTCTTCTTATTAGTATAGCGTTTCCTATATTTTTAACCTTAGCCTACCCTGGAATGGAATGGAATATTGATTAGTTCTATCTCAATTCATGTTTTCTTATATGGTATAAGAAAAACAAAATTTGAGATACAAATCCCATAATCATTCATGAATTCAAACTAAACAGTCAATAGTTAGTTAATGCTTCAAACTTGTGATGTGGCTGAAAATACATATTTGATCTCTCCGTGGACTTGGGGAAAGATACTATGATGATAATTTATACTAGTTCTCCAACATAAGCCATACTTCAACATGAACAAAATGTTGGAAGTCTAATTTGTAAATTTTCAATAAACTTGGAAAGCCTAAAGACTTGAAAAATGAATTTGGCTGTGTAATTACAGTGAGGTTTTATCAAGTTATAAGGAGTCTTTACAGTTTTCAAGAGCTGGAAAAATGTATAGCATAATGACATGTCTGCAATCATACCAAAAAATGATGTACTATGCATCAGTTTTGTATCAAGAAAAATCAACCAAGCAAGTAAAAACTCTTAAAGAATTTTTTTTATTCCTATAGTTTTTTAGCATTCATTGTAAAAATTTCCTTCCTTGTTCTTATCAACTTTAAAACTATACACCATACTTTCGCACACAAAAAGTTCCAACACAAAAGTGTGTCAGGAGTGCGTGTACAAGAGTTCTTGGGTAAGTGAATGAGAGGAAGAAAAGGAAAATGTCCGAACCAGAATAACTGCTTTGATACTTTCTCTGTCAATGGAGACACCAGTATTATTATCCTTGTAAATATCAAGCAAAATGTCAACAAAATTCTCTCTGTTTTGGTCCTTAAGTGCACTCTGGTGCTCTTGAATTACTCCCTCCAGGAAACCATCAAGTTCTTTGGCAACCTTGTCAACTCTACTGTCAAAACCATTAACACGATTAATCCACGAAAGGCACGGAATAAATTCTCCAACACTTATACTGCCCAAAAGCTGCAAAATTTCCTTAAGAAGCATCAGAAATTTCTTGCCTTCTTCCCCTTCACTGTACTTCCTTCCAAAAGCTGATCTGCAGATCACATCATTTGTTAGCGACATAAACAATTCGCTCAAGTTCACAGGTGAAGAACATGATTTGATCTTTTCCACCAAAAGGGCTGTTTCTTCCTCCCTAATGGAACGGAAAGACTGAACCCTTTTGTTGCTTAAAAGCTGGAGAATACAAATGCTTTTCAGTTTCCTCCAATATTCACCGTATGGTGCAACTGATATGTTTCTCAGTTCGTAGAAAAGTCGCCTGGTGGTTCTTGATTCGGGCTTATTGGCAAAGATCAGATCATGTGTTTTAATGATCTCACCAGCTGCCGCGGCTGATTGTACAATTATCACCGGCCTGCTGCCGAAGTGGAGAAGCATAAGCGGCCCGTATTTTCTACCTAAGGATTCGAGTGATCTGTGAGTCAACGCGCTCAGTTGGTGAAGATTTCCCAAGATCGGTAGCTTTGGTGGCGATGGCGGCGGATTTTTGTCGCTGTGAAGCTTGTAGACATGTTTGCTGAGAAACCATACTAAGAATAAACTGATAAGAAAAAACAGAATTGGATTTGAAAGAAATTCATCAATTTGTAGCTGCAGGAAACTCAGCATGTTTATTGCAAGTTATTGAATCTGTTTGAAATGAAGGGATCGATGGATGGAATTCTAATTTACCGATGATAAAGAGAACCTCTGATCAAAATTTGAAAAAAAGATCAATTAAAATTTCTGAATATATTATAATCTCCGAGGATTAATGACCACTGAATCAGAACTGCAAGTTGAAATAAATTGTTATGTTTGAGAAATAAATGAAATTGTGAACTGAGTTTGTACAATTTTTTAACTTAGAATGCTATTCTCAATGCAGACTTCTCTTAAATAATATGTTTATCAGAAGTAATTAGTTGGCTACATCTGTCAGTATGTGTTTGTCCTGATGTACCCATTCTATTAAATATTTTTTATCCCATAAACCCATGTTTTGGGACCTATATATTTTACTGGAAACCAGTTTACTTAACAAGTGATGCTGCAACAGATTGGTGAATTTCTTTTGCATCCATTTCTGTATTCCCCTTTCAGTTTGTTCTATGTTTTTCAACAGATTAAGTATACGAACCTCCCCTAAGATTTGGTCTATTTACAAAAACTATCCTTGAGGTTTACAGATTATAATTATCTGCCCTATAATTTATCTCCATCTAACTAATAGGTTTTACTGACATCAATGTTGATAATTTTTGAAAATTCAATTTTGCCATTCATTTGACTGGACCTGGCTATTGGCCATGTTGTTAGACCAAAATATCCTTATTTGTGATATAATGCACCATGAATGTGTGGATGTAGTTGTAATTAACAAGACTTTAAGGAGATTTAGTGTAACACGTTACACTAATGATTAATATAGCAATTGGAATTATAATTCTTTTGAAATAATTTTTTTTTTTCTTTTTTCCTTTTCTTTTATCTTTTTTTCTGTTAATCCAACAACCACAGCCCGCGCCGCCGCCACCCTAACCCACCCCTGACCCGCCTAAACTACTCTCTTCAGCCCCACCAACTTCGTGACTGTTGTTCAAGGTAGAAGTGCAGCTGCCATGGCTTCATGTGGCACAGCCATGGCAGCCGTTTGGAGCTCGTGGGCTGGCCAAATCCGGCCAGTCCACTGCCATAGCCAGATCTGGGAAGCCTTGGGCAAGCTTTGGCAGCCATGGTTATGGCCGCCAAGCTTGGCCCGCGGGGTGTAGGTGCGTGTGTGTGTATATATATATTACATATTTACAATAACTATATATATACATGTGTTTGTGTGTGTGTGTATATATATATAAATATTTTATATACTAATGTATAGAGGGATATTTTTATCTTTTAAATTGTTGAATTTTTTGAATTTTTTTTTCCAAATCATTAAGAGTAAGGCAATTTAATCATTCTATGCTTTTTATTAGAGTTTTTAGACGTCCTTTAATGATAGGGAAGTACTGATAATTTGTCATATCTCAAGGGAAATTTTTATAATTACTCCAAATCTCACAAGAGGTTGCTATAATTATTTTTAATTAATTTGTTAAGCAAGCCTTACAGCAACTAAAAATTGCCATAATCACCATCATAGTTATTCTTGTAAGTGTCATTTAAATTAGACTTCTATTTCGATATAACAAGAAGGAGATTATTATGGTCCGTGTATGAGATTTGTGGTAAAAGATATATGCTTTTTCTTTATAATTAAAAATATGCATTAAATAAAATCAAGAGAGTACAAAGCATGCCCAGAACATAGGCTCTAGTTTGTCAAAATAGAGTTTAGAGTACTCTCATACACAAACCCACAAAAATTTGAATGGAAAGCCCATTGAGCAAGGGCGTGGGCAGTAAAGTTGGCTTCTTTTCTAATGTGCTTGACTTTCCAAGAAGGCCAATTTTGGAGTATATTTTTTGCAAGCTCAATGATTGCTTTTGAGGACCATTCAACAGCTTCTATGGGATTTAAGATCATCCTTACCACTTCAGCGGAGTCACTCTAGAAAATAACCTTTAGAAAACCAAGTTTCTACGCCACCTCAAATGCTTGCAAGATTGCATCAGCTTCAGCTTAGGTTGGGTTATGAGCAATGTTAATAGAAGTGTGTGCTGAGATTGTGCTACCTTTCTCATCTCTTGCAATACATGCTTGGGAAGCTTTGCCTTCAAAAAATCCCGCATCAACATTGACTTTGATCCAACCATGAGGCAGTGGAGTCCATACTTATTTAAGAGAGGTTTTTTGTGCTTTTAGAAGCTTAGATGCTTGTGCTTGGCAGTGTTCCACATCTGTTTTGCTTACCCTTTTGACCATCAATTCTTCATTAGGAGTTATATGTTCAAATACAAGCCGGTTCTTGGCCTTCCAAATGGATTCCATCACACAAATGGCAAAGACGAGAAACTCATAATGCTGCACAGAATTAATAAGAGAACATGAGCTATCAAGAAAAAGCAAAGAAACCTATTGAGCAATTATTAGATGTCTAAATTGCGCAATTTCAAATCTCCACTTGGAGAGCCACCAAAGTCTTTCAACAAAAGGACAATAGATAAACAGATGCTCAGAACTGTCAACATCATTGTTACTTAAAGGGCAAGCATTGTCCTCAAGTTGGACAAATCTCATCAAGCTAGCTCTCGTTAGAAGTGAACCATTCAGCCCTTTCCACACAAACACTTTATGTCTCTCATGAATTTTGGCACTTCAAATTTTCTTGAAAAGCTTCATGTCTTGTGCGCTTGGGTGACTTGTTTTTGAGTGGATGATAGAGAGGTATGCACTTTTAACTGAGAACATCCCCGATGAGTTGGGGACCCAGAAAAGTGATTTGGGTTCCAAGGAGGAAAAGATTCAAATTTTGAGAATGCTTTGGATAGTAGCTTGAGTGAAGAGAGATTAGAGGGCATTCATGTTCCATGTACTTTGATTAGGGTTCAAAAGGTTTTTGACAAGGTTGAAATTAATATAAGAATTTGAAAAATGACTAATGGTGAAGGGGTGAATCCATTTAGAGAATGTATTCATGGATCAAACCAAGTACAAATATTCGAGTTCAAAGAGATAGTGAAATAAGCCCCAAGTTGGATGATTTCTCTACATCTAGTGATGTCCTGCCAAATCCACGAAGCTATCTGTATCAGGTTGTCAAAATCAAGAATAACAGAGTTCTTAAAATATTTTGATTTTAGGATTTCACACCAGAGCGACTTGTTATCTGTTGCAAGTTTCCAAGCCAATTAGAAATTAATCAAGGGTTTGTTGAGATCAAACATTTTACGAAGCCCAATTCCACCATAAGATTTCAAGGTACAACAATCATCCCAACATTTCAAGGTAAGATTTCTTTTACTCGAATCATGACCCACCAAAAATTCCTCATCAGAGTATCCATTTTTTCACATAAAGAAATAGGATGAATAAAAGTTGACATATGGTATACAGGCCGAGACTGTGCAATAGATTTAAGAAAAGTAAGACAAACTGCTTGTGAGAGATTTTTTGCTTTCCAACCACTCAACTTCTTTCTAAGTTTATCCACAAGATCATTAAAACAACTAGTCCTCTTATTTTGTTTACAAAAAGGCAATCCAAGGTGCTTTGTCTTGTGGTTACATTCTCCTAAACCCATAATGTCACGTATGTTTAATTTATTCCTAGGATCCACATTATGACTAAAGTGAATGAAAGACTTGTTTTTGTTTATAGATAATCCTAACCACTCTTCAAAAATGTTAAGACAAGAGCTCACTGTCTGGGCATTCAACGAGTTAGCCTCACAGTAAATAACAAGGTCATCCACATACATCAAGTGAGAGATATTAGGACTATTTCTACAAACTTTCACACCCTGGAGCAATTGCAAGTTTTCAGCTCTATATATCATCCTAGAGAAAATCTCAAAATAGATGATAAAGAGGTATGTGGAAATGGGATCTCCTTGTATAATTCCACGAGTTGGATTGAATAGACCAAATGGTGCATCGTTGATGATGGTAGAAAAAGAAACCATTGAGATGCATTGGTGAATAAGTTGAATGAAGAAATTTGAGAAACCAAATCTCCTAAGAATGTGACATACATAAGAAAGACCAATCAACTCGATCATAAGCTTTAGCCATGTCAATTTTGATTGCCACATAACCTTTCTTACCTCTCTTGTTATGAAGATAATGCATGATCTCATGAGAGATAATTGAATTATCATTGATACATCAACTAGGAACAAAGGTAAGTTGGTTGGGGATATCATCTTATCCAGTAATAGCTTGATATGCAGAGCTATAATCTTGGAGCAAATCTCATACGTCACATTACAAAAGTTTATAGGTCTGAAATTCTCAACATTTGAAGCATTTTTACACTTAGGAATGAGGGCAATGAAGGTGTGGTTGGTTGCTTTAAGAAGGAAACCACCTCGAAAGAAATGTTGTGCCGACCTAACAATCTCTAGATGAGTGATGGCCCAAAAAGACTTGAAAAATAAAGGCAGGATGCCATTTGGACCGGGGCTTTTAAGAGATTCCATGGAGAAAATAACTTTTTTAATTTCCTCTTGGGAAGGAATGGAGCACAAGTGCTCATTTTCCTCATCAATAATAATAGGAAGAATCAGGCGATCAAGATTATTGGGAAAACTAGGAATAGAAGAATAGAATAATTCAGTAAAGAATCGTTCAAACTTCTTACCAATTTCATTCCATTCAAAGACCTTGTTACCGTTTGAAGTCTGCAATTCAAAAATCTTGTTGTGTCATCTATGCATGAGAGTAGACAAATGGAAGAATTTTGTATTGGCATCTCCTTCTTAAAGCCATCTGAGCCTAGACTTTTGCCTTTACATTATTTCAAGTCTTATGTAATAATATTCATCAAGTTGAAGTTCCAAGGCCCCCTGGAGAGCTATATTATCCTCTGTTTGTTCTTCTCCCTGCAAGGACTCAAACAACCTTTTAATATCTTTAATATGAGCATTACAATTCCCAAAATGATTTTTATTCCAAATTATGAGTTCTTTGCATGTGTTTTTTTTTTTTTTTTTGTAGTTTGAAGTAAGGAAAGCCTCTCACCATTGTATTCCAGGCTCTATTCACCACCTCCCCACAAGACTTATCTCTTAGCCACATTTCTTCAAACCTAAAAGGTTTTAGGCCGGTAGGAAGATCAAGATAGGTGATTAGAAGAATCGTAGCACGGTCAGAAGCAATGGGTGCAAGATGATGAATAGTGGCATGGGGGAAGATGGAACTCCATGAACTATTAGCAAGACCTCTATCTAGTCTTTCTTGGATATTGGCAAGTCCACTCCTTTTATTACTTCAAGTGTAGGGATGGCCAATGAATCCTAGATCATGGATTTTAGCCTTATTTATAACAGAATGGAGACCACATGTAGATGAAAAGACAAAGGGCTTGCCACATTTCTTTTCTGTAGTAGATGCAATGTCATTGAAATCCCCAATAATCAGCCCTGGCTTACTCAAAACATGACTCATCTCAAGAATGCAATCCCAAAAATCATATTTCTCAATTGTTTTACATGGACCATAAACACCAGAAAGATACCACTCGGGAGATGAATGCTCTACTAGAACCAGAGCATGAATAATCCACCTATTTGATGCAATGGCTTGGATATTATGGCTCCCATGCTAGGCTAAAAAAAAGCCCCTTGTACAAGAAATAGCTAGAACAGATTCAAATGAAGTGAGATCAAAGGAAGAGAGAAGATAAGAGAAGAGATGGGAGGAAAGCAATTAGTTTTGATTTGAGAGAGCAAGAGAACATCTGGTTTATTTTCAATCAAGATTGGCCGAAGAGCTCTGATTATAGCAGGCAGGGCAAGTCCATGACAATTCCAATACAAAACTTTCATGGGGGATTACTCTTTTGGCCTAGAGAGTTCAGAGATTATGACTAAGTGTTGTTTATTATTTGCTTGCGCTTGCTTGGGATTTTTCTTAACTTTCACAATTCTCCTTTCTGTGAGACAAGTGGCTTTCTTCACTGTCAGTAACATGTTCGCTTCGAAGTCTTCCTCCAAGTAGTTAGATTGCTTCAAATATTTACTTTGATTGTGTGAATTATGGGCACAACCAGATTCTATTTGGTTACTAATTTTTTTTTAGCAAGTCGAGTGAGAGAGTCAAAGGTTTACTTGGCGCTAGCTTCAATGCTTTGAACGAGGTTAAGAGATTGGGTCCAAATTCAAGATGTCTCTTTAAATTTATTGACCCAAGATTGTCTCTTCAAGAACTTGGTTATTAAGAGTAGATTCAACTTGATGGTCATTTAGATGGTGGGCCTTTATAACTGAATAAGACAGTAAGCTGGGCTGGCTTGATTAGGTGCATGGGTGCAGTATAAGGTGATCTATTGGATGGGCTTTGTTGATTTCTGGTTTACTTGGGCCGCTTTAGAGGTCAAAGGATGAGAGAGATTCCTTTGTGTCTTAACAAAAAAATTGATCATTTTGATTGGTGTTTGGGATATTGCTTTTCAAAAAATCTTACGGTTGTTTCATAGTATCTTCAACACTAAATTCCTCTGATAGGTCAGTTTGTAAGCAACATATTTCAAGAGGTAGGTATTTAATATAAATAGACAGGTTAAATACTTTTCTAGGGGATTGTGTTCCATGTGCTTCAATTTAGTTGGCTCTAAACTGGGTTGATAGAATAACAAAGGTAGTATTGTCAGTTTAGTAGGTCTCTTGAGTGTGGTGGCTTTCTCTCCGATGACAATTTTTGATTGAAGGGTGTTCGGTGGGTGGCAATCATATGTAAGTAAATGAGTGGTTGTAAGTTGGTGGCTAGCACAGTTGAGATGGGGATTAATTACATTGAGATTTTCCATATCGAGTCATGGTCCCCATTTCATCATAAGACTACATTGGCTATGAGAATCAAGGTTTTTTGGTTTGTTGGTTCTGGAGATGGAGCAAAATTTTGATTTGTGACCCATAGTTCCATATTCAAAGCAAAAATTCGATAATCTTTCATACCTGAGTTCCACGATAAGCTTTTATAGCCCCTTGGTTAAGATGTTTCACAGAATGAACTTTAGCAATTATGGTGAAGGGTTCGTTAAATTGGTGGTGGGGTTTGGTTGAATGTTGGGATTGGTGGTAAGAGATTTCAACATTCTCATTATGTGAGATTCTTTTGGATTTTATCTCTAAGTCTATGAGAACAAGCTTGAAACAAAGAAGAGTGGGGGAGTGATATGGAAATGAAAATGACGAGAGGATGGAAATTCAAAGGAAGAAACAAGGAAGGTAGGAGAAATCTGACTACAGGAATGGTAGTAGGGGAAAGAAAAGTACCTAGAAAATACAGTGGTGAAGGGAAAATCCCTAGGCTCCATTAAAGGAAGTTCTACTCCTCATAGAGAGAGCATGTTGTAATTGGCATCAAATCAATTGGGATTTATGTTTAATTACATGTTTAAGAAGTGATTAAATCTTATAGATGAACGCCAATTTGGTTGGAATCCATAAGTATTGTGTAAATATGAAAGGGAGACTAAAAGACAAAAGATTATGTATGTGGGGGAAATCCCACATTGCTTATGAGACAAAGTATAGGGGAATAAGTAGGAGTGTAAAAAGCTCTTTGTTTGATAGTAAACCACTTATCCCACATTGGAAGTTTACCCAATAGAAATACACCTTATATGTGGTTCAAGCATTGATGCTTGGTAAAATATCAATTAAAGAACTCATGAGGGTGTGCCCACACACGAGTGCCACCGCCACCCACCTACCCATCCCAGCCTGGCCCGGGCGTGGGCGTTTGGTCTCGGGTTAATCTTTTTTATTGAAAATTCCAATTTTGACTAGAATTTTGTTTAAAATTTGAATTTTTAAATTTAAAAGAAAAGTAAAAAAGTTGTTACAAAAACTGCCAGAAACGTTTATGGAGTTACTAGTTCAATGTATCTAGCCCAAAATGAATCTGGACATCCCTTACACAGTTGTGCCAGCATGAATCTGGACTAAAAATGAACTTGGACAGCCTTTTGCCTTCTCCTTCTCACCTATATATAGTTGCTACTGCATGCAGAATAAACACACAACAAAGAAAATCTCTTCTCTCCCTCTGATATCCATCTTTCTCACATAGTGTTGCTTGTCTCTTTCTATCAACTGAGTGGTGTTTGAGGTAAAACTTTCTAGAGTGCACCAAAAGGCTTCTAAAACTGTCTAATTCTGGAGGAAGTTTCGCTGCACTCTTTGCACTAGTAGAGGCGACAATTTTTTCAAGGCAAACAATATTCTAGTGATTCAATCTATGTTCTGTTACGATACAGAATTTTGAGATAAGTTCTCCATTTATATATTGATCTTTGTATTTTTGTTCTTATATTCCAACTGGTATGTTTGCTTTGGTTTGTGCTTTTGTTAAACTATATTGCAATTAAATCATTATTTTGGAATATTTGTACTGTTGTTTACTATTTTTTGAAATATTTATAATACTAATTTTACAAACACTGCCCTTGTGATTATAAATTGTTTTATAATTTCTTTATAAACTATTATTTATAATCTATGCTTACAACAGAACAGATGAAAAAGAGGTAAAAGATAAAAGATATATGCTGCTCATGCTTGTTTTGTTTGGCTTGTTCACCTAGATATATTTGTTGGGAGAACCGCTGCCCATTGCATTGCGTTTGCACCTTTTGCGTGGTACTCTGTTTTTATACCTTTTTTTTTTTTTTTTTATTTGAAAATACAGTCCAATTTGAAATCTACTCCTACTTGGGTTTTGGAATTTAGTTCAGTGAAAATTTGTATTTTAACGAGAATCCAATGCAAACAACTAAAATAGTTTAATGAAAATGTTCAGATTCCAAGACACTGAAATCAAAGTGCAGTTGGTACTTGTAAAATTGTTGATTATCTATTATTAATTTAATTAATATTTAATGTAAAATATATTTGATCATTTCACTAAAAACTGATGCAAGTATGCAACAATGTCATAGTCATATAGGTTTCAATTATAGATTATAAGAGTAGTTTCTTTTGTTTTTCCCCTTAAAAAGCAATATTCAGTACAAAATATGGTAAATTCAATAGGTTGCACTTATGTCAGATTGGGTAAAGACGAGAGAGAGAGAGAGAGAGAGAGAGAGAGAGAGATTCTATCCCATCAATTAAATTTTTTTTTGAGATTTGACGAAAGCCACCAAAAAAGAGAGAAATCCTATCCCATCAATGACAAAAATTTTGAGATTTGACGAAAGCCACCAAAAAAGATTTATCTCACTCAGACATTATCGTTTTTGAAAGTTTGTAGTTTCAATGAAATACATTTCTAAAAGTTTGAGACATTTTGTAGAGTAAAAGGGACTTTGAAATAGTACGATCATTCGAATAACTAATTATAATATGCCCACTGAAACATCTTTATTAGGTATAGTTAACATTTTTGTGTATATTGAATAAATGGTAGAGATGTTAATTAACCAAGTTTGAACAAATTTTAATGAGTCGAATACAAGCTAATATAGTTCAAGTAACTAGATCACTTTATGCAAATCTTATATATATGTGTGTGTGTGTGTGTGTGTGTGTGTGTTTTAACTAAATGAGTCGAGTTCAAGTCGACCTTCAAATTCTATCTACTAAAAAATGTGCTCAAACTTAAATTTGTTATAATTATGAATTGAGTTTAAATAAGCTTTTAGTTATTGATCTCCAATCGAGCATGAAAAAATTTGAATTGTTTTTCAATCCTACTCAATCATATATATTCCAGAACATATAAGGTTTCATTTTTTTAAATGATCGTTTTTTTTTTTCATAAATGCTTCCCAATTAAAGTAATTACTGATGTAATAGTACTTTAATTTTATTTTATTTTTTTGATAAAATTCGATTATTTCATTTCATATCATTCAATGTAAAAGTTTATAATATAGAAGATATTACAGATAAACTGTCTTTCAACATATTAAATGAAAACAACTGAAATACAAAGCATATCGTATAAAATTAATTAAAGCACAAATCTGGATATCAACGAAACTGAAAGAATACTTGCGTGCATTTTTTTAATTTCTTCTTTCATAACTACAGCAACATTGGCTAGAAAAGACTAATTTCACCTTGCCTTCATATAATTAATAGAGTAAATTACAAAAAAAGGACCACAACTATGGCCAATTTGTAATGTAGGACTAGAATTTGGGATGGTATTAAAGTAGAATCAAAATTCATTAAAAATAAAATTAGAACCAAAAAAAAAAAAAAAATAGTGGCCATCGGAAAGCACAGTCAGCATATATTGCTTACATGGCGCCTGCGTCAGTATTCCACACATGTGCCCCACAAGCAATCACAAATGTTGGCTATATTTTTCGGTGGCCACAATCTTTTTTTTGTTTTCCAATTTTTAATGAGTTTTGATCTTAAACGCAAAGTGGCCATAACTACGGTCTTAGTTAATTTTGCAATTTTCCCTATTCAATATTACAGCAATGGAAGCACCAATGACAACCATCCACGTAGGCCTATAAATGGGTAAGGTATTACCCTACCCATACCCAAAATGTTATACCCGTACCCGTGCTTATTAAAGATAATATAATGGATATGGGCATGATCTATACCCATAAATTACTCATGTACCCATACCCATAACTTATCCATTACTTTATACTTAAATTTAATTTATGAAACTAAAAATTATTTATACCGAAATTAAATTTATATTAACGATAAACTTTTTATATATAAAAATTATAAATATGTGAATGAATGGTAACAATTAAAAAAAAAATCATTAAAAATTAAACTAAATTAATAAAGTTAATAAATTGAGATAGCAAATTTTCTTTTTTTTGAAAAAACTTGGAATAGCAATAGTTGAACATTTTTTATTAATAAAATTAATAGTGGAATAAATATTTTTACAAAAATAATTAATAAAATTAATTTTGCTAATGAATAAAGTTATTAATATAGAAATTAATTGTTTTTATAAAATTAAATATAGAAAAAAAAATTTGCTTTTAAACTGTTTTTATTAACTATTTTTTTAATAAACTTTATGGTTTTTAATTAACTATTTTTTTAATAAACTATTTTTATTAACTGTTGTTTTAATAACCTGTATGCTTTTTTAATAAACTGTTTTTATTAACTTTTTTTTTAATAAACTGGTTTTATTAACTTTTTTTTTTTAATAAAGTATCTTTATTACTATTTTTTTAATAAACTGTTTTTATTAACTGTTTTAATAAAAACTAATTTTAAACTGTATTTTTTTTAATTAGCAAAAAGTTTAACTGCTAATTATATTAATAAAGTTTAACTATTATATTAATAAAATAGTTAATTTAATTAGCAAAAAAATTAAAATTAATTAATTTAAATTAAATAATTAAATTAAATATAGAAAAAAATTATTTTTTGTTATCGTATGACAAATAATATTTTTAGTATATATTAAGAAAATTAGTGTGTACATTAAAAATATAAGTTCAATAAACTAGACCCAATGGGTCTTAGGTTAGTTAGGGTAGGGTAGGATTAGGGTCTCATTCTTTTTGGTATTTTAGGATTGGGTAAAAATTAAGTATTTTTGTTTGGGTATTTTAGGGTATGGCAGGTCTACATCCGCGTACTAATTCATGAGGTCTGAAAATTTATGCAAGAAAGAACAATTCTTTTACGAGAGATAATAAACTCTTACGTTAGAGTCCGAATTCTAATCAAGAAATTAAAAGAAATAACCACAGAGCTGCTAGCAAGTAGTGAGTGAATATAGGGAATAGTTGTCTGGTGATCGGTATCTTTAATTTTATATATGATACCGTTCATTTGCAATTGCTAATTTAAAAAAAAAAAATTGTAAAAATGCTATTTTTATTTTTGGACGTACTTTCATTTGGAACTATGTGTGCAGTCAAATTAGATATACAATATCATCTTCCAAAAAGGTTTACAAATATTATCGCCAAAATTTGAACAATTTTTGTTGTTCTTTCTTGGACTTTGTTTTGAGTTTATTCTTACTACCGGACCGTTTGGTTTTATTTCCACAGCTATTTGCAGTTTTCATTTTAAGTTGAAAAGTTAGCTATGGATTAATTGAAAATAAAAGTAAAAATGTGTTTAGATGAAATGTTAGAAAGCAATTACTAGAATATGTATAAGATTAAAAAGTAGGTTGATTTGTATTTTTTAATATTTTTGAAGATTTATTTTCTTAAAAATATATACTTTATTAATTTTAAAATAATAGTGGGTACTTTATGTCAAATTAAGTTTGAATTTAATCGATGTAATAGTAGGATGATATGGCACGTTTAAAAAGAGTTTGAAAATGAAAAAAAAAAAAAAGAATATTTTAAATGAAAATAGATAGAATGTGATGATTTTCAATTTTCATTTTGTAATGGAATAGAAAGAGGAGCTGAAAATTAAAAAAAAAAAAAAAAAAAGTGGCCTAGCTATATTTTCTCACAAAAATTAATTTGTTAAAGCAAGCCTTGTAGCAACAAAAGATTGCCACTATCGCCCTCATAGGGACTCTTGTACCTGGTCGTTTAAATCAGATCTCTATTTCGATACAATGAGAAAAAAAAATTAATATGATCAATGCAAAGAGATTTGCGGTAAAAAATACAGGACGTTCATGCTTATATAGTCCACCTATCCACACTTGCTAGGGGAACGGCTGCCCACAACATTGCATAAGCACCTTAAAATAGGGGAAAGAAAAAAACACATGAAATTCTATCCCACCACCAACAGAAATTTTCAGTTTCAAGAAAGCCGCAGCCAGAAAAAGATTTATTTCTCAGGGATTGTAGTTTTTGAAATTTTGTAGCTTCCACGGAATAATTTTCTAAAAGTTTGACATATAGACTTTGTAGAGTATATAAAATACATCTTGAAATAGTAGTGTTTACATCCTTCAGATAACTGTTTGTAATATGCCCATCATCACTATTAAGTGTATTTAATATATATTTTTTTCTTTTTGTGTGTGTAGTGAATTATAAATTGTAGTGATGTAAATATAATCTAGTTGAGCCGGATATATTGTGGCATAAATTTATTTGAATTTTACAAAATCATAAATATTGTGTTCGAGCTTAATTTAATTGTTAATTAAATCAAGTTTGAATGAATTTTAATTGACTCAAACATGAGTATAGTTCAAGTACCATACACATCTTATAATTTCTTTTTGCTAATAGGGTCGAGCTCAAGTCGACCATCAAATTTTATTTAATGAAAAATGTACTCAAACTTAGTTCATGCTATGATAATGAGTTGAGTTTAAACAAGCTTTTAGTGATCGATCTCAATTCAAGCATGGAAAATATTTGATTTGTTTTCCGGTCCTACTCAATCATAAGAATATTGTAGCAAAAACTATATTGAACATAGGCCTCTAGCAAATCACTAAATAAATGATAGTAAGTGATAATGGTATTTCCCGTCCTGTATTAAATTTTTGTCTCTTTTTTGGATATTTCAAAAATAAGGTTCATTTTTCAAATGATTTTTTTAAAAATAAATACCACTCAATTGAAGTAAGAATATGATTATATTTTTGTTTTTCCTTTGATAAAATTCGATTATTTCATGTCACATAACCCAACTTAAAGTTTATATAGAAGACAATACAGATAAACTCTCTTTCAATAAATCTAATGGAAAAAATTGAAGTGCAAATTAAGCATACGATGTAAAACCAATTGAAGCACAAACCGGGATTTTAACAAACTCAAAGAACACTTACATTCTGATTCTTCTTTCATTACTATAGCAACATTGACTAGGTAAAATTAATTTTACCATGCCTCAATATGATCAATATTCCCCTATTGGAACCACCAACCACAACTATCCATGGACTAATTTCGCATGAGGTCCGAAACTCAAATTATAATAGTTGGTGTTTGTAAACTTGTTGACCAATCGATATAATTATTAATTTAATTTATTTTTAACATAATAATACATTCAATCTTTTTGCTAATTAAACAACGATATATGTAACTTGTCATATTCATATAAGTTCAATTATAAATGGAAAGAGTACAATTTTTCTATACCCAAACGCGTCTTATTTCTATCTGACAGACCAATTAATTAGATTACAAGGGAGGTAGGTTCTTTTCCTAAATCAACATTGAGTTCAAAATAAGGCAAATTCAAATTGTTGCACTTGTTTAAAATAGGGGAAATTCAGGAGGGAGAAAAAAAAAAAAAAAAAAAAAAAAAATGAAGTTCTATCCCATCAACAAAACTCCTCAAATTTCAATAAAGCCGCCTGAAAAGATTTATTTGACTTGGATAATTGTAGTTTCCGAAAAGTTTGTAGTTTCAGCAAAATAATTTTTTAAAAGTTTGAGATACTTTGTAAAGAGCTTGAAATAGTAGTGTTTTAAGTTCTTCGGATAACCGGTGGCTTAGGCCCACAATACAGTAAAATTTGTACTGAAACTCATGCAGAGTGTTAGGTAACTATGTGTTAAGTTAATCCAAAATGAGCTATGAGGAGGTCTATTTAATTTGACAGTCCAACGAAACGCAAACCATACACGTGCATAAAGTTAACACATTGAGGACAAGTAAAACATAAGATAGAAACATGTCCAAATTCCAGCTGCTGCTACAGAAACAAATGGATGAAATAATACTGCAAGCTCTGGTATCTTCATTCTTGTTCTGGTGTATAAACAAATGGTTCCATAAATCTGCTGGAAACAAGAATTTACCCCCATCACCATCAAAGCTACCAATACTGGGAAATCTCCATCAATTGGGCTCATCGCCTCACCGCAATCTCCAATCAATGGCCAAAAAACATGGGCCACTCATGCTTCTTCACTTGGGCAAAGTGCCAACACTTATCGTCTCATCGGCCGATGCAGCCAAGGAAATCATGAAAACTCATGACGTCACCTTTGCGGACAAGTTCGAAACAAGTGTTACCAGGCGAATTCTCTACAACAATAAAGATTTATTCGTTGCGCCTTATGGCAAATACTGGAGACAGTTGAAGAGCATTTGTGTCCTCCAACTGCTGAGTAACAAAAGGGTTCGATCTTTCCATTTCATCAGGGAAGAAGAAACATCCCTTTTGATGGAAAAGATCAGAATATCTTCTTCCTCTGTGAATTTGAGCGAGATGTTTAATGAGCTTACTAATGATGTGGTTTGTAGATCAGCATTTGGCAGGAAGTACAATGGTGGGGAAAACGGCAGCAAATTCATTTCACTGTTGAGAGAAGTCTTGCAGCTGTTTGGGACCTTTACTGTTGGAGATTACGTTCCATGGCTTTCGTGGATTAATCGAGTTAATGGCTTTGATACACGAGTTGATAAGGTTGCTAAAGAACTGGATGAATTCCTGGACGGAGTGATCCAGGAGCGCTCGGAAGCTCCCAAGGAGCAGGCTGATCAGAAAAAAAATGGAGAAAATTTTGTTGATATTTTGCTTGACATTTACCAGAATAATTCCACTGCTGTCTCCATTGACAGGGATAGTATCAAAGCCATAATTTTGGTAAGTATTTTTTAGGGTGTTAGTTTCACTGTGAACGTTCAATTTTCAGGATTACGTTCAATTTTCAGGATTATTATACCATAAAATCTTTTCAATTCACCCTCTTTCTTGTTGTATGGTGTATATTCTACAGGATATATTTTTCGCTGGAACTGATACCACATCGGTAGTTCTACAATGGGCTATGGCGGAACTCTTACGACATCCTACAGTCCTAAGCCAATTGCAAAACGAAGTAAAAGAAGTTGCTAAAGACAAACACAAAATAACAGATAATGATTTAGAAAAAATGCATTATCTGAAAGCCGTGATCAAGGAAACTCTTCGTTGCCACACTCCAGTCGCACTGCTACTACCGCGAGTAGCAAGAAAAGATGTGAAAATCATGGGGTACAATATTTCAGCTGGAACAATGGCTATAACTAATGCCTGGGCCATCGGCAGGGATCCTGCCACTTGGGATGAGCCAGAAAAGTTTGACCCTGACAGGTTTTTAAATTCATCCATAGACTTTAAGGGCCTGGATTTCGAGTTCATCCCATTTGGAGCTGGGAGAAGGGGCTGTCCAGGGATTGCATTTGCCATGGCTGCTACTGAGTTCGTGTTAGCAAATCTTGTCCAGAAATTTGACTGGAAATTGCCAGATGATAAGAAAGATTTGGACATGACTGAACGCCCAGCTGGAGTTGTGATTTATAGAACTGTTCCTCTTCTTGCAGTTGCCACTCAGTATCATTTTTAGTTCATTTTACGACCGTAAAAGTTTTCTTTAGCTGATATATATGTATAAACTATAAATAAAGCAGTTGCATTGAAGAATCGAGATTATTGGATCTGCTATAACTTTGTCATTTGAAGATTGGTTGTTCATAATCAATTCTTGGTACACGTTTGGGGGAAAAAAAGATTAGGTGTATGAATTGAATATCATATGATTTACATGTGTAACATATCAAATTATACAGTACGAGATGTTATTGTGTAGCCTCTGATCTAGATATGGCTTGTCTTGATTACTGTAAAAAATACTTATTTTTTTTTATTGTGAGCAGGAGTCACGTATCTGACTTTTTTGTATCCTTTGAATAAATTATCACCTCATTCTTATGTGACCTTAAAGTTTACATCTTGTTGGAGCACAGCAGAAGCAATTTAAGTACAAAGTTTTATTTATTAAGAATCCACAAGTTACACTCACAAAGTTGGTGACAAAATTAATACCCGACAAATAAAAAAATAAAATAGACACAGATTTACGTAGTTCGGCAAATTCCACCTACCTCTGCAGGAGTTTTCTTTCTTCAATTATGAGTTCCACGAGTGTCATCTCTATTAAATAATCAAATAAGTACCTCTATTTATAATAGAAATTACTTGACTACTTCACATAAAACTAGAAAACCTAATACAATAAGGAGTCTTAATTCTAGCAAAACTTGGTCTCCAGATAACCGAGTCAAATCCCAACAATCTCCACCTTGATGAGATTTCTCATTTCACCAATTGTTCATGACTCCATCGCAAACCAAATTTCATCGACCTTCAAAATACCACTAAACATGCCGAATTAGTAAGGTCCTGACACCAACTAACTCATCCCGATCAATGCACATGTACAACTTAATGTGTGACTTTTAGGACTCCACCTCCAGTGAATATTCATAGCCTTTGGATTTCAACTGGCTCAAGTAAATTGGATTCTTTTGTATCTTTATGATATAGGTTAAACCACCTAAAGTATGAACTGCTCCAACAGCTATTTTGATTTTCACCACTCCAATACTCATGACTCTCCAAATAGAATCATCGCACAAAGACAAATTACCTGTCTTCCATGATTGAAGTGAATCAAAAATAATCTTCCATGGAGCAAACATGCATTATGCATTTGGAATCCAAAATGCAATCATCCAAAATGCAATCATCTCCACAACATTAATGATAATGTTGTTTGTAATATATACAAAGTCAAATCTTCCCACTATAAATCCTTCATATATATCGGTTTCTCCTACCTTCTCTTCAACGCCACTGTTAGGCTTGTTGAATTAGGAGATCCTCCACCTTTCCTTGCTAAAGAGTGAAATTCCCTTTGTCATTAAATTTTTGAATCATGAAGTAATTTGTCAATGACACTGCTCATCCCCGAAAAATTAAATAACTTGCAGCCCCAACCAAAGGCTCCGATACCAACTTGTCGGAAGCAATTTAGGCATAATATTTAACTTATCAGGAATCCACAAATTACACTCACAAAGTTGATGACAAAATTAATACCCGACAGATAGAAAAATAAAACAAACACAAATTTACGTGGTTCAACAAATCCACCTCCACGTGAGTTTTCTTTCTTCAATTATGATAGAATTTTACCAATACAAGCCAACCCTTGAATTTGACGTACCCAAACTCAAGCAAAAAATCCCTTGTACAACCCTTATCATAACTACCAAAGAGATACTCACTCTACCCCTTTGAATTGTTCTACTCGTACTCACAATAACTAACCCATGAGTATCATTAGTTCCACAAGTGTCCTTTCTATCAAGTAATCAAATAAGAACCTCTATTTATAATAGAAAATTAATTGACTACTTCACCTAAAATTAGGGAACTTCATACAAGAATGAGTTCTAATTCTAATCAAACTAGGTCTCCAAATAATCGAGTCAAATTTCAATACATCCAAAATTAATTTATGAATGTGCTGTTGATTAGTTAACTAAATTTTGTTTGTAAGTTTTCACTAAAAAAAAAAAAACAAATTGAGTTTTAGTGATGAAAGTTTAGTGGAAACCATCAATTAGTAACTGATTTGAATATAATCTTAAAAAAGAATTAGTGACAGCTTAGTAACGATTAATGACTGCATCGATGACTATCTTTACACAATTGCTAATCGGTCACTATTGTATCAATGACCACCTTTACACGATTACTAATTCGGTCTCTAATTAGTGACTGAACTTTTTTTCCAGTCCCTGATTATGCAGTCACTAACTAATAACCAATTATTTTTTTATGACTAATTTATGATCAAATTTTCTTTTGATTGTTGATGTGGTCACTAATTAATGACTGGATTTTTCAGTCAATAATCAATCACAAATTTGAAATATATAACATAAATTTATATTATACTTATATAAGTAATATAATATTGTGTTGTTTTATATACATATATAAATATAATTTTATATATTTATGTATTTTTAAAGATTATAATGTGCATATATATCTAAAAAATATATAAATATATATGATTTCATATATAAACATATAATAATAAAATATTTCTATCTTATATTCATTTAATTGAACATCTGTAAGTTTATGGAAAGATACAAAAAGAAATAAAATAAGAATAGTATAATTATTCAAAGAAAGAATGTGATAATTAATTAATCTATATATATATACATGTCAATAATATATATATATATATTGATGCCATTCAAAAGTGAAGCAAGGTCCTTTTCGAAAAATAGTAGAGTGCTGTCGATCCATCTTCTCAGGAATGCCCGTAAAGAGATATGTTCTTCTCAAGAGATTTTCCACTCTAAGAAATTTTCTAAATGATTTTCGGTCCCTCTTTTCTCTCTAGAACTTGTTATTTATAGATTTTCGGTCTGGATGGACTTAGGTCCATTAGGGTTTTTCTGAATTCATTAGGTATTTGGCTTGTTCTTCGGGCTCTCAAGTGGGTACATTTGTTATTTTTATTTAATTTACCAAAATGCCCTTAAATCCAGTTTTAGTAACATCATATACTAATATACATAACATTATATATTAATGAATATATTTATCAGCATATACATGTATTTCTATATATATGTGTATACTATTTATTACTATACTTATTAGTATGTATATACTATTTATAATGTGTTTATATATTTTGATAAATTAATATATATGCTTAAATTTTAGAGGTAATATTTATAAATAATAAAATTGTATTATATTAGATTGAAAA
The DNA here is from genome assembly GCA_018894105.1 of Jacaranda mimosifolia. Lineage (NCBI taxonomy): Eukaryota > Viridiplantae > Streptophyta > Magnoliopsida > Lamiales > Bignoniaceae > Jacaranda > Jacaranda mimosifolia. Next base: position 4,177,814 of record CM032124.1, on the reverse strand, counting down.
ATATAAAAATCTTAAATGAACAATTGTTGTTAAATTTTAAAACTAAAAAATAATAGTAATTTAATTACAAGAAAATTAATTATACTTATTTTTAAATTTGTACGTACGATACATATTATATTATAAAAATTAGCACATATGAAAATATATTTGATCTAGTGGTTAATACGCCATTGTACAAAGAATAGGCAGTCAAATCATGGAGATAGTAGAGTTCAACACCATTTTTTAACCCACACACTTGAAATCACAGAATGTGGTGGCTATTTAGTGATTAGATACAAGCAGTCACTAGGCAGCCCCTAAGAATTACTGCTTATCACAACAGCTTGCAATATAATTTTGATATGAAACCTCATTTTGTCCGTGCCCAAAAACTATTGATGTCATCACAATAAAAGATATTCAATCTATTGTACATGAGGTTGATTTGATCAATGAGGTTGATTTGATCAAGTACTAGTTCTGTAACACCCCTAAAATTCAGTATTTCAGAAAATTGAGATTTAGAAATTAAGATTTCGGTTAATCGGATTTTAGGGCTCACAATTAATAATAAAAGGACATAATTGCAAGGAAATTGGAAGTTTGGGATTCAATTGAGGAATCTTATAATATTAGGGACTTAATCGCAAAAATAGAAAATTGGATTTTGGAAATCGGGCAGCTTTCCTTCTCTTTTTCTTTTCTTCCTTCTTCCCATTTTTTCTTCTTTCTTCATTACTATTCCATTTTTCTTCCTCCTTCAACCGAGAGTCAACCACCACCATGATCCTATCTCCGGCGACCTAAACCCCGATCTAACCCCACCAAACTCTTTCCCCACATGCCTAGTGTCCATTTCCACCACCATGCAAGCCATCGGACGGCGGAGCCCCACGGCGGAGGAAGACCCGATTTTTTGGTGGTGATGGGTTTAACATTTTCCGGTGGTGATTTAGGTGTTTGAGGGGTGTTTTGGAAAGCTTAAGGTGTGAGGAAGAGGTCTGTATGGTTGCATGTGGTTGAAGAACGGCCAGAAGTTGAGAAAATAGTGATCGGAGTTGGGCGGTGTGTTTATAAATTGGTCTGAAAATTGGAGTTTTCGGAGGATACAGGCGTCTAAACAGAAATCTAACTGTACCGTTGGACTCAGGAGCTCGAAAGGAGTTGGACTGCTCGGTTTGAGAATTTTCCGGCAGCGGCGGACGGCGGCGCTCCGGTGGCCGGTGGTGGTGCTCCGGCAATCTCAGTGCAGTTTCTTCATCCCGACGTGGCGAACGCAGTGGCGTGGTTGGTTCGTGAAACCAAGGTCTCGTTGTGTAGTTGTGGTAGAGAATTGGAGAGTTGTTATATATATATATATGTGTTGGTTTCCCATGCTATGGAATATGAATTTAGTGGACCTGGACTCATGCATAATGCCAACTTGGACTTATTATAGTATTAAGGATTGTATTATAAGATTAAATGGCATTTGATTAGGAATTGATTATGTAAGGATTATGTTCATGACCTTGAAATAGGAATGAGATACTGTATTAATTGATAAATTAGTGATTCTGGATCGTTAATGGTATAATTGTGATTAATAGAATTAAGTATGGATTTTGATTATAAATATTACTTTTTGGATAGGTAACAACGAAATGGGTCTTGCGGACCAATAGGCTACTGACCGTGATAGCACTTCTGAGATTACGGAGGTGAGGATCTATCCCTCTTGGTACTTGTTATACCTATGAGGCTCTGCCAATTTGGCACCCTATTGAACTATCTGTTATTGAAATTAACCCCTGTGTGGGTTTACTGTTTCTGTACGTTACTCAGAACCGTGTTTGGATTCTGGTTGTTATTTGATTCTGTTCTGAACCCTTGTAAGGGTCTCCCACTTTGGGTTATTGCTTTGATTACCGCTATTCGTGAATTGTTGAACCCCTGTGAGGGTCTGCCAATCTGGCACTTCATTTCATTTATCGGTAATTGTGATAAACCCCTGTGCGGGTTACTGTTTCTGAATTGATTGAACTATTATTGAAATCTGTGATCTGTTAAGATCTTTGATATTCTGATATCTGATTCGGACACCCCTGCGCGGGTTATTTCTGTTCTGATTCTGCTTCTGTTGGTTCTAAAGCTCATAACGTTTTCTGATATATGTTATATGTTCGTTCTATTATATGTCTTGCTATCTGTTTGTTCTGGTATCTGTACTGTCCAGTACTATTACTGTTTGCCCTGTCGGCACTTCTATACTGTTCTGAATTGTCTGTACGTCTGATACGCTAGGGGCTATTCCTTGGGTATTCGTTCTGTAAGTCCAATACGCTAAGGGCTATTCCCTGGGTATTCAGTTTGTCAGCCATATGCTAGGGTTATTCCTAGGTATGAGCGATGTGCTAAGGCTATTCTTGGGCATCTACTGTTATCCTTCGATTGACATCTGTTATCCGTCCGTACTGTTATCTGTTAATCTGATATCCGACTGTCTGTTATCTGTTACCGATCTGATATGTTGTTCCCAGCTGTAAAGCGGGACAAGCTAATATGTTGTTCCCAACTGTAAAGCGGGACGAGCTGATATGTTGTTCCCAGCTGTAAGGCGGGACGTGCTGATATGTTGTTCCCAGCTGTAAAGCGGGACGTGCTGATATGTTGTTCCCAGCTGTAAAGCGGGACGAGCTGATATGTTGTTCCCAGCTGTTAAGTTCGGGACGTGCTGATATGTTGTTCCCAACTGTAAAGCGGGACGTGCTGATATGTTGTTCCCAACTGTAAAGCGGGACGAGCTGATATGTTGTTCCCAGCTGTTAAGTTCGGGACGTGCTGATATGTTGTTCCCAGCTGTAAAGCGGGACGAGCTGTTAAGGGACTGATATGATCTGTTAGATTGATTCGATTGATCTGGTCTGTTTATTGATTGATTTTGATTGTTTCCGGACTGATTGAATGATTGCATGCTTGACTGAATGACTGAATGCGACTGACTGATTGCCTGCCTGATCGATTGTCTGACCGTATTCTGATCTGTTCTGCCTGACTGTTGATTTACAGTCTGTTGAGTTGATTCTCCCTCAACAGATTCCTTTTGTTATGCTTACAGTTATCCCTCACGAAGTCCTTTGGACTTAACCCCCCCGTTTATTTTGATTCTCTCAGACAGGGACTAAGCAAGGGATTTGGACTCCATGCTGGATAAGAGTATGTTTTGTAATAGATCAGATGTTGTATGTATATATGGAAGTCGTCTGATTGCTAAGTATGGATTTGAGATCTATGATACGTTATGATGATAGGGATGATTTAAATGTTGTAAATATTTCGTTATATAAGAACATGAATTTTGGCCTTCGTTTTATAGATTATCAAGTTTGGTAAGGTTGTAATTCCGCTGCTTTTGATAAGTTGAATTGGAAATCTGGTGGCATGCATTTAGTTATGTGTTGTATATTACAGGTTTGTTTAAGTTTGAATCCGTTGCTATTTCTGATGAACATGAAATGTCTGATTATGGGCCTATTGAATTGTAATTTTTGGTTCAGAATTATTGAATGGAACGTTTTGATATCTCAGCTTTGGGATACCCAGAGTGGGGTGTCACAAGTTCTATAATTAATTACCTATGTATAATATTACCTGATTAATATTAGTATAATATATATTATTGCAAAAATGCATATAGCAAAAGTTTGATTCAATCTATCTTTCAATCTTAAGTAGTTTTATATGTGAACTCGTATTCCTTTTAATCTCAATTCATTTTTCATTTCAAAATGAATGCAAGAGTTATATTTTGACTAATCTAAATTATTTTTATATGCTTAGGGATGGATTTAGAAATGGGAGGGGGGGGGGTGCAAGAATTATAAAATTTAAAAGTTTAAGTATAATTTTCATATTTATGAATTCAAAATACATATTTTTATCAAAATTGAGTGCGATGCTGTTTTATATCGAAAAATTTATAAATGAACAAATCAATATCAAAATTTTTAGTAATAAAATTTTCAATATAAGTAACTAAAATGTCAAAGAAAAAGTTCTAAAACATGTTTTCATCTAATTATGAAACATGTTCTTGATAATATTCATAACAAAAAAAGTTCTTCCATTTGTAGCTTTTGAAATACAAAGAAAAATATTGGTTCACATTTATTCTTATCTATATCTTATTAAAGTCAAAATGAGAGTTTTAATTGTTCTGCAAATCTCTTAAAATTTAATCGACTAAACTCTCATAATGTTTTCTCAAAGAAATAAAATAGAAATGCCTTAATTAGACTACTTAATAGTTTTCACTTGATTACTTGATTGTAAATATGGACCTAAGGAATTGTCTTGAATTTTAAAAAATAAAATAGATAGATATTTAATTAATTGATTTTAATTTTTTATCTTTAATTAAAAATAAATTCATATCAATTCAATAAATACAAAAAATTAAATTTTAATTCAAGGCCCATAATAAAAGTTAATTTTTTAAAAACGTTAATGAATGAAAATTAAAATTAGTTACTTTTAATTAATATTGAATAACTTCTTTTTTAATATATTCTTCAAATTAATTATACTAATATGTGTGTGTATATATATATATAGTAATAAACCTGGGGGGGGCAACGGCCCCTGCTTGCCCCCCACTAGATCCATCCTTGTATATAGTCTCGGTTTTTTCTTTAGGCAAAATTTAAATTGATTCTGTTAATCATATATACTGACCACAAATTACATTTGGGTGACGTATATAATCTCATCCTTTAGTTGGTATTTTGCATTATAAGAGAATATGACAATCGATATATATAATGGGAGTATGATCATGCATAATATATATATATACACACATTTAATATAATGCTCAAATAAAATATCATGCAAAAAGGATTTTGCTATTATAATGTAACGTCAAATTTTTATGGCTTTTTAATTTCTGTTACCGAATTAAGAAATTTATAGATGATATTTGTATTAAAAGAAATATATAGTAAATATATGCATGAATCACACATGCACTTTTTCTATCATATAAAAAATGCAAATCAATAAATTCTTCCATGTCTATAAATGATAAGTAATAGTTGCTTTTAAATGATGGAACTCAAAAGGTAGACACTGTATATATTTGAAAGCCTTATTGCTTCATTTATTTATATCATAAACATAAGGTCTGATTTGTGAGTACGATCTGTAGCTTCATGAATGAATTATTTTTCAATTTTATGCATTAAACAAAACTTTAATGCTAGCTGAAAATCGGAATTTGTAGCTTCATGAATGAATTATTTTTTAATTTTATGTATTAAACAAAACTTTAATGCTAGCTGAAAATTGGAATTGATTGTAAATAATTACGTGATTGAACTACCAATAGTCAAAATATAACCTCATTGTTTATCTTTCTTCAGAAAATAGTATCAGGATACCCCCCATGGAGAGGTGCCAAATGCCTAATAAAGTTTTTTGCAACAATTTGAGGAGATTTTACATTTTTCATTTTTGACAAAAAACAAAAACAAAATGCACGCCCAGTGGGACTCGAACCCACAATCGCCTGATTAGAAGTCAGACGCCTTATCCATTAGGCCATGGGCGCTTGTTGAACCTCAGTTCAAATTCATATTCGTCATGATTCTTTTAACAATGCATCACAAAATACAACACGCAAATGGATTTTTAAGTCAGTTGTTCATTCTCAGTATTATTGCTTAATTCTTTTTCGATGCTCCCCTCACGGTAAGAATAAAAAATTTACATCAATTTACATTCTTTATAAAGTAAAACTTTCATGTTATGTCTCCACAAAAATTCCAACTTTTTCTTGCCTAGTGTTTTAACAGTTGCAAACTTCTTAAAACAAATCATACATGCGTGATTTGCAGCCAACCAATCCATACTCAAGATCACATAAGAATAAGTGAAATAGAAAACCAACACGTATACCACAACAATTCACTTAGATTATCTATAAACATATTTGGCCTCAACACTTTCTCACTTAGGTAAACCAATAGGTTATATATAATGAAGGCGAATCACTTCATTAATTCTTAAGTCAAAACAAACAACTTCACCTAAATACTCAACACAAAAAATTGAGTTCATATAATATACCTAACCTTTAACATCAAAATCGTAACACCTCAGAGCCATGGTGTAAGGACCACGAATGAGACTCTTGGTGCAATGAATTCTTCTAGCAACTACTTTAACTACTAGAAGATAGGATATTTGTAATGGAATTTTAGCAACAACAAAGTACCATTGCTAATTTCAACGGAATAGTAATGGAAAATCAATAGGATAAAAATTCCATAATAAAATGATCATAACAACATAATAACGACGCAGTAGCAACAAATTCATTGCTATTTGGTTACTGAATTGAGATGAAACATATTCCATTGTGTTGATTTTGCCTTGAAATTGAGGTAAGTTTGACAAGGAGATCAAGTTTGACTAGAATTAGGACTCCTTCTTTTATTGGGTTTTCTAGTCCTAGGTAAAGTAGTCTTTTTGACTATAAATATTAGTTGTTTCTTTCGAAGAAAAGATCACGAACATAACACAATGGCTTCTTTACTGCTTTTGAGTAATTCTCTCAAGATGGAGTTTAGAAAGAGGGTGTTAGGTGTTTTCGTGAGATTTGTGGGATTCAAGTTTGTACTTGCACTTTGATTTGAGATCAATAAAATTCCTTTTCTTTGTCGGGTGGATTAGGCACATCGCCGAACCACGTTAAATCTTGTTGTCACTTTACATTGAATTACTTTGCTATTATTTCATTGTTTCCGCAATAGATCCTCCTGGGTTTCAACAAACTGGTATCAGAGCAGGTTGGATCAGATGTCAGGAATGAAGTACGAGGTAGAGAAATTCGATGGGAAGAATGACTTTGGGCTGTGGAAGATGAAGGTTCACGCCCTCCTGTGTCAACAAGGATTACAAAGAGCGTTAAAGGGTAGAGATTTCTTGCCGGAAATGCTGAAGGACGAGGAGAAGGATGAGTTCATGGCGAAGGCTTACGGTACTCTGGTGTTATCATTGGCGGATAACGTACTGAGAGAGGTTGCCACGGAAAGTACGCCAGCGGATTTATGGAAGAAGCTGGAGAGTCTATATATGACGAAGTCCCTGACAAATAGGTTGTATTTGAAACAGCGACTATATATATTGAGAATGAAGGAAGGTACATCTATTACTCAACATATTGATTTTTTCAATAAGGTGATTCTAGATCTCGCTAGTATCGATGTTAAAATTGATGATGAAGATCAAGCTTTAATTCTCTTGTGTTCCCTGCCAAAATCTTTTGAGCACTTGGTTACTACTTTGTTGTATGGGAGAGATACGATTTCAATGGAGGATGTGAAGGCCTCATTGAATTCCAACGAGTTGAGAAAACATGTCTTGGGTAGCAACGATGGTGAAAGTGGGGAAGGATTGGTGGCAAGAGGGAGACCAAGAGAAAGGGGAAGGAGTAGAGGCCGATCGAAGTCCCGAACCAAGCCTAGAAACGGTGACAAATGTTTTAGGTGCGGTGGAACGGGGCATTGGAGACGGAATTGTCCAGAACGAGGAAAGGCAAAGGATGCAGGTGAAACTTCTGATCAGAAGCGGGATGATGTCGCAGGAATTGTTGAGGATGAGTCTGATGGTAGGCTTGTTCTCAACGTTGCTGAAACTTTACTAAACTCTGAATGGATTTTGGATAGTGGCTGCTCCTACCACATGTGCCCAAGAGAAGATTGGTTTACCACATACCAAAAACTTGATGGTGGTAAGGTGCTTATGGGAAACGATGCTTCTTGCAGGGTTATAGGAATTGGCTCAATTTGTATTAGAATGCATGATGGGATAGTAAGGACCCTAACAGATGTGCGTCATGTTTCAGATTTGAAGAAAAACCTGATATCGCTAGGTACTCTGGACAAGAATGGTTGTGAGTACAGAGCTCGAGATGGAGTTCTGCGGGTTTCCAAAGGTGCACTGCTTATCATGAAGGGAGAAAAGCGGAACGGCCTTTACATATTGTAGGGAAACACGGTTTCTGGTACTGCAGCGGTTTCTTCATCAATCAATGATACTACGAGACTCTGGCATATGCGGCTTGGGCATATGAGTGAGAGGGGGATGTCAGAACTGAGCAAACGAGGTTTGCTTTGCGGAGAGAAGACTGGTGAACTGGATTTCTGCGAGCAGTATGTGCTGGGCAAGCAACATAGGGTGAAATTCGGTACTGCAGTTCATAGGACCAAAGGTACCTTGGATTACATTCACTCAGATCTTTGGGGGCCTTCTCAGGTTCCTTCAAAGGGAGGTGCAAGGTACATGCTGACATTCATAGATGATTTCTCACGTAGAGTATGGGTGTACCTGCTTAAGCATAAGGATGAGGTGTTTGTCAACTTCAAGCAATGGAAGACCTTAATTGAGAAGCAGACAGGAAAGGAAATCAAGCGCTTGAGGACTGACAACGGATTGGAGTTCTGCAACAAGGAATTTCAGGAATTCTGTGAGAAGGAAGAAATTGTGAGGCATCGCACAGTTGTACATACACCACAGCAGAATGGAGTTGCAGAACGGATGAACAGGACTATCTTGGAAAGAGCTAGATGCATGCTCTTTAACGCCGGATTGTCCAAGGATTTTTGGGCAGAAGCAATTAACACTGCTTGTTATTTGGTGAATAGGTCACCATCAACCGCTTTGGACTGCAAGACACCAATGGAAGTTTGGTCTGGGTCTCCTGCTGATTACTCAAATCTGAGAGTATTTGGGTGTCCAGCCTATGCTCATGTCCGGGATGGGAAGCTTGAGCCAAGGGCTAGGAAGTGCATATTTCTAGGCTATGCAGATGGAGTCAAAGGTTATCGTTTGTGGTGTAATGATGACAAGGGCTCCAAGATGATTATCAGCAGGGACGTGACATTCGATGAGTCTGCAATGATGAAAAAGGTAGAGCAGCAGAAAAGCGGTCAACAGGGCGTTAAGGAGAAGGTGGAGATTCATATTGATCCTCCACAAGTTTCAAAGGGGAAACAGAAGGTGGTAGATGAAGCTGGCGATAGCACATTACCACCTAATCAACAGCAGGAAAATGAACCACTACAAAATTATCGCTTGGCTCGCGATAGGGAAAGGAGGCAAATCAAACCACCACAGCGGTTTGCTTACTCAGATCTGGTAGCTTATGCTTTGAGTTCAGCTGAGGAGTTTATAGGAGATGATCCAGTCTCATACAAAGAGGCAATATCCAAGCTAGATTCTGATAAATGGATTGCAGCTATGAGTGAAGAGATGGAGTCTCTACACAAGAATAGCACATGGGAACTGGTTGATGTACCCAAAGGGCAGAAAATTGTAGGTTGCAAATGGATCTACAAGAAGAAAGAAGGAATTCCTGGTGTTGAAGATGCTAGATACAAGGCGCGATTGGTTGCTAAGGGTTTTACTCAGAGAGAGGGAGTTGACTTTCATGAAGTATTCTCCCCAGTTGTAAAACATACTTCCATTCGTGTTTTACTTGCCATGGTTGCTCTGTTTGATATGGAATTAGAGCATATGGATGTGAAAACAGCGTTTTTACATGGTGAGTTGGAGGAACAAATCTACATGAGTCAACCAGAAGGATTCGTTATTCCCGGGAAACAAAATCAAGCATGTCTTTTGAAGAGATCATTATATGGCTTGAAGCAGTCTCCCAGGCAGTGGTATAAAAGGTTTGATGCTTTTATTACCAAGATAGGATATACTAGAAATAAATTTGATTGTTGTGTATATTACAAAATTTGTAGTGATAGCCTTCTCGTATATTTGCTGTTGTACGTTGATGATATGTTGATTGCCTCTAGAAACATATCTGAGATCAACCAATTAAAAGCTCAGTTAAGTGAAGAATTTGAGATGAAGGATTTGGGCAGTGTAAAGAAGATTTTGGGCATGGAGATCATCCGGGATAGACAAGCAGGATTGTTGTACTTGTCTCAACAGCATTACATTGAGAAAGTACTTGAGCGATTTGGGATGAATAAGTCCAAGCCAGTAAGTACGCCACTTGCAGCTCATTTCAGGCTCTCATCAGATCTATCACCGAGTACTGAGGAGGAGGTGGAGCACATGTCAAATGTGCCATATGCTAGTGCAGTGGGTAGCTTGATGTATGCCATGGTGTGCACTAGGCCAGACATTTCACATGCAGTCAGTGTTGTGAGTAGGTATATGCACAAGCCAGGAAAGACTCATTGGCTGGCTGTGAAATGGATCATGAGGTATTTGAGAGGCTCTGCAGGCAGATGTTTGAGGTATAGTCAATCGAATTCTACTACAAGAATTATTGGCTATGTGGATGCAGACTATGCAGGAGATTTGGACAGCAGAAGGTCCATGACGGGCTATGTGTTTTGTGTATCAAGTTGTACGGTTAGCTGGAAGGCGACTTTGCAGTCATCAGTTGCATTGTCCACAACAGAAGCTGAGTACATGGCTTTGGCTGAAGGTGTTAAAGAAGGCATTTGGCTAAAAGGGGCTTATCGATGATATGGGTATGACTTCTGAGATCACTAAGGTATTTTGTGACAGTCAGAGTGCCATACACTTGTCAAAAAATCAAACATTTCATGAGAGAACAAAACACATAGATGTGAGGTATCACTTTGTTCGGGATATGGTGTCCCAAGGAGTCATGTTGGTTGACAAAGTTGGGACTAAGGATAATCCGGCAGACATGTTGACTAAAGCTGTTCCAGGAATCAAATTCGAGCATTGCTTGGATTTGATTAATATTTGCAGACTCAGATAAGAGGCCCTATTGGGGGCAGGGACAAAGAAGATGAATGGAAATTTCAAGTCAAGGTGGAGAATTGTTGATTTTGCCTTGAAATTGAGGTAAGTTTGACAAGGAGATCAAGTTTGACTAGAATTATGACTCCTTCTTTTATTGGGTTTTCTAGTCCTAGGTAAAGTAGTCTTTTTGACTATAAATATTAGTTGTTTCTTTCGAAGAAAAGATCACGAACATAACACAAGGGCTTCTTTACTGCTTTTGAGTAATTCTCTCAAGACGGAGTTTAGAAAGAGGGTGTTAGGTGTTTTCGTGAGATTTGTGGGATTCAAGTTTGTACTTGCACTTTGATTTGAGATCAATAAAATTCCTTTTCTTTGTCGGGTGGATTAGGCACATCGCCGAACCACGTTAAATCTTGTTGTCACTTTACATTGAATTACTTTGCTATTATTTCATTGTTTCCGCAATAGATCCTCATGGGTTTCAACACATTGCTATTTCATCACGAATAGCGATAGAATAACAAGGGAATAATATGAAATTTTTTATTTTAAATTTGAAAGTTAATAAATTTGTTGATATTCTATTGCTAAATACAATGAATGGAACAATAGCAAGAGAACTTTTTGATGAATTTATGTTTAATTTAAAATGTAATTTCATCATTGTTCTTCCATTGCAAAACTGTCCTAAAATAGATTATGTTGCTATTCTATACAGCCAAATATCAACAAAATAGAATTTAAGTTTTAATACAAAATGATTAATTTAATATCTTATCATCGTTGCTCAGTTGGTAGCGATAATGATAGCTATGGAATAACAAGAGAATATCAACGCATAATTTATCCCATATTAAAATTAATTAGTTTTTGTATAAGAAATGAAAGTTTAATTTAGTATACATTAAAAATGAGATATTTAAGTAATAAATTTGGTGAGTTTTTGGTTATGCTCATCATTTGTTAACAAATTACTTATATCAATCATTTTATTAAATAATTATAAATAGAAAATGTTGACAAATAAAAATATAATGTGAAATTTGTAAGCTCTCATAAGTTGGCTACTGTTAATTAGTAAAATATACTTATTTTTTTTCTTCATTTTTAATTTTAACAATTCTTATTGATTTTATAATATATAGTATTATTTGTTGGATCATATTGATATTCAATATAATAAATAAAAATATCCAAATCACATGTAACTTACTAATTAAGAAAGAGTTAATTAGAATTTAATTGGTCTAATCCTGTTATCCTAAACAAATTCTTTAATAAGTTTTTCTATGTCATTTTTCTAAATTTTTTCCTTTAATAATAAAAATTTCTAAAATATTAATAAAACTTATAAGTAAACTTATCCTTTAATTGCTCTAATTTATACCATCTTATAAATAGAGGGTGTAAAGGGATCTGCTTGAGCTGCATTTATAAGTGGACAAATTTGTTTGAATCTCTTACCAAAAACAAACTTGTATTTGAAGTAAACTGCAATCCTCCTTTAATTTGTTTGAATTTCTTAGGAATCCTATTAAAACCTTTTTTAGCAAATAGTTACAAATTAGTGAGCTGAATTACCAGTCTTCTGACCGACTTGTTACCGATCCTATTAAAACTATTTTTAGAAAAAACATTACCAATTAATGACCGACTTTGTGACTAAATTAGTGACCCATTTTTTGAGGTCACAAAATCAATCACTAAATTATTGTATGTTTTTGTATGCAATCAAATTGAAACCCCAAATAACTCCAATCAACGAAGCAAAAAGCAACAAAAACTCAAGTATTTGGAGAAAAATTGAATGTATCTGAAGAAATTCAATCGAAAATATTTGAAGATTCAATACTAGAAACCAAATATTGTTATTAATGAGAACAAAGAACAAGTTGGATAATAGTGATTCAGCAATAAAATATATATATATATATATATATTTAAAAAATTAGTTATCAATTAGTGACCACCTATAGGTCACAAGCGGACCATATTATTATTAAAAGTTTGCGAATGTACGAGAAGTCACAAATCAGTGACCATTGGGCAATAGCTAATCCAAGAAAATACACACATTATTTATGAAACTTTGTGACCGCAGAGGCTGTTTATCTCACAAATTGATACCTGGTAATTGACTAACATTTAGTAACCATAGTGAGCTGTCATTAAGCAATCACAAATCTTTGTGACTGCTTATTTACTATATGAAAATTTTTATACAATTAAATTAGTGACTGCTAATAAATCATTAATGACAGACATGTCAATTACTAATTTGTGATTGATTGAACAAGTGGTCACAAATTTGAATTTGTGATGAGGTATTATGTGACCATACTTTGTAATTATATATGTGGTCATTTGACTCTGTTAGTGACCCCATTTTTAATGGATTAGTGACTGTTGGTGCGGTCAAAAAAAGCCTTTTTTTTCTTTTTTTTTGTTTTTGTAATAGATGGAATTTCCATCGAGAAAATATTAAAAATTCAAAAAAAGTTATGCTGTTTTCCAAATAATTTTCCTTCAAAAACTCCATTGAAATATTTTCTAAATTACAAAACAACAATATTCCACTGAATAAAAAAATTCCATCATAAAGTATCTTTTACAGGTTCCTTTACATATTTTTTAGTGGAACTTCCATTGAAATAATTTTCAACAGAAATTCCGTTAGAAAAAAAAATGGTATATTTGTGCTATCTGATTTCTCCGATAAATTTTCATCAAAAATTTATATTCCGACAGGAATTATGCATAAAATTCATCAGAAATTTCCAATGAAATTTATTGGCCGCAGATTTCCATGAAAACCAATGTTTTCTTTGTTTTTATAGTTTAAAATAATAAAAATGCTATAGAAATCTTTTTATAGTTTTTTATGGATTTTCTCGATCACTACTGAAAAAACAGCACTTCAGTATTCACAAAAAACAATGACCGACTTGTGATTGAGCCTACTAAAATTTTGTTAGAAAAAAAGTTACCTATTAACGATTGATTTTATGACTAAATTAGTGACTGCTAGCATAGTGGTTACTAATGGATCACTAATCTTGTGACTAATTCTTTTGAGTTCACAAAATCAGTCACAAAATTATTCTATTTTTTTGGATGTGGTCACTAAATTATGACAGACCATATATTACTGATAATCAATCACAATTATTATAATAAAATTCAAAAGTTTTTTTAAAGAAGTGGGAATCAAACACATAACATCATTGAAGAACTGCTTTTTAATAACCATCAAAACACTAAGCAAATTATGGTAGGATGTAATTCTGTTTTTCCCCCTCCTTATTAACATCTCATGTGCTTGTACTAAACGATTCAAAAACCAAACCTAACTCCCAAATCTAACAAAAATAAAATAAAATATAATACTCTGCCAGCTATATAAACTCCTAAATCAATAGGGAACATCCCTTCCAAAACCCAGTCAAATCAAAACTCCCAAATAACTCGAATCGAAGACGTAAAGAGCAATAAAAACTCAAGTATTTGGAGAAAAATTGAATGTTTATGAAGAAATTCAATTGAAAATATTTAGAAATTCAGCACCAAACATCAAAGATTGTTATTAATGAAAACAAAAAACGGGTTGGATAATAGTGATTCAACACATAAACTAAAACATGTCTTCAAAAAACCAGTTTCCGATTAGTAACCACCTAGTGATCACTAATTGGACCACATTAATATTGAAAGTTTGTAACTGCATGAGTGATGCAAATAAGTGACTAATTAATGATCATTGAGCAGTTCATAGTAAAAAAAAAAAAAAAAAAAAAATTACACACATTATTTATGAAATTTTTTGATCGCAAAGTGCGGCCACATATTTGTGACTGCACATGTAGTAGCAATGCGGTCACAAATTGATACTTGGTCACATGATTAACATTTAGGATCATAATAAGAGGTCACTAAGCGGTCATGAATCAGTGACCACTTATTTATTTTATGAATATTTTATGCAATTAAATTAGAGACTGCTAATAAATCATTAGTAACCACTATGTCACCCACAAATTTGTGATCGATCAAACAAGTGCCCACAAAATTGAATTTGTAACAACTTAATTTATGACCTCACCTTGCAATCACAAACGTGGTCACTCACTCTGTCAGTGACCCGATTTTTAGTGGATTAGTTACTGCTATAGCGGTCACAAAATCCAATTCTTCTTTGTAGTTGATGAAATTTTCACTGAAAAAATATTAAGAATTCAAAGAAGACTTAGTTTTCCCACTAGATTTCCTTTAGAAATTCCATCGAAATATTTTTTTTAAACTAAAAAATAATAATGTCCTAGCGAATAAAAAAATTCCATCGTAATTTATAGGTTCCTTACAGATTTTTTAGTGGAAATTCCGTTGAAATAACTTCCAACAGAAATTCTATCAGAAATAAAGTGTATTTGTCTCGTCCAATTTCTCTGATAAACTTTTATCAAAAATTTGTATTCGAATAGGAATTTCATAGGAAATTCATCAGAAATTTCCAATGAAATTTGTTGGTCGGAAACTTCCATTGAAAACCAATGTTATCTTTTTGTAGTGATTGTAGTTGGAGAGAAAATGTTGACGTAATCGATCATTGTTGAGGTGTATTTTAATTTGCAGATACCATTAATTTTCAACTATTACTTTTAAAAATAATTTTATAAACACATTATTTTTATTTTTTAACTCTCGTTTAAGACTATGTGCCAGTCAAATTAGATGCATAATATCATATTCCTAAACAGCTAACAGAACTTTTAATATACCCAAAAATTTTGTCAATTAGTTTCTCTGTTCTTGGATGGTAATGAAGAATGAAACAATCCTCCACATATTAACAAAATGTTCCTCTAATCACGGATTTACCAACTCTGCTTTCCCAGTATAAAATTCAGAACACAGACAAATTCAAGAGACCACACCTCAGCAATATCTGGTCAAGCTTTCATCAACTTCATTTTTCTGTTTTTCACTACGTTTTTGTCATTAGCTTTTGTCCTTCTATTCCTACTTGCAACTTTCAAGAAATGTGATTTCCTTAGTTTTGGTCAACTTTCTATCCTTATTGCTTTGATTCCATGTTAAAAATGGACCTTAGCTTTAACTCAACTCCAAAAGTTAGTTCAAAATGTGAGAATTGTCCAAAATTATATATAAAAACCACAACTTATTTATTTCATCAATGTGGGACACTAACATAAAACAAAGTCTTGTTTTATATTACAGAAGCATAAAACCTTGAGATAGTTTCTAAGTTGATCACTTTTTTCAACCACTTTGACGACTTTTTATAAAAATAAACTCTTTAATCGGTGTATACATGTACCCAATACTTTCGGAACGTTTTTTTATTCACATTGATGTCTTGTCATGCCGACAAAGTCCTCTACCGGCGTACACTGATGGGCTCATACTTTGCGAAGGTACGCCTTAATTTTACGTTTGGCATTAATTTCAGCACCATTATTTAAAAAAAGATAGAACTTGCTAGCGTAACGAAAGATACTACCTTAGACATAATAGTTTTTTCATAACCTACTACACGGCATGAAATCTTGATCCTGTCATGTGGTGCAGTAGATGCGAATAATGCATTGACCTGGTTCAACACTGACATCTTTTGTTGTGTACAATGTTGTTTGTTTCGAAGTCACTCAAGTGTTCCCTTCTCTTTGTTTTCATTCACAGCCCCTTTGGATCATAACGACACTTCTGCGGAAATTTTAACTACTCCAACAACTTTTGTATCTTGAATTATCTTTCACCATAAATTCTTTGTGAAATTAATGCCTCTTGTAGTGTGTGTGAGGCACCTTATATTGGGTGAGAGATTCTACTAACTTACACGCAAAGGACGAGAAAACAAACAGAAACTAATGCTCCGTTTGGATCAAATGATTTAATGAAGAAAAAGTTAAAAATTAAAACACAAAATTGCATCATTTCAAAGTTTAATATTATCTCGCTATAATTCAAGATTCAAATATGGATACGTGTTAAATATAATTTACCCACTCTCTATACTTTAAAAAAGAAAAAGAAGCTGCCTATCTCCTGACTTTAAATAGACTAAGACTTGAAAATAAATACACTTGGCATATATTCAGTAAATTGAAATATGAGATAAAATAAAAAAATTAAAATGTGAAAATAATTCTTTTTGAAAGAAAAGAATAATATATATGCCCGCATTCCCATACTATATTCTCAGTAGTCTCATGTATTTTTTTATTTCTTATTACCTTTTTTTTTTTTTTTTCCACGCATTTTTGTTTTTTCTTTGTTCCCCCTTCTTCTTCCTTTGTTCCTTATATTTTCTTTTCTTTCCTTTTTTTTTTTTTTTAGTGTTCATTCTTCTTGCCCAACCCAAGCATCATGAACTGGTTTAAATCCTCTATTTCACCTCCTATATCATCTCCTATTTCATTATATGAATATATAATATGTATATTAAATATTTTTTTATAAAAATAATTAATTGACAATCAAATATTCTTGATTTAAATATAATAAATTGAAATAAAAAATAAAATATGAAATGAAATAAATGATGTAAATAGGCATGTAAAAATGGGTAGGGTGTTACCTTATTCAAGCCCAAAATGCCAATACACATACCCTACCTATACCCGTACTTATTAAAGATAGTGTAATGGATATGGGTAGGGTCTGTACCCAAAAATTACACACGTACCCATACCCAAAAATTATTCATTACTTTATACTTAAATTTAATATATGGACCTAAATATTATTTATATCCAAATCAAATTTATATTAATGATAAACTTTTTATATATAAAAATTACAAATATGTGAATGAACAGTAACAACTAAATAATTTTCTTCATTAAAAATTAAACTAAATTAATAAAGTTAATATATTGGGATAGCAATTTTTTTTTTTAAATTGGAATGGCAATAGCAACAGTTGAACATTTTTCATTAATAAAATTAATAGTGGAATAAATAATTTTTATAAAAACAGTTAATAAAATTAATTTTTTTAATGAATAAGTTTATTAATATAGAAGTTAACTGTTTTTATAAAATTAAATATAGAAAAAAAAATTGCTTTTAAACTGTTTTTATTAACTGTTTTTTAATTATATTAATTTAATTAGTAAAAAGTTCAATTGTTAATTATATTAATAAAGTTTAACTATTATATCAATAAATAGTTAATTTAATTAGCAAAAAGTTTAAAATTAAATAATTTAAATTTAATGATTAAATTAAATTAAATATAAAAAAAATTATTTTTTGTTATCGTATGCCAAATAATATTTTTAGTATATATTGAGAAAATAAATATATACATTAAAACATAAGTTCAATAATATACACTGGATAGGTATTGGGTTAGATAGGATAAGGTAGGATTATGGTCTTATTCTTTTGAGTATTTTAGGATAGGGTAAAATTAGGATCTCATCTTTTTTGGTTTTTTAAACTATGGATATGGGTAAGATGATACCCTATCCATTTACGGGCCTAAACGTAAGGTGATCAATGAACCCGCTACTCTCCTCACCACTTCACCATGCACCCAAGAGCTCCAAACCAGCAACCTTTTCTTTACCCATCAGTTAGCCCCATCGTGGCCCACAGCAAAGGCTCCCAGCCAAGCCCCACCTAATACTAGACAGCCACCCTCCCCCAACTCCTCCCCACTTCCCACCCCACCTCAGACGAAAATACAAATAATAAAAGAATGGCCCCAAGATCGGCACACTTTTCCATGGATCAACCCGACCGACTCCAAACCCACCATACGGCACATAATCTTACTATTGACAAGGGACACGTGTAAGCATCACTTTCACACAAGAAGATCTGATCTCACATGTACTTGTCATTTCACCACTATAAAGTCTATAATTATCCACCAAATTCAAATAAGACGGTAAACTTTAATTTTCTTGACATTTTTCGTAATATATTAGCTAGGACTATAAATAAATATTTAAAAATTTAATTATCGTTTGCATTTATATTTATTTATACAAAATTTATTTATACCTATTTAAATCGAATATTATTTATATTTGATTAGTAGATATCTTATTATAAATATATATGAATATAGTAAATGCGTATCCAATATATTTAATATTCGATCCGAATATATATTTATTAAATAATATATTATTTATATTTTTTAATAAAAATTTCATAATCTATATATATAAATTATAATTGAAGAATTGAGAAGAAAAAAGAATAAATTTAAAAAATTATTCTCATATAGAGAAAAAATTGAAAAATAAAGTTAATCAACATAATTATTGTTGGTTGATTTTATAATTAATATATTTAAATGTCATATTATTATTAATAAGTATTAGTAATCAATCATAAAGTCAATTATTAATTAGAAATTATGTTAATTGTTTGATTGCTTTCTTTTTAATGAAATTATATAGTTCCTTTTATTAATTAAAATATGTATTTATTATAGGTTTATAAATTTACGTATTTAGATATTCGTAAATGGATATCTAAATAATTATCATCGAATATAAATATAAAATAATAATTCAAATATGGATAAATTTAATAAAATATGAATGTATTTGAATAATTATAATCAAATATGAATATATTCGAACCCGACTGATATCCGACGGATATCACAAGTTGAGCTAATAATTAGGGTGTAAACGGATATTAAATGAATCAAATATATTATTTTCATATTTGTATTCGTTCAACTTTTCAAATATTCTGATACGATTTTGAAATTTTTAAATATTCGTCAAATTCGTATCCGAATATTTGAAAAATTAAACGAATACAAATATAAAAATAATATATTCGATCAATTTAATATCTGTTTACACCCTAATTATTAGCTCAGCTTGTGATATTTAATTAAGTATTAAAGGTTATAACTGAAACCTACCCAACAATTAATAACCGCTAATGATATATTGTGCTATAGGTCCTAATTAAATCCTAATACCCGACCTTGCTTTTTGATTTGGAAGGCACAAATGAACTTGAAGACAACCTTATCGATGACTTCACACACACACACACACACACACACACATATATATATATAAGATGTATACATATTGAAGTAATAATTTTTCATTCATAAAGTATCAAATATGAATTGTTGATCTCTATGAAGTAAGATTCAATGGTCAGTTTACGCAACTGGCGCATAAATAATTTTCTAACTACAAGAAAATTGATTTTAACGACCAAAATCTCAATGATAGTTACAAAGTGGCTGCTGAATATGTAAATTTATAATAGACCAAAAATTATTTAGTTGTCAAAGTCAAATTACATAAAATTCTTTTACAATCAACCAATATTTGGTAGAGATAATTAATGGTTGCTATGATTTCTAAGCCTCGGCTAGTAGTATAGTGATCAACTAGAACTTTTAACAAACATCTAGTTTCATGGTTGCCATACATAAACATTAATTAAGCACTTCTAAGTTCTAATAGCTGTTCTGTTTTGGTCACTATAGGTTTTAATGATGACAACACTGAATATTACTAAAAAATTATTTTTTTCAGTGATTACAAGTGATAATATAATAAAATTAGTATCAAAACTCATGTATATATAGTAAATGTACCATTTCTAATATAAATAAGACGAGTTGCATGTCAAAGTTCAAATACAAAATATCTTAATACTTCCGAATTTCTGAACATTATTTTTCTATGAGATAACATAGCACCCACACCTAGTGGTTGTGCTAGCTCCTGCTGATGCGTACAGAGTGCTAAGAGCCTAAGACCGTGCATCTATTGCATGGACAATATTTGTCTCTCGATTACAACGCTGGATTACCAGATAAATTTGATCTACAAACCTTGTAATAAGATGACATATTTGGAAAATCATTTTACAGATATCCCTTAAAACTAAAACCTTATTGACCGAGTCCAAGTGATATCAGCTGGTGTGGAAATTCTCATCCCTTGGACTAGTGAACCATCTTCTTTGGAACTTTGTTATTAAATTAATCCATATGAGCTATGTGGAGGTCTATATAACCAGACAGTTAATTGAACAGAAACCACACTCACAAGCACAATTACACATAGAAGCAAAACATAGGATATATAGAACTCATGTCCAAATTCCAGTTCTGCTGCAGCAACAGATGGATGAAATAATATTGCATCCCTTTATACTCCAAGCTCTCATATCTTTATTCTTGTTCTGGTGTATAACCAAATGGTTCTACAAATCTGCTGGAAACAAGAATTTACCCCCATCTCCATCAAAGCTACCAATACTGGGAAATCTCCATCAGTTGGGCTCATTGCCTCACCACAATCTCCAATCCATGGCCAAAAAACATGGCCCACTGATGCTTCTTCGCTTCGGCAGCGTGCCTACGCTTATCGTCTCATCGGCCGATGCAGCCAGGGAAATCATGAAAACTCATGATCTCACCTTTGCAGACAGGCCTGATTCAAGTGTTAACAGGCGACTTCTCTACGACAACAAAGATGTATCTGTTGCGCCTTATGGCGAATACTGGAGGCAATTGAAGAGCATCTGTGTCCTCCAGCTTCTGAGCAACAAAAGGGTTCAATCTTTCCGTTTCATCAGGGAAGAAGAAACAGCGCTTCTGATGGAAAAGATCAGAAAATCTTCTTGTCCGGTGAATCTCAGTGAGATGTTTACTGAACTCAGTAATGATGTGGTTTGCAGATCAGCTTTTGGCAGGAAGTACAGTGAAGGGGAAACTGGCAAGAAATTCATTTCTTTGTTGAGAGAATTGTTGGAGTTGTTGGGAACCATTAGTATTGGAGATTTCATTCCATGGCTTTCGTGGATTAATCGAGTTAATGGTTTTGATGCAAGAGTTGATAAGGTTGCAAAAGAACTGGATGAATTCTTCGAGGGAGTGATCCGGGAGCGCTTCGAAGCTCCCAAGGAGCAGGCTGCTCAGGACAAAAATAGAGAATATTTTGTTGATATATTGCTTGACATTTACCAGAATAATTCCACTGGTGTCTCTATTGACAGGGATAGCATCAAAGCCATAATTTTGGTAAGTATTTTTCAGGAAACAGAGGTTCACTAATTTTCATTTAGTAAGGTTAACTTTGGAATCCTCGGATAGAAATTCAAGTTTCCATCTTCTGTTTTAATTTATGTTTCATCTTCTGTTTTATTTTATGAATCAACAACATATAAATGAACGTTTAGATATGAATTATGTATAGTTGACATGTATTGTTAAAATGGAATAAACGAAAATTCAAGTTAACAAACTAATAATTTGTGTCTAATAATGTTTACACGCAGTAAGCTAAAGAAATAACAGGGTGCTAGTTTTCGGGATGAACTTTCAATTTCCGGGTCAATTATACCATGAAATTGAAATCTTTTAAATTGACCCGCTTTCTTGTTATATGGTATATATATTCTACAGGATGTATTTGCGGCTGGAACTGATACCACGTCGACAGTTCTAGAATGGGCTATGGCAGAACTGTTACGGCACCCTGTGGTCCTAAAAAAATTGCAAAAAGAAGTAAGAGAAGTTGCCAAAGACACGCCTGAGATAACAGATAATGACTTAGAAAAAATGCATTATCTGAAAGCCGTGATCAAGGAAACTCTTCGTTGTCACATTCCAATCCCATTGCTAGTGGCCCGAGTAGCAAGAAAAGACGTGAGAATTATGGGGTACGACATTTCAGCCGGAACTATGGCGATGGTCAATGCTTGGGCCATCGGCAGGGACCCTGCCAATTGGGATGAACCCGAAAAGTTTCACCCTGACAGGTTTTTAAATTCTTCAATAGACTTTAAGGGCCTGGATTTCGAGTTGATCCCATTTGGAGCTGGGAGAAGGGGCTGTCCAGGGATTGCATTTGCCATGGCTACAAATGAATTCGTGTTAGCAAATCTTGTTCGGAAATTTGATTGGAAATTGCCTGATGATGGGAAAGATTTGGACATGGCTGAACGCCCTGGAGTTGCGATTCATAAAGCTGTTCCTCTTCTTGCAGATGCCACTCAGTATCATTTTTAGTGCATTTTATGACTGCAAAACTACTGTTTAGCTTATTTATATGTATAATTTGTCTACTAAAATTTTATTGAAGAATCAAGAAATTATTGCATCTGTTATAATTTTGTCTGAGCTTTTGTTGTCCAACATATATTCTTGGTACAGTTTGGGGGAAAAGAAAGGGTATATGTATATATGAGTTGAATTTCATACGGTTTGGTGCTCTTATTGGGTAGCCAACTCCACATGTGGCTTGTTTCGATTCGACCGAAAAATAGTTATTTTTTTGTCTTGTCGTGAATCACATATCTGACTTTTTTATTGACAACATTATTAAGTTTCTTTGATTCGTACATTAATTAGCCATCGTTGAAACTATGATGTTGCCTTAACGTTTACATCTAAAATTAATTAAATGTCTAGCTAAGCTGTTGATTAGTTAACTTAATTATGTTTGTTAGTAGGGGTGTAAATGAGTCGAACTCGAGTTGAGCTCGAGCTCGATGAGCCTTCTGTTAAAGGCTCGAGCTTGAGCTTGAATCCAATATTCTGAGCTCGAACTCGAGCTCGCGAGCTCAGTAAAAATAAAATTTAATTATTAATATATAAAAATATTTAAAAATAGAAATCATGAGCTTTTGAACAACTAAATCAAGGCTCAAGTTCGGCTCATTATAAAACTCGAGCTCGAGTTCAAATTTTTTGAGCTTGAGTCGAGCTACAGTCGACCCTGCTCATGAGGCGCATGAGCCGGCTCGACTCATCTTACACCCCTATTTGTAAGTGTGATATTGAATAATTCAATTGATTTCTTTAAAAAATAATTTACATCAAAAATATTATAATTCATAAGATTTATAATACCAAAATTGTTAAAAGATGTCATAATTAGATTTTTTTTTTCTTATACACAAGTACATCAAGAGTCCGTTCGGGTTCGAACTCATAACCTTCTACATTATGTAGAAGACTTATGCCGCTGGGCCATAGGCACTCGACTTTTTTTTCTTTTTTTTTTTATATATTAAATATTAAATATTTCAACTTTGTTTGAATGTCTCAGCCAATTAAATAATATTTAAATATTGGGAAAGGGATAAACAAACATATCGATACCTTCTGCAACTGAGAAGGGATAACAAGCATACTGATACCTTCCACAACTCAAAAAATCCTTTCTTTCACGTTACTCTCACATGTGAACAAGCTGTCAATTGTTTATTTAAAAAGGTATTTTATACAATTGGTGTTTACTTAGAGCATGGAATGAAAGATGATATAACAATTAAAATAAAGGATTTACACTGATTTCTTGATAATTATATTAGATGCCAAACAAGACCTTAGTTGAGAAATTCATTTCATTTCATGTGTGAACAGGCCTTTTCAATTTTTTTTATTCAATTTTTTGGTTTCTTCTTAAGTAATTGATATTAAATAACCATTTTCTGATAAGGGTTAACATCTTGTAATTTGACTCATTTCTTTGAAATGCTTTATCTCCTTTTTCAAAGTTGCAATTACTTACAACAAAAACAAAAATAAAAATAATAAAATAAATAATTAGTACTTATCACAACAGTTTGAAATATAATTTTGATAATGAAAGCTCATCTTATGATCTTATCTGTTCCAAAAAACTAAATGTATTTAGTAAGTAGGGTTGTCACATCAAAAGATTTTCATTCTGTGGTATATGATGTTGAACTGTGTCATATTACTTGGCTAATTGGAGAATAATATTGTGGCATCTTAAATAATTTTGTAAGCTTAAATTCCTTTCAAACTGAAATGATTTATCATTTTAAAGTGGATACAATTGTGATTAATTTGTCTATTCGGAATTATTTTTAGATCGTCAATATATATATAGTTTTATTTTTCATTTTTTGCATTAGGGAATTTAAATTTATTTTATTTGACGGAAAAAGGAGCTCTAACGAATTCAAGTCTTAAGAATACAAGCTCATATATGATATACTATCAAATTGAATTGAGTTTAATTTATTAAATTAAATAAGCTTGAGGCCCTTTATTTAAATCACAGCCTTAACCCTCAAATTCAATATGATTAAGTCGTATGTCCTTATCATGACACAAATGTATCTAGCTAGTAAATTAACATTCCAAAAGCAAAAATTCAAGTTCCATATTCTCATCATTCATTTGATGAATTTCAGTTGTATTCCCTAATTTTATTCACTCTTTTAGTTTTATTCAGTGTATTTTCTTTCATTGGAACTGAAATTATACTCTTCATGTTACAAATAAATTAATTTACTAACTTTAAACTTCCCAACAACCATAAAGAAATTTAAAAAAAAATTCTTACACACTCCACAAATTTTTTCTATTATGTTTTGACCATTTATCTGTATTTTGTAACTCTATGTCAAAATACAAATACATTTTTTTGAAGTTAAAACTAAAATTTGATGGTATAATTGGTAATCTAGTGTAACAGGGCACAACCGCCACTTCAAATATGTAAGAGGCCTTTCTTTTATACATAATATGAATATGAAGATCTACATATATACTGTTCGTATGTTAGTATGATGATGCATGATATGTATAAAATTTTAATATAATATTCCAACAAAAAAGTCATACAAAAATGTGTCCGTTGTTATAGTTTAACTTTAGATTTTTACAGCTATTTGATTCTTATTACTAAATTAAGAATTTTACCAATAATAATGGTATTGTAATAATTATACACGTGCACATCTCATGTGCTTTTCTAATATATGGAAAATGCACATCAATTTATACTCCCATGTCTATAAATGATAAGAATCTTTAAAATGATGGAGCTCCTTAGGTAGACACTAAAATATTGTTTTGATGAGCCTTACTGCAATTGCTCCATTTATATCACAAACACATGGCCGGATAGTGTACATATTCCGTAGTTATGAATTTTCATAGTAAATATAATTTTTTTAATTATAATTAACCAAAATTATGAAATATCAATCTATAGCATTATATGTTTGAAACATAATAGATTATTTATATATTATCCGTAGAAAAATTAATAAATTTATTAAAAAAGACCATCAACTACAAATTGACTGTAGCAAGGGTTAGCTATAAGTGCATTACACTACTAAAAAATAGACTTTTAGCGACCAATAAATCAGTCACTAATTCAACAAAAATCGGTCACTGATGTAATTAGTGACCGAAATACGTGGTCACTAAAATCCTCGTCACTAATTCAAATTAGTGACCGAAACTATAATCGGTCACTAATTTTTTCCAAGGCAATACATTAGGTGGTCACAATTGGGTCACTAATTAGTGACAAATTAGTGACTGATTACTAATCAGTCACTAATTAGTGACCGAAATTCGGTCACAAAATATCAAGATTCGGTCACAAATTTTATTTGCGCCAAAAATAATTTATTTTATTAATTTAAATACCATTTCAAAATAATATATTATGAATATTTCACAATCATAACCCATCATCAATTTATAATTCTAAAAGTATAATCCATAGCGCCAATGCATAAACATAAAAATAACAATTCATACAACCATAATCCAAAATCATACGTTTAAACCAAGCCATCCAAACATAAGTTTCAATATCAACAACAGTACATAGCACAAAAATAGGCGAATAACCATTAAACTAACTCTCATTGTGACCTCTGTTATTGTCATTCGAACCACCACCATGCACTACATTCAACTTTTCCATGCATGTTGTCAATGTTGCCATTAAAGCTTGCTTCCTCGCCTTTGCATCTTCAATTATTTTCATGAAAATTGCTTCCCTATTTGCAGCCGCTTCCCTCTCCTTAGCAGCTGCCTTCCTCTCCTTAGCCAAATGTTCATCAACAACTTTTGTAATTGTTTCTTGCAAATAGTCATGTGTAACATGGTTGTTGATTGATCTTGAGCAGGTCCCAGTAGCGACAATGTCACGACAATGGAATGTATTCCCATAACCATACACCCTACCATTTATAGCACCGCCACTAATCTCAATCCATTTTTGTGCATCAAAGGAGCTTTCTGGAGTTGAGTTACTGTCAAGATTACTTGTATATGCTCCATACTACTCTTACACAAATTATCATTATTACTTGCAACCAAACATGCTCTAAATATTACAGTGGGGATCAGAGAAAATAAAAGAAGCAATTAATGCATCATTTTTTATTTTCTTTGGTAGAGTCATGTAGCATTTTCACATTGATGTTGTATAAAGGTTGTCACCTTTCTTTATTTTGAAAAGAAATCATTAAGTAACATGAACTTGGTACAATAATTATTGGTAATAATGAATCAACTATATATATGTCATATTTCTTTTAAATGTCCAATTATTTGAGAGAATCAACCATATATATCATTCCTCTTTCAAAATCTCTAACTTCTTTAAGTGAATCATATTCTACAAGACATAATATCTACAACAACAAAAGAACTTCTAACAGGAGTAGTACACTTTAGAAAGAGCATATGATTCACTAATAATATTGGATTTCATCAACTTTTACTAAAAGCACATAACTAAATAAAACTCAAAATCAATATTTTATAAAAATAACTAAATTCACTTCTTCTATATCCTATAACTACACCAATATAGTATCTTCACCCTTAAAATAAAAGTTCCTATAAATCCAAACAATTGCCAAATGATTACCAAAAAACACTCAACTTAATCCAAGAAAAAAATCCAAATAAAGAAACCAAAAATATTATCACCCTAACACTCCAACACACTTACAACCATATTCAGATTTTCAATATTAAGTATGTCCAACACACTTTCTATTATTTGGTAATAGTATTTCCAACCCAAAAATGTTCAACCTAAAAGAAACACTTACTTGGACCCTCTTGGATTTGTTGTCGACATATTCACCTTTCCCTTGTGCTTTCTGATGAGTTCGGTCATGAACCTCCACTTGGCTAACCACTATGCCCCCTTGTGACTACATTAAAATAATAACATTAAAACTTGCTCTCAATATTAAATAAAATTGAATTTAGAAATGGAAAAAAACCATTATACGCATATGCTCAGCAAAGGAAATGGAACCGCTGGTATGCTTGGTGATTGACCCATCCTTCTCCATCATTCTATTTTGCCTTGCTTTTTTGCACTTCTCTTCATAGTTAGGTGCACTCATATATGTGTTACAAATGGCTTCCCAATCACTTGAAACCATATTTTTAGGCACAATTTTTGCAAGATCTCTCGGGTCAGCACCACCAGCTTCCTTTAGTGCTCTCTTTTTGTATCTGTAGATGGTGTTTTTGAAGTTCCTCTTATGAGTTTGCTCCCATGAGTATATAATACCCGCCTCATGTTCAGGCAACCAATAAAAGTGTTCCTATCACAACATACATCATGATGAATTTCATGAACTTATAAAATATACAAAGTTAGTTTTCAATTTTCTTAAATATTTAATGACTTACTGTAAATTTTTCATAGAGAAAATCTCGTGGTTCTTGAGGAACCTTCTCCCAAGTAGGCCATGGAACCATATAGGCTCTCAAAATTTCACATATTTTACGTGTGACTGACTCTGAAATAAAGCTATGCAATTGTGCAATCACAATTACATAAGTTAAATAGTTAAGTTGTTAGACATAATAACAACTGAGATCAATTTTCACTTAAAGTGATTAAAGAAACATACCCATCATAGAATGGTTGTATCAA
Source organism: Jacaranda mimosifolia (assembly GCA_018894105.1). Lineage (NCBI taxonomy): Eukaryota > Viridiplantae > Streptophyta > Magnoliopsida > Lamiales > Bignoniaceae > Jacaranda > Jacaranda mimosifolia. Next base: position 4,149,339 of record CM032124.1, on the reverse strand, counting down.
GATATGGTTAGAATGATTATTTGGTGCATGACTCCCTTGTGTGTCTCCTCTTGTTCTCACATGAGATGAATTTTGATCATAACTCAATTGTCCATCCTCATGCTGCTGCTGTGGAATAGGCACCTGTGTCTCTCTTTCTGGAGTCATCAGTTCCTCCTCAATCTCTGGAGGAGGAACTTGTGCAGAATTGCCCAATGAACTTGGAGCTACTGAAGGAGTAGGTCTTTCTAGTGTAGCTTGACCTCGGCCTCGTCTGCCTCTATTTCTCCCACCAAACCCCCTTCCTCTAGTCGACATACTGCACAAAAAGCCATTAAAAAAAACTTTTAGATTCATCATAAATTCATACATAGCTAATGAAAATAAATGACAAACAACACAAAAGAAATCATACTTAAAATAAAATGTAAATCATGAAAACAAAAGTTACAATTTAAATAACTCTAAAACACATAAATTTAAGATTTAGCAATTCACTAATTAATAAAACTTCATTTACCATGGAATACAATATTCAATTATCACAGTCCATGTCATTCTCACTACTAGTTTCATCAAAATCTTCAAACTCCTCTTCCTCGTTCTCTTCTTCTCATTCCTCTTTCTCTTCATCTTCATCTCCCTCTATTGCATTTCTTCGCATTGAATTCACTAGGTCAGACCGAATTTCTTCAGGAGGTACTTCTATTGGATTTGCATTTTCATCAACTAAGATACTTGAGTGATCAAGATCAACTGTTATGGGAGTCTCAAACGGTGTTAGCACATTCTCTTCTTGAAAAGGAGCTTGAATAATTGATTCGTTACTCTGGCTCTGCATCGACACATGATGATATGATGCGATCATACTTTTCATTAATGATATGATGCGATCGACACATGCTTGTGGCAAGTTGAAGTCAGATTTAATATTCAACAATTGAGAAACGGCTGAAAGTCTAGTATGTTTCTTGCAACCTTGCCACAAAGGTTCCTCTGCATCTTTTAATAAATCAAAGAACTTTTGGGCAGAGGGATTAGGTGGTTTTGGAATATGCTCGTCCCTATCAAATCCCCAATCAAAGTTGGGGCTTGCAACATTTATAACCATGGTTCTCATTCCAACATTTTCATTATTGCTAGACCTTGAAGATTCTCCAATAGATATTCCTTCCCTAGATTCCCCATGTTCATCCCATCTAGTGTAACCATGCAAAAATCCATATTTTTTGAGATGATAATATACATTATCACAATGATCAAACTTCATGTTGCGACACTTTGAACAAGGACATCTTATATTACCACGGTCAACAACCTCAGGATGAGAGTAAGCAAACTCTAGAAAACCCCTAACACCTTTATCAAACTCATCAGATAAAAATCCATTATCTAATCGATTCCAATTTTGATCAGTAGACATGTTTTCTGCAATTTTAAACCATTAAACTATCATTTGAAAAGCTTAACACATTTTTTATCCTTAAAAGCAAGTCCAACAACTTGATTACTAGCTATGCTCAAACATATCAACACAAAAATAATATCTCCAAAAGCGGCATAAACACACAAAAAAAGCACAACAATATTAATAGCATGACTAGTGAATAGTATCAACAAGCATTAATTTTTTAGTGTGAGAAAAAGGGGAGGGGGGGGGGGGGGATCATTAGTGAACTACATTGGATAAAGAAAGTACTATTCCAACATATGGCTTGCATGAATGATCTGTTAGAATTATTAATCATATCTTCAAATACTAGTATTACTTCTTAGTTTTGATATTAATGGATAAGCTTGAGGGGGGGGGGGGGGGATGTCCTTATTAAACAAATTAAATAAAACAACTAGAGATAATAAACATAACTATGAGAAAGAAGAAACATTAGTCACCTTGATTAGTAAAATACCAAATGTACTATTGCTAAGGATGCCACTATAGCCACTTGTGTCAGCTACAAACAAAAGACATGTGCATCAAAATAATAACTATATCTTTAGATTTCATGTTATCAATTATGTCATTGATAAAAATTTCGCACAGGACAAACTTACAGTTCGAATAATTCAGAATGAGGATCTTGACAAGTTGTTAAACCACGTGTACCTTCACATTCAACAATACTATTTAATCCAACATTTCCAAATAATATGCTTTAACTACACAATACTCCACAAATTAGCAATATTTTAAAAGTTGACAAGTCTTAATGATATAGGATAATTTATTTTCAAGTAAAAGGAAGACGTACATATTTTATAATATGTACATACTTTACTAAAAGATAATCTATAATAAAAAAAGCTATTAATAAAAAAAAAGTTATACAATTTTATTAAAATACATATTTTTACTAATAAAAAAAAGTTATACAATTTTATTAAAATACATATAAAAACCGTATGGGATATCCATGCTTAGAGCCCACCTCACAAGATATCATAATCATCACAATCTTCCCCTGAAAACTCCTTTTGTTTCACTCTTCTTTTAAGTCATGACTCTCCTAACAACTAATTAACCTATAATAAAATACATATTTTTACTAATAAAAAAAAATACAATTTTATTAAAATAACAATTAAATATATAGCATAATATAATCTTGCAAAAAACACAACAATAAACACTCAAATAAACATGCTACAATAGAGATAACAATCTTAAATACATACAAAAATTCCAAATAAACAAAATCAAAATATCATATCTCTTGTGGGAGAAAAATCTTGAACATATACATAATTCCTCACTTTGTCTCTCAAAAATTGAACAATAAAAAAAATCAACATATTCAGTAGTGATCAATAGATAATTAAAAAACACAATTCATACAATTTAACTTAAAGTGTTAACTAATAAGTTATTCAAAAATAGAATTTATATAATTATAACTTCACACTAAAATTATAACGTTTTTCAATGCCACAAATATACAAAAATCCAATCTCCACACCTACACAATTAAATGAAAATATTATATAACTATAAAAAAATTCTAACCAAATTAAAAAAAAACAAAAACAAAATGTAGGTGGCTCCCCGCAGGAAGTGGGAGCCACCAACCGAGGCCAACTACTGCTGGCCTCGGTTGCCACCGGAGGCCAGCAGAGCCAGCAGATCCGCTGCTCTGCTGGTCTCGATTGTTGGCCTCCCCGTCAAGACCAGCAAAGCAGCGGATCTGCTGCTGCTCTACTGGTTTCAACAAGGAGCTGGCCTCCTAGCCTACCTTCTGTGGAGCCAGCTGGCCTTTGCCGAGGCAGCAGAGGTTTGCCAGTCGATTTAGAAGAAATGAAAAAAAAAAAAATTATCGAGGGCTGTGGTGAACAGACAAGGCAGCTGATGGGTAGGTAAGTGCAAATGGGACAAGGTAGGTTTTACTCCTTTTACTTTGTTTTTATTTTCTTTTAATATTTTATATAATACTTATTTTATATTTAAACTTTAAACTTTTATTTAGTCATAATAATTTATATTTTAAATGGTAAAATTTTTAAACACTTTAATTTCAATATTTAAATATTCACTAGTTTAATGTATGCCTTTAAAATACATATTTATGTACTTAATATTTTTATTATATATTATTTTTTAATGACTGAATTAGTGACCCTAATTAGTGGTCACTAAAATTAGTGACTGATAAAAATTTAAAGTGACCAACTTAGTGACCGAATTAGTGACTGAAGCAAGGGGGTCATTGATGTGGTCATTAATCGGTCACTGATCAGTCGCTAATTAGTGACCGAAAATTCTATCACTAAAATTCGGTCACTAAAGCCCCCCTTTTTTTGTAGTGTTAGCTTTGAATTTGACTAGAACAATTTCGTAATAAAAATTATGAATTTTTAGCATTAACTACAAATTAGCCTTAATTGATGCCCTAATTTTTTATAGTGGTATCAAGGCTTAATAAAGTCTTGTGCAACAATTTTTGGGGCTCGGGGCTCGACTTTGATTTTTTTTCGTTGGGAAAACAATGCATGCACGCATGTCCTCATGGTAATAGGAAAAAAGTTACATTCTAATAATAATTTATATTCTCCACAAGATAAAATTTTCGTGTTATATTTCCACAAGAATCTAACTTTTCCTTACCTAGTGCTTTAAAGAGCGTAAACTTCCTAAAACAAACCATACATACATGATTTGCAGTCAGTCAATCAATCCATATTCAAAATCACATTAAAGTGAAATATAAAATCAACATAACATACCATAACGATTAACTTAGAGTACTCATGCAATATGAATTCCATTAGCAACTATTTCACATTCATCCTTACTTTATAAAAATGATTAATTAGTTATTAAAATAGCCTACTATATATGTTTACTTATCACAGCTGCCCCTATTAAACACCCAATGTCCTTGTCACATTTCTTCCATTATATAGGACACACTCTAGCGCACATTATTAGATATTTTCAGCATTTTATATTTTATTTATAGTTGTAACCATGTTAGTTAGTAAAGTCTGTTAGTTAGTTATGATTTGTTTCCCTTTTCTCCTTTTTATCCACTTTGTATATAAGTGTGTTTTCACAGTATCTAATACAATTTTAAGTTTTTCCTCCAGCATCATAGCATTGTTTCCTTTCCACTAAATGCAGTACAACTCATAATATGGTATCGAAAGACAAACATCACTCTCTTCTCCACCGTTAAGCATCACGTTCGTCTTCTTCTCGTCCTCTGGCAATTATCTCTTTCTTCCTTCGGTGCTCCTTCTTCCTGCTCATGGATCCACCTCGTTCCTTCACCTCAGCCAACTCCAATGGCAATTCCGCCATTGATGAAACCTGCTATCCTTACTTTCTACATCACTCAGACAATCCTAGTTTGATGTTGGTTTCACAGCCACTCACCGATGAAAACTACGTCGCTTGGAGCCGTGCTATGTTAATAGCTTTATCCGTGAAAAATAAGATTGGATTCATTGATGGCTCTATTCCGAAACCGACCGGTGATGACTCTACTCTTCTTAATGCATGGGTAAGAAACAACAATATTGTAATTTCCTGGATTTTGAATTTTGTTTCCAAGGAAATTTCTGCAAGCATCATCTACTTTGATTACGCATTTAAAATTTGGAAAGATCTTCGCGAGAGGTTCCAACAAAGCACTGGACAAAGGCTTGTCCAACTTCACCGAGATCTTGTCAACCACTCTTTAAGGCAATCAATTTGTTGGTGTTTATTTCACCAAACTGAAGACAATCTAGGAGGAATTGACTAACTATCAGCCGATCTGCACTTGTGTCCAATGTGTATGCGGTGGAGTCAAAGAAATGGCAGATCATCACAATTGGGAGTATGTATTGGCTTTCCTCATGGGGCTCCACGAGTCCTTTGCTCAGATTAGAAGCTAAATTCTCCTTACTGAGCCACTTCCCCCTATCAGTAAGGTTTTTTCTTTGGTTGCACATTAAGAACAGCAGCGTACAATTGGCAATACTGTTACTCCAGACACCAACAACAACTTAGCCTTTGCCGTTCAATGAGACCACAATAAACTACAGCATAAGAGCTACAGTTCTAACAATAACAATTCCAACTTCAGATCCAAGAAGGAACAGCCGTTCTGCATGCATTGTTCTAACTACGGTCACATCATCGAGATGTGCTACAAACTTCACGGCTATCCTCCTGGCTTCATGCCGAGACCTCGAAACCAAGCACTATAGGCTATCAATACTCATCCTACTTTGACCACTGTTAATTAGGTGTCTAATTCCCAAATGCCTGAAGCGGCTCCCAACTTCCACCAAACCCTAAGTGCTACATAATATAATCAACTCATCACTCTCCTATCATTTCATGCCAGTAACTCACAGAAGTCAGCTAAATCTAAAGCATCTCTTCCTTCGTATACCGCAGGTATATGTGCCCATTCCAATCTCATTCTTTCCAATCAAATATGGTTTGTTGATTCTGGCACGTCTTGCCATATATGTTCTAATGCCAACATGTTCCTATTAAGCACTCTACTGTCTCTCTGCCCAACAACTCCACCATTTCGGTTCACTTTATGGGTGACATTGTCATACATCCTACTATCACTCTCAAGGACGTGCTCTATGTGCCTCAGTTTAGCATGCAATTGCTCTCAATCAGTGCTCTCATTCGCCACAGTCAATCTCTCAAGATAACATTCTTTTCTGGTCACTTTCTTCTCCAGGATGCTCTGACCTTAAGAACGATTAGCAAGGGTGATCGTGCAGCTAACCTATACATCCTCAACACTGCCACGTTGTCCAGTAACTCAGTCGAATACCTAAATAAGGTCACCACCAACCTCTGGCACAATAGACATGGCCACTCTTCTAATCAAACTCTCACACGACTTCAACATCTTCTTCAATACAGCAGTCCAGACACTACTATTCCTTGTAGCGTCTGTCCTTTGGCCAAGCAGAAACACTTGCCATTTGTCTCTCACAATCATCTATGCAAAGCCCCTTTTGATCTCATTCACATGGATGTTTAGGGTCCACTTTCTACACCTGCTTACATTGGACACAAAATGTTTTTTACTATTGTGGATGATTGTACAAGGTTCACTTGGACCTTTTTAATGAAGAATAAATTTGAAGTTCCGACGATTATTTCCAGATTTCATTCTTTTATTCAGACTCAATTCAATGTGTCTATTAAGAAAATTCTCTCAGATAATGCCAAGGAATTCAATCTACAGGAATTCTATGCCACACATGGCATCATTCATAAAAAATCATGTGCTAAAACTCCTCAACAGAATTCTGTCGTTGAAAGGAAGCATCAACACCTTCTCAATGTGGCGAGAGCACTCTATTTTTAGTCCAACATTCCCTTAGAAATGTAGTCCAAGACCATACTCACTGCCACCTATCTGATTAACAGAACTCCTTCTCGCGTCCTCCAGCACAAGTCTCCTTTTGAGCTCCTATATCACAAGCCTATTGATTATACTCACCTCCATGATTCTGGACGCCTTGTATATGCCTCTACTATCCAAGCACATCGGACCAAATTTGATCCTCGCACCAAGCCTTCTATCCTCATCGAGTATCCTAAAGCTACAAAAGGATACAAGTTGTACGATATAACCTCCAAACAAATCTTCATTTCCAGGCATGTGATATTCCATGAACAAGTCTTCCCTTTCTAACTTCACCTACATACAAACACTATAGTCGATCCCTTCCCCAACCTCGTCCTCCCCATTCCCATAAATGACATTACCCACATTCGTCGGTCTATGAGAATCACAAAAGCCCCCCACCTACCTAATAGATTACCACTGCAACCTCATCAACTCTACTCCTAATCACACTCAGTCCAAATATCCTTTGTCCAACTCCATCTCTCACGATGCTTTCTCCCCTCCCCATAGAGCTGGCATTCTCAACATTTCTGCTAATTTTGAAACTCATTCCTACCAGCAAGTTGTATAGTTTCCAGAGTGGAAAAATACAATGCATAATGAACTGGAGGCTTTAGAATCAAATCATACATGGTCTATAGTTCCGCTACCTCCAAATAAACGCCCCATAGGGTGCAGATGGGTTTACAAAACCAAATTCCATGTAAACAGTACCATTGACAAGCATAAGGCCCGACTCATCGCTAAAGGCTTCACTCAGCAGGAGGGCGTCAATTTTCTCGACACCTTTTCACCAGTGGCAAAACTCACCTCGGTCAGGTTACTTCTAGCACTTGCAGCAATCAACTATTGGCATCTTTACCAGCTAGACATTAACAATACCTTTCTAAATTGTGATCTTTTTGAAGAAATGTATATAGATATTCCCCTCGGTCATCCACTACACACTTCTAAGCAACATGCAACCCCAAAACTTGTTTGCTGACTTCACAAATCACTGTATGGTCTCAAACAAGCATCACGACAATGGTATTCCAAGCTTTCTTCCACCCTTGTTCAGCTCGATTTTCAGCAGTCTCAAGTAGATTATAGTATCTTCAGTCATGGTAAAGATACCACCTTTATTACCCTCATCGTCTATGTTGACGATATTATTCTCGCTGGACCCCCCATAGATGTTATCAACAAGTTCAAACTCCTTTAGCAACAACAGTTCAAATTGAAAGACATTAGTCCACTTAAGTATTTCCTTGGCTTAGAAATCGCCAGAAATCAGTCTGGCATTCTACTTTCATAGAGCCATTATGCACTACAAGTCCTTGAAGATACTAGCATTCTTGCATCCAAGCCTGTCAACACCCCACTCGATCCCAAAATTCACCTCAACACCACTAACGATCAACCCTTACTAGACCCCACCCAATACCGCCGTCTCATTGGCAGACTTCTATACCTCACCATTTCCCATCCAGACATCACTTTCTCAGCCCACAAGCTTAGTCAATTCATGTCCCAACCTCGAACCCCCCACATCCAAGCAGCTCACCACTTACTCTGATACATCAAAATCGCCCCTAGCCAAAGCATTTTCTTTCCAACTAATTCCCAACTCCAAATTCAAGCCTTCTCAGATTTTAACTGGGCATCATGCACTGAATCTCGCAAGTCTACGACAGGTTTTTGTACATTTATCGGCAACTCACTAATATCATGGAAATCAAAAATGCCAATCCACTGTCTCTTGTTCCTCTGCCAAAGCAGAATGTCGTGCCCTTGCTGCCACCACTGACAAAGTCACTTGGCTACAGAAACTCCTATGTGATCTCCAAGCTCCTATGCACGCTCCAACCCTCCTCTTTTGTGACAACCATTCAGCCATTCACATCGCCAACAATCTCGTCTTCCACGAATACATAAAACACATTGAAGTGGACTGTCACTTCGTGCATCAAAAGCTCACCGCTGGTTCCATCATATTAATGCCTGTCCGTTTTAGTAACCAGCTTGCAAATTTGTTCACAAAGTCTCTTCCCACAACAAATCTCAATCACCTAATGTCTAAGATGTCCGTTGTAAATCTTCACTGTCCACCTTGACGGGGGTATTAGATATTTTCAGCATTTTATATTTTATTTATAGTTGTAACCGTGTTAGTTAGTTAGGGTTTGTTTCCCTTTTCTCCCTTTTATCCACTTTGTATATAAGTGTGTCTTCACAGCATTTACTGCAGTTTTAAGTTTTTCCTCCAGCATCATGGCATTGCTTCCTTTCCACTAAATGCAGTACAACTCATAATACACATCCAGCTGAACCTTTTGTGGTGATAGTACTCAAGTTGGTTATGTTGCATTTCATCAAGTCTTGAGCCCATAGGATGGGGACCTACAAGCAACACTCTAGCATATAATGAATCCAGTAGCAACTGCTCAGTATTCGTCCGCACTTCATAAATGGGTACTCTAATATACCAGTTTATAAACTGATACAAACTTATTTCTATAATTCGTGTGACACATTATAATTTTTTCATAGATTATTTGAAGCAAAGTACTAATAACAAATTTAATTTTTTGTCAAAATTCTAAAATCCTTTATTTAAATCACATGCTAATCAATTGACTTGTTTTGTGTCAAAGGCTTTGTTTCTTGATTCCCCCCGGCCACCCCCCACTTCCCCACCACACCAATGTTTCTACAAAAGGTTTGAGAGAGGTGGATCTCACTACAAAAAATTAGGACAACAATTATGGTTAATTTGTAATTGAAGTTAAAATTTCATAGTTTAAACTGCAAAATTGACCTAATCAAATTCGAAGCGGATTCTCTCGTAGTTAACTTTGGCTATGACCAATCCGTAGTTGAAATTATTTTTTCTTATATATATATATATATATGTATGTATTTTGCATGTGGATCATTTGGAATTTAATTTATCGCACTTAATTGTAACGAATATGACCAACTATTAATAACTAATAATTTTTGTAGCCTGTTATTTTAAAAAATTATATTTGAGAATCAAGATTGAGTGGTTCATAAGCCACAAAGAGAGTAAGACTACGCAAAATAGTAATTAATAATTTTGGTCCCTCAAAAGAAGAAAACATTTATAGTCTTTGAAAATCGCATCATTTGTCATGACTATTTACTCATATATATGAATATCTCAAAATTCAAATATCGCCGTAATTGAGTCGTGAAAATTTCCTATTAATTTAGACTTATGGAGTAAAGTAATTAATTTGGCTAGCTCACATCTATACTTAAAGAGTGTCTTCATACCATCATGTTATTGTTGAGATCAAATTCTATGTAACCATGTATATTTTATAAATTCACAGCCAAATTTGCCCTTTAAAAGCTGATCGACCTCCCAGCATATCAATATTAACATTAATGGTATATAAATATAACTCGTTGTATGATTAGTTCCAAGACTGTCTTGAGATTCCGGCGATTGTGTGGGGGCATTGAACAGTGAAAAAAGTCCGAGCCCGCTTACATTTTCTTTTGTTTTTTTTTTGTTTTTTTTTTAATCGACAAAATCCATGCTCGAAATATTCTAATTATTAGGAGTGCCAAACTATTTATAATATATAGTGCAGCCAACCAACCACATGTCATGAAATATTTTGTCATTATGTACTTATTTGACTTTTTCTTATGTAGTCGGTGAATTACAAATGGTTAATTGCTTGATTTGTACATACTTTAATAATTAGGTTGTCTTATTCTTTCACACATCATATATTTTTTACGTGACTAAAACAAAAGTAGTATCTAGTGGGATAAACTTAATTAGTGACATTTATAGTGTTGACACATAAGTCGTATTGTGATAATTATAAAAAAAAAATATTACTATAATATAATATTTAGCGACATTTATTTAATAAATAATTAATAAAATGATGATATTTGATTAGATATATAATGCCACCATAATTTTTTTTATCTCCAAATTTATCTCCCTGATATTTTGAAATGTATTTTGTCATATAATATATCCAAAAAAAAAATGCATTTAAATAATTAAGAAAATATATAAATAAATATTTTTTACTATATATTTCCAATTTAATGGGTAATTTTAAGCTTTCATTTATTTGAATAGGTTGATTATCCGTTCGAATCTCTGAAGAAGGTTATTAGCGTATGTTCATAGTTCAAGTCATAGGGGGTGCAGTTGGGGCACCTTAGATGTCACACACACACACACACACACATATTGTATTTCTTTGTGGCATGTATATTATTTAAACGTATTTCTTGTGCTATTTTAATATACCACTACATATTTTTTTGGTGGCATATTGACATATATATTATTCAATAATATTTTTATACCGCATTTTAACATATCATTCTATGTATTTTTGATGGCATATATATTAATATGTCATTTGAATATATATTTAGTGGCTTTTTGAAATGCCATTTAATATACTTTTTTGTGACATTTTAATATGTCATTTAATAAAAATTTTATTGACATTTGATTAATACCACAACAAAGGCAAAATAGTAACATGTATACTTTTATTTATATTTTCGTAAATAACACTCTTAAAAATGTTATTATATGTAAAAATGTCACTGAAATACCATTTATACGACGTCTGTTAGTGTCTCTAATGTATAATTTTATTGTAATTCGTGCAATGCATGTGCAATGACGAAGCCAAAAGAGCAATAAAAAGAGTGCCACTAGATTTCATATTTCCATGCATGAACGTTGGTTTGGGTTAGTGTTAAAGAACGTACAAAGCTCCCTTTTAAGGGGATGGGTCAAAGATAAGAATGTTAGATTAATTATATTCTATGAGTCCAGAGTCTGACCTAGTACGTAATCCTTTAATTGAGAAGAAATAGGAGTGCCGAACTGTTTAATATATAGCCCAGCCCACCTACTGAAGCTGTGATCACATCTATCTGGAAGGTGTTTTGGTGAGCTTATAAGCTTCTCAAAACATCTTATAAAATGTTTAAATAATGATAAAAAAGTGTATGTCGGATGTCGAGCCATGATCGTAGGAGATATGTTTACTTTATATGTGAAATATATATGATTAATGTTCGCTTTAAAATATGTAAGGAGTTGCTAAACAATTGAAGTATATATGTTAGTTTTTATTATATGCTATTTTAAAATATTGTCCCTCCGGTTAGTTTCCTAATTAATGACAGGTGAAATTTAAATTTATAATTTGTTAATTTTAGCATTAATACTATATCGTGATAACTAAGTTTACTACACTACTACTTATAAAGTTAATCACCAATTAAAGATAAAGAAGTCAACTAACAATAACTTTATATTCATTAATTTCCTTCATTTACAATCCCGATTCTTCAAATTTTTCTCAGTATTACTATAATTTTCTAAATCTATTACTTTTTTCACCTAATTCTTTAGTTATATATTATGTTGAAAAGAATATAAATATTTGTATCAATTAATTTATTGCTTCTAAATTTAAATGATGATAATCATAAAAAATTGACAATATAACATGACACTTGAGATGATGCTACTCTTACTAATGTTATTATAAATTAATCTCTAAGTTGCTTAATTGCTGATCAAAATTGAGCACAACCATTTAATTAACTTCAAATATTTATACTCATTCTATTCACCTACAACCAACAGTACAAAGAAAATTGAGTTTTAGTGAGTGCATTTCAGTGATCATGCACTGTAATCACTGTGATGTGATACCTAATCAATCAATATTTAACAACTGATCAGTAATTGATTCAAATATAATTTTCAAAAGAAATACTGATCAATTAGTAACCGCATTAGTGACAACTTTTTTGCAATCATTGATTTGGTGAATGACTGATTTTTATCTAAGTCACCGATTTAGCCACTAATTGGTGGCCCTTAAAATTCGTCAATGATTTAAGTACTAATTAGTGACTTTTTCCAGTCACTTATATTTGACTACATAGAGCAGTCACTATTTCTCTTACTAAATAATGATCAAATTATTTTTTGGACACTAATTTGTGATCAAATTTTCTATTGGTCATTGATGGGCGGTGATCACTAATATTAGTAACAACTTTTTTTGATCAATAGCTAGTAAAAAAATATAAATTTTTATTTTTTTACATACTTTTGTAGTATGAAAGCATAAGATTTATGTAATACTTATTGCAGCAATAAAATATTGAGTTTGTTTTGATAAATATATAAATATAATTACTTATATTATGTTCTTTTAGAGATAATAATATGTATAGATCTAAAAAATATAGAAATATATCTAATTACATATTCATGTGTATATATATAGTTTCACTGTTAAAAATACCTCTAAATGTAAAAATATATAAATATATAATTATTAAATGTCTTTATTCTATTAAAATAACTGAACATGTACAAGTGTATGTATGGATACACAAAGAAATAAAAAATAAGAATAATATTCTTATAAAAAACAGAAGATGAGAAATAATTAATATATATAAATATATACATGTTATAATAATATATATATACATTATACATATGTATATTATCAGTAAATATAAATACTTATATAAAAAATATTATATATTATTTAGTACATTCACATAAATTGCTATATGTATGTATAATATTTATTACTATAAATATTAGTATATACTAATGTTTATATTGTGTGTGTGTATATATACAAACAATATATATTACGATAATATGCACAAAATCTAAAGATAACAGTTATTAATAATAAATTATGCATTTTATTAGATTGAAGGAAAAATTATACAAATATTAAATGAACAATTATTCTTTTTCTTTTAAAATTTTAAAACTTCAAATACTAACTTATTAACAAGAATATTAACTTAATTATATTTTGATTTGTAATAGTCATATATTGTCTTGTTTATTTGGTCTAGTGATTAGCAAGTTATTTTACAAGCAATATGTATGATGTATATATATATAATATGTATGTATATATTGAAAAATGGGGAAGTTTTGGGGATAATGAAAGATAGGAGAGGGTATTTTGGAAATTTTAATTTGGCATTTTGGTGGGAAAACTTTTTGTTGTTTGGTTACATTTTGGGAAAGCAAAATTGTTTCACCAAAATGTAACCAAACATAGCCGTAGTTTCTTAATTGCTGATCAAAATTTAGCACAACAATTTAATTAACTTCAATATGTATACTCATTCTATTCACCTACAACCAATAGACAAAGAAAATTGAATTTTAGTGACTACATTTAAGTGATCACACACTATAGTCATTGTGATGCAGTCCCTAATAAATGACCATTTAACAACTGATCAGTAATTGATTCAAATATAATTTGTAAAAAAAATTAGTGATAAATTAATGACCGCATTAGTGACAACTTTTTTGCAGGTCATTGATTTGATGAATGACTGATTTTTTGTTATTTTTATTTTTATCTAAGCCACTAATTTAGTCACTAATTAGTGACTCCAACTAATTAGCCACTGATTTAATTACTAATTAGTAAATTTTTTCGGTCACTGATAGTTGACTGCATAGAGCAGTCACTATTTCTCTTACTAAATAATGACCAAATTATTTTTTGGACACTAATTTGTGATCAAATTTTCTTTTAGTCGTTGATGGGGTGATCACTAATTAGTAACAATTTTTTTTATTATCAATAATTAGTAAAATAATTATAAAATTTTATTCTTTTTTCATAGTTTTGTAGTATGAAAGCTTAGGATTTATGTAATACTTATTGAAGCAATAAAATATTGAGTTTTTTTTTTATAAATATTTAAAGATAATTACTTATATTTATGCATTTTTAGAGATAATAATATGTATAGATCTAAAAAAATATATAGAAATATATAATTACATATTCATGTATATTTATATATTTTTACTGTTAAAAATACCTCTAGATATACTATGTAAAAATATATAAATATATAATTATTAAATATCTTTATTATATTAAAATAACTTAACATTTACAAGTGTATGCATATCTGCACAAAGAAATAAAATAAGAATAATATTCTTATAAAAAAATAGAATATGAGAAATAATTAATATATATATACATGTTATGATAATATATATATATGCATTATACATACGTATATTATTAGTAAATATAAATACTAATATATAAAATATTATAAATTAGTGAGTGTATATTTAGTACATTCACATAAATTGCTATATAATGTATAATATTTATTACTCTAAATATTAGTATATACTAATATTTATAATGTGTGTGTATATATATACACAAACAATATATATTACGATAATATGCACAAAATCTAAAGATTATAGTTATAATTAATATATTATGTATTTTATTAGATTGAAGGAAAAATTAAACAAATATTAAATGAATAATTATTCTTTTTTTTTTTAATTTTAAAACTTCAAATACTAATATTAACAAGAAATTAACTATAATTATATTTTGATTTGTACAAGTCATATATTATCTTGTTTGTTTGGTCTAGTGATTAGCAAGTTATAATAGAAGAAATAGGTCAAATATGTTGGAATTCTCAAAGTTATGAAGTGTAAGACATTCTCTTTTTTGACTCGATTGAAATCAGTAACCACATGTTGTGGACCAACACGCGTCCCCAACACATAATAGCAATTGAGACCTAATTGGTTATTCCTCTTTCATATTCTAGTTTAGCCGTATTCGTATCATTTTGGGCTCTGTTGTTGGGGCTGTGGGCCATTGCTAGCTGGACTGGAGCATGCATCAAGCTCTGCAGGAGTCCGTTAATTTGTTAAATGCAAATTAGGCAATGAATGATGGTCAATCAACTTCCAATTGGATCCATTTTTTAAGATGAGACGATTTCAACTATGATTTTATTTCTTTCATGGATAAACGCGGGACAAATCACATAATTAGTCTCTAAAGTTTTATTGTATAATCACTTTAGTCCTCAATTTTCAAAAGTTCATTTTTCAGTCCCAAACGTTAATATATTGTTTTATTTTAGTCTTCAAAACCACTTTCCGATGGTACTTGATCAAAAAATTGACCAATTTTGACATTTTTAAGGGCAAAATTATTAATTTAAGATTTTATATTCCACTTTAGTCCCAATGTCAAGGTTTTATATTCCACTTTAATGCCTTTGTTACGGATGGACTCTCTCATGCAGCGGAACAATCGTCTGTCCGTGTGGCATCTCAGGTTCCACCCAACCTTCGATCCGCCAACGTTTATCTCAAGTCTTACTGATGATCCGTTACTCGATTAGGCCCAATAGCTTACTAGCATAAGCATCAGAACGCCTCCAGGTACTTGCGTACTCGCCTATTCCGAATGCCCACAATCATCGGAGGCTCGCGTCTGTCACGCCGAGCGTGTTTTCTTAACGGTCCCTGACTAGCCAGCATGCACGTTCTCAATCCAAGGTCCCATACGGGCATCTCTCGATGGCAAAGGAGAAATCTCGCTCTGTCTCGGCATTGAGGGTCACTCGTGTGCCCACAACGCAATCCTCGTGCTCATCACTCACTCGGAGCGCTTAAGCTGTGCCATAGTGCCCTTCATTTATGCCTCGCCCGAGTAGGGCCACATGTAAGTCCATGGCTTATGTGATGTGTAATCATCTTATATTAGTCCCGCACGAAGCATTGGACATTGTTTCCCACTTGCTAGCAACATGCCACAACTTGCCCGCTATGCGGCGTCGCCCCACAACCGCATGTCTTAAGCCAATGGACCCCTGTAGTAAGGCTAGAACCCATAGCGCATGCTTAGCGAGTTAGTTCACGAGACATTTGGGTGTTCGTCTTGATCGCTCAATCGACCTAGAGGTGTTGCCCCATAATTTTTGAAGCCCGCGGGGCAATAGCGTTTCCGCCTTCAAACCTCTCGGCACCTTCCTGGACCTAATGCGGGCCCACCTGGCCCCACGCCGCCCGTTCGGTTCCCAACCGGTCCGAGGACCTTAAACACTCCTTTGAGATGTCTAGAGCCGGCCTTTGAAGGCTCCCCATCGCCTTCAAGGAGTTGCCTGCTTAGTGCCTTGACAGCACGGGGAGGACCAGCCGGTGCCCACCGTGGCATGCCCAGTGTCCCAACGGCCCTTCAGACATGTCTGTCCCCTTTATAATAGGCTTAAAAAAGATTTTTGTTGTGCCCACAGTAGACATTGAAATGTCGAGCATGTATACATTTTTGTAACTTCACCTCCCGACATCCAAATCACTTGCCACTTGAACCGTTGGATAGCTCTCGGCTTCTACATTAACTCTGCCACGTTCCAGCCCTGTTCAATTCTCCATGGAACAGTAATTTCCCTTGAATTAAGCTGGAATCACAATATTGCCACTGCACTGCCGCATTCTAAACATCTTCGCCGTTTCCTATCCAAACTGAGCTATCTATTGGTGAAACTTGGTGGGAACGTTGACAACACCTCAAGGAACATACCACAGAAACAGTTTCACAAAAATGCTTTTCCAAGCCACTCTGCTCAATGCATCTTTGCGCTACCTGTGCTCAGCAAGACCGCTCTCGGTCGCCCTTAATGTTCGATGCCCAAACGGACACGGAATAACTTCAAACTTGGTGGGAAGCATCACCATACCTCATAGAGTATGCCATTATAACAGTTTTGCAATCCACACCTCATAAGAGTCTCTGCTCATGGGCCGTCTCCGCCCTACTGGATGAGCCGACAACGCCTTGTCGCTCCTAACGCCCCTTCAAGTCACGGTCACCATTTTTCTCCAATGAGCAACCCATGACACCGCACCCGCTGCAGTCCCATCCCAACCTCCAACTGCCCTGCCCCTACCCTATGGTGGTTGGCCATGGCAGCTAGCCCTAGCGAACCCACTCCCTATACACTGCACTTTTGCAACCCCTACCCCACCCCCAACTACCTCTTCCCCACCTAGCCATGCAACCACTGGCATGAATAGGGTCCATGGCAGCCATGACCGCTGCACTGCCTTGAAAAACAATAACCATGGTTGTTGTTTTCTAGGCTACTATGGTCGCACCTTTACCGTGACTGTTGTTATTCATGTCAATATAATCCATTCAGATTGTTTTTGAAATAGTTGTTCAATCACTCCAAGAGAATGAATATTTGTGGCATTAAATCAATTAATTGTGCATTTTAAATTAATTGAACCAACAAGTAAACATGAAAAATCTATATGCCCTGGGGCAGTATGGCCTCAGTATAGAGTATGTTTGTGGATTTAAGAATGGATAACTCTAATGAATAGCCAAGAATGTGGCACAATTTTTGCTAATTAAAAAATAATTTAGTACTTTTATCATGTAATTATCAAATATATTAAGAAATATAGTTGTTGGCACAAAAAAAGAAGGAAGAAGAAGAAGAAAGTGACATAGGGACTAAAGTGGAACAAAAAACCTTAAATTAGGACTAAAGTGGAACATAAAACCTTAAATTGACAATTTTTCCATTAAAAATGTCAAAATTGGTTAATTTCCTGATCAAATACCGCCGGAAGGTGGTTTTGAGGACTAACATAAAATGATATATTAAAATTAAGGACTAAAAGATGAACTTTTGAAGATCGAGGACTTAAGTGATTTTAATATAAAACTTTACAGACTAATTATATGATTTGCCCGGTAAATGCCACTTCATCCTCTAAATTTAATCATTTTGGCACATTATCCAAAGACAACTTAGAGCTACTTTATCCCCTTAAATTAGAGTTATTAGAACTCTTTGCCCTCCAAATACAATTTTTGGTAGATCATGTGGCTGGAGAAAAAAAGTATTCTTGTCATTTTTACTTTTTCCCAACTTTTCCAGCTCAAAAAAAAGGAATCCAACTACTCTTGCCATTTCTACATTTTCTAGCTCAAAAATAACAAAACCTATCTACCAAGAACAACAGGATATTTAGGATTCCGATTCTTTTCTTACCTTCAATTAGCTCGTTTGGCTTCTCCTGTTGTTTAGGGAATTAATTGTTGATTGAAATACAATTAAATGAGTTTTAGTATATATATTTTAGCTAGAAGCATTTTAAATTTTCCATTCATGTGGCAAGGATGGTGGTTGTACTATAAATGGCATCTTCAAACGATTAATTCATCTTGTTGTCTAGTAAGATTGCTTAGCCAACCTCATTAAAGAAGCAAAATTATTAACTTTAATATTACTTTAAAACAAATTTTTCTTACTTTATATAAGAGATTTTCAAGAAATAGTGAAGCCCATGCTTCATTGTAGTAATATGAAGATAATCTAATCAACCTTTAAAAAGGTAGAATCATTAACTTCTTCATTCCTCTAAATCATGGTCATGTTGATTAGGAAGGAAAGAGTATATAGTGCTCACTTGTTGCACTTTTTTTTTTTCTCTCTTTTTGGTCTAACATCCAATTTAGTCTTTCAATTACAAACTAATTAATTAGTTTAGCAAGAAATGCACTTGACAAACTAATAGACATCTTAAGGAAATATATATATATATATATATATATAACACATTACATAAAATATTACATAAGTATGCTGAGGAAGGTGAAAAAAAGTGAAAATGGCAATAATAGCCTTTTTCCAGCCACATGACATGTCAGAAATTGTATTTGGGGACAAAGTGTTCCGATGACTATAAGTTGAGGGGGTGAAATGGCTTTAAGTTATTTTTGGGGGTAATGTGCCAAAATGATTAAATTTGGAGGGCGAAGTGCCATTTACCCTTCTTTCATTGTTCTTTTGAGAACCTTACTATGGTGATGGTTATTTATTATACTTGATTAGCAACTAATAATACATATCCAGAAAAAACTTGCACTTCTGACTTTCCAATAATATGTAAATTGCATTTTAATTTCAATGAATATATTAAAAAATGTGAAACCAATTTCTCATAACATCAAAGTTTATTTTCAGAAACATAGAGATGAAGTACAAGAAAATGAATTGAAATAAGCCAAGCCCCGTTCCCCAATTAGGCTGCAACATAATCAGCTACAAACATAGGTAGTACGTAGTAAGTTAAGCTTATATGCCAAACTCTATTTTTGGGCACTCCCACATCTAATCTAGCAGTTAGCACCTACCAAAGGTAATGAAGTTGCACCACTAGCTATGTCTAATATATCTACAAATTAACCTCTATTGTAAAGGTCAATGTTCATATAAATATGCATATGGATTTTTATCACTTTAATTTTAAGCCCTCGTCTAAAAGTCCACTTAAATTTTAATAAGGACATCTATTATATTGTACTGAGAAATATTATGACAGGCTAGTACAATCAATTTTATGCATTTCGTATATAAGATGTCCCATTATAACAAGATCTGATCACACAAACATTCTAATTAAAAGCCTAAATACAACGAAGTGAAACTTGGTATATAAGCTGGGTGAATTTATGCTGTATGCACTTTTTTTCAGTACTCTTATAGTTTCATTCTCTGCCTGGTATTTCACCAGAAGCCTGAGGTGATCAGCTAGCAGCAATAATTTACCACCCTCACTGCCAACTCTTCCTGTCATAGGAAACCTTCATCAGCTCGGCCAATTGCCTCACCGCTCCCTCTGGTATTTATCCAGGAAATATGGCCCATTGATGTTGCTTCAATTGGGCTCAAAACCGACGCTGGTATTTTATGTTAGGAAATTTATGAACCTGACTATAAATAAGGAGATTAAATTATGTAGCTTGAGGCGTAAATTCACTTTCCTTAAAGTGATTATTGCCTCCCACTATAAGTTTGCCACTGGGTTGAAAATGGCAATTTACTTCTAGAATACAACAAAACGACCTGAAATCTGCGGATAGCAACTTCAAAGATTTCCCACAAGAACCTTTAGAAAGGTTTGTAAGGATATATATGAGAAAATTTTATTAGAGAAGGAAAGACTTATTTGGAAATTGTATATATTTTCTGGCACTTTTCTTGAGTTATATTTATATTAATAGAAGACATCTTTTTGAACTATTGTAATAATTCCCAATAGTTATATCAATATAAATATTTCTTGAGAAGACACAACTTTTAATACATGTTTGAAAAATCTCAATTCTTAGAAGAACCCGTAATTAATTTCTTAAAAGAAAATAAAATTATTATCTTACCTGAAATTAATTTTCTGTAAAAGAAAATAATATTTTCTTAAACACACGTGGCACGTGCCAAGCACCAAGTGCCAAGTGAATTTAATTTAAATATATAATAATATACTTTTTGGCTTTCCTCTATATTTTCCCTCCAAGTGTTAATTCGAACTTTTAAGTGTGTTCTTCTTTATAAATTAGAGAACATTTTCTTATTTTTCCAATGTGGGACAAACACTCTTATATTCAAACTCAAATTCTAAGTTACAATGCGCGCGCGCACACACACACACACACACACATTATAACAATCCCAGGTTCATACATTGAATGATTTTTTATATATCATAAACATTGCTTTAAAACACTTCTTGTGCCGCATCTTATTTACCAAAATACTCAACAAATTATTTTTAAAATAAGACGTTATATATATATATATATATATTATGAACTTCCAAAAAATCTTGTAAAATGTATGATTTTATAAAATGTTTGAAAAGCTTAGGCAAATGATTTTTTGGTCGCGACATGCGGTAGATTTTATCCACATCATATGCTTATATGTCATATTTACCCATATAGACTAGCCACATGTACACCAGTTCTCATGTCACCATCCAAGTCAACATCCAAGTGGTATTAAACAGCCACATCAACGAAAATAACCATGGAAAAATGCTTATGAACTTCCAAAAAATCTTGTAAAATGTATGATTTTATAAAATGTTTGAAAAGCTTAGGCAAACACTTTTTTAGTCAAGCTTTAATATAAGTGCTTTTAAAATTTATATTATTACAAAAATTAATAAAAATTAAAGGTGAAAGAGTTTCATGCAAAACAAGAGATAACTTTGAAAATAAAAAATTATCACAATATCTATGTAAGGATTAATTGAAACACATGTGCATCAGAACATTGAAAAGTTTTTGCGCATAAATATTAAATTTCATATATGTGGTTAGAAGTTTGTGTAATATACTTTTGTAAATATATAAATTAATATATGTGTGCGTATGTGTGTGACTTTTATCGATAATTTTAATTTTAAATTAAAATTTAGAAATTTCTTAATTGACATTTCTTTTATATTATTTAATTATTTATCCTTATATGCAAATTACTATTAGATAAATTAAGTGGGCATTTTACTATGCTTATTTGAAACATCTTATAAGCCCATACATCTTACAAGATTTATTTGAAGCTTATAGATGTTAGATCTTATTATAAAATTAAGCTCTTGAATTGTTTTGATAGAATATGATCTTGAAGTTTTTGAAATGTTAATAATAACAATTTTATAATTCACATTGTTGAATTGTAAGAGATTGCTAAATTCTAAAAATCAATTATGAATTTCTTACTTTTTTAGAAGTGTTTATAAGATCTTGACATCTTTTTTTGCGAGCATATAAGTCTTAATTTTCTTTTAACACATTTTATAACATCCTATAAACTCTCAAATATCTAATAAGTCTTAGTTTTCTTTAACACATTTTTTAACATCCTATAAACTCTCAAATATCTAATAAGTTATTTGGAGGAGTTTATATATAAGGTCACCCAAACATCTTCTGAATTCAATTTATTGTTTTTGCAGGTAAATTGCAAAAATAGGACCATAACTATGGCCAATTCACAATGTAGTATCAATATTTGGAGTGGTATTAAAGTAGAACCAAAGTTCACAAAAGATTGAATAAAAAGGACAACAGCCACCGAAAAACCCAGTCAGCACCAGTGATTACTTGCGTGGCACATGCGTGGATTACTTGAGTCGGTGTTCCACTCATGCACCACACAAGTGCCACGCAAGCAATCACTGGCGCTGACTGTGTTTTTTGGTGGTTGTAGTAATTTTTTATATTTTTAATAAATTTTAGTCCTACTTTAATACCATCCCATAGGCCTGTCAATGGGTAGGATATTGCCCTCCCTAAACCCATACCCTAATATACCCAAATGGTTAGACCCTATATTTACCCTACCCTACTCTATCCATAGACCCAATTAGATCCGTACCCTAAAATACCCAAATAATAGACTATAAACTAGACCCTACCCTATCAAACTCAAGACCCATTGAGTCTAGTTTATTAGACCCAATTTTTGGATTGTGTTTTGATTTGACTAATTTTTTCATCTTTTTCGAATTTTCGTAATTTCAATTAAAATGCTAAAATTACCTAATATTTGAATGCTAGAATAATTTATTAATATTGGCTAATTTTTTTGGCATATTTTAAAAAAGTTAACTCAATTTTTTTATATTAAAAAAGAGTATGCATTTAATTTTAGTCGTTTAATTTAATTTAGTTAATTTATAAATTTAATTTTTGGTATGTTAAACAAATAAGAACCACAAGAGTATGTATCACTTTTTTCTCTCTTCCTCATATTATGTTTTTTTCTCTCGATTTTTCATCTAATATATTATTTTTCTTTCTTTAACTTTATTCTTTTCATTTTTTTTTGGAAATATTATTATTTCATGTAATATATTCAATCAAATATATGTAAATAGTAGAAAAGATTTAATTTTATGATACCAAAAATTTGAATATATAGCACCAAAATATAAAATCTTTCTTTCTCCATTGTCCAAAACTACTGAAAGTAAATAAATTCAAAATAAATTTAATTTTTTTATTTTATATATATTAAAAATTTAAATATACACTTCAAGTATGCCATGATTATTATTATAAATTTAATTTTGATATAAGTAATTTGGGTTAACTAGTTAAATTTGAGTATTTGGATAATGAATAATTTTGAGGTAGACCTATCAATGGATTGAATTTTAATTCGAATTCGATCCGAATTTTAGAATTTTTATCCTTTTAAAATATCCAATTAATCAGATCTGATTATAAATATTTATAATCCAAAGTCAATTATTTTTAATATATTTTTGGGTTTAGGTTTGACGAAAGTGGTAACTAAATAAAGTTTTATGAGTAAAAAAGATTAAAGTTGGGAATGAGGGAATTGGAACATGGATATTTGATACTATGTATTTTTTGGATATTGGGTATTATATGGGTATAGAGCCTACCTTTACCCATTCTATTTTTTTTAATGGGTCTGGGTAGGGTCCGGGTCTCATATCTATTTATTGGGTATGTGTATTGGTATTGTACGATTATCATGGGTTTGGGTAAGGTAAAACTCTACCCATTGTCAGGCCTACTAAGGTCGTAGTTCTGCAATTTTCCCTTCTTTTTGCATTTATGCAAGTTCAATACATGCTTTAGTTAAAAAGTGTCGTAATAAAAATTTAGACTTTAAATACAAATATACATCTTTAAAAAAATGTCTCCATAAGATATATTAATAAGACACTTTTGGAAAAGTATCAAAATAGAAAATTGGATAATTAAAATATTAAGACAATTTTATATTAAGTGTCTCAATAAAAAGGTTAATAAGACATGTTATTTGGACATTTTCT
The DNA here is from genome assembly GCA_018894105.1 of Jacaranda mimosifolia. Taxonomy (NCBI): domain Eukaryota; kingdom Viridiplantae; phylum Streptophyta; class Magnoliopsida; order Lamiales; family Bignoniaceae; genus Jacaranda; species Jacaranda mimosifolia. The sequence continues at coordinate 4,124,973 of CM032124.1, read as the reverse complement.
GAAAAGCGTCACTTAAGATGTTTCTCAATAGACCTTTTTTATAGTAGTGAGAGTTTTAAAATACATGTTGCAATTATATTTGGCAATTAAAAATAAATTATTTATACATTACCTCTAAATATTTTACTATACTGGCATTTTTCTATAATTATCATTATATTACTCTTGTTTGTCATTATACTTCGAACGTCACTGTGTTAGGACCACCAAATATATTGCGGTATTTTTCCAAATGACATTACAAATAAATATGAGTGCCAATTCTTAAAAGAATTTAATGGCACTAGTTGAATGCCTTCAAAATACATTTTTGTTGGTATTTGATTACTATTTTATATGTTATTTTATAATCAAATGAATATGTTATATAAGTCATTTGGTATTTTATATGTTATTTTATTTCATCGTGTACACGTTGCTCTACTTATCCTAAAAATTTAAATAAATATTGATCATTTCATTCTTTTATACTATAAACATTTTAGCACACTTAATAAATGTGCTAAAATTGTCAATTTTTATAACGTACAAGAACATTGGATTCATTATTTATTTATTTTTAGAATTTTCATTAAGCACTATGAACCCTTTGAATAATTTAAAGAAAGAGTTATAAGACTATCTGCAAAATAAGTAACCATCAATAATTTTGGTCCCTCAGAGAAGGAGATATTTAACCCATGAGAATTGCATCACTTTTTCATAATTATTTACTTATTATAGCAAGAAGATCTCAAATTTCAAATATTAATGGCCCAATTGATGGGTAATAAAAATTTCCTATTGATTTAGAGTGGAAAGCAATTCAGCAAACTCACATGCATACAGCATACTGAAGTGCTTCATATTTTAATGCTATTTTTAAGATCACATTAGCTGTGTAAATTAATGAGATGAGACGATTCACAAACGATTCGAACTTAGCTCGATGAAAGCTGGAACTCAACTAGATTGTTTCGAGTCTAAGCCGAGCCCGAGTTCATCATTCAAGGGAGTTTAGCCGAGCTCGAGCTCATCATTCAAGGGGTGTTTGACTCGAAAAGCTCGCAAGCTTAAATGAGTTTCTTTATATATATATATATATAGTTACAATCTAAGCCCACATAATAAGACCCATAAAAATAATAATGATGATATTTTGTTTTTTGTCTTTTAGGAAAATAAAAAACATATTTGAAAATTTTATAATTATAAATTTTGTTTCGATTCTATATAAATTCAAGTTAATCCAAATTTATATGAGCTTGAGCTCATTCAAGCCTATATAAATTGAACTTTTTTGGTTTCCTCTCATGCCTTCATCTATTCTAATGAACTTAGCTCAAGCTCAACTGTTTGGACGAGTTTAAATCGAGCTCATGAGTTAATAAACAAGTTAAATTTAAATTTGTTAAATTCAATTTCGACTTAACTCATTTACACCCATAGATCACATTCTTCAATCTAGCTCACTTAATGAAAAAAAGCTAATTCATCCACGTTATTCCTAGCCAATCGCAAGAACTTAATTTTATTTATGACAGCGTGCGAAGAAGTACCAAGTTCCTTTTAAGGGTTTGGATTGAAGCTGGAGACGTAGGATTGACATATAACTATATATAGTCTGTGAACTTGCAGCCTAGGGCCGACCTAGCAATGCAACAGGGACACCTATATATATATATATATATATATTTAAGATAGCAATATCAACGAAATTTGACTTTCTTTGTATATATAGTCGGTAAACAACAGATAATTTCCTTCGCCAATGTACCGAAATAATTATTGTCTCCTGTCCTTTAATTTACAGATCACATATTTTGACGTGCAATGTATCTGAATTTCTCTGGGAGAGTCAAAAGAGCAATGAAAGAAAATGCCATTAGACTTTAGATTTCAATGCATGATCATTAATTTGGAAGAGTGTATGAGAATGCATTGTTAGTAGTATTCAAAAAATCGAACCGTTTATTGAATTGAAAAATTTATTGGTTCATAATTCATTGATTTAATTATTGATCAGACCGTAATTGAATTGTAATTGAACTGTAAAGTCATAAATATGTAATATATATTGTACATTTTATGTATTACTTAAAAGTTAATAAAATACCAAATATAAAATGTAAAGAGTCTAAATTATATTTAGAGATGGCAAAATTACCCGTCCCCACGGGTACCCGTGGAGAATTCCCCACGGCGGGGCGGATTCGAGGAGAATTTTCTCCCCACAGGGACGGGGATGGTGATGGGGATAATTTATCCCCCGAAATGCTAAACAGGGCGGGGGTAGGGATCACACTCCCCATCCCCGTGAGTACCCATTACCCTTTTAAATAATTAAATTATTATTTTCTTATATATATATATATGTCAAATCCTATTTTTATTTATTTCATTTCATTCTTTGCATTCCGGAAAAATTGTTATGCTTTTTTCGAAATTTATGTTTATGTATTATTTATCTTTTAATATTTAATTATAAAATATAATTAAATATCGTGTGTCATGTACTTATGTTTAATAATCTTTTAACTTTGAAAGTAATTTATATTATGGAAAAATTTAATACTTTTTTTTATTTCTTAAGTTTTTTTATGAATTTGATAAATTTTTAAATCAAATCCGTGGGTACTCGTCTCCCCTCGGGGAAGCAAGGACGGGTACTTGCCTCGTTGACACTCCTAATTATATTGTTCAACTTCATAAATTAGAATTTCTTGAAAGAGCAGATAGGTTGGGTAAGAAACTAAATGTTTTTATCTTCTAGCCGGATTTAAAAATTAGAATATTAGATCTGATTTAGGTTTTATTTTGTAGATCTGTTTAAATGTTTTAGGTTTTTTTTTTTTAATCTTTATAAGATGAATCTTAGCTTTGGAGGTTCACATTAGGCCAAAAAAATAAAAAAAGAAGAGTTAATTATGCCAAAAATTAAAGGAAAGGAAAGAAAAAAAAAAACCAATCTAATTTTATTAAATCGTGAACTGTTCAACGGTTCAAACAGTCTGACCGTTGATTTAGAAGGTTTTCCCAAAATAGGACGATTTTCTTTATTTTTCAATTTTTACTCAAAACCGAACCGGTTCATAGGGCGGTTGATGGTTCAACCGGACTGAACGCCCGGTCCGGTCCAATTTTTTAAATAGTGATTGTTAGGACCAAGCGCTTGTCAAGCTATAGCTTTTAGCAAAGATGCAACTTTATTTTCTTAAATATTTGGCAGCGCAAAGCACATTATAAGACTACGGTTGGCTTGAGATGGTTGCGCCTATAAGTACCATGAGTTGTGTAGTTAATCCCCAGGTCAAAGGAAGCTGCAAATGCTAAATCCAAGAATCACCCTCACCCCCCAGCATCAGCCTAGGAACTCGAACTCTTATCCTCACTCTGATACAGATTGTTAGGATCAAGCGCTTATTACTAGGGTAAAATTAAGCTATGACTGTTAGCAAATGCGCAACTTTATTTCCTTAAACATTTGGCAACGCAAAGCACCATATAAAGCTACGGTCTAGTTGAGGTGGTTGCACCTGTAAGTGTCATGAGTTGGGTGATTAGTCTCCAAGTTAATGGATGATGCAGACACTAAATCCAACATGTATGAATCTTAGGTCAGGGTTAGATACATGAGGTTGATGTAACTTATATGTATCATATAAAATAGAAATGTTCTTACACAATCAAAGCAATGGTTACGCCATATTACACCAAAATTTGCATTACAAATTATACCCTTACTTTTCAATTTAATTTTAAAAGAGCATTTATCATTTGATATAAAATAAAAAAAAACACAAGGAATTTGGTGAAAACACAATGAAATTTTTTTAGAATGGAATAGAAGTTATTGGCTATATGTTAGTTTATATTAATGAATAATTAATATTGTATGCAATTCAATGTAATGTGACTATTGTTAAAAATTATACTATCATTTATCTATACAATAAAAAATTAAGTGCTTTATTATTTATTGATATAATTAGCATCAATAATACAGTAAATTTCTAACAAGCATGACCCGACAACGTCCCAAGAGGACTAGTACATATATGAATTTGCAGCCAAAGGACGACCTAGCTAGTAATGCAATAGATCCTCTAAGAAGCAATAGGAGTGCCAAATATTCACATTTAGGAAGGGAATTTCATACAGTGAAGTTAAAGAAAATGAACTGACATACCATGCATCAATATTCACCAATTTTCAAGAGATTAGAACACGACACCTGGATCTAAGTCACAATTAGGCAAAACCTCATCTCCAAGCAGTCAGGCTGCAACAATTTGACCATTTTGCCAAATCATGTACAAACATTAGGCATATATAAACTAAGCTGAAATGCAAAAGTCTATTTTTAGGCCCTACCACATCTAATCTAGCACCTACCAAGATGAATTAATGAAGTAGTCACACTACTAGCTCTCTGCAAGTTTACTTTTATCATTAATTAATTTTAAGCCCTCATCCAAAAGTCCAGGCAAAATTGATCTAACAAGGACATTCGCTATTGTACGAAGAATAATATATTACGACAGCCAATTTTATGATTTGTAACCGTATATAAGATGTCCCATTATAACAAGGAGCTCATCATGTATACAAATTAAACATTTTAATTAAAAGATACAACAAAGCCAAACTTGTCATATTAATTTTCAACAAAAGATGGATGGATTTACGTTGTATGCACTTTTTTCAAGTACTCTTATAGTTTTATTCTCTGCATGGTATTTTACCAGAAGGCTGAACTCAGCTGGCTACAAGAACTTGCCACCCTCACCGCGAAGGCTTCCTGGCATAGGAAACCTTCATCAGCTCGGCCAATTGCCTCACCGCTCACTCTGGCAACTATCCAGGAAACACGGCCCGCTCATGCTTCTTCAATTCGGCTCAAAACAGACGCTGGTAGTTTCGTCTGCAGAGGCAGCCAAGGAGATTATGAAAACTCATGACCTGGCCTTTTCAGGTAAGCCTATACTAAGTGCTCCCAAGAAACTTTTCTACGACTTGACGGACTTGATTAATTTGCCGTATGGCGACCAATGGCGGAAGTTAAGAAGTATCTTCATCCACGATCTACTAAGTAACACAAGGGTCAAATCATATAATTCCATCAGGGAAGAAGAAACAGCTCTGCTGATGGAAAAGATTAGACACTGTTGCTTGTCCTCCTCGCCGGTGAACTTGACAAAGATGTTCTTGTCGCTTACAAATGATTTCATTTCTCGTGCAACTTTTGGGAAAAAGCAAAGTGAAACAAGGCATGGGAAAAAAGTTCTGGATACATTGGATGATTTTGTGGGATTGGTGTTCAAATTCACGCTGGGGGAATTTATTCCATGGCTTGGTTGGATTAATCGGTTGAATGGTTTCGATGCAGCACTGGACAGGTGCAGTAAAAAGGTGGATGAAATCCTGGATGCAGTTATTGAAGATCACATGAGCTGGGGTTCCAAGACTTCAAGTGGAGATGGGGCAAATGATAAAAGTAAAGAAAGCTTTGTAGATGTATTGCTGGATATACACATGGGTAATACTCCTGGTGTCTCCCTTGACCTGATATCTGTCAAAGGTGCAATTTTGGTAAGGCATATCTCCCTTCTTCTTTCAACATATGTTTTTTGAACTTAATTATAAGATATTGGATTTTATTCTGTAAACAAGCTTTTGAAGTGTTTGGATAAAATTATAATTTGGTGCTTATGGGAAGTTAGTGATTGTAATTTTTGTTAATTAATATTGTCAAATTTAAAAATATCTTTAAAAATCTTAAGACTATGTACTTGAGCACTCCTTAATTTCTTAAAAAGAATTGATGAGATCCTAACATCTTATTTTGACAGTTTACAAACACATTTTTTAAAGAATTTACAAAGTACTTAATAAAATTTTATAAATCCTCAAATATCTTACAATATATTTTGAGATAGTTCAATTAGATCCTCTACCACAAATTAGTATTTCATCTCTTATTTCGTATTATAAATAAATGTCAAAGTTATCAGATAATTTCTTATAAATATTTATGAAGTGGAATAAAAGGTAAATATACAATGGAATAGATGATCTAATGAGGTTCTTAAGAGCTTATAAACTTATCTAAATATCCTCTAATTTTGGTGGCCATGGGATGCATGTTTTCTCATCTGATCAAGTAAAATGAAAATAGTGGATTTTCCTAGAAGTGACAACTTATGTATACTATTATAAAAAGAAAGCCTCTTTCATCCCTAAAATGGAAGTGACACCAAATTTCATATATACCAAATTTGCCCTTTATTCTATATATTCCACAAAATTAACATATCCAAATAACCTCTATTTATTCAAAAATTTCTTTTATCACAAGGTAGTCTCAATATTTTAGGCTCTGTTCTCCTTTATTTTTCAGAAATATTTTTTAATCCCTAGAAAAATTTCAGAATAAAGGCACATTCCCCAAATTTGTTTCCAAAACAGTCAAATTTTATCCCCAAAAAACCCCTCACAATTCACCCAAAAAATCCTACACCCTAAAAACCACACATTTCCCCTCATTTTCTCACTCTACCTATCACATCACTCAATCATTTGCTACTCTCTCACTTCACTCATCCATATATATATACACACACACGCACATATGAAAATATTAAAATTTTACTAGTTAAAAAAATTATAAAACTTATGTTTACAAATTTAATTGAACTAATTATAAAAAAAATGAACTAAATTTAATTAAATATTATTTATGTTATTACTAAATAATTCATTTATTGAATAACATATTAAATTAATTAAATTTACTTACTAATTAAATAATGTATTAGTTATATTTAATATTTAATGTATTAATGAAATATTACATTTATTCATTTAATAAATAACTTAAGATGTTTTAATTTGATATAATAAATAAATTAATCTTCTTCAAAAAATATTCTTCATTAAATATTAATCTTCACATTTATTTAAAATTATAATAAAAAATTTGATTATAGGTTGATATTTATTTAATAATCTATTAAGTTTAATAAATTAATATGGATATGCTTAAAGTAATTGTTGAGAGAATTAATTAAGTTTAAGTAAAATTATTTGATTATTACTAAGTAATTTATTTACTCAATAATGTATTAATTAAATAATGATTTAAAGTAATTAAATAACTTATTAAATTAATTTATTTAAATAACTTGTTGTTTATATATTAATTATGTTTCATATTTTATGTATAATTAAATATTACATTTATTTATTTAATAAATAATTTAAGATGATGTAATTTCATATAATATAATATTATTTATTTTTAATTTGATGAATCGTTATTAACTCTTATATATATATAAACTATTAAGAAGTTATTTTATTTAAATAAATAACTAAGTTTTATTTATACATAAATCATAAGTAATAAATAGTTAAATAATTATATTGGAATTAATAAACAGTAATTAGTTTATAATTAATGTATAGTAATTAATTTTTTTTATAAATCGATATTAACAATTATGATATAATTATGATATAAGCTTATTTTTTATAATTAAGATATAATTCTGATTTCATGAATAATTAATATTTATTAATATATATATATTATACCAAATAATACATCATTTACTAATGTTAAATTTATAAAAATATAAATTTCAAAATAAATAACCAATTAAATTAATTACACTCATATTTCAATCATTACAAATATATATATATATATATACACACACACACACACAACAACATCATCCAATTATAAATATACATACATATAATATATAAAAAAATTACTTTCGCTCTACAAACCCAACAAAAAACAACTGATTTGACATCTACAGTAAAGTTTGTCTCTCCCCAAAATATAGAGAAACAAACAACTCATTCTCAAATTATTTTCTATATTTTTCCAAAACCAAAAGAAACACATGGCACATTTTCCAAATTTTCTCCTAAAAACCCATTCTCCCAAAAAAATTTCTAGAAAATGGCCAAAACATAGAAAAACAATCCCACAGCAATCAACTAAGCTGGAATATAATATCAAATATTTACAAAGTGAAGATTTCTTTTCTTAAATATAAAAGTATTTTGTTAAATTTTGGAGTGCAATCTTGTTAAATATATATATATATATAGGTTCATTCCCGATGGATTGGGAATGGTTAAACCCATGGGAAAGGGAGGGAATGACTAAACCCATCCTTTTAAGAATAAGGATTCCGACGAGAATAGGCATCCTCATCTCTAATTTATATCAATCATGGGTTTAAGAATTAACTTGAGAATGTCCATTTCATTCCCACCTCATTCCTGCGTACCAATCATACCATAATATTTTATTGCTTAAAAGTAATATTTGTATCTCCTATTTCAATTCTGCATGTATTCATGAAGTGAAATAAAATATAAAACATAAATTGAAATCTAATCAACTTATCATTATATTTATAAATAACAACTTGTTCATACTGTAATATCACATGGCATGATTACTGCGCAGTTTAGGTCCTTTATTTTATTTTCTATTTCATCTTCTTAAGTCGTATAATTTTTGCAGACAGCCTCTATCGCACTGTTAAGGAAAATGATTTTCACAGACAGCCCAATTAACAGCATGACACCCAATTTAACATATGATTTTCAAAGACTTTTGAATTTTTTTTATCTATGTGGTAATATTGGATTATGAACTTTTTACTTTATATGACTACTATTTACATAATTATACAAATTATAGATATATATTTTAGATACATTATTTAGTATAATTAATGTGGGAATATATATACAAATAATATGATTACTCAAAAATATTTTACGCACACAGAAATTGGGTGCAGATGACTGCTACTTTTCCATAAAACAATTCATTGGATATTTTTTCCTGATTGAAACAGGATGTTATCGGAGCTGGAACTGAGAGTTCAGCGACGAGTTTAGGATGGGTAATGACAGAGATCATAAGGCACCCTGCAGTCATGAAGAAGCTGCAGGATGAAATAAGAGAGATTATGAAAGGAAAACAGCACATAACTGATGATGACTTGCAGAAAATGCACTATCTGAAAGCTGTGATGAAGGAAACATTTCGTTGCCACCCTCCACTTCCAATATATTTCCGCTCGGCCAGAGAATATGTAAATTTAATGGGATATGACATTCCGCCCGAAACAATGGTCCTGATTAATGCATGGGCTATTGGTCGGGACCCTGCTTGTTGGCCTGAGCCCGAAAAGTTTATTCCAGAGAGATTCCTTAATTCTCCCGTGGATTTTAAGGGATTTCATTTCCAGTTGATCCCGTTTGGGGCTGGACGGAGACTCTGTCCAGGGCTTGGATTTGCAGCCGCAGCCATCGAGCATACGGTCGCAAATCTCATGCACAAGTTTGATTGGGCAGTGCCGGATAGCGAGAAAGGAGAAGATTTGGATGTGATGGAAAGACCCGGAATTACAATTGGAAGGAAAAATCCTCTTATAGTCATTGCAACAAAGAGTTATTTTTAGTGCATAACTAATCTAAGACGACATATCTCTACATGTAAGTTTATTGAACACATATTTGAAATAAAGTACAGAGAGTCTTCAATTTGCAGAAATTGATACTACAACCCGCGATGTTAGCAGTAATATAATATAATAATAATGTTCAATCGAGAAATGTTTGAAGTGCCCATGGTATATATTCAACAGAAGACTAGATGCTGATAGCGGATTTTTGGTTATTATTTGATGATTAAACAGTTTCACCCTTATAGAGTTTCAGATGTTGAGTCATCTGTAAGAAAATAATGTAGCAGAAAAGATTCCGTGGACCAATACCACTACCACTTGTGGAGGATTTCAACCAAAAAGAGAAGAATTGGCGTCAAAATGTACAAAATGTAAAAGAGAAATTCTATTACGAGAAGAAAATTATTTAAGTGATCTTATTTAGAGTTTCCATGAAAGACAAAAATAAAATTGCAAAATTGATCCCGTGCCAATAGCTTTATGGTAATTTTGGACTTTATTTTTTTGGGGCATAAGATTGGTATAACAACTAGCTCTTGAAATTTAAAAATTTGAGAACAAATTGGGTTAGAGTAGGCCTGTAAATGGGTAGGGTATTACCCTACTCAGACCCAAAATGTCATACCCATACCCATACCCGTACCCATACTTATTAAATATAATGTAATGGGTATGGGTAGGGTTTATACCCATAAATTACCCATGTACCCATACCCATACATTACCCATTACTTTATATTTAAATTTAATTTATGAACCTAAAAATTGTTTATACCGAAATCAAATTTATATTAATGATAAACTTTTTATGTATAAAAATTATAAATATGTGAATGAGCTAAATAAATTTTTTTATTAAAAATTAAACTAAATTAATAAAATTAATAAATTGAGATTGCAATTTTTTTTTTAAAAAAATGAAATAGCATAGCAACAGTTGAACACTTTTTATTAATAAAATTAATAATGGAATAAATATTTTTATAAAAACAGTTAATAAAATTAATTTTGCTAATGAATAAAGTTTATTAATATAGAAATTAACTGTTTTTATAAAATTAAATATAGAAAAAGTTTTTGCTCTTAAACTGTTTTTATTAACTATTTTTTTAATAAACTGTATATAAACCGTATTTTTTTAATAAACTGTTTTTATTCACTATTTTTTTAATAAACTGTATGTTTTTTTAATAAACTATTTTTATTAACTGTTTTTTTTAATAAACTGTTTTTATTAACTTTTTTTTAATAAACTGTTTTTTTAATAAACTGTTTTTATGAACTGTTTTAATTAACTACTTTTAAACTGTATTTTTTTTAATTAGCAAAAAGTTTAACTGCTAATAATATTAATAAAGTTTAACTATTATATTAATAAAATAGTTAATTTAATTAGCAAAAAGTTTAAAATTAATTAATTTAAATTTAATGATTAAATTAAATATAGAAAAAAAAATTATTTTTTGTTATCATATGCAAAATAATATTTTTAGTATATATTAAGAAAATTAGTGTATACATTAAAAACATAAGTATAATAAACTAGACCCAATGGGTCTTGGGTTAGTTAGGGTAGGGTAGGATTAGGGTCTCATTCTTTTGGGTATTTTAGGGTAGGGTAAAAATTGAGTATTTTTGTTTGGGTATTTTAGGGTATGGGTATGGGTAGGGTGATACCCTACCCATTTACAGGCCTAGGTTAGAGTTACAATTGCAATTGGTATGTATCTGCATGGCAGCTGACATGGCGCCTTGTTATCAAAACGTACACTCTCTTTCCTGTATGGTGTTTGAGTTGGCAACATGATTTGCCACTTCAACAAAAAAAAAGTCAAAAATAAATTATATATAAAAATAAAAAAACTAATATAAATATAAATAAAAATAAAAAAAACCATAAATTTACATAGAAAAAAACATAGTTACATCCACCAACTTATATTTTAAATACATAATATATATATATACACCCCCACCCGCAACCAAATCCCCCTCCCCCCCCCCCCCCCCCCCCACCCCGGGGTGCCATGGCCAGCTCACGGACGCCAGGCCTAGGTGCCGCGACCAGCAGATCTGGCAGCGGCCCCTTGGCTTAGGTGGCCGCTAACCCATGCTACCGCTTGAGGACAGTGGCCAATTTGGGAAGGGGCCACCACTGGCCATGCGGCCGCCTGAGCATGGCGGGCGATGGCCAATGGCCATTTCGGGGTGGGGGTGGGGTTTAAACATTAAAAATATATATTTTTAAACAATTATTATCTAAATTAATAAATAAATTTTATTTATATTTATATTATAATTTAGTAATATTAAGCATATTCAAATTATATAGTCAAGAGCATAAGTTTTTAAATTTATTTATTTATTTATTTTTTGATTAATTGATAAATATTTCAACTATTTTTAATGAAATTCTTTAGATATGTTTATTATTTTAAATTTATTAAATATTGAATCCAAAATTGTTAAGATTATATAGTTTAAAGTGATAATTAAATTTTTAGAAAAAATTAAGGTAATGCATTTGTATCAAATAATTTTTTTAAAATTTAAACTAATAAGTTATATTATTAATTTTTCATATTTTTTTTGTTGTTGAGGAGGGGGGTGGGGGTGGAGAGGTTGGGGTGCGGTGGGGTGGGTGGAATATTAAACATGTTTATGTTTTTTTAAATAAAATTATTAAATTATAAATAAATTTATTTAATTTATATTATAATTTTAGTATTACTAACTAATTTAAATTATTTAGTTAAGAACATAGATTTTTAAATTTTTATTTTTATTTTTAATTAATAAATAAATTTAACTAAATTAATTTTATTTTTAATTTATTAATAAATAATAGATTTATTGTGTGTATATATATAAGTATATAGATATTTTTCAAGATTTATCCTTTTTTTTACTTTTTTTTTTTATGTTTATTTAGTTTCTTTTTGTTGTTTTATATATAAATTTCTTTTTCTTTTTTTTTTAATGTTCATTTTTATTTTTTTTGGAAGTGGAGGTATAATAATTAATTATGCTGACGAAGCAGGAGGAATTGCCACACCATATGCCATGCAGGAGAGAGAAAGATGTTCTGGCTGATAGGGCGACACGTGCGCCAAATCACGTAGGCTCAGGCTGCTGACGGATGGCTTTTGGGCCCAATTTGTCTTCATATTACCGAATTTCAAGAGCTATTGTACCAGTCTTGTGGCAAAAAAAGATAAAGTCTAAAATTACTAGAAGGTTATAAGTACAGGACCGGTTTTACAATTTTGTCTCCATGAAACAACTATAGAGTATGCATTTCTATTAAACACGTATTATACCACTTGTACTCTACTAGTACATTGAATGAATTTTATATATCACAAACCTAGTTTTAAAACACTTCTGAATTGTGCCATCAGATTTTATTTACCAAAATACTCAACAAATTATTTTTAAAGTAAGACGTTGTATATATCTTGTGAACTTTTAATAAATATTTTAAAAATATATGAATTTATACAATGTTTTTTAAAATATTTGGAAAGCTTAGGCAAACACTTTTTAGTAAAGTTTTAATGTAAGTATTTTTAATATTTATATTATTACAAAATTAAAACAACAGATTTGCTAAAGGTGAAAGAGTTTCACGCGAAACAAAAGATAACTTTGAAAATAAAAAATCATCACAGTATCTGTGTTGGGATTAATTGAAACATATGTGCATTAGAACATTGAAAAGTTTTTGTGCATAAATATTAAATTTCATACATATGTAGTTAGAAATTTGTGTTAATATACTTTTGTAAATATATAAATATGTGCGTCCGTATATATGTGTGTGAATTTTACCATAATTTCTTTTTAAATTTAAATTTAAGAATTATTTAATTGATATTTTTTTTATATTATTTAATCATTTACGTTTACACTACAAAAAGTTTCATTTTTCCAACGGAATATTTCTGTTAGAAACTTCCAATGGACTGACGTTGGAAATCCACATTAAATGTGATGGAAAAAGTAGAGAAATTTGGTGCCTTTTTGGCGCCAAAGTTTCCAACATATTAGCCACCGAAAATCTTTTCTGACAGACTTTTTGACAAAATTTCCGTCGAAATATCTTAAAAACAAATTATTTACCTACTAATGCAATTTTGTCAAAAGTCCATTGAAAAATTAAAAATTTTACCTTGTCAGGCCTTCTTTTCTTCCCTCTTTCCTTCCCTTCCAATTTTCTCTCCTCCTCTCTCTACTATCATCTCCCACTGTTGCTGCTGCCAGCCAGCACCTGCAACCCTGCCATGTCCACCAAGTGGTTTCTTTGGTTTAATTATGACTTATTATTTATATATATATATACTCATATATATGAGTAAGTATTTATATATATGTATGTAAATGTATGTATGTATTTATACATGTGTATGTATACATATTATGGGTATCAATTTGGGTTAGAACTCATGGACTCAACAAAACCCACAGAGTTTTGGGTTGATAGGGCTCAACATTTCAGAAATGAGTTTGAATGGGTTGGGCTTTAGATGGATTGTATCAAATTTCGGTTCAAAATAGATTTTAAGTGGATTTAAAATTGGTTCATTCAAAAAATTTAAGTAAAATTTAATAAATTCAATAAAATTAATTTTGAATTAATAATAAAAAATCTAACTATTTTTAATTTTTTTTGTTTTTATGAAACTCTTGTATTTTTTTATTATTAGTAATTTTAAAATAAAAAATATACATCTTGGGCATTGTACAATATTAACAAATTAATTATCTAAAATTTGGTGCATATAATTTGAAGTCTTGATTCAATTGAATATCTTGGGGAGTTTATATATAAGAACACCCAAACATCTTTAGAATTCAATATATTGTTTTTGCAGGTAAATTGCAAAAATAGAACCATAAATATGGCCAATTCACAATGTAGTATCAATATTTGGAGTGGTATTATAGTAGGACCAAAGTTCAAAAAAATTGAATAAAAATGACAACAACCACCAGAAAACCCAGTCAGCACCGGTGATTACTTGCATGGCACATGCATGGTGCCTGCACCGGTGTTCCACGCATGTGCCATGCAAGCAATCACTAGCATTGACTGTGTTTTCTAGTGGTTGTGGTCATTTTTTTTTTAAATGAATTTTAGTCATACTTTAATATCATCCCAAATTTTTGTCTTAAAATGCAAAATGGTCATAGATACAGTCCTAGTTTTGCAATTTCCCCTTGTTTTTGCATTTTTGCAAGTTCAATAGATCTCTAATTAAAAAATGTCGTAATAGAAATTTAGACTTTAAATACAAATATACATCTTTAAAAAAATGTCTCCATAAGATATATTAATAAGACACTTTTGGAAAAGGATCATAATAGAAAATTGGATAATTAAAATATTAAGACAACTTTATATTAAGTGTCTCAATAAAAAGGTTAATAAGACTCGTTATTTGGACATTTTCTGAAAAGTGTCACTTAAGATGTCTCAATAGACCTTTTTTATAGTAGTGAGAGTTTTAAAATACATGTTGTAATTATATTTGGCAATTAAAAATAAATTATCTATACATTACCTCTAAATATTTTACTATACTAGCATTTTTCTATAATTATTATTATATTACTCTTGTTTGTCATTATACTATAGACGTCACTATGTTAGGACCACCAAATATATTGTGGTATTTTTCTAAATGACATCACAAATAAATACGAGAGCCAGTTCTTAAAAGAATTTTATGGCACTAGTTGAATGCTTTCAAAATACTTTTTTGTTGGTATTTGATTACTATTTTATATGTCATTTTATAATCAAATGAATATGTCATTTGGTACAAGTCATTTGGTATTTTATATGTTATTTTATTTTATCGTGTACACTTTGTTCTACTTATCCTAAAAATTTAAATAAATACATTGATTTATTGTAACACTGAAAATGTAAATGAATATTTCATTCTTTTATACTATAAATATTTTAGCACATATAATAAATGTGCTAAAATTGTCAATTTTTATAACGTACCATAACACTGTATTCATTATTTATTTATTTATTTTAGAATTTTCATTAAGCACTATAAACCCTTTGAATACTTTTAAAGAAAGAGTATAAATATAAGACTATATGCAAAATAAGTAACCATCAATAATTTTGGTCCCCCAGAGAAGGAAATATTTAACCCTTGAGAATTGCATCACTTTTTCATAATTATTTACTTATTATAGCAGGAAGATCTCAAATTTCAAATATTAATGGCCCAATTGATGAGTAATAAAATTTTCCTATTGATTTAGAGTGTAAAGTAATTCAGCAAGCTCACAGGCATACAGCATACTTAAGAACTTCATATTTTAATGCTATTTTTAAGATCACATTAGCGGTGTAAATGAGATAAGACAATTTGCAAAAATTTCGAACTCAACTCGATGAAAGCTTGAACTCAACTAGATTGTTTTGAGCCTAATCCGAGTCCAAGCTCATCATTCAAGCGAATTTAGCCAAGCTCATGATTTAAGCAAGTTGAGCCGAGCTCAACAGTATTCAACTCGAAAAGCCCGCAAGCTTGAATAAGCTTCTTTATATATATATATATATAGTTACAACCTAGGCCCACATAATAATAAGACTCATAAAAATAATAATGATGATGATTATGATGATATTTTGTTTTTTATTTTTAGGAAAATAAAAAAAAAATTTAAAAAGTTTATAATTATATATTTCGTTTCGAGCCTAATAAGTTCAAGTTAATCCAAATTTATATGAGCTTGAGCTCATTCGAGCCTATATAAATTGAGCTTTTTTGGTTTCCTCTCATGCCTTCATCTATTCTAACGAGCTTAGCTCAAGCTCAACTATTTAAATGAGCCTAAGCCGAACTCATGAATTAATAGACAAGATGAATTTGAGCTCGTTAAATGCAGTTCCGTCATGACTCATTTGCACCCTAGATCACATTCCAGCTCACTTAATGAAAAAATGCTAATTCATCCACGTTATTCCTAGCCACTCGCAAGAACTTAATTTTATTTATGACAGGGTAAGAAGTACCAAGTTCTCTTTGAGGGTTTGGATTGAAGCTAGAAACGTAAGATTGACATAACTATATATAGTCTTTGAACTTGCAGCCTAAGGCCGACCTGGCAATGCAATAGGGGCACCTATATATATATATATATATAAGATAGCAATACCAACGAAATTTGACTTTCTTTGTATATATAGTCGGTAAACAATAGATAATTTCCTTAGCTAATGTACTGAAACAATTATTGTCTCCAGTCCTTTTACAGATCACATATTTAGACGTGCACTGTATCTGAGGACATGTTTGTTTACAAATCACTAATACATTTTTTAATTCCTAAAATTTAAATAAATAAACAATACATATTTTTTAATCTCACTCCCAAAATACAAAATTCATTTCCCAAAATTCCCTTACTATTCACACTCTAATACATTCTCCAATACTAACAACTTGTCATAAATTGTCCCCTTCACGTTACATATATATACACATACTACCATTCATTCAATCTATATATACATATATATAACTACTTTTAAAATATTCATTTCACCCCAACAACCCAACTAAAAAGTTATTGATGTGATATCTTGTTCTCCCAAAACAAAAACAAACAAACAATTTTCTCTCAATTCATTATCTACCTACCACCTAAAACACAAGCAAACAACTATCGTATTTCCCAACCCCACTTTCCAAAAACCATTTTGGCAAAATGCCCCAATTCACAAACAAACAAAGCTTGAATTTCTCTGGTGAAGTCAAAAGAGCAATGAAAGAAAATGCCATTAGATTTTAGATTTCAATGCCTGATCATTAATTTGGGCTAGTGTATGAGAATGTATTGTTAGCAGTGTTTGAAAAATCGGACCGTTCATTGAGCCGAAAAATTTATCGGTTCATTGGTTCAATCGTTGGTCAGACCGCAATTAAATCATGATGTCATAAATATGTAATATATATTGTATATTTTATATATTACTTAAAAGTTAATAAAATACCAAACATAAAACATAAAGAACCTAAATTATATTGTTTAACTTCATAAATTAGAATTTCTTGAAAGAGCACATAGCTTGGGTAAGAGACTAAATGTTTCTATCATTTAGCCGGATTTAAAAATTAGAATATTGGATCTGATTTAGGGCTTTATTTCATAGATCTGTTTGAATATTTTAGGTTTTTTTTACCTTTTAAAGATGTATATTAGTTTTGGAGGTTCACATTAGGCCAAAAAAATAAAAAAAGTGTTAATTATGCCAAAAATTAAAGGAAAGAAAAAAAATTAAAATAAATCGGTCCGGTTTTATTAAACCATGAATGGTTCAACGGTTCAAATGGTCCCACCGTCTGTTCAGATGGTTTTCACAAAATAGGAAGGTTTTCTTTTTCTTTTGGTTTTTACTCAAAATCGAACTGGTTCATAGGGCGATTGACGGTTCAATCAGTCAGACCGCCCGATCATGTCCGGTTCGATTTTTTAAACAGTGATTGTGAGGACCAAGAGCTTGTCAAGCTATAGCTTTTAGCAAAGATGCAACTTTATTTTCTTAATTATTTGGTAGTGCAAAGCACCTTATAAGGCTTAGGTTTGCTTAAGATGATTGCTACTATAAGCACAATGAGTTGAGCGATTAATTCCCGAGTCAATGGATGATGCGGGCGCTAAATCCAAGAATCACCCCCATCCCCCAACATCAACTTGGGGACTCGAACCCATAACCTCACTCTGATACAAATTGTTAGGATCAAGCGTTTACTACAAGGGTAAAAGTTATAGTTGTTAGCAAATACACAACTTTATTTCCTTAAATATTTGGCAGCATAAAGAACAATATAAAGCTACGGTCTAGTTGAGGTGGCTGCACCGATAAGTGTCATGAGTTGGGTGGTTAGTCCCCAAGTTAATGGATGATGCAGACACTAAATCCAACATGCATATGAATCTTAGGTTAGGGTTAGATATTTTATGTTGATATAACTTATTTGTATCATATAAAATAGAAATATTCTTACACAGTCAAAGCGATGGTTACGCCATGTTACACCAAATTTTACATTACAAATTATACCCTTAATTTTCAATTTAATTTTGAAAGAGCATTTATCATTTGATATATATAAAAACACACACACACACACACACATAAGGAATTTGGTGAATACACAATGAAAAAATTTTAGAATGTCATAGAAGTTATTTGCTATATATCAATTTATATTAATGGATAATTAATATTGTATGCAATTCAATATAATGTGATTGTTGTTAAAAAATATGGTGAATTACGGCTACCTCCCTTGAGGTTTGGTGTAATTACAAAAAAAATCCTCATTGTTTTGAAAATTACAAATACCCCCCCCCCCCCGAACTTTGGGACCTAAATGTAATGCTGATGGAAAGTGTAAAATGACCAAAATGCCCTTCCGTTAAAAATTTAAAAAAAAAAAGAAAATTGATTAGAAATATCAAAAGACAAAAATACGCTTGGACCTATTTGTAATGTTTTTGAATTTACGAGGGTTTGTTTGATATATTTTTATCACATTCAATTTTCGCCGGACCACCGCCGTTGCCTGCCGAATAGCCGTTGTGTGCCTCCACCGGAACTGGGTTTTGCTGCTGCCAGAAAGTGCGCCTTGTTGCACTCTATCAAACTCCCAAATCAATTTCAACTTTCCCCTTCACTTCGTTGACCAATTTCAAGCAAAACCGCTCAACTGTACCGCGCGCCTCCACCTTCCACTCTCCTTCTCCGTTGGTCAAATCACAAAATTGAAACCACCATTACACTCCTCTCATCAAGTCCATCAAAACCCACTCCTTGTTTATGAGTTTTCGTCGCTGGAACTAAGCAACCCGTCACCACCGCCGTGAGGCTCCGTTCAGAGCTTAATTTTCGGTGAGTCGCTGGTTATTTCTAGGCAAATTTGGTACCGATGCGTTCCTTGTGGCGAGGGAAAGAGAATGGTTAGCTTGGTTGCTAGTTTTTCCAACGACAGAGAGGTGTTGGTTGGAGAGGATGGTGACGATAAGCATGGAAGAATTTGATACAATAGAAAGGCTCTTGTGTATATATTTTTCAACTCTCTGAAAATTGTAATTTCCACCCCAATACTTCCTTTCAGATTTCAATTGAATCCTTTTAACTCTCTGAGTGCCTCACATTGACCCCAAATTTTTTTTCCTCAATTTCAATTAAGTCCTCAAACTAGTTAATGACTCTATTGACCCGGTTGATCAAAATTAATTTTGTTGACTACCAAAATTTTCAAAATTCTTACAATCAAGTCCTTTCTTATTCGTGTTTTGAGCCCCAAAATTTTCATAAAATAAATATTTTAATTTTTAAATCTTACTTTCTAAAATGTCAAATCTAGGGGTGTTACATGTCATTATTCTTTTTTTTTAATTTTAAAAATTATTAAAAATATATTATCATGATAGATTTAATTTATTTTAGTTTTTTACTTATTTTACTTTTTAGTTAAATTGAATTGATTCAATTAAAATATTATATATATATATATATATTACTATTTTAATATTATCAGATAATTTAAATAATATAAATTTATATTTAACATAATCTAATATGTTATATTTTAATGATATAAATTTAATTAAATTATTTTAGATATGCTTATTATTTTTAATACTATTGAATATATCATTTCAATTATTAAAATTATATGTTCAAGATGGTAGATTTGATTTATATTTTTAATTTTTCTTACTTATTAAATTCAATTGAATATAATTAAATTATCTTAAATACATTTACTATTTTAAATTCACCCTGGATTCTTATTTGTTTTATTACATTTAAGACCTCAAACCAAAAAAAAAAAACTAAGTACACCCTTAACCAACTAAAAATCTTACAATACCACCCTTGAGGGTATTTTTGTCTACTAAAAAAAGTCAAACCAGGTCAAAGATGCCATCAGTTAGCCTAAGGGTATTTTTGGAATTTTACCCAATTTTTTTAACAGCTGTATAGTAAAACCCTAACGACTGGGCTAAAATGTTGGACGGCGATTAAGTTCAGGGGGGTATTTGTAATTTTCGAAACAACGAGGATTTTTTTGTAATTACACCAAACCTCAGGGGAGGTAGCCATAATAGACCCTAAAAAATATACTATCATTTATCTATACAAAAGAAAAAAAAAACTGAGTGCTTTATTATTTATTGATATAATTAGCATCAATAATATAGTAAATTTCTAACAAGCACGACCAGACAACATCCCAAGAGGACTAGTATATATATATGAATTTGCAGCCAAAGGACGACCTAGTAATGCAAGATATCCTCTAAGAAGCAATAGGAGTGCCAAATATTCACAGTTAGGAAGGAAATTTCATACAATGAAGTAAAGAAAATGGACCGACATACCGTGCATCAATATTCACCAATTTTCTTGAGATTAGAACACGACACCTGGAGCAAAGTCACAATTGGGCAAAACCTCATCTCCAAGCAGCCAGGCTGCAACAATTCGACCATTTTTTCAAATCAAGTACAAAAATTAGGCAGATATAAATTAAGCTTAAATGCAAAACTCTATTTTTGGGCTCTCCCAGATCTAATCTAACTAGTCACACTACTAGCTCTCGGCAAGTAAACTTTTATCATTAATTAATTTTAGGGTTAATTACATATAACCCCTTGAGGTTTGGTCTATTTACAACAAAGGCCAAAGGTTTCACGAAATTACAAATACCCCCTAAGGCTGACGGTCAACCATTAAGTCAAATGATTTTTGTAAAATGACTATATTATCCTTGACTGAATATACCAGAAAAAAAGGCAAAAAATAAAAATAAAAATGCACAAAGACTAATATAACCTTAACATTACGAAATAACAAAAACACCTATGAGTTTTATGAAAATAACAAAAGTAAACTCAGGTAATAAAATTGCAAAAATACACTAAAATTATTAATAAAAAATATAAATCATAAAATAATTGAATAATTATATATATATGCATATATAATACAATATCATATATATTAATTAATACATATACATATACATATATATTTATATTTATTCTTAATATATATAATACACAAATATATACTATATACATACACATATACAACCACATCCCACCCCCACTCCATCGCAACCCCCCGCGCCCCTACTGGCCAAATCTGGCCCCCTGCGAAATCTGGCCATGGCAACCACCATGGCAGCGGCAGCTATGGGTTGCCTGCTACCAAGGCAGCATAGCAGTGGCCGCTACCATATGGGCAGCTACCGCCGACCAACCATGGTCGGCTAACAAAGGAGGGGTGGGGTGGAGGTGGGGTGTATTTTTAGAATATAATATTTATTTTTATTAATTAATTAAAAACTTAATTAAAATATATAACTTTTACCTATTTATTCTAAATTAATAAAGTATTTTAAATTTTTTATCTTATTTTTAATTAAATGTATTCGTTATTTAAATAATTTATTTGTTTTAGATATGATTATTATTTTAATAATTCATTTGATTAAATTATTTCATATATGTTTATTATTTTAATATTATATAATATGTAATTCAATTAATAAATATATTTTTCATTTAATATAATTAAATCAATTAAATTATGTATATAAATTATTTTAGATATTTTTCACAGTTTAATATTTTTTAAAATTTTATATTTTTATTATTTTTTAATGAATTAATTAATTATTAGTATGTTAGATATTATTTTTTTTCAGTTTTCATTTTTATTAATAAATAAATTCAATTAAATTTAATTATATTATTTTAGATGTGTTTTTATTTTAATATTATAGAATATATAATTTAAAATTATTAAAATTATGGTTATATAAGATAATAGATTTTAATTTTATTTTTTAATATTTTACTTATTTTATTTCTTAATTAATAAGTAACGCAACTTAATCTAATTCAATTATTTTAATTATAACTATTATTTTGGTATCACTAATCATTATGTAATCTAAAATTATAAAAGCTATTTTATGTAAGAGATGAATTTAATATTTATTTTTTTAATTTTTTACTTATTTTCTTTTTTAATTAATAAATAGTTTAATTAACTTAATTAGATTATTTAACTTAAATTTAAAGATTATAGTATTTATGAAATTTTATTAATAATAAAATATATTTAAATTTATTATGTGTAATTTAAATAATGTTAAAATTTTTTGATGACGTCAGTATTTTTTTGGACGGAGCTTGACGGACTTATAAAATTGTAAGACAGAACAAAACCTCATGGGGGTATTTGTAGTTTCCTCAAACCTTTGAGTTTATTTGTACATAGACCAAACCTCGGGGGGTTATATGTAATTATCCCTTAATTTTAAGCCCGCATCTAAAAGTCCAGGTAAAATTCTAACAAGGACATTCACTAGGAGAATATATTATGACATCCAATACTATGATTTGTAATCGTATATAAGATGATCCCATTATAACAAGGAGTTCATCATGTATGCAAATTAAACATTTTAATCAAAAGATATAACAAATTAAGCAAAATTTGTCATATTAATTTTCATCAAAAGATGGATGAATTTACGTTGAATGCACCTTTTTCAAGTACTCTTATAGTTCTATTCTCTGCATGGTATTTTACCAGAAGGCTGAACTCAGCTGGCTACAAGAACTTACCACCCTCACCGCCAATGCTTCCTGGCATAGGAAACCTTCATCAGCTCATGTATTCTTACTTAATGTGGAATTTTTTAGATGATTGTCCATTAATACATGGATTAAGCACTACCCTCATTAGCACAAATGCCACACTCTAGGTTGGGTATATAGCACCCACCTCCCCACCAAAATTTTTGCAGATTTTGGGCATGCTTTATAATTCCAAGCAATGACATTACACTACCAGCTATCTGCAAGGGACTGCATATTATAATGATTAAAAATATGTGGAAGTATAGTTTTAATTATGCTACAAAATAATAGGTGAAAAAGCAAAAGTAATTGTCATTAATTCTAATAAAAATTTTATTTTATTTCAATAATAATTTTTACCAGCTTAACAGTAACAAGAATTATGTTTAAATGTGTTCACCACTGATCATAATTAATGATAGTATAACTATATTGAAAATTTTATTGTTATGATTGTCGTTATACATGTATCATAATTGTACCAGCTTAATTGAAAATAATAGGTGAAAAAGCAAAAGCAATTGTCATTAATTCTAATAAAAATTTTATTTTATTACAATAATAATTTTTACCAGCTTAACAGTAACAAGAATTATGTTTAAATGTGCTCACCACTGATCATAATTAATGATAGTATAACTATATTGAAATTTTTTTGTTATGATTGTTCTTAGACATGTATCATAAATTGCCAATAGCAACATAAAAAATTAGTTCTTGTTACTGTTATGCTATATTGTGAAAAAATAAAAATTATTATCTCCCAAAGTATCATTAATAATATAACAAAACATATGGTTACTTAATATATGTCATTGGTGAAATTTTCAAATCGTGTCTATTTTTTATCACTAATATTACATTTTTTATATGGTTATTTAATCTTTAACCACTCATCAAAAGTTCAATGTAAATTCTAACAGGGGTCATTTCTTATTGGACAAAGAAATATTTTGACAAACTGCTATAAAATAATTTTTTATACAATTGTCACTGTATATAAGATGTCTTATTGTAACAAGGAGATGGAACAAACGTTCTAAAAGCACAAAAATACAAATCTAAAAGAATCCCATGTCATATGGGTGGGTGGGTTGGGGGGGGGGGGGGGGGGGGCGAGAGAGAGCGATTCATGGCAATGAATTGGAGGGAACATGTGAAAGGCGATTTAGGCCTACCACCCTCTAATTGTGGTTGCCAAAAGATTCACAAATCACATCCCCCAAAAGTCAAGTTTGATACCACCACACCACTAGTTAGCATGAAGATTCAGGTATATATGGGTAATAATTATTGAATTTCTACTCAATTTACATTACTCAAAAACTTATTTAGTTTTTACTTATTGAAGTTAAATTATATTGAGTCAATCAACAAAAATTGAGTTGCCTTGAGGACATCGCGAACTCTTGGTACCCGTGCATGTGTAATATAAAATAAAAAAAAATTAAACTTGAGTTTAATTTTGACGCTTGCTTTTAATTTTCATTTTATAGACATAACTTTTTATATTAATTATATATTCCAATAACTAATTTTATTTATTTATTTTTGAAGTACTGTGATGTTTGCCTGCTATATTGGAAAATATGCACTTTCACAAGCATTTTGCTTGGGACAAAATTTTCAATCTTGCGTAGAATTTTCTTGACTTAATGATGTTGATTGTAGTTAGCGATCATACACACACACACACACACACACACACAAGTTCAACTAAGCCAAACTTGTCATATTTTTATTAGAAATGGATGAATTTAAGTTGTATGCACCTTTTTTAACTCTTATAGTTATATTCTCTGCCTGGTATTTCAACAAAAGGTCGAACTCAGCTGGTAGCAAGAATTTACCACCCTCACCATCAACACTTCCTGTCATAGGAAACCTTCAGCTTGGCCAATTGCCTCACCGCTCCTCTGGCATTTAACCAGGAAATATGGCCCGCTCAGGCTTCTTCATTTTGGCTCAAAACCGACGCTGGTAGTTTCGTCTGCAGAGGTAGCCAAGGAAATAATGAGAACTCATGATCTCTCCTTTGCGGGCAAGCCGTACTAAGTGCGCCCAAGAAAATTTTCTACGACTTGAAGGACCTGATTAATTTGCCATATGGTAAACAATGGCGGAAACTAAGAAGCATATTCGTCCACAAGCTACTAAGTAACACAAGGGTAAAATCATTTGAAACATCAGGGAAGAAGAAATAGCTCTCCTGGAGGAAAAGATTAGACAGTCTTAATTTATCCTCCACGCCCGTGAACTTGACCAATATGTTTATGGCGCTGACAAATTATTTGATTTCTCGTTCAGCTTTTGGGAAAAAGCACAGTGAAACATGGCATGGGAAAAAACTTCTGGATTCAATAGACGAAGCTGTGGGATTGTTGTTCAAATTCACGCTTGGGGAATTCATTCCATGGCTTGGTAGGATTAATTGGTTGAATGGTTTTGATGCTGCACTGGACAGATGTGCCAAAAAAATTGATGAAATCCTGGATGCAGTTATTGAAGATCACTTGACCAGGCACCCGGAGACTTCAAGTGGAGATGGGGTAAATGATAAAAGCAAAGAAAGCTTTGTAGATATATTGCTGGATATATACAAGGGTAATAATCCTGGTGTTTCCCTTGACCTGATAGCTGTCAAAGGTGTAATTTTGGTAAGGCTATAAGTCTACGGGTCAGTGACGAATCTAGAAATGAAAGTATGGAGGAGCCAAAAGCTATATAAATATAAAAGTTTAAATATAAATTTTACATTTTACGTACTCAAAATATATGATCTACGTTGAAATTGAGCACAACGATCTTTTATATCATAAATTTCATTAGTAATCGAATCATTATAAAAATTTTTTTGTAATATTATACTCAATATAATTAACTAAGTAATTGGCTAAAAAATTATTTTTATTTTATTTTTTAGCCTTTTTTTCAAAATATTTATAGTCTGAAAATTTTTCTTACTTGTAACTCTTAAAAGACAAAGAAAATTCAAAAAAGTCTTTTTAAAATATTCACTTATTTTTGTCTCTTTGCCTTAATCTTGTTAAAGTAGAAAAGATGAATTTTTTCAGTTGTTTTGCAAGTCCTTACGATTCTTTTTAACTAAATCCCTATACTTTTTTTTCACATGAATAAAATGAAAATACCCTAATGGGTTTAACCTAATTATACTCTTCATTTGATTACTTGATTGTGAATATAGACTTAAAAATTTATTTTGAGTTTATAAAATTAAGTAAAAATTAAATTAATTAAATTTATTTTTATCATTAATTAAAAATCAATTAATTTAATTAAACAAATGTAAATAATTAATTTTTTTATTTAAGGCCCAGCAAGAAAAAATAAATCTTTTAAAATTAATGAATGTTAATTAAAAAATAATATTTTAATTAATATTGAATGATGTATTCTTTTAAAATCTAAATTTAAATTAATTATCATTAAAACTTTTTAATAAATATATATACGCACGTGTACACACACGCTCACAAATTTGGGGGGGGGGGGGGGGGGGGGGGCAATGGCCTCTGCTTGCCCCCTGTGAATCCATCCCTGCTGCGGGTGCATTGCATGTTTTTTCCTTGTTCAGATTCTTTTTTTCTAATATTGATGTTTCATCTTCGATTCTACTTCATGGATACATAACTAGCGTATTAGATATTTCATTAAAAACACGTTTAATTCCTGAATTCTTCTGTGGATTTCAAGGGATTCCATTTCCAGTTGATTACATTTGGGGCTGGACGGAGAATCTGTCCAGGGCTTGGATTTGCTACAGCTGCTATCGAGCACACGGTCGCAAATCTCAAGCTCCAGTTTGATTGGGCATTGCCTGATGGAGGAAGAGGAGAAGATTTGGATGTGACAGAAAAACCCGGACTTACAATTGGAAAGAAAAATCCTCTTATTGTTGTTGCAACCAAGTGTTATTTTTAATGCATAACTAATCTAAGACAAACAAGTTGTATGTGTAAGAACAATGGAAATGCTTATTTGAAATAAAGTATAAAATATTTCCAATTTTCAGCAGTTGATACAACAAACCTTCTTGTCATGTTCGCATCCGCGGAGTAATAATCTATGCTTACCTTAGGCTTTAGAAGATTTTATGCAGCGAAATTATATCCTCAAAAACTTTGCTTAGATGATAACTGTACGTTTATGAAGAAAGTGTTTTAGTTGTTTTCGAACCAATGATGAGTATGACTAGATAGAAATGCGAATGAATGCAACAATGACAGAACAGAGAGATGAAATTAATCAAACATACCGTAGATGTCAAGATATTGCTCACGTCACCAACTCCTACAAGCCAATATATTTCTGCAAAAACTTTGG
The DNA here is from genome assembly GCA_018894105.1 of Jacaranda mimosifolia. Classification (NCBI taxonomy): domain Eukaryota; kingdom Viridiplantae; phylum Streptophyta; class Magnoliopsida; order Lamiales; family Bignoniaceae; genus Jacaranda; species Jacaranda mimosifolia. Next base: position 4,097,446 of record CM032124.1, on the reverse strand, counting down.
TACTGTTTTACTCCACAATTTTTTCAGCAACACCATCACCGGTACTTGATCGCAAAAATATCACATAAATATTGAAAAGAAACTGAAAGAAATGGAGGTGAATTCATTTGAATGTATATTTTAGATTTAAATTTAGGGTGAATTGCATTTTACCCCCCTGTGTTAGTTATAAATTGCAAAAAACTCCCTTATGAAAAAAAAAAAAAAAAAAAAAAAGCAGTAACCTCCCTTATGCTTTTGAAAAAATAGCACACTGCCTCCTCCTCCTCCTTATTTGATGCAATTTAACTCTAATTTTTATATATAAAGACTATATTACCCTTCTCATTTCATCTATTTTCAATTTATTTATTCTTATTCTCTAATTTATTTATTTATTTATTTTTGTATATATTTAAATATAAATATGTAAATATATAAATATATAAAAATTATTTAATAATATTTATGGATATATTTGTATTTTTGTATATAAATATACAAAATTTATACGTAATATATTATATATTTGTGTTTAATATATAAATATGTGAATTATTTAATAATATTTATATATATATATTTATATTTTTGTATAGAGATATCACCACAAAAAAATATACTTTTTGCTACAATATTTTTTACTTCACTAAAAATAATGTAGTGAAAAAGGATTATTTGCTATGATTTTACTATTGTAGTATAAAATTCCAAATGCGTGGTAAAAGTTATATTAAATGCTACAATTCATCTTATCATAGCAAAAAATATAGTTATTTACTGCAATTTTATATGAGGTGAATAATATTGTACATTTACTACAATTTTACATAAACTGCAGCAAAAAGTTAATGAATTAACCATACTTTTTCATTAGCGCAAAAAGTTAATGAACTAACCATACTTTTTCATTAGTGAAGTAAAAACAATGACACTTTTGAAAATTTGAAGGCAAATATTAAAATCTTAAATAAAAAAAAAAATCACTAGAAAACAAGAAAAATATGTTGGAAGTAATGCTTAATAAATAATATTCAAGGTATATTAAAAAATTGCTTCCAATTTTCATTATTAAAATATTAATTAATTAATTAAGTTCTAAATTAACAAATAAAACTCCTAAAAAATTCCTAACTACTCATGGTTTTAATTAACAAAAGTAGAGGTAAAATAAAAAATTTTCTCTAATTTTTATTATTAAAAAAATATTTGATTAATTAATCAAATACTTAATTTTCCTAAGTAGCAAAGTTCCCCAAAACAGTAAGAAAATCTAAATTTTGAGGCAAATAAATATTTGTCTCCAATAACTTTTATTATTAAAAAAAGTTGATTAAGTAATCAAATATATTAATTTAGCTAATTAATAACAAAATGATTATTGGCGTAGTGGCATTACTCTCACACACACAAGAATAAGGTTAAGAGTTCAAATCCTGATGAGATCCTATTATCCGTGTGTATATAAATAAAAAAAGTAAGCTCCCCAAATTAATTGATTTTTACTACATTTAATTGTGGTGAAAAATAATTTAAGTATTTACTACAATTTTCAAAGTGTGGCAATTAACTACTATATACTACACTTTTTTTATTGTAGTAAAAGATAGTGGTGTATTTGATAACTTTTACCACACATTAAATTTGTAGTAATTGAAGATAATTTCGTAGCAAAAGTCAATTACCACGTTTAAAAAAGTGTAGCAAACCTTTTACCTCGCTCGCAATGTCTACAGCTAGAAAAGTGTGGCACAAGTGTAGTTAATAAATTTTTACTACACTTAATAACTATATACTACATATAATTAACCATAGTAAAAAGTATATTTTTTTGTAGTGTACACAAAATTTATATGTTATATATTATATATAAATGTAAACATAAATATATTGATATATTTATAAACATATTTGTACATAAATATTCATATATTATATTTCATTTTTCTAATTTAGTTATTTTTGTATATATTTAAATATAAATATGTAAATATATAAATATATATAAATTATTTGATAATATTTATGTATATAATTTATATTTTTGTATATAAATATACAAAATTTATACGTTATATATTATATATTATATACAAAAATATAAATTATATACATAAATATTATCAAATAATTTATATATATTTATATATTTACATATTTATATTTAAATATATAAAAAAATAAAAAATAACTAAATTAGAAAAATGAAATATAATATATTAATATTTATGTATATATTATATACAAATATATAATATACTATAAGTATAAATATAAAGTATGTAATATAATACATTATAACTACATAATATATTTATATATAAATATATATCTATATTAATAAATAAACATAAATATATAAATATATTATATTTACCTACCCCAGCCCCCCACCCCACCTTAGCACCCCCGCCCCCACCCCCGCTCCCGCTCGTCACTCAAACCCCACCCCCACAATTGCCTTTAACGGCAGCTATGGTTATAGCTGTCATGGCAGCCATGGTTAAACTGCCATACCTGGCTAGATCTGGATAGATCTGACCAGGTCTAACCACCAGCCACCATGGCCGGCCGCATCTAATCATGGCGGCCGGTGGTATTCAATATATTTTTTTAAAGTTATATACATATATATGTTAAAAAACAATGGCCATGGCCGGCCGTTTTCCCCCTGCGAGGGGCGGCTGCAGAGGCGGCCATGGCCGCTGCTCGAGAGGTGGGGGAGGGTTGGTGGGTTGAGGAGGGTGGGTTATATATATATATATATATATGTATACATATAAATATACACATATATATTTGACTATATATAAATATTGTTATATACAAATATGTCTATAATAACTATATATTTAATAAATATATACATATATATTGTATATAAATATATTTATATATATTATATTTTTTTATAGGTAAAAATAATTTGAGCCGTTAATTTTATTTAATGCATCAAACGGTTGATGTTTGAGGGTAAAATTGATATTTTAGCAATAAAAAATCCTAAACCAATTGCATCTACGGTGCATGAACTACCCTGCGGAATGAATGGGGGGTAATTTGCTATTTTTTCAAAAGCATAAGGGGGGTTACTGTTTATTTTTTTTTCATAAAAGGGTTTTTTGCAACTTATGACTAACACAGGGGGGTAAAATGCAATTCACCCTTAAATTTATTCAGTTCCTCCAGTGTAAATCTTTGCATCTCTAGTTACAAACAATTTACTGTTCCGTTCAATGCCATTTAGTGAGATCTCAATTCCTGGATATAGCGGCCGACTTGCTGTGCCCCAAGAAATAATGCATCCGCAACAAGAAAGAGCCCAACCTAAAATGGACACAAAAGCTGAAGATCATGAAGTAGAAACCAATTATGGGGAAAGGCAAGAATTATTACCAAACGAGCCGAGAAAACTAATCGGTAGCCCCAACCCTCTCTGGCAGCTGCAGCTCTCTGTTGATCAGTCCAACTAACATAATATAGGACAAGTAAGCACATCATTATATAAAATGGTCACTATTTTTCTGTAATAATTCTAGTAGTAATCTGTTTTCCAGGTTATTGGATGGCAAATTTTAGAGGACGAATTTATCAAGACAAGCAACACACAGATTTCTCTCGCCATAATTGGCCATGCATTTAAATAGAGTAGGAAGAGTTGGTCAGTAAAACAAAGACAGAGATGCAAGAGGATTGGGAGAATGTATATTTAATGGACATATTGTAAGAGAATAATATCTGTAACGTAATAATGATGATGATTTGACAAGGAAGGATTTGGATCAAATTAATAGACAAAGATTACTTTATTGCCCGCGAAAGAAATTTGTAGATAGCTATAGAGCCGTATGCTCATAAGATAAACAACCTTGGAAAACCAATGAATATGCAAGGTTCAACTGCCGCAGAAGTAAATAGTTTAAGATGCCATATAATCTATTCAAGATGCAATTCAGATACTAGATTTAATTAAAAGATCATAGCACAATCACTTGTATAGTAAAATGTGCACACAATAAGTTACCCAAGGAATTCTGAAAGCCCACCAATTCCTGCAAGCTTAAATGGCTCGGGGCCATCCCTTTCAAGATCCTGCGTGATAAACAAATTGTATAATTTAAGGAACAATGACAAAAAGAGAATAAAAAACGGATTAATTACACTACCTTGTCGCTCAAATAGTTAAATTATCAACTCCTTCCTCCATCTTTCACAATTACAGAAAACTCTCCTCTAAGCTTATCACATTTATCAAACTTCCTCTTCCATTGGAGTTTTGGACGAAGCAAGATGCCGTTACCAAAAAAAAATTAGTGAACTTGCTATTTTACCCTTAACTCAATTATCCTTATACTTTGCTAACTAAATTACCCTTGATAATATATTAAACTTAAAAGGGATGTAAATGTAACGAGATATATAAAAGAGGAGATGTAACAAAACACTGTTTTACAAATATAAGTATTGAATTAAAAAACTCATTTTTTAGATAAAAATTAGCCGGTGGCAATTCTTTTGCCCTTCCAAATATATAGTAGACTAACTACTATTCTTGCATTTTTCAAAGAGAAATAATTTTTCAAGTACTTTTTCTTTGTTGAGGATTAAATCTATACCATATAAAAGGAGAAGCACCATTATACTCACAAAATAGTTGTTTTTATACTGTCATAACTTATACCAAATTATGATTCACCTAAAATAACCCTAAAATAATATAAATAACTAACTATTAATTCTCGCCACTAACTGTTACTCCTTTCCCCACTCATTCTCCATCTCCCTATTATCTATAATTCCTTCCCCAACTCGCTCCCTCTCCCCATTATCAGTCGCTTTCAACCATAGCTAGGATGTTTCTAAGGTTCTTCTCTCGTCTTTCTATTAGTAGGTAAAATTGCAGCGAAGATAAGCAAAAAGTTACGTTACCTATTATTACAATATTAAAAGAATACGCCATTTTGTTATATATTGATCTTTTAATAGTGTCTTGACTACATAATTTTATAGAACCTTTAATTTGCATCTTAATTACACAAAAAATTTATTATTATGTAAAATATTAGATAACTATTATAGTGAATAAAAGATTTGCACAGAAAAATACGTTACACTCAAAAATTATTTATACGCGGGGCCTGCGTGCAAAGATCACTAGTATTGGAAAGAGAAAGATTTTAAAAAATAATATTGACTTAATTTTACATATAAAATAATTAAATTTGTTTATATATTTTTTTCTTGTGGTCTCTTTTTTTTTTTTTTTTTGGTTCTTAATTTTTGTCTTTTTTCAGTCTTGAATATTGGTGTCTTTTCAAGGGTATCATTAGATCTCATAATCTCCATTGTTTCCTCTCTACTTGACTACAAGGTTATCGCCATACTTCTTTTTCTTCTTAAGGCATTTTAAGCTTGAGGATGCTCCCAGATACATGACCAAATGATCACACTTTTCACAAACTTGACTAGCATAACTTTGGATAATACAGGGAAGACACCGACAAGGAATGAGGGTGAAGGAGAGCAAGGAAGAAGAGGGCGATGAGAATAAAGGTCAGGTAATAGATGGGGGGGGGGAAGGTGTGGATAAGAGAGAGTGAGTGAAGAGGAGGGGGAAAGAGGGAGAGAGATGAGTACAGACGAAGAAAGAAGAAGAATATGATGGGAAAACGAGGAAGGATTCAAGGATGGAGACAACACAAAGAAGAAGAATGGGAGCAGAGGGATGTACAACATTTACAAAGAAACAACAATGAAAATTTTGGGGAAGTTAAGAGAGGGGGGGGGGGGGAGGATAAATTGAGAGAGAGAGAGAGAGAGAGAGAGAGAAGGGATGGACAATGTTGGATGAAGGGAGAGACTTGTCCGATTTAGAGTTTTATATAATTGAATTTCTTTAAATTGAGTCAAAATAATAAAAATTGAGATTCACTCTATTATAACAACTTAATTCAAAAATCCAAATACTCTTTGTATATTGAGGCCGAAATTGACATTTGTATTTCAGATATTCATAATTTTTGTAAAGGATGAAATTTAATTAAGGATATATAACAAAGACAATACCTCAATTACAAAAACTTTATACACGCATCCCTTCACAACTACATAAACATTATCAAGATACCTAGAGGCAAAGTGGACAAATAAACTAATAATTTAATTATTTTTTCAATTTTATGAGTTAGGGACAAATCGATTGATTCAAAATTTCTATTTGGGTTTTTTAATAGGGCAAACATACAGGAGAGTTTTTTTTATGATAAAAAAAATTAAAAGAGAAGGGTTGGTAATTTAGCTATTTCAAATGGGAGGTAAGTGTAATTAAACCCATAAAAAAGTAGGCTTAAGAAATCAAAACACCTTCACAAAGAACAAACAAAGTGAAATGGGAAAAAGAAAAAAGAAAAAAAATGAAAAATGAAAAATGAAAAAATCGTTACCTCTTCTTCAGCAGCCTCCAAGCCCCCTTCAACCCAAAAAGAGTTTTCATAACCAGCATTATGCAATAGCTCACAAGCTGCAAGGGATCTGCCTGATTATAAAATGACACAGCACAAAAGATTGGAAGTAAAACAATAATATATTAGTTATTTGCAGAACTTACTAGATTCAGATATATTTGTCTTTAACTCATTGCAACAAACACATTCTTGCATATTCACAAATTATGGTTAGGATGGTTGTCTAATCATATTTACATGCACTTGTTGTTTTAGCATCACTATTCAATGTTGGAGACAGCCCTTGTAATATGGAGCAAACAATTTATGTCTTTGCCTTTTTAAGGACTGCTAACTCAAATATATTCTTCAACATAATTAAATTCTTCTTGGTGTAAGTATTTCCACAAAAAGTACTACTATAAATTTCAAAGTAGAATAAATCATTCTCTGTCCTACTTCTCCTTGTGCGTAGTTGATGAAATCAAATCTCCTCCCAATATATTTAGCTTATATTAAAAAGAATCATATTGAAAAATTACAGTAAACTGAATAGATGCAATATATAAGATGATGATCATATAATAAGATCACCTTAACAGTAATCTCTGAGTTAAATCACCTCCAATTAGGAGCCTAGTGCATCAAAATACTCTAACCTATATTTCAACTGAGTTCAAAGTTTGACTCGACTTGGGAATGAACAAAAGCAACTAAACCACAGCTGGAAGAATAATATCATTAACTATTTAGCTCACACTAATTTGATATAGCTTCTTGCATAGCGGCAGGAAATTGGTCCCACATATTATGAGAGTCACAATCACTAATTCGATTGCCAAGCGGAGCAATTGATCAGGAAGGAATTGTTGACATGTGAGGCCTTAACTGACCTCATGGCATTGCCACAGCTGAAACATGGGCTTAAACATTTGATTTACACAATTGCTATTAGGTATAGCTTTTAGCATATTGGTAAGCGCTTGGTCCTATATATAGTAACATAGCAATGCTGTAAAGATAATTTTTATGGTTGAAAAGTCACGTATTGTAAAATGCATTAACAACCAACAGAGACCCAGAAGCACATATAGTTGAATTCTAATTGAATTAGATTAACTTTGAGTTAAATCCTATTGAAGCTGATTGATAATTATTGACAGTTGAAGGATTTAATCGTAAGTGGGAGAAGGGCTTGACTATCCAAAATTATAAAATTCAGAGGTTAATTTGAGAAAGTTAAAAGTATAAAGACACAAAATAATTGAGTTAGGACCGAATTGTCCATAATTAAAAATGCCAGGGAGTCAATGTCCAATAATGAAAGTTCGAAGGACTGAATTGGAGTTTTGGGGTCAAATTTGTAAGGCATATGGAACTTTCGGGTGCAATTGAAGTTAGCTGAAAACTCCAAAGGCTCCATAAAGGCAATCAATAAATCCTGGGGTCAATCTGCTATTATGAAAAAATTCTTGGCAAAATAACAAAATTCGTCCTGTAATTTTACCCCATTTGGTTTTTTGTCCTATAACTTGCATAATATCAATTCTAGTCCTATAAGTATTAAAAAATTATCATTTTTTCGTCCTTTTTTAGCCGGAGCCAGCGAAACTCACCGGAAAAGGTGACGTGGCATGCCAGGCGTGTGACATTTCTTATTTCTGCCACGTTGGCAGCTGACATGTAGGCATTTTTGGTCTTTTTCTTGCTTAGTTGGCAGCATACATGTCTTTTTTTTTTTTAAATTTCAAATATATTATATAATTTATATATACACACACATATATATACACATCTATTTATATATATATATATATTTATATATTACATATCATCATTTTTCCTCTAAAACACATTTTTTTCCCTGAATATCCTTCATTATCCCCAAAACTTTCCCATTTTTTAATATATACATACATATGTTATATAGACATCATACATATTATTATTATTATAACAATAAAAAAAATCACTCAATTTCATTTTCACCCCAAAAATTTAACAAAAAAACATTGATTTAATTGTTACAGTAAAAAAAATGTTTCCCCCAAAACATAAACAAACATACCAAAATTTTCCAAATTCAATTTTTAACTATTTTTCAAAACATAACAAAAAATTAATCACATTCCCCAACACAATTTTCACATTCTCTAATAATTTATTCTCCGAAAACACATAATAAAATCACACAAAAAATTTAACAAACATTCCCATAATTTACCATTAACAATATTATTTTAACTCATATATTTAAAATAATTTAATTAAATTTAAATATAAATTAAATTTCCTAACCCCACCCCACCCCACCCCACCCCAACCCCCCGCCCGCCACCCCCCCACCCACCCACCAACCATAATGGGCTGGCCATGGCCGACCTGTGCAGGTGGCCACCATGGCCAGCCCGTGGCCATGGTGGCTGGCAACATGACCTCTGGCCAGGCGAGGTGCTGGCCATGGTGAGCTCAGCTGGCCAGCCACCCACCGGGTGGGTGGATTGGTGGGGGGCGTGGTGGGGGAATATATACATATGTATGTGTATGTATATATAAATACATATATTTAGATATATATGTGTATATATAAATACATATCATATATATTATTGTATATCTAGTTGGCATTTTTTATTTTTTTATTTTTAATTTATCAAGCCATGTCAGCTGCCAACGAGGTAGAAACAAGAAATGTCATACGCCCGGTGTGCCACGTCACCTTTTCCAGCGAGTTTCGCTGGCTCCGGCGAAAAAAGGATGAAAAATGATAATTTTTTAATACTTATAGGACTAGAATTGATATTATACAAGTTATAGGACGAAAAACCAAATGGGGTAAAATTACAGGACGAATTTTGTTATTTTGCCAAAATTTCTTTATATCATGAACCCAAGAAAGTATCAAATTTCCAAATTGAACCCTAACCCCTACCGTGGCGGTGAACGACAGGAAAATGATCGAAAACCTTGAAATTGATGCCGTAAAAAGCTCCCTTTCAACTCAACAAACAAACCATACCAAACTTGACCAAAAACATCGAAGAAATCGCTGGAAATTTGAGGGCAATGGTGGGCGCGCAGCGGTGGTGGCAGTTCTACCGTCGAATGAAATGGGCTATGAGGGGTTATGGTCATAATAAGGTGGGCAATGTGATAGTGGCATCAACTTTATAAGAAAACTTGCGGTAGCGGAGAATTAGATGTGGCGGCACTAAGGTGTTACAGCAATTTTGAATGATCAATTGACCGACTTGCTAGTGCCAAAATCCAAAATTAATATGGGAGTTTTGCTCCAAGCAACGAGGTGCACAAACTAGTGGTGGTGGTGCTCACCTTTGGTAGCAACAACAACATGACGGCCAACAGTGGTGTTCACACAAGAGGCTCAAAAATGACATCTGAGCTTATCTAGGCTATTATCGATTTGAGATTGGGTCCAGATTTGATCTAATTTGGGTAAAAACTCATTTAGATTCATGATTCAGAAGTCAATACGATATTGGTCTAGGTTATTCCAAAATGTGAAATGATTAGGAAACAAGGACATGGACCATCCAAACAGCTAAGGAGCTCCTTCCGCGGTTATCAAATGAGGTTTATACTTGATATATATATATATATTACAAGATTTCTTTGCTGGGGAAAAAATCCATATATATGGTAATATGATATTGTATTATGTCCTTTCTACATACTTGGATTCGATATATTGTTCCGTACAATTACATTTTTTATATACTTATCCCGCGACTCTTTCATTAAACTTGGTAAATTAGTTGAATACATCATATTGTGCTATTCTTGAGAAATCGATTCATTGTCCATACTGTTTTATTTCTAGTATACTTATCTCTGAACACCTGCATTGAATTTCAAATATTAGTCAAATATTCCGCATGACTTCTTTCTCAAAGGTTGCCCTTGAACAAATGATTTGAAAATGATATTTTTCCTAATAACAATATCCTTATTTGAAAGAACTTTTAAAAGTATCATTTGAAATTTATAATTTTTTGGTAGTCTCATCTACAGTGGGAATCTATCAATTGAACTACAGAACTTTCACAGGTTGAAACTATTATTGGACTAATTCATTCTCGACCCAATCGTCATATTTTATGATACTACATATGAGGCAATCTTATTGACTAGCTGTTGTTTATCTATATTCCTTGTGATGAGGTCTTGCTGACTAGCCGTTGTTCACATATACTCCCTCAAATGAGGTCTTGCTGACTAGTTGTTGTTTATCTATACTCATTGTAACAAAGGTAGTTATGCTGGCTGACCGGTATTGGTATATTGATAGAGGCAGTCATGTTGACTGGCCCGTATTGATATATTGGTGATAGAGGCAGTCATACTAGCTGACCCATATTAGTATACTGTGATAGAGGTAGTCATGTTGGTTGACCCATATTGATATATTGGTGACAGAGGTAGTCATCTTGACTGACTTGTATTTATATATTGTGATAAAGGCAATCTTGCTGGCTAACCTGTGTTGATACATTTGTGATAAAGGCAGTCATGTTGGCTGATCCGTATTGATATATTGGTGATAGAGGTAGTCATGTTAACTGACCTATATTGGTATATTATGATAAAGGCAGTCATGTTGATTGACCTGTATTGATATATTGGTGATAGAGACAGTCATGTTGATTGCCCTGTATTGATATATTATGATAGATGTAGTCTTGTTGATTGACCCGTGTTTATATATTGTGATAGAGACAGTCTTGCTGACTAACCCGTATTGATACATTGGTGATTGAGGTAGCTATGTTGGCTGACCTGTATTGATATATTCGGGATATAGGCAGTCATGTTGACTAACCCGTATTTATGCACCGATCAATTTGAGAGTGACTTTTTACTTATGTTGTCTTATATGCGATTGTGGCGTAAAGCTCAAAGTGAAAATATTTTTGTATAGTCGATTTTGTGAAACATGCACGTTCAACTGATTTTATGAAATTTTCTTTTGCAGTCAATTCTATAAAATTGATTGAATTCCTAAATTTTGAATCTGAGTCTTTTTATGACTTAAAACGTTCTTATACACTCGATTCTTTAAAATTAATCTAGCTCTTGAGTTTAGAAACATGAGATTTTTCATGAAATGTATTAAAAATTTGAGATGTCTCTTTGCTGGTATGGGATGGTATGGAGTCAGCTCATGATGTGAAATTCCTAACATACTATTCCTCAACTTTGTTTCTTGATTCAGTGAAATCTATCTATTATTTAACAACCTGTTCTCTTGGCTTCACTTATTGTTGTTCGTACATTGAATCAATATTTCTCTATACTGCATTATTGTTATTGTTGTCCATGCATTTTGATCATTACCTCACTAAGTTATTTGAACTTACCTTCCTTGTATTGTTTCTTTCTGTTCTTGGCTCCAAATTGAGGAATAGAAGGTACCATGAGCTTGGGCCACATTGTGTATAGTATAAATAGTGTTATTAAGGTGTCTATAAATGGTAAGGATATGATACATATATATATATGATTTTAATGTAATAATGTGTTTGTCAGTAAGCTATCATCTTTGTCTTTTGATAAGTGTAATAAGCTAGAGCGTGTAATGTTTGATGCAAGTCTTTAAGCGATTGTAAATTATAAAAACTTAGGTTTGGCTTGCAGTTTTATAGCATGACTAGTTGACATAGTTATCATTAATAGATTATGATCCTACATACCATTTGGGTGGTTACGAAATTATTTTAAATTGAAAATTTTGGAAGTTGGAGGTGTACACTTGTCTTGAATTTGTTGGAAATTCGATCGGAATAGCACCTTGGTCGGGAGCAGGCACTTCCCAGATGGAGCGTTACAGTCAGGGAAATAAATGTAATTTTTAAGACAATGATGATTTTTTTTTTTTTTGTAATTAGACTAAAACTCAGGTGATCTAGATTTAATTCACCCTAAAAGTAATATATGGTTCATTTGTTAATTCATGTGTAGGAGAAGAAAAGAAAATGATTAATTTAATATCTTATCATCGCTGCTCAGTTGGTAGCGATAATGATAGCTATGGAATAACAAGGGAATATCAATGCATAATTTACCCCATATTAAAATTAATTAGTTTTGCTATAAGAAATGAAAGTTTAAGTTATTATAGATTAAAAATGAGATATTTAAGTAATAAATTTGGTGTGTTTTTTGTTATGCTCATTATTTGTTAACAAATTAATTATATCAATCATTTTATTAAATAATTATAAATAGAAAATGTTGACAAATAAAAATATAATGTGAAATTTGTAAGCACTCATAAGTTGGCTACTGTTAATTAGTAAAATATACTTATTTTTTTCTTCATTTTTAATTTTAACAATTCTTATAGATTTTATAATATATAGTATTATTTGTTGGATCATATTGATATTCAATATAATTAATAAAAACATCCAAATCACATGTAACTTACTAATTAAGAAAGAGTTAATTAGAATTTAATTGGTCTAATCCTGTTATCCTAAACAAATTCTTTAATAAGTTTTTCTCTGTCATTTTTCTAAATTTTTTCCTTTAATACTAAAAATTTCTAAAATATTAATAAAACTTATAAGTAAACTTATCCTTTAATTGCTCTAATTTATACCATCTTATAAATAGAGGGTGTAAAGGGATCTGCTTGAGCTGCATTTATAAGTGGACAAATTTGTTTGAATCTCTTACCAAAAACAAACTTGTATTTGAAGTAATTAGTAAACTGCAATCATCCTTTAATTTGTTTGAATTTCTTAGGGATCCTATTAAAACTGTTTTTTAGCAAATAGTTACAAATTATTGGGTTGAATGACCAGTCTTTTGACCGACTTGTCACCGATCCTATTAAAACTATTTTTAGAAAAAACATTACCTAGCTATTAATGACCGACTTTGTGACTAAATTAGTGACTAAATTTTTGGGGTCACAAAATCAATCACTAAATTAGTCTATGTTTTTGTATGCGATCAAATCGGAACCCCAAATAACTCCAATCGAAGAAGCAAAGAGCAACAAAAACTCAAGTATTTGGAGAAAAATCGAATGTATATGAAGAAATTCAATCGAAAATATTTGAAGATTCAATACTAGAAACCAAATATTGTTATTAATGAGAACAAAGAACATGTTGGATAATAGTGATTCAGCAATAAAAATAAAAAAAATATATTTAAAAAATTAGTTATCGATTAGTGACCACCTATAGGTCACAAGTGGACCATATTATTATTAAAAGTTTGTGACCGTATGAGAGGTCACAAATCAGTAACCATTGGGCAATATCTAATCCAAGAAAATACACACATTATTTATGAAACTTTGTGACCGCAAAGTGTGGTTAGTGACCGTAGAGGCTGTTTATCTCACAAATTGATACTTGGTCATTGACTAACATTTAGTAAACATAGTGAGCTGTCATTAAGCAATCACAAATCTTTGTGGCTGCTTATTTACTATATGAAAATTTTTATACATTTAAATTAGTAACTGCTAATAAATCATTAGCCACTGACATGTCAATCACTAATTTGTGATTGATCGGATGAGTGGTCACAAATTTGAATTTGTGATGAGGTACTATGTGACCATATTTTGTAATTATAAATGTGGTCATTAACTCTGTTAGTGACCCCATTTTTGGTGGATTAGTGACTGCTAGTGAGGTCAAAAAGCCTTTTTTTTTTTTTTGTAATAGATGGAATTTCCATTGAGAAAATATTAAAAATTCAAAAAAAGTTATGTTGTTTTCCAGATAATTTTCCTACAAAAATTCCTTTGAAATATTTTCTAAATTACAAAACAACAATATTCCACTGAATAAAAAAATTCTGTCATAAAGTATCTTTTACAGGTTCCTTACATTTTTTTAGTGAAACTTCCGTTGAAATAATTTTCAACAGAAATTTCGTCAGGAAAAAAAAAAGTATATTTGTGCTATCTGATTTCTCCGATAAATTTTCACCAAAAATTTATATTCCAACAGGAATTATGCAGGAAATTCATCAAAAATTTCCAACTAAATTTTATTAGCTGCAGATTTCCATGAAAACCAATGTTTTCTTTGTTTTTATAGTTTGAAATAATAAAAATACTATAGAAAATTTTTTATTGTTTTTTATGGATTTTCTTGATTACTACTAAAAAACAACACTTTAGTATTCGCAAAAAACAGTGACCGACTTGTGATCGAGCCTATTAAAATTTTTGTTAGAAAAAATGTTACCAATTAGTGACTAATTTTATGACTACATTAGTGACCGCTAGCATAGTGGTTACTAATGGGTCACTAATCTTGTGACTAATTTTTTTGGGTTCACAAAATCAGTCACAAAATTATTCTATTTTTTTGGATGTGGCCACTAAATTATGACCAACCATATATTAGTCATAATAAATCACAATTGTTATAATAAAATTCAAAAGTTTTTTATAGAAGTGGGAATCAAACACATAACATCATTGAAGAATTGCTTTTTAATAACCATCAAAACACTAGGCAAATTATGGTAGGATGCAATTCATTCGCCCCCGCCCCCTCTTTATTAACATCTCATGTGCTTGTACTAAACAATTCAAAACCCAATCCTAACTCCCAAATCTAACCAAATAAAAATAAAAAATTACTCCATCGGCTATATAAACTCCTAAATCAACAACAAACATCCCTACCAAAACCCAATCAAATCAAAACTCCCAAATAACTCGAATCAAAGAAGCAAAGACCAATAAAAACTCAAGTATTTGGAAAAAAAATTGAATGTATATGAAGAAATTCAATTGAAAATATTTAGAATTTCAGCACCAAAAATCAAAGATTGTTATTAATGAAAACAAAAAGCAGGTTGGATAATAGTGATTCAACACATAAACTAAAACATGTCTTCAAAAAATCAGTTTCCGATTAGTAATCACCTAGTGATCACCAATCGGACCACATTATTATTGAAAGTTTGTAACTACATGGGTGACGCAAATTAGTGACTGATTAATGATCGTTGAGCAGTTACTAATCGAAAAAAATACACACATTATTTATGAAATTTTGTGATCGCAAAGTGCAGTCACAAATTTGTGACTGCACAGGCAGCAGCAATGCGGTCACAAATTGATACTTGGTCACATGACTAACATTTAGGACCATAAATAAGAGGTCACTAAGCGGTCATAAATCAGTGACCGCTTATTTATTATATGAATATTTTATGCAATTAAATTAGAGACTGCTAATAAATCATTAGTAGCCACTATGTCAATCACAAATTTGTGATCGATCGAACAAGCGCCCACAAATTTGAATTTGTAACAACATAATTTATGACCTCACTTTGCAATCACAAACGTGGTCACTCACTCTATCAGTGACCTGATTTTTAGTGGATTAGTGACTGCTATAGTGGTCACAAAATTCAGTTCTTTTTTGTAGTTGATGAAATTTTCATTGAAAAAATATTAAGAATTCAAAAAATACTTAGTTTTCCAACTAGATTTCCTTTAGAAATTCCATCGAAATATTTTTTTAAATTAAAAAATAATAATATCCTAGCGAATAAAAAAATTCCATCGTAATTTATAGGTCCCTTATAGATTTTTTAATTAGTGGAACTTCCGTTGAAATAACTTCCAATAGAAATTCTATTAGAAATAAAGTGTATTTCTCTCGTCCAATTTCTCCGATAAACTTTTATCAAAAATTTGTATTCATATAGGAATTTCGTAGGAAATTCATCAGAAATTTCCAATGAAATTTGTTCGTCGGAAACTTCCATTGAAAACCAATGTTATCTTTTTGTAGTGATTGTAGTTGGAGAGAAAATGTTGAGGTAATCGATCATTGTTGAGGTGTATTTTAATTTGCAGACACCATTAATTTTCCACTATTACTTTTAAAAATAATTCTATAAACACATTATTTTTATTTTTTAACTCTCGTTTAAGACTATGTGCCAGTCAAATTAGATGCATAATATCATATTCCAAAAAAGGTAACAGAACTTTTAATATACCCAAAAAATTTGTCAATTAGTTTCTCTGTTCTTGGATGGCAATGAAGAATGACTCAATCCTCCACATACTAACAAAATGTTCCTCTAATCACGGATTTACCAACTCTGCTTTCCCAGTATAAAATTCAGAACACAGACAAATTCAAGAGACCACACCTCAGCAATATCTGGTCAAGCTTTCATCAACTTCATTTTTCTGTTTTTCACTACGTTTTTGTCATTAGCTTTTGTCCTTCTATTCCTACTTGCAACTTTCAAGAAAAGTGATTTACTTAGTTTTGGTCAACTTTCTATCCTTATTGCAAGTGTCATCTTTACTTCTTTTTCCTCATTTCCTAAATAAGATGAAGTCTTGTTTTATATTACAAGAGCAGAAAACCTTGAGATAGTTCCTAAGTTGATCACTTTTTTCAACTGCTACGACGTCTTTTCATAAAAATAAACTATCTAATCGGCATATACCTGTATATAATACTTTGGGAAGTTTTTTTTTATTCACATAGATGTCTTTTCACACAAACAAAGTCCCCTACCGGCGTGTACCGATGGGCTCATACTTTGCGAAGTACACGCCTTTTATGTTTGGCATTAATTTCAGCACCATTATTTGAAAAAAGATAGAACTTGCTAGCGTAACGAAAGATACTACCTTACACATTATAGTTTTTTCATAACCTATTACACGGCATGAAATCTTGATCCTGTCAAAACATGTGGTGCAGTGGATAAGAACAATGGATCGACCTGGTTCAACACAGTGACATCTTTTGTTGTGTACAATGTTTTTTGTTTCGAACTCAAGTGGTCCCTTCTCTATGTTTTCATTCACAAGCCCTTTAGATCATAATGAGACTTCTGCGGAAATTTGAAGTACTCCAACAACTTTTGTCAATATCTTGAATTATCTTTCACCATAAAGTCTTTTCTAAATTAATTCCCCTTGTAGTGTGAGGCACCTTATATTGGGTGAGAGATTCTACTAACTTACACGCAAAGGACGAGAAAATAAAGAGAAACTAATGCTCCGTTTGGATCAAATGATTTAATGAAGGAAAAATTAAAACACAAAATTGCATCATTTCGAAGTTTAATATTTTCTCGCTATAATTCATGGTCCAAATACGGATACGTATTAAATATAATTTACCCTCTCTCTATACTTTAAAAAAGAAAAAGAAGCTTCCTATCTCTTTACTTTAAATAGACTAAGACTTGAAAATAAATACACTTGGCATGTAAATCCAATAAATTGGAATAGGAGATGAAATATAAAATAAATAAAAAGACTCAAAATGTGAAAATAATTTTTTTGAAAAAAAGAATAATATATTTTGTCTCATCCCCATAGTATATTTTCATTAGTCTCATGCATTTTTTTAATTTCTTATTACCTTCTTTTTTTTTATTCTTTCCACGCATTTTTGTTTTCAACTTTTTTTCTCCCTTCTTCTTACTTATATTTTCCTTTCTTTCCATTTTTTTTTCCTTTTTTTCATTCTTCTTGTCCAACCCAACCATCATGAACTGATTTAAATCCTATGTTTCATTTTCTATTTCATATCCTATTTTATTATATAAATATATAACATATATATTAAATATTTTTTTATAAAAATGAAACCTTCTCTACTCTCCTCACCAGTCCACCATCCACCCAAGAGCTCTCTCTTTACCCATCATCTAGCCCCCATCGTAGCCCATAGAAAAGGCTCCTAGCCAAGCCCCACCTAATACTAAACAGCAGCCACCCTTGCCCAGACAAAAATACAAATAATAAAAGAATGGCCCACGATCGGCACATTTTTCCATGGATCAACCCGACGAACTCCTAAGTCACAAGTCCCAACTAGTGGCGGATTTACAGCCCTTTATGTGGGGTCAATTTGTTAATTTTTTTATATTTATATTTATATAAAAATGATGAATGTATAATATTTTGATCCCATTTAATATTAAAATGACTCTCAGTATATTTGATCATGTGCGATCGCAGGTCACTGGTTCGAGACCTTATTATCCCATCCACCCATTTATTTTTTCACTTATTAAATATTAATTATTTTAAATTTATTTTTTATTAATATTTTAATTCTACTTACTTAAATTTCTGAATACGCCATTGGTCCCAACTCACCATACGGCCATAATCTTACCATTGACAAGGGACACGTTAAGCATTACTCTCACACAAGAAGATCTGATCTCACATGTATTTGTCATTTCACCACTATAATTATCCACCAAATTCAAAAAAGACGGTAAACTTTAATTTTCTTGACATTTTTCTTAATATATTAGCTCAACATGTGATATTTAACTTAAGTATTGAAGGCAATGATTAAGAAATCGGACGGAACCAGCCAGTTCGAGTAGGAACCGGCCAAAGTCCCGATCCGATTTGATGTATAAAACTAGTTTGTTAAAAATCAGTGTAAATCGGTTCAATCGGTGAACCGATATTTAAAAAAAAAATCAATTTTTAGTTTTTTTTAAATAAAAACTAGAAATTAATTACATAAAAAATAAAAATCCTAAAGCTAACTTACCAACACTCCAACAAAAGGCAAGCAGCAGCGCCAAGCAAAGACGCAACAATTACGAGAGTTTAGACTTTAGTATCATTTTTTCATTTTCAATCTTCTTTTTTCTTGTTTTCCTTCTATTTTCTCATTTAAATCCTTTTCAAAGTATGGTAGCATTGTGATTGGTTCAAGTGATGGTGGTGATATTATGAATATTGTTCCTTTGACAAGATTTGATGAGAGTATGAATGATGATTGAAAAATTGTATATTGTGAATTTGTTGTCCATTGTAATATTGCTTTTTATGTACATTTGAAACTTTTGTGTTATTTGAGTGGGTATTTATTGTTTTTGTAAGTTATAATGGATTCTGTAAAGATATTTTCTAGTAAGTCTGATTAGATGAGTTGGCATTTTAAATTGATGTATGGATATTATTATGGAGTGGAGTTTGAAAAAAGTTCCATGATACTAGGCAATTTTTTTTTTCCCTTTACATATATATATTTACATTTTTATATTTCTAATATATTTATATAATATTAAATATAATTATGACATCATACAGATTGAATCAGTGGTTAAATCGGTTGAATAGATCGAATCAATAATCGATAAGGCCATCGATTCGATCACCGGTCTAATTTCTCAAACATTCATTAAAAATTATAATTCAAACCTACCCAACTATTAATAATCGCTAATCATAGGTTGTGCTATAGATCCTAAATCCTAATACCTGACCTAGCTCTTTGTTTTGGAAGGTACAAATGAACTTGAAGACAACCTTATCGATGACTTCACATCACACACACACACACACACACACACACACGCACGCATATGCACGTATGCATAATATATGTATATAAGATGTATACATATGAAGTAATAATTTTTTATTCATAAAGTATCAAATATGAATTGTTGATCTCTATGAAGTAAGATTCACTGCTGAGTTTACGCAGGTGGCACATAAATAATTTTTTAACTACAAGAAAATTGATTTTAACGACCAAAATCTTAATGATAGTTACAAAGTGGTTGCTGAATATGCAAATTTATAGATCAAAAATTATTTAGTTGTCAAAGTCAAATTACATAAAATTCTTTTGCAATCAACCAATATTTGGTAGCGATAATTAATGGTTGCTATGATTTGTAAGCCTCGGCTAGTCGTATAGTGATCAATTAGAACTTTTAACAAAAATCGAATTTCATGATTGCTATACATAAACATTAGTTGAGTGCTTCTAATAACTATTCTGTTTTGGTCACTATAAGTTTTAATTATGACCAATACTGAATATTACTAAAAATTAATTTTTTTTTTTTTAGTGATTACAAGTGATAATGTAATAAAATTAGTATCAAAACTCATGTATAGCATATGTACCATTTGTAATATAAATAAGACGAGTTGCAAAATCGAAGTTCAAATACAAAATATCTTAATACTTCCGAATTTCTGAACATTATTTTTCTATGAGATAACATAGCACCCACACCTAGTGGTTGCTTTAGCTCCTGCGGATGCGTAGGCAGTGCTAAGAGCCTAAGACCACGTATCTATTGAATGGGCAATAATTGTCCCTCGATTACAACGCTGGATTACCAGATAAATTTGATCTACAAACCTTGTAATAAAATGACATATTTGGAAAATCATTTTACAAATATCCCTTAAAACTAAAACCTTATCGACCGAGTCCATGTGATATCAGCTGGTGTGGAAATTCTCATCCCTTCGACTAGTGAACCTTCTTCTTTGGAAATTTGTTATTAAATTAATCCTTATGAGCTATGCGGAGGTCTATATAACCTGACAGTTAATTAATGGAACAGAAACCGCACTCACATGCACAATTACACATAAAAGCAAAACATAGGATATATGGAACTCATGTCCAAATTCCAGCTGCCGCTACAGCAACAGATGGATGAAATACTATTGCATCCCTTTATACTCCAAGCTCTCATATCTTTATTCTTGTTCTGGTGTATAAGTATAACCCAACGGTTCTACAAATCTGCTGGAAACAAGAATTTACCTCCATCTCCATCAAAGCTACCAATACTGGGAAATCTCCACCAGTTGGGCTCATTGCCTCACCACAATCTCCAATCCATGGCCAAAAAGCATGGCCCACTGATGCTTCTTCGCTTCGGCAGTGTGCCGACGCTTATCGTCTCATCGGCGGATGCAGCCAGGGAAATCATGAAAACTCATGATCTCACCTTTGCAAACAGGCCTGATTCAAGTGTTAACAGGCGACTTCTCTACGACAACAAAGATATATCCGTTGCGCCTTATGGCGAATACTGGAGGCAACTGAAGAGCATTTGTGTCCTCCAGCTTCTGAGCAACAAAAGGGTTCAATCTTTCCGTTTCATCAGGGAAGAAGAAACAGCGCTTCTGATGGAAAAGATCAGAAAATCTTCTTGTCCGGTGAATCTCAGTGAGATGTTTACTGAACTCAGTAATGATGTGGTTTGCAGATCAGCTTTTGGCAGGAAGTACACTGAAGGGGAAACT
The DNA here is from genome assembly GCA_018894105.1 of Jacaranda mimosifolia. NCBI lineage: Eukaryota > Viridiplantae > Streptophyta > Magnoliopsida > Lamiales > Bignoniaceae > Jacaranda > Jacaranda mimosifolia. Next base: position 4,075,951 of record CM032124.1, on the reverse strand, counting down.
GGCAAGAAATTCATTTCTTTGTTGAGAGAATTGTTGGAGTTGTTGGGAACCATTAATATTGGAGATTTCATTCCATGGCTTTCGTGGATTAATCGAGTTAATGGTTTTGATGCAAGAGTTGATAAGGTTGCAAAAGAACTGGATGAATTCTTCGAGGGAGTGATCCGGGAGCGCTTGGAAGCTCCCAAGGAGCAGGCTGCTCAGGACAAAATGCAGAAAATTTTGTTGATATATCGCTTGACATTTACCAGAATAATTCCACTGGTGTTTGCATTGACAGGGATAGCATCAAAGCCATAATTTTGGTAAGTGTTTTTCAGGAAACAGAGGTTCACTAATTTTCATTTAGTAAGGTTAACTTTGGAATCCTTGGATAGAGATTCAAGTTTCCATCTTCTGCTTTAATTTATATTTCATCTTGTATTTCATTTTACGAATCAACAACATATAAATAAATGTTTAGATATGAATCATGTAGAGTTGACATGTATTGTTAAAATGGAATAAAAGAAAATTCAAGTTAACAACTAATAATTTGTGTTTGTTGAATGTTTACACGCACTAAGCTAAAGAAATAACAGTGTGCTGCTTTTCGTGATGAACTTTCAATTTCCGGGTCAATTATACCATGAAATTGAAATCTTTTAAATTGACCCGCTTTCTTGTTATATGGTATATATATTCTACAGGATGTATTTGCGGCTGGAACTGATACCACGTCGACAGTTCTAGAATGGGCTATGGCAGAACTGTTACGGCACCCTGTGGTCCTAAAAAAATTGCAAAAAGAAGTAAGAGAAGTTGCCAAAGACACGCATGAAATAACAGATAATGACTTAGAAAAAATGCATTATCTGAAAGCTGTGATCAAGGAAACTCTTCGTTGTCACACTCCAATCCCATTGCTAGTGGCCCGAGTAGCAACAAAAGATGTGAGAATTATGGGATACGACATTTCAGCCGGAACTATGGCGATGGTCAATGCTTGGGCCATCGGCAGGGACCCTGCCAATTGGGATGAACCCGAAAAGTTTCACCCTGGCAGGTTTTTAAATTCTTCAATAGACTTTAAGGGCCTGGATTTCGAGTTGATCCCATTTGGAGCTGGGAGAAGGGGCTGTCCAGGGATTGCATTTGCCATGGCTACTAATGAGTTCGTGTTAGCAAATCTTGTCCGGAAACTTGATTGGAAATTGCCTGATGATGGGAAAGATTTGGACATGGCCGAACGCCCTGGAGTTGCGATTCATAAAGCTGTTCCTCTTCTTGCAGTTGCCACTCAGTTTCATTGTTAGAGCATTTTATGACTGCAAAACTACTGTTTAGCTGATTTATATGTATAATTTGTCTACTAAGATTGTATTGAAGAATCAAGAAATTATTGCATCTGTTATAATTTTGTCTGAGCTTTTGTTGTCCAACATGTACTCTTGGTACAGTTTGGACTTTGGGGGAAAAAGAAAGGGTACATATGTATATATGAGTTGAATTTCTTACGGTTTGGTGCTCTTATTAGGTAGCCAACTCCACATGTGGCTTGTTTCGATTCAAGTGAAAAATAGTTATTTTTTTGTCCTGTCGTGAATCACATATCTGACATTTTTTGTATTCTTAAAATTAATTATCACCTCGTTTTTATTGACAACATTATTAAATTTCTTTGGTTCGTACACGGATCCAAACGTGGGGCAAGCAGGGCCCCCCCGCCCCACGCCAACTTATTATAAATAAATATACATAAATATATATTAATTAAAATAATTAATTTTAATATTCATGCAATAATCTCTAAAAGATCTAACATTTCTGGTTTGGTGTTAAATAAAAATTAATTATTTAGATTATAGGGTTGTATTTAATTTATTTTTTTACTAAAGATAAAACTAAAATTTATTGACTAAATTTTTACCTTTTTTAATTTTGTAAAACTCAAAAGAATTAGTTACATTTTGCAATTAAGCAATTAAGTTGTTGACCTAGGGGCATCATCTTCACACATATAACTGTAAGAGTAGGACTTCAAAGCCTAACAAACTCTTGGTATGCATGTGTATAAATAAATAAAATAAAAATAATTAAGTTAGGCTCTTTAGGTCACTTCTATTTTATTTATTTGAAAAAATACTATTGGTGTTTAGTCAAAAAAAACCTTAAGGAACTCGTAAAATAGCCAAATTATTGTTTTTTTAACTTCAACGACATTAAAATAAAAAAATAAAGATAAGTAAATATTTAAAAGAAAAATGAAAATTTCTTTATCTTTCAAGAGCTAAAATTGAAAAAAAAAAATTCCGCTATAAATATTGTTAAAAACAATCTTAGAAAGCCATAAAGCCTATGAGACTTGCAAACTGACCAAGATATCTCCTTTTTACCTTCAAGATTAAGATAAAAAGATGAAAGTAAGTGAATATATAAAAAAAGTTAAAATTTTCTTTGTCTTTCGACAGCTACAACTGATAAAAGAACTTTTTTCGCTATCAATATTGTCAGGAATAGTCCTAGAAACAAAATAGAAGATGAAATTTTAGGCATTTGCTTAGTTACTTATATGGAGAAAATACCGCTAAAATTTTGATATTTATTCAGTTATTTTCAACTTTTATAAAAATATACATTCGAATCGTGAATTATGAAATTTATATTCAGAATCTTATGTTCTACATTTTTGCACCCCATACTCTTATTTCTGGATCTGTCCATGTATCTAGCTGTATTGTTGATTAGTTAACTATAAGTTATGTTCGTAAGTGTGATATTGAATAATTCAATTGATTCTTTAAAAAATAATTTACATAAAAAATATTATAATTCGTAAGATTTATAATACCAAAATTGTCAAAAGATGTCATAATTAGATTATATATTAAATATTTCAATTTTGTATGAATGTCTTAGCCAATTAGATAATATTTAAATATTGGGAAAGGGATAACTAACATATCCATACCTTCATCAACTGCGAAGGGATAACAAGCATATTGATACCTTCCACAACTCAAAAAATCCATTCTTTCATGTTACTCTTACATGTGAACAAGCTGTCAATTGCTTATTTAAAAAGGTATTTTATACAATTGGTGTTTACTTAGAGCATGAAATGAAAGATATGATTTAACAATTAAAATAAAGGATTTACACTAATTTCTTGATAATTATATTAGATGCCAAACAAGACCTTAGTTGAGAAATTCATTTCATTTCATGTGTGAACAGGCCCTTTCAATTTTTTTAATTCAATTTTTTGGTTTCTTCTTAAGTAATTGATATTAAATAACCATTTTCTGATAATGGTTAACATCTTGTAATTTGACTCATTTCTTTGAAATGTTTTTTCTCCTTTTCCAAAGTTGCAAGCACTTACAACAAAAAATAAAAAAATTATTAGTACTTATCACAACAGTTTGAGATATAATTTTGATAATGAAAGCTCATCTTATGTGTTCCAAAATACTATATATATATTTAGTAAGTAGGGTTGTCGCATCAAAAGATTTTCATTATGTGGTATATGATGTTGATGTGATTAATTAATTGCCTAACTGTATCGTATTATTTGGCTAATTGGAGAATAATATTATGGCAAAAATGCTTCCTGCATTTTTCAATTTTAAATAATTTTGTAAACTTATATTCCTTTCAAACTGAAATGATTTATCATATTAAAATGGATACAATTATGGTTAATTAGACTGTTCGGAATTATTTTTAGATCGTCAATATAGAGTTTTATTTTTCAGTTTTTGCATTAGGGAATTTAAATTTATTTTATTTGAGGGGAAAATGAGCTCTAATGAATTCAAGTCTTAAGAATTCAAGAGCTCATATATGATATACTATCAAATCAAATTGAGTGTAATTTATTACATTAAATAAGCTTGAGTCGCTCTATTTAAATCACAGCCCTAACCTTCAAATTCAATATAATTAAGTCGTACTTTCTTATCATGACACAAATGTATCTAGCTAGTAAATTAACATTCCAAAAACAAAAATTCAAGTTCCATATTCTCATCATTCATTTGATGAATTTCAGTTGTATTCCCTAATTTTATTCACTCTTTTAGTTTTATTCAGTGTATTTTCTTTTGTTGGAAGTGAAATTATACTCTCCATGTTACAAATAAATTAATTTACTAACTTTAAACCTCCCAACAATCGTAAAGAAATTAAAAAAAAAAATGTTACACACTCCAGAATTTTTTTCTATTATGTTTTGACCATTTATCTGTATTTTGTAACTCTATATATATCAACTTACAAATGCATTTTTTAAGTTAAAACTAAAATCTGATGGTATAATTGGTAGTCTAAAATTTGGTGTAACAGGGCATATATAATATGAATGTGAAAATATACATATATACTATTAGTATGATGATGCATGATATGTATAAAATTTTAATATAATATTCCAACAAAAAAAAGTCATACAAAAATGTGTCCGTTGTTATAGTTTAACTTTAGATTTTTACAGCTATTTGATTCTTATTACTAAATTAAGAATTTTACCAATAATAATGGTATTTTAATAATTATACACGTGCATATCTCATGTGCTTTTCTAATATATGGAAAAATGCACATCAATTTATACTCCCATGTCTATAAATGATAAGTATCCTTAAAATGATGGAGCTCCTTAGGTAGACACTAAAATATTGTTTCGATGAGCCTTAGTGCAATTGCTTCATTTATTTATGTCACAAACACATGGCCGGAGTATAGTTATAACAACAAATTACAACTGCGAATTTTTGTAGTAAATACAATTTTTTTAATTATAATTAACAAAAATTATGAAATATCAATCCATAACATTATACATTTGAAACATAACAGATTAGTTATAAATTATCCATAGAAAAATTAATAAATTTATAAAAAAAAAATGATCATTAGCTATAAATTGACTGTAGCGAGGGTTAGCTATAAATGCATTAGCTTTGAATTTGACTAGAACAATTTCGTAGTAAAAGTTATGAATTTTTAGCATTAACTATGAATTAACCGTAATTGATGCCCTAATTTTTTATAGTGGAATCAAGTCCTAATAAAGTCTTGTGCAACAATTTTTGGGGCTCGGGACTCCCAACTTTTATCAAGGCCTATTGCATGCATGTCCTCATGGTAATAGGAAAAAAGTTATATTATGATAACAATTTATATTCTCCACAAGATAAAATTTCCGTGTTATATTTCCACAAAAACCTAACTTTTTCTTGCCTAGTACTTTAAAGAGCGTAAACTTCCTAAAACAAACCATACATACATAATTTGCCGTCAGTCGATCAATCCGTATTCAAAATTACATTAAAGTGAAACATAAAATCAACATTACATACCGTAACGATTAACTTGAGTACTCGTGCAATGAATTCCGATAGCAACTATTTTGCATTCATCCTTACTATATAAAAATGATTGATTAGTTATTAAAATAGCCTACTATGTGTACTTATCACAGCTGCCCATATTAAATATAGGGATGGCAGTGGGACGGGTCAAAACCCGAACCCAAGCTCAACTTATCCCGAATGGGACGAGTTTGGGGTAGCTAAACAGGGTATGGGGCCCGATTTTCATAACCCGAATTATTTAGTGTGGGGTATGGGGTTTAGCTAACCCGTCCCAAACCTGCCTCGCCACCCTGCCCCATATAATAATAATAATAATAATAATAATAATTATTATTATTATTATTATTATTATATATTTTATATTTTATATTTTTTGTTTCAGTTTACTGTCACGAACTCATAATGTATAAAATTTTGGATGTTGTGCTGGTTATTACTTTAATTCTACTCTTATCTTCTATTTTGCTTCTAGAATCTTATCTTGTTTGCATGAATTTTTCATTTTTGTACCTGAAATTTGAATTTTAATTGTTGTCAAGTGGTTTTGATTTGATGTATTCATTAATTAACTGATTACTCACCAACCCGACAGGACGAGGCGAGGCAGGGTCTTTTTTGGACGGGGCGGGGTATGGTCTCATGGGATAGGGTATGGGACGAGCCTAACCCACCCTACTGCCATCCCTAATTAAACACCCGATGTATTCTTCACATTTCTTCCATTATATAGGACTAGCCAGAGCGGATTTAAATCTGAATTCGATTCGAATACGATTCGATTATTTAGGATATTTAATCGATAAAAGATTCGATGGATACGATCTGATTAAAAAAGTTCGTAATCCGAAATAAATGGAACAAATATGGATATAGCTCAATCCGATCTATTAATAATCTGAATTCGAATATATTTAGTATTATACATATGTATATACAGGATCCTATGATAATACCAATGTGGATATTTGGATGAAGGAAGTAATGAACTTTTATTCAATATATCAAATCAGGTGTTTTCATATAAATTGTTAGGGATTGTTCTCCTATGTTTTGAGGAAATTTTTTTCAACTCCCAAAAAAATTTCAAAATGCATGCATATTCTCCAATCTTTTTCTCAAAACACTACAATTTTTTGCCCAAAAAATCCCTCACAATTCACCCAAAAAAATCCTACACCCTAAAAAGTACACCTACTCATTCATTTTCTCACTCCATCTTTCACATCACTCATCCATTTATCATTATCTCATTTCACTCATATACATATACATATATATTTACATATATGAAAATATTAAAATTTTACTACTTAAAAAATTCTAAAACTTATGTTTACAAATTTAATTAAAATAATCATCGAGAAAATTCATTAAATTTAACAACTAATTTATTTATTAAATAATATATTAAATTAATTAAATTACTTATTAATTAAATAATGTATTAGTTATATTTAATATTTAATTCATTAATTAAATATTATATTTATTCATTTAATAAATAATTTAAAATGTTTTAATTTGATATAATAAATAAATTAATCTTTTCAAAAAATTAATCTTCATTAAATATTAATATTCACATTTATTTAGAATTATTATAAAAAGTTAAATATAGTGTGATATTTATTTAATAATATATTAAGTTTAATAAATTAATATTAATATAATTAAAATAATTATCAAGAAAATTAATAAAAATTAAGTAATTTTTTTTGATAGTTACTAAGTAATTTATTTATTAAATAATATATTAATTAAATAATGAGTTAAAGTAATAAATAACTTATTAAATTAATTAAACTAACTTATTTAATTATTTAAATAGCTTATTATGTATATATTAATTATATTTCATATTTCACGTATAATTGAATATTACACTTATTTGTTTAATAAATAATTTAAGATGATTTAGTTTCATATAATATAAAATTATTTATTTTTTAATTTGATGAATAGTTATTAAGTCTTATATATATTTTATTTTATTTAAATAAATAACTAAGTTTTATATATACATAAATTGTAAATAATAGATAGTTAAATAATTATATAATTATATTTTAAGAATAAAAAATAATTAGTTTATAATTAATGTAGAATAATTAAATTTTTTTATATAAGCTGATATCAACAATTATGATATAATTATAATATTAGCCAATTTTTTATAATTAAGATATAATTATAAATTCATAAATAATTAATATTTTAAAATAAAGTATCAATTGAATTAATTACATATCATTTTATTACAACAATATATCAATCATTATATATATATATATACACACACACACACACCATCCAACTATAATATACATACATATATAATATATTATATTAAAAAATCACTTTTACCTTACAAACCCAACAAAAAGCAACTGATTTGACATCAACAGTAAAGTTTGTCTCCTCCCAAAATATAAAGAAACAAACAACTCATTTTCAATTTATTTTTCATATTTCCCCAAAACAAAAAGAAACGCTTGGCATATTCTTCAAATTTTCTCTCAAAAACCCGTTCCCCCCAAAAATTTTCTGAAAAATGGCCAAAACATAAGAGTTTTTTTAAAAAAACCCATTCCCCCAACAATTAAGAGTTTATTTACACCATAATTACATCACTATGGTTTAAAAAACCGGATCGGACTGGCCGGCGAATCGGTCCGATTTTTTTAAAAAATTGAAAAACTTGAAAAAATGACAAATTTTGTTAAAACCGTTCAGAACCGGCCGGTCAGACTTGTGAGCCGGTGAACCGCTCTGGTTCAATTGAACCGGAGTGGTTTTTTCATTTAATTTTTTAAATGATTTTTTTTTTTTCTAATTTTTTCGACTAAGTACAAAGTTTGAAGACTAATGTACAACTTATAAGCTATCTAAAAGTAAAAAAAAGCCTTGGTTTAGAGTTTAGACTTTAGAATTAACTCACATACTCTCAACTTTAAACTTTAAACTTGAGATATTTAAATTGTTATGATCATTTATAATATAAATTGTGAAATTTGGATTGTGATGTTAGATAATATCATTTAAACTCTTTATGTTTAATATTTTGGCATTTTATTAATTTTTAAGTAATATATATTGTAATTATGACGTCACGGTTCAATTGCAGTTCAATTACGGTCCGACCAATGGTGGAACTGGTGAACCGTGAACCGCTAAGTTTTTCGGTTCAATGAACGGTCCGATTTTTCGAACACTGTACATCACTTGTTTCTCTATTTTTATAACAAAAAATGATGCGGGAAGAATAATGAGTAGGAGGCGAATATAATAATGTAGCAAGAATGCAATGCAAATCTCGATTTAATCAAAATGAGTTTCTTTTTTGTAAAACTTTGAGTCTATAGTTAGTTGATTGAATAATCAAGTATAACTATGTATTTATAATGCCAAATAAGTATTATTATCAGCAACGGAACCTAAAATGTAATGATTTAATGAATGAATGTGATTAAGTTAAATTCTATTGTTCCTTTTAAGTGATCAATAGACTTGAAATTTATTCATTAATCTGTTGTGTTTTTTTTAAGGATGATTGTTTTGAATTTGGATTCTACTAAATTTTTAGAAAAATAATAAATATATGATGATTTTTGAAATATTCAAATTTGAATTTTTTTGGATATTCGACAAATATCCGACTTTTATTTGGATTCGGATATGGTTATACCAACTACAAATCCGAAGGATCTTAAATCAAATTTGGATATAATATATTACTTTTGGATTCGGACTTGGATCCAGCATGATTCAATCTGAATCCGACTCATTGACAACCCTATATAGAACATGCTCTAGCACACAATGTTTTAAAAATCGGACCAGACCGGACCGATCGAGACCAATGACCGGTGGTTGGTCCAGTCCGAATCAAACATGAAAACCGGCCACAAGTTAATCAGATGTGAACCAATGAAAATCGGTCAAGAACATGTCGAACGGTACCTGTTCACTATTATTTAATTTTTTATATATATTTTTTCTGTCTTTTTAAAAATTTCAAAAAAGGTTAATAATTTAATATATTAAAAAAACTTAATTTATTATATTAAAAATTAAATTTGAAATTTGAAGGGATGACCATTTGTATTAATGTTAAATAGTTGTGGTACACTATTTGAATTCGACCATATATTTGTAATTAATTAATTGAGAAATTATATTTTTCTTAAAAATCATTTTAAAAAAATGAATAAAATATGAAGGAAATTTTTATTTATTTATTTCTATATTGTTGGAATTTTTCTATTTTTTATAGTATATTAATAATATTATATATATTTATAAAATAATATATAATTACTACATTATTATGACATTACAATGATTGAACAAGTGGTCAAATTAATTGAATCAGTAACCAATAAAGCTATCAGTTCAATGTCTGGTCCAATTTTTAAAATATTGCTGGCACGCATCCAGCCGAACCTTTTGTGGTGATAGTACTCAAGTTGGTTATGTTGCATTTCATCAAGTCTTGAGCCTACAGGATGGGGACCTACAAGCAACACTCTAGCACATAATGACTCCACTAGCAACTACTCAATATTCGTCCTCACTTCATAAATGGGTACTCTATTGTACCAATTTATAAACTGATACAAACTTATTTCTATAATCCATGTGATACATTATAAATTTTTCTCTAATTTCTCATAGATTATTTGAAGCAAAGTAATAATAACAAATTTAATTTTTTGTCAAAATTCTTAAATCCTTTATTTAAATCACATGCTAATCAATTGACTTTGTTTTGTGTCAAAGGTTTTGTTTCCTGATTCCCCCCAGCCACCCCTCACCTCCCCACCCCATCGGTGTTTCTGCATTCTTTAACAACAAAAGGTTGGGAGAGAGGCGGACCTCACTACAAAAAATTAGGACATCAGTTATGGTTAATTTGTAATTGAAATTAAATTTTTGTAGCTTAAATTGCAAAATTTGATCTAGCCAAATTCAAAGTAGATTCTCTTGTAGCTAACTATGGCTATGATCAATCCTTAGTTGTAATTTTTTTTTCTTATATATATATATATATATAAATTTTCATATGAATAATTTGGAATTAATTTATCGTACTTGTAACGAATAGACTAACTGTTGGTAGCTAAAATTTTTGTTGCTTTTTATTTTAAAAAATTACATTTGAGAATCAAGATTGAGTGGTTCATAAGCCACAAAAAGAGTAAGACTACCCAAAGTAGTAATTAATAATTTTGGTCCCTCAAAAGAAGAAAACATTTATAGTCTTTGAAAATCGCATCATTTATCATGACTATTTACTCATATATATATGAATATCTCAAAATTCAAATATCACGGCAATTGAGTCATAAAAATTTCCTATTAATTTAGAATTATGGTGTAAAGTAATTAATTTGGCTAGCTCACATCTATACTTAAGATTGTCTTCATACTATCATGTTATTGTTAAGATCAAATTCTATGTAACCATATATATTTTATAAATTCACAGCAAAATTTTGGCCTTTAAAGGCCAATCGGCCTCCCAACTTGCCAATATTGACACTAATGGTATATAAATATAATTCATTGTATTATTAGTTTGAAGAACGTTTCGAGATTCATGCTATTGTGTGGGGCTATTGAACGACTGAAAAAAGCCCGAACTCGTTTATATTTTATTATTATTATTATTATTATTTTTACCCACAAAATTTGCGCTCAAAATATCTTAATTAATAGGAGTGCCACACTATTTATAATATATAGTGCAGCCAACCAACCACATGTCATGAAATATTTTGTCATTATGTACTTATTTGACTTTTTTTATGTACTTAGTCGGTGAATTACAAATAGTTAATTACTTGATTTGTACGTACTTTAATAATTAGGTTGTCTCTTATTCTCTCAGACATCATATACTTTTTACGTCACTAAAACAAAAGTAGCATCTATTGGGATAAATTTAATTAGTGACATTTATAGTGTTGACACATAAAAGTCATATTGTGATAATTAATTGTAAATAAATAAATATATATATTTGTATAATATAATATTTAGCAATATTTAATTAATAAATGATAAATAATATGGTGATATTTGATTAGATATATAATGCCACCATATTTTTTTTTTAATCTCCAAATTTACCTCCCCGATACTTTTAAATGTATTTTTTCATATAATATAGGGTGGGTTACAGCTACCTCCCCTAAAGTTTGGTGTAATTACAAAAAAATTCTCGTTGTTTTGAAAATTACAAATACCCCCCTGAACTTTGGGATCTAAATGTAATGCTGACGGAATGTGTAAAATGATCAAAATGCCCTTCCGTTAAAATTTTTTTTTTAAAAAAAGAAAATTAATTAGAAATATCAAAAGACAAAAATACCCTTGGACCTATTTGTAATATTTTTGAATTTACGAGGGTTTATTTGATATATTTTTATCACCTTCAATTTCCGCCGGACCGCTGCCACTGCCACTGCCGCTGCCTGCCGAACAGTTGCAGTGCACCTCCACCGAAACTGGGTTTTGCTGCTACCAGAAGGTGCGCCTTGTTGCGTTCTATCAAACCCCCAAATCAATTTCAACTTTCCCGTTCACTTCGTTGGCCAATTTCAAGCAAAATCGCTCAACTCCACCACGCGCCTCCACCTACCATTCTCCTTCTCCGTTGGTCAAATTACAAAATTGAAACCACCATTACACTCCTCTCATCGAGTCTATCAAAACCCACTCCTTGTTTATGAGTTTCCGTAGTCGGAACTAAGCAACATGTCACCACCGCCGTGAGGCTCCGTTTGGAGCTTAATTTTCGGCAAGTTGCTGGTTGTTTTTAGGAAAATTTGGTACCGATGTGTTCCTTGTGATGAGAAAAAGAGAATGGTTACTTGGTTGCTAGTTTTTCCAATGTCGGAGAGGTGCTGGTTGGAGAGGATGGTGACGGTAAGCATGGAAGAATTTGATACAATAGAAGGGCTCTTGTGTATATATTTTTCAACTCTCTGAAATTGTAATTTCCACCCCAATACTTCCTCTCAGATTCCAATTGAATCCTTTTAACTCTCTGAGTGCCTCACATTGACCCCAAATTTTTTTTCCTCAATTTCAATTAAGTCCTCAAACTAGTTAATGACTCTATTGACCCAGTTGATCAAAATTAATTTTGTTGACCACCAAAACTTTCAAAATTCTTATAATCAAGTCTTTTCTTATTTGTGTTTTGAGCCCCAAAATTTTCATTGAATAAATATTTTAATTTTTAAATCTTACTTTCTAAAATGCCAAATCTAGGGGTGTTACATGTCATTATCATTTTTTAATTTTAAAAATTACTAAAAATATATTATCATGATAGATTTAATTTATTTTAGTTTTTTACTTGTTTTACTTTTAGTTAAATTGAATTGAATTCAATTAAAATATTATATAAATATATATTACTATTTTAATATTATCAGATAATTTTAATAACATAAATTTATATTTAACATAATCTAATATGTTATATTTTAATGATATAAATTTAATTAAATTATTTTAGATATGCGTATTATTTTTAATACTATTGAATATATCATTTCAATTATTAAAATTATATGTTCAAGACGATAGATTTGATTTATATTTTTAATTTTTCTTACTGATTAAATTAAATTGAACATAATTAAATTACCTTAAATACATTTACTATTTTAAATTCACCCTGGATTCTTCTTTCTTTTTTTACATTTAAGACCTCAAACAAAAAAAAAAACAAAAACAAATACACACTTAACCAATTAAAAATCTTACAATACCACTCCTGAGGGTATTTTTGTCCACTTAAAAAAGTCAAACCAGGTCAAAGATGTCATTAGTTAGCCTAAGGGCATTTTTGGAATTTTACCCAAATTTTTTAACGGCTGTACAGTAAAACCCTAACGGATTGGCTGAAATGTTGGACGTCAATTAAGTTCAGGGGGGTATTTGTAATTTTCAAAACAACAAGGTTTTTTTTTGTAATTATGCCAAACCTCAGGAAAGGTAGCTGTAATTCACCCTATAATATATCCAAACAAATGTATGTAAATAATTAAGAAAATATATAAATAAATATTTTTTACTATACATATATATTACCAATTTAATGGGTAATTTTAAGCTTTTATTTATTTGAATAGGTTGATCATAGGTTCGAATCTCTGAGAAGGTTATTAACTAGGGTACGTTAATAGTTCAAGTCATAGGGGTGCAGTTGGGGCACCTTAGATGTCATATATTGCATTTCTTTGTGGCATGTATATTATTTAAACAAATTTTTTGTGGTATTTTAATATACCACTACATGTTTTTTGGTGGCATATTGGCAAATTATTCAACTATATTTTTATATAGCATTTTAACATATCATTTTATGTATTTTTTATGGCATATTAATATGTCATTTCAATATATTTTTAATGGCTTTTTGAAATGCCATTTAATACACTTTTTTTGTGACATTTTAATGTCACTTAATGCATTTTTTATTGAAATTTTGATTAATACCACAACAAAGGAAAAATAGTAACATGCATACCTTTATCTACGCCATAAATAACACTCTTAAAAAATGCTATCAAATGTAAAAATGTTACTATAATACTATTTATATGACGTTTTTAGTGTGTAATGTACAATTTTAATGTAATTCGTCCAATGCATGTGCAATGACGAAGCCAAAAGAGCAACAAAAAGAGTGGCACTAGATTTCATATTTCCATGCGTGAACGTTGGTTTGGATTAGTGTTAAAGAATTAACGTACGAAGTTCCTTTTTAAGGGGATGGATCAAAGATAAAAATGTTAGATTAATTATATTCTATGAATCCAGAGTCTGACCTAGTACGTAATATTATGCATGATCCTTTAATTGAGAAGAAATAGGAGTGCCGAACTATTTAATATAGAGAGTGTTTGGGTGAGCTTATAAGCTTATCAAAATATCTTATATAATGTTTAAGAGTTTATAAAATAATAAAAAATGTAGGTCAGATGTCAAGCCATTCGCAGGGGATACGTTTACTTTATATGTGAAATATACATGATTAGTGCTTGCTTTAAAATAAGTGAGGAGTTGCTAAACAATTAAAGTATATATGTTAATTTTTTACTATGCTATTTTAAAATATTGTCCCTCCGGTTAGTTTCCTAACTAATGATATAACTTGTTAATGTTAGCATTAATACTACATAATGATAACTAAGTGTGCTACATTACTACTTATAAAGTTAATCACCAATTAAAGATAAAAAAGTCAACTAACAATAACTTTATATTCATTAATTTCCTTCATCTACAACCCTGATTCTTCAAAATTTCCTCAGTATTATAACTATAACTTTTAGATCTATTGCTTTTTTCACCTAATTCTTTAGTTATATATTATGTTGAAAAAAATCTAAATATTTGTATAAATTGATTTATTGCTTCTAAATTTAAATGATGATAATCATAAAAAATTGATAATATAACATAACACTTGAGATGATGCCACTCTTACTAATGTAGTAATAACTTAATCTCTTTATATAGTTTCTTAATTGCTGATCAAAATTGAGCACAACCATTTAATTAACTTCAAATATATATGTATACTCAGACTATTCACCTACAACCACTAGTACAAAGAAAATTGAGCTTTAGTGACTGCAATTCAGTGATCATACACTATATTCACTATGATGCGGTCACTAATAAATGACCAGTTAACAACTGATTAGTAATTGATTCAAATATAATTTCTGAAAAAAAATTAGTGATTAATTAGTGACCCCATTAGTGATAACTTTTTTGCAGTCATTGATTTGGTGAATGACTGATTTTTTTTTTATCTAAGTCACGAATTTAGTCACTAATTAGTGACTCTAACTAATTAGCCACTGATTTAATTACTAATTAGTAACTTTTCCCAATCACTGATATTTGATTGCATAGAGCAGTCACTATTTCTCTTACTAAATAATGACCAAATTATTTTTTGGACACTAATGTGTGATCAAATTTTCTGTTAGTCATTGATGTGGTGATCACTAATTAGTAACAAAATTTTTTTTGATCAATAATTAGTAAAAAAATGTAAAATTTTATTTGTTTACATAGTTTTGTAGTATGAAAGCATAAGATTTATGTAACACTTATTGAAGCAATAAAATATTGAGTTTGTTTTGATAAATGTTTAAAGATAATTAATTATATTTAAAATATAGAAATATATCGAATTACATATTCATGTATATTTATATATTTTTACTGTTAAAACACCTCTAGATATACTATGTAATATATATATATAAATATATAATTATTAAATATCTTTATTACATTAAAATAACTGAACATTTACAAGTGTATGTATATCTGCACGAAGAAATAAAATAAGAATAATATTCTTATAAAAACATAGAAGATGAGAAATAATTAATATATATGTACATGTTATAATAATATATATGCATTATACATACATATATTATCAGTAAATATAAATACTTATATAAAAAATATTATATATTAGTCGATGTATATTTAGTACATTCACATAAATTGCTATATATGTATGTATAATATTTATTCCTATAAATATTAGCATATACTAATATTTATAATGTGTGTATGTTTGTATATACAAATAATATATATTACGATAATAAGCACAAAATCTAAGGTTATAGTTATAAATAATAAATTATGTATTTTATTAGGTTGAAGGAAAAATTATACAAATATTAAATGAA
The DNA here is from genome assembly GCA_018894105.1 of Jacaranda mimosifolia. NCBI lineage: Eukaryota > Viridiplantae > Streptophyta > Magnoliopsida > Lamiales > Bignoniaceae > Jacaranda > Jacaranda mimosifolia. The sequence continues at coordinate 4,059,849 of CM032124.1, read as the reverse complement.
TAATTATTCTTTTTTTATAATTTTTTTTAAAAATTTCAAATACTAACTTATTAACAAGATATTAACAATAATTATATTTTGATTTGTACAAGTCATATATTATGTTGTTTGTTTGGTCCAGTGATTAGCAAGTTATTTTAGAAGCAATAGGTCAAATGTGTTGGAATTCTCAAAGCTACGAAGTTTAAGACTGTAACACCCCTAGAAATCGTATTATTGGTATTATTAAATTAATAATATTTTTATAAGTTTTTATTAATTTTATTTGACTTTAAAAGTTTTGGGCTCAAGATGAAAACAAGGAAAAGTTTAATTTCAATACATTGAAGAGTTTTGAGGGTCCAATTGGAATTATTTTCGGTCATAGGGGTAAATGTCAAGTTCTATATAAGTCTAGGGGCTGAAATTGAAGTGGGTCAAATTTTGAAGGACTTAGTTGAAAACTGGATTAAACTTTGGGGGTCAATCTGCGAATAAGAAAAGATCAATTTTATAAATATTGAGTTTTCAATTTCACCCCCATTTTCATCATCTTCCCCACCGAAACCACTCTCCCCTCTCTCCAGCGAACTCCCTCCTTCGGTAGCCAAACCTCTTCTTTTCTTCTCACAGAACACGAATTTACCCATATCTTGCACAGCCCACCGGTGGAACAACCAAAAAATTTAGCTCAAAAATTCGACCTTGGCGGAGGTGATGGGTTTTCATTTTTCATCGACAAAAACTCACGACCAAGTACTGCGCTTTGTTGGGTTTAGCTCAAGGGTGGTGTAGCTATCTTCAATTTCGGAAAACAACCATCGGAGTGGGCTAAATTGACAAAAATCAGCACGACAGCGTTGGTGGCCGGCTGACTGTTTTTTGGCCAATTGACAGTTAATTCGACAACTAAACAAGGAATTGATTGGGGGGTTTGATTCGGAGCTAAGGCGCATCTTTCGGTGGTGGTGGTGGTGAGCTTTTTCGGTGACGGCGGCAACATGACAGAATCTTCGTCTCATTACGGTGATCACATGCCCGCAAGCTGATTGTAATTCTGAGGCTTCGATAAGGAGATATTGGGTAAATGGTGGGATTTAGGTTGTAATTGTATGCATGTGTATGTATATACCTCCAAACCTTGTGATATATTGTACAAACAAAAAATATGAGAATTGATCGGGAAAAATTTAGACATGCATATAATTACATAAGTTAATGGACCTAAATTTGGTCATATCGCATAATAATCTTTGATTAATTAGGTTAATTAGGTGGAGAAACCCTCATTTTATAAATTTAGAACCTAAGTGGCAATAATTAGGTCAATTGAGATGATATAGAACCAAGATTTGGGTCATGCATGTACCATTATAAGTTTAGTGAACTCAAATTTGTATTATCATGTGATAAATTTGAGTTAATTGGGAGTTTTAAGGGATATTGGACCATTGTTATCGATTTAGTATGTTGTGACAAGATCAACTGGATGATTTAGGAGCCCAATATTAATCTTTTATCAAGATCGACGTGATTTGCACATTTAGTGATGTTTAAGATGAATGAACCCTAATTATTGTATTAATCGAGTGATTATCAATTTTAGACTATTAAGCATATAATTGTATTATAGGGTCGAATAAGGAATTTGACCGGAACCTATCTTTTGGTTAGGTGATGAGGAGTTGGACCCAGCAGACCAGTAAGCTTTGACTTGTACTTTCAAGATTATTAAGGTGAGGGCCTATCGCTTCAGTGCTTGTATTGATTGAATCTGTTTGTTCTCCATTTTGAAAACCCTGTGAGGGTCTCCCATTGTGGTTTATTGTTTTGATTTCAGCTATTCGTTAATTGTTGAACCTTGTGAGGTTCTATCACTTGACATCTAAATTGATTATCGATTATTGTTGCTTTCTGATCCCTGTGAGGTTCTATTGTCTTGACTATCGTTATCTGTTATTGTTGCTTTCTGAACCCTATGAGATTCTATGGTTTTGACTATCGTTATTATTTATTGCTAATTTCTAAACCTTGTAAGGTTCCAATGACTTGATTATCGTTTATTTAATACCGCTAATTGTTGAACTTGTGAATCGTACCGTTGTTAAATCGTGTAACGAAACCGTTTTGAATCAATTGATTATTACTGTTCTGGCACCATGAACATGAACATTTCATTGTTTCATATGTTATCGCTTAGATTGAATCCGTACCATCTATTGTTGTTTAGCCGTGTTGGATTCCTTGATTGATTTTGTCTATCATTGTTCGCCGTAATGGCATTATTGAAATCGTATTGTGAAGTTCATTATTTCTGCCTACTATCGATTGATTGAACGTACTGCTATTATTTCCACCTTGTTGGCTATCAATTGATTGAATGTACTGATTGGTTGTACTGAAAGATTTGTATAGGATAATTGATGGGCCGAGTGCCTTGCCAAGCTGTTGTGCTTAAGCCAGTGTTATTGCCAAGCTGTTGTGCTTGAGCCAGTGTTAATATTGAAATGATATGATTGGATTGATGAATTGTTACGAGGGTATAAGGGTATTCTGATATGTATGCTATGTTTATTTTGTTAAGTTGCATATGTGATTGGGTTTGCTATTCTTAATTGTACTCTGCTCAAGGAGCAATAAAGCTAGAGTGGTTTCCAAGTCTAGATCGGGATGATGTCCCTGGCCATACAAGCCAATAGTAAATTTCTTCCGAACTGGGATTGGTTGAGATGTCCATAAATCTCCCAACACGATCGGAGAAATTCCTCCCAACTGTGATCGGTTGAGATGTCCCTAAACCTTTCGAGCAGGATCGATCGAGACGACCATGTCGATGAGCCGATGGTCACAGTCTTCGAACTTGCAGTGACTAATTGTTTGAAACATTCTTGATTTGGCATTAATGCTTTCCTTGTTTATTCATGCCAGTAGTGTTCTGCTAAGTTATTGATTCTTTGACAGATCCTTGTACTGTTACTTATTATCCTTCAATGAGTCCTTAAGCCTCACCCTCATATGTCATTTGATTTCTCTCAAGCAAGTATGAGATATGGTACACTGATCAATGGCAGAACTGACAAGGATATGATTTGTAATAGTATTTTGATGAATGTATGTGTATATATATATATATATGAATTCACCCTTGGATATCTTAGGTTAGAGATGTTGTAATATGTTAGGTTGAATTAAGACTTATGGCATGTAGTTTTGATACTAGAGACGACATTTTGGTTTTAATTACTATTGAAATGATAATATGGTATATAGTACTCTGATATTAATTCCGCATTAAGTTTGATGCATGCTGCGAATTGTTATTGTCCATTGGAGATATGTGAAATTTTTTTGGGCCTATCGGATATGTTATTGCATGCTAATAGGTCTGAATTGAGTGGCATTCCGCCTTGCGGGCTATATCCCAAGTGGGGTGCCATAGGCATGGTATCAGAGCTTGGGTTTGGAAACCCGAGCTACACTAGGACAGGATCCTAGGATACGACCCTTGGATGTTTTGCATATGTTGAGAAATTCTATGTGATTCAAAGATATGAGGTGAATTTGATTTATTTTATATTGATAAAGGAAGTTATGCATTACAGGACGGCCAATGGACATACAGAAGTCGATGGCCTAGGTTAATATGTGAATGATTTTTGTGACTGGAATCGATGGATTTAGTAGAGATTAAATTTGAATCGGGAATCATCTGGGATGTAAACACTTGGGATAAGGAAAACTTGAGTTATTGTAGAATATGATCGTAGGATATGATTCTCGGACTGTAGGAAATAAGCTTGATTATGGACACATTGTAAATGTGTATACTTGAGTTATAGGATGCTTGGGGTATACTAGGATATGATCTTCAGATAAGAAATTCTTGGTTAGTGAATGTTAAGCTTGACTTTGGAATTGCTTAAGATAGGAATGAGAACGCGAAGAGGATAAGAGCGATGAAATCTTTGTTAGAATTGTAGAATACTAAATGATTTTTCATATATATATATATATATATCCTGACCCTTGCGCATCAAGAACTAACAATGACTGTAATTTAGCTGATAAAACATTCCATTTAAATCATTGCAGATAAGTGCAGTTTACTATTGAGAAGATTCCAACCCACTGAATGGCGTCACCAAAACTAACCCCAACGCTTTCTTCTGGTCGAGAAAATTCAAAAAAAGATACCTAGTAATGGAGACGTCCAATGAATGTTGAAGAAGGGACACGAGACCTATGGGTACATTCAACAGCAAGAGGAGAGGATATAGAATAGATAAATGTAATATGTTAGCAACAAAGTTAGATAGATAGTCCTGAGAGAAGCGAAGAGCCTGCGGAGTTTGGGACTTTAGCATATTTCCTTAAGTTCCATCCCTTAATGTTTATGGGTGAATCGGACTACCAAATAGGCAGAAGCTTGGATTAGGGAGATTGAAGATATTTTTCAGATGTTAGGTTACCCAGATAACCTCAAACTTATATTCGCCATCTATATGTTGGAAGGAGCTGCATGACAATGGTGGACCTTGGTAAGTGAACGATGGGAGCAGAAGAAGATACCTTATACTTGGGACAACTTTGTATGGGAATTTATGGATAGATTCATACCTCGAGAAGTAAGAGATGCTCGAACACAAGAATTTAAGAGTCTTATCCAAGGAGATATGACAGTGTGGCAATATAAAGCAAGATTCAATAGGTTGATTTGATATGCACTGGAAATATCGAGAAGAAGAGAATATAAGATGGAGAATTTGTTACAGGATTGAGATCGGAGATACAACAAACCCTTGCGCCTTACAAACAGTTTAACTTCGAGGAAGCCTTAGCGAGAGCCCTATAGATGGAACACGAACCTCTTGAAGTATCTATCTATGACAAAAAGGGCAGGCGAAGGAAAGTTTTTGAACTGAAAATCGCTGCAAATAAGGAAAGTGATTCAGGTAGGAAATGACAGAAGGTCCAAACTGGGACACCAAAAAGAGGTTGTTGATTTTGTAGAGCTTTAAATCACGAGGAATCTAACTACTGGAAGAAGCTAGGAAGGTGCATAAGGTGCGGCAGCGATTCGCATCTCCTCAAAGAATTCCCTAAACCTAAATAGACAACCACAAGGGCTCAAGAGGATAAGGAAAAACAGGTGGTTGAAGGTTCCACCTAAGTTTTTGAGTGGCAGATATCGAGTCTGTTATCACTAATATGGAGGATTAGAGCTAGATAATTTGGGAAGATATGTTTGTACAGATGTATATCGGGTGGTAGTAACTTCCGACCACCAGGACGCATAGTGTTGGCTGGGTTATCTAGATGTATGGGGTAATCTCTATACTCGCTTTATCATTTTGGTTTCGATCAGACAGATAGTTAGCTTAGCCATCTTGACACTTTGAACCGTGTATGTACTAATGTATAACTCTAATCCGATATATACATAAATTCTACCCTCGAATATTAACAATGGATTCCCCTTCTTTTATTGCTACAATATTATTGAATTTTGTTAAATTTATATTTCTCTTCTTTTACCCTGAGTAAACTTGAGAAATTCAAAATGGTTAAGGATTGAGGTATTGTTTCACAATTCATGACCCACGGTTAAATACTTAAGAAGTATCAGGTGTAATGGCATCCCATGGAAGCACGAACACACCTGTATCGGCAAGAGCAGGTCGTAGGGAAAGGCTACCTGTTCGACGTGGCTAATGTACCACGAGCTCTTAGGTGGGAAGTACTTGCCTACCAACAACCTTTGCTGGACGAGGAAGTTTCACAAACTCCTCCGATTGACCAACCGATTATAGATCCATCGGCAAAACCTGTTCATCAAGTGGAACAGAGATTCAGACAGCATGACCATTAGCCAGGTGGTGAAACAGGAGTTGTCAATCAGATAGCTAAAGATCTGGCATTGGAGCAGTTTCTTTGTTTCAATCCTCCAAAGTTTTTCGAAGAACCTTATAACCCTATTGATAAGCAAATGAAGTTAGTAATTTTGGGGGTACAGCAGAAACCATAAGAAGGATAGTTTCAAGAAATTCTAGAGTTTTACCCCATTCACTAGAAGAATCATATAAATAAAACGTAAGAGTTTGGATTAAGGAATGGCGAGAAAATTGGACTATCAAGTAAACTTGATGAACAAAGGAAATGAGTATCTACTTACTTTTGTGAAGGACCTTGCATCACTGATCAGGATTAGCAAAACAATAATAAGATCTCGACAAGATTCATAGAGTTTTGAGAATTGGGATGTCTTTTCTCATAAGCTATTTAATTTAATGCGTATGTTTGGGTTGTTTGAAATTGAAGATAAGGAAAGGATACTACAGAATGGGAAACTCGAGGAGAAAGGTGGGCCAAGAACTGTCTTTTACTTGTAATGCAAACATTATGAATCAGGATAGTATTATTGGGATTGGCTTATAAGGATCTTGTTGGAACCTTTAAACTGCTTAGAATTGAGGAATTAGCCATATTACATATGTGTTTGGGCTATGGTCTTGTGAACATTAAGGGAATGATCCTATTAAGGTTACGAACAATTAAGTACGACAAGAAGATATATCAAGTAAAAAAGTTTTTGGAATTTTTCCAATTGGTACCAATGGTGTATTTAGGGCCTTTCCAGATAATAAGTGCTTAGGTGAAATCAACTAAGGAAATGCTCGGTACATATATGCCTTGTAAAGAAAATTTGGTTATACGAGAATGTTCCCCATATGCCTTGGGAAAACTTAAGTCATAGGACAAAACTATCTTGCTTATGTTTAGGATTATTGAAATGGTGATTGCTTTAATGAAGCAGAGATCTCGTTTAAGAGTAGGAAAAAAAATTCAGATTGTGAATGTACTGGCAGGTATGATTTGGTTCAATCTAAGATTGACAAATGCTCTGAGTTTGAAAATGAAATTACTGTATTCAGTGGTTGGTGGAATAAGTAAAGGATAGGTATACGTATCACAAGGATGGAAAACTTTAATCCAAGTTGTATAAGCTAATGGTTTACCTCAGAAATAAGTTGAAATGCAAAGTGCTCAAATAGAATAAATGAGTTGAGGAACTCGAGCCAATGAGCTCCAAAGGATAAGAGGAAACGAGTAGTTGAGAGTACTATATAAGTTTTAAACATCAGAAATGAGTTGATTCCACATATTTTGACTATATTTCTCAAATGCAAATTGAGGAACAATAGATGGATTGTCCGTGACTATATCTGGTATGTATAGTTTTTGTGAACCTGTAGTCAGATACATAGAAATATATGAACTTGTGGTGATAATGATCGTTATTGCTATAGTGGTTTTGTGATTTATTAAATAGCCATAGGTGCTTTATTGGGATGTAATGGAGAACCATGAGTATTGAAATGACATGTGATGATGTGCGCATAAGATTACCTCATCGAAAGGAAGCATACGATGTTCGGTACTTTCATGGGATCACAAAGAAGGTTTAAAACTCGTTATTGGGATAGTTTAACTTACTTCCTATAAGTTCGACCATGAAAATCCGGAGAAAACTTTAAGTGACCACGGATAATGAAACCATAATTTTTGGGATTACTAGACAACTCTAGAAAAATAAGGTGGCACCACGTGCGTTAATAAGAATGGATATGTTGAGAAAACCCAGATGGTGGAGATTCTTAAAGATCTTAGTAAATTAAACGTCATTAGGCATTGGATGCTGTTTAATGTGGCTATGGGATGAGTTAACATTTGATCGAGGCAACTTAGGAATAAGACCCGCATATGCACTGCTGTTAACTGAATTCTTCAAATCGAAGATGACAATCTGGGGATCAGATTTTTTTTAGGGGGGGGATCTGTAACACCCTTAGAAATCGTATTGTTGGTATTATTCATTTAATAATATTTTTATAAGTTTTTATTATTTGACTTTAAAAGTTTTGGGTCAAGATGAAAACAAGGAAAAGTTTAATTTCATAAAGATTACCTCATCAAAAGGAAGCATAAGATGCTCAGTACTTTCATGGGATCACAAAGAAGGTTTAAAACTCGTTATTGGGATAGTTTAACTTACTTCCTATAAGTTCGACCATGAAAATCAGGAGAAAACTTTAAGTGACCACAGATAACGAAACCATAACTTTTGGGATTACTAGACAACTCCAGAAAAATAAGGTGGCACCACATGCGTTAACAAGAATGGATATGTTGAGAAAACCTAGATGGTGGAGATTCTTAAAGATCTTAGTGACATAAACGTCATTAGGCATTGGATGATGTTTAATGTGGCTATGGGATGAGTTAACATTTGATCGAGGCAACTTAGGAATAAGACCCGCATATGCATTGCTGTTAACCGAATTCTTCAAGTCGAAGATGAGAATTTGGGGATCAGATTCTATTTTTTTGGGAGGGGGGGTGGCGGATCTGTAACACCCCTAGAAATTGTATTATTGGTATTATTCATTTAATATTATTTTTATAAGTTTTTATTGTTTGACTTTAAAAGTTTTGGGGTCAAGAAGAAAACAAGGAAAAGTTTAATTTCAATACATTTAAGAGTTTTGAGGGTCCAATTGGAAATATTTTCGGTCATAGGGGTGAATGCTAGGTTCTATATAAATCAAGGGACTGAAATTGAAGTGAGTCAAACTTTGAAGGGCTTAGTTGAAAACTGGATTAAACTTTAGGGTTCAATTTGCGAATAAGAAAAGATCAATTTTATAAATATTGAATTTTTAATTTCACCTCCCATTTTCATCATCTTCCCCACCGAAGCTCCTCTCTTCTCTCTCCGGCGGACTCCCTCCTAAGGCAACCTTGGTACCATTCTCTTCCTTTCTTCGCCCATAACACGAATATACCCATATCTTGCACAACTCTCCGGTGGAACATCCAAAAATTTAGCTCAAAAATTCCTCCTTTGCAGAGGTGACGGGTTTCCATTTTTCTACGATAGAAACTCACGGCCAAGTATTGGGCTTTGTTGGGTTTAGCTCAAGGATGGTGTAGGTGTCTTCAATTTCGAAAAACAACCACCAGAGCGGGCGAAATTGATGAAAATCTGCACAGTGATGTTGGTGGCGGGCTAACTGTTTTCTAACCAATTGACGGTAAATTCAATGGCAGAACAAGAAATTGATTGGGGGGTTTGATTCGTGGAGTTGAGGCGCATCTTTTGGTGGTGGTGATGAGCATTTCTGGCGATGGTGAACCACGGCGACAGGACAGAATCTTTGTCTCGTGGCGATGATCACATACACGCAAGATGATTGTAATTTCAAGGATCCAATAAGAAGATATTGGGTAAATGGCTAGATTTGGGTTGTAATTGTATGCATATGTGTATATATACCTCCAAACCTTGCGATATATTGTACAAACGAAGAATATGCAAATTGATCGGGAAAAATTTAGACATGTATATAATTACATAAGTTAATGGACCTAAGTTTTGTCATATCGCATAATCATCTTTGATTAATTAGGTTAATTAGGTGGAGAAATCCTCGTTTTATAAATTTAGAACCTAAGTGGCAATAATTGGGTCAATTGAGATGATACAGAACTAAGATTTAGGTCATGCATGTACCATTATAAGTTTAGTAAACTTGGATTTGTATTATCATGTGATAAATTTGAGTTAATTGGGAGTTTTAAGGGATATTGGACCATTGTGGCAGAATCAACTGGATGATTTAGGACCCAATATTAATCTTTTATCAAGACCGGTGTGATTTGCACATTTAGTGATGTTTAAGACGAACGAACCCTAATTATTGTATTAATCGAGTGATTATCAATTTTACACTATTAAGCATATAATCGTATTATAAGGTCGAATAAGGAATTTGACTGTGAACCTATCTTTTGGTTAGGTGATGAGGAGTTGGACCCAGTGAACTAGTAGGCTTTGACTTGCACTTCCGAAGTTATTAAGGTGGGGGCATACCGCTTTGGTACTTGTATTGATTGAACCTCTTTGTTCTCCATTTCGAAAACCCTGTGAGGGTCTCCCACTTTGGGTTATTGCTTTGATTTCAGTTATTCGTTAATTGTTGAACCGTGTGGGGTTCTATCGCTTGACATCTAAATTGATTATCGATTATTGTTGCTTTCTGAACCCTGTGAGATTCTATGGTCTTGACTATCGTTATTGTTTATTGCTGATTTCTAAACCCTAGGAGGTTCTAATGACTTGATTATCATTTATTTAATACCGCTAATCGTTGAACTTGTGAATCTATTATTGTCAAATTATGTATCGAAACCATTTTGAATCAATTGATTGTTACTGTTCTGGCTCCATGAACATGAACATTTCATTATTTCATATGTTATCGTTCAGATTAAATCCGTACCGTCTATTTTTGTTTAGCCATGTTGGCTTCCTTGATTGATTTTGCCTATCGTTGTTTGCCGTGATGGCATTATTGAAATCGTATTGTGAAGTTCATTGTTTCCGCCTTGTTGGCTATCGATTGATTGAACGTACTGATTGATTGGTTGTACTGAAAGATTTGTATAGGAGAATTGATGGGCCGAGTGCCTTGCCAAGCTGTTATGCTTGAGTCAGTGTTATTGCTAAGCTATTGTGCTTGAGCCAGTGTTATTGCAAGCTGTTATGCTTGAGCCAGTGTTATTGCCAAGCTATCATGCTCGAGCCAGTGTTAATATCGAAATGATATGATTGAATTGATGAATTGTTACGAGGGTATAAGGGTATTCTGATATACGTGCTATGTTTATTTTATTAAGTTGCATATGTGATTGGGTTTGCTATTCTTAATTATACTCTGCTCAAGGAGCAATAAAGCTGGAGTGGTTTCCCAGGCTAGATCAGGATGATGTCCCAGGCCATATGAGCCAACGATAAATTTCTTCCGAACTGGGATCGGGTTGAGATGTCCCTAAATCTCCCGAATAGGATCGGAGAAATTCCTCCCGACTGTGATCGGTTGAGATGTCCCTAAAACTCCCGAGTAGGGTCAGTCGAGACGACCATGCCTATGAGCCGACGGTCACAGTCTTCGAACTAGTAGTGACTAATTGTTTGAAAACATTCTTGATCTGGCATTCATGCTTTTCTTGTTTATTCATGCCAGTAGTGCTCTATTGAATTACTGATTTTTCGATAGGTCCTTATACTGTTACTTATTATCCCTCACTAAGTCCTTAAGACTCACCTTCCTGTGTCATTTGATTTCTCTCAGGCATGTATGAGATATGGTACACTAATCGATGGCAGAACTAACAAGGATATGATTTGTAATAGTATTTTGGTGAATGTATGTATATATATATATATATATATGAATTCACCCTTGGATATCTTGGGTTAGAGATGTTGTAACATGTTTGGTTGAATTAAGACTTATGGCAGGTATGTTCTGATACTAGAGACGACATTTTGGTCTTAAGTATTGTTCAAACGTTAATATGGTATATAGCACTCTGATATTAGTTTCGCATTAAGTTTGAAGCATGCTGTGAGTTGTTGTTGTCCATTGGAGATATGTGAAAAGTTTTATGGGCCTATCGGATATGTTGTTGCATGCTACTAGGACTGAATTGAGTGGCATTCCGCCTTGTGGGCTATATCCCAAGTGGGGTGCCACAAAGACATTCTCTTTTTTGACTCGATTGAAATTAGTAACCATATGTTGTGGACCAACATGTGTCCACAAAAATCACATAATAGCAATTGAGACCTAATTAGTTGTTCATCATTCATATTCTAATTTAGCGATATTCATATTATTTTGGGCTCTATTCTTGGGTCTATCGCCCATTGCTAGTTGGATTGGAGCATGCAACAAGCTCTCCAAGGAGTCCATAAATTCATTAAATGCAATGGATGATAGTCAATCAACTTCCAATCAGATCCATTTTTTAAAATGAGACAATTCAAACTATGACTTTAATTCTTTCATGGGTAAATGACACTTCATCCCCCTAAATTTAATCATTTTGGCACATACTCCCCCCCCCCCCCCCCAACCACAAGATAACTTAAGCTACTTCACCCCCTCAAATTAGAGTTATTGGAACAATTTGCCCCCTAAATACGATTTCTGGTAGATCATGTGGTTGGAGAAAAGGCTATTCTTGTTATTTTTACTTTTTCCCACCTTCTCCAGCTCGAAAAAAAAAAAAAGAAATCCAACTACTCTTGTCATTTTTATATTTTCCAGCTTAAAAATAAAGAAACCCATCTACCAAGAACAATAGGATACTAGGGATTCTTATTCTTTTCTTATCTTCAATCAGCTCGCTTGCCTTCTCCTATCGTTTAAGGAATTAATTGTTGATTGAAATACAATAAAATGAGTTTTAGTACATATGTTTTACTTAGAAGCATTTTAATTTTTTCATTCATGTGGCAAGGATGGTGCTCATACTGTAAATGACATCTTCAAACAATTAATTCATTTTGTTGTCTAGTAAAATTGCTCAGCCAACCTCATTAAAGAAGCAAAATTACTATCTTTATTATTACTCTAAAACAAAATTTTCTTACTTTATAAAAGACATTTTCAAGAAATAGTAAAGTCCATGCTTCATTAGTAATATGAAGATAATCCAATCAACCTTTAGAAAAGTAGAATCATTAACTTCGTCATTCTTCTAAACCATGGCCATGTTGATTAGGAAGGAAAGAGTATAAAGTGCTTACATGTTGCACATTTTTTTTCCTTTTTTCCTCTAACATCCAATTTAGTCTTTCAATTACACACTAATTAATTAGTTTAGCAAGAAATGCGCTTTACAAACAAATAGCCTTTTTAAGGAAATATATATACACAACACATTATATAAAATATCACACAACTATGCTTAGGAATGTGGGGAAAAGTGAAAATGACAAGAATAATCTTTTCCCAACCACATGATATCTCATAAATTGTATTTGACAGGCAAAGTGTTCTGATGACTCTAAATAGTTGACGGGGTGAATGACTTTAAGTTATTTTTGGGGGGTAATGCACCAAAATGATTAAATTTGGAGGGTGAAGTGCCATTTACCCTTCTTTCATTGTACTTTTGAGAACCTTTGTGGTAGATGGTTATTTATTATACTTGATTAGCAACTAATACTACATATCCAAAAAAACTTGCACTTCTGACTTTCCAATAATATGTAAATTGCATTTTAATTTCAGTGAATTGATCAAAAAAGTGAATCTAATTGCTCATAACATCAAAGTTTATTTTCAGAAACATACAGATGAAGTACAAGAAATGAATTGAAATAAGCCATGCCCCATTTGCCAATCAGGCTGCAACATTAATCTTCTTCCCTAATCAGGTACAAACATAGGTACGTAGTAAGTTAAGCTTATGCGCCAAACTCTATTTTTGGGCACTCCTACATCTAATCTAGCACCTACCAAGGGTAATGAAGTTACACTACTAGCTATATACAATCTATCTATAAACCACTATTCTAAAGGTCAATGTTCGTATAAATATGCATATGGATTTTTATCACTTTAGTTTTAAGCCCTCGTCTAAAAGTCCACTTAAATTTTAATAAGGACATCTATTATTGTACTGAGAACTATTATGACAGGCTATTATAACCAATTTATAAGATGTCCCATTATAACAAGAGCTGATCATACAAACATTCTAATTAAAAGCCTAAATACAACGAAGTGAAACTTTGTATATTTTCATCAGAAGATGGATCATGAATTTATGTTGTATGCACTTTTTTTCAGTACTCGTATAGTTTCATTCTCTGCCTGGTATCTCACCAGAAGCCTGAACTCAGCTAGCAACAAGAATTTACCACCCTCGCCGCCAACTCTTCCTGTCATAGGAAACCTTCATCAGCTCGGCCAATTGCTTCACCGCTCCCTCTGGTATTTATCCAGGAAATATGGCCCGTTGATGCTGCTTCAATTGGGCTCAAAACCGAAGCTAGTGGTTTCTGTTAGGAAATTTATGAACCTGGCTATAAATAAGGAGATTAAATTATGTGAATTGAGGTGTGAACACAATTTCCTTAAAGTGATTATTGCAGGCCATTATGAGTTTGCTACTCGGTTGAAAATGACAATTCACTTCTAGGATACAACAAGACCACCCGAAATCTGCGAATAGCAACTTTGAAGATTTCCCTCAAGAATCTTTAAAAAGTTTTGTAAGTATATATATGAGAAATTTTTATTAGAGAAGGAAAAATTTATTTGGAAATTGTATATATTTATATTAATAGAAAACATCCTTTATGAAGTATTGTAATAATTCCCAATAGTTATATCAATATAAATATAACTATTTCTTGAGAAGCTAGATACAACTTTTAATAAATATTTGAATAATCACAATTCTTCAAAAGAATCCGTAATTAATTTCTTAAAAGAAAATAAATTTATTTTCTTACCTGAAATTAATTTTCTGCAAAAGAAAATAATATTTTCTTAAACACACGTGGCAAGTGCAAGTGCAAGTGCCAAGTGAATTTAACTTAAATATATGACAAGACACATTTTGGCTTCCCTCTATATTTTTCCCCCACGTCCTAATTGAACTTCTAAGTGTGTTCTTCTTTATAAAATAGAGAAGAGTTTTTAATTTTTCCAATGTGGGACAAACCCACTCATATTCAAACTCAAATTCCAAGCTACAATACACCCACACCCGCATATATATATATATATATATATTATAGCAATCCCAGGTTCATACACTGAATGATTTTTTATATATCATAAACCTTGATTTAAAACACTTCTTGTGCCGCATCTTATTTACCAAAATACTCAACAAATTACTTTTTAAATAAGACGTTATATCTTGTAAAATGTATGATTTTATAAAATATTTGAAAAGCTTAGGCTAACGCTTTTTTAGTCAAGCTTTAATATTAGTGCTTTTAAAATTCATATTATTACAAAAATTAATAAAACTGATTAGTTAAAGGTGAAAGAGTTTCATGGAAAACAAAAGATAACTTTGAAAATAAAAAATGATCACAATATCTATGTAGGGATTAATTGAAACATATGAGCATTAGAACATTGAAAAGTTTTTGCGCATAAATATTAAATTTCATATATGTGATTAGAAGTTTGTGTAAGATACTTTTGTAAATATATAAATTAATATGTGTATGCGTATGTGTGTAAATTTTATTGATAATTTTAATTTTAAATTAAAATTTAGAAATTTCTTAATTGACATTTCTTTTATATATATTATTTAATTATTTATCCTTATACGTGAATTACTATTAGATAAATTAAGTGGGCATTTTACTATGCTTATTTGAAACATCTTATAAACACATACATCTTACAAGATATTTTTGAAGCTTATAGATGTTAGATCTTATTATAAAATTAAGCCCTTGAATTGTTTTGATAGAATAACATCTTGAGTTTTTGAGATGTTAATAATAACAATTTTATAATTTACATTGTTAAATTATAAGAGATTGATTGCTAAATTCTAAAACTCAGTTATGAACTCCTTACTATTTTAGAAGTGCTTATAAGATCTTGCCATCTTTTTCTGCGAGCATATAAGTCTTAATTTTCTTTTAACACACTTTATAACATCCTATAAACTCTCAAATATCTAATAAGTCTTAATTTTCTTTTCACACACTTTATAGCATCCTATAAACTCTCAAATATCTAACAAGTTATTTTGAGGAGTTTATATATAAGGTCGCCCAAACATCTTCTAAATTCAATATATTGTTTTTGCGGGTAAATTGCAAAAATAGGACCATAATTATGGCCAATTCACAATATAGTATCAATTATTTGAAGTGGTATTAAAGTAGGACCAAAGTTCATAAAAAAATGAATAAAAAGGACAACAGCCATCGAAAAACCCAGTCAGCACCAACGATTACTTGTGTGGCACATGTTTGGTGCCTGCGCCAGTGTTCCACGCATGTGCCACACAAGTGTCACACAAGTAATCACTAGCACTAATTGTGTTTTCTAGTGGTTGTTGTCATTTTTTTTTCAATGAATTTTAGTCCTATTTTAATACCATCCCAAATTTTTGTTCTAAAATGCAAAATGGCCATAGCTACGGTACTAATTTTGCAATTTCCCCTTGTTTTTGCATTTATGCAAGTTCAATAGATCTTTAATTAAAAAGTGTCGTAATAGAAATCTAGACTTTAAATACAAATATACATCTTTAAAAAAATGTCTCCATAAGATATATTAATAAGACACTTCTAGAAAAGTATCATAATAGAAAATTGGATAATTAAAATATTAAGACAATTTTATATTAAGTGTCTCAATAAAAAGGTTAATAAGACATGTTATTTGGACATTTTCTGGAAAGTGTCACTTAAGATGTGTCTCAATAGACCTTTCTTATAGTAGTGAGAGTTTTTAAATACATGTTTTAATTATATTTGGCAATTAAAAATAAATTATCTATACATTACCTCTAAATATTTTACTATAATGACATTTTTCTATAATTATCATTATATTAATCTTGTTTGTCATTATACCATGGACGTCACAATGTTAGGACCACCAAATATATTGTGGTATTTTTCTAAATGACATCACAAATAAATATGAGTGTCAGTTCTTAAAAGAATTTAATGGCACTAATTGAATGCCTTCAAAGTACTTTTCTATTGGTGTTTCATTACTATTTTATATGTCATTTTATAATCAAATGAATAAGTTATTTGGTATAAGTATTTTATATGTTATTTTATTTCATCATGTACACTTTGCTCTACTTATCCTAAAAAATTAAATAAATACATTAAATTATTGTAACACTAAAAAAGTAAATGAATAAAAAAGTATTAATTATGCCAAAAATTAAAGGAAGGAAAAGGAAAAAAAAAAATAAACCGCTTCGGTTTTATTAAACCGTGAATAGTTCAACGGCTCAAACGGTCTGGCCACCGGTTCAAACAGTTTTCACACAATAGGATGATTTTTTTTATTTTTTGATTTTTACTCAAAACCGAACCGGTTCATAGGGTGGTTAATGATTCAATTGGTTCGACCAGCCGGTTCGATCCAGTCTGATTTTTTAAATAGTGATTGTTAGGACCAAACGCTTATCAAGTTATAGCTTTTAGCATGGTAAAAAATTGGACTGGACCGACGGATCGGACCATCGACTGGCCAGCAAACTGGTCCGATTTTCTCATAAAACTGGAAACTCAAAAAAATGCCCTATTTTGTATAAACCACTTAGACCGGCAGGTTGGACCGGTGAACCAATGAACTACTTCCGGTTCAGTTGAACCGGAGCGGGTTTTCCCCCTTTAATTTTTAATGAAATTAATATTTAATTTTTTTTTTTTTGTCTAAATACAAAGTTTTATGGCAAAGGTACACCTCCATATCATATTTAAACTTTAGACTTGAGATATTTAAATTGTGGTGATCATTTATAATATGAATTCTGAAATTTGGATTGTGAAGTAAGACAATATATTCATTTAAGCTCTTTAAGTTCATTTTATTAATTTTTAAGTAATATATATAATATATAATATATATATATATTGCGTAATTATGATGCCACGATTCAATTGTGGTTCAATTACGGTCCGACCAATGGTTGAATCGGTGAACCGTGAACCGATAAATTTTTCGGTTCAATGAACAGTCCGAATTTTTGAACGCTAGCTTTTAGCAAAGATGCAACTTTATTTCTTAAATATTTGGCAGCACAAAGCACCTTATAAGACTACGGTTAGCTTGAGATGGTTGCGCCTATAAGCACATGAGTTGGGCGATTAATCCCCGAATCAAAGGATGATGTGGACGCTAAATCCAAGAATCACCTTGACCCACCAACATCAGTCTGGGGGACTCGAACCCATAAACCCCACTCTGATACAAATTGTTAGGATCAAGTGCTTACTACTAGGGTAAAAGCTATAGCTATTAGCAAAGACGCAACTTTGTTTCCTTAAACATTTGGTAGCGACAAAGTAGCATATAAAGTTACGGTCTAGTTAAGGTGGCTGCACCTATAAATGTCATGAGTTGGGTTAGTCCCCAAGTTAATGGATGATGCAGATACTAACTCCAACATGCATATGAATCTTAGGCCAGGGTCAGATACTTGAGGTTGATGTAAATTATCTGTATCATATAACATAGAAATGTTCTTACAATGTCAAAGCGATAGTTACACCATGTTACACCAAATTTTACATTACAAATTATACCCTTAATTTTCAATTTAATTTTTAAAGAGCATTCATCATTTGATATTAAAAAAACACACACACAAGGAATTTTCAATATCATATGACTATTGTTAAAAATTATATTATCATTTATCTATACAAAAAGAAATTGAGTGCTTGATTATTTATCTATATAATTAGCATCAATAATATAGTAAATTTCTAACAATCACGACCAGACAACGTCCCAAGATGACTAGTATATATAAGAAATGTTCTTACAATGTCAAAGCGATAGTTACACCATGTTGCACCAAATTTTACATTACAAATTATACCCTTAATTTTCAATTTAATTTTAAAAGAGCATTCATCATTTGATATTAAAAAAAAACACACACACACACAAGGAATTTTCAATATCATATGACTATTGTTAAAAATTATACTATCATTTATCTAAACAAAAAGAAATTGAGTGCTTTATTATTTATCGATATAATTAGCATCAATAATATAGTAAATTTCTAACAATCACGACCAGACAACGTCCAAAGAGGACTAGTATATATATGAATTTGCAGCCAAAGGACGACCTAGTAATGCAAGATATCCTCTAAGAAGCAATAGGAGTGCCAAATATTCACATTTAGGAAGGGAATTTCATACAATGAAGTAAAGAAAATGGACCGACATGCCATGCATCAATATTCACCAATTTTCATGAGATTAGAACACGACACCTGTACCAAAGTCACAATTAGGCAGAATCTCATATCCAAGCAGCCAGGCTGCAACAATTCAACCTTTTTTCCAAATCAAGTACAAACATTAGGCAGATATAAATTAAGCTTAATGCAACACTCTATTTTTGGGCTCTCCCAGATCTAATCTAACTAGTCACACTACTAGCTCTCTGCAAGTAAACTTTCATCATTAATTAATTTTAAGCCCGCATCTAAAAGTCCAGGCAAAATTCTAACAAGGACATTCGCTGCGGAGAATATATTATGACAGCCAATACTATGATTTGTAATCGTATATAAGATGATCCCATTATAACAAGGAGTTCATCATGTATACAAATTAAACATTTTAATCAAAAGATATAACAAATTAAGCAAAACTTGTCATGTTAATTTTCATCAAAAGAAGGATGAATTTACGTTGAATGCACTTTTTTCAAGTACTCTTATAGTTTTATTCTCTGCATGGTATTTTACCAGAAGGCTGACCTCAGCTGGCTACAAGAACTTACCACCCTCACCGCCAATGCTTCCTGGCATAGGAAACCTTCATCAGCTCATGTATTCTTACTTAATGTGGAATTTTTTAGATGATTGTCCATTAATATATGGATTAGGCACTACCCTCATTAGCTTAAATGCCACACTCTAGGTTGGGTATATAGCACCCACCTCCCCACCAAAATTTTTGCAGATTTTGGGCATGCTTTATAATTCCAAGCAATGACATTACACTACCAGCTATCTGCAAGGGACTACATATTATAATGATTAAAAATGTGTGGAAGTATAGTTTCAATTATGCTACAAAAAAAAAAGAAAAATTAATTACAAAGTAATAGGTGAAAAAGCAAAAGTAATTGTCATTAATTCTAATTCAAAATTTATTTTATTACAATAATAATTTTTACCAGCTTAACAGTAACAAGAATTATGTTTAAATGTGTACACCACTGATCATAATTAATATATTGAAACTTTTATTGTTATGATTGTCATTATACATGTATCATAAATTGCCAATAGCGACATAAAAAATTAGTTCTTGTTACTGTTATGCTCTATTGTGAAAAAATAAAAATTATTATCTCTCAAAGTATCATTAATAATATAACAAACCATATTGTTACTTAATATATGTCATTGGTGAACTTTTCAAATCATGATTATTTTTTATCACTAATATTACATTTTTTTATACGGTTATTTAATCTTTAACAACTCATCAAAAGTTCAACGTAAATTCTAACAGGGGTCATTTCTTATTGGACAATTAAAGAAATATTTTGACAAACTGCTATAAAATAATTTTTTATGCAATTGTCACTGTATATAAGATGCCCGTTGTAACAAGGAGATGGAACAAACATTCTAAAAGCCTACACACACACACACACACACACACAAGTTCAAGTAAGCAAAACTTGTCATATTTTTATTAGACAATGGATGAATTTAAGTTGTATGCACCTTTTTTAACTCTTATAGTTATATTCTCTGCCTGGTATTTCAACAAACGGCCGAACTCAGCTGGTAACAAGAATTTACCACCCTCACCGCCAACACTTCCTGTCATAGGAAACCTTCATCAGCTTGGCCAATTGCCTCACCGCTCCCTCTGGCATTTAGCCAGGAAATATGGCCCGCTCATGCTTCTTCATTTTGGCTCAAAACCGACGCTGGTAGTTTCATCTGCAGAGATAGCCAAGGAGATAATGAGAACTCATGATCTCTCCTTTGCGGGCAAGCCTGTACTAAGTGCGCCCAAGAAAATTTTCTACGACTTGAAGGACCTGATTAATTTGCCATATGGTGAACAATGGCGGAAATTAAGAAGCATATTCGTCCATGAGCTACTAAGTAACACAAGGGTGAAATCATTTGATTCCATCAGGGAAGAAGAAATAGCTCTCCTGGTGGAAAAGATTAGACAGTCTTGTTTATCCTCCACGCCCGTGAACTTGACCAGTATGTTTATGGCGCTGACAAATGATTTGATTTCTCGTGCAGCTTTTGGGAAAAAGCACAGTGAAGCATGGCATGGAAAAAAACTTCTGGATTCAATAGATGAATCTGTGGTATTGTTGTTCAAATTCACGCTGGGGGAATTCATTCCATGGCTTGGTTGGATTAATTGGTTGAACGGTTTTGATGCTGCACTGGACAGATGTGCCAAAAAAATTGATGAAATCCTGGATGCAGTTATTGAAGATCACTTGACCAGGCACCCGGAGACTTCAAGTGGAGATGGGGTAAATGATAAAAGCAAAGAAAGCTTTGTAGATATATTGCTGGATATATACAAGGGTAATAATCCTGGTGTCTCCCTTGACCTGATAGCTGTCAAAGGTGTAATTTTGGTAAGGCTACAAGTCTGGTGGTGCATTGCATGTTTTCTCCTTCTTCAGATTCTTTTTTTCTAATATTGATATTTCATCTTCTATTCTACTTCATGGATACATAAAAAGTGTATTAGATATTTCCTTAAAAACACATTGAATTATAGACTACATACATTTAATATGTTAGAAAATGAAACACTAGTTGATAGTGTCAACTTATTTTCCACAAAACAAGTCATTGAATGTTTTTCCTGATTAAAACAGGATGTTTTCGGAGCTGGAACTGAAACTTCAGCAACGACTCTACAATGGGTAATGACAGAGATCATAAGGCACCCTGAAGTAATGAAAAAACTGCAAGATGAAATAAGAGGGATTGTGAAAGGAAAACAGCACATAACGGATGATGACTTGCAGAAGATGCACTATCTGAAAGCCGTGATCAAGGAAACATTTCGTTGCCACCCTCCAGTTGCGATATATTTCCACGCAGCCAGAGAATATGTGAATTTAATGGGATATCACATTCCACCCGAAACAATGATCCTGATTAATGCATGGGCTATTGGTCGGGACCCTATTTGTTGGCCTGAGCCCGACAAGTTCATGCCGGAGAGATTTCTGAATTCTTCGATGGATTTCAAGGGATTCCATTTCCAGTTGATTCCATTTGGGGCTGGACGGAGAATCTGTCCAGGGCTTGGATTTGCTACAGCTGCTATCGAGCACACGGTCGCAAATCTCATGCTCAAGTTTGATTGGGCATTGCCTGATGGCGCAAGAGGAGAAGATTTGGATGTGACAGAAAAACCCGGACTTACAATTGGAAAGAAAAATCCTCTTATTGTTGTTGCAACCAAGTGTTATTTTTAATGCATAACTAATCTAAGACAAAGAAGTTGTATGTGTAAGTTTCCCGAACAATGGAAATGCTTTTTTGAAATAAAGTATAAAAGATTTCCAATTTTCAGCAGTTGATACAACAAACCTTCTTGTTATGTTCGCATCCGCGGAGTAATAATCTATGCTTACAGGAGGTAAAATAGGCTTCAGAAGATTTTATGCAGCGAAATTATATCCTCAAAAACTTTGCTTAGATGATAACTGTACGTTTATGCAGAAAGTGTTTTAGTTGTTTTCGAACCAATGATGAGTATGACTAGATAGAAATGCGAATGAATGCAACAATGACAGAACAGAGAAATGAATTTAATCAAACATACCGTAGATGTCAAGATATTGCTCACGTCACCAACTCCTACAAGCCAATATATTTCTGCAAGAACTTTGGTACTGTTTTACTCCACAATTTTTTCAGCAACACCATCACCGGTACTTGATCGCAAAAATATCACATAAATATTGGAGAGAAACTGAAAGAAATGGAGGTGAATTCATTTGAATGTATATTCTAGATTTAAATTTATTCAGTTCCTCCAGTGTAAATCTTTGCATCTCTAGTTACAAACAATTTACTGTTCCGTTCAATGCCACTTAGTGAGATCTCAATTCCTGGATATAGCGGCCGACTTGCTGTGCCCCAAGAAATAATGCATCCACAACAAGAAAGAGCCCAACCTAAAATGGACACATCATTGAATGCAAAAGCTGAAGATCATGAAGTAGAAACCAATTATGGGGAAAGGCAAGAATTAATTACCAAACCAGCCGAGAAAACTAATCGGTAGCCCCAACCCTCTCTGGCAGCTGCAGCTCTCTGTTGACAAGTCCAACTAACATAATATAGGACAAGTAAGCACATCATTATATAAAATGGTCACTATTTTTCTGTAATCTGTTTTCCAGGTTATTGGATGGCAAATTTTAGAGGACGAATTTATCAAGACAAGCAACACAGATTTCTCTTGCCATAATTGGCCATGCATTTAAATAGAGTAGGAAGAGTTGGTCAGTAAAACAAAGATAGAGATGCAAGAGGATTGGGAGAATGTATATTTAATGGACATATTGTAAGAGAATAATATCTGTAACGTAATAATGATGATGATTTGACAAGGAAGGATTTGGATCAAATTAATAGACAAAGATTACTTTGTTGCCGGCGAAAGAAATTTGTAGATAGCTATAGAGCCGTATGCTCATAAATAAACAACCTTGGAAAAACCAAGCATATGTTCAACTCCCGCAGAAGTAAATAGTTTAAGATGCCATATAATCTATTCAAGATGCAATTCAGTTACTAGATTTAATTAAAAGATCATAGCCCAATCACTTGTATAGTAAAATGTGTACATAAAAAGTTACCCAAGGAATTCTGAAAGCCCACCAATTCCTACAAGCTTAAAGGGCTGGGGGGAATCCCTTTCAAGATCCTGCGTGAGAAACAAATTGTATAATTTAAGGAACAAGAACAAAAAGAGAATAAAAAACGAATTAATTGCACTACCTTGTCGCTCAAATAGTTAAATTATCAACTCCTTCCTCCATCTTTCACAATTACAAAAAACTCTCCTCTAAGCTTATCGCATTTATCAAACTTCCTCTTCCATTGGGGTTTTAGACGAAGCAAGATGCCGTTACCAAAATTTTTTTAGTGAACTTGCTATTTTACCCTTAACTCAATTATCCTTATACTTTGCTAACTAAATTATCCTTGATAATATATGAAACTTAAAAGGGATGTAAATGTAACGAGATATATAAAAGAGGAGATGTAACAGAACACTATTTTACAAATGTAAGTATTCAATTAAAAAACTAATTTTTAGATAAAAAATTAGCCGGTGGCAATTCTTTTGCCCTTCCAAATATATAGTAGACTAACTACTATTCTTGCATTTTTCAAAGAGAAATAATTTTTCAAGTACTTTTTCTATGTTGAGGATTAAATCTATACCATATAAAAGGAAAAGCACCATTATACTCACAAAATAGTTGTTTATATACAGTCATAACTTATACCAAATTATGATTAACCTAAAATAACCCTAAAATAATATAAATAACTAACGATTAATTCTCGCCACTAACCATTACTCCTTTCCCCACTCATTCTCCACCTACCTATTATCTATAATTCC
The DNA here is from genome assembly GCA_018894105.1 of Jacaranda mimosifolia. Lineage (NCBI taxonomy): Eukaryota > Viridiplantae > Streptophyta > Magnoliopsida > Lamiales > Bignoniaceae > Jacaranda > Jacaranda mimosifolia. The sequence goes on along the minus strand of CM032124.1, from coordinate 4,035,611 downwards.
TTCCCCAACTCGCTCCCTCTCCCCATTATTGGTCACTTTCAACGATAGCTAGGATGTTTCTAAGGTTCTTCTCTCGTCTTTCTGTTAGAAGGTAAAATTGCAGCCAAGATAAGCAAAAAGTTACATTACCTATTATTACAATATTAAAAGAATACGCCATTTTGTTATATATTGATCTTTTGCTTTAATAGTGTCTTGACTACAGAATTTTATAGAACCTTTAATTTGCATCTTAATTACACAAAAAATTTATTATTATGTAAAAGATTAGATAACTATTATATTGAATAAAAGATTTGCACAGAAAAATACGTTACACTCAAAAAAATTATTTATATGCGGGGCCCACGTGCAAAGATCATTAGTATTAAAAAGAGAAAGCTTTTAAAAAATAATATTGACTTAATTTTACATATAAAAATAATTAAATTTTTTTATGTATTTTTTTCTTGTGCTCTCCTTTTTTTTTTTGGTTCTTAATTTTTTTCATTTTTCAGTCTTGAATTTTGGTGTCTTTTCAAGGGTATCATTAGATCTCATAATCTCCATTGTTTCCTCTCTACTTGACTACAAGGCTATAGCCATACTTCTTTTTCTTCTTAGGGCATTTTAAGCTTGAGGATGCTCCCAAATTCATATGATCACACTTTTCACAAACTTGATTAGTATAACTTTGGATAATACAGGGAAGACACCGACAAGGAATGAGGGTGAAGGAGAGCGTGGAAGAAGAGGGCGGTGAGAGTAAAGGTCAGGTAATAGACGGGGGGAAAAAGGTGTGGATAAGAGAGTGAGTGAAGAGGAGGGGGAAAGAGGGAGAGAGATGAGAGTACAGACGAAGACAAAAGAATATGATGGGAAAAAGAGGAAGGATTCATGGATGGAGACAACACAAAGAAGAAGAATGGGAGCAGAGGGATGTACAACATTTAGAAAGAAACAACAATGAAAATTTTGGGGAAGGTAAGAAAGAAGGGGAAGGATAAATTGAGAGAGAGAGAGAAGGTATGGACAATGTTGGATGAATGGAGAGAGTTGTCCGATTTAGAGTTTTATATAATTGAATTTCTTTAAATTGAGTCAAAATAATAAAAATTGAGACTCACTCTATTATAACAACTTAATTCAAAAATCCAAATACTCTTTGTATATTGAGGCTGAAATTGACATTTATATTTCAAATATTCATAATTTTTGGGAAGGATGAAATTTAATTAAGGATATATAAAAAAGACAATACCTCAACTACAAAAAATTTATACATGCATCCCTTCACAACTACATAAACATTATCAAGACACCTAGAGGCAAAGTGGACAAATAAACTAATAATTTAATTATTTTTTCAATTTTATGAGTTAGGGACAAATCCGTTGATTCAAAATTTCTATTTTGGGTTTTTTAACAGGGCAAACATAGAGGAGAGCTTTTTTTATGATAAAGAAATATAAAAGAGAAGGGTTGGTAATTTAGCTATTTCAAATGGAAGGTAAGTGTAATTAAACCCATAAAAAAGTACGCTTAAGAAATCAAAACACCTTCACAAAGAACAAACAAAGTGAAATGGGGGGAAAAAATGAAAAAATTAAAAAATCGTTACCTCTTCTTCAGCAACCTCCAAGCCCCCTTCAACCCAAAAAGGGTTTTCATAACCAGCATTATGCAATAGCTCACAAGCTGCAAGGGATCTGCCTTATTATAAAATGACGTAGCACAAAAGATTGGAAGTAAAACAATAATATATTAGTTATTTGCAGAACTTACCAGATTCAGATATATTTGTCCTAGTTGATGAAATCAAATCTCCTCCCAATATATTTAGCTTATATTAAAAAGAATCATATTGAAAAATTACAGTAAACTGAATAGATGCAATATTTAAGATGATGATCATATAGTAAGATCACCTTAACAGTAATCTCTGAGTTAAATCACCTCCAATTAGGAGCCTAGTGCATCAAAATACTCTAACCTATATTTCAACTGAGTTCAAAGTCTGACTTGACTTGGGAATGAACAAAAGCAACTAAACCACAGCTAGAAGAAGAATATCATTAACAATTTAGCTCACACTAATTTGCTATAGCTTCTTGCATAGCGGTAGGAAATTGGTCCCACATATTATGAGAGTTGCCAAGAGGAGCAATTGATCAGGAGGGAATTGTTGACATGTGAGGCCTTAACTGACCTCATGGCATCTCCACAGCTGAAACATGGGCTTAAACATTTGATTTACACAATTGCTATTAGGTATAGCTTTTAGCATATTGGTAAGCGCTTGGTCCTATATATAGTAACATCACAATGCTTTAAAGATAATTTTCATGGCTGAAAAGTCATGTGTTGTAAAATGCATTAACATCCAACAGAGACCCAGAAGCACATATAGTTGGGGTATAATAGTAGTCTTTGAAAGCATTACAAAGAATTCAATTTTAATACAATTTAGCACAAAGCTTTCATTAATTTGTTTTCAAGAACTCCCTTGGAAGAAAAACATAGCTAAAATGAATTCAACACTTCAAAAAATTAGCAAAGAATGAAATTTAGATGTCTAAAAACACATGATCAACAAAGATGCATAGAATCATCAACAAAAGAATTATCTTCACTTATAAAACACAATGATGATCAGTTTTACTTTATAGCTTATATATGTGGGATTTCATCAATTGAAGGAAAATCTCACCTCAAGCCCTTCTGGCATACCACAATAAGATCTGTGTTTTTTGGGAATTTCTCCTCAACTTTTGATAAGAATTTTCTGTTAAAAAATAAATATATAGGAGAGTACTCATATTTAATACAAGTATTGAATAAGTAATGCTAATGAGAAAAATAAGGACTAATTGTATCATACTTGTCGTAGGATAATGTAGGGACGCCACTCCACCATCCTCCTAAAAATAAAATTAGTCAGCTATCACTTCAAAAGTATACAAGGTAAATAAAAAGCTATGTTACAAAAGAATTTCTAGAACCGACATTTAAGGCATCAAATTAGTGACATGACATTGATGAAATTACTTTTTCGTCTTCGTATACTTAATCACATAAAACTATACTTTGGAAAGTCTATATAAATGTCAAGTTCTGCACTGCAAACTCCACAGATTTAAATATACCATTTTGATACATCCTTGAAGTTAGCAAGAACATAGCAGAAAAAATAGCATTGGTTACTAAGTACATGTAAATTGGGCAGGCAAAAATGTATTTTACTACCTTTAAAACTGTACATAAAAAATGACGAACTGTAATAGAGTATTAATGCACTTTGTGGTATCAGATTATGAATACTACTTCCATATCAAAAGGAGTAAATCTTTAAGGAGAATATGCATTTGTTCTCTCCATTGTTGTTCCAAATGTATTTCCCATCATACATTTAAAAGAAGGAAGTAAAATAAAATTTATATTATATTGAATTAAGGTATCGCAAACAACTTTTGAAGTCGGTCTATTAATTATAGGCAACCAGAATCAAAATTGTGAGTAAAATAGTAGTTTCAAAAGCACATTTACTCTTAACACCATATGAGCATAAGTGTAACTTTGATAATCCAAAAATGTGATACTTGAAATAAATAAACCGTAAAAACAAGTTCTTCCACAAAGTTGGAAACAAAACTTGATGTTCCAGTACCCAGCACAAACTCCGTGACCTTCCTTGAACGAGTACCAGCATCTAGGGGGGGCAAATTGGGTCTCAACCCATGGTTCCAACACAATTTACTTTGGGTTGGGTTGGGTTTAAAATAATTTGATTTGGTTCGGGTTGGGTTGGATTTTAGTGGGTTGAATATGGGTTTTGAATGTAAATGAGTTGAATGTGGTTTCTAAATAATTCAACCCAATTTCAGCTCCAAAATTATCCTTCCATTTTTTCATTCTCTCAAGATCATACACCACTTTATTTTTATTTCTATAACACTTTAAAAATAAAGAATTAAAAATTAGATAAATTATATATCACCGATTAATATTTTACAATTTCTCCACCTCATTTAATTTTAAAATATTAATTTATTAATTTAATTCAAATGAATTAATCAAGTAACGTTTTACTTGAGATTATGAACTAAAAATTGATTATATCATTATTCTGTTTATAAACTCCAATTTTTTATAAAAATTTTTAGCCAGTTAATTTTATAGCCCCCAAATTTTTTTTCAACTTTGCAATATGAAAATAAATAAAAAATTATTTTTCTTTTTTCTTTTTATAATTTTTACAAACTACCAAAATATTAATATGTAAACACAACAAATTTATTGTGTAGTGGTAACAGGTGAGAGGACAGATTGCAGCCGTCCATTTCATTTCCTTTCCCGCCACATGAAGAAAGGGCTCCAACTTTATTTTTATTTTCAGTTATTATATTTTCAAAAATTAAAAAATTAATTATATTTCAATATTTTTGAGTATTTTATTTGAAAATAATAATTTAGGTAGATATAAGAATTTAAATTTAAAAGATTTATATTTTTTATTCTTAAAAAGACATATTTTTCAAGATACATGCATATTTAAATTGTTTTAAATGATAGTAATACTTTTATGTCGAATCGAATTTGAATTTGATCGTTGTGATAAACGATAATGAACTAGATTGAAAAAATTAAAAAAAAAATAGCATTTTTTTTTCAAATATTGACTAAATATAAAAAGTAAAAACAAAAACCAAATAAGACTAGTGTAGTAAATATTTTGTTGGGTACAATGTAAACATTTTGTACTAAAAATTTAAAATATTTTATATAATTATGTTTTATTCATTGAGCAAGATTGTTATTTTGTATTAAAAGAAAAAAATATAAATATTATAAAATAATAAGTAATTATATGTTAACATAATTTGATTTGATTTTACATGATTAACAAGGATTTAATAATAATTAATTAACATATGTCAAATAAAGCTAAAAAGATTATAATTTAATAAAATAATATAACAATGTATTTAGCAAAAAGTTTATATATATATATATATATTTTTTTTGTATTGGACCCACCCAAATCCAACCCAACCCATTTTCAACCCATAAACATAAACTCATTTTTAGCCCAACCCATTTTGAACCCAACCCATAACCAATCCAACCCACCCATTTGTCACTAATACCAGCATCCAATCTATCATTAACTTCAAATATTGGAATCCATGTAGAACCTTTGACCCATGCCTTCAAAACAAAAGTTAAAACCCCAAACCTAAATTATAAATCGAGAAAGAAAAATCAAAAGAAGAAAATAAATACACTGCATCTTGCATATTCTCAAGAGGAAGAGCAAGACACTATGAACCCTTTAACCTTGGTCCAAGAAAACAAAGTAGAATTATGGGCTATGTAGAAAGTTCAAAGTAACAAATTTTTAGTAATATGATCAAGTAAGTAATAAAAAATAGAAAAGAACTTACAATATCTGACACATATAGAATTAAGAGTTCCAAATCTTATGACAACAATCGAGCTTACAAAATGGAAAATCAACATGCTATACCAATAAGTAAAATTTGTATTTGCCTCTCCCATGGCACAAAATAATAATAATAATGCCGAATTAGAGTTAGACAAAACCATAACGGAAGTTTACTAAGCTTTTTACGCTCAGTAGAGGGACGAACATCAAGTAAGGTTTTATTTGAGAGTTGAATGGCATATCCAGCTTCCCTTGGAGTTAGAACTTTGACTTTCCCATCCCTAACCTAAATTAGAAAACATAAATTGCCATACAGAGATCAGTTCACGCCTTCTTCTATGCAGCAAAGAACACCACCGGTCTATTAACAGGAACAGATTTACAAACTTATCATGAAAAACAAAAAGGAGATGAACACATAATTGTCTCCAGGTACAGCTGCATAAGAAGTGAACTCTATATGCAAAGAAGTCATGTACGGGAATGCTACATGCTACTAGGTAATAACAAAAAGAAATCCATGTTCTCAACAGAATAATTTCTTCAATTGTAATGTACTTCAAACAGCTAGCCCAAAACATCATAAAGGAAAGTAGCCCATCATGCAACATGTATATCTTCTTTGAGTGACAAGATTGGACGATCAATAGGCCAATACTCTAACAAAGGCATAATACTTCTAGGTTTCTCAAAAGGGGAAAACTACAAACAAATAGCATACCAGGCCTACAGCAACACTATCATTATGATGCCTCCAAAAAGATTTCCTGAAATTTTCAACATCCACTGAGGCCTTCCAATTATGGACTCCACAATACATTGTGGACCATGTGACGCTCTGAGGAAGATATCCTGTCAGCCTTAAACTTCTCCAAGTCCACCCCTCTAGGGTCCCTTCCCTTTCTAAACACAATTACAGCAAACAATAAGGTTCATAAATTAGACTTGATATCTTGGTCTCTATTTAATATTATCTGATAAATGTGCCATAACGTTGGTAAGAAACCAATTATGATCACCAATAAGTAAAAACGAATATTAATGCTATTGTTAAGGGGGTGTATTGTCTACTGTGGATTAAAATTCAGAAAGACCAATTGGAATCCTCCCTTGTTTCTATAGAACTATATATATATATATATTTTTAATTATGAATTGATGCTGAACGTATTTCCATTATTTATTTCATAATGACATGAACAGCTTCCTAGCAGTACAACTTCTATGACCATTGACATACATATGATGCCTAAGAATGTAATGCAGATCCATTTCTTCCGCTAGAGAAATTTCTAAAGTTAGATCCTGAAGTCTACATTGTCTCTATTCCACACACACTCCAAGGCTTCAATCAAGGCCTTAAAATCTTTCTAAATCAGAAATTTCATATTCATTTAGCATATTATAAGACAAATTGCTTGTCAAATATTTGTATGCCAGAACACGGCCACTTAAGGCTACAAGCTTTTCCAGATAATCCAAACAGGCCAACGCAGGAACCAATGCATTTACCATCTTCACACCTTTGTGGGCATCCATCATTACTGCTAATTTCGGGCATTATTGTGTGTATTTTCATACTTAATATTAATGCAACAAAGCTATTTTTTCCTTTAGCCCTTCCTCAATTTCTTAAAGATGGTAGACTAGAATTACCAGAAAAAGAATGAAGAAACAAAATTACTAGAGCTTCCCATCTCTTTCTAGCAGCAGACATATCTCTCATTTGCCTCACTTCGTACTCTTCTTCAACTATTGCATTCTCGTGCCTCCCCTGCACTAGGTGACACCAAATACCAAACAACAAAAGAAAAACACAAACCCATTTCAGAGAGATGACCAAAAGATGCATAATCAAGCAAAAAGTAGCACCTCGAACCAAACAAAAGTGGTAAATTGTGTTTACGTTTTGGCGAATTTTGAGGCTCAAGAAAGATCGGCGGGCCTGTAGCAATTGGCATGAGAGCTAAGCCCGAATGATAGTTCCATCTTCTTGGTCTCTGAGCGAGCTTTAGAATATTGATGTGTGAGAACCGAAAGCCAATAGTTTCCATTTTGTTGAGCGGATGGAAATGCGCAATCTTTGAACTGTTCCTTACCTACTTCTGTTACTTGATTCTTTGAAGTTGAAGAAAAAGATTCTGTTGTGCTTATCCTGAATATGTTTTATCCTATGCAATCTGTAAGTCACAAAGGGAAAACTTTTTAGATTTTAAGTTGCAAACTATGCCGCACTATATAATTTGGAAATCTTGAGCTATTTAATGTAAGGCAGAGGTCATCATTATCAACTTAAATTTTTACTACTAATATATACATATATATATATGAATAAATTAATGATGCTTGGCCAAAATATTAATCACGACGGATGGTTGGGATAAAATGTTGGATGGCAACAAACGTCTTAACACCCCAAATTTTGGATCCTTAAATCTAATGTTATTGCTTTAGCAAAATAAAATACGAATTTAATAAATTGTCTTAGATTAACTTTGAGTTAAACTTTAACTGAATTAGATTAACTTTGAGTTAAATCCTATAGAAGCTTATTGATAATTATTGACAGTTGAAGGATTTAATTGTAAGTGCGAGAAGGACTTGACTATCTAAAATTATAAAATTCAGAGGTTAATTTGAGAAAGTTAAAAGTATAAGGACACAAAATAATTGAGTTAGGACCTAATTGTCTGTAATTAAAAATTCCAAGGAGTCCATGTACAATAATGAAACTTCTAAGGATTGAATTGGAGTTTTGGGGTCAAGTTTGTAAGGCAGATGGAACTTCTGAGTGCAATTGAAGTCGGCTGAAAACTCGAAAGGCTCAATGAAGGCAATCAATAAATCATGGGGTGAATCGGCTATTATGAAAAATGTCTTTATATCATGAACCTAGGAAAATATCAAATTTCCAAATTGAATCCTAATCCCTATCATGGTGGCGAACGACAGGAAAATGACCAAAAATCTTGAAATTGATGCTATAAAAAGCTCCCTTTCAACTCAACGAACAAACCATGCCAAACTTGACCAAAAACATTGAAGAAATCACTGGAAATTTGAGGGTAATAGTGGCGCACAACGGCGGTGGCAGTTCTACCGTCAAATGAAATGGGCTATGAAAGGTTATGGTTAGAATGAGGTGGGTAATGTGCTAGTGGCATCAACTTTATAAGAAAACTTGCGATGGCAAAGAATTAGATGTGGCGGCACTAAGGTGTTATGGCAATTTTGAATTATCAATTGACCAACCTGCTAATGCCGAAATTTGAAATTGATATGGGAGTTTTGCTCCAGGCAACGAGCTACACAGACTAGTGGTGGTAGTGCTCAGCACGATGGCCAACAGTGGTGTTCACACATGAGGCTCAAAAATGACATCTGAGCTTATCGAGGCTATTATTGATTAGAGGTCAGGTCCAGATTTGATCTAGTTTGGGTAAAAACTCATTTAGATTTATGATTCAAAAGTCAATATAATGTTGGTTTAGGTTATTCCAAAATTTGAATTGATTAGAAAACAAGGACATGGACCATCCAAACAGCTAAAGAGCTCCTTCAATGGTTATCAAGTGAGGTTTATACTTGATATATATATATATATTACAAAATTTCTTTGCTGGGGAAAAAACCCATATATATGGTAATATGATATTGTATTATGTCCTTTCTACATGCTTGGATTTGATATATTGTTCCATACGATTACATTTTTCATATACTTCTCCCGCGACTCTTTCATTAAACTTGGTAAATTAGTTGAATACATCATACTATGCTAGTCTTGAGAAATCAATTCATTGTCCATATTGTTTTATTTCTAGTACACTTATCTCAGAACACCTGCATTGAATCTTAAATAGTAGTCAAATATTCCGCATGACTTTTCTCTCAAAGGTTGCCCATGAACAAATGATTTGAAAATGATATTTCTCCTAATAACAATATCCTTATCTGAAAGAACTTTGAAAATTATCATTTGAAATTTATAACTTTTTGATAGTATCATATATATTGGAAATCTATCAATTGAACTACAGAACTTTTAGAGGTTGAAACTATTATTGGACTAATTCATTCTTGACCCAATCGTCATATTTTATGATAATACATATGAGGTAATCTTGCTGAGTGGTTGTTGTTTATCTATAATTCCCTGTGATGAGGTCTTGTTGACTAGCCGTTGTTTACATATACTCATTGTGAAAAGGTTATGCTAACTAGCCGTTGTTTACCTATACTCCCTCAAATGAGGTTTTGCTGACTAGCTATTGTTTATCTATACTGATTATGATAGAGGTAGTTATGTTGGCTAATCGGTATTGGTATATTGGTAGAGGCAGTCAAGCTAATTGACCCATAGGTAGTCATGTTGGCTGACTAGTATTGGTATATTGTGGTAGAGACAATCCTGTTGGTTGACCTATATTGATATATTGGTGACAGAGGCAGTCATCTTGATTGACTTGTATTTATATATTATGATAAAGGTAGTCTTACTAGCTAACCTGTGTTGATACATTTGTGATAAAGGCAGTCATGTTGACTGACCTGTATTGATATATTAGTGATTGAGTTAGTCATGTTAACTGACCTATATTGGTATATTGTGATAAAGGCAGTCATGTTGATTGACCCATATTTATATATAGGTGATAGAGGCAGTCATGTTGATTGCTCTGTATTGATATATTATGATAGAGGTAGTCTTATTGATTGACCCGTGTTTGTATATTGTGATAGAGGCAGTCTTAGTGATTGACCCGTATTGATACATTGGTGATTGAGGTAGTCACATTGGCTGACCTGTAGTGATATATTTGAGATATAAGCAGTTAGGTTGACTAACCCGTATTTATACACCAATCAATTTGAGAGTGATTTTTGACTTATGTTGTCTTATATGAAATTGTGGCATAAAGCTCAAAGTGAAAATGTTTTTGTATAGTTGGTTTTGTGAAATATGCACGTTCAACTAATTTTATGAAATGTTCTTTTGCAGTCTATTCTATAAAATTGATCTAATTCTTAAATTTTGAATTTGAATCTTTTTATGACTTAAAACATTCTTATACACTCGGTTCTTTAAAACTAATCCAACTCTTGAGTTTAGAAACATGAGATTTTTCATGAAATGTATTAAAAATTTGAGATGTCTCTTTGTTGGTATGGGATGGGATAACATGAGTTAGCTGATGATGTAAAATACCTAACATACTATTCCTCAACTTTGTTTCTTGATTCCGTGAAATCTATCTATTATTTAACAACCTGTTCTCTTAGCATTCACTTATTGTTGTTCGTACGTTGAATCAATATTTCTCTATACTCAATTATTGTTACTGTTGTCCATGCATTTTGATCATTACCTCACTAAATTACTTGAATTTACACTCCGTGTATTGTTTCTTTCTATTCTTAGCTCCAGATTGAGGAATAAAAGGAACCATGAGCTTGGGCCACATTGTGTATGGTATAAATAGTGTTATTAAGGTGTCTGTAAATAGTAAAGATATGATACATATATATATATATATGCTTGCAATGTAAGAATGTGTTTGTCAGTAAGCTGTCATTTTTGTCTTTTGATAAGTGTAATAAGCTAGAGCTTGTAATGTTTGACTCAAGTCTTTAAGTGATTGTAAAGTATAAAAACTTAGGTTTGGCTTGCAGTTTTATAGCATAACTAGTTGACATAGTTATCATTAATAGATTATGATCCTACTTACCATTTAGGTGGTTACAAAATTATTTTAAATTGAAAATTTTGGAAGTTAGAGGTGTACACTTGTCTTGAATTTGTTGGAAATTCGATCGGAATGGCACCTTGGTCAGGAGCAGGCACCTCCCGAATGGAGCGTTACAGTCCGGAAAATAAATGTAATTTTTAAAAAATTAGTGATACCTTTTGTAATTAGACAAAAACTCAAGAGAACTGGATTTAATTCACCAGAAAAGGAATATGTGGTTCATTTGTTAATTCATGTGTAGGAAAAGAAAAGAAAAGAGCAAAATAAAAGAAAAACATGAAAAAAAAGTATCTTTCACTTAAAAGTAAAATTTCATTTGGGATCTTAAAATTTTTGTTACTAATAAAACATGAAAAGGTGTAACTGGTATATCACAATTCGGTCTAGCTGTGTGAAACTATCATGCTGTGAATGTAAAAGGCTAAGGTTGTGATTGGTTATAATTTTATTTCTCATCTTTCATTCCTAAGAGAGAATAATGAAATTTTTTGTATTTATAAGGTAGAAAAAAAATTTATGAGGGAGTGATTGCTTTTGAGTATTTGGTTGTGAGATAGTATTTGGTTGTGAGTTTTTTTTTTTTTTGGAGAAAAACTTGTGAGATGGTGATCAATTATGAAGTTTTTTTGTGGGAGAAACTTATGAGATGGTGATTAGTTGTGAGATATGAGCTAAAATGTTATGTATGTAATAATTTTTATATAATATTTATATATAGGTTTTTATTAGAATAAAATAAAACAAATAAAATGTCGCACCCCGATCTCGGGATAACACCTAAGCTGAGGCGCGAGTTCAATATCCCATTAAATTTTTCACAATTATCCAATATACATCAGCAAAAATATAATCTTATAACAGACTTAACCCAAATGCGGAAGCAATAATTAGAGTGCTTAAAATATCATCATAACAGATTCAACAGCAACTTAGCCCAAAAGGTTGCTGCGAGTACCAAGATTCAAAATTTACATCCATAATTATAACAGTACTCATGACATATTACAACATCTCTTAATATAATATCTCAAATTCAGTAAACCATACATATGTACACAAGCTCCAAAATAAACATTTCTACCCAATTCATCAATCCTCAAAATCTCCTATCCCATATCTGTTTGAGTAAAGATGAATAATATACGAGGGTGAGTCATAAGGACTCAGTCAGGATAGTGTAAGCAATGCATAACCAGTCTAAAATATAAAGCACACAAATAAGGATCAATGATTTCTCAATATAAGAATGATGAATCACAACAAGAAAGAACATCAAGAAACATAGTTAATGCAATTGCTAGGTCAGAAACTGTAACTGCTGGCTTTACGGCCTATTCATCTCAACCGATTCTGCTTGGGAGGTTTAGATAATACCAATCACAGCTGGAGACATCCCAACCAATCCTGCTCGGGAGGTTTAGGGACACCTCAACTGATCACAGTCAGGAGGCATAAAAGTAGCTCGTTTGCCCGGAACAATAGTTCGATCTAGACTGAGATACCTCTCCAGCCTTATTGCTCCATGAGCAGAATGGAATTATAAGAATAGCAAACCCCACACATATGCAAGTCAATAAACTCAACAAAACACGCATATCAGAACATCCTTATGCCACCATAACAGTTCAATAACCATTCAATTCAGTAGCTCGAGCATGACAGCTTAGCAATCACATTAGCTCAAGCTTAACAGCTTGGCAAACATTAGCTCAAGCATGATAACTTGGCAATCACACTAGCTCAAGCATAACAGCTTGGCAAACATTAGCTCAAGCATGACAGCTTGGCAAAGCACTCGGCCCAATAATTCTCCTGTACACAGATCTTTCAATTCGATAGTTCAATCAATCAATTGCCAACATGGCAAAATAATGAACTTTATAAAATGATAACAATGCCATCATTGCAGATCATAAGACCAAGTACATCTTCACTTTGATCAATAACTACGAGACACGAAAATGTTGAAGGCAAGAACAATAATCAATTGATTAACTCAATCAGTACCGATACATGATTAACTCAGTAAGATTCACAGGTTCAATAACTAATGTTAACAGTGTCAGTAATAAGACAATAGAACTTTTCAGGGTCCAAAACCCAACAAGTACGATAACAAGATTCAAGACCATAAAACCACACAGGGCTCAGATAACAACAATAACGATAATAGGGATCAAGACAATGGAACCACACAGGGTTTAGATATCAATAATAACAATATCAGGAATCAAGACAATAGAACCACACATGTTCAGATATCCACAATAACGATATCAGGAATCAAGATAATAGAACCACAAAGGTCCAGATAGTAACAATAACGATGTCAAGAATCAATAGAGCCTTACAGAGTTCAGAAATCAACAATAACGATAACAGAATTCAAGACAATAGAACCACATTGGTTCAGATAACAACAATACGATATCAGGAATCAAGATAATGGAACCACACAGAGTTCAGAAACAACAATAACGATTACAGAAATCAAGACAATAGAACCACACAGGGTTCAGATAGCAACAATAACAATATCAAGAATTAACAATCACATTGCTTACTCGAACAAGTACCAAAGCGGTAGATCCTCACCTTAATCAGTCAATTAGTACAATCAAACTCTACTGATCCTCAGGGTCAACTCTTCCATCACCTATTCAAAAGGTAACCCTATATTAAAATCCATGTTCAACCCTAACAATCACTAACACTTAGAATTATATAAACAGCAACCCAAAGTCTAAATAATTATCCTATTGATATGCCAGTAAAGGTTTGTTTCAATACTATTACCCAGGACATACTAGTAATATCGGATATAGACGTATACGGGTTCGCATATATATATGTAGCCATATTGATCTTCAATATTAATCATAATAATCCAGTTGTCCACAAACATCCAACTTTTATCGATTAATCTCGATGACATCAAAATGAAAGTTTACACACTTAATATACTATATAACTTATAGTTACATTAAATAATACCATTATGAATTTACTAGGCCTATTTAATCGAACAAAAGTGTTTTAATCCAATGCATGAGTATTCTGATCGATCAAGATTATCATCATATATGAAAATATAAAGTTTTACGAAGATCAGATCGTTTACACATATACATGCAGATACATACACGAAAATAGCGTTTTATACCGATATCTCACTAACGAAATGGAATAATCACGATCAGACCACAAGCATGCGACCACCGCAACGAGGCGAAAATTCTGCCCTGTCATTGCCGCTGCGCCGCCGTCGTAGGAAAATTAAGGTGGCCCCACTCCTAGAATCTTCTCACTGAAAGCTTTCCAATAGTACCCTTGGTTTTCGATTTGGCCACCAAAAACTTTGTCAAAACTCAGCCCGAAGTGGTCATGGTCCAAAGCTCCGCCACCCATTTTCACCATCTCCAACGCGTATCTCCGCCATGCAACTATACCATGGTGATCTCCTCGTCAAGGGCTAGTTGAAACACCCCTTGTTTGCTCAGTTTGAGACCGAAAATTGAAAGACCTAGTTGCTCCCTATTTTCTATCTCTCTCTCCATCGTGAGCTTCCGGTGAGCTGGCGGTTGGTGGTGGAGATGAGATCATGTTGGTGTGGGGAATGCATTTAAGTGGTTGGTTGGTTGAAGAAGGCTCACTGGTGGTGGTGATGGTGTTGGCCGCAGGTGGTGGGGAGAAGAAAAAAAAAATGGAGAAGAAATGAGAAAAGGAAAAATGAAGAAAAAGGAAAGAAAAGAGAAAGAAAAGGAAAAGAAAAGAAAGAAAAGATGGTTGCCGGTTTGATGTGAATTTCAATTTGACTCTTTTTTTTTTTGATAAATATAATCAATTCTTCATTTTTCGCAATTATTCTTAGCAAATTTTAAATCAGGAAATTGAGTAAAATTTATAATTTAACCACGCAATTGAAAAATAAAATTAGTAATTAAAAATTTAATATTATTTTTTTCAAATATTAATAATATAATAATTAATAAAATCATAAAATTACTGGGGTGTTACATAAAATATCTTTTAGAATATCCTATGATATATATATATACCAAAATATAATAATGAATATATGCAATAATTTAATAATTAAAATTTTAAAAATTTTAAGAATATACTAAAATAAAGGTTTATACACTTTTTATTTAAATATCAAAATATAAAGTGTAAATATAAATACATATTATGAAATAATTTTATTTAAATAATACAATGTAATGTGTAAATATAATTATATATTATGAAAATAATTTTGCTTAAATAATAAAATGTTACATGAAAATATAATTATGTATTATGAAAATAATTTTATGCAAATATTAAAATATACATGTAAATAATTATAAATATTATGTTTAAATATAATTATATATTATGAAAATAATTTTATGAAATATTAAAATATATGTGCAAATAATTATATTATCAAAATATTTATATTTAAATATAAAAATATAATTTTAAATATAATTATATATTACCAAAATAATTATATTTAAATATTAAAAATATTACATATAAATATAATTACATACCGTAAAATAATTTTATTTAAAATGTTTAAATATACATAAATAACTATGTTAAGAAAATAATAATATTTGAATATAAAAACATTATGTGTAATTAGAACTACATATTAAGCTATAATTTAATTCAAATGTTAATATATTCATGTAAATAATTATATTATAAAAAATTATTTAAATATAAAAATCTTACATGTGTATATAATTATATATTATGAATTAATTATGTACAAATAAACCTGATATGCATATAGGTGGATGAAAAATCAAAAGAAAAAATTCAAAAATTTTCTTGAGAAAGAGAATTTTTTTTGGAGAGAATCCAAAGAAGTTCTCTATGAGGAGAATTGTCACTTTTAAAGATGGAATGAGGAGTAGAGGAATATTTTTGAGAGAGGGAAAAAATGGGGAGATTTTTTAACTTATGAAGTACATCCCACAAGTACACAACCAATCACACCTCATAAGAAAAAATTACTAAAAGAAGCATAATTGTGGGAGCACAATCATAAAACTCTTTTCTTCTTATATAGCATAGATATGAGGTGTTCAATTCTTATATGTTATCCATTTTTTATTAAATAAAGATATTGTTGGCTCTATTCACCAAAATATAAAGTCAAATTGTTAGTAATTTAACAAATTTATCAATAAAATAGTCCGATATAAAATCAAATTTTTGAATTTAGTAATTCCTAAAGTTTTGAGAATATGAAATTTTCATATCTAATAAGCACTTGCCTTAACATAAACTCAACTAAATGAAAAAAAAAAAAAATTTATTTATTATTCCACTTACAAAAATATTTAAGTTAATTAATTAATCAATAGCACCAATGTATCATATATGTAAATCAGGAACGGAAGAGTAAATATTATTAACTGCAAATTAAATCTCAATTTTTCACATTATAACTATCATTTCTTTTCACTACAAGAAAATAGGTTAACTGCGGCAGAAATTTTGAGCACTTATTGCTACTAAATGCCAGTTATTTTAGAGCACTTATCATACTATAACTTCCAAGAGGAAGCACTTAAGTAAAAATACCAATGCGGGATACATGGACTAATATTTTAGAGCAAAGCCTTTTATACTCCCCCAATTTCCCACATTTTTGTTTCACTTTCAATGTGGGACAATGGACTAGTACAAAATCTTTGATACTCCCACAAGTCTCCATATCTTTTTCTTAACTTCAATGTGGGACAACTACCACATATAGCATTTATGTTTATTATATCCCTTTTTTACACTTTAAACATCTGTGTGTTCCACCCAATAATTGTCACTAGTCCAAAGAAATAAAGCATCTCTTTAACGTGTAATTAACATCCATAATATCAATTAAATTGGTGCCAATTACAACAATCCCCGACAAATCCACAGTATTAGGCTATCAGACTATCGTAACTTACTTTCAATAATGGTACCTTCTGATTTGAATCACTACCTAAGTTTTCCAACTTATACCGCCATAGGGATAAATGGATCAAAGTCTTGAATTTGGCCCTTGGATGTGGCGGCATCCATTGGTAGCAGCAAGTTCCTAGCTATGTAGTGATCTTTAGGTTTGACACATTATGGCCATGTGTCTCGATCCTGTTTCATGAATATTTTTTAGGAATAACCCTTTTTTCTCTAGTTGAGGCCAAACATCTTAATTCACTTAGTTGGGTATCTCTAGGGATGTACTGCCTGCATCTCATCAATATAACTTGACCTTATTTAGAGTTTGAGCTCTCACTTTACTGGCAGTAAACAACACCTTCCAGGTATGCTAGGGGACAAACTCGAATACTAAATTATCAGTCAAATTTATGTGTACTTTGACACACTCAGCAGCTTATTTATACCATATTGAGCCTTCCTTGTGCAATCTCCACTTAGTAGGATGGGTTGCCACTGAAATGCGTCGCTAATGGATTTTCAGCCTCATCTCCAACTTGGATTTTTGGACTAAGGACAACTCTAGT
This sequence comes from Jacaranda mimosifolia, assembly GCA_018894105.1. Classification (NCBI taxonomy): domain Eukaryota; kingdom Viridiplantae; phylum Streptophyta; class Magnoliopsida; order Lamiales; family Bignoniaceae; genus Jacaranda; species Jacaranda mimosifolia. Next base: position 4,017,924 of record CM032124.1, on the reverse strand, counting down.
CCTTTGTTCAAAGGATCAGCCATATTGTCTTTGGATCCAACAAAATCAATGGCCAGAATCCTATCAAACACAAGCTTCCTTATAGACTTTAGTCTAACTTGGATATGTCTCTTAGTCTTTTGATTATACTTTGAACTTTTGATCTTTGCAATTGTGGTTTGGCTATCATAATGCATAGCGATCACATGAAGAGGCTCGCTAACCATAGGTAATTGGACCATGAGCCCATGTTACTATTCAGTCACTGTTCTGGTTATGTCTAAAGCACATAACTCTACATCAAATGTAGATTAGGTTACCAAAGTCTATTTAGTAGACTTCCAAGAGACAACACCTCCACTCAAAGTAAATACATACCTTGTACACCCATTACTATTAAAGTTTTTAGCTATCCAGTTAACATCACTATATCCCTCAAGTACTGCAGGGAATTTGCCATAGTGCAATGCAAGTGATGCGGTGCCCTTTATGTACGAAGTAATCCATCCAAAGCCTCCCAATATGTTCTATTAGGACAACTTGAATACCTTTCCAGCTTCAAGACTACGAATGAGATATCTAGTCTCAAACCAGTTGCAAGATAATGCAAGATTCGAATAATTTGAGAATGGCTATCTTCTCATGATAATGAGACAGAGAAATGGCTATATCCTCAATTGGCCAAATCAACTTGAGTCCAAGAATCACATTAGCCTTACCCACATCCTTCATTTCAAACTTACTTTTCAAGTATGACTTTATCTTATTTATAATCACAATATATGACCCAATCAATAAAATATCATCCACATACAGGCATAAAACAGTACAATTTATCACCTTTAGCTTTGTAATAAATGCACTTATCATTATCATTACTATGAAGCCAAATGATAAATTGGTTTTATCATACTTTTCTTACCATTGTTTAGGAGCTTGTTTTAATTCATAAAGTGATTTAACAAGCTTACAGACCTTTTGCTCATTATCAAGAGCTACAAACCCCTCAGGTTGATTCATATAGATTTTTTTTTTTGAGATCACCATACAGAAAGACTGTTTTCACATCCATCTGGTGAATTAAAAACCCGTTTATGGATGCCAGTTCAATAAGCACCTTAATTGTAGTCAATTGAGTAATTAGGGAATAGGTGTCAAAGAAATCCATTCCCTATTTTGCCTAAAGCCTTTGGCCACTAATCTGACCTTAAACTTATCTATGGTCCCATCGGACTTAAATTTCTTCTTAAATATCCATCTACACCCAATTGCTATGCACTTTGGAGGTAGATCGACTAATTCCCATGTCCCATTAGAGATAATAGAATCTATCTTACTTTTGCCAACTGCCTTCCAATGCTTGGCTTCTAACGAGGCCATAGCATCTTTGAAGGTTATAGGGCATTCTCGATATTATACGTGATATAATCACTTCCAAAATCTTTGATGACTCTAACTCTTTTGCTCTGTCTAGGATCACCTAGCTCTTCAGATTCAGTGAATACTGAACTAGAGATGTTTGGAGTAACCACCACATTTATCATCCTTTCCACATGATTAGGAATAGACGCAGATGTAAAGGCTGAGTCTAAAAAAACATTTTGAGGTACTCTCTTTTTCATAGGAAACACGTCCTCAAAGAACGTGGCATCACGAAACTCAACTATTGTGTTAACACCTATGCCAGAGATTTCAGACTTAATAACTACAAATCTCAATGCATAGCTTTGCATTTAGTTAGGTATTTACTATATAAAATCAAAGAAAAATAATTTGTTGAAAAAATAGCACAATATGGGTTTTCATATTGAAAAAATAAAAATAATTAATTATGTATAATATTATATATGATAATTCTTTAATTATTATTATTATATTACATGTAAAATTAGAATATATTATATATATAATAATTTTTTAAATATTATTTATCAAATGCAAATAATGAATTTAATTAAATTATGAATAATCGAATATATAAATAGATACATCCAAGGAATATGTATTTCGAGTGTATATTAAATGGATTGGATATGCAATTTGCCATATTGGTATTCATTTATAATTGAATATCGAATACGAATAAAATTCGCTTTAACTGAACACGGATAATGTACGCTATCAACGAATTCGGATGCTAATGATAAGTGGATTTTCGAATATCCATTTATGGCAGTATGTACATATAGGGTGCTCCAATATACTTATAGTGAACCCTTTTTTGAACCCTCAGCTAAGTTTACAAATTGGTTGTATCTTTATTTTTTTCATCATTCTTAAATGTGTTTTTATTTTATTGTTTTTTTATGAAGAAATTAAAATGTGATAGAATTAGTATTATAGAAATTTTTGGAAACCGTGGATTGAAAATAATATTTTGATATAAATATTAAATATTTGAATGTGCTATTATTAATTGTTATTATTTAATTTATTATGGACCTTATTCATTTTTTTAATATCTCATCAACTAGATTATGTTGTAAATAAAAAAAAATATTAATAAATATATGGTGGGTTTCATAATGTCTTTGAAAGGTAGAAAAAGAAATTATTATTTAGTTGTTTAGTTGGTTTAATGTATTTTTAAATTAACGGGTATTAGAGATTAAAATTGATAGATACAGAATAGAAAAAATGTAAAATTTTCATTGAAAAATGGTATAAATAATTTTATTTTACATTTCTAGAATAGTTAAACTGAAAAAATGTTTCTTTTGGAACACAATTAATGTTGTCCTCATTTTCGTATTTGCATTTTCAATCAAGTCGGAATGCTCTCTCTATATTTTTATTTTTCTTGAATGTCGTTCTTCAATTGATTTTTTTATTTTTCTGAAAAATAGTAATCATGTTTTTATTAAATTTTTAAAGTTTCTTTTTGAAAAATATTTAAAATTAATATTTATAAATTGTTATTAGTAAATATTAAAGAAATAAGATTCTAATGACAGTCAAACATATTATTTAGCACTAGTAATAACAAAGTTGAAAAAATAATTAATATTGAAATAGCATGACTTCTTCACTATCGTTAAATATATATATATATATAGCTGAACACTTTACTTATAGAAGTTAATACAATTTAGGCATGAAGTCACAAACTAACATTCTCTTTGGATTCATTCTAATAATTAGGGCTTTTTTGCTTGCAATAATATGATTAGATGTGATTGATAAGTGTATGATCCGTTATCTAAAAAATATGTTATTACCATCTAATATCTTGTTTGCTTGATTTGAGTTATTAGTTTGGGTATCCTAATTTTAATGCAATTAGTTGTTTGGAAGCTTAGAACTGCAATTTATGATAAATGTAAAATATCAAATTTATTGTTCAACTTCTTTTAATAGTTCAAATATCTTCATTGAAAGGATTTAAATATATATATATATATATTGTGTATGTAGTGACTAAGCCTCTTTCTTTTCTTTTTTTCCCAATCATTTGTAGTTTATTATTACCTAGAAAAGAGCAAATATTTAGTTGTCAAATTTTAATATAATATCTGACAATTATTTCACAAATTAAACTATTAATATTTGATGTGCTTATGGATATTAGTTTGTAATTTTTCAACAATATTTTTTATATTGTGCAGATCTATATTTAAAATAATATTATTCGTTTTCCAATTTATATAAAAACATTTAGTAATGAAATATTATTATTATGGAAGGAATAATTTTTATATAAAAAGTTTTATATGTCTTAGACAAATTTTATAAAAGTTTGTTTTGATTTTGATATAATTTGGTATTTTCATAACAACATAGTCATATAAATCAAAGTTTACCGATATATATATATATATGTGTGTGTGTGTGTGTGTGTGTGTGTGTTTGTTAATTAATCATATAAAATAAGGTATAAAAATATTGGTGTATAAAATTATGCAGGGGTGATTTGGTTATCTAATATGTTAATCCCAATATTTCTAATCTTAAAATTATTAGTCAAGTTAAGGGGTGGGATATACAGCCCCCAATACTTTAGAATAAAACACTGGACTTTTTATTAATCATGGGCTTCAAATATATTAACCAAATGTTCAATTACATTAGATTACATATCTATTCTATACAATCGTGGTAAGCAAACGAACACTTAAGGTATAAACCAATATGTTTTGTTTTCAATGTCTCATCCATGTATACGTTTGACATATTGATTCATTTGGAGTTAATATAACTTATTTACAAATTAGTGTAATTGGCATATCACAATTTGGTCTAGTTGTATAAAACTATCATATTGTGAATGTAAAAGGCTAAGTTGTGATTGCTTGTAATTTTATTTCTTATTTTCTGTTTCTAAGAGAGAATAATGAGGTTTTTGTATTTATAAGGTAGAAACATTTTTTATGTGGGAATGATTGTTTGTAAGTAAAAGTGTAATAATTGGAATGATGTGACAAGTGAAAGTTATGAAATAGTGATTGGTTGTGAGAAAAAGTTGTGAGATAGTATTTGATTGAGTTTTTCTTTTTTTTTTCTTGGAGAAAAACTTGTGAGATGATAATTAATTGTGAAGTTTTTTGTGGGAGAAACTTATGAGATGGTGATTGGTTGTGAGATATGAGCTAAAATGTTATGTATGTAATAATTTTTATATAATATTTATATATAGGTTTTTATTAGAATAAAATAAAATAAATCAAAAATATCTTTTAGAATATCCTATGATATATATATACCAAAATATAATAATGAATATATGCAATAATTTAATAATTAAAATTTTAAACATTTTAAGTATATACTGAAATAAATGTTTATATACTTATATATGCAGAAAATAATTTTTTAAATATTAAAATATAAAGTGTAAATATAAATACATATCTTGAAACAATTTTATTTAAATAATACAATATATGTGTAAATATAATTATATATTATGAAAATAATTTTGTTTGAATAATAAAATGTTACATGCAAATATAATTACGTATTATGAAAATAATTTTATGTAAATATTAATATATAAATAATTATAAATATTATGTGTAAATATAATTAATATATTACAAAAATAATTTTATGAAATATTAAAATATACGTGTGAATAATTATATTATCAAAATATTTATATTTAAATATAAAAATACTGCATGTAAATATAATTATATATTACCAGAATAATTATATTTAAATATTAAAAATATTACACATAAATATAATTTCAAACTATAAAATAATTTTATTCAAAATGTTTAAATATACATCAAAATAACTATGTCAAGAAAATAATAATATTTGAATATAAAAAAATTATGTGTAATTATAACTATATATCATGATACAATTTAATTTAAATGTTAATATATACATGTAAATAATTATATTATAAAAAATTATTTAAATATAAAAATCTTACATGTGCATGTAATTATACATTATGACAATAATTTTAAATAAATATTAAAATATTATGCAAAAATATAACTATATATTATGAATTAATTATGTATAAATAAACATGATATGTATATAGGTGGACGAAAATCAAAAGAAAAAAATTCAAAAATTTGCTTGAGAAGCAGAATTTATTTTTGGAGAGAATCCAAAGAAACTCTCTATGAGACAAATCCTCACTTTTTAAAGATGGAATAAGGAGTAGAGGAATATTTCTGAGAGGGAAAAAAATGGTGAAATTTTTTTACTTTTGAAGTACATCTCACAAGTACACAACCAATCACACCTCATGAGAAAAAAATTACTAAAAATGCATAATTGTGGGAGCACGACCATAAAACTCTTTTCTTTCTATATAGTATAGATATGAGGCGTTCAATTATTATATGTTATCCATTTTTATTAAATAGAGATATTGTTGGTTCTATTTGCCATAATATGAAGTCAAATTGTTAGTAATTTAACAAATTGATAGATAAATAGTCCAATATAAAATCAAATTTCTGAATTTAGTAATTCCAAAACTTTTGAGAATATGAAAATTTCATATCTAATAAATACTTGCTTTAACATAAACTCAACTAAATTGGGAAAAAAAATTAATTTATTTATTACCCCACTTACAAAGATAATTAAGTTAATTAATAATCAATAACACTAGTGTATCATATATGTAAATCAGGAATGGAAGAGTAAATATTATTAACAACAGATTAAATCTCAATTCTTCACATTATAAATATCATTTCTTTTCACTACAAGAAAATAGGTTAACTGTGGCAGAAATTTTAGAGCACTTATTGCTACCAAATGCCAGTTATTTTAGAGCACTTATCATACTATAACTGCTAGGAGGAATCACTTAAGTAAAAATAATAATGCGGGATACATGGACTAATATTTTAGAGCAAAGCCTTTTATACGGCCACAATTTCCCATATTTTTGTTTCACTTCCAATGTGGGACAATCGACCACTGCAAAATCTTGTATACTCCCACAAGTCCCCATATCTTTTTCTTAATTTCAATGTGGGACAACTATGTCATATAGAATTTATGCTTATTATACTCCTTTTTTACACTTTAAACATCTATGGGTTCCAACCAATAATTGCCACTAATTCAAAGAAATAAAGCATCTCTTTAATGTATAATTAGCTTTCATAATCTCAATTAAATTGATGCCAATTACAACAATCCCCCACAAATCAATAGTGTTAGGCTATCAAGTTGTCATAACTTGCTTTCAATAATAGTACCTTCCAGTTTGAACTACTACCTAAGAGCCTGTTTGGTTTTATTTCCAAACTCATTTTCTACCAATTTTACTATTCCAGAAATAGAAATCATCACTTTTTAAAAATTTTCACCCAACATAATTTCAATTTTTATTTTCAAAACATATTCTCCAATAACATATATATATTTTCTCAATAACCTATATATCTTTTCTCTCTATTCTATTATTTTTATCTCTCTCCACCTACAACCTATACAATTATTATATTTCCAACATAATCATTACATTTCCAAATATTTCATCCAAATACATTTTCATTTCCACATCATATCACATAACTAATTTTCACAATTTTTGGAAATGATGGAAATGGAAATTGGAAATGAAAATAAAACCAAACAGGCCCTGAGTTTTCCAACTTGTGCCGCCATAGGGATAAATGGATCAAAGCTTTTAATTTGGCCCCTGGATGTGGCGGCATCCATTGGTAACAACAAATTACTTGCTATGTAGTGACTTTAGGTTTGACACATTATGACCATGTGTCTCGATCCTGTTTCATGAATGTTTTTGAGGAATAACCCTTTTCTCTATTCGTGGCCAAACAACTTAGTTCACTTAGTTGGGTATCTCTAGGAATGCACTGCTTGCATCTCATCAATATGACTTGACCTCATTCAGAGTTTGAACTCTCACTTTGCTAGCAGTAAACAACACCTTTTAGGTATGCTAGGGGATAGACTCAAATACTAAAATATCAGTCAAGTTAAGATGTACTTTGACATATTTAGCAGCTTATTTATATCATATTGAACCTTTCTTGTGCGACTCCTCTGGAGGTAGATCGACTAATTCTCATGTCCCATTAAAGATAATGGTATCTATTTTACTTTTGACAACAGCCTTCCAATGCTTGGCTATTGATGAGGCCATAACATCCTTGAAGGTTATAGGGCATCCTTGATATTGTATGTGATATAATCACTTCCAAAACCTTTGATGACTTTAGCTCTTTTGCTCCGTCTGGGATCATCTAACTCTCAGATCCTACGGATACTGAACCAAAGTGGTTCAGAGTAACCACCACCTTTGTCATCCTTTCCACGTAATCAGGAGTGGAAGTGGATGTATGGGCTGAGTCTAAAGAAACATTTTGATGCACTCTCGTTTTCATAGAAAACATGTCCTCAAAGAACATAGCACCACAAAACTCAACTATTGTGTTAACATCAATGCCTGGGATTTCAGACTTAATAAATACAAATCTCAATGCATAGCTTTGCATTTAGTTAGGTATTTACTATATAAAATCAAAGAAAAATAATTTATTGAAAAAACTGCACAATATGGGATTTCATATTGAAAAAATAAAAATAATTAATTATGTATAATATTATATATGATAATTCTTTGAATATTATTTATATATTAAAATATATGTAAAATTAGAATATATTATATATAATAAATTTTTAAATATTATTTATCGAATACGAATAATGAATTTCATTAAATTATGAATAATCGAATATATAAATAGATATATTCAACGAATATGTGTTTCGAGTGTATATTAAATGGATCAGATATGCAATTTGCCATATTGGTATTCATTTACTATTGAACATCTACTAATCGAATACGAATAAAATTCGCTTTAAATAGATACAGATAATGTGCGTTATAAACAGATTCGGATGCTAATGTTAAGTGAATTTTTGAATATCCATTTACAGCACTATGTACATATAGGGTGCTCTAATATACTTATATAAACCCTCAGCTAAGCTTATGGATTGGTTATATCTTTATTTTTTTCATCATTCTTAAATGTGTTTTTATTTTATTATTTTTTTAGGAAGAAATTAAAATGTGATAGCATTAGTATTATAGAAATTTTGGGAAAATGTTGATTGAAAATAATATTTTGATATATGTATTAAATATTTGAATGCGATATTATTAATTTTTATTATTTAATTTATTATGGACCTTATTCATTTTTTTTCATATCTCATCAATTATATTATATTGTAAATAAAAAAAATATTAATAAATATATGGTGGGTTTCATATTGCTTTTGAAAGGTAGAAAAAGAAGTTATTATTTAGTTGATTAGTTGGTTTAATGTATTTTTAAATTAACAGGTATTCGAGATTAAAAATGATAGATATAGAAATAGAAAAAATGAAAAATTTTCACTAAAAATGGTATAAATAATTGTATTTTACATTTTTGGAATAGTTAATCTGAAAAAATGTTTCTTTTGGAACACAATTAGCATTGTTCTTATTTTTGAATTCGCATTTTCTTTTAGAACACAATTAGCGTCTCTCTATGTTTCTATTTTTCTTTAACGTCGTTCTTCAATTGATTTTTTATTTTTCTAAAAAATAGTAATCATGTTTTTATTAAATTTTTTAAGTTTCATTGTGAAAAATATTTAAAATTAATATTTATAAATTGTTATTAGTAAATATTAAAGCAATAAATTTCAAATGATAGTCAAAAATATTATTTAGCACTAGTAATAATAAAGCTGAAAAAGATAATTAATATTGAAATAGCATGACTTCTTCACTATCATTAAATGTGTATATATATATAATGAATCATACACTTATCAGTCATATCTAATCATATTATTGCAAGCAAACGAACCCTAAATATTAGAATGAATCCAATGAGAATGTTAGTTTGTGACTCCATAGCTAAACACTTTACTTATATAAGTTAATCCAATTCAGGTATGGAGTCACAAACTAACATTCTCATTGGATTCATTCTAATATTCAGGGTTCGTTTGCTTGCAATAATCTGATTAGATATGATTGATAAGTGTATGATTCATTATCTAAAAATATGCCATCATCATCTAATATCTTGTTTGCTTGTTTGAATTATTAATTTGGGTATTCTAATTTTAATATAATTAGTTGTTTGGAAGCTTAGGACTGCAACTTATAATAAATGTAAAATATCAAATTTATTGCTCAACTTCTTTTAAAAGTTCAAATATCTTCATTGAAAGGATTTAAATATATATATATATATCGTGTATGCAGTGACTAAGCCTCTTTTTTTTTTTTGTGTGTCCGATCATTTTGTAATTTATTATTACCCAAAAAAGAGCAAATATTTAGCTATCAAATTTTATTATAATATTTGACAATTGTTTCACAAATTAAACTATTTATATTTGATGTGCTTATGGATATTAGTTTGTAATTTTCCAATAATATTTTTTATATTGTGCAGATCTATATTTAAAATAATATTATTCATTTTCCAATTTATATAAAAACATTTAGTAATGAAATCTTATTATTATGAAAGAAATAATTTTTATATAAAAAGTTTTATATTTCTTAGATAAATATTTTATAGAAGTTTGTTTGATTTTGATATAATTTGGTATTTTCATAAAAATTTAGTTATATAAATCAAATTTTAGCGATATATATATATGTTAATTAATCATATATAATATTGTATAAAAACATTGGTGTATGAAATTATGATGAGATAATTTCGTCATCTAATATGTTAATCCCAATATTTCTAATCTTTGGATTATTAGTCAAGTCAAAGGATGGGATATATAAACCCCCAATACTTTAGAATAAAATACTAGGCTTTTACTAATCATGGGCTTCAAATATACTAACCAAATATTCAATTACATTAGATTACATATCTATTCTATACAATCGTGGCAAGCAAACGAACACTTAAGGTAAAAACCAACATGTTTTGTTTTCAATGTCTCGTCCATGTATACGTTTGACATATCAATTCATTTGGTGTTAATATAATTTATTTACAAATTATAAATTATTTGTCCGTACTATTTGTATTGATTCATTCTTCAGCAATAAGTTATGTATCAAGCTGTAATGTCCAGGTAAGTTATGTACCAAGCTAGTATGCCTAGGTAAGTTATATACCAAGCTATGCTTGGGTAAGTTTTGTACTATGTTGTCACGCTTGGGTAAGTTAAGTTCCAAGTTATCACGCTTGGGTAAGTTTACTTCTACTTGTTAAGGTTAAATTTTGTATCAAGCTGTCACGCTTAGGTAAGCTTAATCTAACTAGAATAAGATAGTCTTTGATATGATGTGTTTTATAGATTGATTTTTAATTGTTTGATTGTTTCTTGACTGCCTATCCGTATTCTGATTTGTTTTCTTCATGACTATTGATCTACGATATGTTGAGTTGATTTTTCCTCAACAGATCATTTCTGCTTATACTTACAGTTATCCCTTACTAAGTCCTTTGGACTTAACCCCCCATTTATCTTTGGTTCCCTCAAATAGGGATTAAGTGAAGAATTTGGACTCCAGGCTGGACATGAGTATATTTTGTAATAGATCAGGTATTGAATGTATATATGAAAATCATCTGATTGCTAAGCATGGACTTGAGATGTCATGATATGTCATGTTGATGTGGATGACTTAAGGAATATAAATATTTTGTCTAATGTATATAGTGAATTATGGCATACATTTAATGGTTTATCAAATCTGTTAAGTTTGAAATTTTGGTGCTTCTGATAAGTTGAATCTAAAAAATTTTGTGGTATGTATGTAGTGCATGTGTTGTCTGTTATGGGATTGTTTAAGGTTTGTTTAAGTTGGAATCCGTGCTATTTCTGATAAGCTTGAAATGTTTGATTTATGAGCCTATTGAATTGTATTTTGGGTTCAATTTAATATTAAATTGAGTGGTGTCTCAACTTAAGTGCTATCTCGAGTAGTGGCGCTACAAATAACTTAATCTCTTAGGGCTAGTTTGGTTGGACTGTTAAGTTATCTTATGATTGTTTATCGTATTATACTTTACCTGATTTTTTTATCATTGTGGTATATTTTAATTTGCATCATTATTTTTATGTAAGTCTATATGATTGTTGTTTTTTATGTTTGGTTCAATACTAAAGCATCTTGATTATACATATTAAATTACCCTTTTGTCCCTCACTCAAATATAAAAAATTCCTAATAATAATAATAATAATAATAATAATAATAATAATAATTTAAGATAGAATTTATTTATTTTTTTGAATAGGAAAGGGTATTTTGATAAACTGATTTCATAATTTAAGGGCAAATAGATAATTTTAAGAGAAAGAACAAACCCAAGATAAATAAATCCATGGGGGGACGTAGGTCAATTTATCATTTATATTGTACATATAAATACAACTTTAGGTATTAATATGGGTCTGATTGTTTATTATCATTTCAACCAAACAAAAGATATGGTAAGATAAAAACATTATATCCCACATTATCATACCTGCCAAACTAACCCTTAGGTAATGTCTAGATATGAATTATGTGTTTTGGGAGTGGGGTTGGGGAATGTAAACTTGTGTTGGGGAATGTGATGCATATTTGTTTATTTTGGGAATAGTAAGAAAATTATTTTGAAAAATTTTGGTATGTTTGTTTATGTTTTGGGAGGAGATAAATTCTACTGTAGCAGTCAAAGCAATGCCTTTCTGTAGATTTTTTTGAATAAAAATAAATTTGAGTGACTTTTTTATTATTAGAATAATAATAAAATAAGTATGATGTATATATATACTATATGTATGTATATATTAAAAAATTGGGAAGTTTTGGGGATAATGAAAGATAGGAGAGGGTATTTTAAAATTTTTAATTTAACATTTTGGTGGGAAAACTTTTTTTTTTGTTGGGTTACATTTTGGAAAACAAAAATTGTTTCCCCAAAAATGTAACCAAACATAGCCGTAGTTTCTTAATTTTGACAAAATTGAGCACAACAATTTAATTAGCTTCAAAGATATATGTGTACTCATTCTATTCACCTACAACCAATAGACAAAGAAAATTGAATTTTAGTGACTACATTTCAATGATCACACAGTATAGTCATTGTGATGCGGTCACTAATAAATGACCATTTAACAACTGATCAGTAATTGATTCAAATATAATTTGTAAAAAAAAAATAAAAAAATTAGTGATCAATTAATGACCGCATTAATGACAACTTTTTTGTAGTCATTGATTTGGTGAATGGCTTTTTTTTTTTTTTTTAAATCTAAGTCACTAATTAGTGACTCCAACTAATTAGCCACTAATTTAATTACTAATTAGTAAATTTTTTGATCACTGATATTTGACTGCATAGAGTAGTCACTATTTCTCTTACTAAGTAATGATCAAATTATTTTTTAGACACTAATTTGTGATCAAATTTTCTGTTAGTCATTAATGTGGTGATCACTAATTAGTAATTTTTTTTATCAATAATTAGTAAAAAAAAATATAAAATTTTATTTTTTTTACATAGTTTTGTAGTATGGAAGCTTAATATTTATGTAATACTTATTGAAGCAATAAAATATTGAGTTCTTTTTTTTATAAATATTTAAAGATAATTACTTATATTTATGCATTTTTAGAGATAATAATGACTTATCTAAAAAAATATAGAAATATATCTAATTACATATTCATGTATATTTATATATTTTTACTGTTAAAAATACCTCTAGATATATTATGTAAAAATATATAAATATATAATTATTAAATATCTTTATTATATTAAAATAACTGAACATTTACAAGTGTATGTATATCTGCACAAAGAAATAAAATAAGAATAATATTCTTACAAAAAAATAGAATATGAGAAATAATTAATATATATATATGTACATGTTATAATAATATATATATATATATATATGCATTATACATATGTATATTATTAGTAAATAAAAATACTTATATATGAAATATTATAAATTAGTGAGTATATATTTAGTACATTCACATAAATTGCTATATAATGTATAATATTTATTACTCTAAATATTAGTATATACTAATATTTATAATGTGTGTGTGTGTGTGTACATACACAAACAATATATATTAAGATAATATGCACAAAATCTAAAGATTACAGTTATAATTAATAAATTATGTATTTTATTAGATTGAAGGAAAAATTAAACAAATATTAAATGAATAATTATTCCTGTTTTTTTTTAATTTTTAAAACTTCAAATACTAAATTATTAACAAGAAATTAAGTATAATTATATTTTGATTTGTACAAGTCATATATTATCTTGTTTGTTTGGTCTAGTGATTAGCAAGTTATTTTAGAAGCAATAGGTCAAGTGCGTTGGAATTCTCAAAGTTACGACGTTTAAGACATTCTCTTTTTTGACTCGATTGAAATCAGTAACCACATGTTGTGGACCGACATGTATCAACAAAAATCACATAATAGCAATTCAGACCTAATTAGTGATTCCTCATTCGTATTAGAGTTTAGCTGTATTCATATCAGTTCGGGCTCTATTGTTGGAGCTTTAGCTGGATTGGATAATAGTCAACCAACTTCCAGTCGGATCCATTTTTGGCTTTAATTCTTTCATGGGTAAATGACACTTCATCCTCCTAAATTTAATTGTTTTGGCACATTTTCTCCCAAAAATAACTTAAAGCTACTTCACCCCCCTCAAATTAGAGTTACTGGAATACTTTGCTCACTAAATACAATTTCTAATAGATCATGTGGTTGGAGAAAAGGCTATTATTGTCAATTTTACTTTCTCCCACCTTCTCTAGCTCAAAAAAAATAAAAAAAGAAAAAAAGAAAATCCAACTACTCTTGTCATTTCTACATTTTTTAGCTCAAAAATAAAGAAACACATCTACCAAAAACAATAGGACACTAGGGATTCTTATTATTTTTTTACCTTCAATTAGCTCATTCGGCTTCTCCTATTTTTTTAGGGAAATATTTGTTGATTGAAATAAATAGCATGAGTTTTAATACATATATTTTAGTTAGAAGCATTTTAAGTTTTTCATTCATGTGACAAGGATGGTACTTGTACTGTAAATGACATCCTCAAACGATTAATTCATTTTATTGTCTAGTAAGATTGCTCAGCCAATCTCATTAAAGAAGCAAAATTACTGACTTTATGATTAGCCTGAAACAAAATTTTCTTACTTTATAAAAGACATTTTCAAGAAATAGTAAAGCACATGCTGCACTATAGTAATATGAGGATAATCCAATCAACCTTTAAAAAAGTAGAATCATTAACTTTGTTATTTCTCTAAATCATGGCCATGGTGATTAGGAAGTGTTGAAATGCAGAAAGATCTAATAAAAGAATTGGATGTAAAAATAAAGTAATTTGATAAAATTGACAACAAGGTTTAACATGTTCGGCGATGTGCCTAATATACTCAACAAAGAAAAGAATTTTATTAATTTCAAATCAAAGTAACAAGTACAATTTGAGTCCCACTAATTTCATGAGAATACCCAAATCCGTTTCAAGAAAAATATCTCTAAAGCAGTTCAGAAACTATCGTATGGGATTCATCTCACATTGTCCAGAAAGAAAACATGTTTAAATACCACGAAACCAATGCAACTTGGCCCTTGGGCCTTGTGTTGCTCTGGGGCACGCTTGACTTGCGCTCAGTGCATGTATCCTGCTAGCAGCTAAAACTTGTTGTGCTAAGGTGCGCGGATGTTGTGCCCTAGCTTGGCATTATAGCACGCTGCGCACCCAGACGCATGCAGCTTGAGCCCAGGCGCGCGTCGCACTCGTCTACCCCTATTTCTATCAAGTTGTGTGCCCCAGCACACATCTCTTCGTGCCCTGGTAATTGATGTCCTGCCAACGCGCGTCGAGGTGTGCTCCAGGGCCTATTTTGCTTTGTTTCTTTTGTTTCTCATTATTTGTAACTCAAATTTTAAGGCAAAATAAAAACTTCTCTACCTTAACTTGAAATTCTCTATCTATCTTCTTTGTCCCTATCCCTAAAATGGCTATGATATGAGTATGCAAATTTTAATCAAATCCCAGTAATGCTCGAATTTAGTTCCTGGAATAGTCTTTGTCAACATGTTTGCCGGATTATCCTTCTTCCCAACTTTGTCAACCAAAATAACACCTTAAGACACTATACTCTGGACAAAGTGATACCTCACATCAATGTGCTTTGTTCTCTCATGGAATGCTTGATTCTTTGACAAGTGCGTGTCACTCTGACTGTCACAAAATATTGAAATAATATCAGAATCCATACCTATATCCTTAATCAGTCACTTTAGCCAATTACCTTCCTTACACTTTTAGCTAAAGTCATGTACTCAACTTCTGTTGTGGACTATGTAATTGATGACTGCAAAGTTGCTTTTTAGCTAACTATATAACTTGAAACACAAAATGCATGTCCAGTCATGGACTTTCTCCTGTCCAAATCTCTGCCATAATCTGTATCTACATAGCTAATAATTCTAGCAGTAGAATTCAATTGACTATAGTTCAAACATCTATCTGCAGAGCCTCTTAGATAATTCATGATCCATTTCACTGCCTGCTTATAAGTATTTCCCGACTTGTGCATGTACCTGCTCACAATATTGACTGCATGTGAAATATCTGGCCTAGTGCATAAAATGGCGTATATCAGGCTACCCACTGCACTAGCATATGACACATTTGACATGTGTTCCACCTCCTCATCAGTACTCGGTGATAGATTTGATGATAATCTGAAATGAGCTGCAAGTGGCGTACTAACTAGCTTGGACTTATCTATCCTAAAATGCTCAAGTACTTTCTTAATGTAATTTTGCTGAGACAAGTACAACAATCTGAGCCTTTAAAACATTGATCCCAAATATGTTTCTAAAGACAATCAATATATCATCAACATAGAGCAACAATTATACAAGATGGCCATCACTACATTTTTTATGATATACATAACAATCATAAATGCTTCTAGTATATCTATCTTGGTAATAAAAACATCAAACCTCTTATACCACTGACTGGGAGACTGCTTCAAGCCATAAAAAGACCTTGTCAAAAGATATGCTTGATTTTCTTTCCTGGAAATAATGAATCTCTCTAGTTAACTCATGTAAATTTCTTCCTCTAACTACCATGCAAAAACGCTATTTTCACATTCATATGCTCAAACTCTATATCAAACAGAGCCACCATGGCAACGGACACATGAATGGAAGTATGTTTTACAACTAGGGAGAACACCTCATGGAAGTCAACTCCCTCTCTTTGAGTAAAACACTTAGCAACCAATTGTGCCTTGTATCTCGCATCCTTAAACCCCACAATCCCTTTCTTTTTCTTGTAGAGTCATTTGCAACCTACAATCTTCTGCCTTTGAGGTACATCAACTAGCTCTTATGTGCTATTCTTGTGTAGAGATTATATCTCTTCACTTATAGCTACTACCCATTTATCAAAATCTGGACGAGAAATGATCTCCTTATATGTAACGTGATCATCACCCACAAACTCCTCGGCCAAATTCAAAGTATAAGCAACCAGATCTAAATATGCAAACCACCATGGTGGTTTAATTTGTCTTCTCTCTCTATCGTGAGCCAGACGATAGTTCTATAGTGAATCATTTTCTTGTTGCTGATTAGGTGATAATGAATTTTCATTAGTTTTATATATCACCTTCTGTTTCCCTTTGAAACTTGTGGAGTGTTAATTTCAAACTCCACCTTATCCTTAATGCCCTGTTAACTACTTTTATCCTGCTCCACCTTTTTCATCATAGCAGACTCATCAAATGTCATAGCCCTACTGATAATTACCTTGGAGCTTTTGTCACCATTACACCATAAATGACAACTACTGACTCCACCTACATAGCTTAGGAATATGCACTTTCTAGCACTCGGCTCAAGCTTTCTATCACAAATATGAACATAGGTTGGATACCCAAATACTCTTAGATTTGAATAATCGGGATTTTCATTGATGTCTTGCAGTCCAAAGTAGTCAATGATGACCTATTCACTAAATGACAAGCAGTATTAATTGCTTATGTCAAATAACCCTTAGACAAATTGGCATTAAAGAGCATACATCTAGCTCTATCTAAGATAGTACTGTTCATCCATTTTACAGCTCCATTCTATTGTAGTGTATGTACAACTGTGTGATGCCTCATAATTTCTTTCTTATCATAGAATTCTTGAAATTCCTTGTTATAGAACTCTAATCTATTGTCAGTCCTCAAGTGTTTGATCGCCTTTCCTATCTACTTCTTGATCAAAGTCTTCTATTTCTTGAAGTTGACAAATACCTCATCGTTATGCTTCAGCATGTACACTCATACTCTCCATAAAAAGTCATTAATGAATGTCAACATATATCTAGCACCACCCTTTAAGGGGACTTGAGAAGACCCCCAAAGATCTGAGTGAAAGTAATCCAAGGTGCCCTTGGTTCTGTGAACTGTGGTGCTGAATTTCACTCTATGTTGCTTGCTAAGAACACACTGCTTGCATAAATCCAACTATCTAGTTTACTTTCCACAAAGAAAACCCCGTTTGCTCAATTGCAACATCCCTCTCTCATTGACATCCCAAGTCGCATATGTCACAATCTCTTAGTATCATTGATTGAAGAAGAAACCGTTGCTGTACCAAAAACTGTGCTTCCATGTAAAACATAAAAGCCATTTCTCTTATCTTCCTTCATGATTAGCAGTGCACCTTCAAAAACTTGTAGAACTCCATCTTAAGCTCTATACTTACAACTACTCTTGTTTAGAGTACTCGACAATATTAGATTTTTCTTCAAATCAGAAACATGACGAACATCTATCAGGTCTTCACTATGTCGTCATGCCTTTTAATACTTATTGTGCCAATCCCTACTACTCTGCAAGAAACATCGTTTCCCATGAGCACTTGAAGGAAGGATCCCAAAGAATTGATCTTTCTTTTAGTGGTTGAATCTCTCTTTAACTATCATCGTATTTCTGATAAGTGGCAAATCAATCTTCTCATGGGCACATGTGGTAGGAACAACTATTATCCAAAATCCATTCCAAACTCAGAGGGCTCTTAGTAACGTTGAGAACAAGTCCGCCATCATAATCATCCTCAACAATTCCTGCAATATTGTAACACACTTAGAAATGCATTAATTTTCATAATTTATTTAAGTATTAATTTGTGAGAATTTTAATTTATTTATTTGATTTTTCAAAATTTTTGTGGGTTAAAATGCAAATATAAAAGATTTAATCGCATCATTATTTAAGAATTAAAAGGGTCAATGTGTAATTTTAATAGCTAATGGACCCAATGTATGGGATATCACAATTTGGTGGATAAATTGAACTTAACAAAACTAATGGGTTCCATTTATAATTCTGAAAAGATTAAATCTATAAATAACCTATTTTTCAATTCCTTCCCCATATTTCTTTTCTTTCCACTGAAACACCCTTTTCTTCCTCTCTCACCGACGAACCTCTTGCCACCACTCCAAACCCTGAACCAATTATATAACCTTTTTACCTATTTCACCCTAATCACAAATATAGCCTCCACCACTTCCATCTCCGGTGAGACCATCGAGAAACGCAAAGGCCGATCGGAGTTGCAGCAAAGTTTGGTAGATTTCATTTTTCAGGGACGAAACCATACATGAAACTAGTGGGTTTGAAAGGGTGCAGCTCAAGGATGATGATAATGGTCTATAATTAAAGTTTTTGACGACAGCGACAATGGATTTTGGACGAAAAATTCACGGCAGCTTGGAGGTTTCAGGCTGAAAATGAAGAGCAATCTGGCGGCGAATGGCAAAATTGACTTGGGCATCTTGTTATTTAAGCTGAATGCGTTGTGTAGTAGTGTTGTTGGTCATCTTCGGCGGCAGCGAAAGAACAAATTCTTCATCTCGATGAGAGAGATACATGCACTAGGTTTGATCATGGAAATTATGATCTGATAGTGAGATATTGGTAATTAACTAAAACAAAATAATTTTGTATTGGATGTATATATATACACGTTCAAATTATATCTAACCTTGTATAATCGGAAAGAATAAATGGATCGACTGAAAAATATAGCTGTGTATCGGTGCATGCATGTATTTGAGCTTGAAAAAGCCTGAAATTGTATTATATCACGTGATCCATGGTTAGATGAACCTATTAAGTGAAGAAAACCCTAATTTTATGTAACCATGACTTAAGAGATAAAGTTTGGATTTTTATTGATAATTGGGTTGCTATAATCGATATCATGTAATGTTATAAGGTTAAACATGTAAATTAGGGATTCAATTGTATTATTTTACTAGTATAGGATGAACTCCATAAATAATTTATATATTCGGTACAAATAGCATGTTTATGGCGATAATACTGAAGCATAAACTTTCCCTAATATTAGGTGGTTAACAACCGAAAATGGGATAGTTATGAGAATGACTATGAATGTTAGACATCATTAAGGTTGAACAAAGGTTTTGATAGAAAATTACTCTTTTGAATAGGTGATGGAGGAGTTTACCTCGAGGATCAGTAGATATTAACTTTATTGCTGAGGTTGATAAGGTGAGGATCCGCCAATCTGGCAACTCTTGTACCTATCGATTTTCTTGATAAACCCCTGAGAGGGTTAGTATTGACTTGATTACTATATTTGATTAATTATTATTACCCTATCAGGGATCGGCCAATTAGTTCTTGCTTGTATGAGCTTATTCCATATGTATTGTTGAACCTGTTAGGTTCTACTGAATTAATATATGTCTTAATTAACATTGCTTGATTATTGAACCCTGTTTGGTTTTCTTGATTTGAAAATGATTGGTATTTCATCTATTTTTTTTGAAAATGATCATTTTGAATCGAACTCTGTGAAGTTCTTTGAATTTGTAAATCTTATTTGAAACTGAATTATACGCCTGAGCAGCTTGTGGTTTTAAAATTGTTATGATCACAAACTAATTTATCGTTTTGGCGAGATGAACTTTCATAGTTTTATTATCTTGTTCTCATTGAATTAACAATACCGTAATGGTTTTCTTGATTGTTCAGTGTATCATAGATAGCCTTTTGGAGTATTTGTTCAGTTGATCTATCCTGCTGGCAATTGATCGTATATGCATATTTTGCTCTTGTATTGAAATGAATCTTCTGTTAAGTTTGTACTCTTAATTGTATTTAACTCGTGGAGGAAAAAGGTTGGAGTGAGTTCCCAGTCTGGATCGGACTGATACCCTAGGCCAACTAAGCGATTTGTATTCCCTCCCAAACTGTGATCCGTTGAGACCCTCTTTACCTTTTGAACAGCATCGATCGAGATAATCCTGAGCCTTTTGAGCTAACGATTAAGGTATTCCGACCTAGCATTTGTTAAGTTTTTGAAAACCAACCTTTTTCTTCATTTTGACATAAGATTATGCTTCTATAGTTCCAAATTGTTGAACTCGACTGTTGATGTTGATGCTTGATAATCGTCTATTGTTTTGCCTTATTCCTCACTGAGTCCTTATGACTCACCCTCCTACAATTTATTTCCTTTCAGATAGGTATAAGATCAGAGACTTAGACTCAGGGTTTTAACTTGATATTTTGTATTAGTATTTGGTGAATAGGTGTTTATATGTGAATTTACCATTGATTATATTTTGGTATTAGAAATGTGTAATATGTTGGGATGAATGTAAGACTTTTGGTATGTATGAACTATGTTGCTTATGTTGATATCTTAGTTCTAATTATTGATGGGTTATTGGCATGAATTAAGCACTCTGATATTATGGTATTAAGTTTAAAGTATACTGTGAGTTGTGATCTTTGTGGTTTATTGGAGAACTTTGGAAAAAATTTATGGGCCTATCGATTATGATATTGTTCGCTATATAGGATTAAATTGAGTGGCATTCTCGATTTTGGCTTATATCCCAAGTGGGGTGTCACAAACATCATTCTAGAGTTTATCATAAGATTCACCTGCATCTTTTGCCTTTCTACGTTTCGGACAATTTCATTTCTAATGCCTTTTTCCTCCTCACTTAAAAATACTTATTGTTTGTTCTAAGCTTGGTTCGAGACTTTAATCGGCCTCTACTCTTTTCCCTTTCTGTCGATTTTCCCTTCGCAATCAATTCTTCTCCACTTTCATTATCATTGCTGCCTAGGACATGTTTTCTCAATTTGTTGGAATTCAGTGAGGCCTTCAAATCCTCCATTGAAATCGTATCTCTTCAATGCAACAAAGTATATAACTAAATGCTCAAAGGAATTAGGCAGAGAACACAAGAGAATTAAAGTTTGATCCTTATCTTCAATTTGTATATCTATACTAGCGAGATCCATAATCACCTTATTGAAATAACCAATGTGCTTATTAATAGATGTAACTTCCTTCATTATCAATGTGTATAACCGTTGTTTCAAATACAGTCAATTTGTGAGGGACTTCGTCATATATAGACTCTCTAGATTTGACCACAATCCTGCTGGCATACTTTCTATTGTGATATCTCTCATTACATTATCTACCAATAATAATACCAAAGTACCATAAGCCTTCGCAATGAATTCATCCTTTTCCTCATCTGATAGCGTATTCGGTAAGAATTCGCTGCCAATTAATGCTCTTTGTAAACCTTGTTGACACAGGAGAGAGTGAATCTTCATCTTCCACAACCTAAGTTATTCTTCCCATCGAATTTCTCTACCTCCTACTTCATGGCTAACATCTAACCAATCCTGGGTTTTGATACCAATTTGTTGTAATCTAGAAAGATCTAATAAAAGAATTGGAAGTAAAAATAAAGTAATTCGATGAAACTGACAACAAGATTTAATGTGGTTTGTCAATATGCCTAATCCACCCAATAAAGAAAGAATTTTCTGATTCTAAATAAAAGTAACAAGTACAATTTGAGTCCTACAAATCTCATGAGAAGACCCAATACCATTGTTCTAAACTCCGTTTCGAGAAAACTATCTCTAAAGTAGTATAGGAACTACCATATAGGATTCATCTCACGTTGTCTTGGAAGAAAACATGTTTAAATACCATGAAAATGATGCAACCTAGCTTATGGGCCTCGCGTTGCGCCGTGGCACAAGTCATGCATGCCTTAGCATGTGTATCCTACTAGCGGCCCAAAATCGGTGTGTGGACATTGCGCCCTGGCACAATAATGCAGTAAGTTGCACAATGGGCGTGCAGTTCTAGTGCTCTGCACGCCCGGGCGGGCGATTCTAGTGAATTGCACGCCTGAGCACGAGCCCCTGTTTCCATCTAGCTGCGTACCCTAGCACATGTCTCCTCGCGCCCAACCTGCGGTGTCCTGCCAATGCACACTAGGGTGTGCTCTAGTACTGTTTCACTCCATTTCTTCCGTTTCTCATCATTTGTAGCTCAAATTTCAGGGCAAAATCAATAGGAAGGAAAGAGTATAAAGTGCTCACATGTTGCACATTTTTTTCCTTTTTTCCTCTAACATCATTTTAGTCTTTCGATTACACACTAATTAATTACTTTAGCAAGAAATGCACTTTACAGACTAATAGCCCTCTTAAGGAAATATACACAACAAATTGCGTAAAATATAACACAAGTATACTAAGGAAGGTGGGGAAAAATAAAAATGGCAATAATAGCCTTTTTCCAGCCACATAACATGTCATAAGTTGTCTTTGGGGGACAAAGTGTTCTGATGACTGTAATTTGAGGGGGTAAAATAGCTTTAAATTATCTTTGGAGGGTAATGTGTCAAAACGATTGGATTTGGGGGTGAAGTGCCATTTACCCTTCTTTCATTGTGCTTTTGAGAACCTTACTATGGTAGATGGTTATTTATTATACTTCATTAGCAACTAATACTATATCCAAAAAAACTTGCACTTCTGACTTTACAATAATATGTAAATTGCATTTTAATTTCAATGAATAGATAAAAAAAGTGAATCTAATTGCTCATATCATCAAAGTTTATTTTCAGAAACATAAAGATGAAGGACAAGAAATGAATTGAAATAAGACAAGCCCCGTTTTCCAATCAGGCTGCAACATAATCTTCTTCCCAAATCAGCTACAAACATAGGTAGCACGTAGTAAGTTAAGCTTATATGCCAAACTTTATTTTTGGGGACTCCCACATCTAATCTGGCACTTAACAAAGGTAATGAAGTTGCACTACTAGCTACATATAGTATATCTACAAACCAGTATTGTAAAGGTCAATGTTCATATAAATATGCATACGGATTTTTATCACTTTAATTTTAAGCCCTCGTCTAAAAATTCCAATTAAATTTTAATGACATCTATTATTGTACTGAGAAATATTATGACAGGTTAGTACAACCAATTTTATGCATTTTTCGTCGTACATAAGATCTCGACCTGGTATTTCACCAGAAGCCTGAAGAGATAAGCTAGCAACAAGAATTTACCACCCTTACCGCCAACTCTTCCTGTCATAGGAAACCTTCATCAGCTCGGCCAATTGCCTCACCTCTGCCTCTGGTATTTATCCAGGAAATATGGCCTGTTGATGTTGCTTCAAGTGGGCTCAAAACCGACGCTGGTAGTTTATGTTAGGAAATTTATGAACCTGACTATAAATAAGGAGATTAAATTATGTAGCTTGAGGCTTAAATTCAATTTCCATAAAGTTTGCTACTGGGTTGAAAATGGCAGTTCACTTCTAGAATACAACAAAGCCACCCAAAATTTGCGGATAACAACTTCGAAGATTTCCCACAAGAACCTTTGGAAAGCTTTGTAAGTGTGTGTGTGTGTGTGAAATTTTTATTAGAGAAGGAAAGACTTATTTGGAAATTGTATATATTTCTGGCACTTTTCTTGAGTTATATTTATATTAATAGAAGACATCCTTTCTAAAGTATTGTAATAATTCTCAATAATTGTGTCAATTTAAATATTTCTTAAGAAGATACAACTTTTAATACATGTTTGAAAAATCACAATTCTTAGAAGAACCCGTAATTAATTTCTTAAAAGAAAATAAAATTATTATTTTACTTGAAATTATTTTTCTACAAAAGAAAATAATATTTTCTTAAACACACGTGGCACGTGCCAAGCACCAAGTGAACTTAATTTAAATATATAATAATATACTTTTTGGCCCTCCTCTATATTTTCCGTATAAGTTAATTCGAACTTTTAAGTGTGTTCTTCTTTATAAAATAGAGAAGATTTTCTTATTTTTCCAATGCGGGACAAACACTCTTATATTCAAACTCAAATTCTAAGCTATAATGCATGCGTGCGCACACACACTCATTCATATATTATAACAATCCCAAGTTCATACATTGAATGATTTTTATATATCATAAACCTTGTTTTAAAACATTTCTTGTGCCACATCTTATTTACCAAAATACTCAACAAATTATTTTTAAAATAAGACGTTATATATATATCTTATGAACTTCCAAAAAATCTTGTGAAATGTATGATTTTATAAAATGTTTGAAAAGCTTAGGCAAATGCTTTTTTAGTCAAGCTTTAATATAAGTGCTTTTAAAATTTATATTATTACAAAAATTAATAAAAAGCTGATTAGATAAAGGTGAATGAGTTTCATGCGAAACGAAAGATAACTTTGGGAAAAAAAATTTATCACAATATCTATGTAGGGGCTAATTGAAACATATGTGCATCAGAACATTGAAAAGTTTTTGCGCATAAATATCAAATTTCATATATGTGGTTAGAAGTTTGTGTAATATACTTTTGTAAATATATAAATTAATATATGTGTGCGTATGCGTGTGAATTTTATCCATAATTTTAATTTTAAATTAAAATTTAGAAATTTCTTAATTGACATTTCTTTTATATTATTTAATTATTTATGCTCATATGCGAATTACTATTAGATAAATTAAGTGGGCATTTTCCTGTGCTAATTTGAAACATCTTATAATTCATACATCTTAAAAGATGTATTTGAAGCTTATAGATGTTAGTTCTTATTATAAAATTAAGCTCTTGAATTGTTTCGATAGAATAAGATCTTGAAGTTTTTGAGATGGTAATAACAATTTCATAATTCACATTGTTGAATTATAAGAGATTGCTAAATTGTAAAAATCAGTTATGAATTTCTTACTTTTTTAGAAGTGTTTATAAGGTCATGATATCTTTTTTTGCGAGCATATAATTCTTAATTTT
Organism: Jacaranda mimosifolia; assembly: GCA_018894105.1. Taxonomy (NCBI): domain Eukaryota; kingdom Viridiplantae; phylum Streptophyta; class Magnoliopsida; order Lamiales; family Bignoniaceae; genus Jacaranda; species Jacaranda mimosifolia. Next base: position 3,992,239 of record CM032124.1, on the reverse strand, counting down.
CCTTTCACATTTTATAACATGCTATAAACTCTCAAATATCTAATAAGTCTTGATTTTCTTTTAACAAACTTTATGGCATCCTATAAACTCTCAAATATCTAATGAGTTCTTCTGAGGAGTTTATATATAAGGTCACCCATACATCTTCTGAATTCAATATATTGTTTTTGCAGGTAAATTGCAAAATTAGGACCATAACTGTGGCCAATTCACAATGTAGTATCAATATTTGGAGTGGTATTAAAGTAGGACCAAAGTTCATAAAAGATTGAACAAAAAGGACAACAGCCACTAGAAAACCCAGTCAGCATCGGTGATTACTTGCGTGGCACATGTGTGAATTACTTTTGGACAGTGTTCCACACATGCGCCACATAAGTGTTATGTAAGCAATCACTGGCACTAACTGTGTTTTTCGATTGTTGTATTTATTTTTTATACTTTTAATGAATTTTAGTGTTACTTTAATACCATCCCAAATTTTGGTCCTGAAATGCAAAATGGCCATAACTACAATCTAAGCCTGTCAATGGGTAGGGTATTGCCCTTCCCAAACTCATACTCTAATGTACCCAAATAATTAGATCCTATATTTATCCTACCCTACTCTACTTATAAACCCAATTAGATCCATACCCTAAAATACCCAAATAATAGACCCTAAACTAGACCCTACTCATTGGATTGTGTTTTGATTTGACCAATTTTTCATCTTTTTTGAATTTTTGTAGTGTCAATTAAATTGCTAAAACTACCCAATATTTGAATGCTAGAGTAATTTATTAATATTAGCTAAATTTTTTTGGCATATTTTAAAAAAGTTAATTCAATTTTTTCATATTAAAAAAAGAGTATTATTTAATTTTTGTCGTTTAATTTAATTTAGTTAGTTTATAAATTTAATTTTTGGTATATTAAACAAATAAGAACCACAAGAGTATGTATCACTTTTTTCTCTCTTCCTTGTATTATGTTTTTTTTCTCTCTATTTTTCCTTTAATATATTATTTTTTATTTCTTTAACTTTATTCTTTTCATTTTTTTTGAAATATTATTATTTCATGTAATATATTCAATCAAATATATGTAAATAGTAGAAAAGATTTAATTTTATGTTACTGAAAATTTGGATATGTAGCATCAAAATATAAAAATCTTTCTTTCTCCATTGTCCAAAGCTATTTAAAATAAATAAATTCAAAATCATTTTAATTTTGTTTTATTTTATATATATATTAAAAATTTAAATATACACTTCAAGTATGCCATGATTATTATTATAAATTTAATTTTGATATAAGTAATTTGGGTTAACTAATTAAATTAGCATTTGGATAATGAGTAATTTTGAGGTAGGCCTATCAATGGATTGAATTTTAATTCAAATTCGATCAAATTTTAGGATTTTTATCCAATTAAAATATTCAATTAATCATATCTGATTATGAATATTTGTAATCCAAAGTCAATTATTTTTCATATATTTTTGGATTTAGGTTTGACGAAAATGATAACTAAATAAAGTTTTATGAGTAAAAAAGATTAAGGTTGGGAATGAGGGAATTGGAATATGAATATTTGATACTAGGTATCTTTTGGGTATTCTATGGGTATAGAGCCTACTCTTACGCATTCTATTTTTTTAATGATTTGGGTAGGGTCCGGGTCTCATATCAATTTATTGGGTATGAGTACGGGTATGGGTGTGGGTATTGGTATTGTACTATTGTCATGGGTTTGGGTAGGGTAAAACCCTATCCATTGACAGGCTTACTACGGTCTTAGTTCTGCAGTTTCCCCTTGTTTTTGAACTTATGCAAGTTCAATACATGCTTTAATTAAAAAGTGTCATAATAAAAATTTAGACTTTAAATACAAATATACATCTTTAAAAAAAATGTCTCCATAAGGTATATTAATAAGACACTTTTGGAAAAGTATCATAATAGAAAATTGGGTAATTAAAATATTATGACAATTTTATATTAAGTGTCTCAATAAAAAGGTTAATAAGACACGTTATTTGGACATTTTCTGAAAAGTGTCATGTAAGATGTGTCTCAATAGACCTTTTTTATAGTAGTGAGAGTTTTAAATACATGATTATATTTGGCAATTAAAAATAAATGATCTATACATTACCTCTAAATATTTTACTATAGTGACATTTTTCTATAATTATCATTATATTACTCTTGTTAGTCATTATACTACGAACTTTACTATGTTAGGACCATCAAATATATTGTGGCATTTTTCTAAATGACATCACAAATAAATATGAGTGCCAGTTCTTAAAAGAATTTAATGGCACTAGTTGAATGCCTTCAAAATGCATTTTTGTTGGTGTTTGATTACTATTTTATATGTTATTTTATAATCAAATGAATATGTTATTTGGTATAAGTCATTTGGTATTTGATATATTATTTTATTTCATCATTTACACTTTCCTCTACTTATCCTAAAAATTTAAATAAATATTGAATTATTGTAACACTAAAAAAGTAAATGAATATTTCATTGTTTTATACTATAAACATTTTAGCACACGTAATAAATGTGCTAAAATTGTCAATTTTTATGACGTACCAGAACAATGTATTCATTATTTAATTATTTTTAGAACTTTCATTAAGTACTATAAACCCTTTGATTACTTTCAAAGAAAGAGTATAAGACTATCAGCAAAATAAGTAACCATCAATAATTTTGGTCCCTCAGATAAGGAAATATTTAACCCTTGCGAATTGCGTCACTTTTTCATAATTATTTACTTATTATAGCAAGAAGATCTCAAATTTCAAATATTAATGGCCCAATTGATGAGTAATAAAAATTTCCTATTGATTTAGAGTGTAAAGTAATTCAGCAAAACTCAGATGCATTCAGAAAACTTAAAAGGTTCATATTTTAATGCTATTTTTAAGATCACATTAGCAGTGTAAATTAATGAGATGAGATGATTCGCAAATGATTTGAACTTAGCTTAATGGAAGCTGTAACTCAACTAGATTGTTTCGAGCCTAAGTCGAGCCCGAACTCATCATTCAAGTGAATTTAGCCGATCTCGAGCTCATCATTTAAGCAAGTTGAGCTGAATTCAACAGTATTTGACTTGAAAAGTTCACAAACTTAAATGAGCTTCTTTATATATATATACATATATATAGTTACACCCTAAGCCCACATAATAAGACCCCATAAAATAATAATGATGATGATAACGATGATATTTTGTTCTTTATCTTTTAGGAAAATAAAAAAATATATTTGAAAAATTTATAATTATAAATTTCATTCCGAGCTTAAATAAGTTCAAGTTAATTTAAATTTATATGAGCTTGAGCTCATTTGAGCCTATATAAATTGAGCTTTCTTGGTTTCCTCTAATGCATTCATCTATTCTAATAAATTTCGCCCAAGTTCAATTGTTTAGATGAGCCTAAGCCGAGTTCATGAGTTAATAGATGAGCTGAATTTGAGCTTATTAAATTCAATTCTGACCCAACTCATTTGCACCCTTAGATCACATTCTTCAATCTAGCTCATTTAATGAGAAAAAGCTAATTCATCCACGTTATTCCCAGCCACTCGCAAGAACTTAATTTTATTTGTGACAGTGCACGAAGAAGTAACAAGTGCCCTTTAAGGGTTTGGATTGAACCTGGAGACGTAGGATTACATATAACTATATACAGCCTGTGAACTTGCAGCCTAAGGCCGACCTAGCAATGCAACAGGGGCACCTATATATTTAAGATAGCAATATCAACGAAATTTGACTTTCTTTGTATATATAATTGGTAAACAACATAATTTCCTTAGCTAATACACTGAAATAATTATTGTCTCCTGTCCTTTAATTTACAGATCACATGACGTGCAATGTACCTGAATTTCTCTGGTAAAGTCAAAAGAGCTATGAAAGAAAATACCATTAGATTTTAGATTTCAATGCATGATCATTAATTTGGAATACTGTATGAGAATTTATTGCTAGCAGTATTCAACTGAAAAATTTATCAATTCACAATTTACTGGGTCAATTATTGATCAAACTGTAATTGAACCACAATTGAACCGTAAAGTTATAAATATAATATATATATTGTATAGTTTATATATTACTTAAAAGTTAATAAAATACCAAACATAAAATATAAAGAGTTTAAATTATATTTAGAGATAGTAAAATTACCTGTCCCTGCAAGTACCTACAGAGAATTCCACACGAAGTATGGATTTGAGGAGAATTTTCTCCCCCCGGGAACGGGGACAATTTAGTCCCCAAAATGCTAAATGGGGAGGAGGCGGGGATCACAGTCCCTGTCCCTGCGAATATCCATTACCCATTTAAATAATTAAATTATTATTATATATATATATATCTCAAATCCTATTTTTATTTATTTCATTTCGTCCTTTGCATTCCGTTCTCCCAGCGTCCATGGAACCCCCACCCCTTTGGAGGAATTGGCAAATTGTTATGCTTTTTTTAAAATTTATGTTTATGTATTATTTATCTTTTAATATTTTATTCTAAAATATAATTAAATATCGTGTGTTATATACTTATGTTTAATAATCTTTTAACTTTGAAAGTAATTTACATTATTGGAAAATTTTAGTACTTTTTTTTTATTTCTAAAGAATTTTTTTATGAATTTGATAAATTTTTAAATCAAACCCTTGGGTACCTAGGGATACCCCTCTCCCCGCAGGGACCATTACTTGCAACGAGGACGGGGGGGTATTTTCACCTCATTGGGGGGGGGGGGGGGTGGATAGCCCCCCGCCCTGCCCCACCTCGCCTCATTAACACTCCTACTTATGTTATTCAACTTCATAAATTAAAATTTCTTGAAAGAGCACATAGGTGGGGTAAGAGACTAAATATTTTTATCTTTTAGCTAGATTTAAAATTAGAATATTAGATCTGATTTAGGTTTTATTTTATAGATCTGTTTGAATGTTTTAGCTTTTTTTTTTTTTTTTAATCTTTTTAAGATGTATCATAGCTTTGGAGGTTCACATTAGGCAAAAAAAACAAAAAGTGTTAATGATGCCAAAAATTAAAGAAAAGAAAAATAAATTGGTCAAATTTTATTAAATCGTGAACTGTTCAATAGTTCAAAAGGTTCGACCATCGATTCAGATGGTTTTCACAAAAGAGAACTATTTTCTTTATTTTTCAATTTTTACTCAAAAGCACACCCGTTCATAGGGAGGTTAACAATTCAGCCGGACTGACCGCCCAATCCGATCTGATTTTTTAAACAGTGATGGTTAGGACCAAGCCCTTGTCAAGCTATAGTTTTTATCAAAGATGCAACTTTATTTCTTAAATATTTGGCAGTGGGGAGCACCTTATAAGACCACGGTTGGCTTGAGATAGTTGCTCCTATAAGCACCATGAGTTTGGTGGTTAATCCTCGAGTTAAAGGATGATGTGAATGCTAAATCCAAGAATCACCCCCACCCCTCAACATCAGCCTGGGGACTCGAACTCATATCCTCACTTTGATACAAATTGTTAGGATCAAGCGCTTATTAATAGGGTAAAATTAAGCTATAGTTGTCAGTAGAGGCACAACTTTATTTTCTTAAACATTTGGCAATGCAAAGCACTATATAAAGCTACGGTCTAGTAGAGGTGGTTGCACCTATAAGTGTCATGAGTTGGGTGGTTAGTCTCCAAGTTAATGGATGATGCAGACACTAAATCCAATATGTATGAATCTTAAGTCAGGGTTAGATACATGAGGTTGATGTAACTTATCTGTATCATATAAAATAGAAATGTCCTTACACAATCAAAGTGATGGTTACACCATATTACAGCAAAATTTGCATTACAAATTATACCATTAATTTTTAATTTAATTTTAAAAGAGCACTTATCATTTGATATAAAATAAAAAATAAAAAAATAAAAAAGGCACGAGGAATTTGGTGAAAACACAATGAAAATTTTTTAGCATGTAATAGAAGTTATTAGCTATATATCAGTTTATATTAATGAATGATTAATATTGTATGCAATTCAATATAATGTGACTATCGTTAAAAATTACACGATCATTTATCTATACAATAAAAAATTGAGTATTTTATTATTTATTGATATAATTAGCATCAATAATATAGTAAATTTCTAACAAGCATGACCAGACAATGTCCCAAGAGGACTAGTGTATATATGAATTTGCAGCTAGGGGTGTAAATGAATATTAAATGAATCGAATACACTGTTTTAATATTTGTATCCATTTAACTTTTTGAATATTTGGATACGAATACTGATTTGACGGATGTTTAAAAATGATATTCAAATTCGTATCCATTGAATATTGATCGAATTTGGAAATATCCATATTCGATTATAATTAGTCAGATGTATTCATATTTTATTAAACTTATACGTATTCTATTTATTATTTTATATTCATATTCGAAAATAATTGTTTAGATATTCATTTATGAATATCCAAATACGTGAATATATGAATTTATAATAAATATATATTTTAATTAATAGAAGGAAGTAAATAATTTAATTAAAACAAGTGTAATCAAACAAATAACATAACTTCTAATTAATAATTGACTTTTTAATTGATTATTAATAATTAATAATAATAATAATAATGGTATTTAAAGATATTAATTATAAAATTTTTCAACAATAATTATGTTGATTAACTTTATTCTTCAAGTTTTTCTAATATTACAATAATTTTTTAAATTTATTCTTTTTTTTTCCCAATTCTTCAATTATATTTTTTATATATACATATATGAATTATGAGATGCTTATTAAAAAATATAAATAAAATATTATCTAATAAATATATATTTGGATCGAATATTAAACTGATCAGATACACATTTACTATATCCATATCCACTTATAATTGGATATCTACTAATCGAATACGGATAATATCCGCTTTAAATGGATGTGGATAAATTTTGTATAAATAAATACGAATACGAATGATAAACGAATTTTCGAATATCCATTAACAACCCTATTTGCAGCCAAAGGACGAACTAGTAATGCAAGATATCCTCTAAGACGCAATAGGAGTGCCAAATATTCACATTTAGGAAGGGAATTTCATACAATGAAGTTAAAGAAAATGGAGTGACACACCATGCATCAATATTCACCAATTTTCATGAGATCAGAGCACGGCACCTGGATCGAAGTCACAATTAGGCAAAACCTCATCTCCAAGCAGTCAGGCTGCAACAATTTGACCATTTTTCCGAATCAAGCACAAACATTTGGCAGATATAAATTAAGCTTAAATGCAAAACTCTATTTTTCGGCTCTCCCTCATCTAATCTAGCACCTACCAAGATAAATTAATGAACTAGTTACAGTACTCGCTCTCTGCAAGTTTACTTTTATCATTAATTAATTTTAAGCCCTCATCCAAAAGTACAGGCAAAATTCTAACAAGGACATTCGCTATTGTACGGAGAATAATATATTACGACAGCCAATTTTATGATTTGTAATCGTATATAAGATGTTCCATTTTAATTAAAAGATACAACAAAGCCAAACTTGTCATATTAATTTTCAACAAAAGATGGATGAATTTACGTTATATGCACTTTTTTCAAGTACTCTTATAGTTCTATTCTCTGCATGGTATTTTACCAGAAGGCTGAACTCAGCTGGCTACAAGAACTTACCAGCCTCACCGCCAACGCTTCCTGGCATAGGTCACCTTCATCAGCTCGGCCAATTGCCTCATCGCTCACTCTGGCATTTATCGAGGAAATATGGCCCGCTCATGCTTCTTCAGTTCGGCTCAAAACCGACGCTGGTAGTTTCATCTGCAGAGGCAGCGAAGGAGATTATGAAAATCCATGATCTAGCCTTTTCAGGCAAGCCTGTACTAACTGCTCCCAAGAAACTTTTCTACGACTTGACTGACCTGATTAATTTGCCGTATGGCGACCAATGGCGGAAGTTAAGAAGCATCTTCATCCACGAGCTACTGAGTAACACAAGGGTAAAATCATTTAATTCCATCAGGGAAGAAGAAACAGCTCTGCTGATGGAAAAGATTAGACAGTGTTGCTTGTCCTCCTCGCCGGTGAACTTGACAACGATGTTCTTGTCACTTACAAATGATTTCATTTCTCGTGCAACTTTTGGGAAAAAGCAAAGTGCATGGGAAAAAAATTCTGGATACAATGGATGATTTTGTGGGATTGTTGTTCAAATTCACGCTGGGGGAATTTATTCCATGGCTTGGTTGGATTAATCGGTTGAATGGTTTCAATGCAGCACTGGACAGGTGCAGTAAAAAAGTGGATGAAATCCTGGATGCAGTCATTGGAGATCACATAAGCAGGGGTTCCAAGACTTCAACTGGAGATGGGACAAATGATAAAAGTGAAAAATGCTTTGTAGATGTATTGCTGGATATACACGGGGGTAATACACCTGGTGTCTCCCTTGACCTGATATCTGTCAAAGCTGCAATTTTGGTAAGGCATATCTCCCTTCTTCTTTCAACATACGTTTTTTGAACTTAATTATAACATATTAGATTTTATTCTATAAACAAGCTTTTGAAATGTTTGGATAAAATTATAATTTGGTGCTTATGAGAAGTTAGTGATTGTAATTTTTGTTAATTCATATGGTAAAAAATACTCAAATTTATAAGTATCTTTAAAAATCTTAAGATTAAGTACTTGAGCACTCCATTTCTTAAAAAGAATTCATAAGATTCTAATATCTTATTTTGAGAGCTTATAAACACATCTTTTAAAGAATTTACAAAGTACTTTATAAAATCTTATAAATCCTCAAATATCTTATAATATATTTTGAGACAATTCAATAGGATCCTTTACTACAACTTAGTATTTCATCTCCTATTTTGTATCATAAATGGATTTCAAGTTATTAGATAATTTCTTATAATTATTTATGAAGTGGAATAAAAGATAAATATACAATTCATCTCTTACTTTGTATCATGAATGGATGTCAATTTATTAGATAATTTCTTACAATTATTTATGAAGTGGAATAAAAGATAAATATACAATGGAAAAGATGATCTAAAGAGGTTCTTAAGAGCTTATAAAGTTATCTAAATATCCTCTAATTTTGGTGGCCATGGAATGCATGGTTTCTCATCTGATCAAGTAAAATGAAAATGTGGATTTTCCTAGAAGTGACAACTTACGTATACTATTATCTATACTACTATAAAAAGAAAGGTTATTTTGTGTCTAAATCGAAAGTTATTTGTGGTTTTTTAAATAACTTGCCCTTTAGTTATTCTAGCAATTAAAATGAGTAATGTAGTTTGAAGGATAAAATGAAGAATTTAGTACAAAAAGATTTTTGGATACAAAATTTACTAATATTTCAAAATTTTCCTTTAAGTTGTCTTTTAGAAGTGATGGTTTAATAATGTCACAATTGTTTTTTTCACAAAATCCACAAACTCACAAATCTGTATTATCAAAATTCCATCTTCCGTTATTTTCTTTATCATATCAAAATATCTAACACAATTTTAATTTTACTCACAATTTAAATTATTTCATGTAATAATTTGAAATGATTCAATAAATAGTTTTATACGTGCGACAACTGCTAGTAAAACGAAAACCTCTTTTATTCCTAAAACAGAAGTGACACCAAATTTCATATATACCAAATTTGCCCTTTATTCTATATATTCCACAAAATTAACATATCCAAATAACCACTATTTATCCAAAAACTTCTTTTATCACTAGGTAGTCTCAATTTTTTAGGCTCTACTCTCCTACCCTTTTTTCAGAAATTTTTTTAAACCTTAGAAAAAATTTAGAATGAAGGCACATCCTCTAAATTTTTTCTCGAAACACTCAAATTTTGTCCTCAAAAAACCTCTCCCAATTCATCCAAATAATTCTACACCCTAAAAACCAAACCCATCCCCTCATTTTTTTCACTCTACCTATCACATCACTCATTCATTTATCACTCTCTCACTTCGCTCATCTATATAAGAATAGGCTCTTAATGACTTTTGAAATTTTTTTATCTATCTGATAATATTGGATTATGAAAATTTTATATTATATGACTGCTATTTACTTAATTATACAAATTACAGATATATATTTTAGATACATATTTTTAGTGTAATGAATGTGGAAATATATATAAAAATAATTTGATTACTCAAAAATATTTTACGCATGCAGAAATTGGGTGCAGATGATTGCTAGTTTTCCATAAGACAATTCATTGGATATTTTTTTTCCTGATTAAAACGGGATGTTGTCGGAGCTGGAACTGAAACTTCAGCAACGACTCTAGGATGGGTTATGACAGAGATCATAAGGCACCCTGAAGTAATGGAAAAACTGCAAGATGAAATAAGAAGGATTTTGAAAGGAAAACAGCACATAACTGATGATGACTTGCAGAAGATGCACTATCTGAAAGCCGTGATCAAGGAAACATTTCATTGCCACCCTCCAGTTGCAATATATTTCCGCGCGGCCAGAGAATATGTGGATTTAGTGGGATAACACATTCCACCGGAGACAATGGTCCTGATTAATGCATGGGCTATTGGTAGGGACCCTGCTTGTTGGCCTGAGCCCGAAAAGTTCATGCCGGAGAGATTCCTGAATTCTTCTGTGGATTTCAAGGGATTCCATTTCCAGTTGGTCCCGTTTGGGGCTGGACAGAGAATCTGTCCAGGGCTTGGATTTGCAGCCGCAGCTGTCGAGCACACGGTCGCAAATGTCATGCACAAGTTTGATTGGGCATTGCCTGACGGAGCAAAAGGAGAAGATTTGGATGTGATGGAAAAACTTGGATTTACAATTGGAAAGAAAAATCCTCTGATTGTTGTTGCAACCAAGTGTTATTTTTAATGCATAACTAATCTAAGACGACGAATCTGTGCGTGTAAGTTTACAGAACGATGGAAATGCTTATTTGAAATAAAGTTTAAAAGATTTTCAATTTACAGCAGTTGATACCAAACCTTCTGATCCTGTTAATGTTCATGCTATTCAATAGAAGACAAGCTAAAAGCACATGTTTGGTTATTTTTTCATGATAATTAAACTGTTTCATCCTTGAGAAGGCTAAAATACAAGTTCATTTAATACATTCTAAGTGAGATAATTTGTATTCCCACATTATAAGACATGAGAAACCCATGTATCAAAATTGGCGAATACGATTTTTACAGTTATCTGTGCTTCATAAATCAGTGAATGGGCTCATGAATGGGAAATTCTTTTTTTTTCTCTTTTTTCCGAGAGAAAGAGTACCAAGGTAATTGTCATGTCAAGTGCACTGATAAACGAAATCAAAAATAGAAAGTTTACAAAAGAGAAGAAATTAGTGCCGCTAGATTTCCATGGACATTAATCTGGGGCACCCACAAAACTCCATTTAAGGGGGATTGGAGCAATTAGAGATTTGGTATTAAAAATGGCATGTTAATATTATAAGCGATCATTTGATAAGAAAGGATTGGCCAACAGTTCAGTACCCGTGCCAACCCACTCAATTTTCTCCCAGCTATTTAAGGTTCAATGGTAAAAGTTGTGGTAAATTTCATTTTTGTCGCGAAACATTGTTCGCGTTGAAATTCTGTCACGTATCATTTTGAATTTTAAATTTAATCATGTATGTTTTATAAAATTATCACATTTAATTCTATTTTACTAGGAATTCATAATTTGGCTAGAATTGATAACATAGCACACCTAATCTGACCAGAATATGTGGCCATAATTTCTAGCAAAATCAAGCTAAATATAATAATTTTATGGAAAATATACATGACTTAATTTAAAATTCAGAAAATTCTCAAAGTAGGAAAAGTACAAAAATTACATTTTTTTCCATATGTCAACTTGTTAACCATGCCGTCAACAAGGTGCTGTTAATACAATAAAGACACAAGATTCCACTTAATGATGGGTTTGCATGTGTGTAGGGATATGTGATGCATCGAAACGAAACCAATCATATAACATACAATTGATAATTGCTACGCAAAATTATGTCTTTGTTATAATTTGCTTACAAGAGAGTTCTAGAAAATTGCCTCTTTCGCTTTTGCTTGATGATGTGGGTAAGCGGGTTGATCATGCTTACCAATCCACGAAATTCCTGAAAGTGCATATGCTATATAGCCTCTAACTCTTGAATGCCATTTACCGCCCATATATCCTTCGCTTCTAAGTCAATTCAAGAGAATAAGCGACAGAAGAAAACAAACTAAAGCACTAAGAAAAAGGGTCAGATGCTCTCTTTTCCTCCTGGAACCGTCTGCGTCTTGACAACAAAACAAAAGGAAAACAAAGGAAAAATATAGAAAAGAATTAAAAACAAGAAAACAGAAAGCCCACTGCTATCTTTTCCCTTACAGATTTATATATACACAGTACTGAGAGCCCAGAATAATGGTTTAGGTTTTTCCGTTCCCTCAACCAGCCGTAGGGGTGTGTGTTCTTAATTTATATATAAATATCTTTCTTGTTTCTTATTAATTTGGTTTAGCTGGGTAGGTTTATCATACCTAATTCAATTGAAATTTCCATTTTGTTATAGAATCACCATTGTGCCAAAAGACTTTTCTTTCATTAATTTCTCCTACATAGATGTTAAGTCATTATTTCTATTCATTTAGTATCAGATTGAGAATGTAATAAACAAAATTTTTTTGGCTTAAATGTTATAATTTGCGACTTACAGGAATAATAGACAAGAAATGCAGAAAAAGAGTATGGGACAAGGAAAATGAGCAACAAGAGGTGCAAAGCGAGAAGTTGGTGGCATTTAGCCTACTGATATAAGTTTCACATTTACAGTGTAAGGTTAGGGATTAAACATATTAGACCTTTGGCATGTGTTTGTATAAATAAAGAAGAAGAAGAAGAAGAAGAGGCGCAGCAAGTTCGCGAGACAATTTGAGGATTTAACTTGAAGACGAAAAAAAGCGTCTATTTATATATTTATTTTTTAGAAGATTTGTGACATTTTATAAATAAAATTTTCAAATACTTAGTTGGGATTGCTTTTTGTTTCGTAATTAGGGAATGGAGGTTTCACGAAATTCAGAATTCGACGGAGGAGAAAATGGAGAATTGATTCATCCAGGGATAGAGATTCTTGTTCTCTCTTTGATTCTCTCTTGTTTCTATTTTCCTCATGATGTTTCGCTTGTTTCATATTTTCTCTAACGATTTGATCATGAACTAATTTGTTATTTTAGGATTATAATGGATTCTTTTAAATAAATTGATTGCATATTCTTCCACAAATTTAATGATTGTTTTGATATTGTCTTGTCAACAATTAATTGTATCTCTAAACCCTAGAAATTTTTTGAAAAAGATAGCTTAGGGATTGATTAGTAATATATCTATCTACCCTAGGTAATCTAAGTGGAATCCTCTCGTTCATAACTTATCTAATTGACATAGTAATTTAGCGAATTTGATAATAAATTAAGAATTTAATTGTGAGTAATTCAAAAGAATCATGCAATTGCATTAAACTCTAGATTAATAACTCGTTTGTTAATTTCATAGGAAAGATCAAATGAGATCAATTAAATTAATTGACAAAATCATAATTTTAGGCTTTCATATCTTAATAAGAAAGCTCAACCTATACACTTTTTTTTTGCTTTCATTAGTTTTATCTTAAAACCAATACATTTAATTAACTAATCAAACCAACAAAATAAAATTAACTTTTATGGTATGCTTCCAATATGAAAATAAATTTTTTAATTGAAAATAGGGGACTTAATAATATAGAAAAATAAGTCCTAAGGCCAAAAGAAATAAAAAATAAAAAGCAAACAAAGGGCACATTTAAATAAATAAGTAAATAAGGAAAGGCTAATGAGCCCAATAAATTAAATCCACCAAGATGAGCACCCAAACATAAATGGAACAAAGCTCAACAAGGACTTATAAATACCAATTCCCAGATTGAAAAGGGTGTTTAAACAATCATTTACTAACTGAAGCTCTAACTCTATGCAAGCACATTCCATGAAAGAAAATCAATTCAACTTGTTGATTTTTGAAAACGACTTCAACTCTATTTTCATGCAACATCAATGACTACTAGAGTTAAAGAATTGTAATTGAGGCACATATTCCATCAAAATAGAAATAAAAATGAGACTAGATGCGCGTATCTCAAAAACTAAAATACTAGAAGTTGTTGTGGTCACCTTAATAGTTGTCAACTTAATAGTGACAAAAATAGTTTTTATGTTGTTATGACTATTGATAATATGTGGCACACCTAATGGGACAATTTAACAATCAAAATTTTATCATAAATTATAGTGACAATTTTTATTGTCAATATATTGTCACTATAGATGTGTCATCCACCACCAAAAATAGGGAATTAGCAACCACTCAAAGCAAAAATTGATTACTAACGAGCTTAGTGGTCGATTTGGTGACTACTCAAATCTATGACAAAAACTCTCATCACTAATTTGTACCGATCACTAATTGGTCACTAATTAATGATAGGTAGAAAGTGATCATTAATTAGTGATTGATAGTGATCACAAATGGTGGTGACTAATTATATAAAAAAAAATTAAAAAATATGTACAGTTAATAGGTGTTCAATAAAGGTGGCAAAATGGGCGGCAAACCATGGGTCCAACTGGGGTTGTCCATAGGTCGCATTCAGACTTGGATTCTGGGATTTGGATAAGATCATGGTATATCCAAATCGGAATCCAAAAGTAATATGTCAGATCCAAATCCAATCCAAAATCCATTGGATTTGTAGTTGATATAACCATATCCAGATCCAAATAAAAGTTGAATATTTGTCGGCTATCCAAATAAATTCAAATTTGAATTGTAGCACCCCCACTCTAAATATCTTTGTAAGCAGAGGAACCACCAATTCAAGTTTGAAATCTAAATCAAATGAAACTAGGAAACTTTGAAATTTAACCAACTCAAAGGAGAAACAACTCGCACTAAACCAAAAGATCACTCCATTGAGTGTAATATATACAACCAAGTGTCTTCGATCCCAACAAACATTCACAGAACAACTCTGATATAGCAGTCTTGATTAGGTATAGACTATATATACAATCATAGCACCTAATCTATTATAAAATAAACTTCTAACTAAAGCTTGAGCCTCTGCTCCTCACTTAGACTTGTTTGGGAAAAAATAAAGAATATGAGGGTAAGTCCTAAGGACTTAGTGAGGGAAAAGAAAATGACAAATTTGATAGGAAAATTTAGTGGATACAACAATCAATGAACATTTAAGTAACAAGCAATATTTCCAATACGAGTCAACCAGATACATAGCACGCATGATATCAAGTTCAATAGATTGTTGGTCATTCCGACCTTATTGCTCCTAGATCAAATCATAATTTCTAGTACCAGGCACTGATACAGTGTAAACAATATTTCATTATTGCTCCATTGCTCGAACACTCAGCTCAATGTGTAACAACTTGTTATATGGCATGGTCGACTACATACCTAATCTTGCTACTCATAGTTCACTACTTCCAGCTAAATGTAAGTTAGGATCGTAGGTGGGCACTAGCCAAAAGACCCATCACCACCGATCCATTCTGCCTGGCTATCTTTTCAGACTTAGCCCTGGGCACAAATCCCCTCGTGGCGTTTCTTCGGGTGATATTCACCCAAGGCATCCCATGGATTAATATAATATAATACCAATAGATAAGAGTTTAACCTTGAGTTTAACCTTTAAAGCAATAAATACGAGTACAACCAAGTAAAGTCTATAGGATGTCTAGTACTGAAATCTAGAGGTGCTAACGGGGACAGACTCAAGAGTGGTCCCCATTGGACATGCCATGTCAACTAATGTGGCTTTTTGCTCTGCCTGGCACATATTTTACAGTACTGACTGAACAAGACATTTTAAAAGAGTTAAGGTTACAAAAGGTACAAGTTTGGAACAAATAGGATACACAATATACCGGTCAACAAGGCCATTTTAGGTTACAAAATGATTCAACAAGTAACATGGGGTCAGCCTATAAAGGATAGAAAACAACATCATAATAAGAGTTATGGACACCAGAACAGAAATAGGCAATATCCCTCATAGGGGTACAAGTCAATTAGCAGATAACAAGCAAGATTTCAAAACAAATTCATAGATTTCAATTGACATAGTTCAGTACGGTATAGAAGCAGAAAACCCAATAACAGATAATTGAAAGAAGTACCAAGTTGGCAGACCCTTACCCTCAAAGTCTCAGAAAGCCATCACAGTCAATAGCTTATTGGAAATGTTTGAAAAATTAGACCATTCATTGATCCAAAAAATTTACTAATTCATGGTTTGCTAGTTCAACCATTGGTTAGACTGTAATTAAACTGTAATTGAACTGTGATATCATAATTATGAAGTATATATATTTATATTATATATATATTACTTAAAAATTAATAAAATGCCAAAATATAAAACATAAAGAGATTAAATGATATTATCTAATATTACAATCTAATTTTTACAATTCATATTATAGATGATCACAACAATTTAAATGTATCAAATCTAGAATTTAAAGTTGAGAGTATGTAGATTAATTCTAAACTCTAAACTAAGGCTTTTCTTGACTTTTAGATAGCTTGTGAGGTGTACCCTAACATTCGAACTTTATACTTAGAGCAGAAAAATAAAAATAAAAAATTTATTAAAAATTAAATGAAAAAATTGGTTTTGTTTAATTGAATCGTGAATGGTTCACAGGTCCAGCGCTCCAACCTGCTAGTCTGAATGGTTTTTACAAAATATGTCATTTTTTTCAATTTCTTAGTTTCTTTAGAAAATCAAACCAATTCGCCGGTCGGTTGACGGAATGACCTGCCAGTCCAGTTCGATTTTTTAAATAGTGCTTATTCGTCCACTGGACCCACTTTCTCGTCACCTAACCAAAAGAGTATAGTCAGTCAAAATCTACATTTGGCCTCAATAATCACTATCATGTTTATCATTAACCCAAAATTACTAATTTCTTTGTTAAAATGATACTTTTAGGGCTTCAATGGTTCTACCGACCCAAAATGGCTAATAAGGTCATTATTACCAAAATAATCCTTATTTTCATATCAAATCTAATAACAGAACATAAACTAGTCCTCAATTACACAGTCTTTCTCATAATATCATCCCAAACCACAATAATAGCTTAATTTCCTCACAATTAATCCCAACCAATGCCGCATAGGTCTTAAATTCATGAATTAAGGTTCAATTACTTAATAGACTTATCTAGTTCAAATTTGGCATATAATACGACATATTCGATTCCACTAACTATATAACACTCCATGCATGGAAAATATATGTGCCAATCATATTTTATTCTTTCATTCTTGGCATAATATAAAGTTGGTGGACATAATGGTACAACATGTGTATATATAGAAGTATAAATCCTTTGTCACTCCTTCTACCCATAATTCGATCAACGAAACCCTGGAATGAACCAAGAACACAGTCATGACCATCGTGATGAGGAGATGACACTGCCTCTCCGCTACCACCGAAAAGCACCCATCACAACCAAAATACTCCTTTCAACCTCCTAAAACCAATGCCCTTAACAATTTCAAGTTTTGCAGCCAAAACAACCTTCAATTTGTGTCTTGAAACCCCTAACACCATTCATGCTATTGCATCAGTTTCTCTAATTTTTACCACCACTAATGGCCGAAATTCAAATCCAACTTCACCAAACGCTCTCATGAGCTGAACCGATCACCAATCACCCTTGCTGCTCCTCCAGAAGCTACCGAAAAAAGCAACCCACCAAGCTCCACTGTGCTCGATTTTGGTTTCATGTTTTTTGATGATTCGCCAGAGTTAGTGTGTGCATATGGTATGAATGTGATGCTGAGGTCAAGGGAAGAAAGTGGTCAGACCAATTTTCTGTTTCAGGGTGGTTGCCAAAATATTTTCGAAGAGAAAGAGATGGTTGACGCGGTGGGGAAAAAAGGAAAAATAGGGAAGAAAAGGGTTATTTAAAGGTTCATTTTCTAATATTTTTGAATTAACCCCAAGAGTTTATAGATTCAATCAATTGAGTCCGTTCGATTAAATGGAATTATGGCTTTAACCTATTTGACCCCAAAATAGCCATGCAACCCCAAATCTTGTAGAAGTTTGTTCAATTAAGTTTTCAAAAATTATGAATTGACCCCAAAACTTTCAAACATAATTCAATTAGGTTTTCTAAAATTACAATTTGGCCCCAAAACTATTTGAAATGCATAAATAATTGAAATTCATGAAACTAAAATTAATTGCAATTAAATTTGACCAATTATGAAATTTCTAAGGGTGTTACAACCTCTCCCTCTTAAACGAATTTAGTTCACAAATTCTTACTTGAATACTGGAAAAGGTTAGGATACTATTGGCACATGACATCTTCTTGTTCCCAAGTTGCTTATTCCATATTGTGATTGCACCATAATACCTTCACTTAGGGAATCTTTCAGTTTCTAGGCTCAAGAAATTGCTTATCTAATATATGAATTGGTTGATGATACGTCATATCACTTTTCAACTACAAGTGCTCAGATGATATGATGTGAGAAGGATTGGGATAGTATTTCTGAAGTTAGGATACATGAAAGATATCATGTATTTCTACCAAGTCCTGGGATAACACAAGACGATAAGCCAGTGGTCTAACTGTTTCACATATTTTATAAGGTCCAACATATCTTGGACTCAGCTTTCTGTCTTTATTGATTCTTCTGATCATTTTCCTCAGTGATACTTTGAGGAACAGTTGATCACTAACTTTGAATTCTATATCCTTTCTTTTTTTTATCAGTATAACTCTTTTGATGGTCTTGAGCTACTTTCATCCTTTGCTTAATCACCTATACATTTTCGATAGTTTCTTGAATTAGCTTAGGTCTTATAATATACAATGACTCACCTGTTTTGCCTCTGTATTCTTCTAAATCCCAGTATACCAGTGATCAACATTTCCTACCTACAAAGCTTCGTGTGGTGCCATCTTAATGGTAGATTAGTAATTATTACTATAGGCGAATTCAATTAGAGGTAAATGTTTGCTCCAACTCCTACCAAAATCCAAGACACAAACTCGTAGCATTTCCTTTAATATCCGAATGACCCTTTCTATCTGGCCGTTAGTCTGAGGATGGGCAGCTGAGCTAAATTGTAATCTTGTTCCCAAGTATCTCTGCAAACTTTTCCAAAGTCTCAATGTGAACTTTGGATCTCAGTCGGATACAATATTGGCTGGGATACCATGTAATCTAACAATCTGCTTAATGTATACTTCTACTAGTTTCTCAACCTTGTAATTTATTCCGACTAGTAGAAAATGTGCAAACTTTGTTAAATGGTCCACTATCACCCAGATACTGTCATACCCTCTTCTAGCCGACAGTAAACAGATCACAAAGTCCATAGTCACCTGCTCCCATTTCCAATCGGGGGTTGGAAGTGGATATAACTACCCCAATGGTTGCTGGTGTTTTTCTTTTACTAACTGGCAAGTTAGGCATTTTTGCACATATTCTGCTATATCTTTCTTTATCCCATTCCACTAGAACTACCTTTTTAAATCCTGATACATCTTCATTCCTCCTGAATGTACTGCATATCTTGCTTTGTGTGCTTCTTCCAATAGTTTTTCCTTCGTTTCTTCGGTATACATATTCTCTTGTGGAATAAAAGTGTGCCTTGACCATCTATACTAAAATCGGACTTCTCAAGATTCCCAACTGGTTCTTTCTATTTCAGTCTCCAACCATTATTGGCCTGAGCTTGTCGTATCTTGTCATAAAGCTCTGGCTATATTTTTACCCTTGTAATCCAGCCTCGTTGTTTTATTTTGATCACCATATTTACCCCTGAACTTTCTGGCATTTTTTTTTCTCAACATGTGTGCTATTTCGGCCTTTTGACTCAGTGCATTTGCCGCCACATTCGCTTTTCCTAGGTGGTAAAAGATAGAGAAGTCATAGTCCTCCAAAAATTCCATCCACTTTCGCTGTCGCATATTCAAGTCCTTTTGAGAGTTAAATACTTAAGGCTTTTATGATCGGTATATATCTTGAACATAGCTCCATAAAGGTAATGCCTCTATTTTGTTAAGGTAAAAATTACTACAGCCAACTCCAAATCATGAGTTGGATAGTTCTCCTCATATGGTTTCAATTTTCTAGATTCATAGGCGATAACTCGCCCCTTCTGCATCAGCACACACCTATGCCCTTCTTTAGAAGTATCTGTAAACACAATGACCCTTCTAATCCTTCTGGACGGGCCAAAATTGGAGCTATTGTCAATCTATTCTTCAGTTCTTAGAAACTTCATTCACATTTATTGTTCCAGATAAAGGGTTGATCCTTTGAGTTAATTTAGTCAATGGACCAACTATTTTATAGAAGTCTTGTACAAATCTTCAGCAAAAGCTAGCAAGTCCCCAGAAACTATAAACATCCGTTACAGTTTTAGGTATTTTCCAGTTGACTATCGCTTCTATCTTAGAGGGATCAACCTTTATCCTGTCTTGAGATATAATATGTTCCAAAAATGCCACATTTTTCATCCAGAACTCACATTTACTGAATTTGGTATACAATTGATGCTCCTTCAAAGTTTTAAGAACTAAGCGCAAGTACTTTGCGTGCTCTTCTTTGGTCTTGGAGTACCCCAAAATGTCATGTATGAAAATAACCACAAATTGGTCTAGATATGGTCGAAACACTCGATGCATCAAATCCATAAATACCACTGGAGCATTGGTTAGACCAAACGACATTACTATAAATTTAAAGTGACCATATCGAGAGTTGAATTCAATTTTGAAGATATCTTCTTCTTTTATTTTCAACTGGTAATACCCCTATCTTAAATCTAACTTTGAAAAGACTGTAGTTCCTTATGAAAGATCAAATAATTATTCCACATGTGGTGGGGGGTACTTATTCTTGAGCTTAACTTCATTTAACTCTTTGTAATCAACGCATATCCTTAGGGATCCAAATTTTTTTTTTTGACAAATAATACCAGGGCTCCTTGAGGAGAAGTGCTTGGTCTTATAAACTTATTTTCCAATAGCTCCTGAAGTTGGTTTTTCAATTCTTTGAGCTCTACAGGAGCTATTCGATAGGGAGTGTTGGAGAAAGATGTTGCCCCAGGAAGAGTGTGAATTACAAATTCTATCTCTTTGTTAGGGTGTAACAAGCTCAATTCTTCCGGGAATGTATCTAGGTACTTAGCTACCACTTCTACTTCTTCTATCTTGATTGTATCTCGGGGCTTGTTGATGAGATACACTAAGAATCCTTGTCCACCTTCCCTCAAAATTTTCTTGGCTTCTAGTGCAGATGTAATTAGTATTAGGGAAGTGTTATTTGTGGAATGGATGGTAGGTAGAAATAACGGTACAACAAGTATATATATAAGCATAATTCCTTTTTCACCTCTTTTATCCATGATTCGATCAATAAAACCCTAAATTCATGAACCAATAATACCATCACAACTGTCGCGATGAGGAGATGACACTGCCTCTCCACCGCCGCCGCATCATTGGAAAACACCCAATCACCACCAAATTACTCCTTTCAACCTCTTGAACCTAATGCCCTTAACAATTTCAAGTTTTGCAACGAAAACAACCTTCAATTTGTGCCTTGAAACCCCCAACACCATTTATGTTTCCATGTCGATTTCTCCAATTTTCGCCGCCATTGGTTTCCACAACTCAAATCCAATTTCACCAAACGCTCTCCTAAGCTAAACCCATCACCAATCACCCTTGCTCTTCCCCCAAAAGCTACCAAAGAAAGCAACCTACCAAGCTTTGCCATTCTTGATTTTAATTTTCATATTTTTCAATGACTCACTGGATTTGGTGTGAGAATGTGGTATGGATGTGATGTTGAGGTCAAGGGGAGAAGGGAAATTGGAGCAGTTTTCTATTTTGGGGTGGTTGTCCGAAAATTGCTGAAGAGAAAGAGATGGTTGACTTGGCGGGGAAGAAAGGAAAAATGGGGAGGAAAATGGAAAATGGGTTTTTTAAAGAGCCATTTTCTAATATTTTTGAATTGACCTCAAAAGTTTATAGGTTCAATCAATTGAGTCCTTTTGATTAAATGGCATTACGGCTTTAACCTGGTTGACCCCAAAACAGCCATGGAACCCCAAATCTTGTAGAAGTTTGTTTAATTAAGTTTTTAAAAATTTTGAATTGACCCCAAAACTTTCAAACATAATTCAATTAGGTTTTCTAAAATTACAATTTGTTCCCAAAACTATTTGAAATGCATAAATAATTGAAATTTGTGAAAATAAAATTAATGGCAATTAAATTTCACCGATTATGAAATTTCTAAGGGTGTTGCATGAATATTTCAAAAATCATCATATATTTATTATTTTTCTAAAAATTTTGTAGAATTCAAATTCAAAACAATCATCCTTAAAAGAATACACAACAGATTAATGAATAAAATTTCAAATCTATTGATCACTTAAAAGCAACAATAGAATTTAACTTAATAACATTCATTTACCAAATCATTACATTTTATGTTTTGTTGTTGATAATGGTACTTATTTGACATTATAAATATATAATTATACTTGATTATTCAATCAACTAACTATAAACTCAAAGTTTTATGAAAAAGAAATTCATTTTGATCAAATCGGTATTTGCATTGCATTCTTGTCATACTATAGCATTCGACTCCTACTCATTATTCTTCTAGCATCATTTTTTGTTATAAAAATAGAGAAAAAAAATTGATGTAATTATGATGTAAAGAAGCTCAAAATCTAACAATTTATATTAAAACACTCGATTTAATATATTGCAAAGGAGTTCATTACTTCATTCATCCAAATATCCACATTGGTATTATTATAGAATCCTATGTATATATATGTATAATACTATATATGTATAATACTAAATATATTCAAATTTCAACTATTAATGGATCGGATCGAACCTTATCCATATTCACTCCATTTGTTTTGAATTACAATTTTTTTTTAATTGGATTATATCCGCCGAATCTTTTATTAGTTAAAAATCTTACATAATCAAATCAAATTCAAATCGAATTCGAATTAAAATCTACTTCATTGACAGTCCTATATCCAACCCAATTAAAATGGGTTGAGGTGGGTCGAATTGAGGTTTTGGACTCAGAAAGAGTCGGAATGTGTTTAGAATGTGTTCAATTAAAAAATTAAACTCAAATTTAGCAAATTGAAAAATAATTTTAAGTTAATAATCACAAATCTATATTATTTTCACTTATTTATTTTTATCAAAATCTCATACTGTTGAATTATTAATTAATAATCTTTAAATTGAAGTAGCCATTTTTTACTTTCGTTAGTTGTTTAGGATTATTAATTTCAACATACAAACTTTAGTATATGAAAACATATTAAAGCCATAAGAATAAGTAATTTTTTGGATATTAATAGTTTAAAATTAAATTTAATATCAAAACTTGACTTGAATTAATATTAAACCCAAATTGGTTTAATTGAGAATTGATCCGGCCATATATATGCATTAATGCAATTACTGTGATCATTTGGGCCGTTTTAATGTCGACCCTGAAACAATTCTATTTTAGTATATTAATATTATTATTATTTTTTAAATTAATTTTTTGAATGAATAAAATAAATCTATTTTTTTTCTTTATTTAAATCCAACTCAATCCATTTTCGATCCAATTCAATCATCTTTTATTCATTTATTTAAAATTCACATTAAACCAAACTCATGTCCAACTCATGAATCCATCCATTCGCCACCCTTAATTGTCACTGATTAATAATTAGCTAATGACCGCTTGTATGTGACAACTGTTTTCAAGTGGGTCAAAAAATATTGTCTTGAACTTTGTACCTTTCAGGACCCTAACAATTGACTTAACCTTTATAAAATGATTTGCTACAAATAAAAAAAATAATTATAACTACTATTCTTATAAATAAGATATTATTATTTTGAGTTTTAAAAATTAACAAAAATCATAATTATTCATTTAATATTTTATTTAATATAATACAATACAAAATTTATTATTTATAATTATTACCTCTAAGTTCTAGCATATTTATTATATAACATTATAAAAAACATTATAAATAGTATATGTGTGTGTGTGTGTGTGTATTAATTTGTATAGTTATAGATAGTGTACAATATCTATAGTAATACATGTATATGCTATAGATGCACATTAATATATAATATTATATATTAGCACATATTTATTCACATTATATATAATATCTATATATATTATTGACATGTATATATATGATATGGGATGACCCAATAAGTCCAACCTAAAAGTACGTCATCAAGCCCAGTTACGTCGTCGACGAGGATGGACCTCTTGTGCTTTCTCTCACCGGCACACTAAGCAACCCTAGTGTTATTCGACCAGAATGCAAATGGTCGACTGTCTCGACGAGAGTGTTCGACTACTGCATCTCCTGGTTGTCTCCTATACCTAGAACTAGCTCTCAGGTCGACCTGTCTATCGACTAGGCAGGTTGACTTATTACAGAATCCTTTCTCAGTCGCATTAAATACCTTAAAAGGTGGCATGTCTTTGCATTAATAACGCGCGCCACCCTAATACCAACTATACTACTGCGCCAGACAGAAGGCACACTACCAATGTACTATCTTGTCCTTGAAAGCTAGAAATGGAGCCAATTGAAATAGTACAGAAATGGGAGATGACCTAAAGCTCCCTATGCAAGGACAAGAGCCCTTTTTGCATGATAAGGGCATCTTGGACATATCAATCACTTGAAGAAGGCTATAAATAACACACCGCCAACCTCTCTCAAGGTACGCCATTCTATATTAAAAAGTCATCACTCTGCTACTCATCTTATCCAGTCATTCTCATACTGACTTGAGCATCGGAGTGCCATAGCAAGGGCATCTCAACTAGCTTAACATTTACTCATAGTTACAAGACTTATCTCGATTATCTATGGAGTTCATTTGCTCGATCGAACAGGTCGATCCACCTAGATTCTGACCCAATCCAGTTATATACGATTTTTACCCTCATCATTTGGCGCTGTCTATGGAAAATTAGAGTTCGCAAAGATGGTAAACACTATACGAGTCGCTTCAAAAAGAGACGAGACTAGGGGATCGCTACTCCTCTTCCTCAACCTCAGTAAGAACTACATGTGCCAGATCCTAGCGCCCAATCAGAGCAAGCGGTTGCTCTAACCATGTCACAATTAATGCAACTCATTAGTGAGCAGATATCTGCTTAAATTTTGGCAAAGCTTTCTGCCGCCCTAAATAGACCCCCCGCGTAACCCAGACCGGTAGCCACCGCCACCCCACAACTAGCGCCCCTCGAGGAGAGGCCACCCAAAGAGAACCATGGTCGATGATAGTCTAGGCAACCTTCCTCAAGGTGCGAAACTAGCCTAGGTCGTTTCCATAGCTAAATAGTGCAACTTATCCCCCGTGAGAAAGTTATGGATTTAGTTGACCACAACGCTCGGCCTATTCGAGCCTAGTAGCACGATAAGGTTGAGCGTTCGAGGCCTCAAGTAAATAGAAATGCATCTCAAGTTGATAGGGAGGAATAGGATAAGGTATCTCACCAAGTTTAATAGCTAAACAGGCGTTTGGAAGAGATCTCAATGAGGAACACTGAGAGGAACCCCTATCCTGAAGGACCACAAAGGTTTCACCAAGACACCATTCATCCAGGAGATCATCGACGGACGTATTACTATGGACGCTAAGGTCCCAACCGAAGTCCCCCAGTATGATAGCTCGTCGGACCCAAATGATCATTTAATGTAATTTAAGCATATGATGCAGCGGCACGAGCATAATGATTACATCTATGCTAAAATGTTGGTGACCACCTTCCAACGTTGATCTACTCATACGACCTTGTATGATAAATTCCTGTATCAGTTTGTCAGCTAGAGAAAGGCGAAGCTTCCCCACACCCACCTACATACAGTTAATTAGAATGAGGGGGAATCCCTTCACAATTTCTTCACTAGGTTCAATGCAAAAGTGCTGAAGATTGATAGCCCCCGAATCGAGTTCCTGATTTTCTTGGGCCTTAGACATAAGGAATGTGCCAATGCACTAGTGCAGGAGTGGCCCCGGTCGATAGAAGAGCTACCCAATCTTGCAAAATGATACATGACCTAGAAAGATATGAATAGACTTAAATATGGCAACCCCAAGGTCGACAAGAAGAAGAACAAGGATAAAGATGATCGTTAGCACAAGAAAGGTCGTCGATTTCCCATCAAGAACTTTCATGATTACACTACTTAATCTCCTAAGGAAAGAGGTGTTGTTTGCCATCCAGCACAAAAAGCTCCTGAAAAAACCCAGGAAGCTGATCGAGACTGAGGCCATGTGGAAGTCTGAGAAGTACTATCATTTTCAAAAGCAAAAGAGCCATAACACTGAAGATAATTTCAACTTGCACTATGAAATTAAGAGGTTGATTCGACAAGACTATCTCAAAAAATATATTGATAAGAATGCCAGGCTAGAATGGGGTAAAATCGATGAGACTTCTCGTAGAGAAAGGTTGGTTAGCCCAAGGAAAAAGGACAAAGGAAAGAAACTTACCTAGGACCTCACCCACCTATTCGAAGAGTTATTGACATGGTTATAGGGGGTCCCACTAGGGGGGATTCGAAGTCCACGAGAAGGCAGACCTATGGACAACTAGAATCGACTAAGTCCACCCTGATCGAAATAGTTTTCTAACTCTCAACCAGTGCAAAGTCAATTTCCTTCACTGACACTAACCTCACCTACCTCTAGAATAAAAGAGCCGACCACAAGATGGACTGCCTCGTGGTTGTATCAATTAAGATGGTCAATTTTGAAGTAAAAAAGGTCCTGGTCGACAACAGCAGTTCCACCAGCATCATATTCTTGTCGACCTCAAAAGGAATGAATTTAGGGCAGCTAAAATTGGAGCCGATCCGTACACTGTTGGTTGGGTTCGGGGGGTCAAAAATCATCCTAGAGGGATCCATCAACCTATCTATATCATTTGGGGAAACCCTCTGTAAGATAACCCTAATGATAAACTACCTGGTTGTCGATGCTCCATTGCCTATAATGTCATTATTAGGTGATCAGCTCTGAATGACTTTTGAGCTGTTGTCTTGACCTACCATATGAAAATTAAGTTTCTAACCCCAGTTGGCAAAGCCGAGCTCTTGTGCAACATCAAGGAAGTATGGTGCTGCTACACCATCTCACTCGAGTCTGGCGAGTAGGAAAATTGACCGCAACTAAGGCGCTCGGGGGATGAGCTTGAACTTGAGAACCCCAACAAGACTACTAGGATCGAAAGTGATATGGGCCACGACATGGAGTGTCTTATGGTCGATTTTCTTTGTGGAAATATCAATGTATTTGTATGGAACGCTTTTGATCTTGAGGGAATCGACCCTAGCATCATTGTCCACCGTCTTAATATGGACCCTATGTACAATCCAATAAGGTAGAAGACGAGGACCTTTAATGCTGAAAGATGTCATATCATCAAAGAGAAGGTCAATAAACTTTTATAGAGTTAGGATATATTTTAGAAATTAAATATCATTTTTAGCTTTGTAACATTATACTCGTCCCCAAGAATGAGAAGAAATGGCATATGTGTAATGATTTGACCAATTTGAATAAAACTTGCCCTAAAGATCTTTACCCTCTGTCTCGTATAGATTTGCTAGTTGATTTTATTACTGGTTGTGAATTGCTAAGTATGATGGATGCCTTTCAAGGCTATTATCAAATAACTATGGCACTCGAGAACAACGATAAGACCTCTTTCATCGTCCCTAATGGAGTGTATTGTTTCTTGGTCATGCCTTTTGAGCTCAGGGCAGGAGCAACTTACTAAAGACTAGTAAACTTTATGTTCAAAAATGAGATTAGAAAGTCTATAGAAGTTTACATCGACAAAATGATCGTCAAGACAGAGAAAGCCAAGGATCATCTAATCGACCTCAATCATACCTTCTCAATATTGCATGCTTTTAGCATGAAACTCAAACCTAAAAAGTGTACCTTTGGGGTTCGAGGAGGCAAGTTCCTAGGTTACATGGCTAATCAAAGAGGTATTAAAGTAAATCCATAGAAAATTTAGGCAATTTTGGACATTGCCCCGCCCCGAACAGTCTAAGACATACAGCACCTGGTCGGGAGGATCATAGCACTTGGTAGATTTATTGCTCGGTTGGCCAACAAGAGCTTACCTTTCTTCAAGATACTTAGAAAGGAGAAGAAATCAGGATTCCAATGGATAGAGCAGTGCGACCAAGCTCTACTCGAACTCAAGCAATACATTTCCTCACCACCCATGCTTGCCAAACCCGTACTTAGAGAGGTTTTACACCTATACCTAGCTATATCGATGGCCTCAATCAGTTCAGTCCTGGTCTCAACTAGAGATGGTACCCATCGGCCTATTTATTATTGCAGTAAAGCGATATAAGGGCCCGAACACAATTACCTTAAAATTGAGAAGTTCGCCCTCGCCCTAGTTACAGCAGCACGAAAACTGCAACCTTACTTCCAGTCCCATGCGGTCATAATGTTGACAAACCAATCGTTAAAACAGATGTTGTCGAAGCCAAACACATCGGCAAGACTGATTAAGTGGGCCATCAAACTGGGAGAATTTGAAATCATATTCAACCCCAAACGGCCATAAAAGCACATGTTTTGGCCCATTTTTTTGCCAGAATACTCGACCTCCCTAACCAAAATGATCACAGCTCTTTCATGTAGACCTTACATATTGATAGGTCGGCCACCACTTTGGGAGATGGGTTAGGTGTTACACTCTGCTCCCCACTCGCAGAGGAATATGATTTCGCAATCAAACTCAACTTTTTGATATTAATAATGAGGCAGAATATGAAACCCTCATCGCGGGCATGAGGATGGTAACAAACCATGAAGTCAAGCAGCTAGCTACAATCATTGACTTGCAACTAGTCACAGAGCAGGTTGAAGAAAACTTTGAGGCCAAGGAATCCTAGATGAGCTAATACCTAGCCAAGGTGAAGAGACTACAACAATAATTTAAAAAGTTTATCCTCAACTAGGTGCCTCGATCAGAGAACAAGTGGGCCCACGCCCTTTTCAAATTCGCAAGCTCAACGAAGAAGACTAGAGAAAGGACCATAACGTTTCTAGTCACCAATAAGCTTACCATAAATACTCTCGACTAGAATTTGGTGGTGAGCATCAAAGAAGCACCTCCTTCTTGGCAAGACCCAATAAAGCTCTACTTAAGCCAATGAACAGTCCCAGAAGTTAAGAAACCAAGTTTGCCCTTGATGAGCACGAACAACTCTATAAGAGGTCGATATCCAGGAACTTGATCAACTGCGAATGTAAAATCACGTAACTCATGCACTAAAATGTTAATCACATCTTGACGACAATGGTTGGTGATGGACTCAAAATACCTTAGACTATCACAAAAGCTTGAGATTAACACCAATATAGATTGATCGACCCAACGTCGCTCATTCCATTACTAAGGGTAAGAGCTCAATTGACCTAGAAGTCAACAACAATTAAAATTGTATACCTAATCTCAAGCCCTCTAACTCACTATGAACATATTGGATCAATTCCATTACTCCTGTGTTGATTGATTTTTAAATCGACCACGAACACATTCTTGCACAGTCGAATTATTTACATGGTTACTTATTGACAATTAGCATTCACCCCAACAAAAGCATCGAAACAAAAGCAAAAGTAAATAACACATCGGTGCATCAGAATTAAATTCTTACATTATTTGAAAATAGTTGCTCGAAAAGAACAATTATGTTTCATTCAGAAAACTAGAAAAGTAAAAGTTACAAAAGGCGTCTCACAGGGCGACTAAGCATATAAAGCCTAAGGCTTCAAGGATTGCTTGACCCAGCCCCCTCAACTCGTTCAGGGCTGGCCATATCCTCTAGATGCCATGATGGTCTTGCTTCCTCGACCAGAAAGAGGTGTGGGCCAAGAGGAAAATATTCAGCTACGTTAATCTTGCCATTATGGATATCAAAGGCAAAATCATTGGTGAAGTCGAATTATGTGTTCACCGCCTCAACTTTAGGTTAATGGTCAGGGAAAGCCTCAAGTAGCTCCTCTGTGGGAACAGTCTCATCGGCCTGAGGCCCCTCGACCCTAGTAGGGTCATCGGGATATATTCATAGTTGCTCATCAAACGCATAACTCAAGCGCTCCTTTTCTTTCTCCTTGAATGAGTAACCAAGAAACTCCAGCTATTTGACATCCTTATCAAATACATCTTTAGCGTCATCAAGAGAAAAGATAATGTTAGCATCCATGAAGGCAGAGGCCAGCATGAATTGCTAGATGGCCTCTCGTCAAACTCGTGCCGAGCAAAGACAGAGGCTAGCATCATATCCTTAAGCTCGACTATTGTCATAATAGGATTATGCTGCCACCTGGGCTTTCTTCAGGAGCTCCTCAGCTGCACTCCTCCCAACTAACAACCATCATCAGTTTGGCATCTTTTGCTTCAAGTACAGTGTCCCTCTTCTCTAACTGCTTTGTCAGCCACTCAATCTCTATCTTGGCAGATTCGAGCGCAGCCTTCATTATTTCTATCTCTTTGTGGCCCTCTTATATTTAATCCACCCAGTCAAAAGCCAGTTTTGACCTCCGAAACATATGGTAGCCCAGCTAACCAACCTACAAAAGATAACGTTCTAGTTAACATAAGCAAATTGCCATAAATCATTCGACAACAAGCTTTACTTGATTGAGATTTTTACCATATTGGCGTGACAAGCTAAGGCCTTCATCATCGAGCCATGACCTTTCTCCATCATCTTGCGCTGGTCTGATACAAATAGGCCAGCAATCAGAACCTTCATTGGCAAAGCACATTCTCTCCCACCATCATCATGGATATAGAATTATGGACCGCTAGCTCTGTCTTGAACCGCAGTGATGGCAGTTCAGTCAGGTTAAAGAGATCATCGTCTTCTCAATGCCGAAAGAGGTAGAATCCGCTAGCCACCTGGTGTTTCCCTTACCCTTATCTATCACCACCTTCTTGGGAGCTAACCTAGCCTGTTTAATCGCTAGCCTCTTCCCTCGACCAGTAGGATTGCTGCTCGGTGAAGTTGTTGATCGACCCGACGCTATGATGGCTATTGGAACTGTGGCAACAGGCTACGCTGTTGCCGGCACAATTACCTCTATTCGAGCCCCTGTGCCCCTACAGCACTCTCTGTTCCTCTTGGCATGAGCAATAGCTTAAGCTCTTGTTTAACTCATTATCTCTTCTCAGTCTGCACGATAACAAAAATAAAGCATGTAAAGCTCAACAAAATAGTTAGATATAGCTGCTAATAGAAACACATATAACCAACTACTAATCAAGCATCCGTAGGCAAGTTGAGCTTGTGTCCGCCAGCATAAGGTTTTTCTCCTCGATATGCCTAGATGCCTCCATCTGACCAAACTTAACTAGATCTTATATAAAGGTGTTTGGCCATGTAGGAGTTTGGTTCCCCAGCATTTCAACATCCTCTCGCATCCAACCTCTAGGGATGTTGAAACCTACTCCCCCAGAAG
Source organism: Jacaranda mimosifolia (assembly GCA_018894105.1). Classification (NCBI taxonomy): domain Eukaryota; kingdom Viridiplantae; phylum Streptophyta; class Magnoliopsida; order Lamiales; family Bignoniaceae; genus Jacaranda; species Jacaranda mimosifolia. The sequence continues at coordinate 3,960,497 of CM032124.1, read as the reverse complement.
CCCGAACATAAAAGTACCTAGTCTTCTATTTTTGGCTGAAGGAGGAGACTGGGGTCACCAAAATTTTTTAACAAAAGCAAGCCATCAGATAATAAAAGCCCAACTCATCAGTACTCCCTGACTTACAAGACATGGGGAGGTGAAAAAGATTGCTAAAATTGGTAAAGGTATGAGGTTGATTGTGGATATGCATTAAAACCACAAACTATATATGGTCGAGAAACCATTGGGCAGAAGTTAGGTGGTGTAAACTTGAAGACCCCTCAATAGGTCAATTAGTGGCTCAGCAAGGGGGAATCTGAGCCCACACCTAAGGTTATTCTCGAACATAGTAATGCAACCTACAGTTGGTTGGTGGTCCTACCCCCAGCCCCAGAGCAATCAGCTCATAACCCTAGGGAATGTGATATACTTGCCTAAGGATAATCAGATCTGATTCATTCACCTCTAACCTAATCTCACTATAGTAATCAAGGGTAAACAGTCAACCATGAGATACGGGAGGTTCATTCGACCCTGCCTCGTCCCCAATGGCAACCCGTTCATCGCTAGAACTACTAGATGTTAAGTTATCTCTCGATGAGCCACCGAAATTGCTAGTCGATTCATTCCTACTATTGGTCGAGGCCCTATTCGACTTGGTCCCCTCACTATCACGACCCCACTTACCCTCTTCATCGCTAAAAACCCTCAGCATGATTACTATTTAGTTGTGTTTCAAACCAAAAAAGCAAAGCATACTTAGAATATTGAAACACTTACGTGGTTTGGCTGTCTAAAAGTAAAGTAAAGGAGGTAGCGAATCGCTGTGCTCGACTAACCCAAAGATGTAAATGTAAAAACAAAAATTCTTACTGCACCTATTTATAGAACCTAGTGTGCAGAACCCAAAGAGACTGCAATAATTATATAACAGCCGTTTGGCATTCCACCTAATGCGATATAACTGCGACATTAAATGTGCTAAAATCTTATTCAAAACCTCCAAAATCTCATTGAGTGTATCCAGCTTCTTTTCCCTTTTGGCCATTCTCATTTCCCTCTCATCAAAACCCTCGATCGGGACTCAAAAGTGAGGGGGACTCATGATATGCGATGGCCCAATAGGCCCAGCCTAAGAGGACATCATCTGGCCCAATCACATCATCGACCAAGATCAACTTTTTGTGCTCTATCCCACCAACACCTAAGCAAACCTAGTGTTATTCAACCATAACATAGATTCTCAACAGTCCCGAAGGGAGTGTTTGATTGTTGCATCCACCGATCGTCTCCCATACCTAGAACCAGCTCTGAGGTCGACTTATCTATCGACTAGGTAGGTCAACTTATTGCAGAATCCCTTCTCTACCACACTAAATACCCTAACATGCGGCATGCCTCCATATTAATGGCGTGCCACCCTAGTACCACCTATACTACAGCACCAGACAGAGAACGCACTACCAGTATACTACTCTGTCCTTGAAAAGTGGAGATGGAGCCACCTAGAATAGTACAAAAATGGGAGATGACCTAAAACTCCCTATGCAAGGACAAGAGCCCTTTTTACATGATAAAGGTATCTTGGACATATCAATCACGTAGGGAAGGCTATAAATACCCCACCCCAGCCTCTCTCAAGGTAGGCCATTCTATATTAAAAAGCTCTCACTCTGCTGCTCATTGTATCTAATCATTCTCATACTAACTTGAGCATTGAAATGCCATAGCTGATAGCACCTCGGCTACCCTGATATTTGCTCGTGATTGTAAGACTCAACCTAATTATCTTTGGAGTTCATTTGCTCGACCAAACAGGTCGATCCACCTAAATTCCAACCGAATACAGTTATATACAATTTTTACGCTCTGTCAATATATTAATTAGTTCTCATTTTCTTTCTTTGAATAAAAAAAATATTATTCTTATTTTATTATTTTGTGTATCGATACGTACACTCATAAAAGCTCTATATTTGGATGAATGTAATATAGAAATATATAATAGTTAGATATTTATGTATGAAATTATGTATTTTTCTCTAATTTTTAGATATATACACATTTTATTATCATAAAATGCCTGTGTATTGAACAAAAACAATATTTTATTACTAGTATAGGTGTTACATAAATTTTCTGCTTTCCTATTAATAATTGAAAGAAATTTGGTCTTCAAAAATAATTCAATCATCAATTAGTAACCAAATAAATGACCGCTTTATTAGTGACCAAAAAATGGTTCGGTCACTAATTAGTGACCATGTAAAAGTGATCACTAATGTGGTCACTGAGCGATCACTATTTTTTTTTCAATTTTATTCAAATTGATCATTAATCGTTAAAAAGCATTAATTACTGATTAATGACCAAAGTATGTTTTACTAAAATTTGATCACTAAAGCTCAATTTTAGATAATAATTATAAATAGTGATAATTTAAAATATTAATTCTTGTCACTATTAAGTTAATTTTGACAAAACAAAAAATTTTATTACTTAAAAAGTATTAATGTTAGTGATAAAATAATTGATATTGTCAGTAAATATAAATATAATGAGTGATAGTGTACAAATTGTTATTACCTAAAAAATATTAATATTTAGTGATACAATAAATGTTATTTACTAATAACAATTTGTACACTATCACTCATTTCTTGTCGTTAATATTAAATTTCTATATTAGATACATTCATATCAAAAGGTAAAAAAATATATATAAAAAAAAATTAAAGCCACAAAATTGGTCCACACTTATTAATTAAAATTTGAGGTGTTGATTATATTACTCCTCTTTAGAATCAAAACCTATTCAAATTAATTTTTTGTAAAAATGAAATGAACAGGTAAAGGCGAAGACCAACATAGTCATGCTAGTGATCTATATATGATATTTGCAGCTAGCAAAAGGCCGACCTAGTAACATTAGTGATCCTTTAACAAGAGTTAGGATACCAACGTGTTTAAAAGCTTAATTTGATCGTATCTAATTTTAGATGTAGGAAGGATAAATGTTAAATTACATGTGATATATACATATGGGTGATATTCACTTTTAAAAAAGTCGTAATCATTAATATTAAGTTACACGTATTTAAAAATACACATGACATATCATCAATATTCACTTTAAAATGAGTTGCAACTATAGGTTATTAATGATTATCGCATGATTATTTATCATATAATAATTTGTGTGATTTTTTATTATTATGACATGATTTAATTGACATGATAAATAAATCCATAGGGGGTGATGTGTTAATTTATCATGGAAGTCGAATATATGAATACGGACTTTTGGTATTTATTTGGCCCTGAATATTTATTGTCACCCCAACTAAACAAATGATAAGGTGGGATAAAAACATTATATCCCACCTTGCCATCCTATTCAAACTAGCCCATATAGTTTCACATTAGTCTATACTTCTTGTGGAATTTGTTCGATGATTATCCACAAATACATCGATTGGGAGTTTAGGACTACTTTCATCAGCAAATAAGGAGCAAGCTTAAATGACAAGCTGAGTTTGGGCTCTCCAATATCTAATCTACAGCACCGCCCTTTAAACCAAATATTACTGCAGATTGTGGGCATGCTTTCTAATTGCACGTAATGACGCTAAATTACTAGCAATCCGCTTGTCACAAAATTAGTGTGTGGGGGCCAGGGTGTCACATATAATTTAGTAGCACAAATTATAATACAAACAAACAAATAAGAAATAAAATTTGTTTCAAATGTGATTTATTTTAGAAGAACAAATTAAGGGAATAGAAATAGAGAAGAAGACAAGCCAATTGCGAATTTGAGTACAAAATCAATTAATAAAATAATGGTGATTCGAAACCTGCATGGATACAGTTTCGTTAAGATTTTATCCGCCTCCCATTAGTGCATTAGAATTGTTAATGGACAACTTCCCAAAATACAACAACTTCAAACAGTCAAAATCAGCACTCCTATCAGGTGAACCTCCAAACCAAACTAACTTGACTCTCCGTGCTTAATGAAAATGTGTATGTATGTATGTGTACGATTATGAATGCCTAGAACACTAGTATGCTAGAATGCTTATATGAATTTTTTGATAAAATGACACCAAATAGTACCTATATTTATAAGACTTAAATGATTATTCTTATAAGACATCTCTCTAACTCTATCAGACTAAATAAAAATTATATGACCTTTATTTTGAATTTCAGAAATATGACTGTTGGAAGAATTAATTTTGATCTCAAAATTCAAAATGTAACATAATTATGATAATAATTATATAAAATAATTATTATTATTTTTGAATTATTGTTATACACTATACACCCATTCCCATTTCTTAAATATATAATCTTTGGCTCATAGCTTACTCTTTAACTCAATTTGCTCATTAAATACTTCATTAATTTTGGCATTTAGCTACATTGAAAACATCTCCTCAAAGAGGTAAATTAATTAATATAAGTTTTATTACTTTTTGGCTTCATAGATCTCTTTTTATTTCCCTCCAAAGTTGGTGGTCTTCATTTTTAAGTGCCAAAATTCTAACAACTACTAAAAAAATTAGAGAATTAGCTATGATTAACAATAATTGACACTAAAATTTGTAACTTTCGCTATAAAATTATTCTAACCAAATTTTAAGTAGATATTCTCCTGGCGAACCCTAACTACGAGCCGTCCATGACTGATTATTATTCTTTTTAATTTATATTAATTTTTGTATGCATAATGCACAATTAATCCATTATACTCCGAATGTATAAGGTTACGGATTGATAACTCATAATTTTTATTGATTATGATTAAAAAAAAAAAATTAACTACATTTGCTATGAATATTCATAGCTATGATTTGCAGTTATAGTTATAAAACTAGTTTAGCACCAATTTTTTCATAGCAGATATTTAAGTTTTTGGTAGTGTGTTGTAATGGTTACAAATATATAAAAGTATAATTTTTAATCATGCCAAAATTAAGAAAAATAAAGTGAAAAAATCACAAGTGATAATGCAAAAGTTATCCTAATTCTATGTATTGAGAGGCAAAAAAATTTTATTTTGTCATAATAACAAATTTTCAAGCTTCAATAAAAACTATAAATTTAAATTGTCACTATTAACAATTGGTAACACATCTATAATTGCAACCTAGTAACAATAAAAATTTCGTCGCAAATTGTGACTATTTAAAACACTACCTCTTATCACTATTAAGCTATAGTTTGTCAATATAAAAATTAATGTCACTTAAAAAGTATCATAAGTGACTGAATAAAAGTTATTGTTATTTAATATATATCATTAGTCATTAGTGACTATTTTCATATTGTCATTATTTTCCTCTCACTAATATTTTCTACATTTTTTATATTATTACTTAATTTTACTATTTTACCCGCTCATCTAAAATTAATTTTTAATTTTACTATGCTACAGTGCAACAGCCCACAACAACAACAACAACAACAACAATATATATATATATATATATATATATAAAGAAGATGATTTCTCTCTTCTTTTCTTCGATGTATTTATTTATTTTGAATTAATTTGTTCACGTTTGAGTTTTATACTTGCATGGTATATATAATTGTGCTGATGGAAATTAAATTAAGTAAAACTGTGTGTTTTTTTTTTAACTGATAAATTTTTTTCCAAATAATGTACGAGTTTCTGCAAAGCATATGAGTTTTGGGACATGGATAATTAATATTTATAGAGATGCATCATGCCATCATGCATGGTGCGTGGATGGATATTGGATACAATAAAATAGCATGCAGATGGTGGAAGCATGAAAGCAAGAGTCACATGCATGCATGCATGCATGCAACTCACAGATTTGGAGAATATATAATCGGCTCAGCCTGAGCTAGCTGAGGGCCTATATATAATAAATAAATAAATATATTCTATGCTGTTCGGCTGTTGCAGTGATTGCCTGTCGGAGAATCGCGGCTAAGGCGGCCGTACGTGTACGTAAGCAGAGAATGTTCACAAATTCAAAACCGCCGAAATTCGACAAATACTTGATTTAATTATTATTATTTTTTTATGGACATAAAATTAAACTAAGCTGCAGGTTTCCTATTTTAGTCTACAGCAAAATTAAGGTGAAGAAGATAAAACTAGTTCATTTTGGCAAGTCTTCATTTAATTAGCTAGCTAAGCTAGCTTGGGCTGATATGATCAATGATCAATGATGATGCATGCATGACAACTGACCAAGCGTGCGCTCGGCTCGATCATGACAGGTGACAACCATATGTCCATCCACTATATACGCCCGCTAAAGGCTAATTAATTAAAAGAAATTTATAAGCATGGGCTGTGCCTGTGGAATTAAAGAGAAACTACTAAGAGATCAATAAGCAATTATATTATTATTTTAATATTCAAGTGGGTGTGTATAATAAATAGATAGATAGATAGGTTTCATGAATCATGATTAGTAAGGAAGAACAAGGCATCTTTAATTAATTTTACTATGTTACAGTGAAGTTTTGTTATTGGAAGGAGAAATATTGGGACGCACTGCCACAAATAATTTATGTAATTAATGTCACTATATAAGATCTCCCATTATATAACAAGGAGATGAAACAAACATTTTAGAAGCAAAAGTTGTCATATTTTTATCAGGCTATGGATGAATTTCATCTTTATGCAGTTTTATTCACTCTCACAGTTTTATTCTGTGCATGGTATTTCACCAGAAGGCTGAACTCAGCTGGCTACAAGAATTTACCACCCTCGCCGCCAACGCTCCCTGTCATAGGAAACCTTCATCAGCTCGGCCGATTGGCTCACCGCTCCCTCTGGCACTTATCCCGGAGATACGGCCCGCTCATGCTTCTTCACTTCGGCTCAAAACCGACGCTGGTAGTTTCGTCTGCAGCGGTAGCCAAGGAGATAATGAAAACTCATGATCTGTCCTTTGCAGACAAGCCCGTACTAAGCGCTCCCAAGAAACTTTTATACGACTTGAAGGACCTACTTAATTCGCCATATGGCGACAAATGGCGGAAATTAAGAAGCATCTTCGTCCACGAGCTACTAAGCAACACAAGGGTGAAATCATTTAACTCCGTCAGGGAAGAAGAAATAGCCCTCTTGGTGGAAGCGATTAGACAGTGTTGCTTGTCCTCCTCACCCGTCAACTTGACCAATATGTTCAAGTCGCTTACTAATGATTTTATTTCTCGTGCAGCTTTTGGGAAAAAGCACAGTGAAGCAAAGCATGGGAAGAAATTTCTGGATACAATGGATGATTATGTGGGATTGTTGTTCAAGTTCACGCTGGGGGAATTCGTCCCATGGCTTAGTTGGATTAATTGGTTGAATGGTTTCAATGCTGCACTGGACAGAAACGCTAAAAAAATGGATGAAATCCTGGATGCAATTATTGAAGATCACATGACCAGGGTTTGCGATATTCCAAGTGGAGACGGGGTAAAAGGTAAAAGTAAAGAATGCCTCGTAGATATATTGATGGATCTGTACGAGGGTAATACTCCTGGCGTCTCCCTTGACCTGATTTCTGTCAAAGGTTTAATTTTGGTAAGACAAATAATGAATTCCCCTTGTGTAATTTTGTAGGCAACTTATTTTCCATATCACAATTGTCATCAGATGTTTTTCCTGATTAAAACAGGATGTTTTTGGAGGTGGAACTGAAACATCTGCAACGACTCTAGGATGGGTAATGACAGAGCTCATAAGGCACCCTGCAGTCATGAAGAAGCTGCAAGATGAAATCAGAGAGATTATGAAAGGAAAACAGCACATAACTGACGATGACTTGCAGAAGATGCACTATCTGAAAGCTGTGACCAAGGAAACATTTCGTTGCCATCCTCCAGGTGCAATATATTTCCATGCGGCCAGAGAATATGTTAATCTAATGGGATATGACATTCAACCCGAGACAATGGTCCTGATTAATGCATGGGCTATTGGTCGGGACCCTTCCTGTTGGCCTGAGCCCGAAAAGTTTACGCCGGAGAGATTCCTGAATTCTTCTGTGGATTTCAGGGGAGTTGATTTCCAGTTGATCCCATTTGGAGCTGGACGGAGAGTCTGTCCAGGGCTTGGATTTGCAACAGCTGGTATAGAGCACACGGTCGCAAATCTCATGCTCAAGTTTGATTGGGCATTGCCTGATGGAGTAAAAGAAGAAGATTTGGATGTGACAGAAAAACCCGGACTTACAATTGGAAAGAAAAATCCCCTTATTGTTGTTGCAACTAAGTGTTATTTTTAATGCATAACTAATCTAAGACCACAAAGTTGTATGTGTAAGTTTACCGAACAATGTGAGTGCTTATTTGAAATAAAGTATAAAAGGTTTCCAATTTTCAGCAGTTGATACAACAAATCTTCTGGTCATGTTAGCATCCGCAGAGTAATAATCCATGCCCAACAGGAGGTGAATTATGCTTTAGAAGATTTTATGCAGCGAAATTATGTCCTCAAAAACTTTGCTTTGATGAAAACTGTACGTTTATGCAGAAAGTGTTTTAGTTGTTTTCACCAATGATGAGTACTGAATTTATAAAACCAATTATAGTTCCAGCTAATGCAAGATTCCACTCAATGCAAGAAAGAGAAATAACAATAAAACACAAAAAATGACACACGAATTTATAGCGATTTGGATTTAGAATATGTCAAATTAATTAGAGGATGGCTGTCGTCATGCTAATGTGGCATGGCAAACAGCCGGAAGTCAAAGAAATAAAAGTCAGACAGATTCACACTGATAGTGAAAACTTCATGTATGGCAACAGGCTGTATGAGATCACAGGCAGAGTAAGCATGACTAGATAGAAATGTGAATGGATGCAACAATTACAGAACAGAAAAATGAAATTAATCAAACGTACTGTAGATGTCAAGATATTGCTCACTTCACCAACTCCTACAAGTCAATAAATTTCTGCAAAAATTTTGGTACTGTTTTACTCCATAATTTCCAACAAGTCAAACACGTTAACCGAACTAGACACAGAAGGAAGAAAAAAGGTCGATTTTACCTACACTTCAAAAATAAGAAAAGTTCAAAAGAATTTCATTTCAAATATAAGTAAAGATATTAATTATGAAAGAATATATTACATAGAATATTCTAAAGTAAAAATACACAACATTGGAATGTGTGTGAATCAGGTCAGCAGTCAAAAATGGAGGAAATCAAGGTTTTTGTTGTTTTGTTTTCTATTTTTCTGGGTTTTTGTTTTTCTTTTTGTTAGATTTTTTCAGTTTTTTTGTCATATTTTTGTTTTTGTTGGAGGTGAACGCATTTGAATGTATATTCTAGATTTAAATTTATTCCGTTCTTCCAATGTGAATGAAAAGAGTCTCATGCCCTTGCTTCTCTGGCTACAAGTATGATAAGAACCTTGAAATCTTTGCATCTCTGGTTACAAACAATTTACTGTTCCGTCAGCGGCCGATTTGCTGTGCCCCAAGAAATAATGCATCCGCAACAAGAATGCAAAAGCTGAAGATCATGAAGTAGAAACCAATAATGGAGAAAGGCAAGAATTAATTACCAAACGAGCCAAGAAAACTAATCGGTAGCCCCAACAAACTTTGGCAGCTGCAGCTGTCTGTTGATCGGTCCAACTAACATAATATAGGACAAGTAAGCACATCATTGGGAGAGTAGGAAGAATAGGCTAACAGATTTCTCTCGCCATAATTGGCCATGCATTTAAATAGAGTAGGAAGAGTAGGTGATCAGTAAAACAAAGATAGAGATGCAAGAGGATTGGGAGAATGTACATATTTAATGGACATATTGTAAGAGAATAATATCTGTAACGTAATAATGATGATGATTGACAAGGAAGGATTTGGATAAAATTAATAGACAAAGATCCTCGTGGCTGCATGCTCATAAGATGAACAACCTTGGAAAAATCAATGAACACGCAAGGTTCAACTCCCGCTGAAGCAAATAGTTTAAGATGCCATATAATCTATTCAACATGCAATTCAAATACTAGATTTAATTAAAAGATCATAGCACAATCACTTATATAGCAAAATGTGTGTGTAAAAAGTTACCCAAGGAATTCTGAAAGCTCACCAATTCCTGCAAGTTTAAATGGCCGGGGGCCATCCCTCTCAAGATCCTGCCCGGTAAACAAATTGTATAATTCAAGGAACAAGAACAAAAAGAGAATAAGAAAAGGATTAATTACAGTACCTTGTCACTCAAATAGTTAAATTATCAACTCCTTCCTCCATCTTTCACAATTACAGAAAACTCTCCTCTAAGCTTATAACATTTATCAAACTTCCTCTTCCATTGAAGTTTTAGATGAAGCAAGATGCCATTACCAAAAATATTTTAGTGAACTTGCTATTTTACCCTTAATTATACTTTGCTGACTAAATTACCCTTGACAAGATATGAAACTTAAAAGGGATGTAAATGTAACGAGATATATAAAAGAGGGATATGTAACAAAACACGTACTGTTTTACAAATATAAGTATTGAATTAAAAAACTAATTTTTAGATAAAAAATTAGCCGGTTGCAATTCTTTTGCCCTTCCAAATATATAGTAGACTAACTACTATTCTTGCATTTTTCAAAGAGAAATAATTTTTTCAAGTACTTTTTTCTATGCTGAGGATTAAATCTATACCATAAAAAAGGAGAAACCCCCTTATACTCACGAAATAGCTGTTTTTATACTATTATACCAAATTATGATTTAGCTAAAATAACCCTAAAATAATATACATAACTAACGATTAATTCTCCCCACTAACCGTTACTTCTTTCCCCACTCATTCTCCATCTCCTTATTATCTATAATTCCTTCCCCTACTCGCTCCCTCTCCCCATTATCAGTCGCTTTCAACCGTAGCTAGGATGTTTCTAAGGTTCTTCTCTCGTCTTTCTATTAGAAGGTAAAATTGCAGCAAAGATAAGCAAAAAGTTATATTACCTATTATTACAATATTAAAAGAACATGTCATTTTGTTATATACTGATTCTTTTGCTTTAATAGTCTCTTGACTATAGAATTTTATAGAACCATTAATTTGCTCTTAATTAAACAAAAAATTTATTATTATGTAAAATATTAGATAACTATTACAGTGAATAAAAGATCTACACAGAAAAATACGTTACACTCGGGACCATGCACAAAGATCACTAGTATTAGAAAGGGAAAGCTTTTAAAAAATAATATTGACTTAATTTTACATATGAAAATAATTAAATCTTTTTATAAATTTTTTTCTTATGCTCTCTTTTTTTTTTTTCCTTTTTTTTCTGATTCTTAATTTTTGTCTTTTTTAAGTCTTGAATTTTGGTGTCTTTTCAAGGGTAACATTTGATCTCATAATCTCCATTTTTTCCCTATCTACTTGACTGCAAGGCTATAACCATACTTCTTTTTCTTCTTAGGGCATTCTAAGCTTGAGGATGCTCCCAGACATATGACCATGATCACACTTTTCACAAACTCGACTAGCATAACTTTGGAAAATACAGGGAAGACACCGACAAGGAATGAGGATAAGGGAGAGCAAGGAAGAAGAGGGTGGTGAGAGTAAAGGTCAGGCAATAGATGGGAGAAAAAGATGTGGATGAGAGAGAGTGAGTGAAGCAGAGGGGAAAAGAGGGAGGGAGATGAGATTACAGATGAAGAAAAAAGAAGAATATAATGGGAAAAAGAGGAAGGATTCAAGGATGGGGACAACAAAAAGAAGAAGAATGGGAGCAGAGGGATGTTCAACATTTAGAAAGAAACAACAATGAAAATTTTGGGGAAAGTAAGGGGGCGCGGCAGGGTTGGGGGGGGGGGGATAAAATGAGAGAGAGAGAGAGAGAGAGAGAGAGAGAGAGAAGGAATGGAAAATGTTGGATGAAGGGAGAGAGTTGTTCGATTTAGAGTTTTATATAATTCAATTTCTTTAAATTGAGTCAAAATAATAAAAATTGCGACAAAATTTTTGAGGCCAAAATTGACATTTGTATTTCAGATATTTATTATTTTTGTGAAGGATGAAATTTAATTAAGGATATATAACAGAGACAATACCTCAACTATAGAAACTTTATATATGCATCCCTTCACAACTGCATAAACATTATCAAGAGACCTAGAGGCAAAGTGGACAAATAAACTAATAATTTAATTATTTTTTCAATTTTATGAGTTAGGGGCAAAATGATTAATTCAAAATTTCTATTTGGGTTTTTTAACAGGGCAAACATAGAGGAAAGCTTATTTATAATAAAGGAAGATAAAAGAGAAGGGTCGGTAATTTAGCTATTTCAAATGGGAGGTAAGTGTAATTAAACCCATAAAAAAGTAGGCATCAGAAATCCAAAGGGTTAGGGGGGGCGGGGGGGGGGGGGGGGGGGGAGAAAGAAAGAAATAAAGAAAGAGAAAGAAAAAGTTGTTACCTCTTTTTCAGCAGCCTCCAAGCCCCCGTCAACCCAAAAAAAGGTTTTCATAACCAGCATTACGAAATAGCTCACAAGTTGCAAGGGGTCTGCCTGATTATAAAATGACGCAGCACAAAAGATTGGAAGTAAAACAATAATATATTAGCTATTTGCAGAACTTACCAGATTTAGATATATTTAACTCGTTGCAACAAACATTTTCTTGCATATTCACAAATTATGGTTAGGATGGTCGCCTAATCATATTTACATGCGCTTGTTGTTTTAACATCACCATTCGATGTTGGAGATGGCCCTTCTAATATGGAGCAAACAATTTATGTCTTATTTTGCCAATTTAAGGACTGCTAACTCAAATATATTCTTCAACATAATTAAATTCTTCTTGATGTAAGTATTTCCTCAAAAGTACTACTATAAATGTCAAAGTAGAATAAATTATTCTCTATCCTACTTCTCCTTCTGCCTAGTTGATGAAATCAAATCTCCTCCCAATATATTTAGCTTATATTAAAAAGAATCATATTGAACAATTACAGTAAATTGAACAGATGCAACATATAAGATGATGATCATATAAGAAGATCACCTTAATAGTAATCTCTGACTTTAAGTTAAATCACCTCCAATTAGGAGCCTAGTGCGTCAAAATACTCGAACCTATATTTTAACTGAGTTCAAAGTCTGACTCGACTTGGGAATGAACAAAAAGCAACTAAACCACAACTGGAAGAAGAATATCATTAACAATTTAGCTCACACTAATTTGATATAGCTTCTTGCATAGTGGTGGGCAACCAATCCCACATATTATGAGAGTCACAATCACTAATTTGATTGCCAAGAAGAGCAATTGATCAGGAAGGGATTGTTGACATGTGAGGCCTTAACTGACCTCATGGCATGACCACAGCTGAAACATGGGCTTAAACATTTGATTTACAGAATTGCTATTAGGTATAGATTTTAGTATATTGGTAAGCGCTTGGTCCTATCTATAGTAGCATAGCAATGCTATAAAGATAATTTTTATGGTTGAAAAGTCACATGTTGTAAAAGGCATTAACAACCAATAGAGACCCCCTAGAGGCACATATAGTTAGGGTATAATAGTATTCTTTGAAAGCATTACAAAGAATTCAATTTTAATAAAACTCAGCACAAAGCTTTCATTAATTTGTTTTCAAGAACTCCCTTGGAAGAAAAATGTAGCTAAAATGAATTCAGCACTGCAAAAAATTAGCAAAGAATTTCTAGAACCGACATTTAAGGCATCAAATTAGTGACATGACATTGATGAAATTACTTTTTCGTCTTCGTATACTTAATCACATAAAACTATACTTTGGAAAGTCTATATAAATGTCAAGTTCTGCACTGCAAACTCCACAGATTTAAATATACCATTTTGATACATCCTTGAAGTTAGCAAGAACATAGCAGACAAAATAGCATTGGTTATTAAGTACATGTAAATTGGGCAGGCAAAAACGTATTTTACTACCTTTAAAACTGTACATAAAAAATGACGAACTGTAATAGAGTATTGATGCACTTTGTGGTATCAGATTATGAATACTACTTCCATATCAAAAGGAGTAAATCTTTAAGGAGAATATGCATATGTTCTCTCCATTGTTGTTCCAAATGTATTTCCCATCATACATTTAAAAGAAGAAAGAAAAATAAAATTTATATTATATTGAATTAAGGTATCGCAAACAACTTTTGAAGTTGGTCTATTAATTATAGGCAACCAGAATCAAAATTGTGAGTAAAATAGTAGTTTCAAAAGCACATTTACTCGTAACACCATATGAGCATAAGTGTAAATTTGATAATCCAAAAATGTGATACTTTAAATAAATAAACCGTAAAACAAGTTCTTCCACAAAGTTGGGAACAAAACTTGATGTTCCAGTACCCAACACAAACTCCGTGACCTTCCCTGGACGAGTACCAGCATCTATGGGGGCAAATTAGGTCTCAACTCATGATTCCAACCCAATTCACTTTGGGTTTTATTGGGTTGGGTTTAAAATAATTTGATTGGGTTTGAGTTGGGTTGGTTTGGTTGGGTTTTAGTGGGTTGAATACGGTTTTGAATGTAAATGAGTTGAAAATGGATTGAATGTAATTTCTAAATAATTCAACCCAATTTGAGCCCTAAAATTATTCTTCCATTTTCTCATTCTTTGAAGATAAAAGAATTAAAAATTAGATAAATTATAAATCATCGATTAATCACTTACCATTTCTCCATCTCATTTCATTTTAAAATATTAATCTATTAACTTAATTCAAATGAATTAATCAAGTAACGTTACTTGAGATTATGATCTAAAAATTAATTATATTATTATTCTATTTATAAACTCCAATTTTTTATAAAAAAATTTATCCAATTAATTTTTTAGCCCCCAATTTTTTTTCAACTTTTCAATATGAAAATAAATAAAAAATTATTTTTCTTTTTTCTTTTTATAATTTTTACAAACTACCAAAATATTAATATGTAAACACAATAAATTTATTGTGTAGTTGTAATAGGTGAGAGAATAGATTGTGGCCGTCCATTTCATTTCCTTTCCCACCATATGAAGAAAGGGCTCCAACTTTATTTTTATTTTTAGTTATAATATTTTTAAAAATTAAAAATTAATTATATTTCATTATTTTTCAATATTTTATTTGAAAATAATAATTTAGGCTGATATAAGAATTTAAATTTAAATGATTCATATTTTTTATTCTTAAAAAGACATATTTTTCAAGATATATGCATATTTAAATTGTTTTAAAATGATAGCAATATTTTTATGTCGAATCGAATTTAAATTTGATCGTTGTGATAAACGATAATGAACTAGATTGAAAAAATTAAAAATAAATAAATAAATAGCATTTTTTTAAATATTGACTAAATATAAAAAGTAAAAACAAAAAACAAATAAGACTAGTATAGTAAATATTTTGTTGGGTACAATGTATACATTTTGTACTAAAAATTTAAAATATTTTATATAATTATGTTTTATTCATTGAGCAAGATTGTTATTTTGTATTAAAAGAAAAAATATAAATATTATAAAATAATAAGTAATTGTATGCTTACATAATTTGATTTGATTTTACGTGATTAACAAGGATTTAATAATAATTAATTAACATATGCCAAATAAAGCTAAAAAGATTATAATTTAATAAAATAATATAACAATGTATTTAGCAAAAAATTTATATTTTTTATCTTTTTTGTATTGGAACCACTCAAATCCAACCCAATCCATTTTTAACCCAACCCATTTTCAACACATAAACATAAACCCATTTTTAGCCCAACCCATTTTGAACCTAACCCATGACCAACCCAACCCACCCATTTACCACTAATAGCAACATCCAATCTATCATTAACATCAAATATTGGAATCCATGTAGAACCTTTGACCCATACCTTCGAAACAAAGTTAAAACCACAAACCTAAATTATAAATCGAGAAAGAAAAATCAAAAGAAGAAAATAAATACAATGCATCTTGCATATTCTCAAGAGGAAGAGCAAGAAATTATGAACCCTTTAACCTTGGTCCAAGAAAACAAAGTAGAATTATGGGCTATGTAGAAAGTTCAAAGTAACAAATTTTTAGTAATATGATCACCAATAAGTAAAAACTAATATTAATGCTATTGTTCAGGGTGTGTATTGTCTACTGTGGATTAAAATTCAGAAAGACCAATTGGAATCCTCCCTTGTTTCTACAGAACTATTTTTTTCGAATTTTGAATTGATGCTGAACGTATTTCCATTATTTACTTCATAATGATATGAACATCTTCCTAGCAGTACAACTTCTATGACCGTTGACATACATATGATGCCTAAGCATGTAATGCAGATCCATTTCTTCCGCTAGAGAAATTTCTAAAGTTAGATCCTGAAGTCTACATTGTCTTAATCCCACACACACTCCAAGGCTTCAATCAAGGCCTTAAAATCTTTCTAAATCAGAAATTTCATATTCATTTAGCATATTATACGACAAATTGCTTGTCAAATATTTGTATGCAAGAACACAGCCACTTAAGGCTACAAGCTTTTCCAGATAATCCAAACAGGCCAACGCAGGAACCAATGCATTTGCCATCTTCACACCTTTGTGGGCATCCATCATTACTGTTAATTCCGGGCATTATTGTGTGTATTTTCCTTTAGCCCTTCCTCAATTTCTTAAAGATGGTAGACTAGAATTACCAGAAAAAGAATGAAGAAACAAAATTACTAGAGCTTCCCATCTCTTTCTAGCAGCAGACATATCTCTCATTTGCCTCACTTCGTACTCTTCTTCTACTATTGCATTCTCGTGCCTCCCCTGCACTAGTTGACACCAAATACCAAACAACAAAAGAAAAACACAAACCCATTTCAGAGAGATCACCAAAAGATGCATAATCAAGCAAAAAGTAGCACCTCGAACCAAATAAAAGTGGTAAATTATGTCTACATTGTGGCAATTTTAAGGCTCAAGAAAGATGGGCGGGCCTGTAGCAATAGGCATGAGAGCTAAGCCCGAATGATGCTTCCATCTTCTTGGTCTCTGAGCGAGCTTTAGAATATTGATGTGTGAGAACCGAAAGCCAAAAGTTTCCATTTTGTTGAGTGGATGGAAATGCGCAATCTTTGAACTGTTCCTTACCTACTTCTGTTACTTGATTCTTTGTAGTTGAAGAAAAAGATTCTGTTGTGCTTATCCTGAATATGTTTTATCCTATGCAATCTGTAAGTCAAAAAGGGACAACTTTTTAGACTTTAAGTTGCAAACTATGCCACATTATATAATTTGGAAATCTTGAGTTATTTAATGTGAGGCATAGGTCATCATTATCAACTTAAATTTTTACTATTAATCTATACATATATATATGAATAAATTAATGACGCTTGGCCAAAACATTAATGGCGACTAATGGTTGGAATAAAATGTTGGATGGTAACAAACGTCAATGTAACACCCCAAATTTTGGATCCTTAAATCTAATGTTATTGCTTCAGCAAAATAAAATACAAATTCAATAAATTGTGTTAGATTAACTTTGAGTTAAACTCTAACTGAATTATATTAACTTTGAGTTAAATCCTATTGAAACTTCTTGATAATTATTGACAATTGAAGGATTTAATCGTAAGTGGGAGAAGGACTTGACTATCCAAAATTATAAACTTCAGAGGTTAATTTGAGAAAGTTAAAAGTATAAGGACACAAAGTAATTGAGTTAGGACCTAATTGTCCATAATTAAAAATGCCAAGGAGTCAATGTACAATAATGAAACTTCTAAGGATTGAATTGGAGTTTTGGGGTCAAGTTTGTAAGGCAAATGGAACTTCCAAGTGCAATTGAAGTCGGCTGAAAACTCTAAAGGCTCGATAACAATCAATAAATCATCGGGTGAATATGCTATTATGAAAAATGTCTTTATATCATGAACTTAGGAAAATATCAAATTTCCAAATTGAATCCTAACCCCTACTGTGGTGGTGAACGACAGGAAAATGACCAAAAATCTTGAAATTGCTGCTATAAAAAGCTCCCTTTCAACTCAACGAACAAACCATGCCAAACTTGACCAAAAACATTGAAGAAATCACTGGAAATTTGAGGGTAATGGTAGCGCGCAACAGCAGTGGCAATTCTACCGTCGAATGAAATGGGCTATGAAAGGTTATGGTTAAAATGAAGTGGGCAATGTGCTAGTGGCATCAACTTTATAAGAAAACCTACGGTGGTGGAGAATTAGATACGGTGGCACTAAGGTGTTACGGCAATTCTGAATGGTCAATTGACCAACTTGTTAGTGCCGAAATTCAAAATTGATATGGGAGTTTTGCTCCAGGCAACGAGCTGCACAAACTAGTGGTGGTGGTGCTCAGCACAATGGCCAACAATGGTGTTCACACAGGAGGCTCAAAAATGACATCTGAACTTATCTAGGCTATTATCGATTTGAGAGCAGGTCTAGATTTGATCTAATTTGGGTAAAAACTCATTTAGATTTATGATTCAAAAGTCAATATGATTTGGTCTAGGTTATTCCAAAATTTGAATTGATTAAAAAACAAGGACATGGACCAGCCAAATAGCTAAAGAGCTCCTTCCACGATTATCAAGTGAGGTTTATACATGATATATATATTACAAAATTTCTTTATTGGGGAAAAAACCCATATATATGGTAATATGATATTGTATTATGTCCTTTCTACATGCTTGGATTTGATATATTGTTCCATACCATTGCATTTTTCATATACTTTTGCTGCGACTCTTTCATTAAACTTGGTAAATTAGTTGAATACATCATAGTATGCTAGTCTTAAGAAATCGATTCATTGCCCATACTATTTTATTTCTAGTACACTTATCTTTGAACGCCTGCATTGAATTTGAAATATTAGTCAAATATTCTGCATGACTTCTCTCCCAAAGGTTGCCCATTAACAAATGATTTGAAAATGATATTTTTCCTAATAACAATATCCCTATCTGAAAGAACTTTGAAAAGTATCATTTGAAATTTATAATTTTTTGATAGTCTCATCTATTGTGGAAATCTATCAATTGAACTACAGAACTTTTAGAGGTTGAAACTATTATTGGACTAATTCATTCTCGACCCAATCATCATATTTTATGATAATACATATGAGGCAATCTTGCTGAGTAGCTGTTGTTTATCTATATTCCCTGTGATGAGGTCTTGTTGATTAGCCATTGTTTATATATACTCATTGTCAGAAGGTCTTGCTAGCTAGCCGTTGTTTACTTATACTCCCTCAAATGTGGTCTTGCAAACTAGCTATTGTTTATCTATACTCATTGTGATAGAGGTAATTATGTTGGCTAACCAGTATTGGTATATTGATAGAGGCAGTCATGCTGATTGACCCATATTGATATATTGGTGATAGAGGCAATCATACAAGCTGACCCATATTGGTATACTATGATAGAGGCAGTCATACAAGCTGACCCATATTGGTATACTGTGATAGAGGTAGTCATGTTAGCTGACCAGTATTGGTATATTGTGGTAGAGGCAATCATGTTGGTTGACCAATATTGATATATTGGTGACAGAGGCAGTCATCTTGATTGATTTGTATTTATATATTATGATAAAGGCAGTCTTACTAGCTAACCTATTTTGATACATTTGTGATAAAGGCAATCATGTTGGCTGACTCGTATTGATATATTAGTGATAGAGTTAGTCATGTTAACTGACCTATATTGGTATATTGTGATGAAGGAAGTCATTTTGATTGACCTATATTGATATATAAGTGATAGAGACAGTCATGTTGATTGCTCTGTATTGATATATTATGATAGAGGTAGTCTTATTGATTGACTTGTGTTTGTATATTGTGATAGAGGCAGTCTTAGTGATTGACCCGTATTGATACATTGGTGATTAAGGTAGTCATGTTGGCTGACCTGTATTGATATATTCGAGATATAAGTAGTCATGTTGACTAACCCGTATTTATGCACTAATAAATTTGAGAGTGATTTTTTACTTATGTTTTCTTATATGCAATTGTGGCATAAAGCTCAAAGTGAAAATGTTTTTGTATAGTTGGTTTTGTGAAATATGCACATTCAACTGATTTTATGAAATGTTCTTTTGCAGTCTATTCTATAAAATTGATCGAATTCTTAAATTTTGAGCTTGAGTCTTTTTATGACTTAAAACGTTCTTATACACTCGGTTCTTTAAAACTAATCCAACTCTTGAGTTTAGAAACATGAGATTTTTCATGAAATGTATTAAAAGTTTGAGATGTCTCTTTGCTAGTATGGGATGGGATAGCATAGAGTCAGCTCATGATGTGAAATGCCTAACATACTATTCCTCAACTTTGTTTCTTGATTCCGTGAAATCTATCTATTATTTAACAACTTGTTCTCTTGGCATTCACTTATTGTTGTTCGTACGTTTAATCAATATTTCGCTATGCTCCATTATTGTTATTGTTGTCTATGCTTTTTGATCATTACCTCACTAAATTATTCAAACTTACCATCCTTGTATTGTTTCTTTCTATTCTTGGCTCCAGATTGAGGAATAAAAGGAACCATGAGCTTGGGCCACATTGTGTATGGTATAAATAGTATTATTAAGGTGTCTATAAATGGTAAGGATATGATACATATATATGCTTGCAATGTAATAATGTGTTTGTCAGTAAGCTATCATCTTTGTCTTTTGATAAGTGTAATAAGCTAGAGCTTGTAATGTTTGACTCAAGTCTTTAAGCGATTGTAAAGTATAAAAACTTAGGTTTGGGTTGCAGTTTTATAGCATAACTAGTTGACATAGTTATCATTAATAGATTATGATCCTACTTACCATTTAGGTGGTTACGAAATTATTTTAAATTGAAAATTTTGGAAGTTGGAGGTGTACACTTGTCTTGAATTTGTTGGAAATTTGATCGGAATAGCATCTTGGTCGGGAGCAGGCACCTCCCTGACGGAGTGTTACAGTCAGGAAAATAAATGTAATTTTTAAAAAAATGATGATTTTTTTTTTTGATTAGACTAAACTCAAGAGAATTGGATTTAATTCACCATAAAAGTAATATGTGGTTCATTTGTTAATTCATGTGTAGAGAAGAAAATAAAAGAACAAAATAAAAGAAAAACATGGAAAAAAAAAAACTATCTTTCACTGAAAAGTAAAATTTCTTTTGGGATCTTAAATTTTTGTAACTAATAAAATATGTAAAGGTGTAACTGGTATATCACAATTCGGTCTAGCCTTGTGAAACTATCATGTTGTGAATGTAAAAGGCTAAGGTTGTGATTGATTGTAATTTTATTTCTCATTTTGCATTCTTGAGAGAGAATAATGAAATTTTCATATTTATAAGGTAGAAAAAAAATTTATGCGGGAGTGATTACTTTTGAGTATTTGATTGTGAGTTTTTGGTTGTGAGATAGTATTTGGTTGTGAGTGTTTTTTTTTTTTTTTTTTGGAGAAAAACTTGTGAGATGGTAATCAATTATGAAGTTTTTTGTGGGAGAAACTTATGAGATGGTGATTGGTTGTGAGATATGAGCTAAAATGTTATGTATGTAATAATTTTTATATAATATTTATATATAGGTTTTTATTAGAATAAAATAAAATAAATAAAATATCTTTTAGAATATCCTATGATATATATATACACCAAAACATAATAATGAATATATGCAATAATTTAATAATTAAAATTTTAAAAATTTTAAGTATATACTGAAATAAAGGTTTATATACTTTTTATTTGAATATTAAAATATAAAGTGTAAATACAAATACATATTATGAAATAATTTTATTTAAATAATACAATGTAATGTGTAAATATAATTATATATTATGAAAATAATTTTGTTTAAATAATAAAATGTTACATGCAAATATAATTTTGTATTATGAAAATAATTTTATGCAAATATTAAAATATACATGTAAATAATTATAAATATTATGTGTAAATATAATTATATATTATGAAAATAATTTTATGAAATATTAAAATATACGTGCAAATAATTATATTATCAAAATATTTATATTTAAATATAAAAATACTATGTGTAAATATAATTATATAATTATATATTACCAAAATAATTATATTTAAATATTAAAAATATTACATATAACTATAATTACATAATATAAAATAATTTTATTTAAAATGTTTAAATATACATCAAAATAACGATGTTAAGAAAATAATAATATTTGAATATAAAAATATTATGTGTAATTATAATTACATGCTAAGATATAATTCAATTTAAAAGTTAATATATACATGTAAATAATTATATTATAAAAAAATTATTTAATTATAAAAATCTTACATGTGCATATAATTATATATTATGACAATAATTTTAAATAAATATTAAAATATTATCAGTAAATATAATTATATATTATGAATTAATTATGTATAAATAAACCTGATATACATATAGGTGGATGAAAAATCAAAAGAAAAAATTCAAAAATTTGCTTGAGAAGGAGAATTTTTTTTTGGAGAGAATCCAAAGAAACTCTCTATGAGGAGAATCCTCACTTTTTAAAGATGGAATGAGGAGTAGAGGAATATTTTTGAGAGAGGGAAAAAATGGGGAAATTTTTTAACTTATGAAGTACATCCCACAAGTACACAACCAATCACACCTCATAAGAAAAAATTACTGAAAAAGCATAATTGTGGGAGCATAACCATAAAACTCTTTTCTTTTTATATAGCATAGATATGAGGTGTTCAATTCTTATATGTTATCCATTTTTTATTAAATAAAGATATTGTTGGCTCTATTCACCAAAATATAAAGTCAAATTATTAGTAATTTAACAAATTTATCGATAAAATAGTCTGATATAAAATCAAATTTCTGAATTTAGTAATTCCTGAACTTTTGAGAATATGAAAATTTCATATCTAATAAATACTTACTTTAACATAAACTCAACTAAATGGAAAAAAAAATAATTTATTTATTATTCCACTTACAAAAATAATTAAGCTAATTAATTAATCAATAGCACCAATGTATCATATATGTAAATAAGGAATGGAAGAGTAAATATTATTGACTACAGATTAAATCTCAATATTTCACATTATAAATATCATTTCTTTTCACTACAAGAAAATAAGTTAACTGTGGCAGAAATTTTAGAGCACATATTGCTGCTAAATGCTAGTTATTTTAGAGTACTTATCATACTATAACTGCTAGGAGGAAGCACTTAAGTAAAAGTACCAATGCAGGATACATGGACTAATATTTCAGAGCAAAGCCTTTTATACTCCCACAATTTCACATATTTTTGTTTCACTTCCAATGTGGGACAATGGACTAGTACAAAATCTTTTATACTCCCACAAATCTCCATATCTTTTTCTTAGCTTCAATGTGGGACAACTACCACATATAGCATTTATGTTTATTATATCCCTCTTTTACACTTTAAACAGCTATGTGTTCCAACCAATAATTGTCACTAATCCAAAGAAATAAAGCATCTCTTTAACGTGTAATTAGCATCCATAATATCAATTAAATTGGTGCCAATTACAATAATCACCCACAAATCCATAGCATTAGGCTATCAGGTTGTCGTAACTTGCTTTCAATAATGGTACCTTTCGATTTGAACCACTACCTAAGTTTTCCAACTTACACCGCCATAGGGATACATGGATCAAAGTCTTGAATTTGGACCTTGGATGTGGTGCCATCCATTGGTAACAACAAGTTACTGGCTATGTAGTGATCTTTAGGTTAGACATATTATGGCCATGTGTCTCGATCCTATTTCATGAATATTTTTTATGAATAACCCTTTTTTCTCTAGTTGCAGCCAAACATCTTAATTCACTTAGTTGGGTATCTCTAGGGATGCATTGCCTGCATTTCATCAATATAACTTGAACTCATTTAGAGTTTGAACTCTCACTTTACTGGCAGTAAACAACACCTTCTAGGTATGCTAGGGGACAAACTCAAATACTAAATTATTAGTCAAGTTTATGTGTACTTTGACACATTCAGCAGCTTATTTATACCAGATTGGATCTTCCTTGTGCGATCTCCACTTAGTAGGATGGGTTGCCACAGCAGATGCATCACTGATGGGTTTTCAGTCTCATCCCCAACTTGGATTTTTGAACTAAGGACAACTCTTGTCCTTTGTTCAAAGGATCGGCCATGTTGTTTTTGGATCCAACAAAATCAATGGCTAGAATATTATCAGACACAAGCTTCCTTATAGACTTTAGTCTAACTTGTATGTGTCTCTTAGTCTTTTGATTATACTTTGAACTTTTTGATTTTTGCAATTGTAGTTTGGCTATCATAATGCAGAGCGATCACAGGAAGAGGCACACTAACCATGGGTAATTGGACCATCAACCCATGTAACTATGCAACCACCATTTCAGTTATGTCTAAAGCACATAACTCTACCTCAAATGGTTAGCAAAGTCTATTTACTAGACTTCCAAGAGACAACACCTCTACCCAGGGTAAATACATACCTTGTCCACCCATTGCTACTGAAGTTTTTAGCTATCCAGCTAACATCACTATATCTCTCAAGTACTGCAGGAAATCTACTATAGTTCAATGCAAGTGATACCGTGCCCTTTAGGCACGAAGTAATCCATCCAAAGCCTCCCAATATGTTTTATTGGGACAACTTGTATACCTTGCCAACTTCAAGACTACGAATGAGATATTTGGTCTCGAACCACTTGCAAGATATTGCAAGCTTTGAATAATTTGAGAATACTTCAATTGAGACACAGGAATACCACTTTCATTCTTGAAAAAAGCTAAGAGTCTTAGCAATTCTACAATTCTTATAGCCAAATTTCTCAATAATCTTCTCAAGATAATGAGACAGAGAAATGGCTATACCCTCAATTGACCAAATCAACTTGAGTCCAAGAATCACATCAGCCTCACCCACATCCTTCATTTCAAACTTACTTTTCAAGTATGACTTTATCTCATTTATAATCTAAATATTTGACCCAATCAATAAAATATCACCCACATACAAGCATAAAACAGTACAATTTATCACCTTTAACTTTGTAATAAATGCACTTATCATTATCGTTACTATTAAGCCAAATAATAAAATGGTTTTGTCATACTTTTCTTGCCATTGTTTGGGAGCTTGTTTTAATTCATAAAGTGATTTAGCAAGCTTACAGACATTTTGCTCATTATCAAGAGCTACAAACCCCTCAGGTTGATTCATATAGATTTCTTCTTTGAGATCACTATACAGAAAGACTGTTTTCACATCCATCTGGTTAATCAAAAAACCGTTTATGGATGCCAGTTCAATAAGCACCTTAATTGTAGGCAATTGAGTAATTAGGGAATAGGTGTCAAAGGAATCCATTCCCTATTTTGCCTAAAGCCTTTGGCAACTAATCTGACCTTAAACTTATCTATGGTCCTATCCGACTTTAGTTTCTTCTTAAATATCCATCTGCACCCAATTGCAATGCAATCCAGAGGTAGATCGACTAATTCCCATGTCCTATTAGAGATAATGGAATCTATCTTACTTTTGACAAATGCTTTCCAATGCTTGGCTTCTAATGAGGCCATAGCATCTTTGAAGGTTATAAGGCATCCTCGATATTATACATGATATAATTACTTCCAAAATCCTTGATGACTCTAACTCTTTTGCTCTGTCTAGGATCATCTAGCTCTTCAAATTCAGTGGATACTGAACCAGAGCTATTTGGAGTAACCACCACATTTGTCGTCCTTTCCACATGATTAGGAATAGAAGTAGATGTACGGGCTAAGTCTAAAGAAACATTTTGAGGTACTCTCTTTTTCTTAGGAAACATGTTCTCAAAGAACGTGAAATCACGAAACTCAACTATTGTGTGAACATCTATGCTAGGAATTTCAGACTTAATAACTACAAATCTCAATGCATAGCTTTGCATTTAGTTAGGTATTTACAATATAAAATCAAAGAAAAATAATTTATTGAAAAAAATAGCACAATATGGGTTTTCATATTGAAAAAATAAAAATAATTAATTATGTATAATATTATATATGATAATTCTTTAAATATTATTTATATATTACATGTAAAATTAGAATATATTTTATATAATAATTTTTTAAATATTATTTATCGAATACGAATAATGAATTTAATTAAATTATGAATAATTAAATATATAAATTGATATATCCAACAAATATGTATTTCAAGTGTATATTAAATGGATTGGATATGCAATTTTCCATATTGGTATTCATTTACAATTGAATATCTACTAATGGAATATGAATAAAATTCGCTTTAACTGAACATGGATAATGTGCACTATAAATGGATTCGAATGCTAATGGTAAGCGAATTTTTGAATATCTATTTACGACACTATGTACATATAAGGTGCTCTAATATACTTATAGTGAACCCTTTTTTGAACCCTCAGCTAAGTTTACGGATTGGTTGCATCTTTATTTTTTTCATCATTCTTAAATGTGTTTTTATTTTACTATTTTTTTATGATGAAATTAAAAGGTGATAGAATTAGAATTATAGAAGGGAAAATGTGGATTGAAAATAATATTTTTATATAAGTATTAAATATTTGAATGTGCTATTATTAATTGTTATTATTTCATTTATTATGGACCTTGTTCAATTTTTTTAATATCTCATCAATTAGATTATGTTGTAAATAAAAAAAATATTAATAAGTGTATGGTGGGTTTCATAATGTCTTTGAAAGGTAGAAAAAGAAATTATTATTTAGTTGATTAGTTGGTTTAATGTATTTTTAAATTAATGGGTATTAGAGATTAAAATTGATAGATACAGAAATAGAAAAAATGTAAAAGTTTCACTGAAAAATGGTATAAATAATTGTATTTTACATTTGTGGAATAGTTAAACTGAAAAAATGTTTCTTTTGGAACACAATTAATGTTGTTCTCATTTTCGTATGCGCATTTTCAATCACGTCGCAATGCCCTTTGTATATTTTTATTTTTCTTGAATGTCGTTCTTCAATTGATTTTTTTAATTTTTCTGAAAAATGGTAATCATGTTTTTATTAAATTTTTTAAGTTTGTTTGTGAAAAATATTTAAAATTAATATTTATAAATTGTTATTAGTAAATATTAAAGCAATAAGATTCAAATGACAGTCAAACATATTATTTAGCACTAGTAATAATAAAGTTGAAAAAATAATTAATATTGAAATAGCATGACTTCTTCACTATCGTTAAATATATATATATATATATATATATATAGCTGAACACTTTACTTATAGAAGTTAACACAATTTAGGTATGAAGTCACAAACTAACATTCTCTTTGGATTCATTCTAATATTTAGGGCTCGTTTGCTTGCAATAATATGATTAGATGTGACTGATAAATATAGGATCCGTTATCTAAAAAATATGTCATCATCATTTAATATCTTGTTTGCTTGTTTGAGTTATCAATTTGTGTATCCTAATTTTAATACAATCAGTTGTTTGGAAGTTTAGAACTGCAACTTATGATAAATGTAAAATATCAAATTTATTGTTCAACTTCTTTAGTAGTTCAAATATTTTCGTTGAAAGGATTTAAATATATATATATTGTGTATGTAGTGACTAAGCCTCTTTCTTTTCTTTTCTTTTTTTTCCCATTCATTTGTAGTTTATTATTACCAAGAAAAGAGCAAATATTTAGTTGTCAAATTTTATTATAATATCTGACAATTGTTTCACAAATTAAACTATTTATATTTGATGTTTTATGGATATTAGTCTGTAATTTTCCAACAATATTTTTTATATTGTGTAGATCTATATTTAAAATAATAATATTCACTTTCCAATTTATATAAAAACATTTAGTAATGAAATCTTATTATTATGGAAGGAATAATTTTTATATAAAAAGTTTTATATGTCTTGGATAAATATTTTATAAAAGTTTGTTTTGATTTTGGTATAATTT
Organism: Jacaranda mimosifolia; assembly: GCA_018894105.1. Lineage (NCBI taxonomy): Eukaryota > Viridiplantae > Streptophyta > Magnoliopsida > Lamiales > Bignoniaceae > Jacaranda > Jacaranda mimosifolia. The sequence goes on along the minus strand of CM032124.1, from coordinate 3,932,467 downwards.
GGTATTTTCATAAGAACTTAGTTATATAAATCAAAGTTTAGCGAGATATATATATATTTGTTAATTAATCATATATAATAATGTATAAAAATATTGGTGTATAAAATTATGCAGGGATAATTTTCGTATCTTATATTTTAATCCCAATATTTTTAATCTTAGAATTATTAGTCAAGTCAAGGGGTGGGATATATAACTCCTAATACTAACCAGATGTTCAATTAGATTAGATTACATATCTATTACACAATCGTGGCAAGCAAACAAACACTTAAGGTATAAACCAACATGTTTTGTTTTCAATGTCTTATCCATGTATACATTTGATATATCGATTCATTTGGAGTTAGTATAATTTATTTACAAATTAGTGTAATTGGCATGTCACAATTTGGTCTAGCCATATGAAACTATCATATTGTGAATGTAAAAGGCTAAGTTGTGATTGCTTGTAATTTTATTTCTCATTTTCCGTTCCTAAGAGAGAATAATGAGGTTTTTGTATTTATAAGGTAGAAACATTTTTTATGAGGGACTGATTGTTTGTAAGTAAAAGTGCAATAATTGGGAATGATGTGACAACTGAAAGTTATGAAATAGTGATTGGTTGTGAGAAAAAGTTGTGAGATGGTATATGGTTGTGAGTGTTTTTTTTTTTTTGTTTTGGAGAAAAACTTGTGAGATGGTAATTAATTATGAAGTTTTTTGTGGGAGAAACTTATGAGATAGTGATTGGTTGTGAGATTTGAGCTAAAATGTTATGTATGTAATAATTTTTATATAATATTTATATATAGGTTTTTATTAGAATAAAATAAAATAAATAAAATATCTTTTAGAATATCCTATGATATATATATATACGCACCAAAATATAATAACGAATATATGCAATAATTTAATAATTAAAATTTTAAAATTTTTAAGTATATACTGAAATAAATGTTTATATACTTATATATGCAGAAAATAATTTTTTAAATACTAAAATATAAAGTGTAAATATATTTATTTATTCTGAAAATAATTTTGTTTAAATAATAAAATGTTACATGCAAATATAATTATGTATTATGAAAATAATTTTATGTAAATATTAAAATATATATGTAAATAATTATAAATATTATCTGTAAATATAATTATATATTACAAAAATAATTTTATGAAATATTAAAATATATGTGTGAATAATTATGCTATCAAAATATTTATATTTAAATATAAAAATACTACGTGTAAATATAATTATATTACCAGAATAATTATATTTAAATATTAAAAATATTACATATAAATATAATTTCATATTATAAAATAATTTTATTCAAAATGTTTAAATATAATCAAAATAACTATGTTAAGAAAATAATAATATGTGAATATAAAAACATTATGTGTAATTATAACTACATATCATGATACAATTTAATTTAAATGTTAATATATACATGTAAATAATTATATTATAAAAAATTATTTAAATATAAAAATCTTACATGTGCATATAATTATATATTATGACAATAATTTTAAATAAATATCAAAATATTATGGGAAAATATAACTATATATTTTGAATTAATTATGTATAAATAAACCTGATACGTATATAGGTGGACGAAAAATCAAAAGAAAAAACTAAAAAATTTGCTTGAGAAGGAGAATTTATTTTTGGAGAGAATCCAAAGAAACTCTCTATGAGGCGAATCCTCACTTTTTAAAGATGGGATAAGGAGTAGAGGAATATTTCTGAGAGGGGAAAAAATGGGGAAATTTTTTAACTTATGAAGTACATCTCACAAGTACACAACCAATCACACCTCATGAGAAAAAAATTACTAAAAAAGCATAATTGTTGGAGCACAACCATAAAACTCTTTTCTTTTTATATAGTATAGATAGGAGGCATTCAATTATTATATGTTATACATTTTTTATTAAACAGAGATATTGTTGGCTCTATTCACCATAATATGAAGTCAAATTGTTAGTAATTTAACAAATTGATAGATAAATAATCCGGTATAAAATCAAATTTCTGAATTGGGGAATTCCTAAACTTTTGAGAATATGAAAATTTCATATCTAATAAATACTTGCTTTAACATAAACTCAACTAAATTGGAAAAAAAATTAATTTATTTATTACTCCACTTACAAAGATAATTAAGTTAATTAATAATCAATAACACCAGTGTATCATATATGTAAATCAGGAATGGAAGAGTAAATATTATTAGCAACAAATTAAATCTCAATTCTTCACATTATAAATATAATTTATTTTCACTACAAGAAAATAGGTTAACTATGGCAGAAATTTTAGAGCACTTATTGCTACCAAATGCCAGTTATTTTAGAGCACATATCATACTATAATTGCCAATAGGAATCACTTGAGTAAAAATAATAATGCACGATGCATGGACTAATATTTTAGAGCAAAGACTTTTATACGGCCACAATTTCCCATATTTTTGTTTCACTTTCAGTGTGGGACAATCAACTACTGCAAAATCTTGTATACTCCCACAAGTCTCCATATCTTTTTCTTAATTTCAATGTGGGACAACTATGTCATATAGAATTTATGCTTATTATACTCCTCTTTCACACTTTAAACATCTATGGGTTCCAATCAATAATTGCCACTAATCCAAAGAAATAAAGCATCTCTTTAATGTATAATTAGCCCCCATAATCTCAATTAAATTGATGCCACTTACAACAATCCCCCACAAATCCATAGCGTTAGGCTATCAAGCTATCATGACTTGCTTTCAATAATAGTACCTTCCGATTTGAACTACTACCTAAGTTTTCCAACTTGTACCGCCATAGGGATAAATGGATCAAAGCTTTGAATTTGGCCCCTGGATGTGGTGCCATCCATGGTAACAACAAGTTACTTGCTATGTAGTGATCTTTAGGTTTGACACATTATGACCATGTGTCTCGATCCTGTTTCATGAATGTTTTTGAGGGATAACCCTTTTCTCTATTCGTGGCCAAACAACTTAATTCACTTAGTTGGGTATCTCCAGGAATGCACTGCTTGCATCTCATCAATATGACTTGACATCATTCAGAGTTTGAACTCTCACTTTGCTAGTAGTAAACAACACCTTCTAGGTATGCTAGGTTATAGACTCAAATACTAAAATATCAGTCAAGTTTATATGTACTTTGACATATTCAGCAGCTTATTTATATCATAATGAACCTTTCTTGTGCGATCTTCACTTAGTAGCTATCCCCAACCTGGATTTTGAGACTAAGGACAACTCTAGTCCTTTGGTCAAAGGATCGTCCATGTTATTTTTGGATTAAAAAAAAATCAATGGCCAGAATCCTATCAGAACAAGCTTCCTTATAGACTTTAGTCTAACTTGGATGTGTCTCTTAGCCTTTTGAGTATAGTTTGAACTTTTGATCTTTGCAATTATGGCTTGGCTATCATAATGCATAGCGATCGCAGGAACAGGCTTACTAACATTGGGTAATTGGACCATCAACCCATGTAATTATTCAACCACCGTTTCAGTTATATCTAAAACACATAACTCTACCTCAAATATAGATTGAGTTACCAAAGTCTATTTATTAGACTTCCAGGAGGTAGTGCCTCCACCCAAGGTAAATACATACATTGTACACCCATTATCATTGGAGCTTTTAGCTATTCAACTAACATTACTATATCCTTCAAGCACTGCAGGGAATCAGCCATAATGCAATGCAAGTGATGCCGTGCCTTTAAGGTATGAAGTAATCTATCTAAAGCCTCACAATGTGCTCTATTGGGACAATTTGTATACCTCGCAAGCTTCAAGACTACCAATGAGATATCTGGTTTCAGCTATTTGCAAGATATTGCAAGTTTCTAATAATTTGAGAATACCTCAATTGAGACATAGGAATACCACTTTCATTCTTGAAAAGATCTAAGAGTCTTAGCAATTCTACAATTCTTATAGCCAAATTTCTCAATAATCTTCTCAAGATAATGAGACAAAGAAATGGCTATACCCTCAACTGATCGAATCAACTTGAGTCCAAGAATCACATTAGCCTCGCCCACATCCTTCATTTCAAAATTACTTTTCAAGTACGACTTTATCTAATTTGTAATCTCAATATTTGACCAAATCAATAAAATACCATCCACATACAGGCATAAAACAATACAAATTATCACCTTTAACTTTGTAATAGATGCACTTATCATTATCATTTACTATGAAGCCAAATGATAAATGGTTTTATCATACTTTTCTTGCCATTGTTTAGGAGCTTGTTTTAATTCATAACGTGGTTTAACAAACTTACAGACCTTTCACTTATTACCAAGAGCTACAAATCCCTCAAGCTGATTCATTTAGATTTCTTCTTTGAGGTCACTATACAAAAAGGTTATTTTACATTTGTCTACTGAATCAAAAAAAATATATATGGGCAGTTAAATGAGCACTCAAATTGTAGTCAATCGAGTTATTGGGGAATAGGTGTCAAAGAAATATATTCTCTCATTTTGCCTAAAGCCTTTGGCAACTAATCTAGGCTTGACCATATCTATGGTCCCATCAGGCTTAAGTTTCTTCTTAAATATCCATCTGCACCTAATGGCGATGTACTCCGGATGTAGATCGACTAATTCCCGTGTCCCATTAAAGATAATGGTATCTATTTTAGTTTTGACAACAACCTTCCAATGCTTGGCTTCTGATGAGGCCATAACATCCTTGAAGGTTATAGGGCATGCTTGATATTGTACGTGATATAATCACTTCCAAAATCTTTGATGACTTTAGCTCTTTTGCTCCATTTGGGATCATACAACTCTTTAGATCCAGCAGATACTGAACCAAAGCTGTTTGGAGTAACCACCACCTTTGTCATCCTTTCCACATAATCGGGAGTGGAAGAGGATGTAAGGGCTGAGTCTAAAGAAACATTTTTAACGTACTCTCGTTTTCATAGAAAACATGTCCTTAAAGAACGTAGCATCACAAAAATCAACTATTGTGATAACATCAATGCCTGGGATTTCAGACTTAATAACTACAAATCTCAATGCATTGCTTTGCATTTAGTTAGGTATTTACTATATAAAATCAAAGAAAAATAACTTATTGAAAAAACTGCACAATATGGGATTTCATATTGAAAAAATAAAAATAATTAACTGTGTATAATATTATACATGATAATTCTTTGAATATTATTTATTTATTAAAATATATGTAAAATTAGAATATATTATATATAATAAATTTTTAAATATTATTTATTGAATACGAATAATGAATTTAATTAAATTATGAATAATCGAATATATAATAGATATATACAACGAATATGTAATTCGAGTGTATATTAAATGGATTGTATATGCAATTTTCCATATTGGTATTCATTTATAATTGAATATCTACTAATCGAATATGAATAAAATTCGCTTTAAATGGATACGGATAATGTGTGTTATAAACAAACTCGGATGCTAACGGTAAGTGAATTTTTGAATATCCATTTACAGCACTATGTACATATAGGGTGCTCTAATGTACTTATATGAACCCTCAGCTAAGTTTATGGATTGGTTATATCTTTATTTTTTTCATCATTCTTACATGTGTTTTTATTTTATTATTTTTTTATGAAGAAATTAAAATGTGATAGCATTAGTATTATAGAAATTTTGGAAAAATGTCGATTGAAAATAATATTTTGATATAAGTATTAAATATTTGAATGTGATATTATTAATTGTTATTGTTTAATTTATTATGGACCTTATTCATTTTTTTCATATCTCATCAATTAGATTATATTGTAAATAAAAAATATATTAATAAATATATGGTGGGTTTCATAATGTTTTTGAAAGGTAGAAAAAGAAAATATTATATAGTTGATTAGTTGGTTTGATGTATTTTTAAATTAACAGGTATTTGAGATTAAAAATGACAAATACAGAAATAGAAAAAATGAAAAATTTTCACTAAAAATGGTATAAATAATTGTATTTTACATTTTTGGAATAGTTAAACTGAAAAAATGTTTCTTTTGGAACACAATTAGCGTTGTTCTTATTTTCGAATTCGCATTTTCAATCATGTCGCAATGCTCTCTCTATGTTTCTATTTTTCTTCAATGTCATTCTTCAATTGATTTTTTATTTTTCTGAAAAATAGTAATCATGGTTTTATTAAATTTTTTAAGTTTCTTTGTGAAAAATATTTAAAATTAATATTTATAAATTGTTATTAGTAAATATTAAAGCAATAAAATTCAAATGACAGTCAAACATATTATTTAGCACTAGTAATAATAAAGTTGAAAAAGATAATTAATACTGAAATATGACTTCTTCACTATCGTTAATATATATATATATAGCTAAACACTTTACTTATATAAGTTAATCCAGTTCAGGTATGGAGTCGCAAACTAACATTCTCATTGGATTCATTCTAATATTAGGGTTCGTTTGCTTGCAATATTATGATTAAATATGATTGATAAGTGTATGATTCATTATCTAAAAAATATGTCATCATCATCTAATATCTTGTTTGCTTGTTTGAATTATTAATTTGGGTATCCTAATGTTAATACAATCAGCTGTTTGGAAGCTTAAAACTGCAACTTATAATAAAGGGTGAATTGCATTTTACCCCCCTGTGAAAATGGAAAAGAGCAAAAAGACCCCTATGAAAAAAAAAAAAAAAGGCAACAAACCTCCTTGTGATTTTAAAAAAATAGCAAATTACCCCCCTCTGTCTCGTGGTGTAATTCACTCGCAGCAAAAGCAATTGTTTTATGGATTTTGCAGTTGAAATGCCAATTTTACCCCTAAATATTAACCGTTGGATGAATTAGAAAAAAATCAATGGCTCAAATTACTTCTGATTATAAAAAATTATAAAATATAAAATATATTTATTTATATAATTATTTATATATATCTACATCTACATATTTATATATAAAATATATGTATATGTATTATATATACATATTTATATATATAACCCACTACCCTCAGCAACCCACCCCACCCCCACCCCCACCACCTTACCTGCGAGCGGCGGCCACCATGGCAGCTCCAAACGCGGCCATGGAGGCCTCATCGCTCGGCCTTTGCGAGCGGCGGCCATGGCCGTCGCTCGCAAAGATGGCCTCCATGGCCGCTGCAAACGCGGCCATGCAGGCCTCATCGCTTGGCCTCTGCGAGCGGCGGCCATGGCCGTCGCTCGCAAAGGTGGCCTCCATGGCCGCGTTTGGAGCAGCCATGGAGGCCCAAGCGGCGGCCATGGCTGCCGCTCGCGGGTAATGTGGGGGGGGTGGGGTTGCTGGGGGTAGTCGGTTATATATATAAATATGTATATATAATACACATACATATATTTTATATATAAATATGTATATGTAGATATATATAAATAATTATATAAATAAATATATTTTATATTTTCTAATTTTTTATAATTAGAAGTAATTTGAACCATTGAGTTTTTTCTAATTCATCCAACGGTTAATATTTAGGGGTAAAATTGACATTTTAACTGCAAAAACCCTAAAACAATTGCATTTGCCGCGCGTGAATCACACCACGAGACAGATGGGGGTAATTTGCTATTTTTTTAAAATCGCAAGGAGGTTTGTTGCCTATTTTTTTTCATATGGGGTCTTTTTACTCTTTTCCATTTTCACAGGGGGGTAAAATGCAATTCACCCTTATAATAAATGTAAAATATCAAATTTATTGCTCAACTTCTTTTAAAAGTTCAAATATCTTTGTTGAAAGGATTTAAATATATATATATATATATATCATGTATGTAGTGATTAAGCCTCTTTCTTTTTTTTTTTTTTTTTCCAATCATTTGAAATTTATTATTACACAAAAAAGAGCAAATATTTAGTTGTCAAATTTTATTATAATATTTGACAATTATTTCACATATTAAACTATTTATATTTGATGTGCTTATGGATATTAGTTTGTAATTTTCCAACAATATTTTTTATATATGTGCAGATCTATATTTAAAATAATATTATTCATTTTCCAATTTATATAAAAATATTTATTAATGAAATCTTATTATTATGGAAGAAATAATTTTTATATAAAAAGTTTTATATTTCTTAGATAAATATTTTATAAAAGTTTGTTTGATTTTGATATAATTTGGTATTTTCATAAGAACTTAGTTATATAAACCAAAGTTTAGCGATATATATATATATATATATATATTTGTTAGTTAATCATATATAATAATGTATAAAAATATTGGCGTACGAAATTATGAAGAGATAATTTCATCATCTAATATGTTAATCCCAATATTTCTAATCTTAGGATTATTAGTCAAGCCAAAGGGTGGGATATATATAACCCCCAATACTTTAGAATAACATACTAGGCTTTTTATTAATCATGGGATTCAAATATACTAACCAAATATTCAATTACACTAGATTACATATCTATTCTATGCAATCATGGCAAGCAAACGAACACTTAAGGTATAAACCAACATATTTTGTATTCAATGCCTCATCCATGTATATTTTTGACATACCAATTCAATTGGAGTTAATAGAATTTATTTACAAATTATAAATTATCTGTCCATACTATTGGTATTCATTCGTTCTTCAGCAATAAGTTATGTACCAAGCTGTAATGTCTAGGTAAGTTATGTACTAAGCTAGTATGCCTAGGTAAGTTATGTACTAAGCTAGTATGCCTAGGTAAGTTATGTACCAAGCTAGCCTGCCTAGGTAAGTTATGTACCAAGTTGTGCTTGGGTAAGTTTTGTACTAGGTTGTTACACTTGGGTAAGTTAAGTACCAAGTTATCATGCCTGGGTAAGTTTAGTTCAATTTGTTAAGGTTAAGTTTTGTACCAAACTATCACGCTTAGGTAAGCTTAGTCTAACTGCAATTAGATACGTCTTTGATCTGATGTGTTTTATAGATTGATTTTTGATTGTTCGATTGTTTCTTGACTGCCTATCCGTATTCTGATATGTTAATTCTTGACTGTTGATTTACGATATGTTGAGTTGATTTTTTCTCAACAAATCATTTATGCTTATACTTACAGTTATCCCTTACTAAGTCCTTTGGACTTAACCCCCCATTTATCTTTGATTCTCTCAAACAGGGACTAGGTGAAGAATCTGGACTCCGGACTGGACATGAGTATATTTTGTGATAGATCAAGTATTGAATGTATATACGAAAATCATCTGATTGCTAAGCATGGTCTTGGGATGTCATGATATGTCATGTTGATGTGGATGACTTAAGGAATATAGATGTTTTGTTTAATGTATACAGTGAATTATGGCATACACTTAATAGTTTATCGAATCTGTTAAGTTTGAAATTTTGGTGCTTCTAATAAGTTGAATCTGGAAAATTTTATGGTATGTATTTAGTGTATGTGTTGTCTATTACGGGATTGTTTAAGGTTTGTTTAAGTTGGAATCCGTTGCTATTTCTGATAACCTTAAAATGTTTGACTATGGGTCTATTGAATTGTATTTTGGGTTCAATTCAAGATTAAATTGAGTGGTGTCTCAACTTAGGTGCTATCTCGAGTAGTGGCGCTACAAATAACTTAATCTCTTAGGGCTAGTTTGGTTGGATTGTTAAGTTATCTCATGATTGTTTATCGTATTATACCTTATCTGATTTTTTATCATTGTGATATAGTTTAATTTGCATGATTATTTTTATGTAAGTCTATATGATTGCTGCTTTTTATGTTTGGTTCGATACTAAAGCATTTTGATTATACATATTAAATTATCCTTCTGTCCCTCACTCAGATATAAAAAATTCCTACTACTGCTACTACTACTACTACTACTACTACTACTACTACTACTACTACTAATAATAATAATAATAATAATTTAAGATAGAATTTTTTTGTTTGAATAGGAAAGGGTACTTTGATAAATTGATTTCATAATTTAAGGGCAAATAGATAATTTTAAGAGAAAGAATAAACCCAGGATAAATAAATCCATGGGGTGATGTAGGTCAATTTATCATTTATATTGTACATATAAATACAACTTTGGGTATTAATATGGGTTTGATTGTTTATTATCATTTCAACCAAACGAAAGATAGGGTAAGATAAAAACATTATATCCCACATTATCATATCTACCAAACTAACCCTTAGGTAATGTCTAGATATGAATTATGTGCTTTGGGAGTGGGGATGGGGAATGTAAAATTTGTGTTGGGGAATGTGATGTATATTTGTTTATATTTTGGGAATAGCAAGAAAATTATTTTGAAAAATTTTGGTATGTTTGTTTATATTTTGGGAAGAGTCCAATTCTACTGTAGTAGTCAAATCAATGCCTTTTTATAGATTTTTTAGATAAAAATAAAATTGAGTGATTTTTTTATTATTAAAATAATAATAAAATATGTATGATGTATATATATACTATATGCATGTATATATTGAAAAATGGGGAGGTTTTGGGGATAATGAAAGATAAGAGAGGGTATTTTGAATAATTTAATTTAGCATTTTGGTGGGAAAACTTTTTTTTTGTTTGGTTACATTTTGGAAAACCAAAATTGTTTCCCCCAAATGTAACCAAACATAGCCGTAGTTTCTTAATTGCTGATCAAAATTGAGCACAACAATTCAATTAACTTCAAATATATATATGTGTACTCATTCTATTCACCTACAACCAATAGACGAAGAAAACTGAATTTTAGTGACTACAATTCAGTGATCATACAGTATAGTCATTGTGATGCGGTCACTAATAAATGACCATTTAACAACTGATCATTAATTGATTCAAATATAATTTGCAAAAAAAAAAAAATTAGTGATCAATTAATGACCGCATTAGTGACAACTTTTTTGTAGCCAGTGATTTGGTGAATGACTTTTTTTTTTTAATCTAGATCACTAATTAGTGACTCCAACTAATTAGCCACTGATTTAATTACTAATTAGTAAATTTTTTTGGTCACTAATATCTGACTGCATAGGGTAGTCACTATTTCTCTTACTAACTAATGACCAAATTATTTTTTGGACACTAATTTGTGATCAAATTTTATGTCAGTCATTAATGTGGTGATCACTAATTAGTAACATTTTTTTTGTCAATAATTAGTAAAAAAAATATAAAATTTTATTTTTTTTACATAGTTTTGTAGTATGAAAGCTTAAGATTTATGTAATATTTATTGAAGCAATAAAATATTGAATTTTTTTTATAAATATTTAAAGATAATTACTTATATTTATGCATTTTTAGAGATAATAATATGTATAGATCTAAAAAAATATATAGAAATATATCTAATTACATATTCATGTATATTTATATATTTTTACTGTCAAAAATACCTCAAGATATATTATGTAAAAATATATAATTATATAATTATTAAATATCTTTATTATATTTAAATAACTGAACATTTACAAGTGTATGTATATCTACACAAAGAAATAAAATAAGAATAATATTCTTATAAAAAAATAGAATATGAGAAATAATTAATATATATACATAAATGTTATAATAATATATGTGTGCATTATACATATGTATATTATTATTAAATAAAAATACTTATATATAAAATATTATGAATTAGTGAGTGTATATTTAGTACATTCACATAAATTGCTATATAATGTACAATATTTATTACTCTAAATATTAGTATATACTAATATTTATAATGTGTGTGGGTATATATATACAAACAATATATATTACGGTAATACGCACAAAATCTAAATATTATAGTTATCGTTAATAAATTATGTATTTTATTAGATTGAAGGAAAAATTAAACAAATATTAAATGAATAATTATTCTTTTTTTTTAATATTAAAACTTCAAATACTAAATTATTAACAAGAAATTAACTATAACTATATTTTGATTTGTACAAGTCATATATTATCTTGTTTGTTTGGTCTAGTGATTAGCAAGTTATTTTAGAAGCAGTAGGTCAAGTGCGTTGGAATTCTCAAAGTTACGAGGTTCAAGACATTCTCCTTTTTGACTCGATTCAAATTAGTAACCACATGTTGTGGACCGACATGTGTCAACAAAAATCACATCATAGCAATTCAGACCTAATTAGTTATTCCTCATTCGTATTAGAGTGTAGCTATATTCATATCACTTTGGGCTCCACTGTTGGAGCTTTAGCCCATGCTATTGCAAGCCGGATTGGATAACAGTCAATCAACTTTCAGTCGGATCCATTTTTAGCTTTAATTCTTTCATGGGTAAACGACACTTCATCCTCTTAAATTTAATTATTTTAGCATACTTTTCTTCAAAGATAACTTAAAGCTACTTCATCCCTCTCAAATTAGAGTTATTAGAACACTTTGCTCCCTAAATACAATTTCTAATAGATCATGTGGTTGGAGAAAAGGCTATTATTGTCATTTTTACTTTCTCCCACCTTCTCTAGCTCAAAAAAAAAAAAAAGGGAAAATCCAACTACTCTTGTCATTTCTACATTTTTTAGCTCAAAAATAAATAAACACATCTACCAAAAACAATAGGACACTAGGGATTCTTATTATTTTTTACCTTCAATTAGCTCATTTGCCTTCTCCTATTTTTTTAGGGAAATAGTTGTTGATTGAAATATAATAGCATGAGTTTTAGTACATATATTTTAGTTAGAAGTATTTTAAGTTTTTCATTCATGTGACAAGGATGGTACTTGTACTGTAAATGACATCCTCAAACAATTAATTCATTTTATTGTCTAGTAAGATTGCTTAGCCAATCTCATTAAAGAAGCAAAATTACTGACTTTATGATTAGCCTAAAATAAATTTTTCTTACTTTACAAAAGACATTTTCAAGAAATAGTAAAGCACATGCTCCACTATAGTAATATGAATATAATCCAATCAACATTTAAAAAAGTAGAATCATTAACTTTGTTATTCCTCTAAATCATGGTCATTGTGATTAGGAAGTGTTGAAATGCAGAAAGATCTAATAAAAGAATTGGAAGTAAAAATAAAGTAATTCGATGAAATTGACAACAAGATTTAACGTGGTTCCGCGATGTGCCTAATATACTCGACAAAGAAAAGAATTTTATTAACTTCGAATCAAAGTAACAAGTACAATTTGAGTCCCACAAATCTCATGAGAATACTCAAATCCGTTTCAAGAAAAATATCTCTAAAGCAGTTTAGAAACTATCATATGGGGTTCATCTCACATTGTCCGAAAAGAAAATATGTTTAAATACCACGAAAACAATGCAACTTGGCCCTTGGGCCTTGTGTTGCTTCGGGGCACGTGTGACTTGCTCTCGGCGCACATATCCTGCTAGTAGCCAAAACTCGTTGTGCTAAGGTGCGCGGATGTTGTGCCCTAACTTAGCATTATAGTACACTGCGCACCCAGCCACATGTAGCTTGCGTCCGGGCACGTATTGCACTCGTCTACCCCTATTTCTATAAAGTTATGTGCCCCAGCACGCGTCTCCTCATGCCCTAGTGCGTGATGTCCTGCCAACGCATGTTGGGGTGTGCTCTAGGGCTTATTTTGCTCTGTTTCTTCCATTTCTCATCATTTGTAACTCAAATTTTAAGGCAAAATAAAAAATTCTCTACATTAACTTGAAATTCTGTTTCTATCTTCTTTGTCCCTACCCCCAAAGTGGCTATCATATGAGTATGCAAATTTTAATCAAATCCCAGTAATGCTCAAATTTGATTCTTAGAATAGTCTTTGTCAACATGTTTGCCGAATTATCCTTATTCCCAACTTTGTCAACCAAAATAACACCTTAAGACACCATACTCTGGACAAACTGATACATCACATCAATGTACTTTGTTCTCTCATGGAACTCTTGATTCTTTGACAAGTGCGTGACACTCTGACTAACACAAAATATTGAAGTAATATCAGAATCCTTACATATATCCTTAATCAGTCCCTTTAGGCCAAATATCTTCCTTCACACCTTCAGCTAAAGCCATGTACTCAGCTTCTGTTGTGAACAATGTAGTTGATGATCGCAAAGTCACTTTTTAGCTAACTGTATAACTTGAAACATAAAATACATGTTCTGTCATGGACCTTCTGCTGTCCAAATCTCTGGTATAATTTGCATCCACATAGCTAATAATTCTAGCAGTAGAATTCAATTGACTATAGTTTAAATATCTATCTACAGAGCCTATTAGATACTTCATGATCCATTTCATTGCCTGTTAATAAGTATTTCCCGACTTGTGCATGTACCAGTTTACAATACTGACTGCATGTGAAATATCTGGCCTAGTGCATACCATGGCGTATATCAAGCTACCTACTGTACTAGAATATGGCATATTTGACATGTGCTCCACCTCCTCCTCCGTGATAGATTTGATGAGAGTCTGAAATGAGCTGCAAGTGGCGTGCTAACTAGTTTAGACTTATCTATCCCAAAATGCTCAAGTACTTTCTCAATATAATTTTGTTGAGACAAGTACAACAATCTGAGCCTTTAAAACATAGATCTCAAATATATTTCTAGAGACAATCAATATATCATCAACATAGAGCAACAATTATACAAGATGGCCATCACTATATTTTTTATGATATACACAACAATCATAAATGCTTCTAGTATATCCTATCTGGGTAATAAAAGTATCAAACCTCTCATACCACTGACTAAGAAACTGTTTCAAGCTATATAAAGACCTCGTCAAAAGATATGCTAGATTTTCTTTCCTGAAAACAATGAATCCCTCTAGTTAACTTATGTAAATTTCTTCCTCTAACTACCATACAGAAACGTTGTTTTCACATTCATATGCTCAAATTCCATATCAAACAGAGCCACCATGGCAACTGACATATGAATGGAAGTATGTTTTACAACTAGTGAGAACACCTCATGGAAGTCAACTCCCTCTCTCTAAGTAAAACACTTAGCAACCAATTGTGCCTTGTATCTCGCATCCTTAAACCCCGCAATCCCTTCCTTTTTTTTTTTTTTTTTTTGTAAATACATTTGCAACCTATAATTTTTTGCCCTTGAGGTACATCAACTAGCTCCCATGTGCTATTTTGGTGTATTACATCTCTTCACTCATAGTTATTACCCATTTATTAGAATCTAGATGAGGAATGATCTCCTTGTATATGACTAGATCATCACCCACAAACTCCTTGGCCAAACTCAAAGTATAAGCAACTAGATCTAAATATACAAACCACTGTGGTGGTTTAATTTGTCTTCTCTCTCTATTGCGAGCCATATGATAGTTCTATAGTGAATCATTTTTTTGTTGCTAATTAGGTGATAATGAATTTTCGTTAGTTTCATCTATCACTTTATGTTTTCCTTTTGAAACTTTTGGAGTGTAAGTTTCAAACTCTACCTTCTCCTTAACGCCCTATTGACTACTTTTAGCTTGCTTTACCTTCTTTATCATAGCAGACTCATCAAATGTCATAGCCTTGTTGATAAATTACCTTGGAGCTTTTGTCACCATTACACCACAAATGACAACTATTGACTCCACCTGCATAGCTTAGGAATATGCACTTTCTAGAACTCAGCTCAAGCTTTCCATCGCAGATATGAGCATAGACTGGCACCCAAATACTTTTAGATTTGAGTAAATGGGACATATACCAAATTTTCATTTATGTCTTGTAGTCCAAAGCAGTTAATGGTGACCTATTCACTAAATAAAAAGCAGTATTAATTGCTTCTGTCAAAAAACCCTTAGGCAAATTGGCATTAAAGAGCATGCATCTAGCTCTCTCTAAGATAGTACTATTCATCCATTCTACAACTCTATTCTATTGTAGTATATGCACAACTGTGCGATGCCTCACAATTTCTTCTTTCTCATAGAATTCTTGAAATTCCTTGTTATAAAACTCCAATCTATTGTCAGTCCTTAAGTGTTTGATCACCTTTCCTATCTACTTCTCGATCAAAGTCTTTTATTGCTTGAAGTTGATAAATACCTCATTGTTATGCTTTAGCATGTACATTCATACTCTCCGTGAAAAGTCATCAATGAATGTCAACATATATCTGGCACCACCCTTTAAGGGGACTTGAGAAGACCCCCAAAGATTTGAGTGAATGTAATCCAAGGCACCCTTGGTCCTGTGAACTGCGGTGCTGAATTTCACTCTATGTTGCTTGCTAAGACACTACTTGCAGAAATCTAACTCTCCAATTTTCTCTCCACAAAGAAAACCCCATTTGCTCAATTTTAACATTCTCCTTTCACGCATATCCCAAGTCGCATATATCCTAATCTCGTAGTATCATTAATTGATGAAGAAACCGCTGCTGTACCAAAAACTGTGCTGCCATGCAAAATGTAAAAGTCATTCCTCTTGTCTCCCTTCATGATTAGCAGTGCACCATTTGGAAACTCATAGAACTCCATCTCAAGCTCTATATTCATAGCTACTATTGTTTAGAGTACCCGATGATATTTGATTTTTCTTCAAATCAGAAACATGATGAACATCTGTCAAGTCCTCACTAGGTCGTTGTGCATTCTAATACTCATTGTGCCAATCCCTACTTCTTTGCAAGAAACGTTGTTTCCCATGAGCACTTTACCATTATTGTATTTCTAATAAGTAGCAAACTAATCTTCTCATGGGCACATGTGGTAGGAGAAACTATTATCCAAAATCCATTCCAAACTCAAAGGACTCTTAGTAACGTTGAGAACAAGCCCGCCATCAGAATCATCCTCAAAAATTCCTGCAAATAATTCTAGCGAACCTCCAGCTACCACCCCAAACCCTAAACCAATTATATAACTTTTTTACCCACTTCACCCTGATCACAAATATTCCCTCCACCACCTCTATCTCCAATGAGACCACTGAGAAACGCAAAGGCTGATCGGAGTCACAGCAAAGTTTGGTAGATTTCATTTTTCGGCGATGAAACCATACATGAAACTAGCAGGTTTGAAAGGGTGCAGCTCAAGGATGACTATAATGGTCTACAATTAAAGTTTTTCATGGTGGCTTGGATGTTTCGGGTTGAAATTGAAGAGCAATCTGGCGGCGAATGGAAAAATTGACTCGGGCATCTTGTTATTTAAGCTGAAAGGCATTGTGTAGTAGTGTTGTTGGTCATCTTCAGCAGCGGCGGCGGCAGCAAAAGAACAAATTCTTCATCTCGTTAAGAGAGACACATGAACTAAGTTTGATCATGGAAATTATGATATGGTAGTGAGATATTGGTAATTAACTAAAAGAAAATAATTTTTGTATTGCATGCATATAAATGCATGTTCAAATTATATCTAACCTTGTATAATCGAAAAGAATAAATGGATCGACTGAAAAATATAGTTGTATATCGGTGCATGCATGTATTTGAGCTTGAAAAAGCCCAAAATTGTATTATTTCATGTGATCGATGGTTAGATGAACCTATCAAGTGAAGAAAACCCTAATTTTATGTAACCGTAACTTAAGTGATAAAGTTTGGATTTTTATTGATAATTGGGTTGCTATAATCGATATCATGTAATGTTATAAGGTTAAACATGTAAATTAGGGATTCAATTGTATTATTCTACCAGTATAGGATGAACTCCATAAATAATTTATATATCCGGTGCAAATAGCATGTTTATGGTGATAATACTGAAGCATAAACCCTAACCATAATATTAGGTGGTTAACTACTGAAAATGGGATAGTTATGAGAATGATTATGAATGTTAGACATCATTAAGGTTCAACAAAGGATTTGATAGAAAATTATTTTTTTGAATAGGTGATGGAGGAGTTTACCTTGAGGATCAGTAGATATTGACTTTATTGCTGAGGTTGATAAGGTGAGGATCCGTTAATCTGGCAACTCTTGTACCTATCAATTTTCTTGATAAACCCCTGAGAGAGTTGGTATTGACTTGATCACCATATTTAGTTAATTATTATTACCCCTATCAGGGATCTGCCAATTAGTTCTTGCTTGTATGAGCTTATTTCATATGTATCGTTGAACCCGTTAGGTTCTTCTAAATTGATATATGTTTTAATTAACATTGCTTGATTATTGAATCTTGTGTGGTTTTCTTGATTTGAAAATGATTGGTATTTTATCTATTTTTCTTGAAAATAATCGTTTTGAATCGAACTCTGTGAAGTTCTCTGAATTTATAAATTTTATGCAAAATTGAATTGTATGCCTGAGTGTCTTGTGATTTTAAAACTGTTATGATCACAAACTGATTTATCATTTTGGCAAGATGAACTTTCACAATTTTATTGCATTGTTCTCATTGAATTAACAATACCATAATGGTTTTCTTGATTGTTCAGTGTATCATCGATTGCCTTTTGGCGTATTTGTTCAGTTGATCTAGCCTGTTGGCAATTGATCGTTCAAAGTCTTGACTGAAAATGATATAGGAGGCTTGTTGGGCCGAGAGCCTTGCTTTGCCAAGCTGTTATGCTTATGCTATTGTTACTGCCAAGCCATCATGCTTGTGCCATTGTTTTCACCAAGTTGTCGTGCTTATGCCATTATTATTATCGAGTTGTCATGCTTGTGCCATTGGATTGTTATTGTTGATCAATTGTACCATCATGGAGGCGTAAAGGTATTCTGATATGCATATTTTGCTCTTTTATTGAAATGAATATTTTGTTGAGTTTGTACTCTTAATTGTATTTAGCTTGTGAAGGAAAAAGGTTGGAGTGAGTTCCTAGTCCGGATCGAGCTGATACCCTAGGTCAACTGAGCAGTTTGTATTCCCTCCCAAACTGTGATCGGTTTAGATGCTCTTTACCTCCCGAATAGCATCGGTCGAGATAATCCTGAGCCTTTTGAGCTGATGATTACGGTATTCCGACCTAGCATTTGTTAAATGTTTGAAAACCATCCTTTTTCTTCATTCTAACATAAGATTATGCTTCTATAGTTCCAAATTATTGAACTCCATTGTTGATGTTGACGCTTAATAATCGTCCATTGTTTTGCCTTATTCCTCACTGAGTCTTTATAACTTACCCTCCTACCATTGATTTCCTTTCAGACAGGTATAAGACCAAAGACTTAGACCAAGGGTTTTGACCTGATATTTCATATTAGTATTTGGTGAATAGGTGTTTATATATGAATTCACCATTGATTATATTTTGGTATTAGAAATGTGTAATATGTTGGGATGAATGTAAGACTTTTAATATGTATGAACTATGTTGCTTATGTTGATATCTTGGTTCTAATTATTGATAGGTTATTAGCATGAATTAAGCACTCTAATATTATGGTATTAAGTTTAAAGCATATTGTGAGTTGTGATCTTTGTGGTTTATTGGAGAACTTAAGAAAAAAATTTATGGGCCTATCGATTATGATATTGTTTGCTATATAGGATTGAATTGAGTGGCATTCCGGATTTTGGGTTATATCCTAAGTGGGGTGTCACAAACATCATCCCATTTTTTATCAGAAGATTCACCTGCATCTTTTGCCTTTCTACATTTTGGACAATTTCGTTTCTAGTGCCTCTTTCCTCTTTACTCGAAATACTTATTGTTTGTTCTAGGCTTGGTTCGGGACTTTGATCAGCCCTACTCTTTTCCCTTTCTCTCGATCTCCCCTTCGCAACCAATTCTTCTCTACTTTCACTATCATTACTGCCTAGGTTATGTTTTCTCAATTCGTTGGAATTCAATGAGGCATTCACATCCTCCATTGATATCGTATCTCTTCCATGCAACAAAGTATATAACCAAATGCTCAAAGGAATTAGGCAGAGAACACAAGGGAATTAATGTTTGATCCTCATCTTCAATTTGTAGATCTATACTAGTAAGATTCATAATCACCTTATTGAAATAATCAATGTGCTTAGTAATAGATGTACCTTCATTCATCATCCATGTGTATAACCATTGTTTCAAATATAGTCGATTTGTGAGGGACTTCGTCATATAGAGACTCTCTAGATTTGACCATAATCCCACTGGCGTACTTTCTGTTGTGATATATCTCAGTACGTTATCTGCCAATAATAACACCAAAGTATCGTAAGCCTTTGCAATGAATTCATCCTTCTCCTTATCTGATAGCGTCTTCGGCAAGAATTCGCTGCCCTTTAATGCTCTCTGTAAAACTTATTGACATAGGAGGGCGCGAATCTTTATCTTCCACAACCTAAGTTATTCTTCCCATCGAATTTCTCTACCTCCTTCTTCATAGCTAACATCTAATCAATCTTAGATTTTGATACCAATTTGTTGTAACCTAGAAAGATCTAATAAAAGAATTGGAAGTAAAAATAAAGTAATTCAATGAAACTGATAACAAGATTTAATATAGTTTGTCAATATGCCTAATCCACCTAACAAGAAAATAATTTTCTTAATTCCAAATAAAAGTAACAAGTACAATTTGAGTTCTACAAATCTCATGAGAAAACTCAATACCTTCATTCTAAACTCCATTTCGAGAAAATTATCTCCAAAGTAGTATAGAAACTATCCTATAGGATTCATCTCACATTGTCCCAAAAGAAAACATGTTTAAATACCACGAAAATGATGTAGCCTAGCCTATGGGCCTCACGTCGCACTGTGGCGCAAGTCATGCATGCCCCAGCGTGTGTATCCTATTAGCAGCCCAAAATCGCAGTGCTAGGATGCATGGATGTTGCGCCCTGGCATAGCAATGTAGTAAGCTGCGCACTGGGTACGCAATTCCAGTGCTCTGCACAGTTAGGCAGGCGATTCTAGTGAATTGCATGCCTGAGCAGAAGCCCCTGTTTCTGTCCAGCTGTGCACCCTAGCACACGTCTCCTCGCGCCCCAACCCACAGCATCCTGCCAATGCACACCAGGGGTGTGCTCTAGCACTGTTTCACTCTATTTCTTCCATTTCTCGTCATTTGTAGCTCAAATTTAAGGGCAAAATCAACCAGGAAAGGAAAGAGTATAAAGTGCTCACATGTTGCACATTTTTGTCCTTTATTCCTCTAACATCAATTTAGTCTTTCAATTACACATTAATTAATTACTTTAGCAAGAAATGCACTTTACAAACTAATAGCCCTCTTAAGGAAATATACACAACAAATTACGTAAAATATCACATAAGTATGCTGAGGAAGGTGAGGAAAAGTAAAAATGGCGATAATAGCCTTTTTCTAGCCACATGACATGTCATAAATTGTATTTAGGGGACAAAGTGTTCCGATGACTGTAAGTTGAGGGGGTAAAATAACTTTAAATTATCTTTGGAAGGTAATGTGCCAAAACGATTAAATTTGGGGGGTGAAGTGCCATTTACCCTTCTTTCATTGTACTTTTGAGAACCTTACTATGGTAGATGGTTATTTATTATACTTGATTAGCAACTAATGCTAAATATCCAGAAAAACTTGCACTTCTAACTTTACAATAATATGTAAATTGCATTTTAATTTCAATGAATAGATAAAAAAAAGTGAATCTAATTGCTCATAGCATCAAAGTTTATTTTCGGAAACATACAGATGAAGTACAAGAAATGAACTGAAATAAGACAAGCGCCGTTTTCCAATCAGGCTGCAACATAATCTTCTTCCCAAATCAGCTACAAACATAGGTAGTACGTAGTAAGTTAAGCTCATATGCCAAACTCTATTTTTGGGGACTCCCACATCTAATCTGGCATCTAACAAAGGTAATGAAGTTACACTACTAGCTACATATAGTATATCTACAAACCACTATTGTAAAGGTTAATGTTCATATAAATATGCATACGGATTTTTATCACTTTAATTTTAAGCCCTCTTCTAAAAATTCCACTTAAATTTTAATAAGGACATCTATTATTGTACTGAGAAATATTATCAGGTTAGTTGGATATGATTTGATAGATAATTTTATCAAATCATGTCAAGTATTTGGTTTTTATGACAAAAGCCCAAGATTGATTGTAGGCCTGGTAAATAATCATTGATTCAATTGATTGTGTATCAAGCCACTTAACCTTTGATTGTGTAATCCAAATGGTTGGAGGAATAAAAAATTGGCCTAATGACAATTATAGCAATGCAAAGAATGAATGCAAATATTGGGGTTTTTCATTTGTCTTTTTAGAATGGGTATTTTAGTAAATTTATTAGCTCAAGTATTTAATCCTTGTATCCAAACAGAGGATTGATAAAATAACTGTATATCCAAAATGTGTAATCCTAGTCATCAAACACAGTATTATATTATTTTTAACACTGCAATCCTACTTTATCATTATAATTTTATTAATCCTATGTATAAATCCAAACAAGCCCTTAAAGAAAGAGTATAAGACTATCTGCAAAATAAGTAACCATCAATAATTTTGGTCCCGCAGAGAAGGAAATATTTAACCCTTGCGAATTGCGTCACTTTTTCATAATTATTTACTTATTATAGCAGGAAGATCTCAAATTTCAAATATTAATGGTCCAATTGATGAGTAATAAAAATTTCCTATTGATTTAGAGAGTAAAGTAATTCAGCAAAACTCATATGCATACAGAAAACCTAAAAGCTTCATATTTTAATGCTATTTTTAATATCACATTAGCAGTGTAAATTAATGACCTGAGATGATTCACAAATGATTTGAACTTAGTTTAATGGAAGTTGTAACTCAACTAGATTGTTTCAAGCCTAAGTCGAGCCAGAGCTCATCATTCAAGTGAATTTAGCTGAGCTCGAGCTCATCATTTAAGCAAGTTGAGCCAAACTCAACAATATTCGACTCAAAAAAGTTTGCAAGCTTAAATGAGCTTCTTTATATATATATATATGTATATATATATACACACACCCTAAGCCCACATAATAAGACCCATAAAAATAGTACTGATGATGATAATAATGATATTTTGTTCTTTATCTTTTAGGAAAATA
The DNA here is from genome assembly GCA_018894105.1 of Jacaranda mimosifolia. Classification (NCBI taxonomy): domain Eukaryota; kingdom Viridiplantae; phylum Streptophyta; class Magnoliopsida; order Lamiales; family Bignoniaceae; genus Jacaranda; species Jacaranda mimosifolia. Next base: position 3,909,506 of record CM032124.1, on the reverse strand, counting down.
AAAAAATATATTTAAAAAGTTTATAATTATAAATTTTATTCCAAACTTAAATACGTTCAAGTTAATTCAAATTTATATGAGCTTGAGCTCATTTGAGCCTATATAAATTTAGCTTTCTTGGTATCCTCAAATGCATTCATCTACTCTAATAAACTTAGCCCAAGCTCAATTGTTTAGATGAGTCTACGCAGAGTTCATGAGTTAATATATAGATGAGCTGAATTTGAGCTTATTAAATTCAATTTCGACTTGACTCATTTATACCTTTATATTACATTTTCCAATCTAGCTCCCTTAATGAAGAAAAGCTAATTCATCCACTTTATTCCCAGCCACTCGCAAGAACTTAGTTTAATTTATGACAGTATACGAAGAAGTAACAAGTGCCCTTTAATGGTTTGGATTGAACCTGGAGACGCTGGATTACATATAACGATATATAGCCTGTGAACTTGCAGCCTAAGGCCGACCTAGCAATGCAATAGGGGCACCGATATGTTTAAGATAGCAATATCAACGAAATTTGACTTTCTTTGTATTTATAATTGGTAAACAACATAATTTCCTTAGCAAATATACTGAAATAGTTATTGTCTCCTGTCCTTTAATTTACAGATCACGTATTTTGACGTGCAATGTATCTAAATTTCTCTGGTAAAGTCAAAAGAGCAATGAAAGAAAATGCCATTAGATTTTAGATTTCAATGCATAATCATTAATTTGGAATAGTGTATGAGGATGTATTGCTAGCAGTATTCGAAAAATTGAATTATTCGTTGAATCAAAAAATTTATCAATTTACGATTCACTAGTTTAATTATTGATCATATCGTAATTGAACCATAATTGAACCGTAAAATTATAAATATATAATATATATTGTATATTTTATATATTACTTAAAAGTTAATAAAATACCAAACATAAAATATAAAGAGTTTAAATTATATTTAGAGATAGTAAAATTACCCGTCTCCATAGGTACCTGCAGAGAATTCCACACGGAGGACAGATTTGAGGAGAAATTTTTCCCCCCAGGGATGGGAAAATTTATTCCCCAAAATGCTGAATGGGGAAGAGGCGGGGATCACAGTTCCCATCCCAGCGAATACCCATTTAACTAATTAAATTATTATTATTTTCTTATATATATATATCAAATCCTATTTTTATTTATTTCATTTCGTCCTTTGCATTCCGTTCTCCAAGCGTCTATGGCGCCCCCACCCATTTGGAGGAATTGGCAAATTGTTATGCTTTTTTGAAAATTTATGTTTATGTATTATTTATCTTTTAATATTTTATTATAAAATATAATTAAATATCATGTGTTATACACTTATGTTTAATAATATTTTAACATTGAAAGTAATTTACATTATTGAAAAAATTTAGTACTTTTTTTTTTATTTCTAAAGGTTTTTTTTTATGAATTTGATAAAATTTTAAACTAAACCCATGGGTACCTATGGATACCCGTTTTCCCGTGGGGACTAGTACCTGCCATGGGGAGGGGGGGTATTTTCACCTGGGGGGGTGTGGATAGCCCCTTGCCCTACCCTGCCCTACCCCACGTCGCCTCGTTAACACTCCTAATTATATTCTTCAATTTTTTAAATTAGAATTTCTTGAAAGAGCACAGAAGCTGGGTAAGAGACTAAATATTTTTATCTTCTAGCCGGATTTAAAATTAGAATATTAGATTTGATTTAGGTTTTATTTTATAGATTTGTTTGAATGTTTTAGGTTTTTTTTTTTTTGTCTTTTTAAGCTGTATCTTAGCTTTGGAGGTTCATATTAGGCCAAAAAAAAAAAAAAGGTTTAATTATTCCAAAAATTAAAGGAAAGAAAAGAAAAGAAAAATAAATTGGTCCGATTTTATTAAATCGTGAACTGTTCCATAGTTCAAAAGGTCCGACCATTGATTCAGACAATTTTCACAAAATAGGACAATTTTCTTTATTTTTCAATTATTACTCAAAACCAAACCAATTTATAGGGCGGTTGACGGTTCAATCGGATTGACCGCCCAGTCCGATCCGATTTTTTAAACAGTGATGGTTAGGACCAAGCCTTTGTCAAGCTATAGTTTTTAGCAAAGATGCAACTTTATTTCTTAAATATTTGGCAGTGCAGAGCACCTTATAAGACGACGGTTGGCTTGAGATAGTTGCTCCTGTAAGAACCATGAGTTTGGTGGTTAATTCCTGAGTCAAAGGATGATGCGAACGCTAAATCCAAAAATCAACCCCACAACATCAGCCTGGGGATGAGAACTCATATCCTCACTCGGATACAAATTATTAGGATCAAATGCTTATTACTAGGGTAAAATTAAGCTATAGCTGTCAGTAGAAGCGCAATTTTATTTCCTTAAACGTTTGGCAATGCAAAGTACTATATAAAGCCATGGTCTAGTTGAGGTGGCTGCACCTATAAGTGTCATGAGTTGGGTGGTTAGTCTTCAAGTTAATGGATAATGCAGACACTAAATCCAATATGTATGAATCTTAAGTCAGGGTTAGATACATTAGGTTGATGTAACTTATCTATATCATATAAAATAGAAATATTCTAACACAATCAAAGCAATTGTTACACCATATTATACCAAAATTTGCATTACAAATTATACCATTAATTTTTAATTTAATTTTAAAAGAGTTCTTATCATTTGATATAAAATAAAAAAATATAAAAAAAAACACAAGGAATTTGGTGAAAACACAATGAAAAGATTTTAGCATGTAATAGAAGTTTTGGCTATATATCAGTTTATATTAATGTGATTAATATTGTATGCAATTCAATATAATGTGACTATCGTTAAAAATTATACTATCATTTATCAATACAATAAAAAAATTGAGTATTTTATTATTTATTGATATAATTAGCATCAATAATATAGTAAATTTCTAACAAGCATGACCAGACAACATCCCAAGAGGACTAGTGTATATATGAATTTGCGGCTAAGAGTGTAAACGGATATTAAATAGATCGGATACACTTTTTCATATTTATATCCATTTAACTTTTTGAATATTTGAATACGGATACTGATTTGATGGATATTTAAAAATGATATCCAATGTAACATCCCTAATCTTGCTTTATTTTACTTTATTTTATTATCTTTCTTTTCTTGAATTTCCATAATATGATAGTTAATAATTCATTTAAGTGTATTTTATTACATTCCATGATTAGTTGATAATTTAAGAAAGTTGTGATTCTCATAAAATATTGCTACAATTTAGTTTGCAATTTATTATAAGTTAGGGGTCAAAATGCAATTTATTTATTTATTTATTTCGATGGCTGAATGTGGAATTGTAATAATTGAAGGGCCAAATTGCAAAAATTTTAAAAAGGTAATTTTTGAGGAACACTTGGCAGCATATCTTGTTTTCTCCGACCTTCTTTTCTTCATTCTTCTTCTTTCCTTTTCTTCCATTTCCTTCACCCGTGGCCACCACCACACCACCGGCTAGTTTTGTTTTGTTTTTTTTCTTTTCTCTTCCATTTAACCACACCAACTCACTCCCCACAACCACTCAACCTCATCTTCACCGGTAGCTTTGGCGGCAAGCTACCGGAGGTGCGGCGGGAGAGAGACCCGGAAGTTGGAAAAAGTGGGTGTGATGTTTCCGACGGCAAATCGAGCGGTTGAGGGGTGTTTTGGGGAGCTTGAGGTGTAAGGAGGACATTTAGTTGAAAGAAAGAACACGGGTGATCGGAGTTTTGAAATTTGGTCTAAAAATTGGAGTTTTTGGTGGCTACAGGAGTCCAAATAGAAATCTAATAGCAGGGTTGGACTCAAGAGTCGAGAGGAGTCGAACTGTGAAAGCTGAAAATTTTTCTTCGGCGGCGGAAAGGCAAAAGACTCCGTTCGTCGAGATGAGTACACTAGTGTTATTGGTTCGTGATATCGAGACCTAGTTTTGCTTCTACGGTTTAATGTTGAAGAATTGTATATATATGCCATTGTATTTACATGCATATATATATATTTGATTTAATTGGATAATTGTATAAGTTTGAGTATAGCAAGGATGGATTGTATATATGATGTATCTTGATGATTTTCTTAGGTCAAGAATGATATATTATGTTTTGGACTTGAAAAGGTTAAATTAGAATTATTGGAATTATTAAGAATTGAACTAAGGATTTGAGTTAATGACCTAAGTTAGATGATTGAATTATTAGAATTTTGAGCCATTGGCAATTAGTACCTAATGTGGACTTTATGATTAAGAAAGTTGATTTCGAATGGAAATTGATACATGAATTAAGACTTTATAGCCGTATTGGTTCTAATACTTTGACCTTATTGATGTTGGCATGTAGTTGCATGGATGAATAGCAATTTGAAGTTAAGCATTATTATAGTAGCCTGGTATTAGGTAATTGAATGAGTTCTGATTATATATGCATCATTATTGGTTAGGTGACGAAGATGTGGTTTCTGAGGAACCATAATCAGTCTTCAGAACTTATAACATCAGAATTTTGGAGGTGAGGATCTACCACTCTGGTTATTGACTTTATCAACTACTCGTTAATTGTTAAACCCCTGTGTGGGTCTGCCATTTTGGCCTTAATATATCTATTTGATCTTGTGGCATAATCCCTGTGAGGGTTTAATCTGCTTGATTATAACTACTATTACATTGCTTGATTATAATTGTTGAAATCATTAACTCGTATTTGATTGTCGCTTATCATTGAATTGTAAACCCCTATGAGGGTTCGTAATTGTTTTTCTATCGTACTTGTTGATCTATACTGGTTTAATCATTCTTGTTCGTTCTGGCGCCCCGAACTCTTGATTATCGTGTCTAGTAATTGATTGATCGTGCTTGTTATCCTGCTTCACTTATTCTCAATTGCCTTGCCGGCACATTTGCTTGTTGTTTTGGATATTTAGCCAGTTGACTTGCTTGTACTTGATTGTTGAACTTGTTTGGAAATTGTACTTGGCTGAGTGCCAATCCTACATGAATTGCTAGGATACTTAGGACATACCTTGCAGCCCGCTTGGGTGTCCAGGGTACGCTATGCGGTCCGCATAGGTATCCCTGATACGCTAAGTAGTCCGCTTAGGTATTTGCCATGCACCATACAGTCCGTATAGGCAATGCGCCATACAGTCTGTATGGGCACAGTAATTGTATACCAGCCATTTTATGGCAGTACTCATCTGATTGGTAAAAGGGATTTGATATGCATGTTTTAATTGTTTCATTGAAATACATATTCTGAAATGAGATTGCTCACTCGTATTCATTATGCTTGCTTGTATAGTGTTCTTGGAGCAAAAAGGCAGGAGAGGTTCCTGTTGCTATATTGTTCTTGCTATCTAAATTGTAATCGTATTTGTATGGCTATTGTTCTAAATCTGTTGAGAGGTTCTTTCCTTGACAGGTTTATTACAGATTCATATTTAATCCTCACTAAGTCCATTGGACTTACTCCTCATTTTTTTTTTTACTTTTGCATATAGAGGGGCCTGAGGATGTAATGTTTTGCATTGGAATGTAGAGATACCTCTTTTATAATAGTCAGCATCTCTTCTACTGGTGGGTTAATAGACGGATGTGGAATTAGAGATGTTGTGATCTGTGAGTTCAAATTTAGGCCTTAACTTTGTATATATATATCTTTTGCTGTATCTTAGGATTAAAACTAAGTTCGAATGTTATGTTTAATGTTGTTATGTAAGTTGAATTTATTTCCATTGCTTTTGAATTGTGGTTTGTGTTATTATATTCAGAGATTAAGCTTGAATAGATTTGATATCTCAGCTTTAGGTTATCTGAAGTGGGGTGTTATAGGTGGTATCAGAGCTTAGGTTTGCAGGCGACCTAGGCTAATATCATTGTTAGCAGTTTTGGGGTATTATTCTTTATAGTGAGATGTTTGAGAATTAGGGCATAGAATTTTATTCTTGGTTTCATAGAAACTAGGAGTGATTTTATTATCTTCTTTTGCTAATGGAATTTATTCTGTAATATAGTATGGCAGGATCGTCTAGTAGAGGAAAGGAATCGATGGACGAAAATGATCCAGAGCATTTACGTCAGGAACTAGAGGGCCTGAGAAAAGATAAAGAGCATCTATCTCAAACTTGTCAACAGCTTGAGGAGAAGGTTGACAACCTGCATGGCGCCTTGCTGGACGAGAAGATAACGCTATGTCACATAAAGCCGTCAATCGGAGCTAGATATTACATGCTAGACAAAATGATGGAAAACATGGAACAAGAAGAGGTCAGGGTCGGAATAGCTGCAACTCAGATCAAGGAAATTCGAGTGATAAAGCGTCATATGGAGGCAACCTTTCAGGCTTTAGATGCCGACTATAGGAGGACTGTAGATGTTCCTCAACTGGTCATGGAGAAGATCCATCAGTTGATGAGACACTATCACACAACTACCGATCAGGTTATTGGAGTTGGTATTGGCATTGATGCCAATGCGGGACCTGTTCGTGTTCGTCCACCTTTTGGTCAGGGTCATTGGATAGGCATATGTATAGAAAAGCGACCAGTTGAGAATCAAGTACGAGCACTGTAAGAGAACCTTATTGAAGAACCCGAAGAAGATCCTGAAGAGGAAGAAGTTCCGGAGGATCCAGCAGTAGATCCAATGGCAGTGGAAGATGATGGCGCGGAAAAGTCCAATGAAGAAGTTAGGGAAGATGATATGTCTGATGTTACAAACGCTGAGGATTCGGAGTAGGCAGTAGTAGTTGATTTCGGAGTATTAGTAGCTAAAATTTTTCCCTCGGATATAAGCAATTATGTTGTTGCCCTACCGTTTTGTTTTAGGATGGGCATTCGGCTAGTTTACATATATGTTAACTTTCTTGTATAACTTTTAACAGTTTTAATAGTTTTAATTCTGTAATAAATTTTGCTTTGTTGATTATCTATTTATTTATTTATTTCAACGTCATAGTTTGGAAATTCAAATTTCTGTTTTCCACTATTTAGATTAATTAGGGAATATGTTTAAGCATGGCTGATAAATTAAATTTCTGTCAGATTATAGATGGCATCCAGAGGAAGTGCAGATACTCATATACCTGTAAGGACAGGAGTAAGGGGTAGATCTCCAGGCTAAAGACCTAACATGCCTCGAGTTCCTAGAAGAGATGCACTTGTTCCTCTAAGACATCTGGCAGAAGAGGAAGTTTCTCAAACTCCTCCAATGAATCAAGCTATGATGGAACCCCCTGTTGAGGCCAATACTCTACCTAGGGAAAGATGGAGACCTAGACAACGGGATCGCCAACCACCAGATAGAGCAGGAGTGGTAGAAGTACTATCAGAAGATAGACTTTGGAGACGTTTCTTAGATTTCAACCTCCAAAATTCTTTGGCTAACCAGATGATAATAAGGCTGAAGAATGGCTGAAAGATCTAGAAAACATATTTGGACCATTACGATACCCTAATGAGCAGAGAGTGCATTTTGCTACTTTTCTTTGAGCAAAATCTGCACGAAGCTGGTGGCTGATGATAGAGCGGAGATGGACAGCTGTGGATACTCCTAGAACTTGGGAAAACTTTGTTCGAGAATTTAAGGACAAATATATGCCACTTGTAGCTAAACAAGCCAGAGAGCAGGAATTTCTGGACTTGATTCAAGGGAATCAATTCGTCAGCTAGTATGGGGCCTGCTTTCAGTCGTCTGGTGCAATATGCTCCTTATGTTCAAGGAGATGAAACCTTGCAGACCCGACGATTTTTACAAGGATTAAAACCAGAATTCAGAAGAGGTTTGGCTACCTGGGATTTGCAAAACTTCAACTTAGCAGTAAGTAAGGCTCTACAAATGGAATCGGAGCTACAAGAAATCCGAAAGATTGAAGACAGAGCTAGAAAATGGAGGCCAATCTCAAGTGGACACAGTGGAGTTAGTCGAAAGCAACCTAGATTCTAGTCCGAAAATACTTCCCAAAGAGTTCCACAGAATAACCCGATGATAAATTCAAATCAAGGTAAAGCACCTGTGAGGTGTGGGTTTTGTGGAGCTCCAAGCCATGAAGAAACAGAATGCTAGAAAAAGTAGGGTAAATACTTGAAATGTGGGAGTGATCAGCGTTTTATGAGGAATTGCCCTTGAATGAATAGACCACCAACAACTGGAAAAGGGAGACAGGCAATTGGAACTGGTGGAAAGCAGAAAATTAGGGCCCGTGCATATGCTATCACTGGCGAGGATATACCAGATCTGAACGAAGTCATGGAAGGTATTGTTTCTATTTTTGAAATTTCTAGCAAAGCATTATATGACCTTGGTGCCTCGCATTCTTTTATATCTACTGCATTGTCTGAGAAATTAAGTATATTATCTGAGACTCTGAATTATCAAATTGAGGTTCAGACACCATTAGGGGCAGGAATAGTTACCGACCTCATATATCGGGATTTCCCAGTAGTGATTGGGAATCGAGAATATCCTGCTAACCTCATTCAATTGCCAATTTAAGGATATGACATAATATTAGGAATGGATTGGCTATATCACCATCAAGCTCAGGTAAATTGTTTTACCAAGAGTATAACCCTCGGAGAGGTAACTCTGGTATCAAAACACCATTCAGTAGACAACTCATCTCCGATTTCAATTATCTCGACAGTAAAAGCCCAATAGATCTTGAGTGAAGGCGGGCAAGGATTTTTGGCTTATCTTATAAATAAGCCTAAAGACACTATTCAGCTAGAGAAGGTGAAAGTAGCAGCTGAATATCCAGAAGTGTTCCCTGAAGAACTAAACTCATTACCTTCAAAAAGAGAAATAGAGTTTGTTATTTATAATCTGCCTTGGGTTACGACTTTTTCCAAGACTCCTTATAGGATAGCACCAGCCGAGCTTAAGGAATTAAAGAATCAACTTCAAGAACATCTGAAAAAAGGATTTATCAAACCAAGCACATCACCTTAGGCTGCTCCAGTGTTGTTTGTTAAGAAGAAAAATGGATCCCTAAGAATGTGCATTGATTACCGAAAGCTGAATAAAATTACAGTTAAGAACAAATACCCTCTACCTCATATTGAGGAATTGCCAGATTTATTGCAAGGGTCAAGGATCTTTTCAAAATTAGACTTAAGACAAGGGTATTACCAGTTGAAGGTCAAGGAAGAAGATATTCCAAAGATTGCTTTCAATTCCCGGTATGGTCATTTCGAGTTTGTGGTGATGCCTTTTGGTCTTACAAACGCTCCAGCAGCTTTTATGGATTTAATGCATCGAGTTTTCAGGCCTCATCTAGACCAGTTTGTGGTCATATTTATGATGACATTCTGGTATTTTCAAAATCCAAAGAAGAACATGTAAAGCATTTATATGTAGTCCTCCAAACTCTAAAAAATCATCAGTTGTACGCTAAATTCAGTAAATATTAGTTTTGGGTGGAACAAATAACTTTTCTGGGACATGTTATCACTCATAAAGGAATAGAAGTTGATCCTTCCAAGGTTGAGGTGATAACTAACTAGGAAAAACCCGAGAATGTTATAGAAATTTGGAGCTTTCTAGGTTTGGCCGATTATTATCGAAGATTTGTTCAAAATTTTTCCAAAATAGCTGGTCCTTTAACTAGGTTAACCCAGAAAGGGCAACCTTTTATATGGAATGAGGAGTGCGAGCAGAGTTTTCAGGAACTAAAAAGTCGATTAACGACATCTCCTATTTTAGCTCTTCCAGTTGACCTAGAAGAATTTGTGGTCTAATTAGAGATGTTGTGATCTGTGAGTTCAAATTTAGGCCTTAACTTTGTATATATATATATCTTTTGCTGTATCTTAGGATTAAAACTAAGTTCGAATGTTATGTTTAATGTTGTTATGTAAGTTGAATTTGTTTCTGTTGCTTTTGAATTGTGGTTTGTGTTATTATATTCAGAGATTAAGCTTGAATAGATTTGATATCTCATCTTTAGGTTATCTGAAGTGGGGTGTCACATCCAAATTCGTATTCGTTGAATATCGATCGGATTTTTAGACTTATACGTATTCATATTTTATTAAACTTATACGTATTCTCATTATTATTTTATATTCATATTTGATAATAATTATTTAGATATCTATTTATAAATATCCAAATACATGAATCTATGAACCTATAATAAATATATATTTTAATTAATAGAACGAACTAAATAATTTAATTAAAATAAGTGACAAATAGCATAACTTCTAATTAATAATTGACTTTTCAATTGATTATTAATACTTATTAATAATAATAATGGTATTTAAGAATATTAATTATAAAATTATCCAATAATAATTATGTTGATTAACTTTATTCTTCAAGTTTTTCTCTATATTACAATAATTTTTTAAATTTATTCTTTTTTCTTCCCAATTCTTCAATTATATTTTATATATATACATATTTGAATTATGAGATTTTTATTGAAAAATATAAATAATATATTATTTAATAAATATATATTCGAATCAAATATTAAATGGATCGGATACGCATTTACTATATCCATATCCACTTATAACGGATATCTACTAATCGAATACGGATAATACCGCTTTAAATAGATGTAAACAAATTTTGTATAAATAAATACGAATACAAACGATAAATAAATTTTTGAATATCCATTTACCACCCTATTTGCAACCAAAGGACGAACTAGTAATGCAGGATATCCTCTAAGAAGCAATAGGAGTGCCAAATATTCACATTTAGGAAGGGAATTTCATACAATGAAGTTAAAGAAAATGGACTGACACACCATGCATCAATATTCACCAATTTTCATGGGATTAGAACACGACACCTGGATCTAAGTCACAATTAGGCAAAACCTCATCTCCAAGCAGTCAGGCTGCAACAATTTGACCATTTTGCCAAATCATGTACAAACATTAGGCATATATAAACTAAGCTGAAGTGAAAAAGTCTATTTTTAGGCCCTACCACATCTAATCTAGGCTCTCTGCAAGTTTACTTTTCTCATTAATTAATTTTAAGCCTTCATCCAAAAGTCCAGGCAAAATTCTAACAAGGACATTCTCTATTGTACGGAGAATAATATATTACGACAGCCAATTTTATGATTTGTAATCGTATATAAGATGTCCCATTATAACAAGGAGCTCATCATGCATACAAATTAAACATTTTAATTAAAAGATACAACAAAGCCAAACTTGTCATATTAATTTTCAACAAAAGATGGATGAATTTACGTTATATGCACTTTTTTCAAGTACTCTTATAGTTTTATTCTGTGCATGGTATTTTACCAGAAGGCTGAACTCAGCTGGCTACAAGAACTTACCACCCTCACCGCCAAGGCTTCCTGGCATAGGTCACCTTCATCAGCTCGGCCAATTGCCTCACCGCTCACTCTGGCATTTATCGAGGAAATACGGCCCGCTCATGCTTCTTCAGTTCGGCTCAAAATCGACGCTGGTAGTTTCTTCTGCAGAGGCAGCGAAGGAGATCATGAAAACCCATGATCTGGCCTTTTCAGGCAAGCCTGTACTAAGTGCTCCCAAGAAACTTTTCTACGACTTGACTGACCTGATTAATTTGCCGTATGGCGACCAATGGCGGAAGTTAAGAAGCATCTTCATCCACGAGCTACTGAGTAACACAAGGGTAAAATCATTCAATTCCATCAGGGAAGAAGAAACAGCTCTGCTGATGGAAAAGATTAGACAGTGTTGCTTGTCCTCCTCACCGGTGAACTTGACAACGATATTCGTGTCGCTTACAAATGATTTCATCTCTCGTGCAACTTTTGGGAAAAAGCAAAGTGAAACAAGGCATGGGAAAAAAATTCTGGATACAATGGATGATTTTGTGGGATTGTTGTTCAAATTCACGCTGGGGGAATTTATTCCATGGCTTGGTTGGATTAATCGGTTGAATGGTTTCAATGCAGCACTGGACAGGTGCAGTAAAAAAGTGGATGAAATCCTGGATGCAGTTATTGAAGATCACATAAGCAGGGGTTCCAAGACTTCAAGTGGAGATGGGACAAATGATAAAAGTAAAAAATGCTTTGTAGATGTATTGCTGGATATACACGGGGGTAATACACCTGGTGTCTCCCTTGACCTGATATCTGTCAAAGCTGCAATTTTGGTAAGGCATATCTCCCTTCTTCTTTCAACATATGTTTTTTGAACTTAATTATAACATATTAGATTTTATTCTATAAACAAGCTTTTGAAATGTTTGGATAAAATTATAATTTGGTGCTTATGAGAAGTTAGTGATTGTAATTTTTGTTAATTGATATGGTAAAAAATACTCAAATTTGTAAGTATCTTTAAAAATCTTAAGACTAAGTACTTGAGCACTCCTTCATTTCTTAAAAGGAATTTATAAGATTCCAATATCTTATTTTGAGAGCTTATAAACATATCTTTTAAAGAATTTACAAAGTACTTTATAAAATCTTATAAATCCTCGAATATCTTATAATATATTTTGAGGTTCTTAAGAGCTTATAAACTTATCTAAATATCCTCCAATTTTGGTGGCCATGGAATGCATGGTTTCTCATCTAATCAAGTAAAATGAAAATAGTGGATTTTCCTAGAAGTGACAGTTTATGTATACTATTATCTATACTATTATAAAAAGAAAGGTTATTTTGTGTTTAAAGCGGAAGTTATTTGTGGTTTTTTACATAATTTACCCTTCAATTATTCTAGCAATTAAAATGGGTAATGCAGTTTGAAGGATAAAATAGAGAATTCAGTACAAAAAGGTTTTTGGATACAAAATTTACTAATATTTCAAAATTTTCATTTAAGTTGTCTTTTAGAAGTGATGGTTCAATAACAATTGTTCTTTTCACAAAATCCGCAAACTCACAAATCTGCATTATCAAAATTCCATCTTTCGTTATTTTTTTTATCATATCAAAATATCTAACATAATTTTAACTTTACTCAGAATTTAAATTATTTCATATAATAATTTTAAGTGATTCAATAAATAGTTTTATGCATGCGACAACTCGTAGTAAAAAGAAAAACTCTTTTATTCCTAAAGCAGAAGTGACACCAAATTTCATATATACCAAATTTGCCCTTTATTCTATATATTCCACTAAATTAACATATTCAAATAACCACTATTTATCCAAAAACTTCTTTTATCACTAGGTAGTCTCAATTTTTTGGGCTCTATTCTCCTACCCTTTTTTAGAAATATTTTTAAACCTTAGAAAAAATTTAGAATGAAAGCACATTCTCCAAATGTTTTCTCACAACACTCAAATTTTATCCTCAAAAATCCTCTCCCAATTCATACAAATAATCTTACACCCTAAAAACCAAAGCCATCCCCTCATTTTTTCACTCTACCTATCACACCACTCATTCATTTATCACTCTCTCACTTCACTCATCTATATAAGAATAGGCTCTTAATGGCTTCTGAAATTTTTTTATCTATCTAGTAATATTGGATTATGAAATTTTTACATTATATGACTGCTATTTACTTAATTATACAAATTACATATATATATTTTAGATACATATTTTTAGTGTAATGAATGTAGAAATATATATAAAAATAATATGATTACTCAAAAATATTTTACGCACGCAGAAATTGGGTGCAGATGATTGCTAGTTTTCCATAAGACAATTCATTGGATATTTTTTTCCTGATTAAAACAGGATGTTGTCGGAGCTGGAACTGAAACTTCTGCAACGACTCTAGGATGGGTAATGACAGAGATCATAAGGCACCCTGAAGTAATGGAAAAACTGCAAGATGAAATCAGAGGGATTTTGAAAGGAAAACAGCACATAACTGATGATGACTTGCAGAAGATGCACTATCTGAAAGCCATGATCAAGGAAACATTTCGTTGCCACCCTCCAGTTGCAATATATTTCCACGCGGCCAGAGAATATGTGAATTTAATGGGATATCACATTCCACCGGAGACAATGGTCCTGATTAATGCATGGGCTATTGGTCGGGACCCTGCTTGTTGGCCTGAGCCCGAAAAGTTCATGCCGGAGAGATTCCTGAATTCTTCTGTGGATTTCAAGGGATTCCATTTCCAGTTGATCCCGTTTGGGGCTGGACGGAGAATCTGTCCAGGGCTTGGATTTGCAGCCGCAGCTATCGAGCACACGGTCGCAAATCTCATGCACAAGTTTGATTGGGCATTGCCTGACGGAGCAAAAGGAGAAGATTTGGAGGTGATGGAAAAACCTGGATTTACAATTGGAAAGAAAAATCCTCTGATTGTTGTCGCAACCAATCGTTATTTTTAATGCATAACTAATCTAAGACCACGAATCTGTGCGTGTAAGTTTACAGAACGATGGAAATGCTTATTTGGAATAAAGTTTAAAAGATTTTCAATTTACAGCAGTTGATACCAAACCTTCTGATCCTGTTAATGTTCATGCTATTCAATAGAAGACAAGCTAAAAGCACATATTTGGTTATCACATTTAATTCGATTTTACTAGAAATTCATAATTTGGCTATAATTGATAACATAGCACACCTAATCTGATCAGGATATGTGGCCATAATTTCTAGCGAAATGGAACTAAATATAATAATTTTATGGAAGATATACATGACTTAATTTCGCATGGGTGTGGGGATATGTGATGCATCAAAACGATACTAATCATACAACATGCAATTGATAATTCCTACGCAAAATTATGTCTTTGTTTTAATTTCCTTAGAATAGAGTTCTAGAAAATGCCACCAATCCACGGAATTCCTGAAAGTGCATATGTTATATAGCCTCTAACTCTTGAATGCCATTTACCGCCCATATATCCTTCACTTCTAAGTCAATTCATTAAAGTCAATTCAAGAGAATAAGTGAAAGAAGAAAACAAACTAGAGCGCTAAGAATAAGGGTCAGATGCTCTCTTTTCCTCCTGGAACCGTCTGCGTCTTGACAACAAAACAAAAGGAAAACAAAGGAAAAAGATAGAAAAGAATTAAAAACAAGAAAACAGAAAGCCTACTGCTCTCTTTTCCCTTGCACATTTATATATACACAGTACTGAGAGCCCAGAATAATGGTTTAGGTTTTTCCGTTCCCTCAACCGGCCGTAGGGTGTGTGTTCTTAATTTATATATAAATATCCTTCTTGTTTCTTATTAATTTGGTTTAGCTGGGTAGGTTTATCATACCTAATTCAATTGAAATTTCCATTTTGTTATAGAATCACCATTGTGCCAAAAGACTTTTCTTTCATTAATTTCTCCTACATAGATGTTAAGTCATTATTTCTATTCATTTAGTATCAGATTGAGAATTTAATAAGCAATTTTTTTTTGTTTAAATATTATAATTAGCTACTTACAGGAATAAGAGACGAGAAATGCACAAAAAGAGTATGGGACAAGGAAAATGAGCAACAAGAGGCGCAAAGCAAGAAGTTGGTGGCATTTAGCCCACTGATATAAGTTTCACATTTATAGTGTAAGGTCAGGGGTTAAACCTACTAGACCTTTGGCATGTGTGTGTTAAATAAAGAAAAAGAAGAAGAAGAAGAAGTAGAAGAGGCACAAAGCAAGTTCACGAGACAGTTTGAGGATTTAAATTGAAGATAGACAAAAAAGTCTATTTATATATTTATTTTTTAGAAGATCTATGACATAGTATAAATAGATTTTTCAAATACTAATGGATTGATTTTTGTTTCGTAATTAGGGAATGGAGGTTTCACAAAATTCAGAATTCGACGGCGGAGAAAACGGAGAATTGATTCATCCAGGGATAGAGATTCTTGTTCTCTCTTTGATTCTCTCTTGTTTTCTATTTTCCTCCTGATGTTTTGCTTGTTTCATATTTTGTCTGACAATTTAATCATGAACTAATTTGTTATTTTAGAATTATAATGGATTCTTTTGAATAAATTGATTGCATATTCTTCCACAAAGTTAGTGATTGTTTTGATATTGTCTTGTCAACAATTAATTGTATCTCCGAACTCTAGAAAATTTTTGAAAAAGATAGCTTAGGGATTGATTAGTAATATATCTATCTACCCTAGGTAATCTGAGTGAAATCCTCTCGTTCATAACTTATCTAATTCACATAGTAATATGTGAATTTGACAATAAATTAAGAATTTAATTATGAGTAATTCGAAAGAACCACGCAATTGCATTAAACTCTATATTAATAACTCGTTTATTAATTTCATAGGAAAGATAAAATGAAATCAATTAAATTAATTAATGAAATTATAATTTTAGGTTTTATATGTTAATAAGAAAGCTCAACCTATACACTTTTTTTGTTTTCATTAGTTTTATCTTAAAACCAATATATTTAATTAATTAATCAAACCAACAAAATAAAATTAACTTTTATGGTATACTTTCAATATGAAAATAAATTTTTTAATTGAAAATAGGGGACTTAATAATATAGAAAAATAAGTCCTAATGCCAGACGAAATAAAAAATAAAAAGCAAACGAAGGGCACATTTAAATAAATAAGTAAATAAGGAAAGAGCTAATAAGCCCAATAAATTAAATCCACCAAGATGAGCACCGAAACGTAAATGGGACAAAGCTCAACAAGGACTTATAAATAACAATTCCCAAATTGAAAAAGGGCATTTAAACAATCATTTACTAACTGAAGCTCTAACTCTATGCAAGCACATTCCATGAAAGAAAATCAATTCAACTTGCTGATTTTCAAAAACAACCTCAACTCTATTTTCGTGCAACATCAATGCCTACTAAAGTTAAAGAATGGTAATTGAGGCACATAATCTATCAAAATAAAAAATAAAAAAAATGAGACTAGATGCGTGCATCTCAAAAGCTAAAATACTAGAAGTTGTTGTGGTCCCTTAATAGTTGTTAACTTAATAGTGACAAAAAATAGTATTTATGTTGTTATGACTATTGATAATATGTGGCACACCTAATGGGACACTTTAACAATCAAAATTTTGTCATAAATTATAGTGACAATTTTTATTGTCAATATATTGTCACTATAGATGTGTCATCCGCTACCAAAAAAAGGTAATTAGCAACCACTCAAAGCAAAAATTGATTACTAATGAGCTTATGGTCGATTTGGTGACTACTCGAATTCGTGACAAAAATTCTCATCACTAATTTGTATCAATCACTAATTGGTCACTAATTAATGATAGGTAGAAAGTGATCATTAATTAGAGACTGATAGTGATCACAAATGGCGGTCAGTAATTATATAAAAAAAATTAAAAACATATACAGTCACTAGGTGGTCAATAAAGGTGGCAAAATGGGCGGCAAACCATGGGTCCAACTGGGCTTGTCAATAGGTCGCATTCGGACTTAGATCTTGGGATTCGAATAAGATCATGCTAGATCCAAATCAGAATCCAAAGTTAATATGTCAGATCCAAATTCGATCCAAGATCCATCGGATTTGTGGTTGGTATAACCGTATCTGGATCCAAATAAAAGTTGAATATTTGTCAGATATCCTAAAAAATTCAAATTTGAATTGCAGCACCCCTACCCAACGTATCTCCATAAGTAAAGGAACCACCAATTCAAGTTTGAAATCTAAATCAAATGATAATTAGGAAACTTGAAATTTAACCAACTCAAAGAAGAAATAACTCGCACTAAACTAGAAGATCACTCCATCGAGTGTAAAATATACAACCAGGTGTCTTAAGTCCTACACAAACATTCACAGAACAACTCCAATATAGCGGTCTTGATTAGGTATAGACTATATATACAATTATAGCACCTAATCTATTATAAAATAAACTTCCAACTAAAGCTTGAGCCTCTGCTCCTCACTTAGACCTGTCTGGGCAAAAAATAAAGAATATGGGGGTAAGTCCTAAGGACTTAGTGAGGGAAAAGAAAATGACAGATTTGAAAGGAAAATTTAGTGGATATAAAAATTAATGAACATTTTGATAACAAGCAATATTTCCAATATGAGTCAACCAGATACATAGCATACATGATATCAAGTTCAATAGATTGTTGGTCATTCCAAACTTATTGCTCCCAGATCAAATCATAATTTCTAGTACTAGGCACCGATACAGTGTAAACAATATTTCCTTATTGCTCCATTGCTCGAACACTCAACTCAACGTGTAACAACTTGTTATATGGCATGGTTGACTGCATGCCTGATCTTGCCATTCATAGTTTGCTACCTCTAACTATATATAAGTCAGGATCGTCAGTGGATTCTAGCTAGAAGACCACCATCGATCCATTCCGTCTGGCCATCTTTTCAGACTTAGCCCTGGTCCCAAATCCCCCCATGGCGTCCCATGGGTTAATATAATGTAATACTAATAGATAAGAGTTTAACCTTTAAAGCAATAAATACGTGTATAACCAAGTAAAGTCTAGAAGAGGTCTAGTACTAAAATCCAGAGGTGCTAACAGGGATAGACTCAAGAGGGACCCCTACTAGTGTGGCTCTTTGCTCTGTCCGGCACATATTTTACAGTACTAATTGAACAAGACATTTAAAAAAGTTAAGATTACAATAAGGTACAAGTTTGGAACAAATAGGATACACAATATACTGGTCGGCAAGGCAATTTTAGGTTACAAAATGATTCAACAAGTAATACAAGGTCAACCAACAGTATAAAAGACAAAAAACAACATCATAATAAGAGTTTTGGACACTAGAATAGAAATAGGCAATATCCCTCACAAGGGTACAAGTCAATTAACAGATACCGAGCAATATTTCAAAATAAATTCATAGATTTCACTAAACAAAGTTCAGTACGGTATAGAAGCAGAAAACTATTATAAGGGTTTATCCCAATAACAAATAATTGAAAGAAGCACTAGGTTGGCAGACCCTCACGCTTAGAGTCTTAGAAAGTTGTCACAGTTAATAGTTTATTGGAAATGTTCCTAAAATTGGACCATTCATTGATCCAAAAAATTTACTGATTCACGGTTCATTAGTTCAACAGTTGGTTGGACTATAATTGAACCGTAATTGAATTGTGATATCATAATTATGAAGTATATATATTTATATTATATATATTACATAAAAATTAATAAAATGCCAAAATATAAAACATAAAGAGATTAAATGATATTATCTAATATTACAATCTAATTTTCACAATTCATATTATAAATGATCACAATAATTTAAATATATAAAATCTATAGTTTAAAGTTGAGAGTATGTAGGTTAATTCTAAACTCTAAACTAAGGTTTTTTTTTACTTTTAGATAGCTTCCAAGGTGTACCTTAACATTCGAACTTTGTACTTAGACTAAAAAAATAAAAAATATATAATTTTATTAAAAATTAAAAGAAAAAATTCATCATGTTCAATTGAACAATGAATGGTTCACAGCTCCAGCAGTCCAGCAGTCAGTCTGAATGGTTTTTAAAAAATATGTCATTTTTTTTCAATTTCTTGGTTTTTTTAGAAAATTGAACTAGTTTGCCAGTCGGTTGACAGTACAACCTGCCAGTCCGGTCTAATTTTTTAAATAGTGTTTACTGGTCCACTAGACCTACTTTCTCGTCACCTAACCAAAAGAGTATAATCATAGTCAAAATCTACATTTGACCTCAATAATCAATATTATGCTTATCATTAACCCAAAATCACTAATTTCTCGATTGACATGATACTTTTAGGACTTCAATGGCTCTACTGGCCAAAAATGGCTAATAAGGTCATTATTACAAAAATAATCCTGGTTTTCATATCAAATCTAATAATAGAACATAAACTAGTCCTCAATTACATAGTCTTTCTCATAATATCATCCCAAACCACAATAATAGCTTAATTTCCTCACAATTAATCCCAACTAATGCCACATAGGTCTTAAATTCATGAATTAAGGTTCAATTACTTAATAGACTTATCTAGTTCAAGTTTGGCATATAATATGACATATTCGGCTCCACTAACTATATAACACTCCATGCATGGAAAATATATATGCTAATCATATTTTATTCTTTCATTCTTGGCATAATACAAAGTTGGTGGACATAACAGTACAACATGTGTATATATACAAGCATAAATCCTTTTTCACCCTTGTTACCCACAATTCAATCAACGAAACCCTAGATTCACGAACCAAGACCACAATCACGATTATCGTGATGAAGAGATGACACTACCTCTCCACTGCCACCGAAAAACACCCAATCACCACCAAGATACTCCTTTCAACCTCCTGAACCCCATGCCCCTAACAATTTCAAGTTTTATAGCCAAAACAACCTTCAATTTGTGCCTTGAAACCCCTAACACCATTCACGCTGCTGCATCAATTTCTCCAATTTTCGTCGCCACTGATGGACGGAATTCAAAACCAACTTCACCAAACGCTCTCCTGAGCTGAACCCGTCACCAATCACCCTTGCTCCTCCCTTAGAAGCCACCGAAAAAGCAACCTGCCAAGCTCCACTGTGCTCGATTTTGGTTTTCATGTTTTTTGATGATTAGCCGGAGTTAGTGTGTGTTTGTCATCTGAATGTGACGCTAAGGTCAAGGGAAGAAAGCAGTTAGAGCAGTTTTTTGTTTCGGGGTGGTTGCTGGAAAATTGTTGGAGAGAAAGAGATGGTTGACGCGGTGGGGAAAAAAGGGAAAATGGGGAGGAAAATGGAAAATGAGTTATTTAAAGGACCATTTTCTAATATTTTTGAATTGACCCCAAGAGTTCATAGATTCAATCAATTGAGTCCTTTTGATTAAATGGAATCATGGCTTTAACCTGGTTGACCCCAAAATAGCCATGCAAACTTTCAAACATAATTCAATTAGGTCTTCTAAAATTACAATTTGGCCTTAAAACTATTTAAAATGCATAAATAATTGAAATTCATGAAAATAAAATTAATTGTAATTAAATTTGACCAATTATGAAATTTCTTAGGGTGTTGCAACCTCCCCCTCTTAAACGAATTTAGTCCCCATATTCTTACTTAAATATTAGAAAAGGTCGGGATACTATCGGCACATGAGATCTTCTTATTCCCAAGTTGCTTGTTCCATATTGTGGCTGCACAATAACACCTTCATTTGGGGAATCTTTCGATTTCTAGGCTCACGAAATTGCTGATCTAATATGCAAATTGGTTGTTCCTCATATGTCAGATCACTTTTCAACTGCAAGTGCTTAGGTGATATGATATGAAAAGGATTGGGATAGTATTTCTGAAGTTGGGATACATGAAAGACATCAATTATTTCTGCCAAGTCCTGGGATAACACAAGACGATAAGCTAGTGGTCCAACTTTTTCACATATTTTATAAGGTCCAACATATCTTGGACTTAGCTTTCTGCCTTTATTGATTCTTTTGATCCCTTTCCTCAGTGATACTTTGAGGAATACTTGATCACTAACTTTGAATTATAAATCCTTTCTTTTTTTATCCGTATAACTCTTTTGACGGTCCTGAGCTACTTTTATCCTATGCTTAATCACCTATACCTTTTTGATATTTTCTTGAATTAGCTAGGTCTTATAGTATACGATGACTCACCTATTTTGCCTTTGTATTCTTCTAAATCCCAGTGTACCAGTGATCAACATTTCCTACCTACAAAGCTTCGTGTGGTGCCATCTTAATGGTAGATTGGTAATTGTTACTATATGCAAATTCAATTAGAGGTAAATATCTGCTCCAACTCCTACCAAAATCTAAGATACAGGCTCATAGCATATCCTCTAATATCTTAATGACCCTTTCTATCTGGCCGTCAGTCTGAGGATAGGCAGCTGAGCTAAATTGTAGCCTTATTCCCAAGTGTCTATGCAAACTTTTCCAAAGTCTCAATGTAAACTTTGGATCTCGGTTGGATACAATACTAACTGGGATTCCATGTAATCTAACAATATGCTTGATGTATACTTCTGCTAGTTTCTCAACCTGGTAGTTCATTCTGACTGGTAGAAAATGTGCAAACTTTGTTAAACGGTCCACTATCACCCAGATACTATCATACCCTCCTCTAGCCAATAGTAAATAGATCACAAAGTCCATAGTCACCTGCTCCCATTTCCAATTAGGGGTTGGAAGTGGCTATAACAACCCTGATGGTCACTGGTGTTTTGCTTTTACTAACTGGCAAGTTAGGCATTTTTTGCACATATTATGTTACAACTTTCTTTATCCCATTCCACTAGAACTGCCTTTTTAAATCCAGATACATCTTCATTCCTCCTTGATGTACTGTATATCTTGCTTTATGTGCTTCTTCCAATAGTTTTTCCCTCATTTCTTTGGTATACATATTCTTTGGTAGAGTAAAATTGTGCCTTGACCATCTATACTAAATTTTGACTTCTCAAGATTCCCAACTGTTTTTTTCTATTTCAGTATCCAACTATCATTGGCCTGAGCTTGTCGTATCTTGTCATAGAGCTCTGGCTGTATTTTCACTCCTATAATCCAGCCTCATTTTTTCATTCTGATAACCATATTTACTCTTAAACTTTCTAGCAATTTTTTTTCTCAACATATATGCTATTTCGGCCTTTCAGCTCAGTGTATTTGCCACCACATTCGCTTTTCCTAGGTGGTAAAAGATAGAGAAGTCATAGTCCTCCAAAAATTCCTTCCACCTTTACTGTCACATATTCAAGTCCTTTTGGGAGTGTAAATACTTGAGGCTCTTATGATCAGTATATATCTCGGACATAGCTCTATAAAGGTAATGCCTCTATTTTGTTAAGGTAAAAATTAATGTAGCTAACTCCAAATCATGAGTTGGATAGTTCTCCTCATGTGGTTTCAATTTTCTAGATGCATAAGTGATCATTCGCCCCTTCTACATCAACACACACCCATGCCCTTCTTTAGAAGTATCGGTAAACACAATGAACCCTTATAATCCTTCTAAAAGGGCTAAAATTGGAGTTGTTGTCAATCTTTTCTTCAGTTCATGGAAACTTTGTTCACATTTATTGTTCAAGATAAAAAGTTGATCCTTTTAAGTTAATTTAGTCAATGGACCAACTATTTTACAGAAGTCTTGTACAAATCTTCAACAATAGCTAGCAAGTCCCTAGAAACTACAAACTTCCGTTACAGTTTCAGGTATTTTCTAGTTGAGTATTGCTTCTACCTTAGAGGGATCAACCTTTATCCTATCTTGAGATATAATATGTTCCAAAAATGCCACTTTTTCTATCCAAAACTCACATTTACTGAATTTGTCATACAATTGATGCTCCTTCAAAGTTTTAATAACTAAGTGCAAGTACTTTGCGTGCTCTTCTTTGGTCTTGGAGTACATCAAAATGTCATGCATGAAAATGACCACAAATTGGTCCAGATATGGTCAAAACACTCGATGCATCAAATCCATAAATATCACTAGAGCATTAGTTAGACCAAGTGACAATACTACAAATTTAAAGTGACCATATCGAGAGTTGAATTCAATTTTGAAGATATCTTCTTCTCTTATTTTCAACTGGTAATGCCCTTATCTTAAATCTAACTTTGAAAAGACTGTAGCTCCTTATGAAAGATCAAATAATTCTTCCACATGTGGTAGGGGGTACTTATTCTTGAGCTTAACTTTATCTAACTCCTTGTAATCAATGCACATCCTTAGGGATCCGTCCTTTTTCTTGACAAGTAATACTAGGGCTCCCTAAGGAGAAGTGCTTGGTCTTATAAACTTATTTTCCAATAGCTCCTGAAGTTGGTTTTTCAATTCTTTGAGCTCTACAGGAACCATCCGACAAGGAGTCTTGGAGAAAGATATCACCCCAGGAAGAGTGTGAATTACAAATTGTATCTCTCTATCAGGGGGTAATGAGCTCAATTCTTTCGAGAATATTTCCAGGTACTTAGCTACCACTTCTACTTCTTACATCTTGACTGTATCTCAGGGCTTGTTGATGAGATACTCTAAGAATCCTTGTCCATCTTCCCTCAAAATTTTCTTAGCTTCTAGCGCAGATATAATTAGTATTAGAGACGTGTTATTTGTGGAATGGCATGTAGGTGTTGTTATCCTATCCCCAAGAGCGAGGCACTTGGTGTAACAATTCACTTGTGCTTGATGTTTATATAGTCAGTCTATTCCAAAGATCAAATCATATCCTTGTATAGGCATTTGTGTAAGACCGGCTAAATATACTTTACCCCCAATCATAATCGGGCAATCCGATACATGATATCTATCATTAACCCTATTCCTAAGGGTGTCTGAACTATCTGGTGGGTCATGATTTTAGGTTGCATATTTAATTTTTCAGACATATTGGCAAATATAAAAAAATGCAAAGCACCAAGATCATATAGGGTATTTGCATTAATTCTTAAAATAAAAACCACACCTTCAACAACTTCAGAAGAATCAGGCACTTCTTCTTCAGTCAGAGCATATGCGCGTGCTTAACTTTTAGCTTTCCACTTGTTTCTGCAACTTGTTTCCTTTTTTCTGTGGAAGCTGGCTTTCTTCAGCTTGGGCAATCCTTGAACAAGTGTTGATTACTACCACAAACCACACATCTGCCCTGCTTTATCCAGCATCCTGATTCTTCATGGCCCAATCTTCCAAAAAATCCACAGGTCTTCAGATTCGTGGCCCTACTGGTCTGCAACTTCGATTGCTTTTTCCTAGGGTTGTTCTGCCCACTAGGTGGTAACCTACTTTTTTCCCCTTATCTTTGATCTTTTTAATCTCCCACAGATTTGATTCTACCTATTGTACTTTACTCACTGCACGATTGTAGCTCAGAAGATCACATGAAAAAGACCCAGTCTAAATTCTGATCATAACCCTTCTATAAACTTGCGAACCTGTCGCCCCTCATCTGCAAGTATGTAAGGTAAATACTGAATTAGTCAGCTAAATGTGGCTTCATATTGACTGATTAATGATGTTCCTTGGATTAATTCCATGAATTCTCTTTCCCTGGCATACTTGGTCACATTCGGCACATATTTTTCCACAAACTCTCGAGAAGTTTTCCCAACTTCGATGAGTTCCCTTCGTAGTCCACCTATAATTGATCATTTGCCACCAATCATGTGTAGGACCTTCCAATAGAAATGTAGCATATTGGATCTTCTAATCATCCGGGCATCACAGAGTTTCAAATATCTTTTCCAAGCTTTCAACCTATATCTCAGCTTTCTATTAATAGGTTCACTAAGGAATTTTGGAGGTTGCAACCAGAGAAACCGATTTAAAGCTTGATCTTTTGTAGGCTTTTCAATAGTTTTTGCCCAATTACCCTATCCCTACTACTAGCAAACTATATAAATTGTTGCCACATCTAGAACATGGGCTCTATTTGTTGGCCCGCATTTGGTTGATTAGCCTGAGGTGTCTATGAAACCTCATCTTTTGTCAGAGTTTGCACTTTCACTGGTGCTCTTTGCCTAGGAACACGCTGTGCAGCGACCCATTTTTCGGGCAATCTCCCTCTCTCTCATCGACCTGTTTGAGGTGGGTCAGGTATATGAGAACCTTCATAGCATGTCATTGTCTTTCTAAATCATCCTTAAGTCTTTCTTAGCTCGTTGCCATCAAAATTACACAATGACATCTAAAGTTAGCATCGAAAGTTTTAATCTTTTAGATATAATTATAAGGTATTTAACAGATTATCCAATTTCATTATAACAGAAGTTAAATCATTAAAGTCTACAAAAGAACTTTTAGTATCATCCAAATTCCATCCACAATTCTTTCATAACCATAGGAAGACTTCAATCATACATAAAATAACCAAAGTTCCCTTCTCAGTCTAAAGTTCAATGTTCATTTACGGAAGTGAAGACTATAACTAGGCGGCTATCCTAGACATAATCCCTTACTTCCTACAGACTCATCATGTATCCTCTTAATACCCATTTACATAGGTCAACGACAAACCTAGCCTCTAATACCCCCTCTGTAGCACTCCCACCTAGGGTATCTCCCTAAGTGCAGGAGCCACCAATTCAAGTTTGAAATCTAAATCAAATGAAAATTAGAAAAACCTGAAATTTAACCAACGCAAAGGAGAAACAACTTGTACTAAACCAAAAGATCACTCTATCGAGCGTAATATATACAATTGGGTGTATTAGATCCCATTCAAACATTCATAGAACAACTCTGATATAGTTGTCTTAATCAGGTGTAGAATATATATACAATCATAGCACTTAATATATTATAAAATAAACTTCCAACTAAAGCTTGAGCCTCTGCCCCTCACTTAGACTTGTCTAGAAAAAAATAAAGAATACAATGAGGGTAAGTCCTAAGGACTCAGTAAAGAAAAAGAAAATAACAGATTTGAAAGGAAAATTTAATGAGATACAATAACCAATGAACATGTCGATAACAAGTAATATTTCCAATACGAATCAACCATAAACATAGCACGCATGATATCAAGTTTAATAGATTGTTGGTCATTCTGACCTTGTTGCTCCCAGATGAAATCATAATTTATAGTACCAGGCACTGGTATAGTGTGAACAATATTTCCTGATTGCTCCATTGCTCGAGCACTCAACTCGGCATGTAACAAATTGTTATATGGCATGGTCGATCGCATGCTAGGTCTTGCCACTCATAGTTTGCTACCTCCAGCTACATGTAAGTCAGGATCATAAGTGGATACTAGCTGAAAGATCCATCACCATCGTTCCGTTCCACCCAGCCATCTTTTTGGACTTAGCCCTACGCCTAAATTCCTTTGTGGAATCCCTCCATGTGATATCCGCCTATGGCATCCCATAGGTTAATATAATGTAATGCCGATAGATAAGAGTTTAAATTTTAAAGCAATGAACACGAGTATAACTAATTAAAGTCTGGAAGAGGTCTAATACTGAAATTCAGAGGTGCTAATGGGGACAGACTCAAGATGGGCCCCCACTGGACATGCCCCGTTAACTAGTGTGGCTCTTTACTCTGCCCAACACATATTTTACAGTATTGATCAAACAAGACATTTAAAAAAGTTTAGATTACAACAAGGTACAAGTTTCGAACAAATAGGATACACAATATATTGGCCGCAAGGCCAGTTTGGGTTACAAAATGATTCAATAAGTAATAATGGGTTAGCCAGCAAGGCGTGTACAAGGGACAGAAAACAACATCATATTAAGAGTTATGGACATCAAAATAGAAACAGGCAATATCCTTCATAGGGGCACAAGTCAATTGAGAAATAACGAGCATGATTTCAAAACAAATTCACATATTTCAATAAACATAATTCAATATGGTATAGAAACAAAAAACTCTAACAGAGGTTTATCTCAATAATAGATAATTAAAAGAATTGCCAGGTTGGTAGACTCTCACCTTCAAAGTCTCAGAAGGCCATCACAGTCAATAGCTTACTGGTCCGCTGGACCTAATTCCTCGTCACCTAACCAAAAGAGTATAATTATAGTCAAAATCTATATTTGACCTCAATAATCAGTATTATGCTTATCATTAACCTAAAATCACTAATATCTAGGTTAACATGATACTTTTAGCGCTTAATTGTACTATCAACCCAAAATGGCTAATAAGGTCTTTATTACTAAAACAATCATGGTTTTCACATCAAGTCTAATAACAGAACATAAATAGTCCCCAATTATATTGTTTTTCTCATAATATCATCCCAAACCACAATAATAGCTTAATTTCCTCACAATTAATCCCTGCCAATGCCACCTAGGTCTTAAATTCATGAATTAAGGTTCAATTATGTAATAGAGTTATCTAGTTCAAATTTGGCATATAATATGACATATCTAGTTCCACTAACTATATAACAATCCATGTATGGAAAATGTATATACTAATAATATTTTATTCTTTCATTCTTGGCATAATACAAGGTTGGTGGAAATAATGGTACAACAAGTGTATATATAAGCATAATTCCTTTTTCACATGATTCGATCAATAAAACCCGGAATTCACGAACCAAGAGCACAGTCATGATTGTCGTGACGAAGAGATGACATTGCGTCTCCAGTGCCACCGAAAAACACCCAATCACCAACAAAATACTCCTTTCAACCTCCTGAACCCAATGCCCCCCCCCCTAACAATTTTAAGTTTTGTAGCCAAAATGACCTTCAATTGTGCCTTGAAATCCCCCAACACCATTTACGCTGCCACGTCGGTTTCTCCAATTTTTGCCGCCATTGGTGGCCGAAACTCAAATCCAATTTCACCAAAGCTCTCCTAAGCTAAACCCATCACCAATCACCCTTGCTCTTCCCCCAAAAGCTACCGAAGAAAGCAACCCGCCAAGCTCTGCCATTCTCGATTTTAATTTTCATAATTTTCAATAACTCGCTGGAGTTAGTGTGTGGATGTGATGTTGAGGTCAAGGGGAGGACAGTCAGAGCAGTTTTCTATTTCGGAGTGGTTGTCAGAAGATTGCTTAAGAGAAAGAGATGGTTCATGCAGTGGGGAAAAAAGAAAAATGGGGAGGAAAATGGTTATTTAAAGGGCCATTTTATAATCTTTTTGAATTGACCTCAAGAGTTTATAGGTTCAATCAGTTGAGTCCTTCTGATTAAATGGAATTACGGCTTTAACCTGGTTGACCCCAAAACAACCATGCAACCCCGAATCTTGTAGAAGTTCGTTCAATTAAGTTTTTAAAAATTTTGAAATGACCCCAAAACTTTCAAACATAATTTAATTAGGTTTTCTAAAATTACAATTTGGTCCCAAAACTATTTGAAATGCATAAATAATTGAAATTCACGAAACTAAAATTAATGGCAATTAAATTTCACCAATTATGAAATTTCCAAGGGTGTTGCATGAATATTTCAAATCATCATATATTTATTATTTTTCTAAAATTTAGTAGAATTTAAATTCAAAACAATCATCCTTAAAAGGATACACAATAGATTAATGAATAAAATTTTAAGTCTATTGATCACTTAAAAGCAACAATAGAATTTAGCTTAATCACATTCATTCACCAAATCATTAAATTTTAGGTTCTGTTGTTGATAATGGTACTTATTTGACATCATTAATACATAATTATACTTGATTATTCAATCAACTAACTATAAACTCAAAGTTTTATGAAAAAGAAACTCATTTTGATCAAATCGATATTTTCATTACATTCTTACCATATTATAGCATTCGACTCCTACTAATTATTCTTCTTGCATTATTTTTTGTTATAAAAATAGAGAAAAAATTGATGTAATTATGATGTAAACAAGTTCAAAATCTAACAATTTATATAAAAATACTCAATTTGATATATTGCATAGGAGTTCATTACTTCCTTCATTCAAATATCCACATTGGTATTATTATAGAATCCTATGTATACATATGTATAATAATATATATCTAAATATATTCAAATTCCAACAATTAATGGATTGGATCAAGCCATATCCAAATTCACTCTATTTATTTTGGATTACGATTTTTTTTTAATCGGATTATATCCGCCAAATTTTTTATCGATTAAAGATCCTAAATAATCAAATCGAATTCAAATTAAAATCCGCTTGATTGACAGTCCTATATCCAACCAATTAAAATGGGTTGAGGTCTATCGGATTGAGGTTTTGGACTCAAAATGAGTTGGAATGTGTTTAGTATGGGTTCAATTAAAAAAATTAAACTCAAATTTAACAAATTAAAAAATAATTTTAAATTAATAATCACAAATCTATATTATTGTCACTTATTTATTTTTATCAAAATCTCATACTCTTGAATTATTAATTAATAATCTTTAAATTGAAGTAGTCATTTTTTACTTTGGTAGTTGTTTAGGATTATTAATTTCATCATACAAACTTTAGTATATGAAAACATATTAAAGTCATAAGAATAAGTAATTTTTTGAATATTAATAGTTTAAAATTAAATTTAATATCAAAACTTGACTTGAATTAATATTAAACCCAAATTGGTTTAATTGAGAATAGATCCGGCAATATATATGCATTAATGCAATTACTGTAATCATTTGGGTCGTTTTAATGTCGAGCCTGAAACAATTCTATTTTAGTATATTAATATTATTATTATTTTTTAAATTAATTTTTAAAATAAATAAAATAAATCTATTTTTTTCTTTATTTAATCTAGTTTAAATCCAATCCAATCCAATCCAATCCATTTTGGACCCAATTCAATCATCTTTTATTCATTTATTTAAAATTTGTATTAAACCAAACTCATATCCAACTCATGAATCCATCCATTCGCCACCCTTAATTGTCACGGATTAATAATTAGCTAATGACCGCTTGGATGTGGCAACTATTTTCAAGTGGGTCAAAAATTATTGTTTTGAACTCTGTATCTTTCAGGACCCTAACAATAGACTTAACC
Source organism: Jacaranda mimosifolia (assembly GCA_018894105.1). NCBI lineage: Eukaryota > Viridiplantae > Streptophyta > Magnoliopsida > Lamiales > Bignoniaceae > Jacaranda > Jacaranda mimosifolia. Next base: position 3,879,151 of record CM032124.1, on the reverse strand, counting down.
TTTATATAATGATTTGCTACAAATCAAAAAAATAATTAATAATTATAACTAGTATTCTTATAAATAAGATACTATTATTTTGAGTTTTAAAAATTAACAAAAATCATAATTATCCATTTAATATTATTTTTAATATAATATAATACAACGTTTATTATTTATAATTATTACCTCTAAGTTTTAGCATATTTATCATATAATATTATAAAAAACATTATAAATAGTATGTGTGTGTGTATACATATTAATATGTATAGTTATAAATAGTATACACATATCTATAGTAATACATGTATGTGCTATAGACACACATTAATATATAATATTATATATTAGCACATATTCATTCATATTATATATAAAATCTATATATATTATTGACATATATATATGATATGAGATGGCCCAATAGGCCCAACCCAAAAGTACGTCATCAGGGCCAGCGACGTCGTCAACGAGGATCGATCTCTTGCGCTTTCTCTTGCATGCACGCTAAGCAACCCTAGTGTTATTCGACCAGAATGCAGATGCTCGATTGTCCCGACGACAGTGTTTGACTACTGCATCCACAGGTCGTCTCCCACACCCAGAACTAACTCTGAGGTCAACCTATCTATCGACTAGACAGGTCGACTTATTGCAGAATCCTTTCTCGGTCGTATTAAATGCCTTAACAGGCGGCATTGTCTTCGCATTAATGCCGCGTGCCGCCCCAGTACCAACTATACTGCTGCCCCAAACAGAGGGCACACTACCAATGTACTACTCTGTCCTTGAAAGCTGGAAATGGAGCCACCTAAAATAGTACAGAAATGGGAGATGACCTAAAGCTCCCTATACAAGGACAAGAGCCCTTTCTGCATGAGAAGGGTATCTTGGACGTATCAATCACCTGGGGAAGGCTACAAATAACACACCGCCAACCTCTCTCAAGGTACGCCATTCTATATTAAAAAGCCCTCACTCTGCTGCTCATCTTATCTAGTCATTCTCATACAGACTTGAGCGTTGGAGTACCATAGCGAGGGCATCTCGACTAGCTTGTAATTGCAGGACTTAGCCTAATTATCTATGGAGTTCATTTGCTCGATCAAATAGGTCAATCCACCTAGATTCCAACCCAATCCAGTTATATACGATTTTTACCATTGTTATTTGGCACTGTCTATAGGAAATCAGAGTTCGCAATCAAAAAACGGTAAACATTAGATGAGTCGCTTCAAAAAGAGAGGAGAATAGGAGATTAACTACTTCCCCTCCTTGATCTCAGCAAAAACTAGATGTGCCAGAGCCTAGCGTCCAATCAGATCAAGTAGTTACTCTAACTATGTCACAATTAATATAACTCATCAGTGAGTAAATATCTGCTTAAATTTTGGCTAAGCTTTCTATCACCCTGAATCGACACCCTGCCTAACCTAGACCAATGGCCAACACTACCCACAACTAGAGCCCCTTAAGGAGGCATTTCTCAAGGCGCAAAATTGGCCCAGGACATTTCCCTAGAGAAATGGTATGACCTATCCCTTGCGAGAGAGTTGTGGATCAATTGAGCACAGTGCTAGGCCTATTCAAGTCCAGCAGCACAATAATGTTGAACATTCGAGGCCTCAGGTAAACAGATATACATCTCAAGCTAATAGGAAAGCATAAGATAAGGTATCTCACCAAGTTTAGCAGCTGAACAAGCTTCTGGAGGAGATCTCAAGGAGGAACACTGAGAGGAACCCCCATCCTGAGGGACCATAGAGGTTTCACTGAGAGAGGGAGTCGCCATTCATCCAAGAGATCATCGACGGATGTATTGTCGTGGAAGCTAAAGTCCCAACCGGACTCCCCCAGTATGATAGCTCGTCGAACCCAAATAATTATTTAATGCAATTTAAGCACATGATACAGCTGCACGAGCACAACGATTACATCCATGCTAAAATGTTGGTGACCACCTTCCAAGGTATTGCACTTGACTGGTTTGTTAAGCTCGAGTCAATGTTGATCTACTCATACGACCAATTATGTGATAAATTCCTACATCAGTTTGTCAACTAGAGAAAGGCGAAGCTTCCCCCACCCACCTATATACAGTTAAACGAATGAGGGGGAATCCCTTTGCAATTTCATCACTAGGTTCGATACGAAAGTGCTAAAGATTGATAGCCCCCGAATCGAATTCTTGATTTTCTTGGGCCTTAGATATAAGTAATGAGCCAATGTAATGGTGCAGGAATGGCCCTAATTGATGGAAGAGCTACCCGACCTTGCAAAAAGATACATGACCCAAAAGGACATGAATAGACTTAAATATGACAATCCTAAGGTCGACAAGAAGAAGAACAAGGATAAAGATGACTGCTAGCACAGGAAAGGTCATCAATCTCTCATCAAGCACTTTTAGATTACACTCTACTTAATCTCCTAAGGAAAGAGGTATTGTTCGCCATCTAGCACGAAAACCTCCCGAAAAAACCCAGAAAATTGATCAAGACTGAGGCCATGTGGAAGTCTGAGAAGTCTACCATTTTCAAAAGCAAAAGGGCCATAACACTAAAGACTATTTCAACTTACACGATGAAATTAAGAGGCTGATTCGACAAGGTCATCTCAAAAAAAATATTAATAAGAGTGCCAGGCTAGAAGGGGGTAAATCGACTAGACTTCCCATAGAGAAAGGTTGGTTAGCCCAAGGAAGGAGGATAGAGGAAAGAAACCTGCCCAGGATCTCTACCCATCCATTTGAAGAGTTATCGACATGATTGCAAGGGATTCCACTGGGGGGGACTCGAAGTCCATGAGAAGGCAGACGCAACGACGACTAGAATCGACTAAGTCCACCCTAGTCGAAATAGTTTTCTTACTCTCAACCAGCATAAAGCTAATTTCCTTCACTAACGTTGACCTCACCTACCTCTAGAATAAAAGAGCCGACCATAAAATGGACTGCCTCATGGTTGTATCAATTGAGATAGCCAATTTTGAAGTAAAGAAAGTCCTGGTCGACAACAGCAGTTCCACCAACATCATATTCTTGTCGACCTTAAAAAGAATGAATTTAGGGCAGCTAAAATTTGAGCTGGTCCGTACACCGTTGGTTAGGTTCAGGGGGTCAAAAATCATCCCAGAGGGATCTATCAACCTATCCATATCATTTGTGGAAGCCTCCTGCAAAATAACCCTAGTGATAAACTACCTAGTCTTCGATGCTCCATTTGCCTACAATGTCATTATTGGGCGACCAACTCTAAATGACTTCCGGGCCATTGCCTCAACCTACAACACGAAAATAAAGTTTCTAACCCTAGCTGGCAGAGGTGAGCTCTTGTGTAACATCAAGGAAGCGTGGCGCTGCCAAACCATCTTAGTCGAGTCTAGCGAGTAGAAAAACTGATCGCAACTAAAACCTTTGGGGGACGAGCTTGAACCTGGGAACCCCGACAAGACTACCAGGATCGAAAATAATATGGGCCACTGCATGGAGTATCTTATGGTCAATTTTCTTCATAGAAATATCTCCATATTTACATGGAAAGCTTCTGATCTTCAAGGGATCAACCCTAGCATCATTGTCCACCATGTCAATGTGGACCCTATGTACATGCCAGTAAAGTAGAAGACAAGGAACTTCAATGCTGAGAGATGTCATATCATCAAAGAGGAAGTCAATAAATCTTAGAGTTAGGATATATTTTAGAAATTCAATATCCCTTTTGGCTTTGTAACATTGTACTCATCCCTAACAATGAGAAAAAATGGCGTATGCGTAATGATTTTACCAATTTGAATAAAGCTTGCCCTAAAGATCCTTACCCCCTGCCTCGCATAGATTTGCTAGTTGATTCTACTACTGGTTGTGAATTGCTAAGTATGATGGATCCCTTTCAAGGCTATTATCAAATAATCATGGCATTCGAGGACAACGAAAAGACCTCTTTCATCGTCCCTAATGGAGTGTACTGTTTCTTGGTAATGCCTTTTGAGCTCAAGAACACAGGAGCAACTTACTAGAGACTAGTCAACTTTATGTTTAAAAATGAGATTTGAGAGTCTATGGAAGTTTACGTCGATGACATGATCATCAAGATAGAGAAGGCTAAGGATCATCAAATCAACCTCAATCATACCTTCTCAATACTGCAGGCTTTTAGCATGAAACTCAATCCTAATAAGTGTACCTTCATGGTTCAAAAAGGCAAGTTCCTGGGTTACATGGCTAGTCAAAGAAGCATTGAAGCAAATCCACAAAAAATTCAGGCAATTTTGGATATTACCCGCCCTGAACAGTCTGAGACATACAGTGCCTGGTCGGGAGGATCATAGCACTTGGTAGATTTATTGCTTGGTTGGCCGACAAGAGCCTACCTTTCTTCAAGATACTTAGAAATGTAAAGAAATCAGGATTCCAATGGACAGAGCAGTGCGACCTGGCTCTGCTCAAACTCAAGAAATACCTCTCCTCACCACCCATGCTCACTAAACCCATACTCGAAAAGGTTTTACATGAGAAATTGGTGTGAGGCCTTGGGGATCTGCTAATACTTTACTTCAGTGGGGAACCCCCAGGCTAATGATCGAGGTAATGAACAAAACTATCCTCGACCACATTAAAGCTCGACTAGAAGGAATAGGAGTAAGTTGGGCGGACGACCTCTCCGGTGTGTTATAGGCATGCAAAACAACCCCTCGAACTACTACTAGTCGAAGCCCCTACAGTTTGGTCTATGGCTATAAAGTAGCCATTCTATCTGAATTGATACAACACATGGCTTAGGTGATCTATTATAATCCAATCAAGAATGTATCCAAAAGGGGACTCCACCTAGAAACCATCGATAAGCTACGACACGGAGCTTACAACATGATGCAACGATACAGGTCAAAGATGATGAAACATTACAACAAGGCAGTTCAACCGCATAGCTTCAAAGTTGGAGATCTCATCCTAAAGAAAGTGGATGTGTCGAGGAACATAGAAAAACTCCAACTAAAATAGGAGGGGCCTTATTTTGTGGTCAAGGTGTCAAATCACAATACATATCGACTTGTAGATAAGGATGGTAAAAAGCTCCCTCGACCATGGAAAGCAGTAAATTTGAAGAAATTCTATGTGTAACGAGGCTTAATACATCCATTGTACTACAACCCCTCTCCAAAAGCAATAAAGTTATACCCATTTGTGCAACACTCTGCTTGCACCACAAGATGAAGTCTTCTAGCCCAAACTAACAAACGACTCAAATCTTCATAGTCAACCCCATCGTCAAAATCAGTAATTGATGAGTGAATCAATCATTTTCAGCTGACCCCATAGTCGACATCAATAATTAGCAAACAACTCAATCATTCACAATCGATCCTAGAGTCAGCATCGAAAATTAACGAATGACCCAATCATTCACAATCGACTCTGTTGTCGGCATTAGTAAGTAACAAATGACTCAACCATTTGGAATTGACCCGGTAGTCGACATCGCTTCGAAACTACAAGATTAAAAGTTTCTACCTCAAGTTAACAAATGGATTAATTGCTTCCAACCAATCCCTTAGTCGACAGTCAGTCGGCTAGGAACTTAATCAACTATGAATGTAAAATTACGTAACTCATGCACTAAAATGTTAATCATATCTTAACGACAATGGTTGGTGATGGACTCAGAATACCTCAACCTATCGCAAAATCTTGAGATTAACACCAATATAGACTGATCAACCTCAACGTCGCTCATTCCATCACTAAAGTTATGAGTTCAATCGACTTAGAAGTCGATAATAATTAAAATCATACACCTAATCTCAAGCCCTCTAATTCACTATGAACATATTAGATCAATTCCATTACTCTTTTGTTGATTGATTTTTTAATCGACCATAAACACATTCTTGCATGGTCGAATTATTTATGTGGTTACTTATTGACAACCGACATTCAACCTCAAAAAAAGCATTGAAATAAAAGCAAAAGTAAATAACACATCAGTGCATTAGAATTAAATTCTTACATTATCTAAAAATAGCTATTCGAAAAGAACAATTATGTTTCGTTCAGAAAACTAGAAAAGTAAAAGTTACAAAAAGTGCCTCGCAGGGTGACTAAGCACATAAGGCCTATAGCTTCAAGGATTCCTCGACCCAGCCCCCTCAACTCGTTCAAGGCTGGCCATATCCTTCTCTAGATGTCGTGATGGTCTTCCTTCCTCGACCAAGAAAAGGTGCTGGCCAGGAGGAAAATATTTAGCCACGTTAATCTTGTCATCACGAATGTCGCAGGTAAAATCATTGGTGAAGTCGAATTCTAGGTTCACCGCCTCAACTTTAGGTTAATGGTTAGGGATAGCAACATATGGCTCTTCTGTAGGAGTAGTCTTGTTGGCCTGAGGCCTCTCAACCTTAGTAGGGTCATCGGGATATATCCATAGCTACTCGTCGAGCACATAACTCAAGCACTTCTTATCTTCCTCCTTGAACGAGTAACCAAGAAACTCCAACTGTTTGATGGCCTTATCAAATGCATCTTTAACATTGTCGAGAGAAAAGATAATGGTGGCATCCATGAAGGCAGAGGTCAACATGAATTGCTAGATGGCCTCTCGTCAAACATTGGGCAGCATCCTACCAAACTTACGCTAAGCAAACTGTAGCTTAGCATTATACCCCTGAGCTTGACCATTGTCATAGTAGGATTGAGCTACCACCTGGGCTCTCTTCAGAAGCTCCTCAGCCGTGCTCCTCCCATCCACAACCATCATCAGCTTGGCATCCTTTGCTTTAAGCAGAGCATCCCTCTTCTCTAACTGCTTTGTCAGCCGCTCGATCTCTATCTTGGCATATTCGAGCGTAGCTTTCATCATTTTTATCTCTCTATAGCCCTCTTGCATTTGGTCCACCTAGTCAAAAGCCAGTTTTGACCTCTAAAACATATGGTAGCCCAGCTGACCAACCTGTAAAAGACAACATTCTAGTTAACATAAGCAAAGTGCCATAAATCATTCAACAACAAGTTTTATTTGATTGAGATTTTTACTATATTGGCATGATAAGATAAGGCCTTCATCATCGAGCCTTGACTTTTTTCCATCATCTTGTACTGGTCTGATACAAATAGGCCAGCTATCAGAACCTTCATCGGCAAAGCCCCAATCTTCCCTGCCATCATCATGGATATAGAATTGTAGACTGCCAGCTTTTTCCCGAACCACGGTGATGGCGGTTTAGTCAGGTCAAAGAGATCTCCGTCATCTCAATGCCCAAAGAGGTAGAATCCATTAGCTACCTGGTCTTCCCCTCCTCATTAATTGCCACCTTCTTGGGAGCTAACCCAGCCTGTTCAATTGCTAGCCTCTTACCTCGGCCAGCAGGACTATCGCTTGATAAAGTTGTCAATCGACCCAATGCTGTGATAGCTATTGGAACTGTGGCAACAAGCTATGTCGCACCCAACACAATCGCCTCTAGTCTGCACGATGACAAAAACAAAACAAGTAAGGCTCGACTAAATAGTTAGATACAGCTGCTAATAGAAACACATATAACCAACTACTAATCGAGCATCTGTAGGTAGGTTAAGTTGGGCAGGCACAAGCCCACCAGCACAATGTTTCTCTCCTCGATATAACCAAATGCCTCCATTTGACCAAACTTAGCCAAGTCCTATATAAAGGTGTTTTGCCATGTAGGAGTTTGGTTCCCTGGCATTTCAACAACCCCTCGCATCCAACCTCTAGGGATGTTGAAACCCACTCCTCTAGGAGCCCAAACATAAAAGTATCTACTCTTCCATTTTTGGCTGAACGAGGAAACTGGGGTCACCAAAAAATTTTAACAAAGGCGGGCCATTAGATAATAGAAGTCTGACTCTTCAGTACTCCTCGACTTACGAGACATGGGGAGGTGAAAAAGATTGCTAAAATTAGCAAAGGTAGGAGGCTGATTGTGGACATGCATTAAAACCACAAAATTGTATATGGTCAGGAAATTGTTGGGCAGAATTTGCGTCATGTAAACTTAAGGACCCCTCAACAAGTCGATTAGCGGCTCGGCAAGGGGGAATCGCCCACACCTAGAGTTATTCTCGAACATAGCAATGCAACCTATGGTTGGTTGGTGCGTCCTACCCTAGCCTCCAAAGCAATCAGCTCATAACCCTGGGGAATGTGATATACTTGCCTAAAGATATTTAGATCTAATTCACTCACCTCCGACCTAATCTCACTGTAGTGATCGAGGGTAAATAGTCGACCATGAGATACGGGAGGTTCACTCAGCCCTGCCTCATCCCCAGTGGCAACCTATTAAGTCCATATTAGTATTAATTTTAATATCATGTTTAGGACTTAGCAAATAATTTTTTTGTTTAAAAAATTATAATTCCCTTGCTAATTGGTGAAAATTTAAAATTACAGAAATATAAGTAGAGAAGCTACAAAAGGGGATAAATTGATAAAAGTTTATGGGAATCCTGACAAGATGACACCTCATGATCTAATCAAGGATGGGTAGAAAAGTCTTTTATTTATTCGAGTCCTACTCTAATTAGAAGACTTTTTTAATCAGTTATAAATAGGCCTTTTAGACACTTAGTTTGGGGGGATTTTGGGCAATTTTTCTATTTTGGAGACCAGAAGTATTGTAAAAATTTGGGATTCAAAGGAAGACAAAGTGGAGATCGGATTCATCTAGGAATAGAATTTCTTCTTATCCCTTTAATTTTATTTTAATTTTGAATTTGAAACGATGTTTCATTTTATTCATGTTTTGTTTGACAACTCAATCATGAGCTAATTCGTTACTCTAAGATTATGATAGATTCTTTTGAATAAATTGATGTATGATTTTCTTTCATGAAGTTAATAGCGCTTAAGGTTATTTCTTTTATTGTGTGCTTTTCTTTTATTTGATTGCTTGATCAACAATCAAGTGTATCTTTAAACCCTAAAGGAGTCTTGGAAAAGAAAATCTAGGGATTGATTGACAATGGAAGACCTTAGGATTCATTGTTCAAATTGATGAACTATTTAATTTATGAGTAGGATAGGAATATACCTGCTTGCCCTAGGGAGTTAGTTGAGTGGTACAACTTTATTTATAATTTAGTTAATTCACATAGGAATATAGTGAATTGAATAAATTAGGGTTTTGATTGTGGGTAATTCGAAAGAACATCGTAATTGCATAAGACTCAAGACTAATAACTTGTTATTAATTTCATAGGGAGAAAATTATGCAATCAACTTATTTGATTGATAAAATCATAATTCTAGGCTTCTATATCCTGATAGAAATCTTAATCAGTACCCTTTTCTCATTTTCATTAGATTAGTTTTAATTCTTATTTAACTAATTTTGTTTGAATAAAACAAGTTTGTGGTAACTTAATAATTAGTAGCGAATAATTTAGTTCCTCATGGAATCGACACTCTTCTCATCATTTGATTACTTGTTGCGACACGTGCACTTGCGTATTTGTTTGCATTATTTATTTTTGCACAAGACACACCAACAAGTTTTTGGCACTATTGCTGGGGAACTAAAATTATTTTGTTTCTGCTAATATTAATTTTAAGAGCCAAGTTTCAGCTCAATTTTTTTTTACTTATTTATTTATTTATTTTGTTTTATCTAACTATTTATTTTTAATTTATTTTATTTATTTATTTATTATTTTTAGGAAATGAAGATACTGCAAAAATGGCAAAGGAGGATGGATATTTGGGGGATTATGTTATCCCACAAATTCAGGGCTTTCAGACAGGAATCGCTAGACCATCTGTTTAGGATAATAATTTTGAAATCAAGGCCGCTATCATTAAGATGATACAGAGTTCAGTCCAGTTTAGGAGGTCTCCAATAAAAGATTCGAATGCTCATCTAGCTAATTTTTTAAGGATTTGTGATACCTTCAAATATAATGGAGTTTCTGATGATGCAATCCGATTGAGGCTATTTCTATTTTCACTAAAGGACAAAGCAAAGAGTTGGCCATCATCTTTGCTATCGGGAACTATTGCCACTTGGGAGGATTTAGCCAAGAGATTCTTGGTTAAGCTTTTCCTACCATCACGAATAGTCAAGTTGAGGAATGAAATTACATCCTTTGTCCAATTTGATCAGGAGATATTTTATGAGGCATGCGAAATATATAAGGAGATGCTCAGAAAATGCCCTCATCATGGATTAAAAAGGTGGCTTCAAGTACAAACATTCTACAATGGGTTGACCACACAAACAAGAGGAATAGTTGATGCTGCTGCAGGAGGTACACTTATGAGGAGAAAGATTGGGGAAATATTTAAGTTATTTGAAGAGATGGCAGCAAATAGTTATCAGTGGCCAACTGATAACTTAACTCAACCAAAGAAAATTGCAGGAATCTATGAGGCAAATGCTACTACATCTTTGACTGCACAGTTAGAAGCTTTAACAAAGAAGATGGACACACTTGCAAGTACCGTGACCCAGCCAATGCAGCAAGAGAGCCAATTTATTACTTGCAAAATTTGTGGTGATGCACATTCAAGTGATCAATATCAACATACTTTAGAATCTGTGCAGTTTGTTGGGAACTTCAACAGGAATCAAAGTAATCCATACTCAAATACTTATAATCCTAGATGGAGACAACACCCCAATTTTTCTTGGAGTAATAATCAAGGACAAACTTCAGCACCTAAACATCCACCACCAGGCTTTCAGCAACAAATAAATCCACCAACTCAAGAAAAGAAGCCATCATTAGAGGAGATATTTATGCAATTCATGACAAAAACTGAAGCAGCAATTCAGAGTCAATCAGCTTCAATTAGAACATTAGAAACACAAACGGGCCAACTAACTACTACATTGAGTATGAGATAGCAAGGAACTTTGATAAATGGCACTGAGATAAATCCTAAACGAGAAGGCAAGGAACATTGCAATGCTATTTCTTTGAGGAATGGTAGAGAATTGCAAGAATTTCATAAGGTCCCTCCATTTTCAAAGGAATTGGAAGAAGAATCACCAGTTGAGAAGGGAAAGGATAAGAAGCAAAAAATTGAAGAAGTTGATCCTATCAGACCACCTCCACCCTTTCCTCAAAGACTTAAGAAGCAAAAGTTAGACAAGCAATTTCAACAATTTTTGGAGGTTTTCGAGGAACTCCACATAAATATTCCATTTGGTAAAGCCTTAGAACAAATGCTTAGTTATGTAAAATTCATGAAAGCAATTTTATCTAAGAAAAAGTGTTTGAGTGAATTTGAAACAGTAGCTCTCATAGAGAAATACAGTGCAATCATCTAAAAGAAGTTACCTACAAAGCTTAAGGATCCTAGAGGTTTCACCATACCATGCAAATTTGGTACTAATTTTTCTAGACGGGCACTTTGTGATTTGGGAGCAAGCATAAATTTAATGCCACATTCCATCTACCAATGACTTGGATTAGGAGAGATCAAGCTAACTAGTGTAACCTTACAACTTGCGAATAGAACATTCAAGCATCCTAAGGTAAAAATTGAAGATGTATTGGTAAAAGTTGACAAATTTATTTTCCCTGCAAATTTTATTATGTTAGACATGGAAGAGGATACTGAAGTTCCGATCATCCTTGGGAGACCTTTCTTGGCCACAGGTAGGACTATCATAGATGTACAGAAAGGTGAGCTAACCATGAGAGTCCAAGATGAAAAGGTAACTTTTAATTTGTTTAAAGCATTTGATTTTCTTAAGGACATTGACAAGTGTTTTGCAGTTACTGTGGTAAATAAAGAAGCCAAGTCACATAAAGGAGAGACTGAATATAGGAGTGATCGCAAAATTTTGAAAGACCTATTAGAGCCAGGTGAACATGTACTATTCTACGGCTCCCGTTTTAAGTGGTTATTAGGAAAACTAAGATCACGATGGTTGGAGCTATTTCGTATAATTGAAATCTTTCCACATGGAATGATGAATTAGAAGAAATTGGTTCAAGAAGGCGGTTCAACATGAATAGGAAAAGAATCAAACACTATTGGGAAAGTAAATTGATCATCAACAATCTACAACGATCTTAATCAACATCAAGTAAAGCTAGAAAGTCAAGTCGAAGACTATAAATCAAGCGCTTATTGGAGGCAACCCAAGTTTTTGATTATTTTATTTTTTTTATTTGTTTATTTATTTGTTATTTAGTTTTTCTTTAAAAAAAAAAGGGTAGCTATTGCCCCAGTGCCTCGACACCAAGGCGTGAATTTTCACACCTTGGGCAGTGATGCTTGCACCAGGGTGCAAGCAATTTGCGCCCTAGCGCACAATCTCTTTTAAAAAAAATTGAAGTCAAAATTGGGGCAGCCAATTTTGACTGCCACTAACCGTCTTCCTCCCCTCCCCCAGCCGACCCCGCCCCCACAAAACAACCCCCACCATCTCTTATATATATATATATATTTATTTATTTTTCTTTTCTTTTCATTTTTTTCTCTTCTTTCTCTCTACATTAATCTTCTTTTTCTCAAACAAACCCACCTACACCATCATTCTCATCACTTCCTTTTTTGCATATTTTAGATATATTAGTGTTTTTAATTGATTTGAATTTTTAGGTATTTATTAATTAATAAATGCCTATTTTATTGATTTGAGAGTTTGGAATTAGCTATATTATTTTTTGAATAATTTTAATTTATTGGCTATTATATAAGATTATTCAATAAATAATTGATTGAATATTGAGGTGAAGTGATGGATATTTGGATGCAAATTGAACTAAATTTTTGGATATTGATCTATTGATTGAAATTTCTTGATTTTTTTGGGTATTATTTGGAATAATTTTATTTGGAATTAATTCTCACCATATCCTTACATTGCTGTTGCAATTCCACCCCCGGAGGCCAAGAAGGATGATGACATCATCGATTGATCAGGGCGTATTTTCTTTCTTTTCTTTTTCTTTATTTTATTTTATTTTATTTTTATTTTTACCCTTTTTTCATATTAGTATTGCTTATTTTCTTGCTTTATATGTCATGATAGTATTAGTACTTTGAGGGCAAAGTACCTCTCAAGTTTGGGGCGGTGCTTTGCGCGTCAATTTTTAGTCTTTTTTATTCTTTTATTTTCTGTTGTTTTGATTTTGATTAGGGCTTAGTAATGAATCGATGTCTTGCATATACAAAAATTAATCTTCTTGAATCAATGAAAATATTACTCCTTTAATTTTACATTTCGTAAAAAATTATACTGTGATGGTGGAATTGTGCATTTTGAGTAGAAGTAATGTTAGGATGACATCCCCTATTTTTGAGCACTCTCTTTCTCACTTTTAGTTATTGGTTAATTTAGAGGACATTTATGTATGAGTTACATAAGTAATACTTTAAACTCTAGAATTTGTTTGATTTCCTATCAAAGCGAAATCCTAGAAAACACTGAATTAAAGGAAATGGCGTAGGCCATTTTTGACCCGTTTGAGCCTTTCAAGCTTATCAAATGATATTATATCCCTTGCGTCCCTTGTTGAGCCTATTTTTAAAAATTTGCTTTTCATTTGTCAATTAACTCAACAGCTAGCCTAAACAAATGATCCCACCAAAGAAATCCCACAATTATTTGTTAGATCTATTTGAATTTCTTATGAAGATGGGAACAAATAGTATAATACCCATGAGTTTGATTTTCTTCCTCCAAAAAAAAAAGGTGTAGATAAGGCCACATGCAAAAAACAAAAAACAAAAAAAAAAAAAAAAAAAAAAAAAAGCAAAAAAAAAATGCATAGTGGCAAGGGCACCGAAAAAAAAAATATCTAAAAAAGGGAGAAAGAACGAAATTGTGAAGTATTGTTCAATAAGTTTGGGGGAGAATTAAATGGTGATGATGAACAAGTGATGTGGGTATTGAGCCAATGTTATCCATATGTTTCCTACCCTTACACAAGCCTACATTACAAGTTGTGAAACCCCTAAATGATCCTTTGTTCGGTGTATTCTACATTAGTGGAGATAGAGATGAAAAACAAACCTATGGAGTATTAAAGAAGAGTCTTGTACTTGTACATAAAATTAATCTGAATTTCCAGTAACTACTTGTAAAGAAAGCACACACATACATGAGTGATTCATTTGAATATTGTATCCGCTTATTTGTGCATAGCAAAATTAGATCGCAATTGTAGTTGACTATGAGCATAGCTTTGAAGGAGTTCCAAGAGCAGCTAAAAGAAGTGAAATTTTTGTATATGCATTTTTGTGTTGATTTGAGTCTTTAAGTCTTTTCTTTGCGTTGCTCGAGGGCGAGCAACATATTACGTTTGGGGGTATTTGTTAAGTCCATATTAGTATTAATTTTAATATCATGTTTAGGACTTAGCAAATAATTTTCTTGTTTAAAAAATTATAATTCCCTTGCTAATTGGTGAAAATTTGAAATTACAGGAATATAAGTAGAGAAGCTACAAAAGGGGACAAATTGATAAAAGTTTATGGGAATGCTGACAGGATGACACCTCATGATCTAATCAAGGATGCGCAGAAAAGTCTTTTTATTTATTCGAATCTTACTCTAATTAGAAGACTCTTTTAATCAGTTATAAATACGCCTTTTATACACTTAGTTTGGGGGGATTTTGGGTGATTTTTCTATTTTGGAGACCAGAAGTATTGTGACAATTCGGGATTCAAAGGAGGACAAAAGTGGAGATCGGATTCATCTAGGAATAGAGTTTCTTCTTATCCCTTTAATTTTATTTTAATTTTGAATTTGAAACGATGTTTCGTTTTATTCATGTTTTGTTTGACAACTCAATCATGAGCTAATTTGTTACTCTAAGATTATGATAGATTCTTTTGAATAAATTGATGCATGATTTTCTTTCATGAAGTTAATAGTGCTTAAGGTTATTTCTTCTATTGTGTGCTTTTTTTTAATTTGATTGTCTGATCAACAATCAAGTGTATCTTTAAACCTTAGAGGAGTCTTGAAAAAGAAAATATAGGGATTGATTAACAATAGAAGACCTTAGGATTCATTGTTCAAATTGATGAACTAATTAATTTGTGAGTAGGATAGGAATATACTTGCTTGCCTTATGGAGTTAGTTGAGTGGTATAATTTTATTCATAATTTAGTTAATTCACATAGGAATATAGTGAATTGAATAAATTAGAGATTTGATTGCGGGTAATTCGGAAGAACTTCATAATTGCAAAAAACTCAAGACTAATAACCCTTTATTAATTTCATATGGAGAAAATTATGCAATCAATTGTACCCTTTTTCTCATTTTCATTAGTTTAGTTTTAATTCTTATTTAATTGATTTTGTTTGAATAAAACAAGTGTGGTAACTTAATAATTAGTAGCAAATAATTTAGTTCCTCATGCAATCAACACTCTTCTCATTATTTAATTACTTGTTGTGACATGTGCACTTGCGTATTTGTTTGCATTACTTATTTTTGCACAAAACACACCAACACAACCCGTTCATCGCTAGATCTACTGGAGGTTATCTCTCGATAAGCCGTTGAAATCGCTAGTCAATTCATTCCTACTACTAGTCAGGCCCTATTCGACCTAGTCCACTCACTATCGTAACCCCTGTTACCCTCTTCGTCACTAAAAACCCTCAGCATGATTACTATTTAGTTATGTTTCAAACTAGAAAAGCAAAGCACACTCGGAATATTGAAACACTTACATGGTTTGGCTTTTTAGAAGTAAAGTACAGGAGGTAGTGAATCGCTGTGCTCGGCCTCACGCAAAGATGTAAATGTAAAGATAAATTCTTACCATGCCTATTTATAAGACCCAATGCGTGGAACCCAGAGAGATTGCAATAATTGCATAACCACCATTTGGTGTTCCACCTGATGCGATGTGACTACCTTATTAAATGTGCTAAAATCCTATTCAAACCCGCCAAACTCTCATTGAGTGCATCCAGCTTCCTTTCCCTTTTGGCTACTCTCGTTTCCCTCTCATCAAAACCCTCGATCGAGACACAAAAGTGGGGGACATCATCAGGCCCAATCATGTCGTCGACCAGGATTGACCTTTCGCACTCTATCCTACCAGCACGCTAAGTAACCTTGGTGTTATTATGTAAACTCTCGACTATCCCGATGGGAGTGTTCAATTGTTACATCCACCGATCATCTCCCACACCTAGAACCAGCTCTAAGGTCGACCTATCTATCGACTAAGCAGGTTAACTTACTGCAGAATCCCTTCTCTGCCACACTAAATGCCTTGACAGGTGGCATGCCTCCACATTAATGGCGCGTGCCACCCCAATACCACCTATACTACTGTGCCAGACAGAGGGCACACTACTAATGTACTATTCTATCCTTGAAAAGTGGAGATGGAGCCACCTATAATAGTACAGAAATGGGAGATGATCTAAAGCTCCCTATGCAAGGACAAGAGCATTTTTTGCATAGTAAGGCATCTTGGACGTATCAATCACTTGGGGAAGGCTATAAATACCCCACCCCCAGCCTCTCTCAAGGTAGGCCATTCTATATTAAAAATCCCTCACTCTGCTGCTCATCTTATTTAGTCATTCTCATACTCACTTGAGCGTTGGAGTGCTATAATCGATGGCACCTCGACTAGCTTGATGTTTGTTCGTGATTATAGGACTCAATGCGATTATCTTTGGAGTTCATTTGCTCAACCAAACAGGTCGATCCACCTAAATTCCAACCCAATACAGTTATATACGGTTTTTACCCCCATTAATATATTAATTAATTCTCATTTTCTTTCTTTGAATAAAAAAATATTATTCTTATTTTATTATTCTGTGTATCGACACATACTCATAAAAACTCTATATTTGGATGAATATAATATAGAAATATATAATAGTTAGATCTTTGTGTATGAAATTATGTATTTTTCTCTAATTTTTAGATATATACACATTTTATTATCATAAAATGCCTGTGTATTGAACAAATACCATATTTTATTACTCATATAGGTGTTACGTAATTTTTTTTCCTTCCTATTAATAATTGAAAGAAATTTAGAACCTGTTTGGTTTCATTTCCAAACCCCTTTTCCACCAATTTTACTATTCCATAAATAAAAACCATCACTATTTAAAAATTTTCACCCAACATAATTTTTATTTTCATTTTCAAAATACATTCTCCAATAACCTATATATCTTTTTTCAATAACCTATATATCGTCTCTCTCTATTTTATTATTTCTCTCTCTCCACCTACAACCTATGTAATCATTACATTTCCAACATAATCATTACATTTCCAAACATTTCATTCAAATATATTTTCATTTCCACATCATATCACATAACTAATTCTCACTATTTTAGAAATGATGGAAACAAAAATTGAAAATGAAAATAAAACCAAACAGGCTCTTAGTCTCCAAAAATAATCCAATCATTAATTAGTAACCAAATAAATGACCACTTTATTAGTGACCAAAAAAAAGGTTCGGTCACTAATTAGTGGCCAAATCAGTGACCATTTAAAAGCGATCACTAATGTGGTCACTCAGCGATCACTATTTTTTTAAGTTATATACAAATTGATCATTAATCGGTAAACAAGCATTAATTACTGATTAATGGCCAAAGTATGTTTTTACTAAAATTAGATCACTAAAGCTCAATTTTTTTAGATAATAATTATAATTGGTGATAATTTAAAACATTAATTCTTGTCGCTATTAAGTCAATTTTGACAAAACAAAAATTTTTATTACTTAAAAAATATTAATATTGGTGATAAAATAATTGCTATTGTCCGTAAATATAAATGTTAATGACAAGAAATGAGTGATAGTGTACAATTGTTATTACTTAAAAAATATTAATATTAGTAACAAAATATATATTATTGTCAGTAAATAACATTTATTTTATCACCAATATTAATATTTTTTAAGTAATAAAAATTTGTACACTATCACTCATTTCTAGTCATTAATATTAAATTTCTATATTATATACATTCATATGAAAAGGTAAAAAATAGAAAGAAAAAAAAAATTAATGCCACAAAAATTGGTCCACACTTATTAATTAAAATTTGAGGTGTTGATTATATTACTCCTCTTTAGAATCCACGCCTATTCAAATTATTTTTTTATAAAAATGAAATGAAAAGGTAAAGGCGAAGACCAACATAGCAATGCTAGTGATCTACATAAGATATTTGCAGCTAGCGAAAGGCCGACCTAGTAATATTAGTGATCCTTTGATAAGAGTTAGGATACCAACGTGTTTAAAAGCTTAATTTGATCGTATCTAATTTTACATTTAGGAAGGATAAATGTTAAATTACGTGTGATACATACATACATATGTATAGGCGATATTCACTTTTAAAAAGTTGTAATTATTGGTATTAATTTACACGTGTTAAAAAAAACAAATGACATATCATCAATATTCGCTTTAATTAAAATGAGTTGCAACCATAGGTCATTAATTAGTTACATATGTTCATAATTTTTTGAGTTTCAACTAATTATCATTACTTTTATGCACAAAGAGCCCCAAAATGGTGATCACGCTATTATTTATTATATGATAATTTGTGCGATTTTTTATTATTATAGCATGATAAATATATTCATAGGGGGTGACATGTTAATTTATCATGAAAATTGTGTATATGAATACGGAATTTTGGTATTTATTCAAACCTAAATGTTTATTGTTACTCCAATCAAACAAATTATAAGGTGGGATAAAAATACTATATCTCACCTTGTCATCCCAATCAAAATAGCCCATATAGTTTCACATTAGTGTATACTTACTTGATGTGGAATTTGTTGTATGATTATCCACTAATACATCGATTAGGAGTTTAGGATTACTTTCATCAGCAAATAAGGAGCAAGGTTAAATGACAAGCTAAGTTTGGACTCTCCCATATGGGCTATATCTAATCTATATTACCGACCTCTAAACCAAATATTACTGCAGATTGGGCATGCCCTCTAATTGCACGTAATGACGCTACATTACCAGCTATCTGCTTGTTGCAAAATTGGTGCGCGTGGCCCAGTGTGTTACATAAAATTTAGTAGCACAAATTATAACACAAACAAACAAATAAGAAATAAAAACATATTTCTAATGTGATATATTTTAGAAGAACAAATTAATGGAACAGAAACAGAGAAGAAAACAAATCAGTAGCAAATTCGAGTACAAAATTAATGAATAAAATAACAATGAGTCAAAACCTGCACGAACGCAGCTTTCTTAAGGTTTTATCCTCCTCCCACTCGTGCATGAGAACTGCTTACGAACAACCTCCCAAGATACAACAATTTTGAACAGCCAAAGGCAGCACTCCTGTCGGCTGAACCTCCAAACTGAACTAACCTAAATCTTCATTCTTAATGAACATGTGTATGTATACAAGTATGAATGCCTAGAATTTTTTGATAAAATGACACTAGATAACACCTATATTTATAAGACTTAAATGCCTATTCCCATAAGATATATGCCTAACTTTGTTAGACTAAATATAGGTTATATGACCTTTACTTTGAATTTCAAAAGACATGAATATTGGAAGAATTAATTTCGATCTCAAAACCCAAAATTTAACATAATTATGATAATAATTATGTAAAAAAATTATTATTATTTCTGAATTATTGTTAAATTATTTTTATACACTTTCCACCCGCTCCAATTTCTTAGATATATAATCTTTAACTCACAGCTCACTCTTTAACTCAATTTGCTCATTAAATACTTCATTAATTTTGACACTTAGCTACATTAAAAACATCTCCTCAACGAGGTAAATTAACAAATATAAGTTTTATTATTTTTTGGCTTCATAGATCTCTTTTTTTTTCCCTCCAAAGTTAGTGGGTCTTCATCTTTAAGTGCCAAAATTCTAGCAAGTACTAAAAAAATTAGAGATTCAGCTATGATTAACTATAATTAATGCTAAAAATTCGTAGCTTTTGCTATAAAATTATTCTAATCAAATTTTAATTAGATACTCTCTAATCGTCTGTGAATGATGATTATTCTTTTTAATTTATATTAATTTTTCTATGAATAATGCATAATTAATATGTTATACTCCGAATGAATAAGGTTACGGGTTCATAACTCATAATTTCCATTGATTATAATAAATAAATAAAAAATTAACCACATTTGCTATGAATATTCATAGCTATAATTTGTGGTTATAGTTATAAAATTAGTTTAGTAGCATTTTTTTCATAGCAGGTATTTAAGTTTTTGGCAGTGTGTGATAGTGGTTACAAATATATAAAGATATAGGTTTTAATCATGCCATAATTAAGAAAAATAAAGTGAAAAATTCAAAAGTGACAATGCAAATGTTATCTCTAATTCTACATATTGAGAGGCAAAAAAATTTTATTTTGTCATAATAATGATTTTTCAAGCTCCAACAGGAACTATAAATTTAAATAGTTACTATTAACAATTGGTAACACATCTATAATTGCAACCTAGTAACAATAAAAATTTCGTCACAAATTGTGACAATTTAAAACACTACCTCTTATCAGTATTAAGCTATATTTTGTCAGTATAAAATTTAATGTCACTTAAAAGGTATCATAAGTGATTGAATAAAAGTTATTGTTATTTAATATATATCATTAGCCATTAGTGACTATTTTCACATTGTCATTATTTTCCTCTCACTAATATTATATATATTTTTTATAATATTACTTAATTTTACTATTTTACCCACTCGTCTAAAATGTCCATGCAAATTCTAAGGGTGAAGTTTTGTTATTGGAAGGAGAAATATTGGGACGCACTGCCACAAATAATTTATGTAATTAATGTCACTATATAAGATCTCCCATTATATAACAAGGAGATGAAACAAACATTTTAGAAGCAAAAGTTGTCATATTTTTATCAGGCTATGGATGAATTTCATCTTTATGCAGTTTTATTCACTCTCACAGTTTTATTCTGTGCATGGTATTTCACCAGAAGGCTGAACTCAGCTGGCTACAAGAATTTACCACCCTCGCCGCCAACGCTCCCTGTCATAGGAAACCTTCATCAGCTCGGCCGATTGGCTCACCGCTCCCTCTGGCACTTATCCCGGAGATACGGCCCGCTCATGCTTCTTCACTTCGGCTCAAAACCGACGCTGGTAGTTTCGTCTGCAGAGGTAGCCAAGGAGATAATGAAAATTCATGATCTGTCCTTTGCAGACAAGCCCGTACTAAGCGCTCCCAAGAAACTTTTATACGACTTGAAGGACCTACTTAATTCGCCATATGGCGACAAATGGCGGAAATTAAGAAGCATCTTCGTCCACGAGCTACTAAGCAACACAAGGGTGAAATCATTTAACTCCGTCAGGGAAGAAGAAATAGCCCTCTTGGTGGAAGCGATTAGACAGTGTTGCTTGTCCTCCTCACCCGTCAACTTGACTAATATGTTCAAGTCGCTTACTAATGATTTTATTTCTCGTGCAGCTTTTGGGAAAAAGCACAGTGAAGCAAAGCATGGGAAGAAATTTCTGGATACAATGGATGATTATGTGGGATTGTTGTTCAAGTTCACGCTGGGGGAATTCGTCCCATGGCTTAGTTGGATTAATTGGTTGAATGGTTTCAATGCTGCACTGGACAGAAACGCTAAAAAAATGGATGAAATCCTGGATGCAATTATTGAAGATCACATGACCAGGGTTTGCGATATTCCAAGTGGAGACGGGGTAAAAGGTAAAAGTAAAGAATGCCTCGTAGATATATTGATGGATCTGTACGAGGGTAATACTCCTGGCGTCTCCCTTGACCTGATTTCTGTCAAAGGTTTAATTTTGGTAAGACAAATAATGAATTCCCCTTGTGTAATTTTGTAGGCAACTTATTTTCCATATCACAATTGTCATTAGATGTTTTTCCTGATTAAAACAGGATGTTTTTGGAGGTGGAACTGAAACATCTGCAACGACTCTAGGATGGGTAATGACAGAGCTCATAAGGCACCCTGCATTCATGAAGAAGCTGCAAGATGAAATCAGAGAGATTATGAAAGGAAAACAGAACATAACTGACGATGACTTGCAGAAGATGCACTATCTGAAAGCTGTGATCAAGGAAACATTTCGTTGCCATCCTCCAGGTGCAATATATTTCCATGCGGCCAGAGAATATGTTAATCTAATGGGATATGACATTCAACCCGAGACAATGGTCCTGATTAATGCATGGGCTATTGGTCGGGACCCTTCCTGTTGGCCTGAGCCCGAAAAGTTTACGCCAGAGAGATTCCTGAATTCTTCTGTGGATTTCAGGGGAGTTGATTACCAGTTGATCCCATTTGGAGCTGGACGGAGAGTCTGCCCAGGGATTGGATTTGCAACAGCTGCTATAGAGCACACGGTCGCAAATCTCATGCTCAAGTTTGATTGGGCATTGCCTGATGGAGTAAAAGAAGAAGATTTGGAAGTGACAGAAAAACCCGGACTTACAATTGGAAAGAAAGATCCTCTTATTGTTGTTGCAACTAAGTGCTATTTTTAATGCATAACTAATCTAAGACCACAAAGTTGTATGTGTACGTTTACCGAACAATGTGAGTGCTTATTTGAAATAAAGTATAAAAGGTTTCCAATTTTCAGCAGTTGATACAACAAACCTTCTGGTCATGTTAGCATCGGCAGAGTAATAATCCATGCCCAACAGGAGGTGAATTAGGCTTTAGAAGATTTTATGCAGCGAAATTATGTCCTCAAAGACTTTGCTTTGATGAAAACTGTACGTTTATGCAGAAAGTGTTTTAGTTGTTTTCACCCATGATGAGTACTGAATTTATAAAACCAATTATAGTTCCAGTGAATGCAAGATTCCACTCAATGCAGGAAAGATAAATAACATTAAAACACAAAAAATGACACATGAATTTATAGCGATTTGGATTTAGAATATGCCCAATTAATTAGAGGATGGCTGTCATGCTAAAAAATTGGAATGTGTGCGAATCAGGTCAGCAGTCGAAAATGGAGGAGATTAAGGTTTTTGTTGTTTTGTTTTCTATTTTTCCATTTTTCTGGGTTTTTGGTTTTCTTTTTGTTAGATTTTTTCAGTTTTTTTGTCATATTTTTGTCATATTTAAATTTATTCCGTTCCTCCAATGTGAATGAAAAGAGTCTCATGCCCTTGCTTCTCTGGCTACAAGTATGATAAGAACCTTGAAATCTTTGCATCTCTGGCTACAAACAATTTACTGTTCCGCCAGCGGCCGACTTGCTGTGCCCCAAGAAATAATGCATCCGCAACAAGAAAGAGCCCAACCTAAAATGGACACATCATTGAATGCAAAAGCTGAAGATCATGAAGTAGAAACCAATAATGGAGAAGAAAGGCAAGAATTAATTACCAAACGAGCCGAGAAAACTAATCGGTAGCCCCAACAAACTTTGGCAGCTGCAGCTGTCTGTTGATCCGCCCAACTAACATAATATAGGACAAGTAAGCACATCATTGGGAGAGTAGGAAGAGTAGGCTAACAGATTTCTCTCGCCATAATTGGCCCTGCCTTTAAATAGAGTAGGAAGAGTTGGTCAAAACAAAGATAGAGATGCAAGAGGATTGGGAGAATGTACATATTTAATGGACATATTGTACGAGAATAATATCTGTCACGTATTAATGATGATGATTGACAAGGAAGGATTTGGATAAAATTAATAGACAAAGATCCTCGTGGCTGCTACTTTATTGTCAGGAAAAGAAATTTGTAGATAGCTATAGAGCCGCATGCTCATAAGATGAACAACCTTGGAAAAATCAATGACCACGCAAGGTTCAACTCCCGCTGAAGCAAATAGCTTAAGATGCCATATAATCTATTCAAGATGCAATTCAAATACTAGATTTAATTAAAAGATCATAGCACAATCACTTATATAGTAAAATGTGTATGTAATAAGTTACCCAAGAAATTCCGAAAGCCCACCAATTCCTGCAAGTTTAAATGGCCGGGGCCATCCCTCTCAAGATCCTGCCCGGTAAACAAATTGTATAATTCAAGGAACAAGAACAAAAAGAGAATAAGAAAAGGATTAATTACAGTACCTTGTCACTCAAATAGTTAAATTATCAACTCCTTCCTCCATCTTTCACAATTACAGAAAACTCTCCTCTAAGCTTATAACATTTATCAAACTTCCTCTTCCATTGAAGTTTTAGACGAAGTAAGATGCCATTACCAAAATTTTTTTAGTGAACTTGCTATTTTACCCTTAATTATACTTTGCTGACTAAATTACCCTTGATAAGATATGAAACTTAAAAGGGATGTAAATGTAACGAGATATATAAAAGAAGGATATGTAACAAAACACGTACTGTTTTAAAAATATAAGTATTGAATTAAAAAACTAATTTTTAGATAAAAAATTAGCCGGATGCAATTCTTTTGCCCTTCCAAATATATAGTAGACTAACTACTATTCTTGCATTTTTCAAAGAGAAATAATTTTTTCAAGTACTTTTTCTATGCTGAGGATTAAATCTATACCATATAAAAGGAGAAACCCCCTTATACTCACGAAATAGTTGTTTTTATACTATTATACCAAATTATGATTTAGCTAAAATAACCCTAAAATAATATACATAACTAACAATTAATTCTCCCCACTAACCGTTACTTCTTTCCCCACTCATTCTCCATCTCCTTATTATCTATAATTCCTTCCCCTACTCGCTCCCTCTCCCCATTATCAGTCGCTTTCAACCGTAGCTAGGATGTTTCTAAGGTTCTTCTCTCGTCTTTCTATTAGAAGGTAAAATTGCAGCAAAGATAAGCAAAAAGTTATATTACCTATTATTACAATATTAAAAGAACATGTCATTTTGTTATATACTGATTCTTTTGCTTTAATAGTCTCTTGACTATAGAATTTTATAGAACCTTTAATTTGCTCTTAATTACACAAAAAATTTATTATTATGTAAAATATTAGATAACTATTACAGTGAATAAAAGATCTGCACAGAAAAATACGTTACACTCGGGACCATGTGCAAAGATCACTAGTATTAGAAAGGGAAAGCTTTTAAAAAATAATATTGACTTAATTTTACATATGAAAATAATTAAATCTTTTTATAAATTTTTTTCTTATGCTCTCTTTTTTTTTTTTTTTTCCTTTTTTTCTCCGATTCTTAATTTTGGTCTTTTTTAAGTCTTGAATTTTGGTGTCTTTTCAAGGGTAACATTTGATTTCATAATCTCCATTTTTTCCCTATCTACTTGACTGCAAGGCTATAGCCATACTTCTTTTTCTTCTTAGGGCATTTTAAGCTTGAGGATGCTCCCAGACATATGACCAAATGATCACACTTTTCACAAACTCAACTAGCATAACTTTGGAAAATACAGGGAAGACACAGACAAGGAATGAGAATAAGGGAGAGCAAGGAAGAAAAGGGTGGTGAGAGTAAAGGTCAGGCAGTAGACGGGAGAAAAAGATGTGGATGGGAGAGAGTGAGTGAAGCAGAGGGGAAAAGAGGGAGGGAGATGAGATTACAGATGAAGAAAGAAGAAGAATATAATGGGAAAAAGGGGAAGGATTCAGGGATGGGGACAACAAAAAGAAGAAGAATGGGAGCAGAGGGATGTACAACATTTAGAAAGAAACAACAATGAAAATTTTGGGGAAAGTAAGGGGGCGCGGCAGGGCGAGGGGGGGGGGGGGGGAATGAGAGAGAGAGAAAAGGGATGGAAAATGTTAGATGAAGGGAGAGAGTTGTTCGATTTAGAGTTTTATATAATTCAATTTTTTAAATTGAGTCAAAATAATAAAAATTGCAACAAAATTTTTGAGGCCAAAATTGACATTTGTATTTTAGATATTCATTATTTTTGTGAAGGATGAAATTTAATTAAGGATATATAACAGAGACAATACCTCAACTACAGAAACTTTATATATGCATCCCTACACAACTGCATAAACATTATCAAGAGACCTAGAGGCAAAGTGGACAAATAAACTAATAATTTAATTATTTTTTCAATTTTATGAGTTAGGGGCAAAATGATTAATTCAAAATTTCTATTTGGGTTTTTTAACAGGGCAAACATAGAGGAAAGCTTATTTATAATAAAGAAAGATAAAAGAGAAGGGTCGGTAATTTAGCTATTTCAAATGGGAGGTAAGTGTAATTAAACCTATAAAAAAGTAGGCATCAGAAATCCAAAGGGTTGGGGGGGCGGGGGGAGGAGAAAAAAGAAAGAAAGAAAGAAAGAGAAAGAAAAAGTCGTTACCTCTTTTTCAGCAGCCTCCAAGCCCCCGTCAACCCAAAAAAAGGTTTTCATAACCAGCATTACGAAATAGTTCACAAGCTGCAAGGGGTCTGCCTGATTATAAAATGACGCAGCACAAAAGATTGGAAGTAAAACAATAATATATTAGCTATTTGCAGAACTTACCAGATTTAGATATATTTAACTCGTTGCAACAAACATTTTCTTGCATATTAACAAATTATGGTTAGGATGGTTGTCTAGTCATATTTATATGCGCTTGTTGTTTTAACATCACCATTCGATGTTGGAGATGGCCCTTCTAATATGTAGCAAACAATTTATGTCTTATTTTGCCATTTTAAGGACTGCTAACTCAAATATATTCTTCAACATAATTAAATTCTTCTTGATGTAAGTATTTCCTCAAAAGTTGATGAAATCAAATCTCCTCCCAATATATTTAGCTTATATTAAAAAGAATCATATTGAACAATTACGGTAAATTGAACAGATGCAACATATAAGATGATGATCATATAAGAAGATCACCTTAATAGTAATCTCTGACTTTAAGTTAAATCACCTCCAATTAGGAGCCTAGTGCATCAAAATACTCGAACCTATATTTTAACTGAGTTCAAAGTCTGACTCGACTTGGGAATGAACAAAAGGCAACTAAACCACAGCTGGAAGAAGAATATCATTAACAACTTAGCTCACACTAATTTGATATAGCTTCTTGCATAGTGGCGGGCAACCAATCCCTCATATTATGAGAGTCACAATCACTAATTTGATTGCCAAGAAGAGCAATTGACCAGGAAGGGATTGTTGACATGTGAGGCCTTAACTGACCTCATGGCATGGCCACAGCTGAAACATGGGCTTAAACATTTGATTTATAGAATTGCTATTAGGTATAGATTTTAGCATATTGGTAAGCGCTTGGTCCTATCTATAGTAGCATAGCAATGCTATAAAGATAAATTTTATGGTTGAAAAGTCACATGTTGTAAAAGGCATTAACAACCAATAGAGACCCCCTAGAGGCACATATAGTTAGGGTATAATAGTATTCTTTGAAAGCATTACAAAGAATTCAATTTTAATAAAACTCAACACAAAGCTTTCATTAATTTGTTTTCAAGAACTCTCTTGGAAGAAAAAAGTAGCTAAAATGTATTCAGCACTTCAAAAAATTAGCAAAGAAGGAAATTTAGATGTCTAAAAAGACATGATCAACAAAGATGCATAGAATCATTAACAAAAGAATTATCTTCACTAGTTCACTTATAAAACACAATGATGATCAGTTTTACTTTACAGCTTATATATGTGGGATTTCATCAACTGAAGGAAAATCTCATCTCAAGCCCTTTTGGCATACCATGATAAGATCTGTCTTTTTGGAATTTCTCCTCAACTTTTGATAAGAATTGTCTGTTAAAAAATAAATATACAGGAGACTGCCCATATTTAATACAAGTATTGAATAAGTAATGCTAATGAGAAAAATAAGGACTAATTGTATCATACTTGTCATAGGATAATGAAGGGACGCCACTCCACCATCCTTCTAAAAATAAAATTAGTCAGCTATCACTTCAGAAGTATACAAGGCAAATAAAAAGCTATGTTACAAAAGAATTTCTAGAACCAACATGTAAGGCATCAAATTATTGACATGACATTAATGAAATTACTTTTTCATCTTCGTATACTTAATCACATAAAACTATACTTTGGAAAGTCTATAAAAATGTCGAGTTCTGCACTGCAAACTCCACAGATTTAAATATACCATTTTGATACATCCTTGAAGTTAGCAAGAACATAGCAGACAAAATAGCATTGGTTATTAAGTACATGTAAATTGGGCAGGCAAAAACGTATTTTACTACCTTTAAAACTGTACATAAAAAATGACGAACTGTAATAGAGTATTGATGCACTTTGTGGTATCAGATTATGAATACTACTTCCATATCAAAAGGAGTAAATCTTTAAGGAGAATATGCATTTGTTCTCTCCATTGTTGTTCCAAATGTATTTCCCATCATACATTTAAAAGAAGAAAGAAAAATAAAATTTATATTATATTGAATTAAGGTATCGCAAACAACTTTTGAAGTTGGTCTATTAATTATAGGCAACCAGAATCAAAATTGTGAGTAAAATAGTAGTTTCAAAAGCACATTTACTCTTAACACCATATGAGCATAAGTGTAACTTTGATAATCCAAAAATGTGATACTTTAAATAAATAAACCGTAAAAACAAGTTCTTCCACAAAGTTGGGAACAAAACTTGATGTTCCAGTACCCAACACAAACTCCGTGACCTTCCCTGAACGAGTACCAGCATCTAGGGGGGCAAATTGGGTCTCAACTCATGATTCCAACCCAATTCACTTTGGGTTGAATTGGGTTGGGTTTAAAATAATTTGATTGGGTTTGAGTTGGGTTGGTTGGGTTTTAGTGGGTTGAATATGGTTTTGAATGTAAATGAGTTGAAAATGGATTGAATGTAATTTCTAAATAATTCAACCCAATTTGAGCCCCAAAATTATCCTTCCATTTTCTCATTCTCTGAAGATAAAAGAATTAAAAATTAGATAAATTATAAATCATCGATTAATCACTTACCATTTCTCCATCTCATTTTATTTTAAAATATTAATCTATTAACTTAATTCAAATGAATTAATCAAGTAACATTTTACTTGAGATTATGATCTAAAAATTAATTATATTATTATTCTGTTTATAAACTCCAATTTTTTATAAAAAAATTTAGCCAATTAATTTTTTAGCCCCCAATTTTTTTTCAACTTTCCAATATGAAAATAAATAAAAAATTATTTTTCTTTTTTCTTTTTATAATTTTTACAAACTACCAAAATATTAATATGTAAACACAACAAATTTATTATGTAGTTGTAATAGGTGAGAGAATAGATTGCGGCCATCCATTTCATTTCCTTTCCTGCCATATGAAGAAAGGGCTCCAACTTTATTTTTAGTTTTAGTTAAAATATTTTTAAAAATTAAAAATTAATTATATTTCAATATTTTATTTGAAAATAATAATTTAGGCTGATATAAGAATTTAAATTTAAATGATTCATATTTTTTATTCTTAAAAAGACATATTTTTCAAGATATATGCATATTTAAATTGTTTTAAAATGATAGTAATATTTTTATGTCGAATCGAATTTAAATTTGATCGTTGTGATAAACGATAATGAACTAGATTGAAAAAATTAAAAATAAATAAATAAATAAATAGCATCTTTTTAAATATTGACTAAATATAAAAAGTAAAAACAAAAAAGAAATAAGACTAGTATAGTAAATATTTTGTTGGGTACAATGTATACATTTTGTACTAAAAATTTAAAATATTTTATATAATTATGTTTTATTCATTGAGCAAGATTGTTATTTTGTATTAAAAGAAAAAATATAAATATTATAAAATAATAAGTAATTATATGCTTACATAATTTGATTTGATTTTACGTGATTAACAAGGATTTAATAATAATTAATTAACATATGCCAAATAAAGCTAAAAAGATTATAATTTAATAAAATAATATAACAATGTATTTAGCAAAAAATTTATATTTTTTATCTTTTCTGTATTGGAACAACTCAAATCCAACCCAATCCGTTTTTAACCCAACCCATTTTCAACACATAAACATAAACCCATTTTTAGCCCAACCCATTTTGAACCTAACCGATGACCAACCCAACCCACCCATTTGCCACTAATAGCAACATCCAATCTATCATTAACATCAAATATTGCAATCCATGTAGAACCTTTGACCCATGCCTTCGAAACAAAGTTGAAACCACAAACCTAAATTATAAATCGAGAAAGAAAAATCAAAAGAAGAAAATAAATACACTGCATCTTGCATATTCTCAAGAGGAAGAGCAAGAAATTATGAACCCTTTAACCTTGGTCCAAGAAAACAAAGTAGAATTATGGGCTATGTAGAAAGTTCAAAGTAACAAATTTTTAGTAATATGATCACCAATAAGTAAAAACTAATATTAATGCTATTGTTCAGGGTGTGTATTGTCTACTGTGGATTAAAATTCAGAAAGACCAATTGGAATCCTCCCTTGTTTCTACAGAACTATTTTTTTCGAATTTTGAATTGATGCTGAACGTATTTCCATTATTTACTTCATAATGATATGAACATCTTCCTAGCAGTACAACTTCTATGACCGTTGACATACATATGATGCCTAAGCATGTAATGCAGATCCATTTCTTCCGCTAGAGAAATTTCTAAAGTTAGATCCTGAAGTCTACATTGTCTTAATCCCACACACACTCCAAGGCTTCAATCAAGGCCTTAAAATCTTTCTAAATCAGAAATTTCATATTCATTTAGCATATTATACGACAAATTGCTTGTCAAATATTTGTATGCAAGAACACAGCCACTTAAGGCTACAAGCTTTTCCAGATAATCCAAACAGGCCAACGCAGGAACCAATGCATTTGCCATCTTCACACCTTTGTGGGCATCCATCATTACTGTTAATTCCGGGCATTATTGTGTGTATTTTCCTTTAGCCCTTCCTCAATATCTTAAAGATGGTAGACTAGAATTACCAAAAAAGAATGAAGAAACAAAATTACCAGAGCTTCCCATCTCTTTCTAGCAGCAGACTTATCTCTCATTTGCCTCATTTCGTACTCTTCTTCAACTACTTGCATTCTCGTGCCTCCCCTGCATTAGTTGACACCAAATACCAAACAACAAAAGAAAAACACAAACCCATTTCAGAGAGATCACCAAAAGATGCATAATCAAGCAAAAAGTAGCACCTCGAACCAAATAAAAGTGGTAAATTATGTCTACATTGTGGCGAATTTTAAGGCTCAAGAAAGATGGGCGGGCCTGTAGCAACCGGCATGAGAGCTAAGCCCGAATGATACTTCCATCTTCTTGGTCTCTGAGCGAGCTTTAGAATATTGATGTGTGAGAACCGAAAGCCAAAAGTTTCCATTTTGTTGAGTGGATGGAAATGCGCCATTTTTGAACTGTTCCTTACCTACTTCTGTTACTTGATTCTTTGTAGTTGAAGAAAAAGATTCTGTTGTGCTTATCCTGAATATGTTTTATCCTATGCAATCTGTAAGTCACAAAGGGACAACTTTTTAGACTTTAAGTTGCAAACTATGCCACATTATATAATTTGGAAATCTTGAGTTATTTAATGTGAGGCATAGGTCATCAGTATCAACTTAAATTTTTACTATTAATATATACATATATATATATGAATAAATTAATGACGCTTGGCCAAAACATTAATGGCGACTAATGGTTGGAATAAAATGTTGGATGGCAACAAACGTCAATGTAACACCCCAAATTTTGGATCCTTAAATCTAATGTTATTGCTTCAGCAAAATAAAATACAAATTCAATAAATTGTGTTAGATTAACTTTGAGTTAAACTCTAACTGAATTAGATTAACTTTGAGTTAAATCCTATTGAAGCTTCTTGATAATTATTGACAATTGAAGGATTTAATCGTAAGTGAGAGAAGGACTTGACTATCCAAAATTATAAAATTCAGAGGTTAATTTGAGAAAGTTAAAAGTATAAGGACACAAAGTAATTGAGTTAGGACCTAATTGTCCATAATTAAAAATGCCAAGGAGTCAATGTACAATAATGAAACTTCTAGGATTGAATTGGAGTTTTGGGGTCAAGTTTGTAAGGCAAATGGAACTTCCAAGTGCAATTGAAGTTGGCTGAAAACTCTAAAGGCTCGATAACAATCAATAAATCATGGGGTGAATCTGCTATTATGAAAAATGTCTTTATATCATGAACTTAGGAAAATATCAAATTTCCAAATTGAATCCTAACCCCTACTGTGGCGGTGAACGACAGGAAAATGACCAAAAATCTTGAAATTGCTGCTATAAAAAGCTCCCTTTCAACTCAACGAACAAACCATACCAAACTTGACCAAAAACATTGAAGAAATCACTGGAAATTTGAGGGTAATGGTAGCGCACAACAGCAGTGGCAATTCTACCGTCGAATGAAATGGGCTATGAAAGGTTATGGTTAGAATGAGGTGGGCAATGTGCTAGTGGCATCAACTTTATAAGAAAACCTACGGTGGTGGACAATTAGATACGGTGGCACTAAGGTGTTACGACAATTCTGAACGGTCAATTGACCAACTTGTTAGTGCCGAAATTCAAAATTGATATGGGAGTTTTGGTCCACGCAACGAGCTGCACAGACTAGTGGTGGTGGTGCTCAGCACAATGGGCAACAATGGTGTTCACACATGAGGCTCAAAAATGACATCTGAGCTTATCTAGGCTGTTATCGATTTGAGAGCAGGTCCAGATTTGATCTAATTTGGGTAAAAACTCATTTAGATTTTTGATTCAAAAGTCAATATGATTTGGTCTAGGTTATTCCAAAATTTGAATTGATTAAAAAACAAGGACATGGACCAGCCAAATAGCTAAAGAGCTCCTTCCACGATTATCAAGTGAGGTTTATACATGATATATATATATATATATATTACAAAATTTCTTTGTTGGGGAAAAAACCCATATATATGGTAATATGATATTGTATTATGTCCTTTCTACATGCTTGGATTTGATATATTCTTCCATACCATTGCATTTTTCATATACTTTTGCCGTGACTCTTTCATTAAACTTGGTAAATTAGTTGAATACATCATAGTATGCTAGTCTTAAGAAATCAATTCATTGCCCATACAATTTTATTTCTAGTACACTTATCTTTGAACGCCTGCATTGAATTTGAAATATTAGTCAAATATTCTGTATGACTTCTCTCCCAAAGGTTGCCCATTAACAAATGATTTGAAAATGATATTTTTCCTAATAACAATATCCCTATCTGAAAGAACTTTGAAAAGTATCATTTGAAATTTATAATTTTTTGCTAGTCTCATATATTGTGGAAATCTATCAATTGAACTACAGAACTTTTAGAGGTTGAAACTATTATTGGACTAACTCATTCTCGACCCAATCATCATATTTTATGATAATACATATGAGGTAATCTTGCTGAGTAGCTGTTGTTTATCTATATTCCCTGTGATGAGGTCTTGTTGATTAGCCATTGTTTATATATACTCATTGTCAGAAGGTCTTGCTAACTAGCCGTTGTTTACTTATACTCCCTCAAATGTGGTCTTGCAGACTAGCTATTGTTTATCTATACTCATTGTGATAGAGGTAATTATGCTGGCTAACCAGTATTGGTATATTGATAGAGGCAGTCATGCTGATTGACCCATATTGATATATTGGTGATAGAGGCAGTCATACAAGCTGACCCATATTGGTATACTATGATAGAGGCAGTCATACAAGCTGACCCATATTGGTATACTGTGATAGAGGCAGTCATGTTAGCTTACCAGTATTGGTATATTGTGGTAGAGGCAATCATGTTGGTTGACCCATATTGATATATTAGTGACAGAGGCAGTCATCTTGATTGACTTGTATTTATATATTATGATAAAGGCAGTCTTACTAGCTAACCTATTTTGATACATTTGTGATAAAGGCAGTCATGTTGGCTGACTCGTATTGATATATTAGTGATAGAGTTAGTCATGGTAACTGACCTATATTGGTATATTGTGATGAAGGAAGTCATTTTGATTGACCTATATTGATATATAGGTGATAGAGACAGTCATGTTGATTACTCTGTATTGATATATTATGATAGAGGTAGTCTTATTGATTGACTTGTGTTTGTATATTGTGATAGAGGCAGTCTTAGTGATTGACCCGTATTGATACATTGGTGATTGAGGTAGTCATGTTGGCTGACCTGTATTGATATATTCGAGATATAAGTAGTCATGTTGACTAACCCGTATTTATGCACTAATAAATTTGAGAGTGATTTTTTACTTATGTTTTCTTATATGCAATTGTGGCATAAAGCTCAAAGTGAAAATGTTTTTGTATAGTTGGTTTTGTGAAATATGCACATTCAACTGATTTTATGAAATGTTCTTTTGAAGTTTATTCTATAAAATTGATCGAATTCTTAAATTTTGAACTTGAGTCTTTTTATGACTTAAAACGTTCTTATACACTCAGTTCTTTAAAACTAATCCAACTCTTGAGTTTAGAAACATGAGATTTTTCATGAAATGTATTAAAAATTTGAGATGTCTCTTTGCTAGTATGGGATGGGATAGCATAGAGTCAGCTAATGATGTGAAATACCTAACATACTATTCCTCAACTTTGTTTCTTGATTCCATGAAATCTATCTATTATTTAACAACCTGTTCTCTTGGCATTCACTTATTGTTGTTCGTACGTTGAATCAATATTTCGCTATGCTCCATTATTGTTATTGTTGTCTATGCATTTTGATCATTACCTCACTAAATTATTCAAACTTACCATCCTTGTATTGTTTCTTTCTATTCTTGGCTCCAGATTGAGGAATAAAAGGAACCATGAGCTTGGGCCACATTGTGTATGGTATAAATAGTATTATTAAGGTGTCTATAAATGGTAAGGATATGATACATATATATGCTTGCAATGTAATAATGTATTTGTCAGTAAGCTATCATCTTTGTCTTTTGATAAGTGTAATAAACTAGAGCTTGTAATGTTTGACTCAAGTCTTTAAGCGATTGTAAAGTATAAAAACTTAGGTTTGGGTTGCAGTTTTATAGCATAACTAGTTGACATAGTTATCATTAATAGATTATGATCCTATTTACCATTTAGGTGGTTACGAAATTATTTTAAATTGAAAATTTTGGAAGTTGGAGGTGTACACTTGTCTTGAATTTGTTGGAAATTTTATTGGAATAGCATCTTGGTCGGGAGCAGGCACCACCCTGACGGAGTGTTATAGTCAGGAAAATAAATGTAATTTTTAAAAAAATGATGATTTTTTTTGTGATTAGACTAAACTCAAGAGAATTGGATTTAATTCACCATAAAAGTAATATGTGGTTCATTTGTTAATTCATGTGTAGAGAAGAAAATAAAAGAACAAAATAAAAGAAAAACACGGAAAAAAAAAAGTATCTTTCACTGAAAAGTAAAATTTCTTTTGGGATCTTAAAATTTTTGTAACTAATAAAACATGTAAAGGTGTAACTGGTATATCACAATTCGGTCTAGCCTTGTGAAACTATCATGTTGTGAATGTAAAAGGCTAAGGTTGTGATTGATTGTAATTTTATTTCTCATTTTGCATTCTTGAGAGAGAATAATGAAATTTTCATATTTATAAGGTAGAAAAAAAATTTATGCGGGAGTGATTACTTTTGAGTATTTGGTTGTGAGATAGTATTTGGTTGTGAGTGTTTTTTTTTTTTTTTTTTTGGATAAAAACTTGTGAGATGGTAATCAATTATGAAGTTTTTGTGGGAGAAACTTATGAGATGGTGATTGGTTGTGAGATATGAGCTAAAATGTTATGTATGTAATAATTTTTATATAATATTTATATATAGGTTTTTATTAGAATAAAATAAAATAAATAAAATATCTTTTAGAATATCCTATGATATATATATACACCAAAACATAATAATGAATATATGCAATAATTTAATAATTAAAATTTTAAAAATTTTAAGTATATACTGAAATAAAGGTTTATATACTTTTTATCTGAATATTAAAATATAAAGTGTAAATACAAATACATATTATGAAATAATTTTATTTAAATAATACAATGTAATGTGTAAATATAATTATGTATTATGAAAATAATTTTATTTAAATAATAAAATGTTACATGCAAATATAATTTTGTATTATGAAAATAATTTTATGCAAATATTAAAATATACATGTAAATAATTATAAATAATATGTGTAAATATAATTATATATTATGAAAATAATTTTATGAAATATTAAAATATACATGCAAATAATTATATTATCAAAATATTTATATTTAAATATAAAAATACTATGTGTAAATATAATTATATAATTATATATTACCAAAATAATTATATTTAAATATTAAAAATATTACATATAAATATAATTACATAATATAAAATAATTTTATTTAAAATGTTTAAATATACATCAAAATAACGATGTTAAGAAAATAATAATATTTGAATATAAAAATATTATGTGTAATTATAATTACATGCTAAGATATAATTCAATTTAAAAGTTAATATATACATGTAAATAATTATATTATAAAAAAATTATTTAAATATAAAAATCTTACATGTGCATATAATTATATATTATGACAATAATTTTAAATAAATATTAAAATATTATCAGTAAATATAATTATATATTATTAATTAATTATGTATAAATAAACCTAATATACATATAGGTGGATGAAAAATGAAAAGAAAAAATTCAAAAATTTGCTTGAGAAGGAGAATTTTTTTCTGGGGAGAATCCAAAGAAACTCTCTATGAGGAGAATCCTCACTTTTTAAAGATGGAATGAGGAGTAGAGGAATATTTTTGAGAGAGGGAAAAAATGAGGAAATTTTTTAACTTATGAAGTACATCCCACAAGTACACAACCAATCACACCTCATAAGAAAAAATTACTGAAAAAGCATAATTGTGGGAGCATAACCATAAAACTCTTTTCTTTTTATATAGCATAGATATGAGGTGTTCAATTCTTATATGTTATCCATTTTTTATTAAATAAAGATATTGTTGGCTCTATTCACCAAAATATAAAGTCAAATTATTAGTAATTTAACAAATTTATCGATAAAATAGTTCGATATAAAATCAAATTTCTGAATTTAGTAATTCCTAAACTTTTGAGAATATGAAAATTTCATATCTAATAAATACTTACTTTAACATAAACTCAACTAAATGGAAAAAAAATAATTTATTTATTATTCCACTTACAAAAATAATTAAGCTAATTAATTAATCAATAGCACCAATGTATCATTTATGTAAATAAGGAATGGAAGAGTAAATATTATTGACTACAGATTAAATCTCAATATTTCACATTATAAATATCATTTCTTTTCACTACAAGAAAATAAGTTAACTATGGTAGAAATTTTAGAGCACATATTGTTGCTAAATGCCAGTTATTTTAGAGTACTTATCATACTGTAACTGCTAGGAGGAAGCACTTAAGTAAAAATACTAATGCAGGATACATGGACTAATATTTCAGAGCAAAGCCTTTTATACTCCCACAATTTCACATATTTTTGTTTCACTTCCAATGTGGGACAATGGACTAGTACAAAATCTTTTATATTCCCACAAATCTCCATATCTTTTTCTTAACTTCAATGTGGGACAACTACCACATATAGCATTTATGTTTATTATATCCCTCTTTCACACTTTAAACAGCTATGTGTTCCAACCAATAATTGTCACTAATCCAAAGAAATAAAGCATCTCTTTAACGTGTAATTAGCATCCATAATATCAATTAAATTGGTGCCAATTACAATAATCACCCACAAATCCGTAGCATTAGGCTATCAGGCTGTCGTAACTTGCTTTCAATAATGGTACCTTTCGATTTGAACCACTACCTAAGTTTTCCAACTTATACCGCCATAGGGATAAATGGATCAAAGTCTTGAATTTGGACCTTGGATGTGGTGCCATCCATTGGTAACAACAAGTTACTGGCTATGTAGTGATCTTTAGGTTTGACATATTATGGCCATGTGTCTCGATCCTATTTCATGAATATTTTTTATGAATAACCCTTTTTTCTCTAGTTGCAGCCAAACATCTTAATTCACTTAGTTGGGTATCTCCAGGGATGCATTGCTTGCATTTCATCAATATAACTTGAACTCATTTAGAGTTTGAACTCTCACTTTACTGGTAGTAAACAACACCTTCTAGGTATGCTAGGGGACAGACTCAAATACTAAATTATTAGTCAAGTTTATGTGTACTTTAACACATTCAGCAGCTTATTTATACCATATTGGATCTTCCTTGTGCGATCTCCACTTAGTAGGATGGGTTGCCACAGCAGATGCGTCACTGATGGGTTTTCAGTCTCATCCCCAACTTGGATTTTTGAACTAAGGACAACTCTAGTCCTTTGTTCAAAGGATCGGCCATGTTGTTTTTGGATTCAACAAAATCAATGGCCAGAATATTATCAGACACAAGCTTCCTTGTGGACTTTAGTCTAACTTGTATGTGTCTCTTAGTCTTTTGATTATACTTTGAACTTTTGATTTTTGCAATTGTAGTTTGGCTATCATAATGCAAAGCGATCACAGGAAGAAGCACACTAACCATAGGTAATTGGACCATCAGCCCATGTAACTATGCAACCACCGTTTCAGTTATGTCTAAAGCACATAACTCTACCTCAAATGGTTAGCAAAGTCTATTTACTAGACTTCCAGGCGATAGCACCTCTACCCAGGGTAAATACATACCTTGTACACCCGTTGCTACTGAAGTTTTTAGCTATCCAGCTAACATCACTATATCTCTCAAGTACTGCAGGGAATCTGCCATAGTTCAATGCAAGTGATACCGCGCCCTTTAGGCA
Organism: Jacaranda mimosifolia; assembly: GCA_018894105.1. Classification (NCBI taxonomy): domain Eukaryota; kingdom Viridiplantae; phylum Streptophyta; class Magnoliopsida; order Lamiales; family Bignoniaceae; genus Jacaranda; species Jacaranda mimosifolia. Next base: position 3,840,303 of record CM032124.1, on the reverse strand, counting down.
TGAAGTAATCTATCTAAAGCCTCACAATGTGCTCTATTGGGACAATTTGTATACCTCGCCAGCTTCAAGACTACCAATGAGATATCTGGTTTCAGCTATTTGCAAGAAATTGCAAGCTTCTAATAATTTGAGAATACCTCAATTGAGACATAGGAATACCACTTTCATTCTTGAAAAGATCTAAGAGTCTTAGCAATTCTACAATTCTTATAGCCAAATTTCTCAATAATCTTCTCAAGATAATGAGACAGAGAAATGGCTATACCCTCAATTGACCAAATCAACTTGAGTCCAAGAATCACATCAGCCTCACCCATATCCTTCATTTCAAATTTACTTTTCAAGTATGACTTTATCTCATTTATAATCTCAATATTTGACCCAATCAGTAAAATATCACCCACATACAAGCATAAAACAATACAATTTATCACCTTTAACTTTGTAATAGATGCACTTATCATTATCGTTACTATGAAGCCAAATGATAAAATGGTTTTGTCATACTTTTCTTGCCATTGTTTAGGAGCTTGTTTTAATTCATAAAGTGATTTAGCAAGCTTACAGACCTTTTGCTCATTATCAAGAGCTACAAACTCCTCAGGCTGATTCATATAGATTTCTTCTTTGAGATCACTATACAGAAAGACTGTTTTCACATGCATCTGGTTAATCAAAAAATTGTTTATGGATGCCAGTTCAATAAGCACCTTAATTGTAGGCAATTGAGTAATTAGGAAATAGGTGTCAAAGGAATCCATTCCCTATTTTGCCTAAAGCCTTTGGCAACTAATCTGACCTTACACTTATCTATGGTCCTATCCGACTTTAGTTTCTTCTTAAATATCCATCTGCACCCAATTGCAATGCAATCCAGAGGTAGATCGACTAATTCCCATGTCCTATTAGAGATAATGGAATCTATCTTACTTTTGACAAATGCTTTCCAATGCTTGGCTTCTAATGAGGCCATAGCATCTTTGAAGGTTATAGGGCATCCTCGATATTATACATGATATAATTACTTCCAAAATCCTTGATGACTCTAACTCTTTTGCTCTGTCTAGGATCATCTAGCTCTTCAAATTCAGTGGATACTGAACCAGAGGTATTTGGAGTAACCACCACATTTGTCGTCCTTTCCACATGATTAGGAATAGAAGTAGATGTAAGGGCTAAGTCTAAAGAAACATTTTGAGGTACTCTCTTTTTCTTAGGAAACATGTTCTCAAAGAACGTGGCATCACGAAACTCAACTATTGTGTTAACAATTATGCTAGGAATTTCAGACTTAATAACTACAAATCTCAATGCATAGCTTTGCATTTTTAGTTAGGTATTTACAATATAAAATCAAAGAAAAATAATTTATTGAAAAAAATAGCACAATATGGGTTTTCATATTGAAAAAATAAAAATAATTAATTATGTATAATATTATATATGATAATTCTTTAAATATTATTTATATATTACATGTAAAATTAGAATATATTATATATAATAATTTTTTAAATATTATTTATCGAATACGAATAATGAATTTAATTAAATTATGGATAATTAAATATATAAATTGATATATCCAACAAATATGTATTTCAAGTGTATATTAAATGGATTGGATATGCAATTTGCCATATTGGTATTCATTTACAATTGAATATCTATTAATGGAATACGAATAAAATTCGCTTTAACTGAACACGGATAATGTGCACTATAAACGGATTCGAATGCTAATGGTAAGCGAATTTTTGAATATCTATTTACGACACTATGTACATATAAGGTGCTCTAATATACTTATAGTGAATCCTTTTTTGAACCCTCAGCTAAGTTTACGGATTGGTTGCATCTTTATTTTTTTCATCATTCTTAAATGTGTTTTTATTTTACTATTTTTTTATGATGAAATTAAAAGGTGATAGAATTAGTATTATAGAAGGGAAAATGTGGATTGAAAGTAATATTTTTATATAAATATTAACTATTTGAATGTGCTATTATTAATTGTTATTATTTAATTTATTATGGACCTTATTCAATTTTTTTAATATCTCATCAATTAGATTATGTTGTAAATAAAAAAAATATTAATAAATATATGGTGGGTTTCATAATGTCTTTGAAAGGTAGAAAAAGAAATTATTATTTAGTTGATTAGTTGGTTTAATGTATTTTTAAATTAATGGGTATTAGAGATTAAAATTGATAGATACAGAAATAGAAAAAATGTAAAAGTTTCACTGAAAAATGGTATAAATAATTGTATTTTATATTTTTGGAATAGTTAAACTGAATTTTTTTTTCTTTTGGAGCACAATTAATGTTGTTCTCATTTTCGTATTCGCATTTTCAATCACGTCGCAATGCCCTCTGTATATTTTTATTTTTCTTGAATGTCGTTCTTCAATTGATTTTTTTAATTTTTCTGAAAAATGGTAATCATGTTTTTATTAAATTTTTTAAGTTTGTTTGTGAAAAATATTTAAAATTAATATTTATAAATTGTTATTAGTAAATCTTAAAGCAATAAGATTCAAATGACAGTCAAACATATTATTTAGCACTAGTAATAATAAAGTTGAAAAAATAATTAATATTGAAATAGCATGACTTCTTCACTATCGTTAAATATATATATATATAGCTGAACACTTTACTTATAGAAGTTAACACAATTCAGGTATGAAGTCACAAACTAACATTCTCTTTGGATTCATTCTAATATTTAGGGCTCGTTTGCTTGCAATAATATGATTAGATGTGACTGATAAATATAGGATCCGTTATCTAAAAAATATGTCATCATCATTTAATATCTTGTTTGCTTGTTTGAGTTATCAATTTGTGTATCCTAATTTTAATACAATCAGTTGTTTGGAAGTTTAGAACTGCAACTTATGATAAATGTAAAATATCAAATTTATTGTTCAACTTCTTTAGTAGTTCAAATATTTTCGTTGAAAGGATTTAAATATATATATATATATATTGTGTATGTAGTGACTAAGCCTCTTTCTTTTCTTTTCTTTTTTTTCCCAATCATTTGTAGTTTATTATTACCAAGAAAAGAGCAAATATTTAGTTGTAAAATTTTATTATAATATCTGACAATTATTTCACAAATTAAACTATTTATATTTGATGTTTTATGGATATTAGTCTGTAATTTTCCAACAATATTTTTTATATTGTGCAGATCTATATTTAAAATAATATTATTCATTTTCCAATTTATATAAAAACATTTAGTAATGAAATCTTATTATTATGGAAGGAATAATTTTTATATAAAAAGTTTTATATGTCTTGGATAAATATTTTATAAAAGTTTGTTTTGATTTTGGTATAATTTGGTATTTTCGTAAGCACTTAGTTATATAAATCAAAGTTTAGCGAGATATATATATATGTGTGTGTTAATTAATCATATATAATAATGTATAAAAATATTGGTTTATAAAATTATGCAGGGATAATTTTGGTATCTAATATTTTAATCCCAATATTTTTAATCTTAGAATTATTAGTCAAGTCAAGGGGTGGGATATATAACTCCTAATACTTTAGAATAAAACACTAGGCTTTTATTAATCATGGACTTCAAATATACTAACCAGATGTTCAATTAGATTAGATTACATATCTATTACACAATCGTGGCAAGCAAACAAACACTTAAGGTATAAACCAACATGTTTTGTTTTCAATGTCTTATCCATGTATACGTTTGATATATCGATTCATTTGGAGTTAGTGTAATTTATTTACAAATTAGTGTAATTGGCATGTCACAATTTGGTCTAGCCATATGAAACTATCATATTGTGAATGTAAAAGGCTAAGTTGTGATTGCTTGTAATTTTATTTCTCATTTTCCATTCCTAAGAGAGAATAATGAGGTTTTTGTATTTATAAGGTAGAAACCTTTTTTATGAGGGACTGATTGTTTGTAAGTAAAAGTGCAATAATTGGGAATGATGTGACAAGTGAAAGTTATGAAATAGTAATTGGTTGTGAGAAAAAGTTGTAAGATGGTATATGGTTGTTAGTTTTTTTTTTTTTTTTGGAGAAAAACTTGTGAGATGGTAATTAATTATGAAGTTTTTGTGGGAGAAACTTATGAGATAGTGATTGGTTGTGAGATTTGAGCTAAAATGTTATGTATGTAATAATTTTTATATAATATTTATATATAGGCTTTTATTAGAATAAAATAAAATAAATAAAATATCTTTTAGAATATCCTATGATATATATATATATATATGCACCAAAATATAATAACGAATACATGCAATAATTTAATAATTAAAATTTTAAAAATTTTAAGTATATACTGAAATAAATGTTTATATACTTATATATGCAGAAAATAATTTTTTAAATACTAAAATATAAAGTGTAAATATAATTATTTATTCCGAAAATAATTTTGTTTAAATAATAAATTGTTACATGCAAATATAATTATGTATTATGAAAATAATTTTATGTAAATATTAAAACATATATGTAAATAATTATAAATATTATCTGTAAATATAATTATATATTAAAAAAATAATTTTATGAAATATTAAAATATATGTGTGAATAATTATATTATCAAAATATTTATATTTAAATATAAAAATACTACGTGTAAATATAATTATATTACCAGAATAATTATATTTAAATATTAAAAATATTACATATAAATACAATTTCATATTATAAAATAATTTTATTCAAAATGTTTAAATATAATCAAAATAACTATGTTAAGAAAATAATAATATGTGAATATAAAAACATTATGTGTAATTATTACTACATATCATGATACAATTTAATTTAAATGTTAATATATACATGTAAATAATTATATTATAAAAAATTATTTAAATATAAAACTCTTACATGTGCAAATAATTATATATTATGACAATAATTTTAAATAAATATCAAAATATTATGGGAAAATATAACTATATATTTTGAATTAATTATGTATAAATAAACCTGATACGTATATAGGTGGACGAAAAATCAAAAGAAAAAACTCAAAAATTTGCTTGAGAAGGAGAATTTATTTTTGGAGAGAATCCAAAGAAACTCTCTATGAGGTGAATCCTCACTTTTTAAAGATGGGATAAGGAGTAGAGGAATATTTCTGAGAGGGGAAAAAATGGGGAAATTTTTTAACTTATGAAGTACATCTCACAAGTACATAACCAATCACACCTCATGAGAAAAAAATTACTAAAAAAGCATAATTGTTGGAGCACAACCATAAAACTCTTTTCTTTTTATATAGTATAGATAGGAGGCGTTCAATTATTATATGTTATACATTTTTTATTAAATAGAGATATTGTTGGCTCTATTCACCATAATATGAAGTCAAATTGTTAGTAATTTAACAAATTGATAGATAAATAATCCGATATAAAATCATTTTTCTGAATTGAGGAATTCCTAAACTTTTGAGAATATGAAATTTTCATATCTAATAAATACTTGCTTTAACATAAACTCAACTAAATTGGAAAAAAAAATAATTTATTTATTACTCCACTTACAAAGATAATTAAGTTAGTTAATAATCAATAACACCAGTGTATCATATATGTAAATCAAGAATGGAAGAGTAAATATTATTAGCAACAAATTAAATCTCAATTCTTCACATTAAATATAATTTATTTTCACTACAAGAAAATAGGTTAACTATGGCAGAAATTTTAGAGCACTTATTGCTACCAAATGCCAGTTATTTTAGAGCACATATCATACTATAATTGCTAGCAGGAATCACTTGAGTAAAAATAATAATGCGCGATGCATGGACTAATATTTTAGAGCAAAGACTTTTATACGGCCCCAATTTCCCATATTTTTGTTTCACTTTTAGTGTGGGACAATCAACTGCTGCAAAATCTTGTATACTCCCACAAGTCTCCATATCTTTTTCTTAATTTCAATGTGGGACAACTATGTCATATAGAATTTATGCTTATTATATTCCTCTTTCACACTTTAAACATCTATGGGTTCCAATCAATAATTGCCACTAATCCAAAGAAATAAAGCATCTCTTTAATGTATAATTAGCCCCCATAATCTCAATTAAATTGATGCCACTTACAACAATCCCCCACAAATCCATAGCGTTAGGCTATCAAGCTGTCATGACTTGCTTTCAATAATAGTACCTTCCGATTTGAACTACTACCTAAGTTTTCCAACTTGTGCCGCCATAGGGATAAATGGATCAAAGCTTTGAATTTGGCCCCTGGATGTGGTGGCATCCATGGTAACAGCAAGTTACTTGCTATGTAGTGATCTTTAGGTTTGACACATTATGACCATGTGTCTCGATCCTGTTTCATGAATGTTTTTGAGGGATAACCTTTTCTCTATTCGCGGCCAAACAACTTAATTCACTTAGTTGGGTATCTACAGGAATGCACTGCTTGCATCTCATCAATATGACTTGACCTCATTTAGAGTTTGAACACTTTGCTAGTAGTAAACAACACCTTCTAGGTATGCTAGGTTATAGACTCAAATACTAAAATATCAGTCAAGTTTAGATGTACTTTGACATATTCAGCAGCTTATTTATATCATATTGAACCTTTCTTGTGCGATCTTCACTTAGTAGCTATGCCCAACCTGGATTTTGAGACTAAGGACAACTCTAGTCCTTTGGTCAAAGGATCGTCCATGTTATTTTTGGATCAAAAAAAAAATCAATGGCCAGAATCTTATCAGAACGAGCTTCCTTATAGACTTTAGTCTAACTTGGATGTGTCTCTTAGCCTTTTGAGTATAGTTTGAACTTTTGATCTTTGCAATTATGGTTTGGCTATCATAATGCATAGCGATCGCAGGAAGAGGCTTACTAACATTGGGTAATTGGACCATCAACCCATGTAATTATTCAACCACCGTTTCAGTTATGTCTAAAACACATAACCTCAAATATAGATTGAGTTACCAAAGTCTATTTATTAGACTTCCAGGAGGCAGCGCCTCTACCTAAGGTAAATACATACGTTGTACACCCATTATCATTGGAGCTTTTAGCTATTCAGCTAACATTACTATATCCTTCAAGTACTGCAGGGAATCAGCCATAATGCAATGCAAGTGATGCCATGCCTTTAAGGTATGAAGTAATCTATCTAAAGCCTCACAATGTGCTCTATTGGGACAATTTGTATACCTCGCGAGCTTCAAGACTACCAATGATATATCTGTTTTCAGCTATTTGCAAGATATTGCAAGCTTCTAATAATTTGAGAATACCTCAATTGAGACATAGGAATACCACTTTCATTCTTGAAAAGATCTAAGAGTCTTAGCAATTCTACAATTCTTATAGCCAAATTTCTCAATAATCTTCTCAAGATAATGAGACAAAGAAATGGCTATACCCTCAACTGATCGAATCAACTTGAGTCCAAGAATCACATTAGCCTCACCCACATCCTTCATTTCAAAATTACTTTCCAAGTACGACTTTATCTAATTTGTAATCTCAATATTTGACCCAATCAATAAAATACCATCCACATACAGGCATAAAACAATACAATTTATCACCTTTAACTTTGTAATAGATGCACTTATCATTATCATTTACTATGAAGCCAAATGATAAATGGTTTTATCATACTTTTCTTGCCATTGTTTAGGAGCTTGTTTTAATTCATAACGGGGTTTAACAAACTTACAGACCTTTCACTTATTACCAAGAGCTACAAATCCCTCAAGCTGATTCATTTAGATTTCTTCTTTGAGATCACTATACAAAAAGGTTATTTTACATTTGTCTACTGAATCAAAAAACTGTATATGGGTGCCAGTTAAATGAGCACTCAAATTGTAGTCAATCGAGTTATTGGGGAATAGGTGTCAAAGAAATATATTCTCTCATTTTGCCTGAAGCTTTTGGCAACTAATCTGGGCTTAAATGTATCTATGGTCCCATCAGGCTTAAGTTTCTTCGTAAATATCCATCTGCACCTAATGGCGATGTACTTTGAATGTAGATCGACTAATTCCCGTGTCCCATTAAAGATAATGGTATCTATTTTACTTTTGACAACAACCTTCCAATGCTTGGCTTCTGATGAGGCCATAACATCCTTGAAGGTTATAGGGCATGCTTGATATTGTACGTGATATAATCACTTCCAAAATCTTTGATGACTTTAGCTCTTTTGCTCCATTTGGGATCATCCAACTCTTTGGATCCAGCAGATACTAAACCAAAGCTGTTTGGAGTAACCACCACCTTTGTCATCCTTTCCATATAATCAGGAGTGGAAGAGGATGTAAGGGCTGAGTCTAAAGAAACATTTTGATGTACTCTCGTTTTCATAGAAAACATGTCCTTAAAGAACGTAACATCACAAAACTCAACTATTGTGATAACATCAATGCCTAGGATTTTAGACTTAATAACTACAAATCTCAATGCATAGCTTTGCATTTAGTTAGGTATTTACTATATAAAATCAAAGAAAAATAACTTATTGAAAAAACTGCACAATATGGGATTTCATATTGAAAAAATAAAAATAATTAACTATGTATAATATTATATATGATAATTCTTTGAATATTATTTATATATTAAAATATATGTAAAATTAGAATATATTATATATGACAAATTTTTAAATATTATTTATTGAATGCGAATAATGAATTTAATTAAATTATGAATAATCGAATATATAATAGATATATACAACGAATATTTATTTCGAGTGTATATTAAATGGATTGTATATGCAATTTGCCATATTGGTATTCATTTACAATTGAATATCTACTAATCGAATATGAATAAAATTCGCTTTAAATGGATACGGATAATGTGTGTTATAAATAGACTCGGATGCAAACGGTAAATGAATTTTTGAATATCCATTTACAGCACTATGTACATATAGGGTGCTCTAATGTACTTATATGAACCCTCAGCTAAGTTTATGGATTGGTTATATCTTTATTTTTTTCATCATTCTTACATGTGTTTTTATTTTATTATTTTTTTATGAAGAAATTAAAATGTGATAGCATTAGTATTATAGAAATTTTAGGAAAATGTCGATTGAAAATAATATTTTGGTATAAGTATTAAATATTTGAATGTGATATTATTAATTGTTATTGTTTAATTTATTATGGACCTTATTCTTTTTTTTTCATATCTCATCAATTAGATTATATTGTAAATAAAAAAAATATTAATAAATATATGGTGGGTTTCATAATGTTTTTGAAAGGTAGAAAAAGAAAATATTATATAGTTGATTAGTTGGTTTGATGTATTTTTAAATTAACAGGTATTTGAGATTAAAAATGACAAATACAGAAATAGAAAAAATGAAAAATTTTCACTAAAAATGGTATAAATAATTGTATTTTACATTTTTGGAATAGTTAAACTGAAAAAATGTTTCTTTTGGAACACAATTAGCGTTGTTCTTATTTTCGAATTCGCATTTTCAATCATGTCGCAATGCTCTCTCTATGTTTCTATTTTTCTTTAATGTCGTTCTTCAATTGATTTTTTATTTTTCTGAAAAATAGTAATCATGGTTTTATTAAATTTTTTAAGTTTCTTTGTGAAAAATATTTAAAATTAATATTTATAAATTGTTATTAGTAAATATTAAAGCAATAAAATTCAAATGACAGTCAAACATATTATTTAGCACTAGTAATAATAAAGTTGAAAAAGATAATTAATATTGAAATATGACTTCTTCACTATCGTTAATATATATATATATATAGCTAAACACTTTACTTATATAAGTTAATCCAGTTCAGGTATGGAGTCGCAAACTAACATTCTCATTGGATTCATTCTAATATTTAGGGTTCGTTTGCTTGCAATATTATGATTAGATATGATTGATAAGTGTATGATTCATTATCTAAAAAATATGTCATCATCATCTAATATCTTGTTTGCTTGTTTGAATTATTAATTTGGGTATCCTAATGTTAATACAATCAGCTGTTTGGAAGCTTAAAACTGCAACTTATAATAAAGGGTGAATTGCATTTTACCCCCTTGTGAAAATGGAAAAGAGCAAAAAGACCCCCTATGAAGAAAAAAAAAAAAAGGCAACAAATTTCCTTGTGATTTTAAAAAAATAGCAAATTACCCCCCTCTATCTCGTGGTGTAATTCACGCGCGGCAAATGCAATTGTTTTAGGATTTTTGCAGTTGAAATGTCAATTTTACCCCTAAATATTAACCGTTGGATGAATTAGAAAAAAATCAATGGCTCAAATTACTTCTGATTATAAAAAATTATAAAATATAAAATATATTTATTTATATAATTATTTATATATATCTACATCTACATATTTATATATAAAATATATGTATATGTATTATATATACATATTTATATATATAACCCACTACCCTCAGCAACCCACCCCACCCCCCACCGCCCCACTTACCCGCGAGTGGCGGCCATGGGCCTCATCGCTCGGCCTCTGCGAGCGGCGGCCATGGCCGTCGCTCGCAGAGGTGGCCTCCATGGCCGCGTTTGGAGCGGCCATGGTGGCCGCCGCTCGCGGGTAAGGTGGGGTGGGTTGCTGGGGGTAGTGGGTTACATATATAAATATGTATATATAATACATATACATATATTATATATATAAATACGTATATGTAGATATATATAAATAATTATATAAATAAATATATTTTATATTTTATAATTTTTATTAATCAAAAGTAATTTGAGCCATTGATTTTTTTCTAATTCATCCAACGGTTAATATTTAGGGGTAAAATTGACATTTCAATTGCAAAAACCCTAAAACAATTGCATTTGCCGCGTGTGAATTACACCACGAGACAGAGGGGGGGTAATTTGCTATTTTTTTAAAATCACAAAGAGGTTTGTTGCCTATTTTTTTTTCATAGGGGGTCTTTTTGCTCTTTTCCATTTTCACATAGGGGTAAAATGCAATTCACCCTTATAATAAATGTAAAATATCAAATTTATTGCTCAACTTCTTTTAAAAGTTCAAATATCTTTGTTGAAAGGATTTAAATATATATATATATCATGTATGTAGTGATTAAGCCTCTTTCTTTTTTTTTTTTCCAATCATTTGAAATTTATTATTACACAAAAAAGAGCAAATATTTAGTTGTCAAATTTTATTATAATATTTGACAATTATTTCACATATTAAACTATTTATATTTGATGTGCTTATGGATATTAGTTTGTAATTTTCCAATAATATTTTTTATATATGTGCAGATCTATATTTAAAATAATATTATTCATTTTCCAATTTATATAAAAATATTTATTAATGAAATCTTATTATTATGGAAGAAATATTTTTTATATAAAAAGTTTTATATTTCTTAGATAAATATTTTATAAAAGTTTGTTTGATTTTGATATAATTTGGTATTTTCATTAGAACTTAATTATATATATCAAAGTTTAGCGATATATGTATATATATATATTTGTTAATTAATCATATATAATAATGTATAAAAATATTGGTGTACGAAATTATGCAGAGATAATTTCGTCATCTAATATGTTAATCCCAATATTTCTAATCTTAAGATTATTAGTCAAGCCAAAGGGTGGGATATATATAACCCCCAATACTTTAGAATAACATACTAGGATTTTTATTAATTATGGGCTTCAAATATACTAACAAAATATTCAATTACACTAGATTACATATCTATTCTATGCAATCATGGCAAGCAAACTAACACTTAAGGTATAAACCAACATATTTTGTATTCAATGCCTCATCCATGTATATTTTTGACATACCAATTCAATTGGAGTTAATAAAATTTATTTATAAATTATAAATTATATGTCCGTACTATTGGTATTCATTCGTTCTTCAGCAATAAGTTATGTACCAAGCTGTAATGTCTAGGTAAGTTATGTACTAAGCTAGTATGCCTAGGTAAGTTATGTACCAAGCTAGCCTGCCTAGGTAAGTTATATACCAAGTTCTGCTTGGGTAAGTTTTGTACTAGGTTGTTACACTTGGGTAAGTTAAGTATCAAGTTATCATGCTTGGGTAAGTTTAGTTCAATTTGTTAAGGTTAAGTTTTGTACCAAACTATCACGCTTAGGTAAGCTTAGTCTAGCTGCAATTAGATACGTCTTTGATCTGATGTGTTTTATAGATTGATTTTTGATTGTTCGATTGTTTCTTGACTGTCTATCCGTATTCTGATATGATAATTCTTGACTATTGATTTACGATATGTTGAGTTGATTTTTTCTCAACAAATCGTTTCTGCTTATACTTACAGTTATCCCTTACTAAGTCCTTTGGACTTAACCCCCCATTTATCTTTTATTCTCTCAAGCAGGGACTAGGTGAAGAATCTGGACTCCAGACTGGACATGAGTATATTTTGTGATAGATCAAGTATTGAATGTATATACGAAAATCATCTGATTGCTAAGCATGGTCTTGGGATGTCATGATATGTCATGTTGATGTGGATGACTTAAGGAATATAGATGTTTTGTTTAATGTATACAGTGAATTATGGCATACACTTAATAGTTTATCGAATATGTTAAGTTTGAAATTTTGGTGCTTCTGATAAGTTGAATCTGGAAAATTTTATGGTATGTATATAGTGTATGTGTTGTCTATTACGGGATTGTTTAAGGTTTGTTTAAATTGGAATCCGTTGTTATTTCTGATAACCTTAAAATGTTTAATTATGGGTCTATTGAATTGTATTTTGGGTTCAATTCAAGATTAAATTGAGTGGTGTCTTAACTTAGGTGCTATCTCGAGTAGTGGCGCTACAAATAACTTAATCTCTTAGGGCTAGTTTGGTTGGATTGTTAAGTTATCTCATGATTGTTTATTGTATTATACCTTATCTGATTTTTTATCATTGTGGTATAGTTTAATTTGCATGATTATTTTTTTGTAAGTCTATATGATTGTTGCCTTTTATGTTTGGTTCAATACTAAAGCATTTTGATTATACATATTAAATTATCCTTCTGTCCCTCACTCAGATATAAAAAATTCCTACTACTACTACTACTACTACTACTACTAATAATAATAATTTAAGATAGAATTTTTTTTGTTTGAATAGGAAAGGGTACTTTGATAAATTGATTTCATAATTTAAGGGCAAATAGATAATTTTAAGAGAAAGAACAAACCCAGGATAAATAAATCCATGGGGTGATGTAGCTCAATTTATCATTTATATTGTACATATAAATACAACTTTGGGTATTAATATGGGTTTGATTGTTTATTATCATTTCAACCAAACGAAAGATAGGGTAAGATAAAAACATTATATCCCATGTTATCATATCTACCAAACTAGCCCTTAGGTAATGTCTAGATACGAATTTTGTGCTTTGGGAGTGGGGATGGGGAATGTAAAATTTGTGTTGGGGAATGTGATGTATATTTGTTTATATTTTGGGAATAGCAAGAAAATTATTTTGAAAAATTTTGGTATGTTTGTTTATATTTTGGGAGAAGTCCAATTCTACTGTAGTAGTCAAATCAATGCCTTTTTGTAGATTTTTTGGATAAAAATAAATTTGAGTGATTTTTTTATTATTAACATAATAATAAAATATGTATGATGTATATATATACTATATGTATGTATATATTGAAAAATGGGGAAGTTTTGGGGATAATGAAAGATAAGAGAGGGTATTTTGAATAATTTAATTTAGCATTTTGGTGGGAAAACTTTTTTTGCTTGGTTACATTTTGGAAAACCAAAATTGTTTCCCCAAAATGTAACCAAACATAGCCGTAGTTTCTTAATTGCTGATCAAAATTGAGCACAACAATTCAATTAACTTCAAATATATATATGTGTACTCATTCTATTCACCTACAACCAATAGACAAAGAAAACTGAATTTTAGTGGCTACAATTCAGTGATCATACAATATAGTCACTGTGACACGGTCACTAACAAATGACCATTTAACAACTGATCAGTAATTGATTCAAATATAATTTAAAAAAAAAAATTAGTGATCAATTAATGACCGCATTAGTGACAACTTTTTTGTAGCCAGTGATTTGGTGAATGACTTTTTTTTTTAATCTAGATCACTAATTAGTGACTCCAACTAATTAGCCACTGATTTAATTACTAATTAGTAAATTTTTTTGGTCACTAATATTTGACTGCATAGGGTAGTCACTATTTCTCTTACTAACTAATGACCAAATTATTTTTTGGACACTAATTTGTGATCAAATTTTATGTCAGTCATTAATGTGGTGATCACTAATTAGTAACAATTTTTTTGTCAATAATTAGTAAAAAAAATATAAAATTTTATTTTTTTTACATAGTTTTGTAGTATGAAAGCTTAAGATTTATGTAATATTTATTGAAGCAATAAAATATTGAGTTTTTTTCTTATAAATATTTAAAGATAATTACTTATATTTATGCATTTTTAGAGATAATAATATGTATAGATCTAAAAAATATATAGAAATATATCTAATTACATATTCATGTATATTTATATATTTTTACTGTCAAAAATACCTCAAGATATATTATGTAAAAATATATAAATATATAATTATTAAATATCTTTATTATATTTAAATAACTGAACATTTACAAGTGTATGTATATCTACACAAAGAAATAAAATAAGAATAATATTCTTATAAAAAAATAGAATATGAGAAATAATTAATATATATATACATAAATGTTATAATAATATATATTTGCATTATACATATGTATATTATTATTAAATAAAAATACTTATACATAAAATATTATGAATTAGTGAGTGTATATTTAGTACATTCACATAAATTGCTATATAATGTACAATATTTATTACTCTAAATATTAGTATATACTAATATTTATAATGTGTGTGGGTATATATATACAAACAATATATATTACGATAATACGCACAAAATCTAAATATTATAGTTATCATTAATAAATTATGTATTTTATTAGATTGAAGGAAAAATTAAACAAATATTAAATGAATAATTATTCTTTTTTTTTAATATTAAAACTTCAAATACTAAATTATTAACAAGAAATTAACTACAACTATATTTTGATTTGTACAAGTCATATATTATCTTGTTTGTTTGGTCTAGTGATTAGCAAGTTATTTTAGAAGCAGTAGGTCAAGTGCGTTGGAATTCTCAAAGTTACGAGGTTTAAGACATTCTCTTTTTTGACTCGATTCAAATCAGTAACCACATGTTGTGGACCGACATGTGTCAAGAAAAATCACATCATAGCAATTCATACCTAATTAGTTATTCCTCATTCGTATTAGAGTGTAGCTGTATTCATATCACTTTTTGCTCCATTGTTGGAGCTTTAGCCCATGCTATTGCAAGCCGGATTGGATAACAGTCAATCAACTTTCAGTCGGATCCATTTTTAGCTTTAATTCTTTCATGGGTAAACGACACTTCATCCTCTTAAATTTAATTATTTTGGCATATTTTTCTTCAAAGATAACTTAAAGCTACTTCATCCCCCTCAAATTAGAGATACTAGAACACTTTGCTCCCTAAATATAATTTCTAATAGATCATGTGGTTGGAGCAAAGGCTATTATTGTCATTTTTACTTTCTCCCACCTTCTCTAGCTCAAAAAAAAAAAAAAAAAAAAAAAGGAAAAATCCAACTACTCTTGTTATTTCTACATTTTTCAGCTAAAAAATAAAGAAACACATCTACCAAAAACAATAGGACACTAGGGATTCTTATTATTTTTTACCTTCAATTAGCTCATTTGCCTTCTATTTTTTTAGGGAAATAGTTGTTGATTGAAATATAATAGCATGAGTTTTAGTACATATATTTTAGTTAGAAGTATTTTAAGTTTTTCATTCATGTGACAAGGATGGTACTTGTACTGTAAATGACATCCTCAAACAATTAATTCATTTTATTGTCTAGTAAGATTGCTTAGCCAATCTCATTAAAGAAGCAAAATTACTGACTTTATGATTAGCCTAAAATAAAATTTTCTTACTTTATAAAAGACATTTTCAAGAAATAGTAAAACACATGCTTCACTATAGTAATATGAAGATAATCCCATCAACATTTAAAAAAGTAGAATCATTAACTTTGTTATTCCTCTAAATCATGGTCATTGAGATTAGGAAGTGTTGAAATGCAGAAAGATCTAATAAAAGAATTGGAAGTAAAAATAAAGTAATTCGATGAAATTGACAACAAGATTTAACGTGGTTCGGAGATGTGCCTAATATACTTGACAAAGAAAAGAATTTTATTAACTTCGAATCAAAGTAACAAGTACAATTTGAGTCCCCCAAATCTCGTGAGAATACTCAAATCCGTTTCAAGAAAAATATCTCTAAAGCAGTTTAGAAACTATTAGATGGGGTTCATCTCACATTGTTCGAAAAGAAAATATGTTTAAATACCACGAAAACAATGCAACTTGGCCCTTGGGCCTTGTGTTGCTCCGGGGCACGTGTGACTTGCTCTCGGCGCACATATCCTGCTAGTAGCCAAAACTCGTTGTGCTAAGGTGCGCGGATGTTGTGCCCTAACTTAGCATTATAGAACACTGCGCACCCAGCCACATGTAGCTTGCGCCCGAGCACGCATTGCACTCGTCTGCCCCTATTTCTATAAAGCTATGTGCCCCAGCACGCGTCTCCTCATGCCCTAGTGCGTGATGTCCTGCCAACGCGTGTTGGGGTGTGCTCTAGGGCTTATTTTGCTATGTTTCTTCCATTTTTCATCATTTGTAACTCAAATTTTAAGGCAAAATACAAAATTCTCTACGTTAACTTGAAATTCTATTTCTATCTTCTTTGTCCCTACCCCCAAAGTGGCCATCATATGAGTATGCAAATTTTAATCAAATCCCAGTAATGCTCAAATTTGATTCTTAGAATAGTCTTTGTCAACATGTTTGCCGAATTATCCTTATACCCAACTTTGTGAACCAAAATAACACCTTGAAACACCATACTCTGGACAAACTGATACCTCACATCAATGTACTTTGTTCTCTCATGGAATTATTGATTCTTTGACAAGTGCGTGGCACTCTGACTAACACAAAATATTGAAGTAATATCAGAATCCATACATATATCCTTAATCAGTCCCTTTAGCCAAATATCTTCCTTCACACCTTCAGCTAAAGCTATGTACTCAGCTTCTGTTGTGAACAATGTAGTTGATGATCGCAAAGCCACTTTTTATCTAACTGTATAACTTGAAACATAAAATACATGTTCAGTCATGGACCTTCTGCTGTCCAAATCTCTAGCATAATTTGCATCCACATAGCTAATAATTCTAGCAGTAGAATTCAATTGACTATAGTTTAAATATCTATCTACAGAGCCTCTTAGATACTTCATGATCCGTTTCATTGCCTGCTAATAAGTATTTCCTGACTTGTGCATGTACCAGTTTATAATACTGACTGCATGTGAAATATCTAGCCTAGTGCACACCATGACGTATATCAAGCTACCTACTATACTAGCATATGGCATATTTGACATGTGCTCCACCTCCTCCTCAGTACTCGGTGATAGATTTGATGAGAGTCTGAAATGAGCTGCAAGTGGCGTGCTAACTAGTTTAGACTTATCTATCCCAAAATGCTCAAGTACTTTCTCAATATAATTTTGTTGAGACAAGTACAACAATCTGAGCCTTTAAAACATAGATCTCAAATATATTTCTAGAGACAATCAATATATCATCAACATAGAGCAACAATTATACAAGATGGCCATCACTATATTTTTTATGATATACACAACAATCATAAATGCTTCTAGTATATCCTATCTTGGTAATAAAAGTATCAAACCTCTTATACCACTGACTAAGAAACTGTTTCAAGCTATATAAAGACCTCGTCAAAAGATATGCTGGATTTTCTTTCCTGAAAACAATGAATCCCTCTAGTTAACTTATGTAAATTTCTTCCTCTAACTACCATACAGAAACGTTGTTTTCACATTCATATGCTCAAACTCCATATCAAACAGAGCCACCATGGCAACTGACATATGAATGGAAGTATGTTTTACAACTAGTAAGAACACCTCATGGAAGTCAACTCCCTCTCTCTAAGTAAAACACTTAGCAACCAATTGTGCCTTGTATCTCGCATCCTTAAACCCTGCAATCCCTTCTTTTTTTTTTTTTTGTAAATCCATTTGCAACCTACAATTTTTTGCCCTTGAGGTACATCAACTAGCTCCCATGTGCTATTTTGGTGTATTACATCTCTTCACTCATAGCTATTACCCATTTATTAGAATCTAGATAAGGAATGATCTCCTTGTATGTGACTAGATCATCACCCACAAACTCCTCGGCCAAACTCAAAGTATAAGCAACTAGATCTAAATATGCAAACCACCGTGGTGGTTTAATTTGTCTTCTCTCTCTATTGCGAGCCAGATGATAGTTCTATAGTGAATCATTTTCTTGTTGCTAATTAGGTGATAATGAATTTTCATTAGTTTCATCTATCACTTTATGTTTCCCTTTTGAAACTTGTGGAGTATAAGTTTCAAACTCCACATTCTCCTTAACGCCCTGTTGACTACTTTTAGCCTGCTTTACCTTCTTTATCATAGCAAACTCATCAAATGTCATAGCCCTATTGATAAATTACCTTGGAGCTTTTGTCACCATTACACCACAAATGACAACTATTGACTCCACCTGCATAGCCTAGGAATATGCACTTTCTAGAACTCAGCTCAAGCTTTCCATCGCAGACATGAGCATAGACTGGCACCCAAATACTCTTAGATTTGAGTAAATGGGACATGTACTAAATTTTCATTTATGTCTTGTAGTCCAAAGCAGTCAATGGTGACCTATTCACTAAATAAAAAGCAGTATTAATTGCTTCTGTCAAAAAACCCTTAGGCAAATTGGCATTAAAGAGCATGCATCTAGCTCTCTCTAAGATAGTACTATTCATCCATTCTGCAACTCTATTCTATTGTAGTATATGCACAACTTTGCGATGCCTCACAATTTCTTCTTTCTCATAGAATTCTTGAAATTCCTTGTTATAAAACTCTAATCTATTGTCAGTCCTTAAGTGTTTGATCACCTTTCCTATCTACTTCTTGATCAAAGTCTTTTATTGCTTGAAGTTGATAAATACCTCATCGTTACGCTTTAGCATATACACTCATACTCTCTGTGAAAAGTCATCAATGAATGTCAACATATATTGGGCACCACCTTTTAAGGGGACTTGAGAAGACCCCCAACGATTTGAGTGAATGTAATCCAAGGTACCCTTGGTCCTGTGAACTGCGGTGCTGAATTTCACTCTGTGTTGCTTGCTAAGACACTACTTGCAGAAATCTAACTCTCCAGTTTTCTGTCCACAAAGAAAACCCCATTTGCTCAATTCTAACATCCTCCTCTCACTCATATCCTCAGTCGCATATATCATAATCTCGTAGTATTATTAATTGATGAAGAAACCGCTATTGTACCAAAAATTGTGCTGCCATGCAAAATGTAAAAGTCATTCCTCTTGTCTCCCTTCATGATTAGCAGTGCACCATTTGGAAACTCATAGAACTCCATCTCAAGCTCTATACTCATAGCTACTCTTGTTTAGAGTACCCGACGATATTTGATTTTTCTTCAAATCAGAAACATGATGAATATCTGTCAAGTCCTCACTAGGTCGTCATGTATTCTAATACTCATTATGCCAATCCCTACTTCTCTGCAAGAAACGTTGTTTCCCATGAGCACTTTACCATCATCGTATTTCTTATATGTGGCAAACTAATCTTCTCATGGTCACATGTGGTAGGAGCAACTATTATCCAAAATCCATTCCAAACTCAGAGGACTCTTAGTAACATTGAGAACAAGCCCGCCATCAGAATCATCCTCAAAAATTCCTGCAAATAATTCTAGCGAACCTCCAGCTACCACCTCAAACCCTGAACCAATTATATAACTTTTTTACCCACTTCACCCTGATCACAAATATTCCCTCCACCACCTCTATCTCCAATGAGACCACTGAGAAACGCAAAGGCCGATCGGAGTCACGGCAAAGTTTGGTAGATTTCATTTTTCGGCGATGAAACCATACATGAAACTAGTGGGTTTGAAAGGGTGCAGCTCAAGGATGACGATAATGGTCTACAATTAAAGTTTTTCATGGTGGCTTGGATGTTTCAGGTTGAAATTGAAGAGTAATCTGGCGGCGAATGGAAAAATTGACTTGGGCATCTTGTTATTTAAGCTGAAAGGCATTGTGTGGTAGTGTTGTTGGTCATCTTCAGCAGCGGCGGCGGCAAAAGAAAAAAATTCTTCATCTCGTTAAGAGAGACACATGAACTAAGTTTGATCATGGAAATTATGATATGATAGTGAGATATTGGTAATTAACTAAAAGAAAATAATTTTTGTATTGCATGTATATATATGCATGTTCAAATTATATCTAACCTTGTATAATCGAAAAGAATAAATGGATCGACTGAAAAATATAGTTGTATATCGGTGCATGCATGTATTTGAGCTTGAAAAAGCCCAAAATTGTATGATTTCATGTGATCCATGGTTAGATGAACCTATCAAGTGAAGAAAACCCTAATTTTATGTAACCATAACTTAAGTGATAAAGTTTGGATTTTTATTGATAATTGGGTTGCTATAACCGATATCATGTAATGTTATAAGGTTAAACATGTAAATTAGGGATTCAATTGTATTATTCTACCAGTATAGGATGAACTCCATAAATAATTTATATATCCGGTGCAAATAGCATGTTTATGGTGATAACACTGAAGCATAAACCCTAACCATAATATTAGGTGGTTAACTACTGAAAATGGGATAGTTATGAGAATGATTATGAATGTTAGACATCATTAAGGTTCAACAAAGGATTTGATAGAAAATTATTTTTTTGAATAGGTGATGGAGGAGTTTACCTTGAGGATCAGTAGATATTAACTTTATTGCTAAGGTTGATAAGGTGAGGATCCGTTAATCTGGCAACTCTTATACCTATCAATTTTCTTCATAAACCCCTGAGAGAGTTGGTATTGACTTGATCACCATATTTAGTTAATTATTATTACCCCTATCAGGGATCTGCCAATTAGTTCTTGCTTGTATGAGCTTATTTCATATGTATCGTTGAACCCATTAGGTTCTGCTAAATTGATATATGTTTTAATTAACATTGCTTGATTATTGAATCTTATGTGGTTTTCTTGATTTGAAAATGATTGGTATTTTATCTATTTTTCTTGAAAATAATCGTTTTGAATCAAACTCTGTGAAGTTCTCTGAATTTATAAATTTTATGCAAAATTGAATTGTATGCCTGAGTGGCTTGTGATTTTAAAACTATTATGATCACAAAATGATTTATCATTTTGGCAAGATGAACTTTCACAATTTTATTGCATTGTTCTCATTGAATTAACAATACCATAATAGTTTTCTTGATTGTTCAGTGTATCATAGATTGCCTTTTGGCGTATTTGTTCAGTTGATCTATCCTGTTGGCAATTGATCGTTCAAAGTCTTGACTGAAAATGATACAGGAGACTTGTTGGGCCGAGAGCCTTGCCAAGCTATCATGCTTGTGCCATTATTTTGCCAAGCTGTTATGCTTATGCTATTATTACTGCCAAGCCATCATGCTTGTGCCATTATTTTCACCAAGTTGTCATGCTTATGCCATTATTATTATCGAGCTGTCATGCTCGTGCCATTGGATTGTTATTGTTGATCAATTGTACCATCGTGGAGGCATAAGGGTATTCTGATATGCATATTTTGCTCTTTTATTGAAATGAATATTTTGTTGAGTTTGTACTCTTAATTGTATTTAGCTCATGGAGGAAAAAGGTTGGAGTGAGTTCCTAGTCTGGATCGACCTGATACCTTAGGTCAACTGAGCAATTTGTATTCCCTCCCAAACTGTGATCGGTTTAGATGCTCTTTACGTCCCGAGCAGCATCGGTCGAGATAATCCTGAGCCTTTTGAGCTGACGATTATGGTATTCCGACTTAGCATTTGTTAAATGTTTGAAAACCATCATTTTTCTTCATTCTAACATAAGATTATGCTTCTATAGTTACAAATTATTGAACTCCATTGTTGATGTTGACGCTTAATAATCGTCTATTGTTTTGCCTTATTCCTCACTGAGTCCTTATAACTTACCCTCCGACCATTGATTTCCTTTCAGACAGGTATAAGACCAAAGACTTAGACCAAGGGTTTTGACCTGATATTTCATATTAGTATTTGGTGAATCGGTGTTTATATATGAATTCACCATTGATTATATTTTGGAATTAGAAATGTGTAATATATTGGGATGAATGTAAGACTTTTAATATGTATGAACTATGTTGCTTATGTTGATATCTTGGTTCTAATTATTGATGGGTTATTAGCATGAATTAAGCACTCTGATATTATGGTATTAAGTTTAAAGCATATTGTGAGTTGTGATCTTTGTAGTTTATTGGAGAACTTCAGAAAAAAATTTATGGGCCTATCGATTATGATATTGTTTGCTATATAGGATTGAATTGAGTGGCATTCTGGATTTTGGGTTATATCCTAAGTGGGGTGTCACAAACATCATCCCATTTTTTATCAGAAGATTCACCTGCATCTTTTGCCTTTCTACATTTTGGACAATTTCATTTCTAGTGCCTCTTTCCTCTTTACTCAAAATACTTATCGTTTGTTCTAGGCTTGGTTCGGGACTTTGATCAGCCCTACTCTTTTCCCTTTCTCTCGATCTCCCCTTCGCAACCAATTCTTCTCTACTTTCATTATCATTGTTGCCTAGGTCATGTTTTCTCAATTCGTTGGAATTCAATGAGGCATTCACATCCTCCATTGAAATTGTATCTCTTCCATGCAACAAAGTATATAACCAAATGCTCAAAGGAATTAGGCAAAGAACACAAGGGAATTAATGTTTGATCCTCATCTTCAATTTGTAGATCTATACTAGTAAGATCCATAATCACCTTATTGAAATAATCAATGTGCTTAGTAATAGATGTACCTTCATTCATCATCAATGTGTATAACCATTGTTTCAAATATAGTCGATTTGTGAGGGACTTCGTCATATAGAGACTCTCTAGATTTGACCATAATCCCGCTGGCGTACTTTCTGTTGTGATATATCTCAGTATGTTATCTGCCAATAATAACACCAAAGTATCGTAAGCTTTCGCAATGAATTCATCCTTTTCCTTATCTGATAGCGTCTTCGGCAAGAATTCGCTGCCCTTTAATGCTCTCTGTAAAACTTATTGACACAGGAGGGCGTGACTCTTCATCTTCCACAACCTAAGTTATTTTTCCCATCGAATTTCTCTACCTCCTACTTCATAGCTAACATCTAATCAATCTTGGATTTTGATACCAATTTGTTGTAACCTAGAAAGATCTAATAAAAGAATTAGAAGTAAAAATAAAGTAATTCAATGAAACTAACAACAAGATTTAATATAGTTTGTCAATATGCCTAATCCACCCAACAAGAAAAGAATTTTCTTAATTCCAAATAAAAGTAACAAGTACAATTTGAGTCCTACAAATCTCATGAGAAAACTCAATACCTTCATTCTAAACTCCATTTCGAGAAAATTATCTCCAAAGTAGTATAGAAACTATCCTATAGGATTCATCTCACATTGTCCCAAAAGAAAACATGTTTAAATACCACGAAAATGATGTAGCCTAGCCTATGGGCCTCGCGTCGCACTGTGGCGCAAGTCATGCATGCCCCAGCGTGTGTATCCTATTAGCAGCCCAAAATCGCAGTGCTAGGATGCATAGATGTTGCGCCCTGGCACAGCAATGCAGTAAGCTCCGCACTGGGTACGCAATTCCAGTGCTCTGCACAGTTGAGCAGGTGATTCTAGTGAATTGCATGCCTGAGCAAAAGCCCCTGTTTCCGTCCAGCTGTGCACCCTAGCACACGTCTCCTCGCGCCCCAACCCACAGCATCCTGCCAATGCACACCAGGGTGTGCTCTAGCACTGTTTCACTCCATTTCTTCCATTTCTCGTCATTTGTGGCTCAAATTTAAGGGCAAAATCAACTAGGAAAGGAAATAGTATAAAGTGCTCACATGTTGCACATTTTTGTCCTTTTTTCCTCTAACATCAATTTAGTCTTTCAATTACACATTAATTAATTACTTTAGCAAGAAATGCACTTTACAAACTAATAGCCCTCTTAAGGAAATATACACAACAAATTACATAAAATATCACATAAGTATGCTGAGGAAGGTGAGGAAAAGTAAAAATGGCAATAATAGCCTTTTTCTAGCCACATGACATGTCATAAATTGTATTTGGGGGACAAAGTGTTCCGATGACTGTAAGTTGAGGGGGTAAAATAACTTTAAATTATCTTTGGAAGGTAATGTGCCAAAACGATTAAATTTGGGGGGTGAAATGCCATTTACCCTTCTTTCATTGTACTTTTGAGAACCTTACTATGGTAGATGGTTATTTATTATAATTGATTAGCAACTAATGCTACATATCCAGAAAAACTTACACTTCTGACTTTACAACAATATGTAAATTGCATTTTAATTTCAATGAATAGATCAAAAAAGTGAATCTAATTGCTCATAGCATCAAAGTTTATTTTCGGAAACATACAGATGAAGTACAAGAAATGAACTGAAATAAGACAAGCGCCGTTTTCCAATCAGGCTGCAACATAATCTTCTTCCCAAATCAGCTACAAACATAGGTAGTACGTAGTAAGTTAAGCTCATATGCCAAACTCTATTTTTGGGGACTCCCACATCTAATCTGGCATCTAACAAAGGTAATGAAGTTACACTACTAGCTACATATAGTATATCTACAAACCACTATTGTAAAGGTTAATGTTCATATAAATATGCATACGGATTTTTATCACTTTAATTTTAAGCCCTCGTCAAAAAATTCCACTTAAATTTTAATAAGGACGTCTATTATTGTACTGAGAAATATTATGACAGGTTAGTACAACCAATTTTATGCATTTTTCGTCGTATATAAGATCTCCCATTATAACAAAAGCTAATCACACAAACGTTCTAATTAAAAGCCTAAATACAACGAAGTGAAACTTGGTATATTTTCATCAGAAGCTATGAATTTATGTTGTATGAACTTTTTTTCAGTGCTCTTATAGTTTCATTCTCTACCTGGTATTTCACCAGAAGCCTGAAGTGATAAGCTAGCAATTGTCGATTTTTATGACGTACCGGAACACTGTATTCATTATTTAATTATTTTTAGAACTTTCATTAAGCACTGTAAACCCTTTGAATACTTTTAGGGCTTGTTTGGTTTGTTGGATATGATTTGATAGATAATTTAATCAAGTCATGTCAAGTATTTGGTTTTTATGACAAAAGCCCAAGATTGATTGTAGGCCTGGTAAATAATCATTGATTCAATTGATTGTGTATCTAGCCACTTGACCTTTGATTGTGTAATCCAAATGGTTGGAGGAATAAAAAATTGGCCTAATGACAATTATAGCAATGCAAAGAATGAATGCAAATATTGGGGTTTTTCATTTGTCTTTTTAGAATGGGTATTTTAGTAAATTTATTAGCTCAAGTATTTAATCCTTGTATCCAAATAGAGGATTGATAAAATAACTGTATATCCAAAATGTGTAATCCTAGTCACCAAACACAGTATTATATTATTTTCAACACTGCAATCCTACTTTATTATTATAATTTTATTAATCCTATATATAAACCCAAACAAGCCCTTAAAGAAAGAGTATAAGACTATCTGCAAAATAAGTAACCATCAATAATTTTGGTCCCTCAGAGAAGGAAATATTTAACCCTTGCGAATTGCGTCACTTTTTCATAATTATTTACTTATTATAGCAGGAAGATCTCAAATTTCAAATATTAATGGTCCAATTGATGAGTAATAAAAATTTCCTATTGATTCAGAGTGTAAAGTAATTCAGCAAAACTCATATGCATACAGAAAACCTAAAAGCTTCATATTTTAATGTTATTTTTAATATCACATTAGCAGTGTAAATTAATGACATGAGATGATTCGCAAATGATTTGAACTTAGTTTAATGGAAGTTGTAACTCAACTAGATTGTTTCAAGCCTAAGTCGAGCCAGAGCTCATCATTCAAGTGAATTTAGCTGAGCTCGAGCTCATCATTTAAGCAAGTTGAGCCAAACTCAACAATATTCGACTCGAAAAGTTTGCAAGCTTAAATGAGCTTCTTTATATATATATATATACACACACACACACCCTAAGCCCACATAATAAGACCCATAAAAATAATAATGATGATGATAATAATGATATTTTGTTCTTTATCTTTAAGGAAAATAAAAAAATATATTTAAAAAGTTTATAATTATAAATTTCATTCCGAACTTAAATAAGTTCAAGTTAATTCAAATTTATATGAGCTTGAGCTCATTTGAGCCTATATAAATTTAGCTTTCTTGGTTTCCTCAAATGCATTCATCTACTCTAATAAACTTAGCCCAAGCTCAATTGTTTAGATGAGTCTACGCAGAGTTCATGAGTTAATATATAGATGAGCTGAATTTGAGCTTATTAAATTCAATTTCGACTTGACTCATTTATACCTTTATATTACATTCTCCAATCTAGCTCCCTTAATGAAGAAAAGCTAATTCATCCACGTTATTCCCAGCCACTCGCAAGAACTTAATTTAATTTATGACAGTATACGAAGAAGTAACAAGTGCCCTTTAATGGTTTGGATTGAACCTGGAGACGCTGGATTACATATAACTATATATAGCCTGTGAACTTGCAACCTAAGGCCGACCTAGCAATGCAATAGGGGCACCGATATGTTTAAGATAGCAATATCAACGAAATTTGACTTTCTTTGTATTTATAATTGGTAAACAACATAATTTCCTTAGCTAATATACTGAAATAGTTATTGTCTCCTGTCCTTTAATTTACAGATCACATATTTTGACGTGCAATGTATCTAAATTTCTCTGGTAGAGTCAAAAGAGCAATGAAAGAAAATGCCATTAGATTTTAGATTTCAATGCATAATCATTAATTTGGAATAGTGTATGAGGATGTATTGCTAGCAGTATTCAAAAAATTGAATCATTCGTTGAATCAAAAAAATCATCAATTTACGATTCACTAGTTTAATTATTGATCAAATCGTAATTGAACCATAATTGAACCGTAAAATTATAAATATATAATATATATTGTATATTTTATATATTATTTAAAAGTTAATAAAATACCAAACATAAAATATAAAGAGTTTAAATTATATTTAGAGATAGTAAAATTACCCGTCTCCATAGGTACCTGCAGAGAATTCCACACGGAGGACATATTTTAGGAGAAATTTCTCCCCCCAGGGATGGGAAAATTTATTCCCCAAAATGCTGAATGGGGAAGAGGCGGGGATCACAGTTCCCATCCCAGCGAATACCCATTTAACTAATTAAATTATTATTATTTTCTTATATATATATCAAATCCTATTTTTATTTATTTCATTTCGTCCTTTGCATTCCATTCTCCAAGCGTCTATGGCGCCCCCACCCATTTGGAGGAATTGGCAAATTGTTATGCTTTTTTGAAAATTTATGTTTATGTATTATTTATCTTTTAATATTTTATTATAAAATATAATTAAATATCATGTGTTATACACTTATGTTTAATAATCTTTTAACATTGAAAGTAATTTACATTATTGAAAAAATTTAGTACTTTTTTTTTTTTCTAAAGGTTTTTTTTATGAATTTGATAAATTTTTAAACTAAACCCATGGGTACCTATGGATACCCATCTTCCTGTGGGGACTAGTACCTGCCACGGGGAGGGGGGGTATTTTCACCTGGCGGGGTGTGGATAGCCCCTTTCCATGCCCTACCCCACCTCGCCTCGTTAACACTCCTAATTATATTCTTCAATTTTATAAATTAGAATTTCTTGAAAGAGCACATAAGCTGGGTAAGAGACTAAATATTTTTATCTTCTAGCCGGATTTAAAATTAGAATATTAGATTTGATTTAGGTTTTATTTTATAGATTTGTTTGAATGTTTTAGGTTTTTTTTTTTTTTTTTTTTTTGTCTTTTTAAGCTGTATCTTAGCTTTGGAGGTTCACATTAGGCCAAAAAAAAAAGTTTTAATTATTCCAAAAATTAAAGGAAAGAAAAGAAACGAAAAATAAATTGGTCCGATTTTATTAAATTGTGAACTGTTCCATAGATCAAAAGGTCAGACCATTGATTCAGACAATTTTCACAAAATAGGACAATTTTCTTTATTTTTCAATTGTTACTCAAAACCAAACCAATTCATAGGGCGGTTGACGATTCAATCGGACTGACCGCCCAGTCCGATCCGATTTTTTAAACAGTGATGGTTAGGACCAAGCCTTTGTCAAGCTATAGTTTTTAGCAAAGATGCAACTTTATTTCTTAAATATTTGGCAGTGCAGAGCACCTTATAAGACGACGGTTGGCTTGAGATAGTTGCTCCTGTAAGAACCATAAGTTTGGTGGTTAATTCCTGAGTCAAAGGATGATGCGAACGCTAAATCCAAGAATCAACCCCACAACATCAGCCTGGGGACGAGAACTCATATCCTCACTCGGA
This sequence comes from Jacaranda mimosifolia, assembly GCA_018894105.1. Lineage (NCBI taxonomy): Eukaryota > Viridiplantae > Streptophyta > Magnoliopsida > Lamiales > Bignoniaceae > Jacaranda > Jacaranda mimosifolia. Next base: position 3,811,506 of record CM032124.1, on the reverse strand, counting down.
CACAAATTGATAGGATCAAATGCTTATTACTAGGGTAAAATTAAGCTATAGCTGTCAGTAGAGGCGCAATTTTATTTCCTTAAACGTTTGGCAATGCAAAGCACTATATAAAGCCATGGTCTAGTTGAGGTGGTTGCACCTATAAGTGTCATGAGTTGGGTGGTTAGTCTCCAAGTTAATGGATAATGCAGATACTAAATCCAATATGTATGAATCTTAAGTCAGGGTTAGATACATTAGGTTGATGTAACTTATCTATATCATATAAAATAGAAATGTTCTTACACAATCAAAGCAATGGTTACACCATATTATACCAAAATTCGCATTACAAATTATACCATTAATTTTTAATTTAATTTTAAAAGAGTTCTTATCATTTGATATAAAATAAAAAAATAAAAAAATATAAAAAAAAACACAAGGAATTTGGTGAAAACACAATGAAAAGATTTTAGCATGTAATAGAAGTTATTGGCTATATATCAGTTTATATTAATGTGATTAATATTGTATGCAATTCAATATAATGTGACTATCATTAAAAATTATACTATCATTTATCTATACAATAAAAAAATTTAGTATTTTATTATTTATTGATAAAATTAGCATCAATAATATAGTAAATTTCTAACAAGCATGACCAGACAACGTCCCAAGAGGACTAGTGTATATATGAATTTGCGGCTAGGAGTGTAAACGGATATTAAATGGATCGAATACACTTTTTCATATTTATATCCATTTAACTTTTTGAATATTTGAATACGGATATTGATTTGATGGATATTTAAAAATGATATCCAATGTAACATCCCTAATCTTGCTTTATTTTACTTTATTTTATTATCTTTCTTTTCTTGAATTTCCATAATATGATAGTTAATAATTCATTTAAGTGTATTTTATTACATTCCATGATTAGTTGATATTTTAAGAAAGTTGTGATTCTCATAAAATATTGCTACAATTTAGTTTGCAATTTATTATAAGTTAGGGGTCAAAATGCAATTTATTTATTTATTTATTTTGAGGGCTGAAAGTGGAATTGTGATAATTGAAGGGCCAAATTGCAAAAATTTCAAAAAGTTAATTTTTGAGAAACACTTGGCAGCATATCTTGTTTTCTCCGACCTTCTTTTCTTCATTCTTCTTCTTTCATTTTCTTCCATTTCCTTCACCCGTGGCCACCACCACACCACCAGCTAGTTTTGTTTTGTTTTTTTTCTTTTCTTTTCTCTTCCATTTAACCACACCAACTCACTCCCCACAACCACCCAACCTCATCTTCACCGGTAGCTTTGGCGGCAGGCTACCGGAGGCGTGGCGGGAGAGAAACCCAGAAGTTGGAAGAAGTGGGTATGATGTTTTCGATGGCAAATCGAACGATTGAGGGGTGTTTTGGGGAGCTTGAGGTGTAAGGAGGACATTTAGTTGGTTGCATGTTATTAAATCACGGCCGGAAAGAGAGAACGAGGGTGATCGGAGTTTTGAAATTTGGTCTGAAAATTGGAGTTTTCGGTGGCTATAGGAGTACAAATAGAAATATGAGAGCAGGGTTGGACTCAGGAGCTTGAGAGGAGTCGAACTGTGAAAGCTGAAAATTTTTCTGCGGCGGCGAAAAGGCAGAAGACTCCGATCGTCGAGATGAGTACACTGGTGTAATTGGTTCGTGATATTGAGACCTAGTTTTGCTTCTACGGTTTAATGTTGAAGAATTGTATATATATGCCATTGTATTTACATGCATATATATATATATATTTGATTTAATTGCATAATTGTATAAGTTTGAGTATAGCAAGGATGGATTGTATATATGATGTATCTTGATGATTTTCTTAGGTCAAGATTGATATATTATGTTTTGGACTTGAAAAGGTTATATTAGAATTATTGGAATTATTAAGAATTGAACTAAGGATTTGAGTTAATGACCTAAGTTAGATGATTGAATTATTAGAATTTTGAGCCATTGGCAATTAGTACCTAATGTGGACTTTATGATTAAGAAAGTTGATTTCGAATGGAAATTGATACATGAATTAAGAATTTATAGCCGTATTGGTTCTAATACTTTGACCTTATTAATGTTGGCATATAGTTGCATGGGTGAATAGCAATTTGAAGTTAAGCATGATTATAGTAGCCTGGTATTAGGTAATTGAATGAGTTCTGATTATATATGCATCATTATTGGTTAGGTGACGAGGAGGTGGTTTCTGAGGAACCATAAACAGTCTTCAGAACTTATAACATCAGAATTTTAGAGGTGAGGATCTACCACTCTGGTTATTGACTTTATCAACTACTCATTAATTGTTAAACCCCTGTGTAGGTCTGCCATTTTAACTACTATTACATTGCTTGATTATAATTGTTGAAATCATTAACTCGTATTTGATTGTCGCTTATCATTGAATTGTAAACCCCTGTGAGGGTTCGTAATTGTTTTTCTATCGTACTTATTGATCTATACTGGTTTAATCATTCTTGTTCGTTCGGGCACCCACAACTCTTGATTATTGTGTCTAGTAATTGCTTGATCGTGCTTGTTATCCTGCTTCACTTGTACTTGGCTGAGTGCCAATCCTACATGAATTCCTGGGATACTTAGGACACACCTTGCAGCCCGCTTGGGTGTCCAGGGTACGCTATGCGGTCCGCATAGGTATCCCCGATACGCTAAGCAGTCCGCTTAGGTATCTGTCATGCGCCATACAGTCCGTATGGGCAGTGCGCCATACAGTCTGTATGAGCACAGTAATTGTATACCAGCCATTTTATGGCAGTACTCATCTGATTGGTAAAAGGGATTTGATATGCATGTTTTAATTGTTTCATTGAAATGCATATTCTGAAAGGAGATTGCTCACTCTTATTCATTATGCTTGCTTGTATAATGTTCTTGGAGCAAAAAGGCAGGAGAGGTTCCTGTTGCTATATTGTTCTTGCTATCTAAATTGTAATCGTATTTGTATGGCTATTGTTCTAAATCTGTTGAGAGGTTCTTTCCTTGACAGGTTTATTATAGATTCATATTTAATCCTCACTAAGTCCATTGGACTTACTCCTCTTTTTTTTTTTAACTTTTGCAGATAGAGGGGCCTAAGGATGTAATGTTTTGCTTTGGAATGTAGAGATACCTCTTTTATAATAGTCAGCATCTCTTCTACTGGTGGGTTAATAGACGGATGTGGAATTAGAGATGTTGTGATCTGTCAGTTCAAATTTAGGCCTTAACTTTGTGTATATATATCTTTTGCTGTATCTCAAGATTAAAACTAAGTTCGAATGTTATGTTTAATGTTGTTATGTAAGTTGAATTGATTTCGATTGCTTTTGAATTGTGGTTTGTGTTATTATATTCAGAGATTAAGCTTGAATAGATTTGATATCTCAGCTTTAGGTTATCTAAAGTGGGGTGTCATAGTTGGTATCAGAGCTTAGGTTTGCAGGCGACCTAGGCTAATATCATTGTTAGCAGTTTTGGGGTATTATTCTTTATAGTGAGATGTCTGAGAATTGGGGCATAGAATTTTATGCTTGGTTTCATAGAAACTAGGAGTGATTTTATTATCTTATTTTGCTAATGGAATTTATTCTGTAATATAGTATGGCAGGATCGTCTAGTAGAGGAAAGGAATCGATGGACGAAATGATCCAGAGCATTTACGTCAGGAACTGGAAAGCCTGAGAAAAGATAAAGACCATCTATCTCAAACTTGTCAACAGATTGAGGAGAAGCCTGACAACCTGCATAGCGCCTTGCTAGACGAGAAGATAATGCTATGTCACATAAAGCCGTCAATCGGAGCTAGATATTACATGCTAGACAGAATGATGGAAAGCATGGAACGAAAAGAGGTCAGGGTCGGAATAGCTGCAACTCAGATCAAGGAAATTCGAGTGATGAAGCGTCATATGGAGGCAACCTTTCAAGCTTTAGATGCTGACTATAGGAGGACTGTAGATGTTCCTCATCCGGTCATGGAGGAGATCTGTCAGTTGATGAGACACTATTACACAGCTACCGATCAGGTTATTGGAGTTGGTATTGGCATTGATGCCAATGCGGGACCTGCTCGTGTTCGTCCACCTTTTGGTCAGGGTCATTGGGCAGGCGTACGTATAGAAGAGCGACTAGTTGAGAATCAAGTACGAGCACCGAAAGAGAACCCTATTGAAGAACCCGAAGAAGATCCTGAAGAGGAAGAAGTTCCAGAGGATCCAGCAGCAGATCCAATGGCAGTAGAAGATGATGGCGCGGAAAAGTCCGATGAAGAAGTTAGGGAAGATGATATGTCTAATGTTACTGACGCTGAGGATTCGAAGTAGGCAGTAGTAGTTGATTTCGGAGTATTAGTAGCTAAAATTTTTCCCTCGGATATAAGCAATTATGTTGTTGCCCTACCATTTTGTTTTAGGATGGGCATTCGGCTAGTTTATATATATGTTAACTTTCTTGTATAACTTTTAACAGTTTTAATGCTTTTAATTCTGTAATGAATTTTTCTTTGTTGATTATCTATTTATTTATTTATTTCGACGTCATAGTTTGGAAATTCAAATTTCTGTTTTCCACTATTTAGATTAATTGGGGAATATGTTTAAGCATGGCTGATAAATTAAATTTCTGTCAGATTATAGATGGCATCCAGAGGAAGTGCAGATACTCATATACCTGTAAGGACAAGAGTAAGGGGTAGGTCTCCAGGCCGAAGACCTAACGTGCCTCGAGCTCCTAGAAGAGATGCACTTGTTCCTCTAAAGACATCTAGCAGAAGAGGAAGTTTCTCAAACTCCTCCAATAAATCAAGCCGTGATGGAACCCCCTGTTGAGGCCAATACTCTACCTAGGGAAAGACGGAGACCCAGACAATGGAATCACCAACTACCAGATAGAGCAGGAGTGGTAGAAGTACTATCAGAAGATAGACTTTGTAGAGGTTTCTTAGATTTCAACCTCCAAAATTCTTTGGCGAACTAGATGATAATAAGGCTGAAGAATGGCTGGAAGATCTAGAAAACATATTTGGACCATTACGGTACCCTGATGAGCAGAGAGTGCATTTTGCTACTTTTCTTTTAGCAAAATCTGCACGAAGCTAGTGGCAGATGATAGAGCGGAGATGGATAGCTGTGGATACTTCCAGAACTTGGGAAAACTTTGTTTGAGAATTTAAGGACAAATATATGCCACTTGTAGCTAAACAAGCCAGAGAGCGGGAATTTCTGGACTTGATTCAAGGGAATCAATTCGTCAGCTAGTACGAGGCCGCTTTCAGTCGTCTGGTGCAATATGCTCCTTATGTTCAAGGAGATGAAACCTTGCAGACCTGACGATTTTTACAAGGATTAAAACCAGAATTGAGAAGAGGTTTGGCTACCTGGGATTTGCCAAACTTCAACTTAGCAGTAAGTAAGGCTCTACAACTGGAATCGAAGCAACAAGAAATCCAAAAGATTGAAGACAGATCCAGAAAAGGGAGGCCAATCTCAAGTGGACACAGTCGAGTTAGCTGAAAGCAACCTAGATTCTAGTCCAAAAATACTTCCCAAAGAGTTCCACAGAATAACCCGATGATAAATTCAAATCAAGGTAAAGCACCTGTGGGTTTTGTGGTTTTGTGGAGCTCCAAGCCACGAAGAAACAGAATGCTAGAAAAAGTAGGGTAAATACTTGAAATGTGGGAGTGATCAGCATTTTATGAGGAATTGCCCTTGAATGAATGGACCACCAACAATTGGAAAAGGGAGACAGGCAATTGGAACTGGTGGAAAGCAGAAAATTAGGGCTCGTGCATATGCTATCACTGGCGAGGATGTACCAGATCTGAACGAAGTGATGGAAGGTATTGTTTCTATTTTTGAAATTTCTGGTAAAGCATTATATGACCCTGGTGCCTCGCATTCTTTTATATCTACTGCATTGTCTGAGAAATTAAGTATATTATCTGAGACTATGAATTATCAAATTGAGGTTTAGACACCATTAGGGGCAGGAATAGTTACCGACCTCATATATCGGGATTTCCCAGTAGTGATTGGGAATCGAGAATATCCTGCTAACCTCATTCAATTGCCAATTTAAGGATATGACATAATATTAGGAATGGATTGGCTATATCACCATCAAGCTCAGGTAAATTATTTTACCAAGAGTATAACCCTTGGAGAGGTAACTCTGGTATCAAAACACCATTCAGTAGACAACTCATCTCCGATTTCAGTTATCTCGACGGTAAAAGCCCAACAGATCTTGAGTGAAGGCGAGCAAGGATTTCTGGCTTATCTTATAAATAAGCCTAAAGATACTATTCAACTAGAGAAAGTGAAAGTAGTAGCTGAATATCCAGAAGTGTTCCCTGAAGAACTAAACTCATTTCCTCCAAAAAGAGAAATAGAGTTTGTTATTCATAATCTGCCTGGGGTTACGACTTTTTCCAAGACTCCTTATAGGATGGCGCCAGCCGAGCTTAAGGAATTAAAGAATCAACTTCAAGAACTTTTGAAAAAAGGATTTATTAGACCAAGCACATCACCTTGGGGGGCTCCAGTGTTGTTCGTTAAGAAGAAAAACGGATCCCTAAGAATGTGCATTGATTACTGGAAGCTGAATAAAATTACAGTTAAGAACAAATACCCTCTACCTCATATTGAGGAATTGCTAGATTTATTGCAAGGGTCAAGGATCTTTTCAAAATTAGACTTGAGACAAGGGTATTTCCAGTTGAAGGTCAAGGAAGAAGATATTCCAAAGATTGCTTTCAATTCCGGTATGGTCATTTCGAGTTTGTGGTGATGCCTTTTGGTCTTACAAACACTCCGGCAGCTTTTATGGATTTAATGCATCGGGTTTTTAGGCCTCATCTAGACCAGTTTGTGGTCATATTTATTGATGACATTCTTGTATTTTCAAAATCCAGAGAAGAACATGTAAAACATTTATATGTAGTCCTCCAAACTCTGAAAAATCATCAGTTGTACGCTAAATTCAGTAAATGTTAGTTTTGGATGGAACGAATAACTTTTCTAGGACATGTTATCACTCATAAAGGAATAGAAGTTGATCCTTCCAAGGTTGAGGTGATAGCTAACTGGGAAAAACCCAAGAATGTTATAGAAATTTGGAGCTTTCTATGTCTGGCCGGTTATTATCGAAGATTTGTTCAAAATTTTTTCAAAATAGCTGGTCCTTTAACCAGGTTAACCTAGAAAGGGCAACCTTTTATATGGAATGAGGAGTGCGAGTAGAGTTTTCAGAAACTAAAAAGTCGATTAACGACATCTCCTATTTTAGCTCTTCATGTTGGCCTAGAAGAATTTGTGGTCTATACAGATGCTTCCAAAAAGGGGTTGGGGTGTGTACTGATGCAAAGAGGGTGTGTTATCGCTTATGTATCTAGAAAACTAAAACGGCACAAAGAGAATTACCCAACTCATGATCTCGAATTAGTAGCAATTATTTTTGCATTATCTAAGTGGAGGCATTATCTTTATGGGGCGACCTTCGAAATCTATACCGACCACAAAAGCCTCAATTTTTTACAATCACAGAAAAATTTAAATATGAGACAACGAAGATGGATGGAACTTTTAGGAGACTATGATTTTACCATCTCATATCATCTTAGAAAAGCTAATGTGGTAGCAGATGCTTTAAGCAGAAAAGCAGGATTAGCACACTTACCAGAAATCCAATTGTCAGAAAGTAAAAAAGTGAAGGGGGTGATGAAACTCAAACAGAAAATTTGGGTCACAGGGGTAAGTATACAACCTGAGTTGTATGAAGAGATCAGAAGAGCTTAAGAAAAAGATGAATAGATTATGAATCAGAAAGAAATGAGCAGAAATGTAACAGATACTGAATTTCGAACTGATAGTCAAGACACTCTTTTATTTCAAAACAAAATATGTGTGCCAAGAGACATCAAGAAAAGACTTTTGGATGAGGCACACAAGACCAGATTTGCAGTACATCCCGGAGGTGCTAAGATGTATTAGGATCTAAAACGACAGTTCTGGTGGAAAGGAATGAAAAGAGATATTTCAGAATATGTGCAAAAGTGTTTAACCTGCCAATTGATAAAAGCCGAGCATCAAAGACCGTCAGGTATGCTACAGCTGCTTTTAATCCTAGATTGGAAATGGGAACAGGTGACTATGGATTTTGTAACTGGTCTACCCGCAGTTCGAGGAGGATATGATAGTATTTGGGTGATTGTGGACCGATTAACGAAATCCGCACATTTTCTACCAGTTGGAACGCAATACAAAGTTGAGAAATTAGCAGAGTTATATGTGAAGGAAATTGTTTGATTACATGGCATTCCTACCAGTATAATATCAGACCGTGATCCAAACTTTACATCAAAACTTTGAAAAAGACTGCAAGAACATTTGGGAACCAAATTGAAAATTTGTTCCACTGCTCATCCACAAACGGACAGGCAATCAGAAAGAGTAATTCAGATTTTAGAAGATATGTTACGAGCCTGTGTTATGGATTTCAGTAGAAGTTGGGATCGACATCTTCCTTTGATAGAATTTGCCTATAACAACAGTTATCAGGCTACTATCAAAATGGCACTGTACGAAACTCTGTACGGTAGAAAATGTCGATCGCCGATACATTGGGATTTAGAAGAACACAGAGGCAAGATGGGAGAATCAACAAGAACCATTAGACCAGAGTTGATTCAAGAAACTATCGAGAAAGTGCAAATGATTAAACAGAGAATGAAAGCAGCACAAGATCGACAGAAGAGCTACACCGACAAGAGGAGAAAGGAATTAGAATTTGAAGTTGGGGATGAAGTTTTTCTAAAGATATTTCCAAGAAAAGGGGTAAAACAAATAGGAAAAGGAGGAAAGCTGGGTCCAAGGTATGTAGGGCCGTATGTGATATGTGATCGAGTTGGACCTGTAGCTTATTGATTAGTATTACCTCAGAATTTATTGAGAATACATGATGTTTTTCATGTTTCACAACTTCGAAAATACTACCCTAATTTCTCCCATATCATATCACCGAAGAATGTGCAAATTCAAAATGATTTATCTTATGAAGAAACTCCGGTACGTATTCTGGATCAAAGATTTTGGGAACTCAGCAACCGGAAAATTCCACAAGTAAAAGTATTATGGCGCAACCATAATGTAGAAGAAGCAACATGGGAATTCGAAGAGATCATGCGCCGTCAATATCCTGAGCACTTTCAAAATTCAGGTGAGAATATGGTGGCCAGATTCTTTTAAGGGCGGAGTTTGTAACATCCCTGATCCTGCTTTGTTTTACTTTATTTTATTATCTTTCTTTTCTTGAATTTCCATAATATGATAGTTAATAATTCATTTAAGTGTATTTTATTACATTCCATAATTAGTTGATATTTTAAGAAAGTTGTGATTCTCATAAAATATTGCTACAATTTAGTTTGCAACTTATTATAATTTAGGGGTCAAAATGCAATTTATTTATGTATTTATTTTGAGTGCTGAATGTGGAATTGTGATAATTGAAGGGCCAAATTGCAAAAATTTCAAAAAGTTAATTTTTGAGGAACACTGGGCAGCATATCTTGTTTTCTCCTACCTTCTTTTCTTCATTCTTCTTCTTTCCTTTTCTTCCATTTCCTTCACCCGTGGCCACCACCACACCACCAGCTAGTTTTGTTTCGTTTTTTTTTTCTTTTCTCTTCTATTTAACCACACCAACTCACTCCCCACAACCACCCAACCTCATCTTCATCGGTAGCTTTGGCGGTAGGCTACCGGAGGCGTGGCGGGAGAGAAACCCGGAAGTTGGAAGAAGTGGGTGTGATGTTTTCGATGGCAAATTGAGAGGTTGAGGGGTGTTTTGGGGAGCTTGAGGTGTAAGGAGGACATTTAGTTGGTTCCATGTGATTAAATCACGGCTGGAAAGAGAGAACGAGGGTGATCGGACTTTTGAAATTTGGTCTAAAAATTGGAGTTTTCGATGGCTATAGGAGTCCAAACAGAAATCTGATAGCAGGGTTGGACTCAGGAGCTCGAGAGGAGTCGAACTGTGAAAGCTGAAAATTTTTCTGCGGCGGCGAAAAGGCAAAAGACTCCGTTCGTCGAGACGAGTACACTGGTGTTATTGGTTCGTGATATCGAGACCTAGTTTTGCTTCTACGGTTTAATGTTGAAGAATTGTATATATATGCCATTGTATTTACATGCATATATATATATTTGATTTAATTTCATAATTGTATAAGTTTGAGTATAGCAAGGATGGATTGTATATATGATGTATCTTGATGATTTTCTTAGGTCAAGATTGATATATTATGTTTTGGACTTGAAAAGGTTATATTAGAATTATTGGAATTATTAAGAATTGAACTAAGGATTTGAGTTAAGGACCTAAGTTAGATGATTGAATTATTAGAATTTTGAGCCATTGGCAATTAGTACCTAATGTGGACTTTATGATTAAGAAAGTTGATTTCGAATGGAAATTGATACATGAATTAAGACTTTATAGCCGTATTGGTTCTAATACTTTGACCTTATTAATGTTGGCATGTAGTTGCATGGGTGAATAGCAATTTGAAGTCAACCATTATTATAGTAGCCTGGTATTAGGTAATTGAATGAGTTCTGATTATATATGCATCATTATTGGTTAGGTGACGAGGAGGTGGTTTCTGAGGAACCATAAATAGTGTTCAGAACTTATAACATCAGAATTTTGGAGGTGAGTATCTACCACTCTGGTTATTGACTTTATCAACTACTCGTTATTTGTTAAACCCCTGTGTGGGTCTACCATTTTGGCCTTAATATATCTAATGGTTCTTGTGGCATAACCCCTGTGAGGGTTTAATCTGCTTGATTATAACTGCTCTTACATTGCTTGATTATAATTGTTGAAATCATTAACTCGTATTTGATTGTCGCTTATCATTGAATTGTAACCCCCTGTGAGGGTTCGTAATTGTTTTTCTATCGTGCTTGTTGATCTATACTGGTTCAATCATTCTTGTTCGTTTTGGCGCCCAGAACTCTTGATTATCGTGTCTAGTAATTGCTTGATCATGCTTGTTATCCTGCTTGACTCGTTCTCAATTGCCTTGCCGGCACATTTGCTTGTTGTTTTGGATATTTAGCAAGTTGGCTTGCTTGTACTTGATTGTTGAACTTGTTCGGAGATTGTACTTGGTTGAGTGCCAATCCTACATAAATTGCTGGGATACTTAGGACACGCCTTGCAGCCCGCCTGGGTGTCCAGGGTACACTATGCGGTCCGTATAGGTATCCCTGATACGCTAAGCAATCCGCTTAGGTATCTGCCATGCGCCATACTGTCCGTATGGGTAGTGCGCCATACAGTCCGTATGGGCACAAAAATTGTACACCAGCCATTTTATGGCAGTACTTATCTGATTGGTGTAAGGGATTTGATATGCATGTTTTAATTGTTTCATTGAAATGCATATTCTGAAAGGAGATAGCTCACTTGTATTCATTCTGCTTGCTTATATAGTGTTCTTGGAGCAAAAAGGCAGGAGAAGTTCCTGTTGCTATATTATTCTTGCTATCTAAATTGTAATCGTATTTGTATGGCTATTGTTCTAAATCTGTTGAGAGGTTCTTTCCTTGACAGGTTTGTTATATATTCATATTTAATCCTCAATAAGTCCATTGGACTTACTCCTCTTTTTTTTTTTAACTTTTGCAGATAGAGGGGCCTAAGGATGTAATGTTTTGCTTTGGAATGTAGAGGTACCTCTTTTGTAATTGTCAGCATCTCTTCTACTTGTGGGTTGATAGATGGATGTGGAATTAGAGATGTTGTGATCTGTCAGTTCAAATTTAGGCCTTAACTTTGTATATATATATATATCTTTTGCTGTATCTTAGGATTAAAACTAAGTTCGAATGTTATGTTTAATGTTGTTATGTAAGTTGAATTTATTTCCGTTGCTTTTGAATTGTGGTTTGTGTTATTATATTCAGAGATTAAGCTTGAATAGATTTGATATCTCAGCTTTAGGTTATCTGAAGTGGGGTGTCACATCCAAATTCGTATTCGTTGAATATCGATCGGATTATTAGACTTATACGTATTCATATTTTATTAAACTTATACGTATTCTCATTATTATTTTATATTCATATTTGATAATAATTATTTAGATATCTATTTATAAATATCTAAATACATGAATCTATGAACCTATAATAAATATATATTTTAATTAATAGAACGAACTAAATAATTTAATTAAAATAAGTGACAAATAGCATAACTTCTAATTAATAATTGACTTTTCAATTGATTATTAATATTTATTAATAATAATAATGGTATTTAAGAATATTAATTATAAAATTATCCAATAATAATTATGTTGATTAACTTTATTCTTCAAGTTTTTCTGTATATTACAATAATTTTTTACATTTATTCTTTTTTCTTCCCAATTCTTCAATTATATTTTATATATATACATATATGAATTATGAGATTTTTATTGAAAAATATAAATAATATATTATTTAATAAATATATATTCGAATCAAATATTAAATGGATCGGATACGCATTTACTATATCCATATCCACTTATAACGGATATCTACTAATCGAATACGGATAATACCGCTTTAAATAGATGTAAATAAATTTTGTATAAATAAATACGAATACAAACGATAAATAAATATTTGAATATCCATTTACCACCCTATTTGCAACCAAAGGACGAACTAGTAATGCAGGATATCCTCTAAGAAGCAATAGGAGTGCCAAATATTCACATTTAGGTAGGGAATTTCATACATTGAAGTTAAAGAAAATGGACTGACACATCATGCATCAATATTCACCAATTTTCATGGGATTAGAACACGACACCTGGATCTAAGTCACAATTAGGCAAAACCTCATCTCCAAGCAGTCAGGCTGCAACAATTTGACCATTTTGCCAAATCATGTACAAACATTAGGCATATATAAACTAAGCTGAAATGCAAAAGTCTATTTTTAGGCCCTACCACATCTAATCTAGCACCTACCAAGATGAATTAATGAACTAGTCACACTACTAGCTCTCTGCAAGTTTACTTTTCTCATTAATTAATTTTAAGCCTTCATCCAGAAGTCCAGGCAAAATTCTAACAAGGACATTCGCTATTGTACGGAGAATAATATATTACGACAGCCAATTTTATGATTTGTAATCGTATATAAGATATCCCATTATAACAAGGAGCTCATCATGCATACAAATTAAACATTTTAATTAAAAGATACAACAAAGCCAAACTTGTCATATTAATTTTCAACAAAAGATGGATGAATTTACGTTATATGCACTTTTTTCAAGTACTCTTATAGTTTTATTCTGTGCATGGTATTTTACCAGAAGGCTGAACTCAGCTGGCTACAAGAACTTACCACCCTCACCGCCAAGGCTTCCTGGCATAGGTCACCTTCATCAGCTCGGCCAATTGCCTCACCGCTCACTCTGGCATTTATCGAGGAAATACGGCCCGCTCATGCTTCTTCAGTTCGGCTCAAAACCGACGCTGGTAGTTTCATCTGCAGAGGCAGCGAAGGAGATCATGAAAACCCATGATCTGGCCTTTTCAGGCAAGCCTGTACTAAGTGCTCCCAAGAAACTTTTCTACGACTTGACTGACCTGATTAATTTGCCGTATGGCGACCAATGGCGGAAGTTAAGAAGCATCTTCATCCACGAGCTACTGAGTAACACAAGGGTAAAATCATTTAATTCCATCAGGGAAGAAGAAACAGCTCTGCTGATGGAAAAGATTAGACAGTGTTGCTTGTCCTCCTCGCCGGTGAACTTGACAACGATATTCGTGTCGCTTACAAATGATTTCATTTCTCGTGCAACTTTTGGGAAAAAGCAAAGTGAAACAAGGCATGGGAAAAAAATTCTGGATACAATGGATGATTTTGTGGGATTGTTGTTCAAATTCACGCTGGGGGAATTTATTCCATGGCTTGGTTGGATTAATCGGTTGAATGGTTTCAATGCAGCACTGGACAGGTGCAGTAAAAAAGTGGATGAAATCCTGGATGCAGTTATTGAAGATCACATAAGCAGGGGTTCCAAGACTTCAAGTGGAGATGGGACAAATGATAAAAGTAAAAAATGCTTTGTAGATGTATTGCTGGATATACACGGGGGTAATACACCTGGTGTCTCCCTTGACCTGATATCTGTCAAAGCTGCAATTTTGGTAAGGCATATCTCCCTTCTTCTTTCAACATATGTTTTTTGAACTTAATTATAACATATTAGATTTTATTCTATAAACAAGCTTTTGAAATGTTTGGATAAAATTATAATTTGGTGCTTATGAGAAGTTAGTGATTGCAATTTTTGTTAATTGATATGGTAAAAAATACTCAAATTTATAAGTATCTTTAAAAATCTTAAGACTAAGTACTTGAGCACTCCTTCATTTCTTAAAAGGAATTTATAAGATTCCAATATCTTATTTTGAGAGCTTATAAACATATCTTTTAAAGAATTTATAAAGTACTTTATAAAATCTTATAAATCCTCGAATATCTTATAATATATTTTGAGGTTCTTAAGAGCTTATAAACTTATCTAAATATCCTCTAATTTTGGTGGCCATGGAATGCATGGTTTCTCATCTGATCAAGTAAAATGAAAATAGTGGATTTTCCTAGAAGTGACAATTTATGTATACTATTATCTATACTATTATAAAAAGAAAGGTTATTTTGTGTTTAAAGCAGAAGTTATTTGTGATTTTTACATAATTTACCCTTTAGTTATTCTAGCAATTAAAATGGATAATGCAGTTTGAAGGATAAAATGGGGAATTCAGTACAAAAAGGTTTTTGGATACAAATTTACTAATATTTCAAAATTTTCATTTAAGTTGTCTTTTAGAAGTGATGGTTCAATAACAATTGTTCTTTTAACAAAATCCGCAAACTCACAAATCTGTATTATCAAAATTCCATCTTTTGTTATTTTTTTTTATCATATCAAAATATCTAACATAATTTTAACTTTACTCAGAATTTAAATTATTTCATATAATAATTTTAAGTGATTCAATAAATAGTTTTATGCATGCGACAACTCGTAGTAAAAAGAAAACCTCTTTTATTCCTAAAGCAGAAGTGACACCAAATTTCATATATACCAAATTTGCCCTTTATTCTATATATTCCACAAAATTAACATATTCAAATAACCACTATTTATCCAAAAACTTCTTTTGTCACTAGGTAGTCTCAATTTTTTGGGCTCTATTCTCCTACCCTTTTTTAGAAATATTTTTAAACCTTAGAAAAAATTTAGAATGAAAGCATGTTCTCCAAATGTTTTCTCAAAACACTCAAATTTTATCCTCAAAAAACCTCTCCCAATTCATACAAATAATCCTACACCCTAAAAACCAAACCCATCCCCTCATTTTTTCACTCTACCTATCACATCACTCATTCATTTATCACTCTCTCACTTCATTCATCTATATAAGAATAGGCTCTTAATGACTTTTGAAATTTTTTCATCTATCTAGTAATATTGGATTATGAAATTTTTACATTATATGACTGCTATTTACTTAATTATACAAATTACATATATATTTTAGATACATATTTTTAGTGTAATGAATGTGGAAATATATATAAAAATAATATGATTACTCAAAAATATTTTACGCACGCAGAAATTGGGTGCAGATGATTGCTAGTTTTCCATAAGACAATTCATTGGATATTTTTTTCCTGATTAAAACAGGATGTTGTCGGAGCTGGAACTGAAACTTTCAGCAACTACTCTAGGATGGGTAATGACAGAGATCATAAGGCACCCTGAAGTAATGGAAAAAATGCAAGATGAAATCAGAGGGATTTTGAAAGGAAAACAGCACATAACTGATGATGACTTGCAGAAGATGCACTATCTGAAAGCCGTGATCAAGGAAACATTTCGTTGCCACCCTCCAGTTGCAATATATTTCCACGCGGCCAGAGAATATGTGAATTTAATGGGATATCACATTCCACCGGAGACAATGGTCCTGATTAATGCATGGGCTATTGGTCGGGACCCTGCTTGTTGGCCTGAGCCCGAAAAGTTCATGCCGGAGAGATTCCTGAATTCTTCTGTAGATTTCAAGGGATTCCATTTCCAGTTGATCCCGTTTGGGGCTGGACGGAGAATCTGTCCAGGGCTTGGATTTGCAGCCGCAGCTATCGAGCACACGGTCGCAAATCTCATGCACAAGTTTGATTGGGCATTGCCTGACGGAGCAAAAGGAGAAGATTTGGAGGTGATGGAAAAACCTGGATTTACAATTGGAAAGAAAAATCCTCTGATTGTTGTCGCAACCAATCGTTATTTTTAATGCATAACTAATCTAAGACCACGAATCTGTGCGTGTAAGTTTACAGAACGATGGAAATGCTTATTTGGAATAAAGTTTAAAAGATTTTCAATTTACAGCAGTTGATACCAAACCTTCTGATCCTGTTAATGTTCATGCTATTCAATAGAAGACAAGCTAAAAGCACATATTTGGTTATCACATTTAATTCGATTTTACTAGAAATTCATAATTTGGCTATAATTGATAACATAGCACACCTAATCTGATCAGGATATGTGGCCATAATTTCTAGCGAAATGGAACTAAATATAATAATTTTATGGAAGATATACATGACTTAATTTCGCATGGGTGTGGGGATATGTGATGCATCAAAACGATACTAATCATACAACATGCAATTGATAATTCCTACGCAAAATTATGTCTTTGTTTTAATTTCCTTAGAATAGAGTTCTAGAAAATGCCACCAATCCACGGAATTCCTGAAAGTGCATATGTTATATAGCCTCTAACTCTTGAATGCCATTTACCGCCCATATATCCTTCACTTCTAAGTCAATTCATTAAAGTCAATTCAAGAGAATAAGTGAAAGAAGAAAACAAACTAGAGCGCTAAGAATAAGGGTCAGATGCTCTCTTTTCCTCCTGGAACCGTCTGCGTCTTGACAACAAAACAAAAGGAAAACAAAGGAAAAAGATAGAAAAGAATTAAAAACAAGAAAACAGAAAGCCTACTGCTCTCTTTTCCCTTGCACATTTATATATACACAGTACTGAGAGCCCAGAATAATGGTTTAGGTTTTTCCGTTCCCTCAACCGGCCGTAGGGTGTGTGTTCTTAATTTATATATAAATATCCTTCTTGTTTCTTATTAATTTGGTTTAGCTGGGTAGGTTTATCATACCTAATTCAATTGAAATTTCCATTTTGTTATAGAATCACCATTGTGCCAAAAGACTTTTCTTTCATTAATTTCTCCTACATAGATGTTAAGTCATTATTTCTATTCATTTAGTATCAGATTGAGAATTCAATAAGCAATTTTTTTTTGTTTAAATATTATAATTAGCTACTTACAGGAATAAGAGACGAGAAATGCACAAAAAGAGTATGGGACAAGGAAAATGAGCAACAAGAGGCGCAAAGCAAGAAGTTGGTGGCATTTAGCCCACTGATATAAGTTTCACATTTATAGTGTAAGGTCAGGGGTTAAACCTACTAGACCTTTGGCATGTGTGTGTTAAATAAAGAAAAAGAAGAAGAAGAAGAAGAAGAAGAAGAAGTAGAAGAGGCACAAAGCAAGTTCACGAGACAGTTTGAGGATTTAACTTGAAGATAGACAAAAAAGTCTATTTATATATTTATTTTTTAGAAGATCTATGACATAGTATAAATAGATTTTTCAAATACTAATGGATTGATTTTTGTTTCGTAATTAGGGAATGGAGGTTTCACAAAATTCAGAATTCGACGGCGGAGAAAATGGAGAATTGATTCATCCAGGGATAGAGAGTTCTCTCTTTGATTCTCTCTTGTTTTCTATTTTCCTCATGATGTTTTGCTTGTTTCATATTTTGTCTGACAATTTAATCATGAACTAATTTGTTATTTTAGAATTATAATGGATTCTTTTGAATAAATTGATTGCATATTCTTCCACAAAGTTAGTGATTGTTTTGATATTGTCTTGTCAACAATTAATTGTATCTCCGAACTCTAGAAAAATTTTGAAAAAGATAGCTTAGGGATTGATTAGTAATATATCTATCTACGCTAGGTAATTTGAGTGAAATCCTCTCGTTCATAACTTATCTAATTCACATAGTAATATGTGAATTTGATAATAAATTAAGAATTTAATTATGAGTAATTCGAAAGAACCACGCAATTGCATTAAACTCTATATTAATAACTCGTTTATTAATTTCATAGGAAAGATAAAATGAAATCAATTAAATTAATTAATGAAATTATAATTTTAGGTTTTATATGTTAATAAGAAAGCTCAACCTGTACACTTTTTTTGTTTTCATTAGTTTTATCTTAAAACCAATATACTTAATTAATTAATCAAACCAACAAAATAAAATTAACTTTTATGGTATACTTTCAATATGAAAATAAATTTTTTAATTGAAAATAGGGGACTTAATAATATAGAAAAATAAGTCCTAATGCCAAAAGAAATAAAAAATAAAAAGCAAACGTAGGGCACATTTAAATAAATAAGTAAATAAGGAAAGAGCTAATAAGCCCAATAAATTAAATCCACCAAGATGAGTACCGAAACGTAAATGGGACAAAGCTCAACAAGGACTTATAAATACCAATTCCCAAATTGAAAAAGGGCATTTAAACAATCATTTACTAACTGAAACTCTAACTCTATGCAAGCACATTCCATCAAAGAAAATCAATTCAACTTGCTGATTTTCGAAAACAACCTCAACTCTATTTTCGTGCAACATCAACGCCTACTAAAGTTAAAGAATGGTAATTGAGGCACATATTCTATCAAAATAAAAAAAAAATGAGACTAGATGCGTGCATCTCAAAAGCTAAAATACTAGAAGTTGTTGTGGTCCCTTAATAGTTGTTAACTTAATAGTGACAAAAAATAGTATTTATGTTGTTATGACTATTGATAATATGTGGCACACCTAATGGGACACTTTAACAATCAAAATTTTGTCATAAATTATAGTGACAATTTTTATTGTCAATATATTGTCACTATAGATGTGTCATCCGCTACCAAAAAAAGGTAATTAGCAACCACTCAAAGCAAAAATTGATTACTCATGAGCTTAGTGGTCGATTTGGGGACTACTCGAATTCGTGACAAAAACTCTCATCACTAATTTGTATCAATCACTAATTGGTCACTAATTAATGATAGGTAGAAAGTGATCATTAATTAGTGATTGATAGTGATCACAAATGGCGGTCACTAATTATATAAAAGAAATTAAAAACATGTACGGTCACTAGGTGGTCAATAAAGGTGGCAAAATGGGCGGCAAACCACGGGTCCAACTGGGCTTGTCAATAGGTCGCATTTGGACTTAGATCCTAGGATTCGAATAAGATCATGCTAGATCTAAATCATAATCCAAAAGTAATATGTCAGATCCAAATTCGATCCAAGATTCATCGGATTTGTGGTTGGTATAACCGTATCTGGATCCAAATAAAAGTTGAATATTTTTCGGATATCCTAAAAAATTCAAATTTGAATTGCAGCACCCCCACCCAATGTATCCCCATAAGTAAAGGAACCGCCAATTCAAGTTTGAAATCTAAATCAAATGATAATTAGGAAACTTGAAATTTAACCAACTCAAAGAAGAAATAACTCGCACTAAACTAAAATATCACTCCATCGGGTGTAATATATACAACCAGGTGTCTTAAGTCCTACACAAACATTCACAGAACAGCTCCAATATAGCGGTCTTGATTAGGTATAGACTATATATACAATTATAGCACCTAATCTATTATAAAATAAACTTCCAACTAAAGCTTGAGCCTCTGCTCCTCACTTAGACCTGTCTGGGAAAAACTAAAGAATATGGGGGTAAGTCCTGAGGACTTAGTGAGGGAAAAGAAAATGACAGATTTGAAAGGAAAATTTAGTGGATATAAAAATCAATGAACATTTTGATAACAAGAAATATTTCCAATATGAGTCAACCAGATACATAGCATACATGATATCAAGTTCAATAGATTGTTGGTCATTCCGACCTTATTGCTCCCAGATCAAATCATAATTTCTAGTACTAGGCACCGATACAGTGTAAACAATATTTCCTTATTGCTCCATTGCTCGAACACTCAGCTCAACGTGTAACAACTTGTTATATGGCATGGTCGACCGCATGCCTGATCCTGCCATTCATAGTTTGCTACCTCTAACTATATATAAGTCAGGATCGTCAGTGGATTCTAGCTAGAAGACCCATCACCATCGATCCATTCCGTCTGGCCATCTTTTCAGACTTAGCCCTGGTCCCAAATCCCCTCGTGGCGTCCCATGGGTTAATATAATGTAATACTAATAGATAAGAGTTTAACCTTTAAAGCAATAAATACGTGTATAACCAAGTAAAGTCTAGAAGAGGTCTAGTACTAAAATCCAGAGGTGCTAACAGGGATAGACTCAAGAGGGACCCCCACTAGTGTGGCTCTTTGCTCTATCCGGCACATGTTTTACAGTACTAATTGAACAAGACATTTAAAAAAGTTAAGATTACAATAAGGTACAAGTTTGGAACAAATAGGATACACAATATACTGGTCGGCAAGGCAATTTTAGGTTATAAAATCATTCAACAAGTAATACAAGGTCAGCGAGCAGTATAAAAGACAGAAAATAACATCATAATAAGAGTTTTGGACACTAGAATAGAAATAGGCAATATCCCTCACAAGGGTACAAGTCAATTAACAGATAACGAGCAAGATTTCAAAACAAATTCATAGATTTCACTAAACAAAGTTCAGTACGGTATAGAAGCAGAAAACTATTATAAGGGTTTATCCCAATAACAAATAATTGAAAGAAGCACCAGGTTGGCAGACCCTCATGCTTAGAGTCTTAGAAAGTTGTCATAGTCAATAGTTTATTTGAAATGTTCCTAAAATTGGACCATTCATTGATCCAAAAAATTTACTGATTCACGGTTCATTAGTTCAACAGTTGGTTGGACTATAATTGAACCGTAATTGAATTGTGATGTCATAATTATGAAGTATATATATTTATATTATATATATTACATAAAAATTAATAAAATGCCAAAATATAAAACATAAAGAGATTAAATGATATTATCTAATATTACAATCTAATCTTCACAATTCATATTATAAATTATCACAATAATTTAAATATATAAAATCTATAGTTTAAAGTTGAGAGTATGTAGGTTAATTCTAAACTATAAACTAAGTTTTTTTTTTTACTTTTAGATAGCTTCCAAGGTGTACCTTAACATACGAACTTTGTACTTTGACTAAAAAAATAAAAAATATATAATTTTATTAAAAATTAAAAGAAAAAATTCATCATGTTCAATTGAACTATGAATGGTTCACAGCTCCAGCAGTCCAGCAGCCAGTCTGAATGGTTTTTAAAAAATATGTCATTTTTTTCAATTTCTTGGTTTTTTTAGAAAATTGAACTAGTTCGCCAGCTGCTTGACAGTACAACCTGCCAGTCCGGTCTAATTTTTTAAATAGTGTTTACTGGTCCACTAGACCTACTTTCTCGTCACCTAACCAAAAGAGTATAATCATAGTCAAAATCTACATTTGACCTCAATAATCAATATTTTGCTTATCATTAACCCAAAATCACTAATTTCTCGATTGACATGATACTTTTAGGACTTCAATGGCTCTACTGGCCAAAAATGTCTAATAAGGTCATTATTACAAAAATAATCCTGGTTTTCATATCAAATCTAATAATAGAACATAAACTCAATTACATAGTCTTTCTCATAATATCATCCCAAACCACAATAATAGCTTAATTTCCTCACAATTAATCCCAACTAATGCCACATAGGTATTAAATTCATGAATTAAGGTTCAATTACTTAATAGACTTATCTAGTTCAAGTTTGGCATATAATATGACATATTCGGCTCCACTAACTATATAACACTCCATGCATGGAAAATATATATGCTAATCATATTTTATTCTTTCATTCTTGGCATAATACAAAGTTGGTGGACATAATAGTACAACATGTGTATATATACAAGCATAAATCCTTTTTCACCCTTTTTACCCACAATTCGATCAACGAAACCCTAGATTCACGAACCAAGAGCATAGTCACGATTGTCGTGATGAAGAGATGACACTACCTCTCCACTGCCACCGAAAAACACCCAATCACCACCAAAATACTCCTTTCAACCTCCTGAACCCGATGCCCCTAACAATTTCAAGTTTTGTAGCCAAAACAACCTTCAATTTGTGCCTTGAAACCCCTAACACCATTCACGTTGCTGCATCAATTTCTCCAATTTTCGTCGCCACTGATGGTCAGAATTCAAAACCAACTTCACCAAACGCTCTCCTGAGCTAAACTCGTCACCAATCATCCTTGCTCCTCCCTTAGAAGCCACCGAAAAAAGCAACTTGCCAAGCTCTACTATGCACGATTTTGGTTTTCATGTTTTTTGATGATTCGCCGGAGTTAGTGTGTGCATGTCATATGAATGTGATGCTAAGGTCAAGGGAAGAAAGCAGTGAGAGCAGTTTTTTGTTTTGGGGTGGTTGCTGGAAAATTGTTGGAGAGAAAGAGATGGTTGACGCGGTGGGGAAAAAAGTAAAAATGGGGAGGAAAATGGAAAATGGGTTATTTAAAGGACCATTTTCTAATATTTTTGAATTGACCCCAAGAGTTCATAGATTCAATCAATTGAGTCCTTTTGATTAAATCGAATTATGGCTTTGACCTGGTTGACCCCAAAATAACCATGCAAACTTTCAAACATAATTCAATTAGGTTTTCTAAAATTACAATTTGGCCTTAATACTATTTGAAATGCATAAATAATTGAAATTCATGAAAATAAAATTAATTGTAATTAATTTGACCAATTATGAAATTTCTTAGGGTGTTGCAACCTCCCCCTCTTAAACGGATTTAGTCCCCATATTCTTACTTGAATATTAGACAAGGTCAGGATACTATCGGCACATGAGATCTTCTTATTCCCAAGTTGCTTGTTCCATATTGTGGTTGCACCATAACACCTTCATTTGGGGAATCTTTCGATTTCTAGGCTCACGAAATTGCTGATCTAATATGCAAATTGGTTGTTCCTCATATGTCAGACCACTTTTAAACTGCAAGTGCTCAGGTGATATGATATGAAAAGCATTAGGATAGTATTTCTGAAGTTGGGATGCATGAAAGACATCATTTATTTCTGCCAAGTCCTGGGATAACACAAGACGATAAGCTAGTGGTCCAACTCTTTCACATAATTTATAAGGTCCAACATATCTTGGACTTAGCTTTCTGCCTTTATTGATTCTTTTGATCCCTTTCCTCAATGATACTTTGAGGAATACTTGATCACTAACTTTGAATTATAAATCCTTTCTTTTTTTATCCGTATAACTCTTTTGACGGTCCTGAGCTACTTTTATCCTGTGCTTAATCACCTATACTTTTTCGATATTTTCTTGAATTAGCTAGGTCTTATAGTATACGATGACTCATCTGTTTTACCTTTGTATTCTTCTAAATCCCAGTGTACCAGTGATCAACATTTCTACCTACAAAGCTTCGTGTGGTGCCATCTTAATGGTAGATTGGTAATTGTTACTATAGGCAAATTCAATTAAAGGTAAATATATGCTCCAACTCCTACCAAAATCTAAGATACAGGCCCATAGCATATCCTCTAATATCTGAATGACCCTTTCTATCTGGCCGTCAGTCTGAGGATAGGCAACTGAGCTAAATTGTAGCCTTATTCCCAAGTGTTTATGCAAACTTTTCCAAAGTCTCAATGTAAACTTTGGATCTCGATTGGATACAATACTAACTGGGATTCCATGTAATCTAACAATATGCTTGATGTATACTTCTGCCAGTTTCTCAACCTTGTAGTTCATTCTGACTGGTAGAAAATGTGCAAACTTTGTTAAACGGTCTACTATCACCCAGATACTATCATACCCTCCTCTGGCCAATAGTAAATAGATCACAAAGTCCATAGTCACCTGCTCCCATTTCCAATTAGGGGTTGGAAGTGACTATAACAACCCTGATGGTCACTGGTGTTTTGCTTTTACTAACTAGCAAGTTAGGCATTTTTTGCACATATTCTATTATAGCTTTCTTTATCCCATTCCACTAGAACTGCCTTTTTAAATCCTGATACATCTTCATTCCTCCCTGATGTACTGTATATCTTGCTTTATGTGCTTCTTCCAATAGTTTTTCCTTCATTTCTTTGGTATACATATTCTTTGGTAGAGTAAAATTGTGCCTTGACCATCTATACTAAATTTTGACTTCTCAAGATTCCCAACTGCTTTTTTCTATTTCAGTATCCAACTATCATTGGCCTGAGCTTGTCGTATCTTGTCATAGAGCTCTGGTTGTATTTCCACTCCTATAATCCAGCCTCGTTGTGTCATTCTGATAACCATATTTACTCTTGAACTTTCTGGCATTTTTTTTTTCTCAACATATATGCTATTTCGGCCTTTCGGCTCAGTGTATTTGCCACCACACTCGCTTTTCCTAGGTGGTAAAAGATAGAGAAGTCATAGTCCTCCAAAAATTCCATCCACCTTTACTGTCACATTTCCAAGTCTTTTTGGGAGTGTAAATACTTGAGGCTCTTATGATCAGTATATATCTCGGATATAGCTCTATAAAGGTAATGCCTCCATTTTGTTAAGGTAAAAATTAATGTAGCTAACTCCAAATCATGAGTTGGATAGTTCTCCTCACGTGGTTTCAATTTTCTAGGTGCATAAGCGATAATTCGCCCCTTCTACATCAACACACACCCATGCCCTTCTTTAGAAGTATCGGTAAACACAATGAACCCTTCTAATCCTTCTAAAAGGGCTGAAATTGGAGTTGTTGTCAATCTGTTCTTCAGTTCATGGAAACTTTGTTCACATTTATTGTTCAAGATAAAAAGTAGATCTTTTTAAGTTAATTTAGTCAATGGACCAACTATTTTATAGAAGTCTTGTACAAATCTTCAACAATAGCTAGCAAGTCCCTAGAAACTACAAACTTCCATTACAGTTTCAGGTATTTTCTAGTTGAGTATTGCTTCTACCTTAGAGGGATCAACCTTTATCCTATCTTGAGATATAATATGTTCCAAAAATGCCACTTTTTCTATCCAGAACTCACATTTACTGAATTTGTCATACAATTGATGCTCCTTCAAAGTTTTAATAACTAAGTGCAAGTACTTTGCGTGCTCTTCTTTGGTCTTGGAGTACATCAAAATGTCATGCATGAAAATGACTACAAATTGGTCCAGATATGGTCAAAACACTCGATGCATCAAATCCATAAATACCACTAGAGCATTAGTTAGACCAAGTGACAATACTTCAAATTTAAAGTGACCATATCGAGATTTGAATTCAATTTTGAAGATATCTTCTTCTCTTATTTTCAATTGGTAATGCCTTTATCTTAAATCTAACTTCGAAAAGACTGTAGCTCCTTATGAAAGATCAAATAATTCTTCCACATGTGGTAGGGGGTACTTATTGTTGAGCTTAACTTTATCTAACTCCTTGTAATCAATGCACATCCTTAGGGATCCGTCCTTTTTCTTGACAAGTAATACCAGGGCTCCCTAAGGAGAAGTGCTTGGTCTTATAAACTTATTTTCCAATAGCTCCTGAAGTTGGTTTTTCAATTCTTTGAGCTCCACTGGAGCCATCAGATAAGGAGTCTTGGAGAAAGATATCACCCCAGGAAGAGTGTGAATTACAAATTCTATCTCTCTATCAGGGGGTAATGAGCTCAATTCTTTCGAGAATATTTCAAGGTACTTAGCACCACTTCTACTTCTTACATCTTGACTATATCCCGGGGCTTGTTGATGAGATACGCTAAGAATCCTTGTCCATCTTCCCTCAAAATTTTCTTAGCTTCTAGCGCAGATATAATTAGTATTAGAGAAGTGTTATTTGTGGAATGGCATGTAGGTGTTGTTATCCTATCCCCAAGAGCGAGACACTTGGTGTAACAATTCAGTTGTGCTTGATGTTTATATAGTCAGTCTATTCCAAAGATCAAATCATATCCTTGTATAAGCATTTGTGTAAGACCGGCTAAATATACTTTACCCCCAATCATAATGGGGCAATCCGATACATGATATCTATCTGATGGGTCATGATTTTAGGTTGTATATTTAATTTTTCAAACATATTGGCAAATATAAAAAAATGCAAAGCACCGAGATCATATAAGGTATTTCCATTAATTCTTAAAATAAAAACCATACCTTCAACAACTTCAGAAGGATCAGGCACTTCTTCTTCAGTCAGAGCATATGCGCGTGCTTAACTTTTAGCTTTCCACTTGTTTCTGCAACTTGTTTCCCTTTTTCTGTGGAAGCTGGCTTTCTTCAGCTTGGGCAATCCTTGAACAAGTGTTGATCATTACCACAAACCACACATCTGCCCTACTTTATCCAGCATCCTAATTCTTCATGGCCCAATCTTCCACAAAATCCACAGGTCTTCAGATTCGTGGCCCTACTGGTCTGCAACCTCAATTGCTTTTTCCCAGGGTTGTTCTGCCCACTAGGTAGTAACCTATTTTTTTCCCCTTATCTTTGATCTTTTTAATCTCCCACAGATTTGATTCTACCTATAGTACTTTACTCACTGCACGATTGTAGCTCAGAAGATCACATGAGAAAAGACCCGGTCTGAATTCTGATCATAACCCTTCTATAAACTTGCGAACCTGTCGCCCCTCATCTGCAAGTATGTAAGGTAAATACTGAATCAGTCAGCTAAATGTGGCTTCATACTGACTGATTAATAATGTTCCTTAGATTAATTCCATGAATTCTCTTTCTCTGGCATACTTAGTCACATTCGGCACATATTTTTCCACAAACTCTCGAGTGAAGTTTTCCCAACTTCGATGAGTTCCCTTCGTAGTCCACCTATAATTGATCATTTGCCACCAATCATGTGCAGGACCTTCCAATAGAAATGTAGCATATTGGATCTTCTATTCATCCGGGCATCACAGAGTTTCACATATCTTTTCCAAGCTTTCAACCTATATCTCAGCTTTCTATTATTAGGTTCACTAAGGAATTTTGGAGGTTGCAACCAGAGAAACCAATTTAAAGCTTGATCTTCTATAGGCTTTTCAATATTTTTTGCCCAATTACCCTATCCCTACTACTAGCAAACTATATAAATTGTTGCCACATCTAGAACATGGGCTCTGTTTGTTGGCCCGCATTTGGTTGATTAGCCTGAGGTGTCTATGAAACCTCATCTTCTGTCAGAGTTTGCACTTTAACTGGTGCTCTTTGCCTAGGAACACGCTGTGCAGCGACCCATTTGTCGGGTAATCTCCCTCTCCCTCGTCGACCTGTTTGAGGTGGGTCAGGTATATGAAAACCTTCATAGCATGCCATTGTCTTTCTAAATCATCCTTAAGTCTTTCTTAGCTCGCTGCCATCAAAATTACACAATGACATCTAAAGTTAGCATCGAAAGTTTTAATCTTTTAGATATAATTATAAGGTATTTAATAGATTACCCAAGTTCATTATAATAGAAGTTAAATCATTAAAGATCTACAAAAGAACTTTTAGTATCATCCAAATCCCATCCACAATTCTTTCATAACCATAGGAAGACTTCAATCATACATAAAATAACCAAAGTTCCCTTCTCAGTCTAAAGTTCAATGTTCATTTACAGAAGTGAAGACTATAACTAGGTGGCTATCCTAGACATAATCCCTTACTTCCTATAGACTCATCATGTATCCTCTTAATACCCATTTACATTGGTCAAGGACAAACCTAGCCTCTGATACTCCCTCTGTAGCACTCCCACCTAGGGTATCTCCCTAAGTGCAGGAGCCACCAATTCAAGTTTGAAATCTAAATCAAATGAAAATTAGAAAAACCTGAAATTTAACCAACTCAAAGGAGAAACAACTCGTACTAAACCAAAAGATCACTCTATCGAGCGTAATATATACAATTGGGTGTATTAGATCCCATTCAAACATTCACAGAACAACTCTGATATAGTTGTCTTAATCAGGTGTAGACTATATATACAATCATAGCACTTAATATATTATAAAATAAACTTCCAACTAAAGCTTGAGCCTCTGCTCCTCACTTAGACTTGTCTAGAAAAAAATAAAGAATACAATGAGGGTAAGTCCTAAGGACTCAGTAAAGAAAAAGAAAATGACAGATTTGAAAGGAAAATTTAATGAGATACAATAACCAATGAACATGTCGATAACAAGTAATATTTCCAATACGAGTCAACCATAAACATAGCACGCATGATATCAAGTTTAATAGATTGTTGGTCATTCTGACCTTGTTGCTCCCAGATCAAATCATAATTTCTAGTACCAGGTACTGGTATAGTGTGAACAATATTTCCTTATTGCTCCATTGCTCGAGCACTCAACTCGACATGTAACAAATTGTTATATGGCATGGTCGATCGCATCCTGGATCTTGCCACTCATAGTTCGCTACCTCCAGCTACATGTAAGTTAGGATCATAAGTGGATACTAGCTGAAAGATCCATCACCATCATTCCGTTCCACCCAGCCATATTTTCGGACTTAGCCCCAAGCCTAAATTCCTTTGTGGAATCCCTCCATGTGATATCCGCCTATGGCATCCCATAGGTTAATATAATGTAATGCCAATAAATAAGAGTTTAAATTTTAAAGCAATAAACACGAGTATAACTAATTAAAGTCTGGAAGAGGGCTAAGACTGAAATTCAGAGGTGCTAATGGGGACAAACTCAAGATGGGCCCCCACTGGACATGCCCCATTAACTAGTGTGGCTCTTTACTCTGCCCAACACATATTTTACAATATTGATCAAAAAAGACATTTAAAAAAGTTTAGATTACAACAAGGTACAAGTTTGGAACAAATAGGATACATAATATATTGGCCACAAGGCCAGTTTGGGTTACAAAATGATTAAATAAATAATACTGGGTTAGCCAGCAAGGCGTGTATAAGGGACAGAAAACAACATTATATTAAGAGTTCTGGACATCAAAATAGAAATAGGCAATATCCCTCATAGGGGCACAAGTCAATTGACAAATAACGAGCATAATTTCAGAACAAACTCACATATTTCCATAAACATAATTCAATATGGTATAGAAACAAAAAACTCTAACAGGGGTTTATCTCAATAATAGATAATTAAAAGAATTGCCAGGTTGGTAGACTCTCACCTTCAAAGTCTCAGAAGGCCATCACAGTCAATAGCTTACTGGTCCGCTGGACCTAATTCCTCATCACCTAACCAAAAAAGTATAATTATAGTCAAAATCTATATTTGACCTCAATAATCACTATTATGCTTATTATTAACCTAAAATCACTAATATCTAGGTTAACATGATACTTTTAGCGCTTAAATTGTACTACCAACCCAAAATGGCTAATAAGGTCTTTATTACTAAAACAATCCTGGTTTTCATATCAAGTCTAATAACAGAACATAAACAGTCCCCAATTATATTGTTTTTCTCATAACATCATTCCAAACCACAATAATAGCTTAATTTCCTCACAATTAATCCCTGCCAATGCCACCTAGGTCTTAAATTCATGAATTAAGGTTCAATTATGTAATAGAGTTATCTAGTTCAAATTTGGCATATAATATGACATATCCAGTTCCACTAACTATATAACACTCCATGCATGGAAAATGTATGTACTAATAATATTTTATTCTTTCACTCTTGGCATAATACAAGGTTGGTGGAAATAGTGGTACAACAAGTGTATATATAAGCATAATTCTTTTTTCACATGATTCGATCAATAAAACCCTGAATTCACGAACCAAGAGCACAGTCATGATTGTCGTGATGAAGAGATGACATTGCGTCTCCAGTGCCACCGAAAAACACCCAATCACCACCAAAATACTCCTTTCAACCTCTTGAACCCGATGCCCCTAACAATTTCAAGTTTTGTAGCCAAAATGACCTTCAATTGTGCCTTGAAATCCCCCAACACCATTTACGCTACCACATCGGTTTCTCTAATTTTCGCTGCCATTGGTGGCCGGAACTCAAATCCAATTTCACCAAAGCTCTCCTAAGCTGAACCCATCACCAATCACCCTTGCTCTTCCCCCAAAAGCTACCGAAGAAAGCAACCTGCCAAGCTCTGCCATTCTCGATTTTAATTTTCATATTTTTAAATAACTCGCTGGAGTTAGTGTGTGGATGTGATGTTGAGGTCAAGGGGAGGAGGATAGTCGGAGCAGTTTTCTATTTTGGAGTGGTTGTTAGAAGATTGCCTAAGAGAAAGAGATGGTTCATGCAGTGGGGAAAAAAGAAAAATGGGGAGGAAAATGGAAAACGGTTATTTAAAGGGCCATTTTATAATCTTTTTGAATTGAGCTCAAGAGTTTATAGGTTCAATCAGTTGAGTCCTTCCGATTAAATGGAATTATGGCTTTAACCTGGTTGACCCCAAAACAGCCATGCAACCCCGAATCTTGTAGAAGTTCGTTCAATTAAGTTTTTAAAAATTTTGAATTGACCCCAAAACTTTCAAACATAATTTAATTAGGTTTTATAAAATTACAATTTGGTCCCAAAACTATTTGAAATGCATAAATAATTGAAATTCACGAAAATAAAATTAATGGCAATTAAATTTCACCAATTATGAAATTTCCAAGGGTGTTGCATGAATATTTCAAATCATCATATATTTATTATTTTTCTAAAATTTAGTAGAATTTAAATTCAAAACAATCATCCTTAAAAGGATACACAATAGATTAATGAATAAAATTTTAAGTCTATTGATCACTTAAAAGCAACAATAGAATTTAGCTTAATCACATTCATTCACCAAATCATTAAATTTTAGGTTCTGTTGTTGATAATGGTACTTATTTGACATCATTAATACATAATTATACTTGATTATTCAATCAACTAACTATAAACTCAAAGTTTTATGAAAAAGAAACTCATTTTGATCAAATCGATATTTTCATTGCATTCTTACCATATTATAGCATTCGACTCCTACTAATTATTCTTCTTGCATTATTTTTTGTTATAAAAATAGAGAAAAAATTGATGTAATTATGATGTAAACAAGTTCAAAATCTAACAATTTATATAAAAACACTCGATTTGATATATTGCATAGGAGTTCATTACTTCCTTCATTCAAATATCCACATTGGTATTATTATAGAATCCTATGTATGCATATGTATAATAATATATATGTATAATACTAAATATATTCAAATTCCAACTATTAATGGATTGGATCGAGCCATATCCAAATTCACTCTATTTATTTTGGATTACGATTTTTTTTTTTAATCGGATTATATCCGCCAAATTTTTTATCAATTAAAGATCTTAAATAATCAAATCAAATTCGAATTAAAATCCGCTTGATTGACAGTCCTATATCCCACCCAATTAAAATGGGTTGAGGTGCGTCGGATTGAGGTTTTGGACTCAAAATGAGTTGGAATGTGTTTAGTATGGGTTCAATTAAAAAAATTAAACTCAAATTTAACAAATTAAAAAATAATTTTAAATTAATAATCACAAATCTATATTATTGTCACTTATTTATTTTTATCAAAATCTCATGCTCTTGAATTATTAATTAATAATCTTTAAATTGAAGTAGTCATTTTTTACTTTGGTAGTTGTTTAGGACTATTAATTTCAACTTACAAACTTTAGTATATGAAAACATATTAAAGTCATAAGAATAAGTAATTTTTTGAATATTAATAGTTTAAAATTAAATTTAATATCAAAACTTGACTTGAATTAATATTAAACCCAAATTGGTTTAATTGAGAATAGATCCGGCAATATATATGCATTAATGCAATCACTGTAATCGTTTGGGCCGTTTTAATGTCGAGCCTGAAAAAATTCTATTTTAGTATATTAATATTATTATTATTTTTTAAATTAATTTTTAAAATAAATAAAATAAATCTATTTTTTTCTTTATTTAATCTAGTTTAAATCCAATCCAATCCAATCCATTTTGGACCCAATTCAATCATCTTTTATTCATTTATTTAAAATTCGTATTAAACCAAACTCATATCCAACTCATGAATCCAGCCATTTGCCACCCTTAATTGTCACCGATTAATAATTAGCTAATGACAGCTTGGATGTGGCAACTATTTTCAAGTGGGTCAAAAAATATTGTTTTGAACTCTGTATCTTTCAGGACCCTAACAATAGACTTAACCTTTATATAATGATTTGCTACAAATCAAAAAAATAATTAATAATTATAACTAGTATTCTTATAAATAAGATACTATTATTTTGAGTTTTAAAAATTAACAAAAATCATAATTATCCATTTAATATTATTTTTAATATAATATAATACAACATTTATTATTTATAATTATTACCTCTAAGTTTTAGCATATTTATCATATAATATTATAAAAAACATTATAAATAGTATGTGTGTGTGTATACATATTAATATGTATAGTTATAAATAGTATACACATATCTATAGTAATACATGTATGTGCTATAGACACACATTAATAT
Source organism: Jacaranda mimosifolia (assembly GCA_018894105.1). Lineage (NCBI taxonomy): Eukaryota > Viridiplantae > Streptophyta > Magnoliopsida > Lamiales > Bignoniaceae > Jacaranda > Jacaranda mimosifolia. Next base: position 3,778,740 of record CM032124.1, on the reverse strand, counting down.
ATAATATTATATATTAGCACATATTCATTCATATTATATATAAAATCTATATATATTATTGACATATATATATGATATGAGATGGCCCAATAGGCCCAACCCAAAAGTACGTCATCAGGGCCAGCGACGTCGTCAACGAGGATCGATCTCTTGCGCTTTCTCTTGCATGCACGCTAAGCAACCCTAGTGTTATTCGACCAGAATGCAGATGCTCGATTGTCCCGACGACAGTGTTTGACTACTGCATCCACAGGTCGTCTCCCACACCCAGAACTAGCTCTGAGGTCGACCTATCTATCGACTAGACAGGTCAACTTATTGTAGAATCCCTTCTCGGTCGTATTAAATGCCCTAACAGGCGGCATGTCTTCGCATTAATGCCGCGTGCCACCCCAGTACCAACTATACTGCTACCCCAGACAGAGGGCACACTACCAATGTACTACTCTGTCCTTGAAAGCTGGAAATGGAGCCACCTAAAATAGTACAGAAATGGGAGATGACCTAAAGCTCCCTATACAAGGACAAGAGCCCTTTCTGCATGATAAGGGTATCTTGGACGTATCAATCACCTGGGGAAGGCTACAAATAACACACCACCAACCTCTCTCAAGGTACGCCATTCTATATTAAAAAGCCCTCACTCTGCTGCTCATCTTATCTAGTCATTCTCATACTGACTTAAGCGTTGGAGTGCCATAGCGAGGGCATCTCGACTAGCTTGTAGTTGCAGGACTTAGCCTAATTATCTATGGAGTTTATTTGCTCGATCAAACAGGTCAATCCACCTAGATTCCAACCCAATCCAGTTATATACGATTTTTACCATTGTTATTTGGCACTGTCTATAGGAAATCAGAGTTCGCAATCGAAAAATGATAAACATTAGATGAGTCGCTTCAAAAAGAGATGAGAATAGGAGATTAACTACTTTCCCTCCTTGATCTCAGCAAAAACTAGATGTGCCAGAGCCTAGCGTCCAATCAGATCAAGTGGTTACTCCAACCATGTCACAATTAATACAACTCATCAGTGAGTAGATATCTGCTTAAATTTTGGCTAAGCTTTCTATCACCCTGAATCAACACCCTGCCTAACCTAGACCAATGGCCAGCACTACCCACAACTAGCGCCCCTTGAGGAGACATTTCTCAAGGCGCAAAATTGGCCTAGGATATTTCCCTAGCGAAATGGTGTGACCTATCCCTTATGAGAGAGTTGTGGATTCAATTGAACATAGTGCTCAGCCTATTCGAGTCCAGCAGCACAATAAAGTTGAACATTTGAGGCCTCAGGTAAACAGATATACATCTCAAGCTAATAGGAAGTAATAAGATGAGGTATCTCACCAAGTTTAGCAGCTGAACAAGCGTCTGGAGGAGATCTCAAGGAGGAACACTGAGAGGAACCCCTATCCTGAGGGACCATAGAGGTTTCACTGATAGAGGGAGTCACCATTCATCCAGGAGATCATCGACGGATGCATTGCCGTAGAAGCTAAAGTCCCAACCGGACTCCCCCAGTATGATAGCTCGCCGAACCCAAATGATTATTTAATGCAATTTAAGCACATGATACAGCTGGACGAGCACAATGATTACATCCATGCTAAAATGTTGGTGACCACCTTCCAAAGTACTGCGCTTGACTGGTTTGTTAAGCTCGAGTCAATGTCGATCTACTCATACGACCAATTATGGGATAAATTCCTACATCAGTTTGTCAACTACAGAAACGCGAAGCTTCCCCCACCCACCTATATACAGTTAAACAGAATGAGGGGGAATCCCTTTGCAATTTCATCACTAGGTTCCATACGAAAGCGCTAAAGATTGATAGCCCCCGAATCGAGTTCTTGATTTTCTTGGGCCTTAGATATAAGCAATGTGCCAATGTAATGGTGCAGGAATGGCCCTAATTGATGGAAGAGCTACCCGACCTTGCAAAAAGATACATGACCCAGAAGGACATGAATAGACTTAAATATGGCAATCCTAAGGTCGACAAGAAGAAGAACAAGGATAAAGATGACTGTCAGCACAAGAAAGTTCATCAATATCTCATCAAGCACTTTTAGATTACACTCTACTTAATCTCCTTAGCAATGTGCCAATGTAATGGTGCAGGAATGGCCCTAATTGATGGAAGAGCTACCCGACCTTGCAAAAAGATACATGACCCAGAAGGACATGAATAGACTTAAATATGGCAATCCTAAGGTCGACAAGAAGAAGAACAAGGATAAAGATGATTGCCAGTACAAAAAAAAATCAATATCTCATCAAGCACTTTTAGATTACACTCTACTTAATCTCCTAAGGAAAGAGGTATTGTTCGCCATTTAGCACGAAAACCTCCTGAAAAAACCCAGAAAGTTGATCAAGACTGAGGCCATGTGGAAGTCTGAGAAGTACTACCATTTTCAAAAGCAAAAGGGCCATAACACTAAAGACTATTTCAACTTACACGATGAAATTAAGAGACTGATTTGACAAGGTCATCTCAAAAAAATATTAATAATAGTGCTAGGCTAGAAGGGGGTAAATCAACTAGACTTCCCATAGAGAAAGGTTGGTTAGCCTAAGGAAGGAGGACAGAGGAAAAAAACCTGCCCAGGATCTCCACCCACCCATTTGAAGAGTTATCAACATGATTGCAAGGGATTCCATTGGGGGGGACTCGAAGTCCATGAGAAGGCAGACGCAACGACGACTAGAATCGACTAAGTCCACCCTAGTTGAAATAGTTTTCTAACTCTCAACCAGCATAAAGCTAATTTCCTTCACTAACGTTGACCTCACCTGCCTCTAGAACAAAAGAGCCGACCATAAAATGGACTGCCTCGTGGTTGTATCAATTGAGATAGCCAATTTTGAAGTAAAGAAGGTCCTGGTCGACAACAGCAGTTCCACCAACATCATATTCTTGTCGACCTTAAAAAGAATGAATTTAGGGCAGTTAAAATTTGAGCTGGTCCGTACACCGTTGGTCAGGTTCAGGGGGTCAAAAATCATCCCAGAGGGATCTATCAACCTATCCATATCATTTGTGGAAGCCCCCTGCAAAATAACCCTAGTGATAAACTACCTAGTCTTCGATGCTCCATTTGCCTACAATGTCATTATTGGGCGACCAACTCTAAATGACTTCCGGGTCATTGTCTCGGCCTACAACATGAAAATAAAGTTTCTAACCCTAGCTGGCAGAGGTGACCTCTTGTGTACCATCAAGGAAGCGTGGCGCTACTACACCATCTTAGTCGAGTCTAGCGAGTAGAAAAACTGACTGCAACTAAAGCCTTTAGGGGACGAGCTTGAACTTGGGAACCCCGACAAGACTACCAGGATTGAAAATAATATGGGCCACTGCATGGAGTATCTTATGGTCAATTTTTTTCATAGAAATATCTACGTATTTACATGGAAAGCTTCTGATCTTCAAGGGATCAACCCTAGCATCATTGTCCACCATGTCAATGTGGACCCTATGTACATGCCAGTAAAGTAGAAGATGAGGAACTTCAATGCTGAGAGATGTCATATCATCAAAGAGGAAGTCAATAAACTCTTAGAGTTAGGATATATTTTAGAAATTCAATATCCATTTTGGCTTTGTAACATTGTACTCATCCCTAACAATGAGAAGAAATGGCGTATGCGTAATGATTTTACCAATTTGAATAAAGCTTGCCCTAAAGATCCTTACCCCCTGCCTCGCATAGATTTGCTAGTTGATTCTACTACTAGTTGTGAATTGCTAAGTATGATGGATGCCTTTCAAGGCTATTATCAAATAATCATGGCATTCGAGAACAATGAAAAGACCTCTTTCATCATCCCTAATAGAGTGTACTGTTTCTTGGTAATGCCTTTTGAGCTCAAGAACGCAGGAGCAACTTACTAGAGACTAGTCAACTTTATGTTTAAAAATGAGATTGGAGAGTCTATGGAAGTTTAAGTCGAGGACATGATCATCAAGACAGAGAAGGCTAAGGATCAATCAACCTCAATCATACCTTCTCAATACTGCAGGCTTTTAGCATGAAACTCAATCCTAATAAGTGTACCTTCATGGTTCAAAGAGGCAAGTTCCTAGGTTACATGGCTAGTCAAAGAAGCATTGGAGCAAATCTATAGAAAATTCAGGCAATTTTGGATATTACCCGCCCTGAACAGTCTGAGACATACAATGCCTGGTCGGGAGGATCATAGCACTTGGTAGATTTATTGCTTGGTTGGCCGACAAGAGCCTACCTTTCTTCAAGATACTTAGAAATGTGAAGAAATCAGGATTCCAATGGACAGAGCAGTGTGACCAGGCTCTGCTCAAACTCAAGAAATACCTCTCCTCACCACCCATGCTCGCTAAACCCATACTCGAAAAGGTTTTACATGAGAAATTGGTGTGAGGCCTTGGGGATCTGCTAATACTTTACTTCAGTGGGGAACCCCCAGGCTAATGGTTAGATCGAGGTAATGAACAAAACTATCCTCGACCACATTAAAGCTCGACTAGAAGGAATAGGAATAAGTTGGGCGGACGACCTCTCCGGTGTGTTATAGGCATGCAAAAAAACCCCTCGAACTACTACTAGTCGAAGCCCCTACAGTTTGGTCTATCGCTATAAAGTAGCCATTCTATCTAAATTGATACAACACATGGCTTAGGTGATCTATTATAATCCAATCAAGAATGTATCCGAAAGGGGACTCCACCTAGAAACCATCGATAAGCTACGACACGGAGCTTACAACATGATGCAACGATACAGGTCAAAGATGATGGAACATTACAACAAGGCAGTTCAACCGCATAGCTTCAAAGTTGGAGATCTCATCCTAAAGAAAGTGGATGTGTCGAGGAACATAGAAAAATTCCAACTAAAATAGGAGGGGCCTTATTTTGTGGTCAAGGTTTCAAATCACAATACATATCGACTTGTAGATAAGGATGGTAAAGAGCTCCCTCAACCATGGAAAGCAATAAATTTGAAGAAATTCTATGTGTAATTAGGCTTAATACATCCATTGTACTACAACCCCTCTCCAAAAGCAATAAAGCTATACCCATTTGTGCAGCACTCTGCTTGCACCACAAGATGAAGTCTTCTAGCCCAAACTAACAAACGACTCAAATCTTCATAGTCAACCCCATCGTCAAAATCAGTAATTAATGAATGAATCAATCATTTTCAGCTGACCCCATAGTCGACATCAATAATTAGCAAACAACTCAATCATTCGCAATCGATCCTAGAGTCAGCATCAAAAATTAACGAATGACCCAATCATTCACAATCGACTCTGTTGTCGGCATTAGAAAGTAACAAACGACTCAACCATTTGGAATTGACCCCGTAGTCGACATTGCTTTGAAACTACAAGATTAAAAGTTTCTACCTCAAGTTAACAAATGGATTAATTACCTCCAACCAATCCCTTAGTCGACAGTCAGTCGGCTAGGAACTTAATCAACTATGAATGTAAAATTACGTAACTCATGCACTAAAATGTTAATCATATCTTAACGACAATGGTTGGTGATGGACTCAGAATACCTCAACCTATCACAAAAGCTTGAGATTAACACCAATATAGACTGATCAACCTCATCGTCACTCATTCCATCACTAAGGTTATGAGTTCAATTGACTTAGAAGTCGACAATAATTAAAATCGTACCCCTAATCTCAAGCCCTCTAACTCACTATGAACATATTGGATCAATTCCATTACTCTTGTGTTGATTGATTTTTTAATCGACCATAAACACATTCTTGCATGGTCGAATTATTTATGTGGTTACTTATTGACAACTGACATTCAACCTCAAAAAAAGCATTGAAATAAAAAGGAAAAGTAAATAACACATCAGTGCATCAGAATTAAATTCTTACATTATCTAAAAATAGCTATTCGAAAAGAACAATTATGTTTTGTTCAGAAAACTAGAAAAGTAAAAGTTACAAAAAGTGCCTCGCAGGGTGACTAAGCACATAAGGCCTATAGCTTCAAGGATTCCTCGACCCAGCCCCCTCAACTCGTTCAAGGCTGGCCACATCCTCCTCTAGAAGTCATGATGGTCTTGCTTCCTTGACCAAGAAAAGGTGCGGGCCAGGAGGAAAATATTTAGCCACGTTAATCTTGTCATCACGAATGTCGCAGGTAAAATCATTAGTAAAGTCGAATTCTATGTTCACCGCCTCAACTTTAGGTTAATGGTTAGGGATAGCAACATATGGCTCTTCTGTAGGAGTAGTCTTGTTGGCCTGAGGCCTCTCGACCTTAGTAGGGTCATCGGGATATATTCATAGCTACTCGTCGAGCACATAACTCAAGCACTTCTTATCATCCTCCCTGAACAAGTAACCAAGAAACTCCAACTGTTTAATGGCCTTATCAAATGCATCTTTAACATTGTCGAGAGAAAAGATAATGGTGGCATCCATGAAGGCAGAGGTCAACATGAATTGTTAGATGGCCTCTCGTCAAACATTGGGCAGCATCCTACCAAACTTATGCTGAGCAAACTGTAGCTCAGCATTATACCCCCGAGCTTGACCATTGTCATAATAGGATTGAGCTACCACCTGGGCTCTTTTCAGAAGCTCCTCAGCCATGCTCCTCCCACCCACAACCATCATCAACTTGGCATCCTTTGCTTTAAGCAGAGCATCCCTCTCCTCTAACTACTTTGTCAGCCGCTCGATCTCTATCTTGGCATATTCGAGCACAACCTTCATCAATTTTATCTCTCTATAGCCCTCTTGCATTTGGTCCACCTAGTCAAAAGCCAGTTTTGACCTCTAAAACATATGGTAGCCCAGCTGACCAACCTGCAAAAGACAACGTTTTAGTTAACATAAGCAAAGTGCTGTAAATCATTCCACAACAAGTTTTACTTGATTGAGATTTTGACTATATTGGCATGATAAGATAAGGCCTTCATCATCGAGCCTTGACTTTTTTCCATCATCTTGCACTGGTCTGATACAAATAGGCCAGCTATCAGAACCTTCATCGGCAAAGCCCCAATCTTCCCCGCCATCATCATGGATATAGAATTGTAGACTGCCAGCTTTTTCCCGAACCACAGTGATGGCAGTTTAGTCAGGTCAAAGAGATCTCCGTCATCTCAATGCCCAAAGAGGTAGAATCCACTAGCTACCTGGTCTTCCCCTCTTTATTGATTGCCACCTTCTTGGGAGCTAACCCAGCCTGTTCAATTGCTAGCCTCTTACCTTGACCAGCAGGACTATCGCTTGATAAAGTTGTCGATCGACCCAATGCTGTGATAGCTATTGGAACTGTGGCAACAAGTTATGCCACAGCCGACACAATCACCTCTAGTCTGCACGATGACAAAAACAAAGCAAGTAAGGCTCGACCAAATAGTTAGATACAACTGCTAACAAAAACACATATAACCAACTACTAATCGAGCATCCGTGGGCAGGTTGAGTTGGGCAGGCACAAGCCCACCAGCACAATGTTTCTTTCCTCGATATAACCAAATGCCTCCATTTGACCAAACTTAGCCAAGTCCCGTATAAAGGTGCTTTGCCATGTAGGAGTTTGGTTCCTTGGCATTTCAACAACCCCTCGCATCCAACCTCTAGGGATGTTGAAACCTACTCCCCTAGGAGCCCGAACATAAAAGTATCTAGTCTTCCATTTTTGGCCGAAGGAGGAAACTGGGGTCACCAAAAAATTTTAACAAAGGTGGGCCATTAGATAATAGAAGTCTGACTCTTCAGTACTTCTCGACTTACGAGAGATGGGGAGGTGAAAAAGATTGCTAAAATTAGCAAAGGTAGGAGGCTGATTGTGGACATGCATTAAAACCACAAAATTGTATATGGTCAGGAAATTATTGGGCAGAATTTGTGTCATGTAAACTTGAGGACCCCTCAACAAGTCGATTAGTGGCTCGGCAAGAGGGAATCTAAGCCCACACCTAGAGTCATTCTCGAACATAGCAATGCAACCTATGGTTGGTTGGTGCGTCCTACCTTAGCCTCCAGAGCAATCGGCTCATAACCCTGGGGAATGTGATATACTTGCCTAAAGATATTTAGATCTGATTCACTCACCTCCGACCTAATCTCACTGTAGTGATCAAGGGTAAATAGTCGACCATGAGATACGGGAGGTTCACTCAGCCCTGTCTCGTCCCCAATGGCAACCTATTAAGTCCATATTAGTATTAATTTTAATATCATGCTTAGGACTTAGCAAATAATTTTTTTGTTTAAAAAATTATAATTCCCTTGCTAATTGGTGAAAATTTAAAATTACAGGAATATAAGTGGAGAAGCTACAAAAGGGGACAAATTGATAAAAGTTTATGGGAATGCTGACAGGATGACACATCATGATCTAATCAAGGATGGGCAGAAAAGTCTTTTATTTATTCGAGTCCTACTCTAATTAGAAGACTCTTTTAATCAGTTATAAATAGGCCTTTTAGACACTTAGTTTGGGGGGATTTTGGGCAATTTTTCTATTTTGGAGACCAGAAGTATTGTGAAAATTTGGGATTTAAAGGAGGACAAAGTGGAGATCGGATTCATCTAGGAATAGAATTTCTTCTTATCCCTTTAATTTTATTTTAATTTTGAATTTGAAACGATGTTTCGTTTTATTCATGTTTTGTTGGACAACTCAATCATGAGCTAATTCGTTACTCTAAGATTATGATAGATTCTTTTGAATAAATTGATGTATGATTTTCTTTCATGAAGTTAATAGCGCTTAAGGTTATTTTTTTTATTGTGTGCTTTTTTTTTATTTGATTGCCTGATCAACAATCAAGTGTATCTTTAAACCTTAAAGGAGTCTTGGAAAAGAAAATCTAGGGATTGATTGACAATGAAAGACCTTAGGATTCATTGTTCAAATTGATGAACTATTTAATTTATGAGTAGGATAGGAATATACCTGCTTGCCCTAGAGAGTTAGTTGAGTGGTACAACTTTATTTATAATTTAGTTAATTCACATAGGAATATAGTGAATTGAATAAATTAGGGTTTTGATTGCGGGTAATTCGAAAGAACATCATAATTGCATAAGACTCAAGACTAATAACTTGTTATTAATTTCATAGGGAGAAAATTATGCAATCAACTTATTTGATTGATGAAATCATAATTCTAGGCTTCTATATCCTGATAGAAATCTTAATCAGTACCCTTTTCTCATTTTCATTAGATTAGTTTTAATTCTTATTTAACTAATTTTGTTTGAATAAAACAAGTTTGTGGTAACTTAATAATTAGTAGTGAATAATTTAGTTCCTCATGGGATCGACAGTCTTCTCATCATTTGATTACTTGTTGCAACACGTGCACTTGCGTATTTGTTTGCATTATTTATTTTTGCACAAGACACACCAACAAGTTTTTGGCATCGTTGTTGGGGAACTAAAATTATTTTGTTTCTGCTAATATTAATTTTAAGAGCCAAGTTTCAGCTTAATTTTTTTTTACTTATTTATTTATTTATTTTGTTTTATCTAACTATTTATTTTTAATTTATTTTATTTTTTTTATATTATTTTTAGGAAATGAGGATACTGCAAAAATGGCAAAGGAGGATGGATATTTGGAGGATTATGTTATCCCACAAATTCAGGGCTTTCAGACAGGAATCGCTAGACCATCTGTTTAGGATAATAATTTTGAAATCAAGGCCGCTATCATTCAGATGATACAGAGTTCAATCCAGTTTGGGGGGTCTCCAATAAAAGATTCGAATGCTCATCTAGCTAATTTTTTAAAGATTTGTGATACCTTCAAATATAATGGAGTTTCTGATGATGCAATCCGATTGAGGCTATTTCTATTTTCACTAAAGGAGAAAGCAAAGAGTTGGCCATCATCTTTGCTATCGGGAACTATTGCCACTTGGGAGGATTTAGCCAAGAGATTCTTGGTTAAGCTTTTCCTACCATCACGAATAGTCAAGTTGAGGAATGAAATTACATCCTTTGTCCAATTTGATCAGGAGATATTTTATGAGGCATGGGAAATATATAAGGAGATGCTCAGAAAATGCCCTCATCATGGATTAAAAAGGTGGCTTCAAGTGCAAACATTCTACAATAGGTTGACCACACAAAAAAGAGGAATAGTTGATGCTGCTGCAGGAGGTACACTTATGAGGAAAAAGATTGGGGAAATATTTAAGTTATTTGAAGAGATGGCAGCAAATAGTTATCAGTGGCCAACTGATAACTTAACTCAACCAAAGAAAATTGTTGGAATCTATGAGGCAAATGCTACTACATCTTTGACTGCACAGTTAGAAGCTTTAACAAAGAAGATGGACAAACTTGCAAGTACCGTGACCCAGCCAATGCAGCAAGAGAGCCAATTTATTACTTGCAAAATTTATGGTGATGCACATTCGAGTGATCAATATCAACATACTTTAGAATCAGTGCAGTTTGTTGGGAACTTCAACAGAAATCAAAGTAATCCATACTCAGATACTTATAATCCTAGATGGAGATAACACCCCAATTTTTCTTGGAGTAATAATCAAGGACAAACTTCATCACCTAAACATCCACCATCAGGCTTTCAGCAACAAATAAATCCACCAACTCAAGAAAAGAAGCCATCATTAGAGGAGATGTTTATGCAATTCATGGCAAAAACTAAAGCAGCAATTCAGAGTCAATCAGCTTCAATTAGAACATTAGAAACACAAACGGGCCAACTAGCCACTACATTGAGTATGAGATAGCAAGGAACTTTGATAAATGGCACTGAGATAAATCCTAAACGAGAAGGCAAGGAACATTGCAATGCTGTTTCTTTGAGGAATGGAAGAGAATTGCAAGAATTTCAGAAGGTCCCTCCATTTTCAAAGGAATTGGAAGAAGAATCACCAGTTGAGAAGGGAAAGGATAAGAAGCAAAAAATTGAAGAAGTTGATCCTATCAGACCATCTCCACCCTTTCCTCAAAGACTTAAGACGCAAAAGTTAGACAAGCAATTTCAACAATTTTTAGAGGTTTTCAAGGAACTCCACATAAATATTCCATTTGGTAAAGCCTTAGAACAAATGCTTAGTTATGTAAAATTCATGAAAGCAATTTTATCTAAGAAAAAGTGTTTGAGTGAATTTGAAACAGTAGCACTCATAGAGAAATACAGTGCAATCATCTAAAAGAAGTTACCTCCAAAGCTTAAGGATCCTAGGAGTTTCACCATACCATGCAAATTTGGTACTAATTTTTCTAGACGGACACTTTGTGATTTGGGAGTAAGCATAAATTTAATGCCACATTCCATCTACCAATGACTTGGATTAGGAGAGATCAAGCTAACTAGTGTAACCTTACAACTTGCGAATAGAACATTCAAGCATCCTAAGGGAAAAATTGAAGATGTATTTGTAAAAGTTGACAAATTTATTTTCCCTGCAAATTTTATTATGTTAGACATGGAAAAGGATACTGAAGTTCCGATCATCCTTGGGAGACCATTCTTGGCCACAGGTAGGACTATCATAGATGTACAAAAAGGTAAGCTAACCATGAGAGTCCAAGATGAAAAGGTAACTTTTAATGTGTTTAAAGCATTTGATTTTCTTAAGGATATTGACAAGTGTTTTGCAATTAGTGTAGTAAATAAAAAAGCCAAGTCACATAAAGGAGAGATTGAATATAGGAGTGATCGCAAAATTTTGAAAGACTTGTTAGAGCCAGGTGAACATGTACTATTCTATGGCTCCCGTTTTAAGTGGTTATCAGGAAAACTAAGATCGTGATGGTTGGGTCTATTTCGCATAATTGAAATCTTTCCACATGGAATGATGGAATTGGAAGAAATTGGTTCAAGAAAGCGGTTCAACGCGAATAGGAAAAGAATCAAACACTATTGGGAAAGTAAATTGATCATCAACAATCTACAACGATCTTAATCAACATCAAGTAAAGCTAGAAAGTCAAGTCGAAGACTATAAATCAAGCGCTTATTGGAGCAACCCAAGTTTTTGATTATTTTATTTTTTTATTTGTTTATTTATTTGTTATTTAGTTTTTCTTTTAAAAGAAGGGTAGCTGTGGCCCCAGTGCCTCGACACCAAGGCGTGAATTTTCACGCCTTGGGCAGTGATGCTTGCACCAGGGTGCAAGCAATTTGCGCCCTAGCGCACAATCTCTTTTAAAAAAAATTGAAGTCAAAATTGGGGCAGCCAATTTTGACTACCCCAATTTTGACTGCCACCAACCGTCTTCCTCCCCCCCCAACCGACCCCGCCCCCACAAAACAACCCCCACCATCTCTTATATATATATATATATTTATTTATTTTTCTTTTCTTTTCATTTTTTTTTCTTCTTTCTCTCTACATTAATCTTCTTTTTCTCAAACAAACCCACCTACACCATCATTCTCATCACTTCCTTTTTTGCATATTTTAGATATATTAGTGTTTTTAATTGATTTGAATTTTTAGGTATTTATTAATTAATAAATGCCTATTTTATTGATTTGAGAGTTTGGAATTAGCTAGATTATTTTTTGAATAATTTTAATTTATTGGCTATTATATAAGATTATTCAATAAATAATTGATTGAATATTGAGGTGAAGTGATGGATATTTGGATGCAAATTGAACTAAATTTTTGGATATTGATCTATTGATTGGAATTTCTTGATTTTTTTGGGTATTATTTGGAATAATTTTATTTGGAATTAATTCTCACCAAAACCATATCCTTACATTGCTGTTGCAATTCCACCCCCAGAGGCCAAGAAGGATGATGACATCATCGATTGATCAGGGCGTATTTTCTTTCTTTTCTTTTTCTTTATTTTATTTTATTTTTATTTTTACCCTTTTTTCATATTAGTATTGCTTATTTTCTTGCTTTATATGTCATGATAGTATTAGTACTTTGAGAGCAAAGTACCTCTCAAGTTTGGGGCGGTGCTTTGTGTGTCAATTTTTAGTCTTTTGTATTCTTTTATTTTCTGTTGTTTTGATTTTGATTAGGGCTTAGTAATTGAATCGATGTCTTGCATATACAAAAATTAATCTTCTTGAATCAATGAAAATAATACTCCTTTTATGTTTCGTAAAAAATTATACTGTGATGGTGGAATTGTGCATTTTGAGTAGAAGTAATGTTAGGATGACATCCCCTATTTTTGAGCACTTTCTTTCTCACTTTTAGTTATTGGTTAATTTAGAGGACATTTATGCAAGAGTTACATAAGTAATACTTTAAACTCTAGAATTTGTTTGATTTCCTATCAAAGTGAAATCCTAGAAAACACTCAATTAAAGGAAATGGCGTAGGCCATTTTTGACCCGTTTGAGCCTTTCAAGCTTATCAAATGATATTATATCCCTTGCATCCCTTGTTGAGCCTATTTTTAAAAATATCCTTTTCATTTGTCAATTAACTCAACAGCTAGCCTAAACAAATGATCCCACCAAAGAAATCCTACAATTACTTGTTAGATCTATTTGAATTTCTTATGAAGATGGGAACAAACAGTATAATACCCATGAGTTTGATTTTCTTCCTCCAAAAAAAAAGGTGTAGATAAGGCCACATGCAAAAAACAAAAAAAAAAGCAAAAAAAAATGCATAGTGGCAAGGGCACCGAAAAAAAAATATCTAAAAAAGGGAGAAAGAACGAAATTGTGAAGTATTGTTCAACAAGTTTGGGGGAGAATTAAATGGTGATGATGAACAAGTGATGTCGGTATTGAGCCAATGTTATCCATATGTTTCCTACCTTTACACAAGCCTACATTACAAGCTGCGAAAGTCCTAAATGATCCTTTGTTTGGTGTATTCTACATTAGTGGAGATAGAGATGAAAAACAAACCTATGGAGTATTAAAGAAGAGTCTTGTACTTGTACATAAAATTAATCTGAATTACCAGTAACTACTTGTAAAGAAAGCACACACATACATGAGTGATTCATTTGAATATTGTATCTGCTTATTTGTGCATAGCAAAATTAGATCGCAATTGTAGTTGACTATGTGCATAGCTTTGAAGTAGTTCCGAGAGGAGCTAAAAGAAGTGAAATTTTTGTATATGCATTTTTGTGTTGATTTATTTTTCTTTGAGTCTTTAAGTCTTTTCTTTGCGTTGCTCGAGGGAGAACAACATATTACGTTTGGGGGTGTTTGTTAAGTCCATATTAGTATTAATTTTAATATCATGTTGAGGACTTAGCAAATAATTTTCTTGTTTAAAAAATTATAATTCCCTTGCTAATTGGTGAAAATTTGAAATTACAGGAATATAAGTAGAGAAGCTACAAAAGGGGACAAATTGATAAAAGTTTATAGGAATGCTGATAGGATGACACCTCATGATCTAATCAAGGATGGGCAGAAAAGTCTTTTTATTTATTCGAATCCTACTCTAATTAGAAGACTCTTTTAATCAGTTATAAATAGGCCTTTTAGACACTTAGTTTGGGGGGATTTTGGGTGATTTTTCTATTTTGGAGACCAGAAGTATTGTGACAATTCGGGATTCAAAGGAGGACAAAGTGGAGATCGGATTCATCTAGGAATAGAGTTTCTCCTTATCCCTTTAATTTTATTTTAATTTTGAATTTGAAACGATGTTTCGTTTTATTCATGTTTTGTTTGACAACTCAATCATGAGCTAATTTGTTACTCTAAGATTATGATAGATTCTTTTGAATAAATTGATGCATGATTTTCTTTCATGAAGTTAATAGTGCTTAAGGTTATTTCTTCTATTGTGTGCTTTTTTTTAATTTGATTGTCTGATCAACAATCAAGTGTATTTTTAAACATTAGAGGAGTCTTGGAAAAGAAAATATAGGGATTGATTGACAATAGAAGACCTTAGGATTCATTGTTCAAATTGATGAACTAATTAATTTGTGAGTAGGATAGGAATATATTTGCTTGCCTTATGGAGTTAGTTGAGTGGTATAACTTTATTCATAATTTAGTTAATTCACATAGGAATATAGTGAATTGAATAAATTAGAGATTTGATTGCGGGTAATTCGGAAGAACTTCATAATTGCAAAAAACTCAAGACTAATAACCCGTTATTAATTTCATATGGAGAAAATTATGCAATCAATTGTACCCTTTTTCTCATTTTCATTAGTTTAGTTTTAATTCTTATTTAATTGATTTTGTTTGAATAAAACAAGTGTGGTAACTTAATAATTAGTAGCAAATAATTTAGTTCCTCGTGCAATCAACACTCTTCTCATTATTTAATTACTTGTTGTGACATGTACACTTGAGTATTTGTTTGCATTACTTATTTTTGCACAAAACACACCAACACAACCCGTTCATTGCTAGAACTACTGGAGGTTATCTCTCGATAAGCTGTCGAAATCGCTAGTCAATTCATTCCTACTGCTAGTCAGGCCCTATTAGACCTAGTCCACTCACTATCGTAACCCTTGTTACCCTCTTCATCACTAAAAACCCTCAGCATGATTACTATTTAGTTGTGTTTCAAACTAAAAAAGCAAAGCACACTCAGAATATTGAAACACTTACGTGGTTTGGCTTTTTAGAAGTAAAGTACAGGAGGTAGTGAATCGCTGTGCTCGACCTCAAGCAAAGATGTAAATGTAAAGATAAAATTCTTACCATGCCTATTTATAGGACCCAATGCGTAGAACCTAAAGAGACTGCAATAATTGCATAACCACCATTTGGTGTTCCACCTGATGCGATGTGACTGCCTTATTAAATGTGCTAAAATCCTATTCAAACCCGCCAAACTCTCGTTGAGTGTATCCAGCTTCCTTTCCCATTTGGCTACTCTCATTTCCCTCTCATCAAAACCCTCGATCGGGACTCTAAAAGTGGGGGAGATCATCAGGCCCAATCATGTCGTCGACCAGGATTGACCTTTCGCACTCTATCCCACCAGCACGCTAAGTAACCTTGGTGTTATTATGTAAACTCTCAACTATCCCGATGGGAGTGTTCGATTGTTACATCCACCGATCATCTCCCACACCTAGAACCAGCTCTGAGGTCGACCTATCTATCGACTAAGCAGGTTAACTTACTGCAAAATCCCTTCTCTGTCACAGTAAATGCCTTGACAGGTGGCATGCCTCCACATTAATGGCGCGTGCCACCCCAATACCACCTATACTACTGTGCCGGACAGAGGGCACACTACTAATGTACTATTCTATACTTGAAAAGTGGAGATGGAGCCACCTATAATAGTACAGAAATGGGAGATGATCTAAAGCTCCCTATGCAAGGACAAGAGCATTTTTTGCATAATAAGGCATCTTGGACGTATCAATCACTTGGGGAAGGCTATAAATACCCCACCCCCAGCCTCTCTCAAGGTAGGCCATTCTATATTAAAAATCCCTCACTCTGCTGCTCATCTTATTTAGTCATTCTCATACTGACTTGAGCGTTGGAGTGCTATAATCGATGGCACCTCGACTAGCTTGATGTTTGTTTGTGATTATAGGACTCAATGCGATTATCTTTGGAGTTCATTTGCTCAACCAAATAGGTCGATCCACCTAAATTCCAACCCAATACAGTTATATACGATTTTTACCCCCATTAATATATTAATTAATTCTCATTTTCTTTCTTTGAATAAAAAAATATTATTCTTTTTTTATTATTCTGTGTATCGACACATACTCATAAAAACTCTATATTTGGATGAATATAATATAGAAATATATAATAGTTAAATCTTTGTGTATGAAATTATGTATTTTTCTCTAATTTTTAGATATATACACATTTTATTATCATAAAATGCCTGTGTATTGAACAAATACAATATTTTATTACTCATATAGGTGTTACGTAATTTTTTTTCCTTCCTATTAATAATTGAAAGAAATTTAGAACCTGTTTGGTTTCATTTCCAAACCCCTTTTCCACCAATTTTACTATTCCATAAATAAAAACCATCACTATTTAAAAATTTTCACCCAACATAATTTTTATTTTCATTTTCAAAATACATTCTCCAATAACCTATATATCTTTTTTCAATAACCTATATATCTTCTCTCTCTATTTTATTATTTCTCTCTCTCCACCGATAACCTATATAATCATTACATTTCCAACATAATCATTACATTTCCAAACATTTCATTCAAATATATTTTCATTTCCACATCATATCACATAACTAATTCTCACTATTTTAGAAATGATGGAAACAAAAATTGAAAATGAAAATAAAACCAAACAGGCTCTTAGTCTCCAAAAATAATCCAATCATTAATTAGTAACCAAATAAATGACCACTTTATTAGTGACCAAAAAAAAGGTTCGGTCACTAATTAGTGGCCAAATCAGTGACCATGTAAAAGCGATCACTAATGTGGTCACTCAGCGATCACTATTTTTTTAAGTTATATACAAATTGATCATTAATCGGTAAACAAGCATTAATTACTGATTAATGGCCAAAGTATGTTTTTACTAAAATTAGATCACTAAAGCTCAATTTTTTTAGATAATAATTATAATTGGTGATAATTTAAAACATTAATTCTTGTCGCTATTAAGTCAATTTTGACAAAACAAAAATTTTTATTACTTAAAAAATATTAATATTGGTGATAAAATAATTGCTATTGTCCGTAAATATAAATGTTAATGACAAGTAATGAGTGATAGTATACAATTGTTATTACTTAAAAAATATTAATATTAGTAACAAAATATATATTATTGTCAGTAAATAACATTTATTTTATCACCAATATTAATATTTTTTAAGTAATAAAAATTTGTACACTATCACTCATTTCTAGTCATTAATATTACATTTCTATATTATATACATTCATATCAAAAGGTAAAAAATAGAAAGAAAAAAAAAAATTAATGCCACAAAAATTGGTCCACACTTATTAATTAAAATTTGAGGTGTTGATTATATTACTCCTCTTTAGAATCCACGCCTATTCAAATTATTTTTTTGTAAAAATGAAATGAAAAGGTAAAGGCGAAGACCAACATAGTAATGCTAGTGATCTACATAAGATATTTGCAGCTAGCGAAAGGCCGACCTAGTAATATTAGTGATCCTTTGATAAGAGTTAGGATACCAACGTGTTTAAAAGCTTAATTTGATCGTATCTAATTTTACATTTAGGAAGGATAAATGTTAAATTACGTGTGATACATACATACATATGTATAGGCGATATTCACTTTTAAAAAGTTGTAATTATTGGTATTAATTTACACGTGTTAAAAAAAACAAATGACATATCATCAATATTCGCTTTAATTAAAATGAGTTGCAACCATAGGTCATTAATTAGTTACATATGTTCATAATTTTTTGAGTTTCAACTAATTATCATTACTTTTATGCACAAAGAGCCCCAAAATGGTGATCACGCTATTATTTATTATATGATAATTTGTGCGATTTTTTATTATTATAGCATGATAAATATATTCATAGGGGGTGACATGTTAATTTATCATGAAAATTGTGTATATGAATACGGACTTTTGGTATTTATTCAAACCTAAATGTTTATTGTTACTCCAATCAAACAAATTATAAGGTGGGATAAAAATACTATATCTCACCTTGTCATCCCAATCAAAATAGCCCATATAGTTTCACATTAGTGTATACTTACTTGATGTGGAATTTGTTATATGATTATCCACTAATACATCGATTAGGAGTTTAGGATTACTTTCATCAGCAAATAAGGAGCAAGGTTAAATGACAAGCTAAGTTTGGACTCTCCCATATGGGCTATATCTAATCTATATTACCGACCTCTAAACCAAATATTACTGCAGATTGGGCATGCCCTCTAATTGCACGTAATGACGCTACATTACCAGCTATCTGCTTGTTGCAAAATTGGTGCGCGTGGCCCAGTGTGTTACATAAAATTTAGTAGCACAAATTATAACACAAACAAACAAATAAGAAATAAAAACATATTTCTAATGTGATATATTTTAGAAGAACAAATTAATGGAACAGAAACAGAGAAGAAAACAAATCAGTAGCAAATTCGAGTACAAAATTAATGAATAAAATAACAATGAGTCAAAACCTGCACGAACGCAGCTTTCTTAAGGTTTTATCCTCCTCCCACTCGTGCATGAGAACTGCTTACGAACAACCTCCCAAGATACAACAATTTTGAACAGCCAAAGGCAACACTCCTGTCGGCTGAACCTCCAAACTGAACTAACCTAAATCTTCATTCTTAATGAACATGTGTATGTATACAAGTATAAATGCCTAGAATTTTTTGATAAAATGACACTAGATAACACCTATATTTATAAGACTTAAATGCCTATTCCCATAAGATATATGCCTAACTTTGTTAGACTAAATATAGGTTATATGACCTTTACTTTGAATTTCAAAAGACATGAATATTGGAAGAATTAATTTCGATCTCAAAACCCAAAATTTAACATAATTATGATAATAATTATGTAAAAAAATTATTATTATTTCTGAATTATTGTTAAATTATTTTTATACACTTTCCACCCGCTCCAATTTCTTAGATATATAATCTTTAACTCACAGCTCACTCTTTAACTCAATTTGCTCATTAAATACTTCATTAATTTTGGCACTTAGCTACATTAAAAACATCTCCTCAACGAGGTAAATTAACAAATATAAGTTTTATTATTTTTTGGCTTCATAGATCTTTTTTTTTTTTCCCTCCAAAGTTAGTGGGTCTTCATCTTTAAGTGCCAAAATTCTAGCAAGTACTAAAAAAATTAGAGATTCAGCTATGATTAACTATAATTAATGCTAAAAATTCGTAGCTTTTGCTATAAAATTATTCTAATCAAATTTTAATTAGATACTCTCGAATCGTCTGTGAATGATGATTATTCTTTTTAATTTATATTAATTTTTCTATGAATAATGCATAATTAATATGTTATACTCCGAATGAATAAGGTTACGGGTTCATAACTCATAATTTCCATTGATTATAATAAATAAAAAAAATTAACCACATTTGCTATGAATATTCATAGCTATAATTTGTGGTTATAGTTATAAAATTAGTTTAGTAGCATTTTTTTCATAGCAGGTATTTAAGTTTTTGGCAGTGTGTGATAGTGGTTACAAATATATAAAGATATAGGTTTTAATCATGCCATAATTAAGAAAAATAAAGTGAAAAATTCAAAAGTGACAATGCAAATGTTATCTCTAATTCTACATATTGAGAGGCAAAAAAATTTTATTTTGTCATAATAATGATTTTTCAAGCTCCAACAGGAACTATAAATTTAAATAGTTACTATTAACAATTGGTAACACATCTATAATTGCAACCTAGTAACAATAAAAATTTCGTCACAAATTGTGACAATTTAAAACACTACCTCTTATCAGTATTAAGCTATATTTTGTCAGTATAAAATTTAATGTCACTTAAAAGGTATCATAAGTGATTGAATAAAAGTTATTGTTATTTAATATATATCATTAGCCATTAGTGACTATTTTCACATTGTCATTATTTTCCTCTCACTAATATTATATATATTTTTTATAATATTACTTAATTTTACTATTTTACCCACTCGTCTAAAATGTCCATGCAAATTCTAAGGGTGAAGTTTTGTTATTGGAAGGAGAAATATTGGGACGCACTGCCACAAATAATTTATGTAATTAATGTCACTATATAAGATCTCCCATTATATAACAAGGAGATGAAACAAACATTTTAGAAGCAAAAGTTGTCATATTTTTATCAGGCTATGGATGAATTTCATCTTTATGCAGTTTTATTCACTCTCACAGTTTTATTCTGTGCATGGTATTTCACCAGAAGGCTGAACTCAGCTGGCTACAAGAATTTACCACCCTCGCCGCCAACGCTCCCTGTCATAGGAAACCTTCATCAGCTCGGCCGATTGGCTCACCGCTCCCTCTGGCACTTATCCCGGAGATACGGCCCGCTCATGCTTCTTCACTTCGGCTCAAAACCGACGCTGGTAGTTTCGTCTGCAGAGGTAGCCAAGGAGATAATGAAAATTCATGATCTGTCCTTTGCAGACAAGCCCGTACTAAGCGCTCCCAAGAAACTTTTATACGACTTGAAGGACCTACTTAATTCGCCATATGGCGACAAATGGCGGAAATTAAGAAGCATCTTCGTCCACGAGCTACTAAGCAACACAAGGGTGAAATCATTTAACTCCGTCAGGGAAGAAGAAATAGCCCTCTTGGTGGAAGCGATTAGACAGTGTTGCTTGTCCTCCTCACCCGTCAACTTGACTAATATGTTCAAGTCGCTTACTAATGATTTTATTTCTCGTGCAGCTTTTGGGAAAAAGCACAGTGAAGCAAAGCATGGGAAGAAATTTCTGGATACAATGGATGATTATGTGGGATTGTTGTTCAAGTTCACGCTGGGGGAATTCGTCCCATGGCTTAGTTGGATTAATTGGTTGAATGGTTTCAATGCTGCACTGGACAGAAACGCTAAAAAAATGGATGAAATCCTGGATGCAATTATTGAAGATCACATGACCAGGGTTTGCGATATTCCAAGTGGAGACGGGGTAAAAGGTAAAAGTAAAGAATGCCTCGTAGATATATTGATGGATCTGTACGAGGGTAATACTCCTGGCGTCTCCCTTGACCTGATTTCTGTCAAAGGTTTAATTTTGGTAAGACAAATAATGAATTCCCCTTGTGTAATTTTGTAGGCAACTTATTTTCCATATCACAATTGTCATTAGATGTTTTTCCTGATTAAAACAGGATGTTTTTGGAGGTGGAACTGAAACATCTGCAACGACTCTAGGATGGGTAATGACAGAGCTCATAAGGCACCCTGCATTCATGAAGAAGCTGCAAGATGAAATCAGAGAGATTATGAAAGGAAAACAGAACATAACTGACGATGACTTGCAGAAGATGCACTATCTGAAAGCTGTGATCAAGGAAACATTTCGTTGCCATCCTCCAGGTGCAATATATTTCCATGCGGCCAGAGAATATGTTAATCTAATGGGATATGACATTCAACCCGAGACAATGGTCCTGATTAATGCATGGGCTATTGGTCGGGACCCTTCCTGTTGGCCTGAGCCCGAAAAGTTTACGCCAGAGAGATTCCTGAATTCTTCTGTGGATTTCAGGGGAGTTGATTACCAGTTGATCCCATTTGGAGCTGGACGGAGAGTCTGCCCAGGGATTGGATTTGCAACAGCTGCTATAGAGCACACGGTCGCAAATCTCATGCTCAAGTTTGATTGGGCATTGCCTGATGGAGTAAAAGAAGAAGATTTGGAAGTGACAGAAAAACCCGGACTTACAATTGGAAAGAAAGATCCTCTTATTGTTGTTGCAACTAAGTGCTATTTTTAATGCATAACTAATCTAAGACCACAAAGTTGTATGTGTAAGTTTACCGAACAATGTGAGTGCTTATTTGAAATAAAGTATAAAAGGTTTCCAATTTTCAGCAGTTGATACAACAAACCTTCTGGTCATGTTAGCATCGGCAGAGTAATAATCCATGCCCAACAGGAGGTGAATTAGGCTTTAGAAGATTTTATGCAGCGAAATTATGTCCTCAAAGACTTTGCTTTGATGAAAACTGTACGTTTATGCAGAAAGTGTTTTAGTTGTTTTCACCCATGATGAGTACTGAATTTATAAAACCAATTATAGTTCCAGTGAATGCAAGATTCCACTCAATGCAAGAAAGATAAATAACATTAAAACACAAAAAATGACACATGAATTTATAGCGATTTGGATTTAGAATATGCCCAATTAATTAGAGGATGGCTGTCATGCTAAAAAATTGGAATGTGTGCGAATCAGGTCAGCAGTCGAAAATGGAGGAGATTAAGGTTTTTGTTGTTTTGTTTTCTATTTTTCTATTTTTCTGGGTTTTTGGTTTTCTTTTTGTTAGATTTTTTCAGTTTTTTTGTCATATTTTTGTCATATTTAAATTTATTCCGTTCCTCCAATGTGAATGAAAAGAGTCTCATGCCCTTGCTTCTCTGGCTACAAGTATGATAAGAACCTTGAAATCTTTGCATCTCTGGCTACAAACAATTTACTGTTCCGCCAGCGGCCGACTTGCTGTGCCCCAAGAAATAATGCATCCGCAACAAGAAAGAGCCCAACCTAAAATGGACACATCATTGAATGCAAAAGCTGAAGATCATGAAGTAGAAACCAATAATGGAGAAAGGCAAGAATTAATTACCAAACGAGCCGAGAAAACTAATCGGTAGCCCCAACAAACTTTGGCAGCTGCAGCTGTCTGTTGATCCGCCCAACTAACATAATATAGGACAAGTAAGCACATCATTGGGAGAGTAGGAAGAGTAGGCTAACAGATTTCTCTCGCCATAATTGGCCCTGCCTTTAAATAGAGTAGGAAGAGTTGGTCAGTAAAACAAAGATAGAGATGCAAGAGGATTGGGAGAATGTACATATTTAATGGACATATTGTACGAGAATAATATCTGTCACGTATTAATGATGATGATTGACAAGGAAGGATTTGGATAAAATTAATAGACAAAGATCCTCGTGGCTGCTACTTTATTGTCAGGAAAAGAAATTTGTAGATAGCTATAGAGCCGCATGCTCATAAGATGAACAACCTTGGAAAAATCAATGACCACGCAAGGTTCAACTCCCGCTGAAGCAAATAGCCTAAGATGCCATATAATCTATTCAAGATGCAATTCAAATACTAGATTTAATTAAAAGATCATAGCACAATCACTTATATAGTAAAATGTGTATGTAATAAGTTACCCAAGAAATTCCGAAAGCCCACCAATTCCTGCAAGTTTAAATGGCCGGGGCCCATCCCTCTCAAGATCCTGCCCGGTAAACAAATTGTATAATTCAAGGAACAAGAACAAAAAGAGAATAAGAAAAGGATTAATTACAGTACCTTGTCACTCAAATAGTTAAATTATCAACTCCTTCCTCCATCTTTCACAATTACAGAAAACTCTCCTCTAAGCTTATAACATTTATCAAACTTCCTCTTCCATTGAAGTTTTAGACGAAGCAAGATGCCATTACCAAAAATTTTTTAGTGAACTTGCTATTTTACCCTTAATTATACTTTGCTGACTAAATTACCCTTGATAAGATATGAAACTTAAAAGGGATGTAAATGTAACGAGATATATAAAAGAAGGATATGTAACAAAACACGTACTGTTTTACAAATATAAGTATTGAATTAAAAAACTAATTTTTAGATAAAAAATTAGCCGGTTGCAATTCTTTTGCCCTTCCAAATATATAGTAGACTAACTACTATTCTTGCATTTTTCAAAGAGAAATAATTTTTTCAAGTACTTTTTTCTATGCTGAGGATTAAATCTATACCATATAAAAGGAGAAACCCCCTTATACTCACGAAATAGCTGTTTTTATACTATTATACCAAATTATGATTTAGCTAAAATAACCCTAAAATAATATACATAACTAACGATTAATTCTCCCCACTAACCCTTACTCCTTTCCCCACTCATTCTCCATCTCCTTATTATCTATAATTCCTTCCCCTACTCACTCCCTCTCCCCATTATCAGTCGCTTTCAACTGTAGCTAGGATGTTTCTAACGTTCTTCTCTCGTCTTTCTATTAGAAGGTAAAATTGCAGCAAAGATAAGCAAAAAATTATGTTACCTATTATTACAATATTAAAAGAACATGTCATTTTGTTATATACTGATTCTTTTCCTTTAATAGTCTCTTGACTCAAAATTTTATAGAACCTTTAATTTGCTCTTAATTACACAAAAAATTAATTATTATTAAAATATTAGATAACTATTATAGTGAATGAAAGATTTGCACAGAAAAATACGTTACACTGGGGACCGTGTGCAAAGATCACTAGTATTAGAAAGAGAAAGGTTTTAAAAAATAATATTGACTTAATTTACATATAAAAATAATTAAATCTTTTTATGTATTTTTTTCTTATGCTCTCTTTTTTTTTTTTTTTCCTTTTTTTTCCGATTCTTAATTTTGGTCTTTTTTAAGTCTTGAATTTTGGTGTCTTTTCAAGGGTAACATTTGATTTCATAATCTCCATTTTTTCCCTATCTACTTGACTGCAAGGCTATAGCCATACTTCTTTTTCTTCTTAGGGCATTTTAAGCTTGAGGATGCTCCCAGACATATGACCAAATGATCACACTTTTCACAAACTCAACTAGCATAACTTTGGAAAATACAGGGAAGACACAGACAAGGAATGAGAATAAGGGAGAGCAAGGAAGAAAAGGGTGGTGAGAGTAAAGGTCAGGCAGTAGACGGGAGAAAAAGATGTGGATGGGAGAGAGTGAGTGAAGCAGAGGGGAAAAGAGGGAGGGAGATGAGATTACAGATGAAGAAAGAAGAAGAATATAATGGGAAAAAGGGGAAGGATTCAGGGATGGGGACAACAAAAAGAAGAAGAATGGGAGCAGAGGGATGTACAACATTTAGAAAGAAACAACAATGAAAATTTTGGGGAAAGTAAGGGGGCGCGGCAGGGCGGGGGGGGGGGGGAATGAGAGAGAGAGAGAAAAGGGATGGAAAATGTTAGATGAAGGGAGAGAGTTGTTCGATTTAGAGTTTTATATAATTCAATTTCTTTAAATTGAGTCAAAATAATAAAAATTGCAACAAAATTTTTGAGGCCAAAATTGACATTTGTATTTTAGATATTCATTATTTTTGTGAAGGATGAAATTTAATTAAGGATATATAACAGAGACAATACCTCAACTACAGAAACTTTATATATGCATCCCTGCACAACTGCATAAACATTATCAAGAGACCTAGAGGCAAAGTGGACAAATAAACTAATAATTTAATTATTTTTTCAATTTTATGAGTTAGGGGCAAAATGATTAATTCAAAATTTCTATTTGGGTTTTTTAACAGGGCAAACATAGAGGAAAGCTTATTTATAATAAAGAAAGATAAAAGAGAAGGGTCGGTAATTTAGCTATTTCAAATGGGAGGTAAGTGTAATTAAACCTATAAAAAAGTAGGCATCAGAAATCCAAAGGGTTGGGGGGGCGGGGGGAGGAGAAAAAAGAAAGAAAGAAAGAAAGAGAAAGAAAAAGTCGTTACCTCTTTTTCAGCAGCCTCCAAGCCCCCGTCAACCCAAAAAAAGGTTTTCATAACCAGCATTACGAAATAGTTCACAAGCTGCAAGGGGTCTGCCTGATTATAAAATGACGCAGCACAAAAGATTGGATGTAAAACAATAATATATTAGCTATTTGCAGAACTTACCAGATTTAGATATATTTAACTCGTTGCAACAAACATTTTCTTGCATATTCACAAATTATGGTTAGGATGGTTGTCTAGTCATATTTATATGCGCTTGTTGTTTTAACATCACCATTCGATGTTGGAGATGGCCCTTCTAATATGTAGCAAACAATTTATGTCTTATTTTGCCATTTTAAGGACTGCTAACTCAAATATATTCTTCAACATAATTAAATTCTTCTTGATGTAAGTATTTCCTCAAAAGTTGATGAAATCAAATCTCCTCCCAATATATTTAGCTTATATTAAAAAGAATCATATTGAACAATTACGGTAAATTGAACAGATGCAACATATAAGATGATGATCATATAAGAAGATCACCTTAATAGTAATCTCTGACTTTAAGTTAAATCACCTCCAATTAGGAGCCTAGTGCATCAAAATACTCGAACCTATATTTTAACTGAGTTCAAAGTCTGACTCGACTTGGGAATGAACAAAAGGCAACTAAACCACAGCTGGAAGAAGAATATCATTAACAACTTAGCTCACACTAATTTGATATAGCTTCTTGCATAGTGGCGGGCAACCAATCCCTCATATTATGAGAGTCACAATCACTAATTTGATTGCCAAGAAGAGCAATTGACCAGGAAGGGATTGTTGACATGTGAGGCCTTAACTGACCTCATGGCATGGCCACAGCTGAAACATGGGCTTAAACATTTGATTTATAGAATTGCTATTAGGTATAGATTTTAGCATATTGGTAAGCGCTTGGTCCTATCTATAGTAGCATAGCAATGCTATAAAGATAAATTTTATGGTTGAAAAGTCACATGTTGTAAAAGGCATTAACAACCAATAGAGACCCCCTAGAGGCACATATAGTTAGGGTATAATAATATTCTTTGAAAGCATTACAAAGAATTCAATTTTAATAAAACTCAACACAAAGCTTTCATTAATTTGTTTTCAAGAACTCTCTTGGAAGAAAAAAGTAGCTAAAATGAATTCAGCACTTCAAAAAATTAGCAAAGAAGGAAATTTAGATGTCTAAAAAGACATGATCAACAAAGATGCATAGAATCATTAACAAAAGAATTATCTTCACTAGTTCACTTATAAAACACAATGATGATCAGTTTTACTTTACAGCTTATATATGTGGGATTTCATCAACGGAAGGAAAATCTCATCTCAAGCCCTTTTGGCATACCATGATAAGATCTGTCTTTTTGGAATTTCTCCTCAACTTTTGATAAGAATTGTCTGTTAAAAAATAAATATACAGGAGACTGCCCATATTTAATACAAGTATTGAATAAGTAATGCTAATGAGAAAAATAAGGACTAATTGTATCATACTTGTCATAGGATAATGAAGGGACGCCACTCCACCATCCTTCTAAAAATAAAATTAGTCAGCTATCACTTCAGAAGTATACAAGGCAAATAAAAAGCTATGTTACAAAAGAATTTCTAGAACCAACATGTAAGGCATCAAATTATTGACATGACATTAATGAAATTACTTTTTCATCTTCGTATACTTAATCACATAAAACTATACTTTGGAAAGTCTATAAAAATGTCGAGTTCTGCACTGCAAACTCCACAGATTTAAATATACCATTTTGATACATCCTTGAAGTTAGCAAGAACATAGCAGACAAAATAGCATTGGTTATTAAGTACATGTAAATTGGGCAGGCAAAAACGTATTTTACTACCTTTAAAACTGTACATAAAAAATGACGAACTGTAATAGAGTATTGATGCACTTTGTGGTATCAGATTATGAATACTACTTCCATATCAAAAGGAGTAAATCTTTAAGGAGAATATGCATTTGTTCTCTCCATTGTTGTTCCAAATGTATTTCCCATCATACATTTAAAAGAAGAAAGAAAAATAAAATTTATATTATATTGAATTAAGGTATCGCAAACAACTTTTGAAGTTGGTCTATTAATTATAGGCAACCAGAATCAAAATTGTGAGTAAAATAGTAGTTTCAAAAGCACATTTACTCTTAACACCATATGAGCATAAGTGTAACTTTGATAATCCAAAAATGTGATACTTTAAATAAATAAACCGTAAAAACAAGTTCTTCCACAAAGTTGGGAACAAAACTTGATGTTCCAGTACCCAACACAAACTCCGTGACCTTCCCTGAACGAGTACCAGCATCTAGGGGGGCAAATTGGGTCTCAACTCATGATTCCAACCCAATTCACTTTGGGTTGAATTGGGTTGGGTTTAAAATAATTTGATTGGGTTTGAGTTGGGTTGGTTGGGTTTTAGTGGGTTGAATATGGTTTTGAATGTAAATGAGTTGAAAATGGATTGAATGTAATTTTTAAATAATTCAACCCAATTTGAGCCCCAAAATTATCCTTCCATTTTCTCATTCTCTGAAGATAAAAGAATTAAAAATTAGATAAATTATAAATCATCGATTAATCACTTACCATTTCTCCATCTCATTTTATTTTAAAATATTAATCTATTAACTTAATTCAAATGAATTAATCAAGTAACGTTTTACTTGAGATTATGATCTAAAAATTAATTATATTATTATTCTGTTTATAAACTCCAATTTTTTATAAAAAATTTTAGCCAATTAATTTTTTAGCCCCCAATTTTTTTTCAACTTTCCAATATGAAAATAAATAAAAAATTATTTTTCTTTTTTCTTTTTATAATTTTTACAAACTACCAAAATATTAATATGTAAACACAACAAATTTATTGTGTAGTTGTAATAGGTGAGAGAATAGATTGCGGCCATCCATTTCATTTCCTTTCCTGCCATATGAAGAAAGGGCTCCAACTTTATTTTTATTTTTAGTTATAATATTTTTAAAAATTAAAAATTAATTATATTTCAATATTTTATTTGAAAATAATAATTTAGGCTGATATAAGAATTTAAATTTAAATGATTCATATTTTTTATTCTTAAAAATACATATTTTTCAAGATATATGCATATTTAAATTGTTTTAAAATGATAGTAATATTTTTATGTCGAATCGAATTTAAATTTGATCGTTGTGTAAACGATAATGAACTAGATTGAAAAAATTAAAAATAAATAAATAAATAAATAGCATCTTTTTAAATATTGACTAAATATAAAAAGTAAAAACAAAAAAGAAATAAGACTAGTATAGTAAATATTTTGTTGGGTACAATGTATACATTTTGTACTAAAAATTTAAAATATTTTATATAATTATGTTTTATTCATTGAGCAAGATTGTTATTTTGTATTAAAAGAAAAAATATAAATATTATAAAATAATAAGTAATTATATGCTTACATAATTTGGTTTGATTTTACGTGATTAACAAGGATTTAATAATAATTAATTAACATATGCGAAATAAAGCTAAAAAGATTATAATTTAATAAAATAATATAACAATGTATTTAGCAAAAAATTTATATTTTTTATCTTTTTTGTATTGGAACAACTCAAATCCAACCCAATCCGTTTTTAACCCAACCCATTTTCAACACATAAACATAAACCCATTTTTAGCCCAACCCATTTTGAATCTAACCGATGACCAACCCAACCCACCCATTTGCCACTAATAGCAACATCCAATCTATCATTAACATCAAATATTGGAATCCATGTAGAACCTTTGACCCATGCCTTCGAAACAAAGTTGAAACCACAAACCTAAATTATAAATCGAGAAAGAAAAATCAAAAGAAGAAAATAAATACACTGCATCTTGCATATTCTCAAGAGGAAGAGCAAGAAATTATGAACCCTTTAACCTTGGTCCAAGAAAACAAAGTAGAATTATGGGCTATTTAGAAAGTTCAAAGTAACAAATTTTTAGTAATATGATCACCAATAAGTAAAAACTAATATTAATGCTATTGTTCAGGGTGTGTATTGTCTACTGTGGATTAAAATTCAGAAAGACCAATTGGAATCCTCCCTTGTTTCTACAGAACTATTTTTTTCGAATTTTGAATTGATGCTGAACGTATTTCCATTATTTACTTCATAATGATATGAACATCTTCCTAGCAGTACAACTTCTATGACCGTTGACATACATATGATGCCTAAGCATGTAATGCAGATCCATTTCTTCCGCTAGAGAAATTTCTAAAGTTAGATCCTGAAGTCTACATTGTCTTAATCCCACACACACTCCAAGGCTTCAATCAAGGCCTTAAAATCTTTCTAAATCAGAAATTTCATATTCATTTAGCATATTATACGACAAATTGCTTGTCAAATATTTGTATGCAAGAACACAGCCACTTAAGGCTACAAGCTTTTCCAGATAATCCAAACAGGCCAACGCAGGAACCAATGCATTTGCCATCTTCACACCTTTGTGGGCATCCATCATTACTGTTAATTCCGGGCATTATTGTGTGTATTTTCCTTTAGCCCTTCCTCAATATCTTAAAGATGGTAGACTAGAATTACCAAAAAAGAATGAAGAAACAAAATTACCAGAGCTTCCCATCTCTTTCTAGCAGCAGACTTATCTCTCATTTGCCTCATTTCGTACTCTTCTTCAACTACTTGCATTCTCGTGCCTCCCCTGCATTAGTTGACACCAAATACCAAACAACAAAAGAAAAACACAAACCCATTTCAGAGAGATCACCAAAAGATGCATAATCAAGCAAAAAGTAGCACCTCGAACCAAATAAAACTGGTAAATTATGTCTACATTGTGGCGAATTTTAAGGCTCAAGAAAGATGGGCGGGCCTGTAGCAACCGGCATGAGAGCTAAGCCCGAATGATACTTCCATCTTCTTGGTCTCTGAGCGAGCTTTAGAATATTGATGTGTGAGAACCGAAAGCCAAAAGTTTCCATTTTGTTGAGTGGATGGAAATGCGCCATTTTTGAACTGTTCCTTACCTACTTCTGTTACTTGATTCTTTGTAGTTGAAGAAAAAGATTCTGTTGTGCTTATCCTGAATATGTTTTATCCTACGCAATCTGTAAGTCACAAAGGGACAACTTTTAGACTTTAAGTTGCAAACTATGCCACATTATATAATTTGGAAATCTTGAGTTATTTAATGTGAGGCATAGGTCATCATTTTCAACTTAAATTTTTACTATTAATATATACATATATATATATGAATAAATTAATGACGCTTGGCCAAAACATTAATGGCGACTAATGATTGGAATAAAATGTTGGATGGCAACAAACGTCAATGTAACACCCCAAATTTTGGATCCTTAAATCTAATGTTATTGCTTCAGCAAAATAAAATACAAATTCAATAAATTGTGTTAGATTAACTTTGAGTTAAACTCTAACTGAATTAGATTAACTTTGAGTTAAATCCTATTGAAGCTTCTTGATAATTATTGACAATTGAAGGATTTAATCGTAAGTGAGAGAAGGACTTGACTATCCAAAATTATAAAATTCAGAGGTTACTTTGAGAAAGTTAAAAGTATAAGGACACAAAGTAATTGAGTTAGGACCTAATTGTCCATAATTAAAAATGCCAAGGAGTCAATGTACAATAATGAAACTTCTAGGATTGAATTGGAGTTTTGGGGTCAAGTTTGTAAGGCAAATGGAACTTCCAAGTGCAATTGAAGTCAGCTGAAAACTCTAAAGGCTCGATAACAATCAATAAATCATGGGGTGAATCTGCTATTATGAAAAATGTCTTTATATCATGAACTTAGGAAAATATCAAATTTCCAAATTGAATCCTAACCCCTACTGTGGCGGTGAACGACAGTAAAATGACCAAAAATCTTGAAATTGCTGCTATAAAAAGCTCCCTTCCAACTCAACGAACAAACCATACCAAACTTGACCAAAAACATTGAAGAAATCACTGGAAATTTGAGGGTAATGGTAGCGCGCAACAGCAGTGGCAATTCTACCGTCGAATGAAATGGGCTATGAAAGGTTATGGTTAGAATGAGGTGGGCAATGTGCTAGTGGCATCAACTTTATAAGAAAACCTACGGTGGTGGACAATTAGATGCGGTGGCACTAAGGTGTTACGGCAATTCTGAACGGTCAATTGACCAACTTGTTAGTGCCGAAATTCAAAATTGATATGGGAGTTTTGCTCCACGCAACGAGCTGCACAGACTAGTGGTGGTGGTGCTCAGCACAATGGGCAACAATGATGTTCACACAGGAGGCTCAAAAATGACATCTGAGCTTATCTAGGCTGTTATCGATTTGAGAGCAGGTCCAGATTTGATCTAATTTGGGTAAAAACTCATTTAGATTTATGATTCAAAAGTCAATATGATTTGGTCTAGGTTATTCCAAAATTTGAATTGATTAAAAAACAAGGACATGGACCAGCCAAATAGCTAAAGAGCTCCTTCCACGATTATCAAGTGAGGTTTATACAAGATATATATATATTACAAAATTTCTTTGTTGGGGAAAAAACCCATATATATGGTAATATGATATTGTATTATGTCCTTTCTACATGCTTGGATTTGATATATTGTTCCATACCATTGCATTTTTCATATACTTTTGCCATGACTCTTTCATTAAACTTGGTAAATTAGTTGAATACATCATAGTATGCTAGTCTTAAGAAATCGATTCATTGCCCATACAATTTTATTTCTAGTACACTTATCTTTGAACGCCTGCATTGAATTTGAAATATTAGTCAAATATTCTGCATGACTTCTCTCCCAAAGGTTGCCCATTAACAAATGATTTGAAAATGATATTTTTCCTAATAACAATATCCCTATCTGAAAGAACTTTGAAAAGTATCATTTGAAATTTATAATTTTTTGATAGTCTCATCTATTGTGGAAATCTATCAATTGAACTACAGAACTTTTAGAGGTTGAAACTATTATTGGACTAATTCATTC
The DNA here is from genome assembly GCA_018894105.1 of Jacaranda mimosifolia. NCBI lineage: Eukaryota > Viridiplantae > Streptophyta > Magnoliopsida > Lamiales > Bignoniaceae > Jacaranda > Jacaranda mimosifolia. The sequence continues at coordinate 3,745,552 of CM032124.1, read as the reverse complement.
TCGACCCAATCATCATATTTTATGATAATACATATGAGGTAATCTTGCTGAGTAGCTGTTGTTTATCTATATTCCCTGTGATGAGGTCTTGTTGATTAGCCATTGTTTATATATACTCATTGTCAGAAGGTCTTGCTAACTAGCCGTTGTTTACTTATACTCCCTCAAATGTGGTCTTGCAGACTAGCTATTGTTTATCTATACTCATTGTGATAGAGGTAATTATGCTGGCTAACCAGTATTGGTATATTGATAGAGGTAATCATGCTGATTGACCTATATTGATATATTGGTGATAGAGGCAGTCATACAAGCTGACCCATATTGGTATACTATGATAGAGGCAGTCATACAAGCTGACCCATATTGGTATACTGTGATAGAGGCAGTCATACAAGCTAACCCATATTGGTATACTGTGATAGAGGCAGTCATGTTAGCTTACCAGTATTGGTATATTGTGGTAGAGGCAATCATGTTGGTTGACCCATATTGATATATTAGTGACAGAGGCAGTCATCTTGATTGACTTGTGTTTATATATTATGATAAAGGCAGTCTTACTAGCTAACCTATTTTGATACATTTGTGATAAAGGCAGTCATGTTGGCTGACTCGTATTGATATATTAGTGATAGAGTTAGTCATGGTAACTGACCTATATTGGTATATTGTGATGAAGGAAGTCATTTTGATTGACCTATATTGATATATAGGTGATAGAGACAGTCATGTTGATTGCTCTGTATTGATATATTATGATAGAGGTAGTCTTATTGATTGACTTGTGTTTGTATATTGTGATAGAGGCAGTCTTAGTGATTGACCCGTATTGATACATTGGTGATTGAGGTAGTCATGTTGGCTGACCTGTATTGATACATTCGAGATATAAGTAGTCATGTTGACTAACCCGTATTTATGCACTAATAAATTTGAGAGTGATTTTTTACTTATGTTTTCTTATATGCAATTGTGGCATAAAGCTCAAAGTGAAAATGTTTTTGTATAGTTGGTTTTGTGAAATATGCACATTCAACTAATTTTATGAAATGTTCTTTTGAAGTTTATTCTATAAAATTGATCGAATTCTTAAATTTTGAACTTGAGTCTTTTTATGACTTAAAACGTTCTTATACACTCGGTTCTTTAAAACTAATCCAACTCTTGAGTTTAGAAACATGAGATTTTTCATGAAATGTATTAAAAATTTGAGATGTCTCTTTGCTAGTATGGGATGGGATAGCATAGAGTCAGCTAATGATGTGAAATACCTAACATACTATTCCTCAACTTTGTTTCTTGATTCCGTGAAATCTATCTATTATTTAACAACCTGTTCTCTTGGCATTCACTTATTGTTGTTCGTACGTTGATTCAATATTTCGCTATGCTCCATTATTGTTATTGTTGTCTATGCATTTTGATCATTACCTCACTAAATTATTCAAACTTACCATCCTTGTATTGTTTCTTTCTATTCTTGGCTCCAGATTGAGGAATAAAAGGAACCATGAGCTTGGGCCACATTGTATATGGTATAAATAGTATTATTAAGGTGTCTATAAATGGTAAGGATATGATACATATATATGCTTGCAATGTAATAATGTGTTTGTCAGTAAGCTATCATCTTTGTCTTTTGATAAGTGTAATAAACTAGAGCTTGTAATGTTTGACTCAAGTCTTTAAGCGATTGTAAAGTATAAAAACTTAGGTTTGGGTTGCAGTTTTATAGCATAACTAGTTGACATAGTTATCATTAATAGATTATGATCCTATTAACCATTTAGGTGGTTACGAAATTATTTTAAATTGAAAATTTTGGAAGTTGGAGGTGTACACTTGTCTTGAATTTGTTGGAAATTTGATCGGAATAGCATCTTGGTCGGGAGCAGGCACCTCCCTGACGGAGTGTTACAGTCAGGAAAATAAATGTAATTTTTAAAAAAATGATGATTTTTTTTGTGATTAGACTAAACTCAAGAGAATTGGATTTAATTCACCATAAAAGTAATATGTGGTTCATTTGTTAATTCATGTGTAGAGAAGAAAATAAAAGAACAAAATAAAAGAAAAACATGGAAAAAAAAAAGTATCTTTCACTGAAAAGTAAAATTTCTTTTGGGATCTTAAAATTTTTGTAACTAATAAAACATGTAAAGGTGTAACTGGTATATCACAATTCGGTCTAGCCTTGTGAAACTATCATGTTGTGAATGTAAAAGGCTAAGGTTGTGATTGATTGTAATTTTATTTCTCATTTTGCATTCTTGAGTGAGAATAATGAAATTTTCATATTTATAAGGTAGAAAAAAAATTTATGCGGGAGTGATTACTTTTGAGTATTTGGTTGTGAGATAGTATTTGCTTGTGAGTGTTTTTTTTTTTTTTTTTTTTTTTGGAGAAAAACTTGGGAGATGGTAATCAATTATGAAGTTTTTGTGGGAGAAACTTATGAGATGGTGATTGGTTGTGAGATATGAGCTAAAATGTTATGTATGTAATAATTTTTATATAATATTTATATATAGGTTTTTATTAGAATAAAATAAAATAAATAAAATATCTTTTAGAATATCCTATGATATATATATATACACCAAAACATAATAATGAATATATGCAATAATTTAATAATTAAAATTTTAAAAATTTTAAGTATATACTGAAATAAAGGTTTATATACTTTTTATCTGAATATTAAAATATAAAGTGTAAATACAAATACATATTATGAAATAATTTTATTTAAATAATACAATGTAATGTGTAAATATAATTATGTATTATGAAAATAATTTTATTTAAATAATAAAATGTTACATGCAAATATAATTTTGTATTATGAAAATAATTTTATGCAAATATTAAAATATACATGTAAATAATTATAAATAATATGTGTAAATATAATTATATATTATGAAAATAATTTTATGAAATATTAAAATATACATGCAAATAATTATATTATCAAAATATTTATATTTAAATATAAAAATACTATGTGTAAATATAATTATATAATTATATATTACCAAAATAATTATATTTAAATATTAAAAATATTACATATAAATATAATTACATAATATAAAATAATTTTATTTAAAATGTTTAAATATACATCAAAATAACGATGTTAAGAAAATAATAATATTTGAATATAAAAATATTATGTGTAATTATAATTACATGCTAAGATATAATTCAATTTAAAAGTTAATATATACATGTAAATAATTATATTATAAAAAAATTATTTAAATATAAAAATCTTACATGTGCATATAATTATATATTATGACAATAATTTTAAATAAATATTAAAATATTATCAGTAAATATAATTATATATTATTAATTAATTATGTATAAATAAACCTAATATACATATAGGTGGATGAAAAATGAAAAGAAAAAATTCAAAAATTTGCTTGAGAAGGAGAATTTTTTTCTGGAGAGAATCCAAAGAAACTCTCTATGAGGAGAATCCTCACTTTTTAAAGATGGAATGAGGAGTAGAGGAATATTTTTGAGAGAGGGAAAAAATGAGGAAATTTTTTAACTTATGAAGTACATCCCACAAGTACACAACCAATCACACCTCATAAGAAAAAATTACTGAAAAAGCATAATTGTGGGAGCATAATCATAAAACTCTTTTCTTTTTATATAGCATAGATATGAGGTGTTCAATTCTTATATGTTATCCATTTTTTATTAAATAAAGATATTGTTGGCTCTATTCACCAAAATATAAAGTCAAATTATTAGTAATTTAACAAATTTATCGATAAAATAGTCCGATATAAAATCAAATTTCTGAATTTAGTAATTCCTAAACTTTTGAGAATATGAAAACTTCATATCTAATAAATACTTACTTTAACATAAACTCAACTAAATGGAAAAAAAATAATTTATTTATTATTCCACTTACAAAAATAATTAAGCTAATTAATTAATCAATAGCACCAATGTATCATTTATGTAAATAAGGAATGGAAGAGTAAATATTATTGACTACAGATTAAATCTCAATATTTCACATTATAAATATCATTTCTTTTCACTACAAGAAAATAAGTTAACTGTGGTAGAAATTTTAGAGCACATATTGTTGCTAAATGCCAGTTATTTTAGAGTACTTATCATACTGTAACTGCTAGGAGGAAGCACTTAAGTAAAAATACTAATGCAGGATACATGGACTAATATTTCAGAGCAAAGCCTTTTATACTCCCACAATTTCACATATTTTTGTTTCACTTCCAATGTGGGACAATGGACTAGTACAAAATCTTTTATACTCCCACAAATCTCCATATCTTTTTCTTAACTTCAATGTGGGACAACTACCACATATAGCATTTATGTTTATTATATCCCTCTTTTACACTTTAAACAGCTATGTGTTCCAACCAATAATTGTCACTAATCCAAAGAAATAAAGCATCTCTTTAACGTGTAATTAGCATCCATAATATCAATTAAATTGGTGCCAATTACAATAATCACCCACAAATCCGTAGCATTAGGCTATCAGGCTGTCGTAACTTGCTTTCAATAATGGTACCTTTCGATTTGAACCACTACCTAAGTTTTCCAACTTATACCGCCATAAGGATAAATGGATCAAAGTCTTGAATTTGGACCTTGGATGTGGTGCCATCCATTGGTAGCAACAAGTTACTGGCTATGTAGTGATCTTTCGGTTTGACATATTATGGCCATGTGTCTCGATCCTATTTCATGAATATTTTTTATGAATAACCCTTTTTTCTCTAGTTGCAGCCAAACATCTTAATTCACTTAGTTGGGTATCTCCAGGGATGCATTGTCTGCATTTCATCAATATAACTTGAACTCATTTAGAGTTTGAACTCTCACTTTATTGGCAGTAAACAACACCTTCTAGGTATGCTAGGGGACAGACTCAAATACTAAATTATTAGTCAAGTTTATGTGTACTTTAACACATTCAGCAACTTATTTATACCATATTGGATCTTCCTTGTGCGATCTCCACTTAGTAGGATGGGTTGCCACAGCAGATGCGTCACTGATGGGTTTTCAGTCTCATCCCCAACTTGGATTTTTGAACTAAGGACAACTCTAGTCCTTTGTTCAAAGGATCGGCCATGTTGTTTTTGGATTCAACAAAATCAATGGCCAGAATATTATCAGACACAAGCTTCCTTGTGGACTTTAGTCTAACTTGTATGTGTCTCTTAGTCTTTTGATTATACTTTGAACTTTTGATTTTTGCAATTGTAGTTTGGCTATCATAATGCAGAGCGATCACAGGAAGAAGCACACTAACCATAGGTAATTGGACCATCAGCCCATGTAACTATGCAACCACTGTTTCAGTTATGTCTAAAGCACATAACTCTATCTCAAATGGTTAGCAAAGTCTATTTACTAGACTTCCAGGAGATAGCACCTCTACCCAGGGTAAATACATACCTTGTACACCCATTGCTACTGAAGTTTTTAGCTATCTAGCTAACATCACTATATCTCTCAAGTACTGCAGGGAATCTGCCATAGTTCAATGCAAGTGATACCGCGCCCTTTAGGCATGAAGTAATCTATCTAAAGCCTCACAATGTGCTCTATTGGGACAATATGTGTGAATAATTATGCTATCAAAATATTTATATTTAAATATAAAAATACTACGTGTAAATATAATTATATTACCAGAATAATTATATTTAAATATTAAAAATATTACATATAAATATAATTTCATATTATAAAATAATTTTATTCAAAATGTTTAAATATAATCAAAATAACTATGTTAAGAAAATAATAATATGTGAATATAAAAACATTATGTGTAATTATAACTACATATCATGATACAATTTAATTTAAATGTTAATATATACATGTAAATAATTATATTATAAAAAATTATTTAAATATAAAAATCTTACATGTGCAAATAATTATATATTATGACAATAATTTTAAATAAATATCAATATATTATGGGAAAATATAACTATATATTTTGAATTAATTATGTATAAATAAACCTGATACGTATATAGGTGGACGAAAAATCAAAAGAAAAAACTCAAAAATTTGCTTGAGAAGGAGAATTTATTTTTGGAGAGAATCCAAAGAAACTCTCTATGAGGCAAATCCTCACTTTTTACAGATGGGATAAGGAGTAGAGGAATATTTCTGAGAGGGGAAAAAATGGGGAAATTTTTTAACTTATGAAGTACATCTCACAAGTACATAACCAATCACACCTCATGAGAAAAAAATTACTAAAAAAGCATAATTGTTGGAGCACAATCATAAAACTCTTTTCTTTTTATATAGTATAGATAGGAGGCATTCAATTATTATATGTTATACATTTTTTATTAAATAGAGATATTGTTGGCTCTATTCACCATAATATGAAGTCAAATTGTTAGTAATTTAACAAATTGATAGATAAATAATCCGATATAAAATCAAATTTCTGAATTGAGGAATTCCTAAACTTTTGAGAATATGAAAATTTCATATCTAATAAATACTTGCTTTAACATAAACTCAACTAAATTGGAAAAAAAAAAAATTTATTTATTACTCCACTTACAAAGATAATTAAGTTAATTAATAATCAATAACACCAGTGTATCATATATGTAAATCAGGAATGGAAGAGTAAATATTATTAGCAACAGATTAAATCTCAATTCTTCACATTAAATATAATTTATTTTCACTACAAGAAAATAGGTTAACTATGGCAGAAATTTTAGAGCACTTATTGCTACCAAATGCCAGTTATTTTAGAGCACATATCATACTATAATTGCTAGCAGGAATCACTTGAGTAAAAATAATAATGCGCGATGCATGGACTAATATTTTAGAGCAAACACTTTTATACGGCCCCAATTTCCCATATTTTTGTTTCACTTTCAGTGTGGGACAATCAACTACTGCAAAATCTTGTATACTCCCACAAGTCTCCATATCTTTTTCTTAATTTCAATGTGGGACAACTATGTCATATAGAATTTATGCTTATTATATTCCTCTTTCACACTTTAAACATCTATGGGTTCCAATCAATAATTGCCACTAATCCAAAGAAATAAAGCATCTCTTTAATGTATAATTAGCCCCCATAATCTCAATTAAATTGATGTCACTTACAACAATCCCCCACAAATCCATAGCGTTAGGCTATCAAGCTGTTATGACTTGCTTTCAATAATAGTACCTTCCGATTTGAACTACTACCTAAGTTTTCCAACTTGTGCCGCCATAGGGATAAATGGATCAAAGCTTTGAATTTGGCCCCTGGATGTGGTGGCATCCATGGTAACAACAAGTTACTTGCTATGTAGTGATCTTTAGGTTTGACACATTATGACCATGTGTCTCGATCCTGTTTCATGAATGTTTTTGAGGGATAACCTTTTCTCTATTCGCGGCCAAACAACTTAATTCACTTAGTTGGTTATCTACAGGAATGCACTGCTTGCATCTCATCAATATGACTTGACCTCATTCAGAGTTTGAACTCTCACTTTGCTAGTAGTAAACAACACCTTCTAGGTATGCTAGGTTATAGACTCAAATACTAAAATATCAGTCAAGTTTAGATGTACTTTGACATATTCAGCAGCTTATTTATATCATATTGAACCTTTCTTGTGCGATCTTCACTTAGTAGCTATGCCCAACCTGGATTTTGAGACTAAGGACAACTCTAGTCCTTTGGTCAAAGGATCGTCCATGTTATTTTTGGATCAAAAAAAAAATCAATGGCCAGAATCCTATCAGAACAAGCTTCCTTATAGACTTTAGTCTAACTTGGATGTGTCTCTTAGCCTTTTGAGTATAGTTTGAACTTTTGATCTCTGCAATTATGGTTTGGCTATCATAATGCATAGCGATCGCAGGAAGAGGCTTACTAACATTGGGTAATTGGACCATCAACCCATGTAATTATTCAACCACCGTTTCAGTTATGTCTAAAACACATAACCTCAAATATAGATTGAGTTACCAAAGTCTATTTATTAGACTTCCAGGAGGCAGCGCCTCTACCCAAGGTAAATACATACGTTGTAACCCATTATCATTGGAGCTTTTAGCTATTCAGCTAACATTACTATATCCTTCAAGTACTGCAGGGAATCAGCCATAATGCAATGCAAGTGATGCCATGCCTTTAAGGTATGAAGTAATCTATCTAAAGCCTCACAATGTGCTCTATTGGGACAATTTGTATACCTCGCCAGCTTCAAGACTACCAATGAGATATCTGGTTTCAGCTATTTGCAAGATATTGCAAGCTTCTAATAATTTGAGAATACCTCAATTGAGACATAGGAATACCACTTTCATTCTTGAAAAGATCTAAGAGTCTTAGCAATTCTACAATTCTTATAGCCAAATTTCTCAATAATCTTCTCAAGATAATGAGACAAAGAAATGGCTATACCCTCAACTGATCGAATCAACTTGAGTCCAAGAATCACATTAGCCTCACCCACATCCTTCATTTCAAAATTACTTTCCAAGTACGACTTTATCTAATTTGCAATCTCAATATTTGACCCAATCAATAAAATACCATCCACATACAGGCATAAAACAATACAATTTATCACCTTTAACTTTGTAATAGATGCACTTATCATTATCATTTACTATGAAGCCAAATGATAAATGGTTTTATCATACTTTTCTTGCCATTGTTTAGGAGCTTGTTTTAATTCATAACGGGGTTTAACAAACTTACAGACCTTTCACTTATTACCAAGAGCTACAAATCCCTCAAGCTGATTCATTCAGATTTCTTCTTTGAGATCACTATACAAAAAGGTTATTTTACATTTGTCTACTGAATCAAAAAACTGTATATGGGTGCCAGTTAAATGAGCACTCAAATTGTAGTCAATCGAGTTATTGGGGAATAGGTGTCAAAGAAATATATTCTCTCATTTTGCCTAAAGCTTTTGGCAACTAATCTGGGCTTAAATGTATCTATGGTCCCATCAGGCTTAAGTTTCTTCATAAATATCCATCTGCACCTAATGGCGATGTACTTTGAATGTAGATCGACTAATTCCCGTGTCCCATTAAAGATAATGGTATCTATTTTACTTTTGACAACAACCTTCCAATGCTTGGCTTCTGATGAGGCCATAACATCCTTGAAGGTTATAGGGCATGCTTGATATTGTACGTGATATAATCACTTCCAAAATCTTTGATGACTTTAGCTCTTTTGCTCCATTTGGGATCATCCAACTCTTTGGATCCAGCAGATACTAAACCAAAGCTGTTTGGAGTAACCACCACCTTTGTCATCCTTTCCATATAATCAGGAGTGGAAGAGGATGTAAGGGCTGAGTCTAAAGAAACATTTTGATGTACTCTCGTTTTCATAGAAAACATGTCCTTAAAGAACGTAACATCACAAAACTCAACTATTGTGATAACATCAATGCCTGGGATTTTAGACTTAATAACTACAAATCTCAATGCATAGCTTTGCATTTAGTTAGGTATTTACTATATAAAATCAAAGAAAAATAACTTATTGAAAAAACTGCACAATATGGGATTTCATATTGAAAAAATAAAAATAATTAACTATGTATAATATTATATATGATAATTCTTTGAATATTATTTATATATTAAAATATATGTAAAATTAGAATATATTATATATGATAAATTTTTAAATATTATTTATTGAATACGAATAATGAATTTAATTAAATTATGAATAATCGAATATATAATAGATATATACAACGAATATGTATTTCGAGTGTATATTAAATGGATTGTATATGCAATTTGCCATATTGGTATTCATTTACAATTGAATATCTACTAATCGAATATGAATAAAATTCGCTTTAAATGGATACGGATAATGTGTGTTATAAATAGACTCGGATGCTAACGGTAAATGAATTTTTGAATATCCATTTACAGCACTATGTACATATAGGGTGCTCTAATGTACTTATATGAACCCTCAGCTAAGTTTATGGATTGGTTATATCTTTATTTTTTTCATCATTCTTACATGTGTTTTTATTTTATTATTTTTTTATGAAGAAATTAAAATGTGATAGCATTAGTATTATAGAAATTTTAGGAAAATGTCGATTGAAAATAATATTTTGATATAAGTATTAAATATTTGAATGTGATATTATTAATTGTTATTGTTTAATTTATTATGGACCTTATTCATTTTTTTTCATATCTCATCAATTAGATTATATTGTAAATAAAAAAAATATTAATAAATATATGGTGGGTTTCATAATGTTTTTGAAAGGTAGAAAAAGAAAATATTATATAGTTGATTAGTTGGTTTGATGTATTTTTAAATTAACAAGTATTTGAGATTAAAAATGACAAATACAGAAATAGAAAAAATGAAAAATTTTCACTAAAAATGGTATAAATAATTGTATTTTACATTTTTGGAATAGTTAAACTGAAAAAATGTTTCTTTTGGAACACAATTAGCGTTGTTCTTATTTTCGAATTCGCATTTTCAATCATGTCGCAATGCTCTCTCTATGTTTCTATTTTTCTTTAATGTCGTTCTTCAATTGATTTTTTATTTTTCTGAAAAATAGTAATCATGGTTTTATTAAATTTTTTAAGATTCTTTGTGAAAAATATTTAAAATTAATATTTATAAATTGTTATTAGTAAATATTAAAGCAATAAAATTCAAATGACAGTCAAACATATTATTTAGCACTAGTAATAATAAAGTTGAAAAAGATAATTAATATTGAAATATGACTTCTTCACTATCGTTAATATATATATATATAGCTAAACACTTTACTTATATAAGTTAATCCAGTTCAGGTATGGAGTCGCAAACTAACATTCTCATTGGATTCATTCTAATATTTAGGGTTTGTTTGCTTGCAATATTATGATTAGATATGATTGATAAGTGTATGATTCATTATCTAAAAAATATGTCATCATCATCTAATATCTTGTTTGCTTGTTTGAATTATTAATTTGGGTATCCTAATGTTAATACAATCAGCTGTTTGGAAGCTTAAAACTGCAACTTATAATAAAGGGTGAATTGCATTTTACCCCCCTGTGAAAATGGAAAAGAGCAAAAAGACCCCCTATGAAGAAAAAAAAAAAAGGCAACACATCTCCTTGTGATTTTAAAAAAATAGCAAATTACCCCCCTCTGTCTCGTGGTGTAATTCAGGCGCAGCAAATGCAATTGTTTTAGGATTTTTGCAGTTGAAATGTCAATTTTACCCCTAAATATTAACCGTTGGATGAATTAGAAAAAAATCAATGGCTCAAATTACTTCTGATTATAAAAAATTATAAAATATAAAATATATTTATTTATATAATTATTTATATATATCTACATCTACATATTTATATATAAAATATATGTATATGTATTATATATACATATTTATATATATAACCCACTACCCTCGGCAACCCACCCCACCCCCCACACCCCCACTTACCCGTGAGTGGCGGCCATGGGCCTCCATGGCAGCTCTAAACGCGGCCATGGAGGCCTCATCGCTCGGCCTCTGCGAGCAGCGGCCATGGCCGTCGCTCGCAGAGGTGGCCTCCATGGCTGCGTTTGGAGCGGCCATGGTGGCCGCCGCTCGCGGGTAAGGTGGGGGGGTGGGGGTGGGGTGGATTGCTGGGGGTAGTGGGTTATATATATAAATATGTATATATAATACATATACATATATTTTATATATAAATACGTATATGTAGATATATATAAATAATTATATAAATAAATATATTTTATATTTTATAATTTTTATTAATCAAAAGTAATTTGAGCCATTGATTTTTTTCTAATTCATCCAACGGTTAATATTTAGGGGTAAAATTGACATTTCAATTGCAAAAACCCTAAAACAATTGCATTTGCCGCGCGTGAATTACACCACGAGACAGAGGGGGGTAATTTGCTATTTTTTTAAAATCACAAAGAGGTTTGTTGCCTATTTTTTTTTTCATAGGGGGTCTTTTTGCTCTTTTCCATTTTCACATAGGGGTAAAATGCAATTCACCCTTATAATAAATGTAAAATATCAAATTTATTGCTCAACTTCTTTTAAAAGTTCAAATATCTTTATTGAAAGGATTTAAATATATATATATATCATGTATGTAGTAATTAAGCCTCTTTCTTTTTTTTTTTTTCCAATCATTTGAAATTTATTATTACACAAAAAAGAGCAAATATTTAGTTGTCAAATTTTATTATAATAGTTGACAATTATTTCACATATTAAACTATTTATATTTGATGTGCTTATGGATATTAGTTTGTAATTTTCCAATAATATTTTTTATATATGTGCAGATCTATATTTAAAATAATATTATTCATTTTCCAATTTATATAAAAATATTTATTAATGAAATCTTATTATTATGGAAGAAATATTTTTTATATAAAAAGTTTTATATTTCTTAGATAAATATTTTATAAAAGTTTGTTTGATTTTGATATAATTTGGTATTTTCATTAGAACTTAATTATATAAATCAAAGTTTAGCGATATATGTATATATATATTTGTTAATTAATCATATATAATAATGTATAAAAATATTGGTGTACGAAATTATGCAGAGATAATTTCGTCATCTAATATGTTAATCCCAATATTTCTAATCTTAGGATTATTAGTCAAGCCAAAGGGTGGGATATATATAACCCCCAATACTTTAGAATAACATACTAGGATTTTTATTAATCATGGGCTTCAAATATACTAACCAAATATTCAATTACACTAGATTACATATCTATTCTATGCAATCATGGCAAGCAAACTAACACTTAAGGTATAAACCAACATATTTTGTATTCAATGCCTCATCCATGTATATTTTTGACATACCAATTCAATTGGAGTTAATAGAATTTATTTACAAATTATAAATTATATGTCCGTACTATTGGTATTCATTCGTTCTTCAGCAATAAGTTATGTACCAAGTTGTAATGTCTAGGTAAGTTATGTACTAAGCTAGTATGCCTAGGTAAGTTATGTACCAAGCTAGCCTGCCTAGGTAAGTTATATACCAAGTTCTGCTTGGGTAAGTTTTATACTAGGTTGTTACACTTGGGTAAGTTAAGTACCAAGTTATCATGTTTGGGTAAGTTTAGTTCAATTTGTTAAGGTTAAGTTTTGTACCAAACTATCACGCTTAGGTAAGCTTAGTCTAGCTGCAATTAGATACGTCTTTGATCTGATGTGTTTTATAGATTGATTTTTGATTGTTCGATTGTTTCTTGACTGTCTATCCGTATTCTGATATGTTAATTCTTGACTATTGATTTACGATATGTTGAGTTGATTTTTTCTCAACAAATCGTTTTTGCTTATACTTACAGTTATCCCTAACTAAGTCCTTTGGACTTAACACCCCATTTATCTTTTATTCTCTCAAGTAGGGACTAGGTGAAGAATCTGGACTCCAGACTGGACATGAGTATATTTTGTGATAGATCAAATATTGAATGTATATACGAAAATCATCTGATTGCTAAGCATGGTCTTGGGATGTCATGATATGTCATGTTGATGTGGATGACTTAAGGAATATAGATGTTTTGTTTAATGTATACAGTGAATTATGGCATACACTTAATAGTTTATCGAATCTGTTAAGTTTGAAATTTTGGTGCTTCTGATAAGTTGAATCTGGAAAATTTTATGGTATGTATATAGTGTATGTATTGTCTATTACGGGATTGTTTAAGGTTTGTTTAAATTGGAATCCGTTGCTATTTCTGATAACCTTAAAATGTTTGATTATGGGTCTATTGAATTGTATTTTGGGTTCAATTCAAGATTAAATTGAGTGGTGTCTCAACTTAGGTGCTATCTCGAGTAGTGGCGCTACAAATAACTTAATCTCTTAGGGCTAGTTTGGTTGGATTGTTAAGTTATCTCATGATTGTTTATTGTATTATACCTTATCTGATTTTTTATCATTGTGGTATAGTTTAATTTGCATGATTATTTTTTTGTAAGTCTATATGATTGTTGCTTTTTATGTTTGGTTCAATACTAAAGCATTTTGATTATACATATTAAATTATCCTTCTGTCCCTCACTCAGATATAAAAAATTCCTACTACTACTACTACTAATAATAATAATAATAATAATAATTTAAGATAGAATTTTTTTTGTTTGAATAGGAAAGAGTACTTTGATAAATTGATTTCATAATTTAAGGGCAAATAGATAATTTTGAGAGAAAGAACAAACCCAGGATAAATAAATCCATGGGGTGATGTAGGTCAATTTATCATTTATATTGTACATATAAATACAACTTTGGGTATTAATATGGGTTTGATTGTTTATTATCATTTCAACCAAACGAAAGATAGAGTAAGATAAAAACATTATATCCCATGTTATCATATCTACCAAACTAGCCCTTAGGTAATGTCTAGATACGAATTATGTGCTTTGGGAGTGGGGATGGGGAATGTAAACTTTGTGTTGGGGAATGTGATGTATATTTGTTTATATTTTGGGAATAGCAAGAAAATTATTTTGAAAAATTTTGGTACGTTTGTTTATATTTTGGGAGAAGTCCAATTCTACTGTAGTAGTCAAATCAATGCCTTTTTGTAGATTTTTTGGATAAAAATAAAATTGAGTGATTTTTTTATTATTAACATAATAATAAAATATGTATGATGTATATATATACTATATGTATGTATATATTGAAAAATGGGGAGGTTTTGGGGATAATGAAAGATAAGAGAGGGTATTTTGAATAATTTAATTTAGCATTTTGGTGGGAAAACTTTTTTTTGCTTGGTTACATTTTGGAAAACCAAAATTGTTTCCCCAAAATGTAACCAAACATAGCCGTAGTTTCTTAATTGCTGATCAAAATTGAGCACAACAATTCAATTAACTTCAAATATATATATGTGTACTCATTCTATTCACCTACAACCAATAGACAAAGAAAACTGAATTTTAGTGACTACAATTCAGTGATCATACAGTATAGTCACTGTGACACGGTCACTAATAAATGACCATTTAACAACTGATCACTAATTGATTCAAATATAATTTTAAAAAAAAATTAGTGATCAATTAATGACCGCATTAGTGACAACTTTTTTGTAGCCAGTGATTTGGTGAATGACTTTTTTTTTTTAATCTAGATCACTAATTAGTGACTCCAACTAATTAGCCACTTATTTAATTACTAATTAGTAAATTTTTTTGGTCACTAATATTTGACTGCATAGGGTAGTCACTATTTCTCTTACTAACTAATGACCAAATTATTTTTTGGACACTAATTTGTGATCAAATTTTATGTCAGTCATTAATGTGGTGATCACTAATTAGTAACAATTTTTTTGTCAATAATTAGTAAAAAAAAATATAAAATTTTATTTTTTTAACATAGTTTTGTAGTATGAAAGCTTAAGATTTATGTAATATTTATTGAAGCAATAAAATATTGAGTTTTTTTTTATAAATATTTAAAGATAATTACTTATATTTATGCATTTTTAGAGATAATAATATGTATAGATCTAAAAAATATATAGAAATATATCTAATTACATATTCATGTATATTTATATATTTTTACTGTCAAAAATACCTCAAGATATATTATGTAAAAATATATAAATATATAATTATTAAATATCTTTATTATATTTAAATAACTGAACATTTACAAGTGTATGTATATCTACACAAAGAAATAAAATAAGAATAATATTCTTATAAAAAAATAGAATATGAGAAATAATTAATATATATATACATAAATGTTATAATAATATATATTTGCATTATACATATGTATATTATTATTAAATAAAAATACTTATACATAAAATATTATGAATTAGTGAGTGTATATTTAGTACATTCACATAAATTGCTATATAATGTACAATATTTATTACTCTAAATATTAGTATATACTAATATTTATAATGTGTGTGGGTATATATATACAAACAATATATATTACGATAATACGCACAAAATCTAAATATTATAGTTATCATTAATAAATTATGTATTTTATTAGATTGAAGGAAAAATTAAACAAATATTAAATGAATAATTATTCTTTTTTTTTAATATTAAAACTTCAAATACTAAATTATTAACAAGAAATTAACTACAACTATATTTTGATTTGTACAAGTCATATATTATCTTGTTTGTTTGGTCTAGTGATTAGCAAGTTATTTTAGAAGCAGTAGGTCAAGTGCGTTGGAATTCTCAAAGTTACGAGGTTTAAGACATTCTCTTTTTTGACTCGATTCAAATCAGTAACCACATGTTGTGGACCGACATGTGTCAAGAAAAATCACATCATAGCAATTCATACCTAATTAGTTATTCCTCATTCGTATTAGAGTGTAGCTGTATTCATATCACTTTTTGCTCCATTGTTGGAGCTTTAGCCCATGCTATTGCAAGCCGGATTGGATAACAGTCAATCAACTTTCAGTCGGATCCATTTTTAGCTTTAATTCTTTCATGGGTAAACGACACTTCATCCTCTTAAATTTAATTATTTTGGCATATTTTTCTTCAAAGATAACTTAAAGCTACTTCATCCCCCTCAAATTAGAGATACTAGAACACTTTGCTCCCTAAATATAATTTCTAATAGATCATGTGGTTGGAGCAAAGGCTATTATTGTCATTTTTACTTTCTCCCACCTTCTCTAGCTCAAAAAAAAAAAAAAAAAAAAAAAGGAAAAATCCAACTACTCTTGTTATTTCTACATTTTTCAGCTAAAAAATAAAGAAACACATCTACCAAAAACAATAGGACACTAGGGATTCTTATTATTTTTTACCTTCAATTAGCTCATTTGCCTTCTATTTTTTTAGGGAAATAGTTGTTGATTGAAATATAATAGCATGAGTTTTAGTACATATATTTTAGTTAGAAGTATTTTAAGTTTTTCATTCATGTGACAAGGATGGTACTTGTACTGTAAATGACATCCTCAAACAATTAATTCATTTTATTGTCTAGTAAGATTGCTTAGCCAATCTCATTAAAGAAGCAAAATTACTGACTTTATGATTAGCCTAAAATAAAATTTTCTTACTTTATAAAAGACATTTTCAAGAAATAGTAAAACACATGCTTCACTATAGTAATATGAAGATAATCCCATCAACATTTAAAAAAGTAGAATCATTAACTTTGTTATTCCTCTAAATCATGGTCATTGAGATTAGGAAGTGTTGAAATGCAGAAAGATCTAATAAAAGAATTGGAAGTAAAAATAAAGTAATTCGATGAAATTGACAACAAGATTTAACGTGGTTCGGAGATGTGCCTAATATACTTGACAAAGAAAAGAATTTTATTAACTTCGAATCAAAGTAACAAGTACAATTTGAGTCCCCCAAATCTCGTGAGAATACTCAAATCCGTTTCAAGAAAAATATCTCTAAAGCAGTTTAGAAACTATTAGATGGGGTTCATCTCACATTGTTCGAAAAGAAAATATGTTTAAATACCACGAAAACAATGCAACTTGGCCCTTGGGCCTTGTGTTGCTCCGGGGCACGTGTGACTTGCTCTCGGCGCACATATCCTGCTAGTAGCCAAAACTCGTTGTGCTAAGGTGCGCGGATGTTGTGCCCTAACTTAGCATTATAGAACACTGCGCACCCAGCCACATGTAGCTTGCGCCCGAGCACGCATTGCACTCGTCTGCCCCTATTTCTATAAAGCTATGTGCCCCAGCACGCGTCTCCTCATGCCCTAGTGCGTGATGTCCTGCCAACGCGTGTTGGGGTGTGCTCTAGGGCTTATTTTGCTATGTTTCTTCCATTTTTCATCATTTGTAACTCAAATTTTAAGGCAAAATACAAAATTCTCTACGTTAACTTGAAATTCTATTTCTATCTTCTTTGTCCCTACCCCCAAAGTGGCCATCATATGAGTATGCAAATTTTAATCAAATCCCAGTAATGCTCAAATTTGATTCTTAGAATAGTCTTTGTCAACATGTTTGCCGAATTATCCTTATACCCAACTTTGTGAACCAAAATAACACCTTGAAACACCATACTCTGGACAAACTGATACCTCACATCAATGTACTTTGTTCTCTCATGGAATTATTGATTCTTTGACAAGTGCGTGGCACTCTGACTAACACAAAATATTGAAGTAATATCAGAATCCATACATATATCCTTAATCAGTCCCTTTAGCCAAATATCTTCCTTCACACCTTCAGCTAAAGCTATGTACTCAGCTTCTGTTGTGAACAATGTAGTTGATGATCGCAAAGCCACTTTTTATCTAACTGTATAACTTGAAACATAAAATACATGTTCAGTCATGGACCTTCTGCTGTCCAAATCTCTAGCATAATTTGCATCCACATAGCTAATAATTCTAGCAGTAGAATTCAATTGACTATAGTTTAAATATCTATCTACAGAGCCTCTTAGATACTTCATGATCCGTTTCATTGCCTGCTAATAAGTATTTCCTGACTTGTGCATGTACCAGTTTATAATACTGACTGCATGTGAAATATCTAGCCTAGTGCACACCATGACGTATATCAAGCTACCTACTATACTAGCATATGGCATATTTGACATGTGCTCCACCTCCTCCTCAGTACTCGGTGATAGATTTGATGAGAGTCTGAAATGAGCTGCAAGTGGCGTGCTAACTAGTTTAGACTTATCTATCCCAAAATGCTCAAGTACTTTCTCAATATAATTTTGTTGAGACAAGTACAACAATCTGAGCCTTTAAAACATAGATCTCAAATATATTTCTAGAGACAATCAATATATCATCAACATAGAGCAACAATTATACAAGATGGCCATCACTATATTTTTTATGATATACACAACAATCATAAATGCTTCTAGTATATCCTATCTTGGTAATAAAAGTATCAAACCTCTTATACCACTGACTAAGAAACTGTTTCAAGCTATATAAAGACCTCGTCAAAAGATATGCTGGATTTTCTTTCCTGAAAACAATGAATCCCTCTAGTTAACTTATGTAAATTTCTTCCTCTAACTACCATACAGAAACGTTGTTTTCACATTCATATGCTCAAACTCCATATCAAACAGAGCCACCATGGCAACTGACATATGAATGGAAGTATGTTTTACAACTAGTAAGAACACCTCATGGAAGTCAACTCCCTCTCTCTAAGTAAAACACTTAGCAACCAATTGTGCCTTGTATCTCGCATCCTTAAACCCTGCAATCCCTTCTTTTTTTTTTTTTTGTAAATCCATTTGCAACCTACAATTTTTTGCCCTTGAGGTACATCAACTAGCTCCCATGTGCTATTTTGGTGTATTACATCTCTTCACTCATAGCTATTACCCATTTATTAGAATCTAGATAAGGAATGATCTCCTTGTATGTGACTAGATCATCACCCACAAACTCCTCGGCCAAACTCAAAGTATAAGCAACTAGATCTAAATATGCAAACCACCGTGGTGGTTTAATTTGTCTTCTCTCTCTATTGCGAGCCAGATGATAGTTCTATAGTGAATCATTTTCTTGTTGCTAATTAGGTGATAATGAATTTTCATTAGTTTCATCTATCACTTTATGTTTCCCTTTTGAAACTTGTGGAGTATAAGTTTCAAACTCCACATTCTCCTTAACGCCCTGTTGACTACTTTTAGCCTGCTTTACCTTCTTTATCATAGCAAACTCATCAAATGTCATAGCCCTATTGATAAATTACCTTGGAGCTTTTGTCACCATTACACCACAAATGACAACTATTGACTCCACCTGCATAGCCTAGGAATATGCACTTTCTAGAACTCAGCTCAAGCTTTCCATCGCAGACATGAGCATAGACTGGCACCCAAATACTCTTAGATTTGAGTAAATGGGACATGTACTAAATTTTCATTTATGTCTTGTAGTCCAAAGCAGTCAATGGTGACCTATTCACTAAATAAAAAGCAGTATTAATTGCTTCTGTCAAAAAACCCTTAGGCAAATTGGCATTAAAGAGCATGCATCTAGCTCTCTCTAAGATAGTACTATTCATCCATTCTGCAACTCTATTCTATTGTAGTATATGCACAACTTTGCGATGCCTCACAATTTCTTCTTTCTCATAGAATTCTTGAAATTCCTTGTTATAAAACTCTAATCTATTGTCAGTCCTTAAGTGTTTGATCACCTTTCCTATCTACTTCTTGATCAAAGTCTTTTATTGCTTGAAGTTGATAAATACCTCATCGTTACGCTTTAGCATATACACTCATACTCTCTGTGAAAAGTCATCAATGAATGTCAACATATATTGGGCACCACCTTTTAAGGGGACTTGAGAAGACCCCCAACGATTTGAGTGAATGTAATCCAAGGTACCCTTGGTCCTGTGAACTGCGGTGCTGAATTTCACTCTGTGTTGCTTGCTAAGACACTACTTGCAGAAATCTAACTCTCCAGTTTTCTGTCCACAAAGAAAACCCCATTTGCTCAATTCTAACATCCTCCTCTCACTCATATCCTCAGTCGCATATATCATAATCTCGTAGTATTATTAATTGATGAAGAAACCGCTATTGTACCAAAAATTGTGCTGCCATGCAAAATGTAAAAGTCATTCCTCTTGTCTCCCTTCATGATTAGCAGTGCACCATTTGGAAACTCATAGAACTCCATCTCAAGCTCTATACTCATAGCTACTCTTGTTTAGAGTACCCGACGATATTTGATTTTTCTTCAAATCAGAAACATGATGAATATCTGTCAAGTCCTCACTAGGTCGTCATGTATTCTAATACTCATTATGCCAATCCCTACTTCTCTGCAAGAAACGTTGTTTCCCATGAGCACTTTACCATCATCGTATTTCTTATATGTGGCAAACTAATCTTCTCATGGTCACATGTGGTAGGAGCAACTATTATCCAAAATCCATTCCAAACTCAGAGGACTCTTAGTAACATTGAGAACAAGCCCGCCATCAGAATCATCCTCAAAAATTCCTGCAAATAATTCTAGCGAACCTCCAGCTACCACCTCAAACCCTGAACCAATTATATAACTTTTTTACCCACTTCACCCTGATCACAAATATTCCCTCCACCACCTCTATCTCCAATGAGACCACTGAGAAACGCAAAGGCCGATCGGAGTCACGGCAAAGTTTGGTAGATTTCATTTTTCGGCGATGAAACCATACATGAAACTAGTGGGTTTGAAAGGGTGCAGCTCAAGGATGACGATAATGGTCTACAATTAAAGTTTTTCATGGTGGCTTGGATGTTTCAGGTTGAAATTGAAGAGTAATCTGGCGGCGAATGGAAAAATTGACTTGGGCATCTTGTTATTTAAGCTGAAAGGCATTGTGTGGTAGTGTTGTTGGTCATCTTCAGCAGCGGCGGCGGCAAAAGAAAAAAATTCTTCATCTCGTTAAGAGAGACACATGAACTAAGTTTGATCATGGAAATTATGATATGATAGTGAGATATTGGTAATTAACTAAAAGAAAATAATTTTTGTATTGCATGTATATATATGCATGTTCAAATTATATCTAACCTTGTATAATCGAAAAGAATAAATGGATCGACTGAAAAATATAGTTGTATATCGGTGCATGCATGTATTTGAGCTTGAAAAAGCCCAAAATTGTATGATTTCATGTGATCCATGGTTAGATGAACCTATCAAGTGAAGAAAACCCTAATTTTATGTAACCATAACTTAAGTGATAAAGTTTGGATTTTTATTGATAATTGGGTTGCTATAACCGATATCATGTAATGTTATAAGGTTAAACATGTAAATTAGGGATTCAATTGTATTATTCTACCAGTATAGGATGAACTCCATAAATAATTTATATATCCGGTGCAAATAGCATGTTTATGGTGATAACACTGAAGCATAAACCCTAACCATAATATTAGGTGGTTAACTACTGAAAATGGGATAGTTATGAGAATGATTATGAATGTTAGACATCATTAAGGTTCAACAAAGGATTTGATAGAAAATTATTTTTTTGAATAGGTGATGGAGGAGTTTACCTTGAGGATCAGTAGATATTAACTTTATTGCTAAGGTTGATAAGGTGAGGATCCGTTAATCTGGCAACTCTTATACCTATCAATTTTCTTCATAAACCCCTGAGAGAGTTGGTATTGACTTGATCACCATATTTAGTTAATTATTATTACCCCTATCAGGGATCTGCCAATTAGTTCTTGCTTGTATGAGCTTATTTCATATGTATCGTTGAACCCATTAGGTTCTGCTAAATTGATATATGTTTTAATTAACATTGCTTGATTATTGAATCTTATGTGGTTTTCTTGATTTGAAAATGATTGGTATTTTATCTATTTTTCTTGAAAATAATCGTTTTGAATCAAACTCTGTGAAGTTCTCTGAATTTATAAATTTTATGCAAAATTGAATTGTATGCCTGAGTGGCTTGTGATTTTAAAACTATTATGATCACAAAATGATTTATCATTTTGGCAAGATGAACTTTCACAATTTTATTGCATTGTTCTCATTGAATTAACAATACCATAATAGTTTTCTTGATTGTTCAGTGTATCATAGATTGCCTTTTGGCGTATTTGTTCAGTTGATCTATCCTGTTGGCAATTGATCGTTCAAAGTCTTGACTGAAAATGATACAGGAGACTTGTTGGGCCGAGAGCCTTGCCAAGCTATCATGCTTGTGCCATTATTTTGCCAAGCTGTTATGCTTATGCTATTATTACTGCCAAGCCATCATGCTTGTGCCATTATTTTCACCAAGTTGTCATGCTTATGCCATTATTATTATCGAGCTGTCATGCTCGTGCCATTGGATTGTTATTGTTGATCAATTGTACCATCGTGGAGGCATAAGGGTATTCTGATATGCATATTTTGCTCTTTTATTGAAATGAATATTTTGTTGAGTTTGTACTCTTAATTGTATTTAGCTCATGGAGGAAAAAGGTTGGAGTGAGTTCCTAGTCTGGATCGACCTGATACCTTAGGTCAACTGAGCAATTTGTATTCCCTCCCAAACTGTGATCGGTTTAGATGCTCTTTACGTCCCGAGCAGCATCGGTCGAGATAATCCTGAGCCTTTTGAGCTGACGATTATGGTATTCCGACTTAGCATTTGTTAAATGTTTGAAAACCATCATTTTTCTTCATTCTAACATAAGATTATGCTTCTATAGTTACAAATTATTGAACTCCATTGTTGATGTTGACGCTTAATAATCGTCTATTGTTTTGCCTTATTCCTCACTGAGTCCTTATAACTTACCCTCCGACCATTGATTTCCTTTCAGACAGGTATAAGACCAAAGACTTAGACCAAGGGTTTTGACCTGATATTTCATATTAGTATTTGGTGAATCGGTGTTTATATATGAATTCACCATTGATTATATTTTGGAATTAGAAATGTGTAATATATTGGGATGAATGTAAGACTTTTAATATGTATGAACTATGTTGCTTATGTTGATATCTTGGTTCTAATTATTGATGGGTTATTAGCATGAATTAAGCACTCTGATATTATGGTATTAAGTTTAAAGCATATTGTGAGTTGTGATCTTTGTAGTTTATTGGAGAACTTCAGAAAAAAATTTATGGGCCTATCGATTATGATATTGTTTGCTATATAGGATTGAATTGAGTGGCATTCTGGATTTTGGGTTATATCCTAAGTGGGGTGTCACAAACATCATCCCATTTTTTATCAGAAGATTCACCTGCATCTTTTGCCTTTCTACATTTTGGACAATTTCATTTCTAGTGCCTCTTTCCTCTTTACTCAAAATACTTATCGTTTGTTCTAGGCTTGGTTCGGGACTTTGATCAGCCCTACTCTTTTCCCTTTCTCTCGATCTCCCCTTCGCAACCAATTCTTCTCTACTTTCATTATCATTGTTGCCTAGGTCATGTTTTCTCAATTCGTTGGAATTCAATGAGGCATTCACATCCTCCATTGAAATTGTATCTCTTCCATGCAACAAAGTATATAACCAAATGCTCAAAGGAATTAGGCAAAGAACACAAGGGAATTAATGTTTGATCCTCATCTTCAATTTGTAGATCTATACTAGTAAGATCCATAATCACCTTATTGAAATAATCAATGTGCTTAGTAATAGATGTACCTTCATTCATCATCAATGTGTATAACCATTGTTTCAAATATAGTCGATTTGTGAGGGACTTCGTCATATAGAGACTCTCTAGATTTGACCATAATCCCGCTGGCGTACTTTCTGTTGTGATATATCTCAGTATGTTATCTGCCAATAATAACACCAAAGTATCGTAAGCTTTCGCAATGAATTCATCCTTTTCCTTATCTGATAGCGTCTTCGGCAAGAATTCGCTGCCCTTTAATGCTCTCTGTAAAACTTATTGACACAGGAGGGCGTGACTCTTCATCTTCCACAACCTAAGTTATTTTTCCCATCGAATTTCTCTACCTCCTACTTCATAGCTAACATCTAATCAATCTTGGATTTTGATACCAATTTGTTGTAACCTAGAAAGATCTAATAAAAGAATTAGAAGTAAAAATAAAGTAATTCAATGAAACTAACAACAAGATTTAATATAGTTTGTCAATATGCCTAATCCACCCAACAAGAAAAGAATTTTCTTAATTCCAAATAAAAGTAACAAGTACAATTTGAGTCCTACAAATCTCATGAGAAAACTCAATACCTTCATTCTAAACTCCATTTCGAGAAAATTATCTCCAAAGTAGTATAGAAACTATCCTATAGGATTCATCTCACATTGTCCCAAAAGAAAACATGTTTAAATACCACGAAAATGATGTAGCCTAGCCTATGGGCCTCGCGTCGCACTGTGGCGCAAGTCATGCATGCCCCAGCGTGTGTATCCTATTAGCAGCCCAAAATCGCAGTGCTAGGATGCATAGATGTTGCGCCCTGGCACAGCAATGCAGTAAGCTCCGCACTGGGTACGCAATTCCAGTGCTCTGCACAGTTGAGCAGGTGATTCTAGTGAATTGCATGCCTGAGCAAAAGCCCCTGTTTCCGTCCAGCTGTGCACCCTAGCACACGTCTCCTCGCGCCCCAACCCACAGCATCCTGCCAATGCACACCAGGGTGTGCTCTAGCACTGTTTCACTCCATTTCTTCCATTTCTCGTCATTTGTGGCTCAAATTTAAGGGCAAAATCAACTAGGAAAGGAAATAGTATAAAGTGCTCACATGTTGCACATTTTTGTCCTTTTTTCCTCTAACATCAATTTAGTCTTTCAATTACACATTAATTAATTACTTTAGCAAGAAATGCACTTTACAAACTAATAGCCCTCTTAAGGAAATATACACAACAAATTACATAAAATATCACATAAGTATGCTGAGGAAGGTGAGGAAAAGTAAAAATGGCAATAATAGCCTTTTTCTAGCCACATGACATGTCATAAATTGTATTTGGGGGACAAAGTGTTCCGATGACTGTAAGTTGAGGGGGTAAAATAACTTTAAATTATCTTTGGAAGGTAATGTGCCAAAACGATTAAATTTGGGGGGTGAAATGCCATTTACCCTTCTTTCATTGTACTTTTGAGAACCTTACTATGGTAGATGGTTATTTATTATAATTGATTAGCAACTAATGCTACATATCCAGAAAAACTTACACTTCTGACTTTACAACAATATGTAAATTGCATTTTAATTTCAATGAATAGATCAAAAAAGTGAATCTAATTGCTCATAGCATCAAAGTTTATTTTCGGAAACATACAGATGAAGTACAAGAAATGAACTGAAATAAGACAAGCGCCGTTTTCCAATCAGGCTGCAACATAATCTTCTTCCCAAATCAGCTACAAACATAGGTAGTACGTAGTAAGTTAAGCTCATATGCCAAACTCTATTTTTGGGGACTCCCACATCTAATCTGGCATCTAACAAAGGTAATGAAGTTACACTACTAGCTACATATAGTATATCTACAAACCACTATTGTAAAGGTTAATGTTCATATAAATATGCATACGGATTTTTATCACTTTAATTTTAAGCCCTCGTCAAAAAATTCCACTTAAATTTTAATAAGGACGTCTATTATTGTACTGAGAAATATTATGACAGGTTAGTACAACCAATTTTATGCATTTTTCGTCGTATATAAGATCTCCCATTATAACAAAAGCTAATCACACAAACGTTCTAATTAAAAGCCTAAATACAACGAAGTGAAACTTGGTATATTTTCATCAGAAGCTATGAATTTATGTTGTATGAACTTTTTTTCAGTGCTCTTATAGTTTCATTCTCTACCTGGTATTTCACCAGAAGCCTGAAGTGATAAGCTAGCAATTGTCGATTTTTATGACGTACCGGAACACTGTATTCATTATTTAATTATTTTTAGAACTTTCATTAAGCACTGTAAACCCTTTGAATACTTTTAGGGCTTGTTTGGTTTGTTGGATATGATTTGATAGATAATTTAATCAAGTCATGTCAAGTATTTGGTTTTTATGACAAAAGCCCAAGATTGATTGTAGGCCTGGTAAATAATCATTGATTCAATTGATTGTGTATCTAGCCACTTGACCTTTGATTGTGTAATCCAAATGGTTGGAGGAATAAAAAATTGGCCTAATGACAATTATAGCAATGCAAAGAATGAATGCAAATATTGGGGTTTTTCATTTGTCTTTTTAGAATGGGTATTTTAGTAAATTTATTAGCTCAAGTATTTAATCCTTGTATCCAAATAGAGGATTGATAAAATAACTGTATATCCAAAATGTGTAATCCTAGTCACCAAACACAGTATTATATTATTTTCAACACTGCAATCCTACTTTATTATTATAATTTTATTAATCCTATATATAAACCCAAACAAGCCCTTAAAGAAAGAGTATAAGACTATCTGCAAAATAAGTAACCATCAATAATTTTGGTCCCTCAGAGAAGGAAATATTTAACCCTTGCGAATTGCGTCACTTTTTCATAATTATTTACTTATTATAGCAGGAAGATCTCAAATTTCAAATATTAATGGTCCAATTGATGAGTAATAAAAATTTCCTATTGATTCAGAGTGTAAAGTAATTCAGCAAAACTCATATGCATACAGAAAACCTAAAAGCTTCATATTTTAATGTTATTTTTAATATCACATTAGCAGTGTAAATTAATGACATGAGATGATTCGCAAATGATTTGAACTTAGTTTAATGGAAGTTGTAACTCAACTAGATTGTTTCAAGCCTAAGTCGAGCCAGAGCTCATCATTCAAGTGAATTTAGCTGAGCTCGAGCTCATCATTTAAGCAAGTTGAGCCAAACTCAACAATATTCGACTCGAAAAGTTTGCAAGCTTAAATGAGCTTCTTTATATATATATATATACACACACACACACCCTAAGCCCACATAATAAGACCCATAAAAATAATAATGATGATGATAATAATGATATTTTGTTCTTTATCTTTAAGGAAAATAAAAAAATATATTTAAAAAGTTTATAATTATAAATTTCATTCCGAACTTAAATAAGTTCAAGTTAATTCAAATTTATATGAGCTTGAGCTCATTTGAGCCTATATAAATTTAGCTTTCTTGGTTTCCTCAAATGCATTCATCTACTCTAATAAACTTAGCCCAAGCTCAATTGTTTAGATGAGTCTACGCAGAGTTCATGAGTTAATATATAGATGAGCTGAATTTGAGCTTATTAAATTCAATTTCGACTTGACTCATTTATACCTTTATATTACATTCTCCAATCTAGCTCCCTTAATGAAGAAAAGCTAATTCATCCACGTTATTCCCAGCCACTCGCAAGAACTTAATTTAATTTATGACAGTATACGAAGAAGTAACAAGTGCCCTTTAATGGTTTGGATTGAACCTGGAGACGCTGGATTACATATAACTATATATAGCCTGTGAACTTGCAACCTAAGGCCGACCTAGCAATGCAATAGGGGCACCGATATGTTTAAGATAGCAATATCAACGAAATTTGACTTTCTTTGTATTTATGATTGGTAAACAACATAATTTCCTTAGCTAATATACTGAAATAGTTATTGTCTCCTGTCCTTTAATTTACAGATCACGTATTTTGACGTGCAATGTATCTAAATTTCTCTGGTAGAGTCAAAAGAGCAATGAAAGAAAATGCCATTAGATTTTAGATTTCAATGCATAATCATTAATTTGGAATAGTGTATGAGGATGTATTGCTAGCAGTATTCAAAAAATTGAATCATTCGTTGAATCAAAAAAATCATCAATTTACGATTCACTAGTTTAATTATTGATCAAATCGTAATTGAACCATAATTGAACCGTAAAATTATAAATATATAATATATTGTATATTTTATATATTATTTAAAAGTTAATAAAATACCAAACATAAAATATAAAGAGTTTAAATTATATTTAGAGATAGTAAAATTACCCGTCTCCATAGGTACCTGCAGAGAATTCCACATGGAGGACATATTTGAGGAGAAATTTCTCCCCCCAGGGATGGGAAAATTTATTCCCCAAAATGCTGAATGGGGAAGAGGCGGGGATCACAGTTCCCATCCCAGCGAATACCCATTTAACTAATTAAATTATTATTATTTTCTTATATATATATCAAATCCTATTTTTATTTATTTCATTTCGTCCTTTGCATTCCATTCTCCAAGCGTCTATGGCGCCCCCACCCATTTGGAGGAATTGGCAAATTGTTATGCTTTTTTGAAAATTTATGTTTATGTATTATTTATCTTTTAATATTTTATTATAAAATATAATTAAATATCATGTGTTATACACTTATGTTTAATAATCTTTTAACATTGAAAGTAATTTACATTATTGAAAAAATTTAGTACTTTTTTTTTTTTCTAAAGGTTTTTTTTATGAATTTGATAAATTTTTAAACTAAACCCATGGGTACCTATGGATACCCATCTTCCTGTGGGGACTAGTACCTGCCACGGGGAGGGGGGGTATTTTCACCTGGCGGGGTGTGGATAGCCCCTTTCCATGCCCTACCCCACCTCGCCTCGTTAACACTCCTAATTATATTCTTCAATTTTATAAATTAGAATTTCTTGAAAGAGCACATAAGCTGGGTAAGAGACTAAATATTTTTATCTTCTAGCCGGATTTAAAATTAGAATATTAGATTTGATTTAGGTTTTATTTTATAGATTTGTTTGAATGTTTTAGGTTTTTTTTTTTTTTTTTTTTTGTCTTTTTAAGCTGTATCTTAGCTTTGGAGGTTCACATTAGGCCAAAAAAAAAAAGTTTTAATTATTCCAAAAATTAAAGGAAAGAAAAGAAACGAAAAATAAATTGGTCCGATTTTATTAAATTGTGAACTGTTCCATAGTTCAAAAGGTCAGACCATTGATTCAGACAATTTTCACAAAATAGGACAATTTTCTTTATTTTTCAATTGTTACTCAAAACCAAACCAATTCATAGGGCGGTTGACGATTCAATCGGACTGACCGCCCAGTCCGATCCGATTTTTTAAACAGTGATGGTTAGGACCAAGCCTTTGTCAAGCTATAGTTTTTAGCAAAGATGCAACTTTATTTCTTAAATATTTGGCAGTGCAGAGCACCTTATAAGACGACGGTTGGCTTGAGATAGTTGCTCCTGTAAGAACCATAAGTTTGGTGGTTAATTCCTGAGTCAAAGGATGATGCGAACGCTAAATCCAAGAATCAACCCCACAACATCAGCCTGGGGACGAGAACTCATATCCTCACTCGGACACAAATTGATAGGATCAAATGCTTATTACTAGGGTAAAATTAAGCTATAGCTGTCAGTAGAGGTGCAATTTTATTTCCTTAAACGTTTGGCAATGCAAAGCACTATATAAAGCCATGGTCTAGTTGAGGTGGTTGCACCTATAAGTGTCATGAGTTGGGTGGTTAGTCTCCAAGTTAATGGATAATGCAGATACTAAATCCAATATGTATGAATCTTAAGTCAGGGTTAGATACATTAGGTTGATGTAACTTATCTATATCATATAAAATAGAAATGTTCTTACACAATCAAAGCAATGGTTACACCATATTATACCAAAATTCGCATTACAAATTATACCATTAATTTTTAATTTAATTTTAAAAGAGTTCTTATCATTTGATATAAAATAAAAAAATAAAAAAATATAAAAAAAAACACAAGGAATTTGGTGAAAACACAATGAAAAGATTTTAGCATGTAATAGAAGTTATTGGCTATATATCAGTTTATATTAATGTGATTAATATTGTATGCAATTCAATATAATGTGACTATCATTAAAAATTATACTATCATTTATCTATACAATAAAAAAATTTAGTATTTTATTATTTATTGATAAAATTAGCATCAATAATATAGTAAATTTCTAACAAGCATGACCAGACAACGTCCCAAGAGGACTAGTGTATATATGAATTTGCGGCTAGGAGTGTAAACGGATATTAAATGGATCGAATACACTTTTTCATATTTATATCCATTTAACTTTTTGAATATTTGAATACGGATACTGATTTGATGGATATTTAAAAATGATATCCAATGTAACATCCCTAATCTTGCTTTATTTTACTTTATTTTATTATCTTTCTTTTCTTGAATTTCCATAATATGATAGTTAATAATTCATTTAAGTGTATTTTATTACATTCCATGATTAGTTGATATTTTAAGAAAGTTGTGATTCTCATAAAATATTGCTACAATTTAGTTTGCAATTTATTATAAGTTAGGGGTCAAAATGCAATTTATTTATTTATTTATTTTGAGGGCTGAAAGTGGAATTGTGATAATTGAAGGGCCAAATTGCAAAAATTTCAAAAAGTTAATTTTTGAGAAACACTTGGCAGCATATCTTGTTTTCTCCGACCTTCTTTTCTTCATTCTTCTTCTTTCCTTTTCTTCCATTTCCTTCACCCGTGGCCACCACCACACCACCGGGTAGTTTTGTTTTGTTTTTTTTCTTTTCTTTTCTCTTCCATTTAACCACACCAACTCACACCCCACAACCACCCAACCTCATCTTCACCGGTAGCTTTGACGGCAGGCTACCGGAGGCGTGGCGGGAGAGAAACCCAGAAGTTGGAAGAAGTGGGTGTGATGTTTTCGATGGCAAATCGAGCGATTGAGGGGTGTTTTGGGGAGCTTGAGGTGTAAGGAGGACATTTAGTTGGTTGCATGTGATTAAATCACGGCCGGAAAAAGAGAACAAGGGTGATCGGAGTTTTGAAATTTGGTCTGAAAATTGGAGTTTTCGGTGGCTATAGGAGTCCAAATAGAAATCTGATAGCAGGGTTGGACTCAGGAGCTTGAGAGGAGTCGAACTGTGAAAGCTGAAAATTTTTCTGCGGCGGCGAAAAGGCAGAAGACTCCGATTGTCGAGACGAGTACACTGGTGTAATTGGTTCATGATATCGAGACCTAGTTTTGCTTCTACGGTTTAATGTTGAAGAATTGTATATATATGCCATTGTATTTACATGCATATATATATATTTGATTTAATTGCATAATTGTATAAGTTTGAGTATAGCAAGGATGGATTGTATATATGATGTATCTTGATGATTTTCTTAGGTTAAGATTGATATATTATGTTTTGAACTTGAAAAGGTTATATTAGAATTATTGGAATTATTAAGAATTGAACTAAGGATTTGAGTTAATGACCTAAGTTAGATGATTGAATTATTATAATTTTGAGCCATTGGCAATTAGTACCTAATGTGGACTTTATGATTAAGAAAGTTGATTTCGAATGGAAATTGATACATGAATTAAGACTTTATAGCCGTATTGGTTCTAATACTTTGACCTTATTAATGTTGGCATATAGTTGCATGGGTGAATAGCAATTTGAAGTTAAGCATGATTATAGTAGCCTGGTATTAGGTAATTGAATGAGTTCTGATTATCTATGCATCTTTATTGGTTAGGTGACGAGGAGGTGGTTTCTGAGGAACCATAAACAGTCTTCAGAACTTATAACATTAGAATTTTAGAGGTGAGGATCTACCACTCTGGTTATTGACTTTATCAACTACTCATTAATTGTTAAACCCCTGTGTAGGTCTGCCATTTTAACTACTATTACATTGCTTGATTATAATTGTTGAAATCATTAACTCGTATTTGATTGTCGCTTATCATTGAATTGTAAACCCCTGTGAGGGTTCGTAATTGTTTTTCTATCGTACTTGTAGCCCGCTTGGGTGTCCAGGGTACGCTATGCGGTCCGCATAGGTATCCCTGATACGCTAAGTAGTCCGCTTTGGTATCTGTCATGCGCCATACAGTCCGTATGGGCAGTGCGCCATACAGTCTGTATGAGCACAGTAATTGTACACCAGCCATTTTATGGCAGTACTTATCTGATTGGTGTAAGGGATTTGATATGCATTTTTTAATTGTTTCATTGAAATGCATATTCCGAAAGGAGATAGCTCACTCGTATTCATTCTACTTGCTTATATACTGTTCTTGGAGCAAAAAGGCAGGAGAAGTTCCTGTTGCTATATTGTTCTTGCTATCTAAATTGTAATCGTATTTGTATGGCTATTGTTCTAAATCTGTTGAGAGGTTCTTTCCTTGACAGGTTTGTTATAGATTCATATTTAATCCTCAATAAGTCCATTGGACTTACTCATTTTTTTTTTTTACTTTTGCAGATAGAGGGGCCTAAGGATGTAATGTTTTGCTTTGGAATGTAGAGGTACCTCTTTTGTAATTGTCAGCATCTCTTCTACTTGTGGGTTAATAGATGGATGTGGAATTAGAGATGTTGTGATCTGTCAGTTCAAATTTAGGCCTTAACTTTGTATATATATATCTTTTGCTGTATCTTAGGATTAAAACTAAGTTCGAATGTTATGTTTAATGTTGTTATGTAAGTTGAATTTATTTCCATTGCTTTTGAATTGCGGTTTGTGTTATTATATTCAGAGATTAAGCTTGAATAGATTTGATATCTCAGCTTTAGGTTATCTAAAGTGGGGTGTCATAGGTGGTATCAGAGCTTAGGTTTGCAGGCGACCTAGGCTAATATCATTGTTAGCAGTTTTGGGGTATTATTCTTTATAGTGAGATGTCTGAGAATTGGGGCATAGAATTCTATGCTTGGTTTCATAGAAACTAGGAGTGATTTTATTATCTTCTTTTGCTAATGGAATTTATTCTGTAATATAGTATGGCAGGATCGTCTAGTAGAGGAAAGGAATCGATGGACGAAATGATCCAGAGCATTTACGTCAGGAACTGGAAAGCCTGAGAAAAGATAAAGAGCATCTATCTCAAACTTGTCAACAGATTGAGGAGAAGCCTGACAACCTGCATGGCGCCTTGCTAGACGAGAAGATAACGCTATGTCACATAAAGTCGTCAATCGGAGCTAGATATTACATGCTAGACAGAATGATGGAAAGCATGGAACGAAAAGAGGTCAGGGTCGGAATAGCTGCAACTCAGATCAAGGAAATTCGAGTGATGAAGCGTCATATGGAGGCAACCTTTCAAGCTTTAGATGCTGACTATAGGAGGACTGTAGATGTTCCTCATCCGGTCATGGAGGAGATCCGTCAGTTGATGAGACACTATTACACAGCTACCGATCAGGTTATTAGAGTTGGTATTGGCATTGATGCCAATTCGGGACCTGCTCGTGTTCGTCCACCTTTTGGTCAGGGTCATTGGGCAGGCGTACGTATAGAAGAGCAACCAGTTGAGAATCAAGTATGAGCACCGAAAGAGAACCCTATTGAAGAACCCGAAGAAGATCCTGAAGAGGAAGAAGTTCCAGAGGATCCAGCAGCAGATCCAATGGCAGTGGAAGATGATGGCGCGGAAAAGTCCGATGAAGAAGTTAGGGAAGATGATATGTCTAATGTTACTGACGCTGAGGATTCGAAGTAGGCAGTAGTAGTTGATTTCGGAGTATTAGTAGCTAAAAATTTTCCCTCGGATATAAGCAATTATGTTGTTGCCCTACCATTTTGTTTTAGGATGGGCATTCGGCTAGTTTATATATATGTTAACTTTCTTGTATAACTTTTAACAGTTTTAATGCTTTTAATTCTGTAATGAATTTTTCTTTGTTGATTATCTATTTATTTATTTATTTCGACGTCATAGTTTGGAAATTCAAATTTCTGTTTTCCACTATTTAGATTAATTGGGGAATATGTTTAAGCATGGCTGATAAATTAAATTTCTGTCAGATTATAGATGGCATCCAGAGGAAGTACAGATACTCATATACCTGTAAGGACAAGAGTAAGGGGTAGGTCTCCAGGCCGAAGACCTAACGTGCCTCGAGCTCCTAGAAGAGATGCACTTGTTCCTCTAAAGACATCTAGCAGAAGAGGAAGTTTCTCAAACTCCTCCAATGAATTAAGCCGTGATGGAACCCCCTGTTGAGGCCAATACTCTACCTAGGGAAAGACGGAGACCCAGAAAATGGGATCACCAACTACCAGATAGAGCAGGAGTGGTAGAAGTACTATCAGAAGAAAGACTTTTTAGAGGTTTCTTAGATTTCAACCTCCAAAATTCTTTGGCTAACTAGATGATAATAAGGCTGAAGAATGGCTGGAAGATCTAGAAAACATATTTGGACCATTACGGTACCCTGATGAGCAGAGAGTGCATTTTGCTACTTTTCTTTTAGCAAAATCTGCACGAAGCTGGTGGCAGATGATAGAGCGGAGATGGATAACTGTGGATACTCCCAGAACTTGGGAAAACTTTGTTTGAGAATTTAAGGACAAATATATGCCACTTGTAGCTAAACAAGCTAGAGAGCGGGAATTTCTGGACTTGATTCAAGGGAATCAATTCGTCAGCTAGTATGAGGCCGCTTTCAGTCGTCTGGTGCAATATGCTCCTTATGTTCAAGGAGATGAAACCTTGCAGACCCGATGATTTTTACAAGGATTAAAACCAGAATTGAGAAGAGGTTTGGCTACCTGGGATTTGCAAAACTTCAACTTAGCAGTAAGTAAGGCTCTACAATTGGAATCGAAGCTACAAGAAATCCAAAAGATTGAAGACAGAGCCAGAAAAGGGAGGCCAATCTCAAGTGGACACAGTCGAGTTAGCTGAAAGCAACATAGATTCTAGTCCAAAAATACTTCCCAAAGAGTTCCACAGAATAACCCGATGACAAATTCAAATCAAGGTAAAGCACCTGTGGGTTTTGTGGTTTTGTGGAGCTCCAAGCCATGAAGAAACAGAATGCTAGAAAAAGTAGGGTAAATACTTGAAATGTGGGAGTGATCAGCATTTTATGAGGAATTGCCCTTGAATGAATGGACCACCAACAATTGGAAAAGGGAGACAGGCAATTGGAACTGGTGGAAAGTAGAAACTTAGGGCTCGTGTATATGCTATCACTGGCGAGGATGTACCAGATCTGAATGAAGTCATGGAAGGTATTGTTTCTATTTTTGAAATTTCTGGTAAAGCATTATATGACCCTGGTGCCTCGCATTCTTTTATATCTACTGCATTGTCTGAGAAATTAAGTATATTATCTGAGACTATGAATTATCAAATTGAGGTTCAGACACCATTAGGGGCAGGAATAGTTACCGACCTCATATATCGGGATTTCCCAGTAGTGATTGGGAATCGAGAATATCCTGCTAACCTCATTCAATTGCCAATTTAAGGATATGACATAATATTAGGAATGGATTGGCTATATCACCATCAAGCTCAGGTAAATTATTTTACTAAGAGTATAACCCTTGGAGAGGTAACTCTGGTATCAAAACACCATTCAGTAGACAAATCATCTCCGATTTCAGTTATCTCGACGGTAAAAGCCCAACAGATCTTGAGTGAAGGCGAGCAAGGATTTCTGGCTTATCTTATAAATAAGCCTAAAGATACTATTCAACTAGAGAAAATGAAAGTAGTAGCTGAATATCCAGAAGTGTTCCCTGAAGAACTAAACTCATTTCCTCCAAAAAGAGAAATAGAGTTTGTTATTCATAATCTGCCTGGGGTTACGACTTTTTCCAAGACTCCTTATAGGATGGCGCCAGCCGAGCTTAAGGAATTAAAGAATCAACTTCAAGAACTTTTGAAAAAAGGATTTATTAGACCAAGCACATCACCTTGGGGGGCTCCAGTGTTGTTCGTTAAGAAGAAAAACGGATCCCTAAGAATGTGCATTGATTACTGGAAGC
This sequence comes from Jacaranda mimosifolia, assembly GCA_018894105.1. NCBI lineage: Eukaryota > Viridiplantae > Streptophyta > Magnoliopsida > Lamiales > Bignoniaceae > Jacaranda > Jacaranda mimosifolia. The sequence continues at coordinate 3,709,213 of CM032124.1, read as the reverse complement.
TGAATAAAATTACAGTTAAGAACAAATACCCTCTACCTCATATTGAGGAATTGCCAGATTTATTGCAAGGGTCAAGGATCTTTTCAAAATTAGACTTGAGACAAGGGTATTTCCAGTTGAAGGTCAAGGAAGAAGATATTCCAAAGATTGCTTTCAATTCCGGTATGGTCATTTCGAGTTTGTGGTGATGCCTTTTGGTCTTACAAACACTCCGGCAGCTTTTATGGATTTAATGCATCGGGTTTTCAGGCCTCATCTAGACCAGTTTGTGGTCATATTTATTGATGACATTCTGGTATTTTCAAAATCCAAAGAAGAACATGTAAAACATTTATATGTAGTCCTCCAAACTCTAAAAAATCATCAGTTGTACGCTAAATTCAGTAAATGTTAGTTTTGGATGGAACGAATAACTTTTCTAGGACATGTTATCACTCATAAAGGAATAGAAGTTGATCCTTCCAAGGTTGAGGTGATAGCTAACTGGGAAAAACCCGAGAATGTTATAGAAATTTGGAGCTTTCTAGGTCTGGCCGGTTATTATCGAAGATTTGTTCAAATTTTTTCCAAAATAGCTGGTCCTTTAACCAGGTTAACCTAGAAAGGGCAACCTTTTATATGGAATGAGGAGTGCGAGTAGAGTTTTTAGAAACTAAAAAGTCGATTAACGACATCTCCTATTTGAGCTCTTCCTGTTGGCCTAGAAGAATTTGTGGTCTATACAGATGCTTCCAAAAAGGGGTTGGGGTGTGTACTGATGCAAAGAGGGCGTGTTATCGCTTATGTATCTAGAAAACTAAAGCCGCACAAAGAGAATTACCCAACTCATGATCTCGAATTAGTAGCAATTATTTTTGAATTATCTAAGTGGAGGCATTATCTTTATGGGGCGACCTTCGAAATCTATACCGACCACAAAAGCCTCAAATTTTTACAATCACAGAAAAATTTAAATATGAGACAACGAAGATGGATGGAACTTTTAGGAGACTATGATTTTACCATCTCATATCATCTTAGAAAAGCTAATGTGGTAGCGGATGCTTTAAGCAGAAAAGCAGGATTAGCACACTTACCAGAAATCCAATTGTCAGAAAGCAAAAAAGTGAAGGGGGTGATGAAACTCAAACAGAAAATTTGGGTCGCAGGGGTAAGTATACAATCTGAGTTGTATGAAGAGATCAAAAGAGCTCAAGAATAAGATGAATAGATTATGAATCAGAAAGTATTGAGCAGAAATGTAACAGATACTGAATTTTGAACTGATAGTCAAGACACTCTTTTATTTCAAAACAAAATATGTGTGCCAAGAGACATCAAGAAAAGACTTTTGGATGAGGCACACAAGACCAGATTTGCAGTACATCCCGGAGGTGCTAAGATGTATTAGGATCTAAAACGACAGTTCTGGTGGAAAGGAATGAAAAGAGATATTTCAGAATATGTGCAAAAGTGTTTAACCTGCCAATTGATAAAAGCCGAGCATCAAAGACCGTCAGGTATGCTACAACTGCTTTTAATCCTAGATTGGAAATGGGAACAGGTGACTATGGATTTTGTAACTGGTCTACCCGCAGTTCGAGGAGGATATGATAGTATTTGGGTGATTGTGGACCGATTAACGAAATCCGCACATTTTCTACCAGTTGGAACGCAATACAAAGTTGAGAAATTAGCAGAGTTATATGTGAAGGAAATTGTTTGATTACATGGCATTCCTACCAGTATAGTATCAGACCGTGATCCAAACTTTACATCAAAACTTTGAAAAAGACTGCAAGAACATTTGGGAACCAAATTGAAAATTTGTTCCACTGCTCATCCACAAACGGACAGGCAATCAGAAAGAGTAATTCAGATTTTAGAAGATATGTTACGAGCCTGTGTTATGGATTTCAGTAGAAGTTGGGATCGACATCTTCCTTTGATAGAATTTGCCTATAATAACAGTTATCAGGCTACTATCAAAATGGCACTGTACGAAGCTCTGTACGGTAGAAAATGCTGATCGCCGATACATTGGGATTTAGAAGAACACAGAGGCAAGATGGGAGAATCAACAAGAACCATTAGACCAGAGTTGATTTAAGAAACTATCGAGAAAGTGCAAATGATTAAACAGAGAATGAAAGCAGCACAAGATCGACAAAAGAGCTGCACCGACAAGAGGAGAAAGGAATTAGAATTTGAAGTTGGGGATGAAGTTTTTCTAAAGATATTTCCGAGAAAAGGGGTAAAACGAATAGGAAAAGGAGGAAAGCTGGATCCAAGGTATGTAGGGCCGTATGTGATATGTGATCGAGTTGGACCTGTAGCTTATTGATTAGTATTACCTCAGAATTTATTGAGAATACATGATGTTTTTCATGTTTCACAACTTCGAAAATACTACCCTAATTTCTCCCATATCATATCACCGAAGAATGTGCAAATTCAAAATGATTTGTCTTGTGAAGAAACTCCGGTACGTATTCTGGATCAAAGATTTTGGGAACTCAGCAACCGAAAAATTCCACAAGTAAAAGTATTATGGCGCAACCATAATGTAGAAGAAGCAACATGGGAATTCGAAGAGATCATGCGCCGTCAATATCCTGAGCTCTTTCAAAATTCAGGTGAGAATATGGTGGCCAGATTCTTTTAAGGGGGGAGTTTGTAACATCCCTGATCCTGCTTTATTTTACTTTATTTTATTATCTTTCTTTTCTTGAATTTCCATAATATGATAGTTAATAATTCATTTAAGTGTATTTTATTACATTCCATGATTAGTTGATATTTTAAGAAAGTTGTGATTCTCATAAAATATTGCTAAAATTTAGTTTGCAACTTATTATAATTTAGGGGTCAAAATGCAATTTATTTATTTATTTATTTTGAGGGCTGAATGTGGAATTGTGATAATTGAAGGGCCAAATTGCAAAAATTTCAAAAAGTTAATTTTTGAGAACCACTTGGCAGCATATCTTGTTTTCTCCGACCTTCTTTTCTTCATTCTTCTTCTTTCCTTTTCTTCCATTTCCTTCACCCGTGGCCACCACCAGCTATTTTTGTTTTGTTTCTTTTCTTTTCTTTTCTCTTCCATTTAACCACACCAACTCACTCCCCACAACCACCCAACCTCATCTTCACCGGTAGCTTTGGCGGCAGGCTACCGGAGGCGTGGCGGGAGAGAAACCCGGAAGTTGGAAGAAGTGAGTGTGATGTTTTCGATGGCAAATCGAACGATTGAGGGGTGTTTTGGGGAGCTTGAGGTGTAAAGAGGACATTTAGTTGGTTGCATGTGATTAAATCACGGCCGGAAAGAGAGAACGAGGGTGATCGGAGTTTTGAAATTTGGTCTGAAAATTGGAGTTTTCGGTAGCTATAAGAGTACAAATAGAAATCTGATAGCAGGGTTGGACTCAGGAGCTTGAGAGGAGTCGAACTGTGAAAGCTGAAAATTTTTCTGCGGCGGCGAAAAGGCAGAAGACTCCGATCGTCGAGATGAGTACACTGGTGTAATTGGTTCGTGATATTGAGACCTAGTTTTGCTTCTACGGTTTAATGTTGAAGAATTGTATATATATGCCATTGTATTTACATGCATATATATATATATTTGATTTAATTGCATAATTGTATAAGTTTGAGTATAGCAAGGATGGATTGTATATATGATGTATCTTGATGATTTTCTTAGGTCAAGATTGATATATTATGTTTTGGACTTGAAAAGGTTATATTAGAATTATTGGAATTATTAAGAATTGAACTAAGGATTTGAGTTAATGACCTAAGTTAGATGATTGAATTATTAGAATTTTGAGCCATTGGCAATTAGTACCTAATGTGGACTTTATGTTTAAGAAAGTTGATTTCGAATGGAAATTGATACATGAATTAAGACTTTATAGCCGTATTGGTTCTAATACTTTGACCTTATTAATGTTGGCATGTAGTTGCATGGGTGAATAGCAATTTGAAGTCAAGCATTATTATAGTAGCCTGGTATTAGGTAATTGAATGAGTTCTGATTATATATGCATCATTATTGGTTAGGTGACGAGGAGGTGGTTTCTGAGGAACCATAAATAGTCTTCAGAACTTATAACATCAGAATTTTGGAGGTGAGTATCTACCACTCTGGTTATTGACTTTATCAACTAATCGTTAATTGTTAAACCCCTGTGTGGGTCTACCATTTTGGCCTTAATATATCTAATGGTTCTTGTGGCATAACCCCTGTGAGGGTTTAATCTGCTTGATTATAACTACTCTTACATTGCTTGATTATAATTGTTGAAATCATTAACTCGTATTTGATTGTCGCTTATCATTGAATTGTAACCCCCTGTGAGGGTTCGTAATTGTTTTTCTATCGTGCTTGTTGATCTATACTGGTTCAATCATTCTTGTTCGTTTTGGCGCCCAGTACTCTTGATTATCGTGTCTAGTAACTGCTTGATCGTGCTTGTTATCCTGCTTGACTCGTTCTCAATTGCCTTGCCGGCACATTTGCTTGTTGTTTTGGATATTTAGCCAGTTGGCTTGCTTGTACTTGATTGTTGAACTTGTTCGGAGATTGTACTTGGCTGAGTGTCAATCCTACATAAATTGCTGGGATACTTAGGACACGCCTTGCAGCCCGCCTGGGTGTCCAGGGTACACTATGCGGTCCGTATAGGTATCCCCGATACGCTAAGCAGTTCGCTTAGGTATTTGCCATGCGCCATACAGTCCGTATGGGTAGTGCGCCATACAGTCCGTATGGGCACAATAATTGTACACCAGCCATTTTATGGCAGTACTTATCTGATTGGTGTAAGGGATTTGATATGCATGTTTTAATTGTTTCATTGAAATGCATATTCTGAAAGGAGATAGCTCACTTGTATTCATTCTGCTTGCTTATATAGTGTTCTTGGAGCAAAAAGGCAGGAGAAGTTCCTGTTGCTATATTGTTCTTGCTATCTAAATTGTAATCGTATTTGTATGGCTATTGTTCTAAATCTGTTGAGAGGTTCTTTCCTTGACAGGTTTGTTATAGATTCATATTTAATTCTCAATAAGTCCATTGGACTTACTCCTCATTTTTTTTTTTACTTTTGCAGATAGAGGGGCCTAAGGATGTAATGTTTTGCTTTGGAATGTAGAGGTACCTCTTTTGTAATTGTCAGCATCTCTTCTACTTGTGGGTTGATAGATGGATGTGGAATTAGAGATGTTGTGATCTGTCAGTTCAAATTTAGGCCTTAACTTTGTGTATATATATATATATATATATCTTTTGCTGTATCTTAGGATTAAAACTAAGTTCGAATGTTATGTTTAATGTTGTTATGTAAGTTGAATTTATTTCCGTTGCTTTTGAATTGTGGTTTGTGTTATTATATTCAGAGATTAAGCTTGAATAGATTTGATATCTCAGCTTTAGGTTATCTGAAGTGGGGTGTCACATCCAAATTCGTATTCGTTGAATATCGATCGGATTATTAGACTTATACGTATTCGTATTTTATTAAACTTATACGTATTCTCATTATTATTTTATATTCATATTTGATAATAATTATTTAGATATCTATTTATAAATATCTAAATACATGAATCTATGAACCTATAATAAATATATATTTTAATTAATAGAACGAACTAAATAATTTAATTAAAATAAGTGACAAATAGCATAACTTCTAATTAATAATTGACTTTTCAATTGATTATTAATATTTATTAATAATAATAATGGTATTTAAGAATATTAATTATAAAATTATCCAATAATAATTATGTTGATTAACTTTATTCTTCAAGTTTTTCTGTATATTACAATAATTTTTTACATTTATTCTTTTTTCTTCCCAATTCTTCAATTATATTTTATATATATACATATATGAATTATGAGATTTTTATTGAAAAATATAAATAATATATTATTTAATAAATATATATTCGAATCAAATATTAAATGGATCGGATACGCATTTACTATATCCATATCCACTTATAACGGATATCTACTAATCGAATACGGATAATACCGCTTTAAATAGATGTAAATAAATTTTGTATAAATAAATACGAATACAAACGATAAATAAATATTTGAATATCCATTTACCACCCTATTTGCAACCAAAGGACGAACTAGTAATGCAGGATATCCTCTAAGAAGCAATAGGAGTGCCAAATATTCACATTTAGGTAGGGAATTTCATACATTGAAGTTAAAGAAAATGGACTGACACATCATGCATCAATATTCACCAATTTTCATGGGATTAGAACACGACACCTGGATCTAAGTCACAATTAGGCAAAACCTCATCTCCAAGCAGTCAGGCTGCAACAATTTGACCATTTTGCCAAATCATGTACAAACATTAGGCATATATAAACTAAGCTGAAATGCAAAAGTCTATTTTTAGGCCCTACCACATCTAATCTAGCACCTACCAAGATGAATTAATGAACTAGTCACACTACTAGCTCTCTGCAAGTTTACTTTTCTCATTAATTAATTTTAAGCCTTCATCCAGAAGTCCAGGCAAAATTCTAACAAGGACATTCGCTATTGTACGGAGAATAATATATTACGACAGCCAATTTTATGATTTGTAATCGTATATAAGATATCCCATTATAACAAGGAGCTCATCATGCATACAAATTAAACATTTTAATTAAAAGATACAACAAAGCCAAACTTGTCATATTAATTTTCAACAAAAGATGGATGAATTTACGTTATATGCACTTTTTTCAAGTACTCTTATAGTTTTATTCTGTGCATGGTATTTTACCAGAAGGCTGAACTCAGCTGGCTACAAGAACTTACCACCCTCACCGCCAAGGCTTCCTGGCATAGGTCACCTTCATCAGCTCGGCCAATTGCCTCACCGCTCACTCTGGCATTTATCGAGGAAATACGGCCCGCTCATGCTTCTTCAGTTCGGCTCAAAACCGACGCTGGTAGTTTCATCTGCAGAGGCAGCGAAGGAGATCATGAAAACCCATGATCTGGCCTTTTCAGGCAAGCCTGTACTAAGTGCTCCCAAGAAACTTTTCTACGACTTGACTGACCTGATTAATTTGCCGTATGGCGACCAATGGCGGAAGTTAAGAAGCATCTTCATCCACGAGCCACTGAGTAACACAAGGGTAAAATCATTTAATTCCATCAGGGAAGAAGAAACAGCTCTGCTGATGGAAAAGATTAGACAGTGTTGCTTGTCCTCCTCACCGGTGAACTTGACAACGATATTCGTGTCGCTTACAAATGATTTCATCTCTCGTGCAACTTTTGGGAAAAAGCAAAGTGAAACAAGGCATGGGAAAAAAATTCTGGATACAATGGATGATTTTGTGGGATTGTTGTTCAAATTCACGCTGGGGGAATTTATTCCATGGCTTGGTTGGATTAATCGGTTGAATGGTTTCAATGCAGCACTGGACAGGTGCAGTAAAAAAGTGGATGAAATCCTGGATGCAGTTATTGAAGATCACATAAGCAGGGGTTCCAAGACTTCAAGTGGAGATGGGACAAATGATAAAAGTAAAAAATGCTTTGTAGATGTATTGCTGGATATACACGGGGGTAATACACCTGGTGTCTCCCTTGACCTGATATCTGTCAAAGCTGCAATTTTGGTAAGGCATATCTCCCTTCTTCTTTCAACATATGTTTTTTGAACTTAATTATAACATATTAGATTTTATTCTATAAACAAGCTTTTGAAATGTTTGGATAAAATTATAATTTGGTGCTTATGAGAAGTTAGTGATTGCAATTTTTGTTAATTGATATGGTAAAAAATACTCAAATTTATAAGTATCTTTAAAAATCTTAAGACTAAGTACTTGAGCACTCCTTCATTTCTTAAAAGGAATTTATAAGATTCCAATATCTTATTTTGAGAGCTTATAAACATATCTTTTAAAGAATTTATAAAGTACTTTATAAAATCTTATAAATCCTCGAATATCTTATAATATATTTTGAGGTTCTTAAGAGCTTATAAACTTATCTAAATATCCTCTAATTTTGGTGGCCATGGAATGCATGGTTTCTCATCTGATCAAGTAAAATGAAAATAGTGGATTTTCCTAGAAGTGACAATTTATGTATACTATTATCTATACTATTATAAAAAGAAAGGTTATTTTGTGTTTAAAGCAGAAGTTATTTGTGATTTTTACATAATTTACCCTTTAGTTATTCTAGCAATTAAAATGGATAATGCAGTTTGAAGGATAAAATGGGGAATTCAGTACAAAAAGGTTTTTGGATACAAATTTACTAATATTTCAAAATTTTCATTTAAGTTGTCTTTTAGAAGTGATGGTTCAATAACAATTGTTCTTTTAACAAAATCCGCAAACTCACAAATCTGTATTATCAAAATTCCATCTTTTGTTATTTTTTTTTATCATATCAAAATATCTAACATAATTTTAACTTTACTCAGAATTTAAATTATTTCATATAATAATTTTAAGTGATTCAATAAATAGTTTTATGCATGCGACAACTCGTAGTAAAAAGAAAACCTCTTTTATTCCTAAAGCAGAAGTGACACCAAATTTCATATATACCAAATTTGCCCTTTATTCTATATATTCCACAAAATTAACATATTCAAATAACCACTATTTATCCAAAAACTTCTTTTGTCACTAGGTAGTCTCAATTTTTTGGGCTCTATTCTCCTACCCTTTTTTAGAAATATTTTTAAACCTTAGAAAAAATTTAGAATGAAAGCATGTTCTCCAAATGTTTTCTCAAAACACTCAAATTTTATCCTCAAAAAACCTCTCCCAATTCATACAAATAATCCTACACCCTAAAAACCAAACCCATCCCCTCATTTTTTCACTCTACCTATCACATCACTCATTCATTTATCACTCTCTCACTTCATTCATCTATATAAGAATAGGCTCTTAATGACTTTTGAAATTTTTTCATCTATCTAGTAATATTGGATTATGAAATTTTTACATTATATGACTGCTATTTACTTAATTATACAAATTACATATATATTTTAGATACATATTTTTAGTGTAATGAATGTGGAAATATATATAAAAATAATATGATTACTCAAAAATATTTTACGCACGCAGAAATTGGGTGCAGATGATTGCTAGTTTTCCATAAGACAATTCATTGGATATTTTTTTCCTGATTAAAACAGGATGTTGTCGGAGCTGGAACTGAAACTTTCAGCAACTACTCTAGGATGGGTAATGACAGAGATCATAAGGCACCCTGAAGTAATGGAAAAAATGCAAGATGAAATCAGAGGGATTTTGAAAGGAAAACAGCACATAACTGATGATGACTTGCAGAAGATGCACTATCTGAAAGCCGTGATCAAGGAAACATTTCGTTGCCACCCTCCAGTTGCAATATATTTCCACGCGGCCAGAGAATATGTGAATTTAATGGGATATCACATTCCACCGGAGACAATGGTCCTGATTAATGCATGGGCTATTGGTCGGGACCCTGCTTGTTGGCCTGAGCCCGAAAAGTTCATGCCGGAGAGATTCCTGAATTCTTCTGTAGATTTCAAGGGATTCCATTTCCAGTTGATCCCGTTTGGGGCTGGACGGAGAATCTGTCCAGGGCTTGGATTTGCAGCCGCAGCTATCGAGCACACGGTCGCAAATCTCATGCACAAGTTTGATTGGGCATTGCCTGACGGAGCAAAAGGAGAAGATTTGGAGGTGATGGAAAAACCTGGATTTACAATTGGAAAGAAAAATCCTCTGATTGTTGTCGCAACCAATCGTTATTTTTAATGCATAACTAATCTAAGACCACGAATCTGTGCGTGTAAGTTTACAGAACGATGGAAATGCTTATTTGGAATAAAGTTTAAAAGATTTTCAATTTACAGCAGTTGATACCAAACCTTCTGATCCTGTTAATGTTCATGCTATTCAATAGAAGACAAGCTAAAAGCACATATTTGGTTATCACATTTAATTCGATTTTACTAGAAATTCATAATTTGGCTATAATTGATAACATAGCACACCTAATCTGATCAGGATATGTGGCCATAATTTCTAGCGAAATGGAACTAAATATAATAATTTTATGGAAGATATACATGACTTAATTTCGCATGGGTGTGGGGATATGTGATGCATCAAAACGATACTAATCATACAACATGCAATTGATAATTCCTACGCAAAATTATGTCTTTGTTTTAATTTCCTTAGAATAGAGTTCTAGAAAATGCCACCAATCCACGGAATTCCTGAAAGTGCATATGTTATATAGCCTCTAACTCTTGAATGCCATTTACCGCCCATATATCCTTCACTTCTAAGTCAATTCATTAAAGTCAATTCAAGAGAATAAGTGAAAGAAGAAAACAAACTAGAGCGCTAAGAATAAGGGTCAGATGCTCTCTTTTCCTCCTGGAACCGTCTGCGTCTTGACAACAAAACAAAAGGAAAACAAAGGAAAAAGATAGAAAAGAATTAAAAACAAGAAAACAGAAAGCCTACTGCTCTCTTTTCCCTTGCACATTTATATATACACAGTACTGAGAGCCCAGAATAATGGTTTAGGTTTTTCCGTTCCCTCAACCGGCCGTAGGGTGTGTGTTCTTAATTTATATATAAATATCCTTCTTGTTTCTTATTAATTTGGTTTAGCTGGGTAGGTTTATCATACCTAATTCAATTGAAATTTCCATTTTGTTATAGAATCACCATTGTGCCAAAAGACTTTTCTTTCATTAATTTCTCCTACATAGATGTTAAGTCATTATTTCTATTCATTTAGTATCAGATTGAGAATTCAATAAGCAATTTTTTTTTGTTTAAATATTATAATTAGCTACTTACAGGAATAAGAGACGAGAAATGCACAAAAAGAGTATGGGACAAGGAAAATGAGCAACAAGAGGCGCAAAGCAAGAAGTTGGTGGCATTTAGCCCACTGATATAAGTTTCACATTTATAGTGTAAGGTCAGGGGTTAAACCTACTAGACCTTTGGCATGTGTGTGTTAAATAAAGAAAAAGAAGAAGAAGAAGAAGAAGAAGAAGAAGTAGAAGAGGCACAAAGCAAGTTCACGAGACAGTTTGAGGATTTAACTTGAAGATAGACAAAAAAGTCTATTTATATATTTATTTTTTAGAAGATCTATGACATAGTATAAATAGATTTTTCAAATACTAATGGATTGATTTTTGTTTCGTAATTAGGGAATGGAGGTTTCACAAAATTCAGAATTCGACGGCGGAGAAAATGGAGAATTGATTCATCCAGGGATAGAGAGTTCTCTCTTTGATTCTCTCTTGTTTTCTATTTTCCTCATGATGTTTTGCTTGTTTCATATTTTGTCTGACAATTTAATCATAAACTAATTTGTTATTTTAGAATTATAATGGATTCTTTTGAATAAATTGATTGCATATTCTTCCACAAAGTTAGTGATTGTTTTGATATTGTCTTGTCAACAATTAATTGTATCTCCGAACTCTAGAAAATTTTTGAAAAAGATAGCTTAGGGATTGATTAGTAATATATCTATCTACGCTAGGTAATTTGAGTGAAATCCTCTCGTTCATAACTTATCTAATTCACATAGTAATATGTGAATTTGATAATAAATTAAGAATTTAATTATGAGTAATTCGAAAGAACCACGCAATTGCATTAAACTCTATATTAATAACTCGTTTATTAATTTCATAGGAAAGATAAAATGAAATCAATTAAATTAATTAATGAAATTATAATTTTAGGTTTTATATGTTAATAAGAAAGCTCAACCTGTACACTTTTTTTGTTTTCATTAGTTTTATCTTAAAACCAATATACTTAATTAATTAATCAAACCAACAAAATAAAATTAACATTTATGGTATACTTTCAATATGAAAATAAATTTTTTAATTGAAAATAGGGGACTTAATAATATAGAAAAATAAGTCCTAATGCCAAAAGAAATAAAAAATAAAAAGCAAACGTAGGGCACATTTAAATAAATAAGTAAATAAGGAAAGAGCTAATAAGCCCAATAAATTAAATCCACCAAGATGAGTACCGAAACGTAAATGGGACAAAGCTCAACAAGGACTTATAAATACCAATTCCCAAATTGAAAAAGGGCATTTAAACAATCATTTACTAACTGAAACTCTAACTCTATGCAAGCACATTCCATGAAAGAAAATCAATTCAACTTGCTGATTTTCGAAAACAACCTCAACTCTATTTTCGTGCAACATCAACGCCTACTAAAGTTAAAGAATGGTAATTGAGGCACATATTCTATCAAAATAAAAAAAAAATGAGACTAGATGCGTGCATCTCAAAAGCTAAAATACTAGAAGTTGTTGTGGTCCCTTAATAGTTGTTAACTTAATAGTGACAAAAAATAGTATTTATGTTGTTATGACTATTGATAATATGTGGCACACCTAATGGGACACTTTAACAATCAAAATTTTGTCATAAATTATAGTGACAATTTTTATTGTCAATATATTGTCACTATAGATGTGTCATCCGCTACCAAAAAAAGGTAATTAGCAACCACTCAAAGCAAAAATTGATTACTCATGAGCTTAGTGGTCGATTTGGTGACTACTCGAATTCGTGACAAAAACTCTCATCACTAATTTGTATCAATCACTAATTGGTCACTAATTAATGATAGGTAGAAAGTGATCATTAATTAGTGATTGATAGTGATCACAAATGGCGGTCACTAATTATATAAAAGAAAATAAAAACATGTACGGTCACTAGGTGGTCAATAAAGGTGGCAAAATGGGCGGCAAACCACGGGTCCAACTGGGCTTGTCAATAGGTCGCATTTGGACTTAGATCCTAGGATTCGAATAAGATCATGCTAGATCTAAATCATAATCCAAAAGTAATATGTCAGATCCAAATTCGATCCAAGATCCATCGGATTTGTGGTTGGTATAACCGTATCTGGATCCAAATAAAAGTTGAATATTTTTCGGATATCCTAAAAAATTCAAATTTGAATTGCAGCACCCCCACCCAATGTATCCCCATAAGTAAAGGAACCGCCAATTCAAGTTTGAAATCTAAATCAAATGATAATTAGGAAACTTGAAATTTAACCAACTCAAAGAAGAAATAACTCGCACTAAACTAAAATATCACTCCATCGGGTGTAATATATACAACCAGGTGTCTTAAGTCCTACACAAACATTCACAGAACAACTCCAATATAGCGGTCTTGATTAGGTATAGACTATATATACAATTATAGCACCTAATCTATTATAAAATAAACTTCCAACTAAAGCTTGAGCCTCTGCTCCTCACTTAGACCTGTCTGGGAAAAAATAAAGAATATGGGGGTAAGTCCTAAGGACTTAGTGAGGGAAAAGAAAATGACAGATTTGAAAGGAAAATTTAGTGGATATAAAAATCAATGAACATTTTGATAACAAGAAATATTTCCAATATGAGTCAACCAGATACATAGCATACATGATATCAAGTTCAATAGATTGTTGGTCATTCCGACCTTATTGCTCCCAGATCAAATCATAATTTCTAGTACTAGGCACCGATACAGTGTAAACAATATTTCCTTATTGCTCCATTGCTCGAACACTCAGCTCAACGTGTAACAACTTGTTATATGGCATGGTCGACCGCATGCCTGATCCTGCCATTCATAGTTTGCTACCTCTAACTATATATAAGTCAGGATCGTCAGTGGATTCTAGCTAGAAGACCCATCACCATCGATCCATTCCGTCTGGCCATCTTTTCAGACTTAGCCCTGGTCCCAAATCCCCTCGTGGCGTCCCATGGGTTAATATAATGTAATACTAATAGATAAGAGTTTAACCTTTAAAGCAATAAATACGTGTATAACCAAGTAAAGTCTAGAAGAGGTCTAGTACTAAAATCCAGAGGTGCTAACAGGGATAGACTCAAGAGGGACCCCCACTAGTGTGGCTCTTTGCTCTATCCGGCACATATTTTACAGTACTAATTGAACAAGACATTTAAAAAAGTTAAGATTACAATAAGGTACAAGTTTGGAACAAATAGGATACACAATATACTGGTCGGCAAGGCAATTTTAGGTTATAAAATCATTCAACAAGTAATACAAGGTCAGCGAGCAGTATAAAAGACAGAAAATAACATCATAATAAGAGTTTTGGACACTAGAATAGAAATAGGCAATATCCCTCACAAGGGTACAAGTCAATTAACAGATAACGAGCAAGATTTCAAAACAAATTCATAGATTTCACTAAACAAAGTTCAGTACGGTATAGAAGCAGAAAACTATTATAAGGGTTTATCCCAATAACAAATAATTGAAAGAAGCACCAGGTTGGCAGACCCTCATGCTTAGAGTCTTAGAAAGTTGTCATAGTCAATAGTTTATTTGAAATGTTCCTAAAATTGGACCATTCATTGATCCAAAAAATTTACTGATTCACGGTTCATTAGTTCAACAGTTGGTTGGACTATAATTGAACCGTAATTGAATTGTGATGTCATAATTATGAAGTATATATATTTATATTATATATATTACATAAAAATTAATAAAATGCCAAAATATAAAACATAAAGAGATTAAATGATATTATCTAATATTACAATCTAATCTTCACAATTCATATTATAAATTATCACAATAATTTAAATATATAAAATCTATAGTTTAAAGTTGAGAGTATGTAGGTTAATTCTAAACTATAAACTAAGTTTTTTTTTTTACTTTTAGATAGCTTCCAAGGTGTACCTTAACATACGAACTTTGTACTTTGACTAAAAAAATAAAAAATATATAATTTTATTAAAAATTAAAAGAAAAAATTCATCATGTTCAATTGAACTATGAATGGTTCACAGCTCCAGCAGTCCAGCAGCCAGTCTGAATGGTTTTTAAAAAATATGTCATTTTTTTCAATTTCTTGGTTTTTTTAGAAAATTGAACTAGTTCGCCAGCTGCTTGACAGTACAACCTGCCAGTCCGGTCTAATTTTTTAAATAGTGTTTACTGGTCCACTAGACCTACTTTCTCGTCACCTAACCAAAAGAGTATAATCATAGTCAAAATCTACATTTGACCTCAATAATCAATATTTTGCTTATCATTAACCCAAAATCACTAATTTCTCGATTGACATGATACTTTTAGGACTTCAATGGCTCTACTGGCCAAAAATGTCTAATAAGGTCATTATTACAAAAATAATCCTGGTTTTCATATCAAATCTAATAATAGAACATAAACTCAATTACATAGTCTTTCTCATAATATCATCCCAAACCACAATAATAGCTTAATTTCCTCACAATTAATCCCAACTAATGCCACATAGGTATTAAATTCATGAATTAAGGTTCAATTACTTAATAGACTTATCTAGTTCAAGTTTGGCATATAATATGACATATTCGGCTCCACTAACTATATAACACTCCATGCATGGAAAATATATATGCTAATCATATTTTATTCTTTCATTCTTGGCATAATACAAAGTTGGTGGACATAATAGTACAACATGTGTATATATACAAGCATAAATCCTTTTTCACCCTTTTTACCCACAATTCGATCAACGAAACCCTAGATTCACGAACCAAGAGCATAGTCACGATTGTCGTGATGAAGAGATGACACTACCTCTCCACTGCCACCGAAAAACACCCAATCACCACCAAAATACTCCTTTCAACCTCCTGAACCTGATGCCCCTAACAATTTCAAGTTTTGTAGCCAAAACAACCTTCAATTTGTGCCTTGAAACCCCTAACACCATTCACGTTGCTGCATCAATTTCTCCAATTTTCGTCGCCACTGATGGTCAGAATTCAAAACCAACTTCACCAAACGCTCTCCTGAGCTAAACCCGTCACCAATCACCCTTGCTCCTCCCTTAGAAGCCACCGAAAAAAACAACTTGCCAAGCTCTACTGTGCTCGATTTTGGTTTTCATGTTTTTTGATGATTCGCCGGAGTTAGTGTGTGCATGTCATATGAATGTGATGCTAAGGTCAAGGGAAGAAAGCAGTTAGAGCAGTTTTTTGTTTTGTGGTGGTTGCTGGAAAATTGTTGGAGAGAAAGAGATGGTTGACGCGGTGGGGAAAAAAGTAAAAATGGGGAGGAAAATGGAAAATGGGTTATTTAAAGGACCATTTTCTAATATTTTTGAATTGACCCCAAGAGTTCATAGATTCAATCAATTGAGTCCTTTTGATTAAATTGAATTATGGCTTTGACCTGGTTGACCCCAAAATAACCATGCAAACTTTCAAACATAATTCAATTAGGTTTTCTAAAATTACAATTTGGCCTTAATACTATTTGAAATGCATAAATAATTGAAATTCATGAAAATAAAATTAATTTTAATTAAATTTGACCAATTATGAAATTTCTTAGGGTGTTGCAACCTCCCCCTCTTAAACGGATTTAGTCCCCATATTCTTACTTGAATATTAGACAAGGTCAGGATACTATCGGCACATGAGATCTTCTTATTCCCAAGTTGCTTGTTCCATATTGTGGTTGCACCATAACACCTTCATTTGGGGAATCTTTCGATTTCTAGGCTCACGAAATTGCTGATCTAATATGCAAATTGGTTGTTCCTCATATGTCAGACCACTTTTAAACTGCAAGTGCTCAGGTGATATGATATGAAAAGCATTGGGATAGTATTTCTGAAGTTGGGATGCATGAAAGACATCATTTATTTCTGCCAAGTCCTGGGATAACACAAGACGATAAGCTAGTGGTCCAACTCTTTCACATAATTTATAAGGTCCAACATATCTTGGACTTAGCTTTCTGCCTTTATTGATTCTTTTGATCCCTTTCCTCAATGATACTTTGAGGAATACTTGATCACTAACTTTGAATTATAAATCCTTTCTTTTTTTATCCGTATAACTCTTTTGACGGTCCTGAGCTACTTTTATCCTATGCTTAATCACCTATACTTTTTCGATATTTTCTTGAATTAGCTAGGTCTTATAGTATACGATGACTCACCTATTTTGCCTTTGTATTCTTCTAAATCCCAGTGTACCAGTGATCAACATTTCTACCTACAAAGCTTCGTGTGGTGCCATCTTAATGGTAGATTGGTAATTGTTACTATAGGCAAATTCATTTAAAGGTAAATATCTGCTCCAACTCCTACCAAAATCTAAGATACAGGCCCATAGCATATCCTCTAATATCTGAATGACCCTTTCTATCTGGTCGTCAGTCTGAGGATAGGCAGTTGAGCTAAATTGTAGCCTTATTTCCAAGTGTTTATGCAAACTTTTCCAAAGTCTCAATGTAAACTTTGGATCTCGATTGGATACAATACTAACTGGGATTCCATGTAATCTAAAAATATGCTTGATGTATACTTCTGCCAGTTTCTCAACCTTGTAGTTCATTCTGACTGGTAGAAAATGTGCAAACTTTGTTAAACGGTCCACTATCACCCAGATACTATCATACCCTCCTCTAGCCAATAGTAAATAGATCACAAAGTCCATAGTCACCTGCTCCCATTTCCAATTAGGGGTTGGAAGTGACTATAACAACCCTGATGGTCACTGGTGTTTTGCTTTTACTAACTAGCAAGTTAGGCATTTTTTGCACATATTCTATTATAGCTTTCTTTATCCCATTCCACTAGAACTGCCTTTTTAAACCCTGATACATCTTCATTCCTCCCTGATGTACTGTATATCTTGCTTTATGTGCTTCTTCCAATAGTTTTTCCTTCATTTCTTTGGTATACATATTCTTTGGTAGAGTAAAATTGTGCCTTGACCATCTATACTAAATTTTGACTTCTCAAGATTCCCAACTGCTTTTTTCTATTTCAGTATCCAACTATCATTGGCCTGAGCTTGTCGTATCTTGTCATAGAGCTCTGGTTGTATTTCCACTCCTATAATCCAGCCTCGTTGTTTCATTCTGATAACTATATTTACTTTTGAACTTTCTGGCATTTTTTTTTCTCAACGTATATGCTATTTCGGCCTTTCGGCTCAGTGTATTTGCCACCACATTCGCTTTTCCTAGGTGGTAAAAGATAGAGAAGTCATAGTCCTCCAAAAATTCCATCCACCTTTACTGTCACATTTCCAAGTCCTTTTGGGAGTGTAAATACTTGAGGCTCTTATGATCAGTATATATCTCGGACATAGCTCTATAAAGGTAATGCCTCCATTTTGTTAAGGTAAAAATTAATGTAGCTAACTCCAAATCTTGAGTTGGATAGTTCTCCTCACGTGGTTTCAATTTTCTAGATGCATAAGCGATAATTCGCCCCTTTTACATCAACACACACCCATGCCCTTCTTTAGAAGTATCGGTAAACACAATGAACCCTTCTAATCCTTCTAAAAGGGCTAAAATTGGAGTTGTTGTCAATCTGTTCTTCAGTTCATGGAAACTTTGTTCACATTTATTGTTCAAGATAAAAAGTAGATCCTTTTAAGTTAATTTAGTCAATGGACCAACTATTTTATAGAAGTCTTGTACAAATCTTCAACAATAGCTAGCAAGTCCCTAGAAACTACAAACTTCCGTTACAGTTTCAGGTATTTTCTAGTTGAGTATTGCTTCTACCTTAGAGGGATCAACCTTTATCCTATCTTGAGATATAATATGTTCCAAAAATGCCACTTTTTCTATCCAGAACTCACATTTACTGAATTTGTCATACAATTGATGTTCCTTCAAAGTTTTAATAACTAAGTGCAAGTACTTTGCGTGCTCTTCTTTGGTCTTGGAGTACGTCAAAATGTCATGCATGAAAATGACTACAAATTGGTCCAGATATGGTCAAAACACTCAATGCATCAAATCCATAAATACCACTAGAGCATTAGTTAGACCAAGTGACAATACTTCAAATTTAAAGTGACCATATCGAGAGTTGAATTCAATTTTGAAGATATCTTCTTCTCTTATTTTCAATTGGTAATGCCCTTATCTTAAATCTAACTTCGAAAAGACTGTAGCTCCTTATGAAAGATCAAATAATTCTTCCACATGTGGTAGGGGTACTTATTGTTGAGCTTAACTTTATCTAACTCCTTGTAATCAATGCACATCCTTAGGGATCCGTCCTTTTTCTTGACAAGTAATACCAGGGCTCCCTAAGGAGAAGTGCTTGGTCTTATAAACTTATTTTCCAATAGCTCCTGAAGTTGGTTTTTCAATTCTTTGAGCTCCACTGGAGCCATCAGATAAGGAGTCTTGGAGAAAGATATCACCCCAGGAAGAGTGTGAATTACAAATTCTATCTCTCTATCAGGGGGTAATGAGCTCAATTCTTTCGAGAATATTTCAAGGTACTTAGCACCACTTCTACTTCTTACATCTTGACTGTATCCCGGGGCTTGTTGATGAGATACGCTAAGAATCCTTGTCCATCTTCCCTCAAAATTTTCTTAGCTTCTAGCGCAGATATAATTAGTATTAGAGAAGTGTTATTTGTGGAATGGCATGTAGGTGTTGTTATCCTATCCCCAAGAGCGAGACACTTGGTGTAACAATTCACTTGTGCTTGATGTTTATATAGTCAGTCTATTCCAAAGATCAAATCATATCCTTGTATAAGCATTTGTGTAAGACCGGCTAAATATACTTTACCCCCAATCATAATGGGGCAATCCGATACATGATATCTATCATTAACCCTATTCCT
Organism: Jacaranda mimosifolia; assembly: GCA_018894105.1. Lineage (NCBI taxonomy): Eukaryota > Viridiplantae > Streptophyta > Magnoliopsida > Lamiales > Bignoniaceae > Jacaranda > Jacaranda mimosifolia. The sequence continues at coordinate 3,689,508 of CM032124.1, read as the reverse complement.
AAGGGTGTCTGAACTATCTGGTGGGTCATGATTTTAGGTTGCATATTTAATTTTTCAAACATATTGGCAAATATAAAAAAATGCAAAGCACCGAGATCATATAGGGTATTTCCATTAATTCTTAAAATAAAAACCATACCTTCAACAACTTCAGAAGGATCAGGCACTTCTTCTTCAGTTAGAGCATATGTGCGTGCTTAACTTTTAGCTTTCCACTGTTTCTGCAACTTGTTTCCCTTTTTCTGTGGAAGCTGGCTTTCTTCAGCTTGGGCAATCCTTGAACGAGTGTTGATCACAACCACAAACCACACATCTGCCCTGCTTTATCCAGCATCCTAATTCTTCATGGCCCAATCTTCCACAAAATCCACAGGTCTTCAGATTCGTGGCCCTACTGGTCTGCAACCTCGATTGCTTTTTCCCAGGGTTGTTCTGCCCACTAGGTAGTAACCTATTTTTTTCCCCTTATCTTTGATCTTTTTAATCTCCCACAAATTTGATTCTACCTATAGTACTTTACTCACTGCACGATTGTAGCTCAGAAGATCACATGAGAAAAGACCCGGTCTGAATTCTGATCATAACCCTTCTATAAACTTGCGAACCTGTCGCCCCTCATCTGCAAGTATGTAAGGTAAATACTGAATCAGTCAGCTAAATGTGGCTTCATACTGACTAATTAATAATGTTCCTTGGATTAATTCCATGAATTCTCTTTCTCTGGCATACTTAGTCATATTCGGCACATATTTTTCCACAAACTCTCGAGTGAAGTTTTCCCAACTTCGATGAGTTCCCTTCGTAGTCCACCTATAATTGATCATTTTCCACCAATCATGTGCAGGACCTTCTAATAGAAATGTAGCATATTGGATCTTCTAATCATCCGGGCATCACAGAGTTTCAAATATCTTTTCCAAGCTTTCAACCTATATCTCAGCTTTCTATTATTAGGTTCACTAAGGAATTTTGGAGGTTGCAACCAGAGAAACCAATTTAAAGCTTGATCTTCTATAGGCTTTTCAATATTTTTTGCCCAATTACCCTATCCCTACTACTAGCAAACTATATAAATTGTTGCCACATCTAGAACATGGGCTCTGTTTGTTGGCCCACATTTGGTTGATTAGCCTGAGGTGTCTATGAAACCTCATCTTCTGTCAGAGTTTGCACTTTAACTGGTGCTCTTTGCCTAGGAACACGCTGTGCAGTGACCCATTTGTCGGGCAATCTCCCTCTCCCTCGTCGACCTGTTTGAGGTGGGTCAGGTATATGAAAACCTTCATAGCATGCCATTGTCTTTCTAAATCATCCTTAAGTCTTTCTTAGCTCGCTGCCATCAAAATTACACAATGACATCTAAAGTTAGCATCGAAAGTTTTAATCTTTTAGATATAATTATAAGGTATTTAATAGATTACCCAAGTTCATTATAACAGAAGTGAAATCATTAAAGATCTACAAAAGAACTTTTAGTATCATCCAAATCCCACCCACAATTCTTTCATAACCATAGGAAGACTTCAATCATACATAAAATAACCAAAGTTCCCTTCTCAGTCTAAAGTTCAATGTTCATTTACAGAAGTGAAGACTATAACTAGGTGGCTATGGCTATCCTAGACATAATCCCTTACTTCCTACAGACTCATCATGTATCCTCTTAATACCCATTTACATTGGTCAAGGACAAACCTAGCCTCTGATACCCCCTCTGTAGCACTCCTACCTAGGGTATCTCCCTAAGTGCAGGAGCCACCAATTCAAGTTTGAAATCTAAATCAAATGAAAATTAGAAAAACCTGAAATTTAACCAACTCAAAGGAGAAACAACTCGTACTAAACCAAAAGATCACTCTATCGAGCGTAATATATACAATTGGGTGTATTAGATCCCATTCAAACATTCACAGAACAACTCTGATATAGTTGTCTTAATCAGGTGTAGACTATATATACAATCATAGCACTTAATATATTATAAAATAAACTTCCAACTAAAGCTTGAGCCTCTGCTCCTCACTTAGACTTGTCTAGAAAAAAATAAAGAATACAATGAGGGTAAGTCCTAAGGACTCAGTAAAGAAAAAGAAAATGACAGATTTGAAAGGAAAATTTAATGAGATACAATAACCAATGAACATGTCGATAACAAGTAATATTTCCAATACGAGTCAACCATAAACATAGCACGCATGATATCAAGTTTAATAGATTGTTGGTCATTCTGACCTTGTTGCTCCCAGATCAAATCATAATTTCTAGTACCAGGTACTGGTATAGTGTGAACAATATTTCCTTATTGCTCCATTGCTCGAGCACTCAACTCGACATGTAACAAATTGTTATATGGCATGGTCGATCGCATCCTGGATCTTGCCACTCATAGTTCGCTACCTCCAGCTACATGTAAGTTAGGATCATAAGTGGATACTAGCTGAAAGATCCATCACCATCATTCCGTTCCACCCAGGCATATTTTCGGACTTAGCCCCAAGCCTAAATTCCTTTGTGGAATCCCTCCATGTGATATCCGCCTATGGCATCCCATAGGTTAATATAATGTAATGCCAATAAATAAGAGTTTAAATTTTAAAGCAATAAACACGAGTATAACTAATTAAAGTCTGGAAGAGGTCTAAGACTGAAATTCAGAGGTGCTAATGGGGACAAACTCAAGATGGGCCCCCACTGGACATGCCCCATTAACTAGTGTGGCTCTTTACTCTGCCCAACACATATTTTACAATATTGATCAAACAAGACATTTAAAAAAGTTTAGATTACAACAAGGTACAAGTTTGGAACAAATAGGATACACAATATATTGGCCGCAAGGCCAGTTTGGGTTACAAAATGATTAAATAAGTAATACTGGGTTAGCCAGCAAGGCGTGTATAAGGGACAGAAAACAACATTATATTAAGAGTTCTGGACATCAGAATAGAAATAGGCAATATCCCTCATAGGGGCACAAGTCAATTGACAAATAACAAGCATGATTTCAGAACAAACTCACATATTTCCATAAACATAATTCAATATGGTATAGAAACAAAAAACTCTAACAGGGGTTTATCTCAATAATAGATAATTAAAAGAATTGCCAGGTTGGTAGACTCTCACCTTCAAAGTCTCAGAAGGCCATCACAATCAATAGCTTACGGGTCCGCTGGACCTAATTCCTCATCACCTAACCAAAAAAGTATAATTATAGTCAAAATCTATATTTGACCTCAATAATCACTATTATGCTTATTATTAACCTAAAATCACTAATATCTAGGTTAACATGATACTTTTAGCGCTTAAATTGTACTACCAACCCAAAATGGCTAATAAGGTCTTTATTACTAAAACAATCCTGGTTTTCATATCAAGTCTAATAACAGAACATAAACAGTCCCCAATTATATTGTTTTTCTCATAACATCATCCCAAACCACAATAATAGCTTAATTTCCTCACAATTAATCCCTGCCAATGCCACCTAGGTCTTAAATTCATGAATTAAGGTTCAATTATGTAATAGAGTTATCTAGTTCAAATTTGGCATATAATATGACATATCCAGTTCCACTAACTATATAACACTCCATGCATGGAAAATGTATGTACTAATAATATTTTATTCTTTCATTCTTGGCATAATACAAGGTTGGTGGAAATAGTGGTACAACAAGTGTATATATAAGCATAATTCTTTTTTCACATGATTCGATCAATAAAACCCTGAATTCATGAACCAAGAGCACAGTCATGATTGTCGTGATGAAGAGATGACATTGCGTCTCCAGTGCCACTGAAAAACACCCAATCACCACCAAAATACTCCTTTCAACCTCTTGAACCCGATGCCCCTAACAATTTCAAGTTTGGTAGCCAAAATGACCTTCAATTGTGCCTTGAAATCCCCCAACACCATTTACGCTACCACGTCGGTTTCTCTAATTTTTGCTGCCATTGGTGGCCGGAACTCAAATCCAATTTCACCAAAGCTCTCCTAAGCTGAACCCATCACCAATCACCCTTGCTCTTCCCCCAAAAGCTACCGAAGAAAGCAACCTGCCAAGCTCTGCCATTCTCGATTTTAATTTTCATATTTTTCAATAACTCGCTGGAGTTAGTGTGTGGATGTGATGTTGAGGTCAAGGGGAGGAGGACAGTCGGAGCAGTTTTCTATTTTGGAGTGGTTGTTAGAAGATTGCCTAAGAGAAAGAGATGGTTCATGCAGTGGGGAAAAAAGAAAAATGGGGAGGAAAATGGAAAACGGTTATTTAAAGGGCCATTTTATAATCTTTTTGAATTGAGCTCAAGAGTTTATAGGTTCAATCAGTTGAGTCCTTCCAATTAAATGGAATTATGGCTTTAACCTGGTTGACCCCAAAACAGCCATGCAACCCCGAATCTTGTAGAAGTTCGTTCAATTAAGTTTTTAAAAATTTTGAATTGACCCCAAAACTTTCAAACATAATTTAATTAGGTTTTATAAAATTACAATTTGGTCCCAAAACTATTTGAAATGCATAAATAATTGAAATTCACGAAAATAAAATTAATGGCAATTAAATTTCACCAATTATGAAATTTCCAAGGGTGTTGCATGAATATTTCAAATCATCATATATTTATTATTTTTCTAAAATTTAGTAGAATTTAAATTCAAAACAATCATCCTTAAAAGGATACACAATAGATTAATGAATAAAATTTTAAGTCTATTGATCACTTAAAAGCAACAATAGAATTTAGCTTAATCACATTCATTCACCAAATCATTAAATTTTAGGTTCTGTTGTTGATAATGGTACTTATTTGACATCATTAATACATAATTATACTTGATTATTCAATCAACTAACTATAAACTCAAAGTTTTATGAAAAAGAAACTCATTTTGATCAAATCGATATTTTCATTGCATTCTTACCATATTATAGCATTCGACTCCTACTAATTATTCTTCTTGCATTATTTTTTGTTATAAAAATAGAGAAAAAATTGATGTAATTATGATGTAAACAAGTTCAAAATCTAACAATTTATATAAAAACACTCGATTTGATATATTGCATAGGAGTTCATTACTTCCTTCATTCAAATATCCACATTGGTATTATTATAGAATCCTATGTATGCATATGTATAATAATATATATGTATAATACTAAATATATTCAAATTCCAACTATTAATGGATTGGATCGAGCCATATCCAAATTCACTCTATTTATTTTGGATTACGATTTTTTTTTAATCGGATTATATCCGCCAAATTTTTTATCAATTAAAGATCCTAAATAATCAAATCAAATTCGAATTAAAATCCGCTCAATTGACAGTCCTATATCCAACCCAATTAAAATGGGTTGAGGTGCGTCGGATTGAGGTTTTGGACTCAAAATGAGTTTGAATGTGTTTAGTATGGGTTCAATTAAAAAAATTAAACTCAAATTTAACAAATTAGAAAATAATTTTAAATCAATAATCACAAATCTATATTATTCTCACTTATTTATTTTTATCAAAATCTCATACTCTTGAATTATTAATTAATAATCTTTAAATTGAAGTAGTCATTTTTTACTTTGGTAGTTGTTTAGGACTATTAATTTCAACATACAAACTTTAGTATATGAAAACATATTAAAGTCATAACAATTGACTTAACCTTTATATAATGATTTGCTACAAATCAAAAAAATAATTAATAATTATAACTAGTATTCTTATAAATAAGATACTATTATTTTGAGTTTTAAAAATTAACAAAAATCATAATTATCCATTTAATATTATTTTTAATATAATATAATACAACATTTATTATTTATAATTATTACCTCTAAGTTTTAGCATATTTATCATATAATATTTTAAAAAACATTATAAATAGTATGTGTGTATGTATACATATTAATATGTATAGTTATAAATAGTATACACATATCTATAGTAATACATGTATGTGCTATAGACACACATTAATATATAATATTATATATTAGCACATATTTATTCACATTATATATAATATCTATATATATTATTGACATATATATATGATATGAGATGGCCCAATAGGCCCAACCCAAAAGTACGTCATCAGGGCCAGCGACGTCGTCAACGAGGATCAATCTCTTGCGCTCTCTCTTGCATGCACGCTAAGCAACCCTAGTGTTATTCGACCAGAATGCAGATGCTCGACTGTCCCGACGACAGTGTTTGACTACTGCATCCACAGGTCGTCTCCCACACCCAGAACTAGCTCTGAGGTCGACCTATCTATCGACTAGACAGGTCGACTTATTGCAGAATCCCTTCTCGGTCGTATTAAATGCCCTAACAGGCGGCATGTCTTCGCATTAATGCCGCGTGCCACCCCAGTACCAACTATACTGCTACCCCAGACAGAGGGCACACTACCAATGTACTACTCTGTCCTTGAAAGCTGGAAATGGAGCCACCTAAAATAGTACAGAAATGGGAGATGACCTAAAGCTCCCTATACAAGGACAAGAGCCCTTTCTGCATGATAAGGGTATCTTGGACGTATCAATCACCTGGGGAAGGCTACAAATAACACACCACCAACCTCTCTCAAGGTACGCCATTCTATATTAAAAAGCCCTCACTCTGCTGCTCATCTTATCTAGTCATTCTCATACTGACTTGAGCGTTGGAGTGCCATAGCGAGGGCATCTCGACTAGCTTGTAGTTGCAGGACTTAGCCTAATTATCTATGGAGTTTATTTGCTCGATCAAACAGGTCAATCCACCTAGATTCCAACCCAATCCAGTTATATACGATTTTTACCATTATTATTTGGCACTGTCTATAGGAAATCAGAGTTCGCAATCGAAAAATGATAAACATTAGATGAGTCGCTTCAAAAGGAGATGAGAATAGGAGATTAACTACTTTCCCTCCTTGATCTCAGCAAAAACCAGATGTGCCAGAGCCTAGCGTCCAATCAGATCAAGTGGTTACTCCAACCATGTCATAATTAATACAACTCATCAGTGAGTAGATATCTGCTTAAATTTTGGCTAAGCTTTCTATCACCCTGAATCGACACCCTGCCTAACCTAGACCAATGGCCAGCACTACCCACAACTAGCGCCCCTTGAGGAGACATTTCTCAAGGCGCAAAATTGGCCTAGGATATTTCCCTAGCGAAATGGTGTGACCTATCCCCTGTGAGAGAGTTGTGGATTCAATTGAGCATAGTGCTCAGCCTATTCGAGTCCAGCAGCACAATAAAGTTGAACATTTGAGGCCTCAGGTAAACAGATATACATCTCAAGCTAATAGGAAGGAATAAGATGAGGTGTCTCACCAAGTTTAGTAGCTGAACAAGCATCTGGAGGAGATCTCAAGGAGGAACACTGAGAGGAACCCCTATCCTGAGGGACCATAGAGGTTTCACTGAGAGAAGGAGTCACCATTCATCCAGGAGATCATCGACGGATGCATTGCCGTGGAAGCTAAAGTCCCAACCGGACTCCCCCAGTATGATAGCTTGCCGAACCCAAATGATTATTTAATGCAACTTAAGCACATGATACAGCTGCACGAGCACAACGATTACATCCATGCTAAAATGTTGGTGACCACCTTCCAAAGTACTGCGCTTGACTGGTTTGTTAAGCTCGAGTCAATGTCGATCTACTCATACGACCAATTATGTGATAAATTCCTACATCAGTTTGTCAACTAGAGAAAGGCGAAGCTTCCCCCACCCACCTATATACAGTTAAACAAAATGAGGGGGAATCCCTTTGCAATTTCATCACTAGGTTCCATACGAAAGCGCTAAAGATTGATAGCCCCCGAATCGAGTTCTTGATTTTCTTGGGCCTTAGATATAAGCAATGTGCTAATGTAATGGTGCAGGAATGGCCCTAATTGATGGAAGAGCTACCCGACCTTGCAAAAAGATACATGACCCAGAAGGACATGAATAGACTTAAATATGGCAATCCTAAGGTCGACAAGAAGAAGAACAAGGATAAAGATGACTGTCAGCACAAGAAAGTTCATCAATATCTCATCAAGAACTTTTAGATTACACTCTACTTAATCTCCTTAGCAATGTGCCAATGTAATGGTGCAGGAATGGCCCTAATTGATGGAAGAGCTACCCGACCTTGCAAAAAGATACATGACCCAGAAGGACATGAATAGACTTAAATATGGCAATCCTAAGGTCGACAAGAAAAAGAACAAGGATAAAGATGACTGCCAGCACAAAAAAAAATCAATATCTCATCAAGCACTTTTAGATTACACTCTACTTAATCTCCTAAGGAAAGAGGTATTGTTCGCCATCTAGCACGAAAACCTCCTGAAAAAACCCAGAAAGTTGATCAAAACTGAGGCCATGTGGAAGTCTGAGAAGTACTACCATTTTCAAAAGCAAAAGGGCCATAACACTAAAGACTATTTCAACTTACATGATGAAATTAAGAGATTGATTCGACAAGGTCATCTCAAAAAAAATATTAATAAGAGTGCTAGGCTAGAAGGGGGTAAATCAACTAGACTTCCCATAGAGAAAGGTTGGTTTGCCCAAGGAAGGAGGACAGAGGAAAAAAACCTGCCCAGGATCTCCACCCACCCATTTGAAGAGTTATCAACATGATTGCAAGGGATTCCACTGGGGGGGACTCGAAGTCCATGAGAAGGCAGACGCAACGACGACTAGAATCGACTAAGTCCACCCTAGTTGAAATAGTTTTCTAACTCTCAACCAGCATAAAGCTAATTTCCTTCACTAACATTGACCTCACCTACCTCTAGAACAAAAGAGCCGACCATAAAATGGACTGCCTCGTGGTTGTATCAATTGAGATAGCCAATTTTGAAGTAAAGAAGGTCCTGGTCGACAACATCAGTTCCACCAACATCATATTCTTGTCGACCTTAAAAAGAATGAATTTAGGGCAGCTAAAATTTGAGCTGGTCCGTACACCGTTGGTCAGGTTCAGGGGGTCAAAAATCATCCCAGAGGGATCTATCAACCTATCCATATCATTTGTGGAAGCCCCCTGCAAAAGAACCCTAGTGATAAACTACCTAGTCTTCGATGCTCCATTTGCCTACAATGTCATTATTGGGCAACCAACTCTAAATGACTTCCGGGCCATTGTCTTGGCCTACAACATGAAAATAAAGTTTCTAACCCTAGCTGGCAGAGGTGACCTCTTGTGTAACATCAAGGAAGCGTGGCGCTACTACACCATCTTAGTCGAGTCTAGCGAGTAGAAAAACTGACTACAACTAAAGCCTTTAGGGGACGAGCTTGAACCTGGGAACCCCGACAAGACTACCAGGATCGAAAATAATATGGGCCACTGCATGGAGTATCTTATGGTCAATTTTCTTCATAGAAATATCTACGTATTTACATGGAAAGCTTCTGATCTTCAAGGGATCAACCCTAGCATAATTGTCCACCATGTCAATGTGGACCCTATGTACATGCCAGTAAAGTAGAAGATGAGGAACTTCAATGCTGAGAGATGTCATATCATCAAAGAGGAAGTCAATAAACTCTTAGAGTTAGGATATATTTTAGAAATTCAATATCCATTTTGGCTTTGTAACATTGTACTCATCCCTAACAATGAGAAGAAATGGCGTATGCGTAATGATTTTACCAATTTGAATAAAGCTTGCCCTAAAGATCCTTACCCCCTACCTCGCATAGATTTGCTAGTTGATTCTACTACTAGTTGTGAATTGCTAAGTATGATGGATGCCTTTCAAGGCTATTATCAAATAATCATGGCATTCGAGAACAATGAAAAGACCTCTTTCATCATCCCTAATAGAGTGTACTGTTTCTTGGTAATGCCTTTTGAGCTCAAGAACGTAGGAGCAACTTACTAGAGACTAGTCAACTTTATGTTTAAAAATGAGATTGGAGAGTCTATGGAAGTTTACGTCGATGACATGATCATCAAGACAGAGAAGGCTAAGGATCATCAAATCAACCTCAATCATACCTTCTCAATACTACAGGCTTTTAGCATGAAACTCAATCCTAATAAGTGTACCTTCATGGTTCAAAGAGGCAAGTTCCTGGGTTACATGGCTAGTCAAAGAAGCATTGAAGCAAATCCATAGAAAATTCAGGCAATTTTGGATATTACCCGCCCTGAACAGTCTGAGACATACAGTGCCTGGTCGGGAGGATCCTAGCACTTGGTAGATTTATTGCTTGGTTGGCCGACAAGAGCCTACCTTTCTTCAAGATACTTAGAAATATGAAGAAATCAGGATTCCAATGGAAAGAGCAGTGTGACCAGGCTCTGCTCAAACTCAAGAAATACCTCTCCTCACCACCCATGCTCGCTAAACCCATACTCGAAAAGGTTTTACATGAGAAATTGGTGTGAGGCCTTGGGGATCTGCTAATACTTTACTTCAGTGGGGAACCCCCAGGCTAGTGGTCAGATCGAGGTAATGAACAAAACTATCCTCGACCACATTAAAGCTCGACTATAAGGAATAGGAATAAGTTGGGCAGACGACCTCTCCGGTGTGTTATAGGCATGCAAAACAACCCCTCGAACTACTACTAGTCGAAGCCCCTACAGTTTGGTCTATCGCTATAAAGTAGCCATTCTATCTAAATTGATACAACACATGGCTTAGGTGATCTATTATAATCCAATCAAGAATGTATCCGAAAGGGGACTCCACCTAGAAACTATCGATAAGCTACGACACGGAGCTTACAACATGATGCAACGATACAGGTCAAAGATGATGAAACATTACAACAAGGCAGTTCAACCGCATAGCTTCAAAGTTGGAGATCTCATCCTAAAGAAAGTGGATGTGTCGAGGAACATAGAAAAACTCCAACTAAAATAGGAGGGGCCTTATTTTGTAGTCAAGGTTTCAAATCACAATACATATCGACTTGTAGATAAGGATGGTAAAGAGCTCCCTCAACTATGGAAAGCAATAAATTTGAAGAAATTCTATGTGTAATTAGGCTTAATACATCCATTGTACTACAACCCCTCTCCAAAAGCAATAAAGCTATACCCATTTGTGCAGCACTCTGCTTGCACCACAAGATGAAGTCTTCTAGCCCAAACTAACAAACGACTCAAATCTTCATAGTCAACCCCATCGTCAAAATCAGTAATTGATGAATGAATCAATCATTTTCAGCTGACCCCATAGTCGACATCAATAATTAGCAAACAACTCAATCATTCGCAATCGATCCTAGAGTCAGCATCAAAAATTAACGAATGACCCAATCATTCACAATCGACTCTGTTGTCGGCATTAGAAAGTAACAAACGACTCAACCATTTGGAATTGACCCCGTAGTCGACATTGCTTTGAAACTACAAGATTAAAAGTTTCTACCTCAAGTTAACAAATGGATTAATTACCTCCAACCAATCCCTTAGTCGACAGTCAGTCGGCTAGGAACTTAATCAACTATGAATGTAAAATTACGTAACTCATGCACTAAAATGTTAATCATATCTTAACGACAATGGTTGGTGATAGACTCAGAATACCTCAACCTATCACAAAAGCTTGAGATTAACACCAATATAGACTGATCAACCTCAACGTCGCTCATTCCATCACTAAGGTTATGAGTTCAATTGACTTAGAAGTCGATAATAATTAAAATCGTACCCCTAATCTCAAGCCCTCTAACTCACTATGAACATATTGGATCAATTCCATTTACTCTTGTGTTGATTGATTTTTTAATCGACCATAAACACATTCTTGCATGGTCGAATTATTTATGTGGTTACTTATTGACAACTGACATTCAACCTCAAAAAAAGCATTGAAATAAAAAGCAAAAGTAAATAACACATCAGTGCATCAGAATTAAATTCTTACATTATCTAAAAATAGCTATTCGAAAAGAACAATTATGTTTTGTTCAGAAAACTAGAAAAGTAAAAGTTACAAAAAGTACCTCGCAGGGTGACTAAGCACATAAGGCCTATAGCTTCAAGGATTCCTCGACCCAGCCCCATCAACTCGTTCAAGGCTGGCCACATCCTCCTCTAGATGTCGTGATGGTCTTGCTTCCTTGACCAAGAAAAGGTGCGGGCCAGGAGGAAAATATTTAGCCACGTTAATCTTGTCATCACGAATGTCGCAGGTAAAATCATTAGTGAAGTCGAATTCTATGTTCACCGCCTCAACTTTAGGTTAATGGTTAGGGATAGCAACATATGGCTCTTCTGTAGGAGTAGTCTTGTTGGCCTGAGGCCTCTCGACCCTAGTAGGGTCATCGGGATATATTCATAGCTACTCGTCGAGCACATAACTCAAGCACTTCTTATCTTCCTCCCTGAACGAGTAACCAAGAAACTCCAACTGTTTGATGGCCTTATCAAATGCATCTTTAACATTGTCGAGAGAAAAGATAATGGTGGCATCCATGAAGGCAGAGGTCAACATGAATTACTAGATGGCCTCTCGTCAAACATTGGGCAGCATCCTACCAAACTTATGCTGAGCAAATTGTAGCTCAGCATTATACCCCCGAGCTTGACCATTGTCATAGTAGGATTGAGCTACCACCTGGGCTCTTTTCAGAAGCTCTTCAGCCGTGCTCTTCCCACCCACAACCATCATCAACTTGGCATCCTTTGCTTTAAGTAGAGCATCCCTCTCCTCTAACTACTTTGTCAGCCGCTTGATCTCTATCTTGGCATATTCGAGCACAGCCTTCATCAATTTTATCTCTCTATAGCCCTCTTGCATTTGGTCCACCTAGTCAAAAGCTAGTTTTGACCTCTAAAACATATGGTAGCCCAGCTAACCAACCTGCAAAAGACAACGTTCTAGTTAACATAAGCAAAGTGCTATAAATCATTCCACAACAAGTTTTACTCGATTGAGATTTTGACTATATTGGCATGATAAGATAAGGCCTTCATCATCGAGCCTTGACTTTTTTCCATCATCTTGCACTGGTCTGATACAAATAGGCCAGCTATCAGAACCTTCATCGGCAAAGCCCTAATCTTCCCCGCCATCATCATGGATATAGAATTGTAGACTGCCAGCTTTTTCCCGAACCACGGTGATGGCAGTTTAGTCAGGTCAAAGAGATCTCCGTCATCTCAATGCCCAAAGAGGTAGAATCCGCTGGCTACCTGGTCTTCCCCTCTTTATTGATTGCCACCTTCTTGGGAGCTAACCCAGCCTGTTCAATTGCTAGCCTCTTACCTTGACCAGCAGGATTATCGCTTGATAAAGTTGTCGATCGACCCAATGCTGTGATAGCTATTGGAACTGTGGCAACAAGCTATGCCACAGCCGACACAATCACCTCTAGTCTGCACGATGACAAAAACAAAGCAAGTAAGGCTCGACTAAATAGTTAGATACAGCTGCTAACAGAAACACATATAACCATCTACTAATCGAGCATCCGTAGGTAGGTTGAGTTGGGCAGGCACAAGCCCACCAGCACAATGTTTCTCTCCTCGATATAACCAAATGCCTCCATTTGACCAAACTTAGCCAAGTCCCGTATAAAGGTGCTTTGCCATGTAGGAGTTTGGTTCCCTGGCATTTCAACAACCCCTCGCATCCAACCTCTAGGGATGTTGAAACCCACTCCCCTAGGAGCCCGAACATAAAAGTATCTAGTCTTCCATTTTTGGCCAAAGGAGGAAACTGGGGTCACCAAAAAATTTTAACAAAGGTGGACCATTAGATAATAGAAGTCTGACTCTTCAGTACTCCTCGACTTACGAGACATGGGGAGGTGAAAAAGATTGCTAAAATTAGCAAAGGTAGGAGGCTGATTGTGGACATGCATTAAAACCACAAAATTGTATATGGTCAGGAAATTATTAGGCAGAATTTGTGTCATGTAAACTTGAGGACCCCTCAACAAGTCGATTAGTGGCTCGGCAAGGGGGAATCTAAGCCCACACCTAGAGTCATTCTCGAACATAGTAATGCAACCTATGGTTGGTTGGTGCGTCCTACCCTAGCCTCTATATCCTGATAGAAATCATAATTCTAGGCTTCTATATCCTGATAGAAATCTTAATCAGTACCCTTTTCTCATTTTCATTAGATTAGTTTTAATTCTTATTTAACTAATTTTGTTTGAATAAAACAAGTTTGTGGTAACTTAATAATTAGTAGTGAATAATTTAGTTCCTCATGGGATCGACACTCTTCTCATCATTTGATTACTTGTTGCGACACGTGCACTTGCGTATTTGTTTGCATTATTTATTTTTGCACAAGACACACCAACAAGTTTTTGGCATCGTTGCTGGGGAACTAAAATTATTTTGTTTCTGCTAATATTAATTTTAAGAGCCAAGTTTCAGCTCAATTTTTTTTTACTTATTTATTTATTTATTTTGTTTTATCTAACTATTTATTTTTAATTTATTTTATTTTTTTTATATTATTTTTAGGAAATGAGGATACTGCAAAAATGGCAAAGGAGGATGGATATTTGGGGGATTATGTTATCCCACAAATTCAGGGCTTTCAGACAGGAATCACTAGACCATCTGTTTAGGATAATAATTTTGAAATCAAGGCCGCTATCATTCAGATGATACAGAGTTCAATCCAGTTTGGGGGGTCTCCAATAAAAGATTCGAATGCTCATCTAGCTAATTTTTTGAAGATTTGTGATACCTTCAAATATAATGGAGTTTCTGATGATGCAATCCGATTGAGGCTATTTCTATTTTCACTAAAGGAGAAAGCAAAGAGTTGGCCATCATCTTTGCTATCGGGAACTATTGCCACTTGGGAGGATTTAGCTAAGAGATTCTTGGTTAAGCTTTTCCTGCCATCACGAATAGTCAAGTTGAGGAATGAAATTACATCCTTTGTCCAATTTGATCAGGAGATATTTTATGAGGCATGGGAAATATATAAGGAGATGCTCAGAAAATGCCCTCATCATGGATTAAAAAGGTGGCTTCAAGTGCAAACATTCTACAATAGGTTGGCCACACAAAAAAGAGGAATAGTTGATGCTGCTGCAGGAGGTACACTTATGAGGAAAAAGATTAGGGAAATATTAAAGTTATTTGAAGAGATGGCAGCAAATAGTTATCAGTGGCCAACTGATAACTTAACTCAACCAAAGAAAATTGCAGGAATCTATGAGGCAAATGCTACTACATCTTTGACTGCACAGTTAGAAGCTTTAACAAAGAAGATGGACACACTTGCAAGTACCGTGACCCAGCCAATGCAGCAAGAGAGCCAATTTATTACTTGCAAAATTTGTGGTGATGCACATTCGAGTGATCAATATCAACATACTTTAGAATCAGTGCAGTTTGTTGGGAACTTCAACAGAAATCAAAGTAATCCATACTCAGATACATATAATCCTAGATGGAGACAACACCCCAATTTTTCTTGGAGTAATAATCAAGGACAAACTTCATCACCTAAACATCCACCATCAGGCTTTCAGCAACAAATAAATCCACCAACTCAAGAAAAGAAGCCATCATTAGAGGAGATGTTTATGCAATTCATGGCAAAAACTGAAGCAGCAATTCAGAGTCAATCAGCTTCAATTAGAACATTAGAAACACAAACGGGCCAACTAGCCACTACATTGAGTATGAGATAGCAAGGAACTTTGATAAATGGCACTGAGATAAATCCTAAACGAGAAGGCAAGGAACATTGCAATGCTGTTTCTTTGAGGAATGGTAGAGAATTGCAAGAATTTCAGAAGGTCCCTCCATTTTCAAAGGAATTGGAAGAAGAATCACCAGTTGAGAAGGGAAAGGATAAGAAGGAAAAAATTGAAGAAGTTGATCCTATCAGACCATCTCCACCCTTTCCTCAAAGACTTAAGACGCAAAAGTTAGACAAGCAATTTCAACAATTTTTAGAGGTTTTCAAGGAACTCCACATAAATATTCCATTTGGTAAAGCCTTAGAACAAATGCTTAGTTATGTAAAATTCATGAAAGCAATTTTATCTAAGAAAAAGTGTTTGAGTGAATTTGAAACAGTAGCACTCATAGAGAAATACAGTGCAATCATCTAAAAGAAGTTACCTCCAAAGCTTAAGGATCCTAGGAGTTTCACCATACCATGCAAATTTGGTACTAATTTTTCTAGACGGACACTTTGTGATTTGGGAGCAAGCATAAATTTAATGCCACATTCCATCTACCAATGACTTGGATTAGGAGAGATCAAGCTAACTAGTGTAACCTTACAACTTGCGAATAGAACATTCAAGCATCCTAAGGGAAAAATTGAAGATGTATTTGTAAAAGTTGACAAATTTATTTTCCCTGCAAATTTTATTATGTTAGACATGCAAAAGGATACTGAAGTTCCGATCATTCTTGGGAGACCATTCTTGGCCACAGGTAGGACTATCATAGATGTACAAAAAGGTAAGCTAACCATGAGAGTCCAAGATGAAAAGGTAACTTTTAATGTGTTTAAAGCATTTGATTTTCTTAAGGATATTGACAAGTGTTTTGCAGTTAGTGTAGTAAATAAAAAAGCCAAGTCACATAAAGGAGAGATTGAATATAGGAGTGATCGCAAAATTTTGAAAGACTTGTTAGAGCCAGGTGAACATGGACTATTCTATGGCTCCCGTTTTAAGTGATTATCAGGAAAACTAAGATCGTGATGGTTGGGTCTATTTCGCATAATTGAAATCTTTCCACATGGAATGATGGAATTGGAAGAAATTGGTTCAAGAAAGCGGTTCAACGCGAATAGAAAAAGAATCAAACACTATTGGGAAAGTAAATTGATCATCAACAATCTACAACGATCTTAATCAACATCAAGTAAAGCTAGAAAGTCAAGTCGAAGACTATAAATCAAGCGCTTATTGGAGGCAACCCAAGTTTTTGATTTTTTTATTTTTTTTATTTGTTTATTTATTTGTTATTTAGTTTTTCTTTTAAAAAAAGGGTAGCTATGGCCCCAGTGCCTCGACACCAAGGCGTGAATTTTCACGCCTTGGGCAGTGATGCTTGCACCAGGGTGCAAGCAATTTGCGCCCTAGCGCACAATCTCTTTTAAAAAAAATTGAAGTCAAAATTGGGGCAGCCAATTTTGACTACCCCAATTTTGACTGCCACCAACCGTTTTCCTCCCCCCCCAGCCAACCCCGCCCCCACAAAACAACCCCCACCATCTCTTATATATATATATATATTTATTTATTTTTCTTTTCTTTTCATTTTTTTTTCTTCTTTCTCTCTACATTAATCTTCTTTTTCTCAAACAAACCCACCTACACCATCATTCTCATCACTTCCTTTTTTGCATATTTTAGATATATTAGTGTTTTTAATTGATTTGAATTTTTAGGTATTTATTAATTAATAAATGCCTATTTTATTGATTTGAGAGTTTGGAATTAGCTAGATTATTTTTTGAATAATTTTAATTTATTGGCTATTATATAAGATTATTCAATAAATAATTGATTGAATATTGAGGTGAAGTGATGGATATTTGGATGCAAATTGAACTAAATTTTTGGATACTGATCTATTGATTGGAATTTCTTGATTTTTTTAGGTATTATTTGGAATAATTTTATTTGGAATTAATTCTCACCAAAACCATATCCTTACATTGCTGTTGCAATTCCACCCCCAGAGGCCAAGAAGGATGATGACATCATCGATTGATCAGGGCGTATTTTCTTTCTTTTCTTTTTCTTTATTTTATTTTATTTTTATTTTTACCCTTTTTTCATATTAGTATTGCTTATTTTCTTGCTTTATATGTCATGATAGTATTAGTACTTTGAGAGCAAAGTACCTCTCAAGTTTGGGGCGGTGCTTTGCGTGTCAATTTTTAGTCTTTTGTATTCTTTTATTTTCTGTTGTTTTGATTTTGATTAGGGCTTAGTAATTGAATCGATGTCTTGCATATACAAAAATTAATCTTCTTGAATCAATGAAAATAATACTCCTTTTATGTTTCGTAAAAAATTATACTGTGATGGTGGAATTGTGCATTTTGAGTAGAAGTAATGTTAGGATGACATCCCCTATTTTTGAGCACTTTCTTTCTCACTTTTAGTTATTGGTTAATTTAGAGGACATTTATGCAAGAGTTACATAAATAATACTTTAAACTCTAGAATTTGTTTGATTTCCTATCAAAGTGAAATCCTAGAAAACACTCAATTAAAGGAAATGGCGTAGGCCATTTTTGACCCGTTTGAGCCTTTCAAGCTTATCAAATGATATTATATCCCTTGCATCTCTTGTTGAGCCTATTTTTAAAAATATCCTTTTCATTTGTCAATTAACTCAACAGCTAGCCTAAACAAATGATCCCACCAAAGAAATCCTACAATTACTTGTTAGATCTATTTGAATTTCTTATGAAGATGGGAACAAACAGTATAATACCCATGAGTTTGATTTTCTTCCTCCAAAAAAAAAGGTGTAGATAAGGCCACATGCAAAAAAAAAAGAAAAAAGCAAAAAAAAAATGCATAGTGGCAAGGGCACCGCAAAAAAAAAATCTAAAAAAGGGAGAAAGAACGAAATTGTGAAGTATTGTTCAACAAGTTTGGGGGAGAATTAAATGGTGATGATGAACAAGTGATGTGGGTATTGAGCCAATGTTATCCATATGTTTCCTACCTTTACACAAGCCTACATTACAAGCTGCGAAAGTCCTAAATGATCCTTTGTTTGGTGTATTCTACATTAGTGGAGATAGAGATGAAAAACAAACCTATGGAGTATTAAAGAAGAGTCTTGTACTTGTACATAAAATTAATCTGAATTACCAGTAACTACTTGTAAAGAAAGCACACACATACATGAGTGATTCATTTGAATATTGTATCTGCTTATTTGTGCATAGCAAAATTAGATCGCAATTGTAGTTGACTATGAGCATAGCTTTGAAGTAGTTCCGAGAGGAGCTAAAAGAAGTGAAATTTTTGTATATGCATTTTTGTGTTGATTTATTTTTCTTTGAGTCTTTAAGTCTTTTCTTTGCGTTGCTCGAGGGTGAACAACATATTACGTTTGGGGGTGTTTGTTAAGTCCATATTAGTATTAATTTTAATATCATGTTGAGGACTTAGCAAATAATTTTCTTGTTTAAAAAATTATAATTCCCTTGCTAATTGGTGAAAATTTGAAATTACAGGAATATAAGTAGAGAAGCTACAAAAGGGGACAAATTGATAAAAGTTTATAGGAATGCTGATAGGATGACACCTCATGATCTAATCAAGGATGGGCAGAAAAGTCTTTTTATTTATTCGAATCCTACTCTAATTAGAAGACTCTTTTAATCAGTTATAAATAGGCCTTTTAGACACTTAGTTTGGGGGGATTTTGGGTGATTTTTCTATTTTGGAGACCATAAATATTGTGACAATTCGGGATTCAAAGGAGGACAAAGTGGAGATCGGATTAATCTAGGAATAGAGTTTCTTCTTATCCCTTTAATTTTATTTTAATTTTGAATTTGAAACGATGTTTCGTTTTATTCATGTTTTGTTTGACAACTCAATCATGAGCTAATTTGTTACTCTAAGATTATGATAGATTCTTTTGAATAAATTGATGCATGATTTTCTTTCATGAAGTTAATAGTGCTTAAGGTTATTTCTTCTATTGTGTGCTTTTTTTTAATTTGATTGTCTAATCAACAATCAAGTGTATTTTTAAACCTTATAGGAGTTTTGGAAAAGAAAATATAGGGATTGATTGACAATAGAAGACCTTAGGATTCATTGTTCAAATTGATGAACTAATTAATTTGTGAGTAGGATAGTAATATACTTGCTTGCCTTATGGAGTTAGTTGAGTGGTATAACTTTATTCATAATTTAGTTAATTCACATAGGAATATAGTGAATTGAATAAATTAGATATTTGATTGCGGGTAATTCGGAAGAACTTCATAATTGCAAAAAACTCAAGACTAATAACCCGTTATTAATTTCATATGGAGAAAATTATGCAATCAATTGTACCCTTTTTCTCATTTTCAGTAGTTTAGTTTTAATTCTTATTTAATTGATTTTGTTTGAATAAAACAAGTGTGGTAACTTAATAATTAGTAGCAAATAATTTAGTTCCTCGTGCAATCAACACTCTTCTCATTATTTAATTACTTGTTGTGACATGTACACTTGAGTATTTGTTTGTATTACTTATTTTTGCACAAAACACACCAACACAACCCGTTCATCGCTAGAACTACTGGAGGTTATCTCTCGATAAGCTGTCGAAATCGCTAGTCAATTCATTCCTACTGCTAGTCAGGCCCTATTAGACCTAGTCCACTCACTATCGTAACCCTTGTTACCCTCTTCATCACTAAAAACCCTCAGCATGATTACTATTTAGTTGTGTTTCAAACTAAAAAAGCAAAGCACACTCAGAATATTGAAACACTTACGTGGTTTGGCTTTTTAGAAGTAAAGTACAGGAGGTAGTGAATCGCTGTGCTCGACCTCAAGCAAAGATGTAAATGTAAAGATAAAATTCTTACCATGCCTATTTATAGGACCCAATGCGTGGAACCTAAAGAGACTGCAATAATTGCATAACCACCATTTGGTGTTCCACCTGATGCGATGTGACTGCCTTATTAAATGTGCTAAAATCCTATTCAAACCCGCCAAACTCTCGTTGAGTGTATCCAGCTTCCTTTCCCATTTGGCTACTCTCATTTCCCTCTAATCAAAACCCTCGATCGGGACTCTAAAAGTGGGGGAGATCATCAGGCCCAATCATGTCGTCGACCAGGATTGACCTTTCGCACTCTATCCCACCAGCACGCTAAGTAACCTTGGTGTTATTATGTAAACTCTCAACTATCCCGATGGGAGTGTTCGATTGTTACATCCACCGATCATCTCCCACACCTAGAACCAGCTCTGAGGTCGACCTATCTATCGACTAAGCAGGTTAACTTACTGCAAAATCCCTTCTCTATCACAGTAAATGCCTTGACAGGTGGCATGCCTCCACATTAATGGCGCGTGCCACCCCAATACCACCTATACTACTGTGCCAGACAGAGGGCACACTACTAATGTACTATTCTATCCTTGAAAAGTGGAGATGGAGCCACCTATAATAGTACAGAAATGGGAGATGATCTAAAGCTCCCTATGTAAGGACAAGAGCATTTTTTGCATAATAAGGCATCTTGGACGTATCAATCACTTGGGGAAGGCTATAAATACCCCACCCCCAGCCTCTCTCAAGGTAGGCCATTCTATATTAAAAATCCCTCACTCTGCTGCTCATCTTATTTAGTCATTCTCATACTGACTTGAGCGTTGGAGTGCTATAATCGATGGCACCTCGACTAGCTTGATGTTTGTTCGTGATTATAGGACTCAATGCGATTATCTTTGGAGTTCATTTGCTCAACCAAATAGGTCGATCCACCTAAATTCCAACCCAATACAGTTATATACGATTTTTACCCCCATTAATATATTAATTAATTCTCATTTTCTTTCTTTGAATAAAAAAAATATTATTCTTATTTTATTATTTTGTGTATCGACACATACTCATAAAAACTCTATATTTGGATGAATATAATATAGAAATATATAATAGTTAGATCTTTGTGTATGAAATTATGTATTTTTCTCTAATTTTTAGATATATACACATTTTATTATCATAAAATGCCTGTGTATTGAACAAATACAATATTTTATTACTCATATAGGTGTTACGTAATTTTTTTTCCTTCCTATTAATAATTGAAAGAAATTTAGAACCTGTTTGGTTTCATTTCCAAACCCCTTTTCCACCAATTTTACTATTCCATAAATAAAAACCATCACTATTTAAAAATTTTCACCCAACATAATTTTTATTTTCATTTTCAAAATACATTCTCTAATAACCTATATGTCTTTTTTCAATAACCTATATATCTTCTCTCTCTATTTTATTATTTCTCTCTCTCCACCGATAACCTATATAATCATTACATTTCCAAACATTTCATTCAAATATATTTTCATTTCCACATCATATCACATAACTAATTCTCACTATTTTAGAAATGATGGAAACAAAAATTGAAAATGAAAATAAAACCAAACAGGCTCTTAGTCTCCAAAAATAATCCAATCATTAATTAGTAACCAAATAAATGACCACTTTATTGGTGACCAAAAAAAAGGTTCGGTCACTAATTAGTGGCCAAATCAGTGACCATGTAAAAGCGATCACTAATGTGGTCACTCAGCGATCACTATTTTTTTAAGTTATATACAAATTGATCATTAATCGGTAAACAAGCATTAATTACTGATTAATGGCCAAAGTATGTTTTTACTAAAATTAGATTACTAAAGCTCAATTTTTTTAGATAATAATTATAATTGGTGATAATTTAAAACATTAATTCTTGTCGCTATTAAGTCAATTTTGACAAAACAAAAATTTTTATTACTTAAAAAATATTAATATTGGTGATAAAATAATTGCTATTGTCCGTAAATATAAATGTTAATGACAAGTAATGAGTGATAGTATACAATTGTTATTACTTAAAAAATATTAATATTAGTAACAAAATATATATTATTGTCAGTAAATAACATTTATTTTATCACCAATATTAATATTATTTAAGTAATAAAAATTTGTACACTATCACTCATTTCTAGTCATTAATATTAAATTTCTATATTATATACATTCATATCAAAAGGTAAAAAATAGAAAGAAAAAAAAAATTAATGCCACAAAAATTGGTCCACACTTATTAATTAAAATTTGAGGTGTTGATTATATTACTCCTCTTTAGAATCCACGCCTATTCAAATTATTTTTTTGTAAAAATGAAATGAAAAGGTAAAGGCGAAGACCAACATAGTAATGCTAGTGATCTACATATGATATTTGCAGCTAGCGAAAGGCCGACCTAGTAATATTAGTGATCCTTTGATAAGAGTTAGGATACCAACGTGTTTAAAAGCTTAATTTGATCGTATCTAATTTTACATTTAGGAAGGATAAATGTTAAATTACGTGTGATACATACATACATATGTATAGGCGATATTCACTTTTAAAAAGTTGTAATTATTGGTATTAATTTACACGTGTTAAAAAAAACAAATGACATATCATCAATATTCGCTTTAATTAAAATGAGTTGCAACCATAGGTCATTAATTAGTTACATATGTTCATAATTTTTTGAGTTTCAACTAATTATCATTACTTTTATGCACAAAGAGCCCCAAAATGGTGATCACGCTATTATTTATTATATGATAATTTGTGCGATTTTTTATTATTATAGCATGATAAATATATTCATAGGGGGTGACATGTTAATTTATCATGAAAATTGTGTATATGAATACGGACTTTTGGTATTTATTCAAACCTAAATGCTTATTGTTACTCCAATCAAACAAATTATAAGGTGGGATAAAAATACTATATCTGACCTTGTCATCCCAATCAAAATAGCCCATATAGTTTCACATTAGTGTATACTTACTTGATGTGGAATTTGTTATATGATTATCCACTAATACATCGATTAGGAGTTTAGGATTACTTTCATCAGCAAATAAGGAGCAAGGTTAAATGACAAGCTAAGTTTGGACTCTCCCATATGGGCTATATCTAATCTATATTACCGACCTCTAAACCAAATATTACTGCAGATTGGGCATGCCCTCTAATTGCACGTAATGACGCTACATTACCAGCGATCTGCTTGTTGCAAAATTGGTGCGCGTGGCCCAGTGTGTTACATAAAATTTAGTAGCACAAATTATAACACAAACAAAGAAATAAGAAATAAAAACATATTTCTAATGTGATATATTTTAGAAGAACAAATTAATGGAACAGAAACAGAGAAGAAAACAAATCAGTAGCAAATTCGAGTACAAAATTAATGAATAAAATAACAATGAGTCAAAACCTGCACGAACGCAGCTTTCTTAAGGTTTTATCCTCCTCCCACTCGTGCATGAGAACTGCTTACGAACAACCTCCCAAGATACAACAATTTTGAACAGCCAAAGGCAGCACTCCTGTCGGCTGAACCTCCAAACTCAACTAACCTAAATCTTCATTCTTAATGAACATGTGTATGTATGTATACAAGTATGAATGCCTAGAATTTTTTGATAAAATGACACTAGATAACACCTATATTTATAAGACTTAAATGCCTATTCCCATAAGATATATGCCTAACTTTGTTAGACTAAATATAGGTTATATGACCTTTACTTTGAATTTCAAAAGACATGAATATTGGAAGAATTAATTTCGATCTCAAAACCCAAAATTTAACATAATTATGATAATAATTACGTAAAAAAATTATTATTATTTCTGAATTATTGTTAAATTATTTTTATACACTTTCCAGCCGCTCCAATTTCTTAGATATATAATCTTTAACTCATAGCTCACTCTTTAACTCAATTTGCTCATTAAATACTTCATTAATTTTGGCACTTAGCTACATTAAAAACATCTCCTCAACGAGGTAAATTAACAAATATAAGTTTTATTATTTTTTGGCTTCATAGATCTCTTTTTTTTTTCCCTCCAAAGTTAGTGGGTCTTCATCTTTAAGTGCCAAAATTCTAGCAAGTACTAAAAAAATTAGAGATTCAGCTATGATTAACTATAATTAATGCTAAAAATTCGTAGCTTTTGCTATAAAATTATTCTAATCAAATTTTAAGTAGATACTCTCGAATCGTCTGTGAATGATGATTATTCTTTTTAATTTATATTAATTTTTCTATGAATAATGCATAATTAATCTGTTATACTCCGAATGAATAAGGTTACGGGTTCATAACTCATAATTTCCATTGATTATAATAAATAAAAAAAAATTAACCACATTTGCTATGAATATTCATAGCTATAATTTGTGGTTATAGTTATAAAATTAGTTTAGTAGCAATTTTTTCGTAGCAGGTATTTAAGTTTTTGGCAGTGTGTGATAGTGGTTACAAATATATAAAGATATAGGTTTTAATCATGCCATAATTAAGAAAAATAAAGTGAAAAATTCAAAAGTGATAATGCAAATGTTATCTCTAATTCTACATATTGAGAGGCAAAAAAATTTTATTTTGTCATAATAATGATTTTTCAAGCTTCAATAGGAACTATAAATTTAAATAGTTACTATTAACAATTGGTAACACATCTAATTGCAACCTAGTAACAATAAAAATTTCGTCACAAATTGTGACAATTTAAAACACTACCTCTTATCAGTATTAAGCTATATTTTGTCAGTGTAAAATTTAATGTCACTTAAAAGTATCATAAGTGATTGAATAAAAGTTATTGTTATTTACTATATATCATTAGCCATTAGTGACTATTTTCACATTGTCATTATTTTCCTCTCACTAATATTATATATATTTTTTATAATATTACTTAATTTTACTATTTTACCCACTCGTCTAAAATGTCCATGCAAATTCTAAGGGTGAAGTTTTGTTATTGGAAGTTGAAATATTGGGACGCACTGCCACAAATAATTTATGTAATTAATGTCACTATATAACATCTCCCATTGTATAACAAGGAGATGAAACAAACATTTTAGAAGCAAAAGTTGTCATATTTTTATCAGGCTATGGATGAATTTCATCTTTATGCAGTTTTTTTCACTCTCACAGTTTTATTCTGTGCATGGTATTTCACCAGAAGGCTGAACTCAGCTGGCTACAAGAATTTACCACCCTCGCCGCCAACGCTCCCTGTCATAGGAAACCTTCATCAGCTCGGCCGATTGGCTCACCGCTCCCTCTGGCACTTATCCCGGAGATACGGCCCGCTCATGCTTCTTCACTTCGGCTCAAAACCGACGCTGGTAGTTTCGTCTGCAGAGGTAGCCAAGGAGATAATGAAAATTCATGATCTGTCCTTTGCAGACAAGCCCGTACTAAGCGCTCCCAAGAAACTTTTATACGACTTGAAGGACCTACTTAATTCGCCATATGGCGACAAATGGCGGAAATTAAGAAGCATCTTCGTCCACGAGCTACTAAGCAACACAAGGGTGAAATCATTTAACTCCGTCAGGGAAGAAGAAATAGCCCTCTTGGTGGAAGCGATTAGACAGTGTTGCTTGTCCTCCTCACCCGTCAACTTGACTAATATGTTCAAGTCGCTTACTAATGATTTTATTTCTCGTGCAGCTTTTGGGAAAAAGCACAGTGAAGCAAAGCATGGGAAGAAATTTCTGGATACAATGGATGATTATGTGGGATTGTTGTTCAAGTTCACGCTGGGGGAATTCGTCCCATGGCTTAGTTGGATTAATTGGTTGAATGGTTTCAATGCTGCACTGGACAGAAACGCTAAAAAAATGGATGAAATCCTGGATGCAATTATTGAAGATCACATGACCAGGGTTTGCGATATTCCAAGTGGAGACGGGGTAAAAGGTAAAAGTAAAGAATGCCTCGTAGATATATTGATGGATCTGTACGAGGGTAATACTCCTGGCGTCTCCCTTGACCTGATTTCTGTCAAAGGTTTAATTTTGGTAAGACAAATAATGAATTCCCCTTGTGTAATTTTGTAGGCAACTTATTTTCCATATCACAATTGTCATTAGATGTTTTTCCTGATTAAAACAGGATGTTTTTGGAGGTGGAACTGAAACATCTGCAACGACTCTAGGATGGGTAATGACAGAGCTCATAAGGCACCCTGCATTCATGAAGAAGCTGCAAGATGAAATCAGAGAGATTATGAAAGGAAAACAGAACATAACTGACGATGACTTGCAGAAGATGCACTATCTGAAAGCTGTGATCAAGGAAACATTTCGTTGCCATCCTCCAGGTGCAATATATTTCCATGCGGCCAGAGAATATGTTAATCTAATGGGATATGACATTCAACCCGAGACAATGGTCCTGATTAATGCATGGGCTATTGGTCGGGACCCTTCCTGTTGGCCTGAGCCCGAAAAGTTTACGCCAGAGAGATTCCTGAATTCTTCTGTGGATTTCAGGGGAGTTGATTACCAGTTGATCCCATTTGGAGCTGGACGGAGAGTCTGCCCAGGGATTGGATTTGCAACAGCTGCTATAGAGCACACGGTCGCAAATCTCATGCTCAAGTTTGATTGGGCATTGCCTGATGGAGTAAAAGAAGAAGATTTGGAAGTGACAGAAAAACCCGGACTTACAATTGGAAAGAAAGATCCTCTTATTGTTGTTGCAACTAAGTGCTATTTTTAATGCATAACTAATCTAAGACCACAAAGTTGTATGTGTAAGTTTACCGAACAATGTGAGTGCTTATTTGAAATAAAGTATAAAAGGTTTCCAATTTTCAGCAGTTGATACAACAAACCTTCTGGTCATGTTAGCATCGGCAGAGTAATAATCCATGCCCAACAGGAGGTGAATTAGGCTTTAGAAGATTTTATGCAGCGAAATTATGTCCTCAAAGACTTTGCTTTGATGAAAACTGTACGTTTATGCAGAAAGTGTTTTAGTTGTTTTCACCCATGATGAGTACTGAATTTATAAAACCAATTATAGTTCCAGTGAATGCAAGATTCCACTCAATGCAAGAAAGATAAATAACATTAAAACACAAAAAATGACACATGAATTTATAGCGATTTGGATTTAGAATATGCCCAATTAATTAGAGGATGGCTGTCATGCTAAAAAATTGGAATGTGTGCGAATCAGGTCAGCAGTCGAAAATGGAGGAGATTAAGGTTTTTGTTGTTTTGTTTTCTATTTTTCTGGGTTTTTGGTTTTCTTTTTGTTAGATTTTTTCAGTTTTTTTGTCATATTTTTGTCATATTTAAATTTATTCCGTTCCTCCAATGTGAATGAAAAGAGTCTCATGCCCTTGCTTCTCTGGCTACAAGTATGATAAGAACCTTGAAATCTTTGCATCTCTGGCTACAAACAATTTACTGTTCCGCCAGCGGCCGACTTGCTGTGCCCCAAGAAATAATGCATCCGCAACAAGAAAGAGCCCAACCTAAAATGGACACATCATTGAATGCAAAAGCTGAAGATCATGAAGTAGAAACCAATAATGGAGAAGAAAGGCAAGAATTAATTACCAAACGAGCCGAGAAAACTAATCGGTAGCCCCAACAAACTTTGGCAGCTGCAGCTGTCTGTTGATCCGCCCAACTAACATAATATAGGACAAGTAAGCACATCATTGGGAGAGTAGGAAGAGTAGGCTAACAGATTTCTCTCGCCATAATTGGCCCTGCCTTTAAATAGAGTAGGAAGAGTTGGTCAGTAAAACAAAGATAGAGATGCAAGAGGATTGGGAGAATGTACATATTTAATGGACATATTGTACGAGAATAATATCTGTCACGTATTAATGATGATGATTGACAAGGAAGGATTTGGATAAAATTAATAGACAAAGATCCTCGTGGCTGCTACTTTATTGTCAGGAAAAGAAATTTGTAGATAGCTATAGAGCCGCATGCTCATAAGATGAACAACCTTGGAAAAATCAATGACCACGCAAGGTTCAACTCCCGCTGAAGCAAATAGCTTAAGATGCCATATAATCTATTCAAGATGCAATTCAAA
Organism: Jacaranda mimosifolia; assembly: GCA_018894105.1. Lineage (NCBI taxonomy): Eukaryota > Viridiplantae > Streptophyta > Magnoliopsida > Lamiales > Bignoniaceae > Jacaranda > Jacaranda mimosifolia. Next base: position 3,660,898 of record CM032124.1, on the reverse strand, counting down.
TACTAGATTTAATTAAAAGATCATAGCACAATCACTTATATAGTAAAATGTGTATGTAATAAGTTACCCAAGAAATTCCGAAAGCCCACCAATTCCTGCAAGTTTAAATGGCCGGGGGCCATCCCTCTCAAGATCCTGCCCGGTAAACAAATTGTATAATTCAAGGAACAAGAACAAAAAGAGAATAAGAAAAGGATTAATTACAGTACCTTGTCACTCAAATAGTTAAATTATCAACTCCTTCCTCCATCTTTCACAATTACAGAAAACTCTCCTCTAAGCTTATAACATTTATCAAACTTCCTCTTCCATTGAAGTTTTAGACGAAGCAAGATGCCATTACCAAAAATTTTTTAGTGAACTTGCTATTTTACCCTTAATTATACTTTGCTGACTAAATTACCCTTGATAAGATATGAAACTTAAAAGGGATGTAAATGTAACGAGATATATAAAAGAGGGATATGTAACAAAACACGTACTGTTTTACAAATATAAGTATTGAATTAAAAAACTAATTTGTAGATAAAAAATTAGCCGGATGCAATTCTTTTGCCCTTCCAAATATATAGCAGACTAACTACTATTCTTGCATTTTTCAAAGAGAAATAATTTTTTCAAGTACTTTTTCTATGCTGAGGATTAAATCTATACCATATAAAAGGAGAAACCCCCTTATACTCACGAAATAGTTGTTTTTATACTATTATACCAAATTATGATTTAGCTAAAATAACCCTAAAATAATATACATAACTAACAATTAATTCTCCCCACTAACCGTTACTTCTTTCCCCGCTCATTCTCCATCTCCTTATTATCTATAATTCCTTCCCCTACTCGCTCCCTCTCCCCATTATCAGTCGCTTTCAACTGTAGCTAGGATGTTTCTAACGTTCTTCTCTCGTCTTTCTATTAGAAGGTAAAATTGCAGCAAAGATACTATTATTACAATATTAAAAGAACATGTCATTTTGTTATATACTGATTCTTTTCCTTTAATAGTCTCTTGACTCAAAATTTTATAGAACCTTTAATTTGCTCTTAATTACACAAAAAATTTATTATTATGTAAAATATTAGATAACTATTATAGTGAATGAAAGATTTGCACAGAAAAATACGTTACACTGGGGACCGTGTGCAAAGATCACTAGTATTAGAAAGAGAAAGCTTTTAAAAAATAATATTGACTTAATTTACATATAAAAATAATTAAATCTGTTTATGTATTTTTTTCTTATGCTCTCTTTTTTTAACATTTTTTTTTTGGGGGGGGGGGGGTTCTTAATTTTTGTCTCTTTTAAGTCTTGAATTTCGGTGTGTTTTTAAGGGTATCATTAGATCTCATAATCTCCATTTTTTCCTTTCTACTTGACTGCAAGGCTATAGCCATACTTCTTTTTCTTCCTAGGGCATTTTAAGCTTGAGGATGCTCCCAGACACATGACCAAATGATCACACTTTTCACAAACTTGACTAGCATAACTTTGGATAATACAGGGAAGACACCGACAAGGAATGAGGGTGAGGGAAAGCGAGGAAGAAGAGGGCGGTGAGAGTAAAGGTCAGGCAATAGACGGGGGAAAAGGATGTGGATAAGAGAGAGTGAGTGAAGCGGAGGGGAAAAGGGGGAGAGAGATGAGATTACAGACGGAGAAAGAAGAAGAATATGATGGGAAAAAGAGGAAGGATTCAAGGATGGGGACAACACAAAGAAGGAGAATGGGAGCAGAGGGATGTACAACATTTAGAAAGAAAAACAATGAAAATTTTGGGGAAAGTAAGGAGGGTGGTGGGGATAAACTGAGAGAGAGAGAGAGGGAGAGAGAGAAGGGATGGAAAATGTTGGATGAAGAGAGAGAGTTGTCCGATTTAGAGTTTTATATAATTGAATTTCTTTAAATTGAGTCAAAATAATGAAAATTGAGATCCACTCTATTACAACAACTTAATTTTTGAGGCCAAAATTGACATTTGTATTTCAAATATTCATTATTTTTGTGAAGGATGAAATTTAATTAGGGATATATAACAGAGACAATACCTCAACTATAGAAACTTTATATATGCATCCCTTCACAACTGCATAAACATTATGAAGACACCTAGAGGCCAAGTGGACAAATAAACTAATAATTTAATTATTTTTTCAATTTTATGAGTTAGGGACAAAATGATTAATTCAAAATTTCTATTTGGGTTTTTTAACAGGGTAAACATAAAGGAGAGCTTATTTATGATAAAGAAAGATAAAACAGAAGAGTTGGTAATTTAGCTATTTCAAATGGGAGGTAAGTGTAATTAAACCCATAAAAAAGTAGACATGAGAAATCAAAACACCTTTACAAAGAACAAACAAAGTGAAATGAGAGAGGGGTGGGGGTGGGGGGGAGAGGGAAGGGAAAAAATGAAAAAAGAAAGAAAGAAAGATAAAGAAAAAGTCATTACCTCTTTTTCAGCAGTCCTCCATGCCCCTTTCAACCCAAAAAAAGGTTTTCATAACCAGAATTATGAAATAGCTCACAAGCTGCAAGGGATCTGCCTGATTATAAAATGACGCAGCACAAAAGATTGGAAGTAAAACAATAATATATTAGTTATTTGCAGAAGTTACCAAATTCAGATATATTTAACTCGTTTTAACAAACACTTTCTTGCATATTCACAAATTATGGTTAGGATGGTTGTCTAATCGTATTTACATGCGCTTGTTGTTTTAACATCACCATTCGATGTTGGAGACGGCCCTTCTAATATGGAGCAAACAATTTATGTCTTATTTGCCATTTTAAGGACTGCTAACTCAAATATATTCTTCGACACAATTAAATTCTTCTTGATGTAAGTATTTCCTCAAAAGGACTCCTATAAATGTCAAAGTAGAATAAATTATTCTCTGTCCTACTTCTCCTTGTGCCTAGTTGGTGAAATCAAATCTCCTCCCAATATATTTAGCTTATATTAAAAAGAATCATATTGAAAAATTACAGTAAATTGAACAGATGCAATATATAAGATGATGATCATATAAGAAGATCACCTTAATAGTAATCTCTGACTTCAAGTTAAATCACCTCCAATTACAAGCCTAGTGCATCAAAAAACTCTAACCTATATTTCAACTGAGTTCAAACTTCAAAGTCTGACCCGACTTGGGAATGAACAAAAAGCAACTAAACCACAGCTGGAAGAAGAATATCATTAACAATTTAGCTCACACTAATTTGATATAGCTTCTTACATAGCGGCGGGCAACCAATCCCACATATTATGAGAGTCACAGCCACTAATTTGATTGCCAAGAGGAGCAATTGATCATGAAGGGATTATTGACATGTGAGGCCTTAACTGACCTCATGGAATGGCCACAGCTGAAACATGGGCTTAAACATTTGATTTACACAATTGCTATTAGGTATAGATTTCGGCATATTGGTAAGCGCTCGGTCCTATCTATAGTAGCATAGCAATGCTATAAAGATAATTTTTATGGTTGAAAAATCACATGTTGTAAAAGGCATTAACAACCAACAGAGACCCCCCAGAGGCACATATAGTTAGGGTATAATAGTATTCTTTGAAAGCATTTCAAAGAATTCAATTTTAATAAAACTCAGCACAAAACTTTCATCAATTTGTTTCCAAGAGCTCCCTTTGCAGGAAAAATGTAGCCAAAATGAATTCAGCACTTCAAAAAGTTAGCAAAGAATGAAATTTAGATGTCTAAAAAGGCATGATCAACAAAGATGCACAGAATCAATAATAAAACAATTATCTTCACTTATAAAACACAATGGTGATCAGTTCTACTTTATAGCTTATATATGTGGGATTTCATCAACTGAAGGAAAATCTCACCTCAAGCCCTTCTGGCATGCCACAATAAGATCCATGTCTTTTGGGAATTTCTCCTCAACTTTTGATAAGAATTGTCTGTTAAAAAATGAATATACAGGATACTATTTATATTTAATACAAGCATTGAATAAGTAATGCAAATGAGAAAAATAAGGACTAATTGTATCATACTTGTCGCAGGATAATGTAGGGACGCCACTCCACCATCCTCCTAAAAATAAAATTAGTCAGCTATCGCTTCAAAAGTATTCAAGGTAAATAAAAAGCTACGTTCCAAAAGAGTTTCTCGAACGTACATTTAAGGCATCAAATCATTGACATGACATTGATGAAATTATTTTTTCATCTTCTTATACTTAATCACATAAAACTATACTTTGGAAAGTGTATAAAAATGTCAAGTTCTGCACTGCAAACTCCACAGATATAAATATACTATTTTGATACATCCTTGAAGTTAGCGAGAGCATAGCAGACAAAATAGCATTTGTTACTAAGTACATGTAAATTGGGCAGGTAAAATGTATTTTACTACCTTAAAACTGTACATAAAAAATGACAAAGTGTAATAGAGTATTAATGCATCTTCTGGTATCAGATTATGAATATTACTTCCATATCAAAAGGAATAAATCTTTAAAGAGAATATGCATTTGTTCTGTCCATTGTTGTTCCAAATTTATTTCCCATCATACATTTAAAAGAAAAAAGTAAAATAAAATTTATATTATATTGAATTAAGGTATCGCAAACATCTTTTGAAGTTGGCCTATTAAGTATAGGCAACCAGAATCAAAATTGTGAGTAAAATAATAGTTTCAAAAGAGCAGTTACTCTTAACACCATATGAACATAAGTGTAACTTTGATAATCCAAAAGTGTGATACTTTAAATAAATAAACCAGAAAACCAAGTTCTTCCACAAAGTTGGAAACAAAACTTGATTGAAAGAGTACCAGCATCCAATCTATCATCAACATCAAATATTGGAATCCATGTAGAACCTTTGACCCATGCCTTCAAAACAAAAGTTAAAACCACAAACCTAAATTATAAATCGAGAAAGAAAAATCAAAAGAAGAAAATATAAACACTGCATCTTGCATGTTCTCAAGAGGAAGAGCAAGAAACTATGAACACTTTAACCTTGGTCCAAGAAAACAAAGTAGAATTATGGGCTATGTAGAAAGTTCAAAGTAACAAATTTTGAGTAATATGATCAAGTAATAAAAAATTAGAAAAGAACTTACAATATCTGACACAGAGAGAATTCAGAGTTCCAAATCTTTTGACAACAATGGAGCCTACAAAATGGAAAATCAACATGCTATGCCAATATGCAAAATTTTTATTTGCCTCTCCCATGGCACAGAATAATAATAATGCTGAATTAGAGTTAAATAAAACCATAACGGAAGTTCACTAACCTTTTTACGCTCAGTAGAGGGACGAACATCAAGTAAAGTTTTTATTTGAGAGTTGAATGGCATATCCAGCTTCCCTTGGATTTAGAACTTGACTTTCCCACATCTAACCTAAATTAGAAAACATAAATTGCCATACTGAGATCAGTTCATGCCTTCATTTATGCAGCAAAGAACACCACCAATCTATTAACAGGAACAGATTACAAACTTATCATGAAAAACAAAAAGGAGATGAACACATAATTGTCTCCAGGTACAGCTGTATAAGAAGTGAACTCTATATGCAAAGAAGCCATCGACGGGAATGCTACATGCTATTAGGTAAGGACAAAAGGAAATCCATGTTCTCAACAGAATAATTTCTTCAATTGTAATGTACTTCAAACAGCTAGCCCAAAACATCAGAAAGGAAAGTAGCCCATCAACATATATACCTTCTTTGAGCGACAAGATTGGACAATCAATAGGCCAATACTCTAACAAAAGCATAATACTTCTAGGTTTCTCAAAAGGGAAAAGCCACAAACAAATAGCATACCTGCCCCACAGCAACACTATCATTGTGATGCCTTCAAAAAGATTTCCTAAAATTTTCATTGGTCAACATCCACTGAGGCCTTCCAATTATGGACCCCACAATACATTATGGACCATGGGATGCTCTGAGGAAGATATCCTGTCAACCTTAAACTTCTCCAACTTCTCTCTCCAAGTCCACCCCTCTAGGGTCCCTTCCCTTTCTAAACACAATTACAGCAAACAACAAGGTTCATAAATTAGACTTGATATCTTGGCCTCTATTCAATATTATCTGATAAATGAATCATAAAGTTGGTAAGAAACCATTTATGATCACCAATAAGTAAAAAAGAATATTAATGCTATTGTTAAGGGGGTGTATTTGTCTGTTGTGGATTCAAATTCAGAAAAACCAATCGGTATCCTCCCTTGTCTCTGCAGAACTATTTTTTTCGAATTATGAATTGATGCTGAACATATTTCCATTATTTACTTCATAATGATACGAACAGCTTCATAGCAGTACAACTATGACCATTGACATATATATGATGCCTGAGCATGAAATGCAGCTCCTTTCATGCAGCTCCTTTTCTTCCACTAGAGAAACTTCCAAAGTTAGATCCTGAAGTCTACATTGTCTCTATCCCACACACTCCAAGGCTTAAATAAAGGCCCTAAAATCTTTCTAAATCAAAAATTTCATATTCATTTAGCATATTATTAGACAAATTGCTTGTCAAGTATTTGTATGCCAGAACACAGCCACTCAAGGCTACAAGCTTTTCCAGATAATCCAAACAGGCCAACGCAGGAACCAATGCACTTACCATCTTTACACCTTTGTGAGCATCCATCATTACTGCTAATTCCGGGTATTATTGTGTGTATTTTCATACTTACTATTAATGCAACAAAGCTCTTTTTTCCTTTAGCCCTTCCTCAATTTCTTAAAGATGGTAGACTAGAATTACCAGAAAAAGAACGAAGAAACAAAATTACCAGAGCTTCCCATCTCTTTCTGGCAGTGACCATATCTCTCATTTGCCTCACTTGGTACTCTTCTTCAACTACTTGCATTGTCGTGCCTCCCCTGCATTGGTTAACACCAAATACCAAACAACAAAAGAAAAACACAAGCCTATTTCAGAGAGATCACCAAAAGATGCATAATCAAGCAAAAATTAGCACCTCGAACCAAATAAAAGTGGTAAATTGTATTTACATTGTGGAGAATTTTGAGGTTCAAGAAAGATGGGCCTGTAGCAATAGGCATGAGAGCTCAGCCCGAATCATAGTTCCATCTTCTTGGTCTCTGAGCGAGCTTTAGAGCATTGATGTGTGAGAACTGTTAACTACTGCAAAATAGCATGGAGAGTTGATGCAATCTGAAAAGTGTGTTATTTTGGAAAGATGCAGCCATATTTATATACACGAGGATGGATAACCGACTAGTGCTAACTAGCTAACAGAATTTGTTTGCTAATCCTAACTAACTCTGATAAAATAACAGAAGGTTAGCTATATACAAAATGAAATGCAAGTGAAAAGATGATCCTAATTTAATACCCCCCCTTCAAGGTGGACGGTGGGGATCTCGGACGGCCAACTTGGATAATAAGCTTGCGAGTGACGAGGCTGGCAGGTTTTTAGTGAAAAGATCAGCTAACTGGTTAACTGAACGGATGGGCATGAGACAAAGTGTGCCTGCAGTGAGACGTTCACGCACAAAATGGCAATCAATTTCTATATGTTTGGTCCGTTCGTGGAACACGGGGTTATTAGCTATGTGCAAGGCTGCTTGATTGTCACAGAAGAGGAGGGCAGGTGCGTGAACTGGTGCATGAAAATCCTTGAGAAGCTGTTGAATCCAAGTAAGTTCAGCGGCGGTTGCAGCAAGGGCCCGATATTCGGCTTCAGCTGAGGAACAGGAGACGGTGGACTGCCGTTTAGATTTCCATGAGGAGAGTGCAGAGACCTGTTGTAGATTTACGTGATTCGGGGCATGATGCCTAATCAGCATCGGCAAAAGCGTGTAGCTGGAGTTGCGAGTTGGCGGAGAAGAATAAACCTTGACCAGGGGACGCTTTAAGGTATTTGAGAAGGTGATATGCTGCTTGGAGATGCGGGGTACGAGGAGCAAACATGAACTGACTGAGTTTGTGCACGGAGAAGGTGATATCGGGCCTGGAAATCGTGAGATAAAGGAGTTTACCAATGAGCTGTCTGTATTGAGTGGGGTCTGGCAAAGGGGAACCATCAATAGAGTTAAGCTTCAACTTAGGATCAAGGGGAGTGGAGACTGGTTTTGTAGCAAGTAAACCTGCTTCTTCAAGAAGCTGAAGAGTGTAGTGGCGCTGAGTCAGTACAATACCCGACTGATTTCTTGCAATTTCTAGCCCCAGAAAATATTTGAGTGGACCAAGATCTTTCAGCTTGAACCTATCCTGAAGAAGGGCTTTGAATTTGTTGACCACTGATAAAGACGATCCTGCTAGAACTATGTCGTCTACGTAGACAAGAAGGGCTAGGAAGGAATCGCCATGACCATGAGTAAAGAGGCTATGTTCTGATTGAGAATGTATGAAACCGAGCTCCAAGAGGGCTGATGAGAGCTTAGAGTACCATTACCGGGATGCCTGTTTAAGCCCGTGTAATGATTTGTGTAATCTGCAAACTAGTTTAGATGATCGGCAGATTTGAAAACTGTACCCTGGAGGAATTGAGTAATTACAGACCTCATTGCACCTGCAGACAGTGTTTCTGTGGGGGAATGAATGAGATTACAGAATACTACAATAAGGAATATGTGCTAGCCTTTCTTATGGGGCTTCATGAGTCTTATGCTCAAATTCGCAGCTAGATCTTGCTGTTAGATCCCATACCACCGATCAGTAAGGTGTTCTCATTGGTTGCTCAAGAGGAGCAGCAACGTTCTGTTGGTCAGACCTCTCCAGTTGATCCTTAAAACAACATGGCCTTTGTGGTGAAATCTGATAACTCTAGGCTTTCTACCAAGCCTCCTAACACAAATCCTACTCATAGATACACCAGAAAGGAACGGCCGTTTTGCACTCACTGCTCCTGCTATGGCCATACGATGGAAACTTGTTATAAACTCCACGGCTATCCCCCGGGCTTCAAATTCAAACCTCGAAACCAATTGTCACAGCCTCCTAATTCTCTTCCTACCACAGCTAATATCAACCAACGCTCTGATACCATGTTAACTACTGCAAAATAGCATGGAGAGCCGATGCAATCTGAAAAGTGTGTTATTTTGGAAAGATGCAGCCATATTTATATACACGAGAATGGATAACCGACTAGTGCTAACTAGCTAACAGAATTTGTTTGCTAATCCTAACTAACTCTGATAAAATAACAGAAGGTTAGCTATATACAAAATGAAATGCAAGTGAAAAGAAGATCCTAATCTAATAAGAATTGAGGGCCAATAGTCTCCATTTTATTGAGAGTGGATGGAATGTGCAATCTTTGAACTGTTCCTTATCTACTTCTGTTTCTTGATTCTTTGAAGTTGAAGAAAAAGATTCTGTTGTGCTTATCCTGAGTACGTTTAATCCTATCCAATCTGTAAGTCACAAAGGGACAACTTTTTAGGATTTAAGCTGCAAACCATGCCACATTATATGATTTGGAAATCTTGAGTTATTTAATGTAAGGCATAGGTCATCATTGTCAACTTAAATATTTACTATTAATATATATTATATATATATATATATGAATAAATTAATGACGCTTGGCAAAACATTAATGACCACTGATGGCTGAGATAAAATATTGGATGGCGACAAACGTTCGTGTAACATCCTAAAATTTGGATCCTTAAATTTAATATTAGTGCTTCAATAAAATAAAATACGAATTCAATGAACTGTGTTAGATTAACTTTGAGTTAAATTCTAATTGAATTAGATTAACTTTGAGTTCAATTCTAATTGAATTAGATTAATTTTGAGTTAAATCCTAATTGAAGCATATTGATAATTATTGATAATTGAGGGATTTAATTGTAAATGGGAGAAGGGCTTGACTATCCAAAATTGTAAAATTCTAAGGTCAATTTGAGAACGGAAAAAGTATAAGGACACAAAATAATTGAGGTAGGACCTAATTGTCCATAATTAAAAATTTCAGGGAGTTAGTGTGCAATAATGAAACTTCGAAGGACTGAATTGGGATTCTAGGGTCAAATTTGTAAGGCGGATTGAACTTCCAAGTGCAATTGAAGTCAGTTTAAAACTCAAAAGGCTTAATAAAGGCGATCAATAAATTTTGGGGTCAATCTGCAATAATGAAAAATGTCTTTATATCATGAACCCAGGAAAATATCATATTTCCAAATTGAACCCTAACTCCTACCGTGGCAGTGAAAGACAGGAAAATAACCGAAAACCTTGAAATTGATGCCGTAGAAAGATCCATTTCAACTCAACAAGAAACCATACCAAACTGGACCAAAAACATTGAAGAAATTGCTGGAAATTTGAGGGCAATAGTGGGCACGCAACAGCGGTGGCAGTTCTGCCATCGAATGAAATGGGCTATGAGGGGTTATGGTCAGGATGAGGTGGGCAACGTGCTAGTGACATCAACTTTATAAGAAAACTGATGGTAGCGGAGAATTGGACGTGGTGGCACTAAAGTGTTACAGCAATTTTGAATGGTCAATTAACCATCTTGCTAGTGCCGAAATGCAAAATTAATATAGGAGCTTTGCTCCTGGTAATGAGGTGCACAGACTCATGGTGGTGGTGCTCACCTCTGGCGGCAGCAGAACATTTGCCAACAGCGGCTCTCTAGTGGTGTTCACACAGGAGGCTCAAAGTGACATCTAAGCTTATGTAAGCTATTATTGATTTGAGATCGGGTCCAAATCTGATCTGATTTGGGTAAAAACTCATTTAGATTTATGATTCAGAAGTCAATACGATGTTGGCCTAGGTTACCTTATTCCAAAAATTGAATTAATTAGGAAACAAGGACATGGACCATCTAAACAACTAAGGAGCTCCTTCTGCAGTTATCAAGTGAGGTTTATACTTGATATAGTTATATTTATATATTACAAGATTTTTTTGCTGGAAAAAAAAAACCCATATATATGGTAATATGATATTGTATTGTGTCCTATATGCTAGGATTCAAAATATTGTTCCACACCATTACATTTTTTATATACTTATCTTGTGACTCTTTCATTAAACTTGGTAAAGTAGTTGAATACATCATACTATGCTATTCTTGAGAAATCGATTCATCATCCATACTGTTTTATTTCTAGTATACTTATCTAGAAACACTTGCATTGAATTTGAATTATTAGTCAAATATTCTGCATGACTTCTTTCTCAAATGTTGCCCCTAAACAAATGATTCAAAAATGATATTTTTCCTATTAACAATATCCTTATCTGAAAGAACTTTGAAAGTATCATTTGAAATTTATAATTTTTTGATAGTCTCATCTACAATGGAAATCTGTCAATTGAACTATAGAACATTCAGAGGTTGAAACTATTATTGGACTAATTCATTCTTGACCCAATCGTCATATTTTATGATACTACATACGAGGCAATCTTGCTGACTAGCTATTGTTTATCTATACTCCCTGTGATGAGGTCTCGCTGACTAGCCGTTGTTTATATATACTCACTGCGAGAAAGTCTTGCTGACTAGCTGTTGTTTACCTATACTCCCTACAAGGAGGTCTTGCTGACTAGCCGTTGTTTATCTATACTCATTGTGATAGAGATAGTTATGCTGGATGATCAGTATTAGTTTATTAATAGAGGCAGTCATGCTGACTGACTGTATTGATATATTAGTGATAGAGGCAGTCATACGAGCTGACCTATTTTGGTATACTGTGATAGAGGCAGTCATGTTAGCTGACTAGTATTAACATATTGTGGTGGAGGCAATCATGTTAGTTGACCTATATTGATATATTAGTGATAGAGGCAGTCATGTTGACTGACTTGTATTTATATATTGTGATAAAGACAGTCTTGCTGCCTAACCTATGTTGATACATTTGTGATAGAGGCAGTGAAGTTGAGTGACTCGTATTGATATATTGTTGATAGATGTAGTCATGGTAATTGACCTATATTGGTATATTGTGATAAAAGCAGTCATGTTGGCTGCCCTGTATTGATATATTATGATAGAGGTAGTCTTGTTGATTGACCCATGTTTATATATTGTACTAGAGGCAGTCTTGCTGACTAACCCGTATTGATACATTGGTAATGGAGGTAGTCATGTTGGCTAACCTGTATTTATACATTCAGGATATAAGCAATCATGTTGACTAACCTGTATTTATGCACCAATCAATTTTAGAGTGATTTTTGACTTATGTTGTCTTATATGCGATTATGGCATAAAGCTCAAAGTGAAAATGTTTTTGTTGATTTTGTGAAATATGCACGTTCAACTGATTTTATGAAATGTTCTTTCGTAGTCAATTCTATAAAATTGATTGAATTCTTAAATTTTGAATTTGAGTCTTTTTATGACTTAAAATGTGCTTATACACTCAATTCTTTAAAACTAATCCAACTCCTAAGCTTAGAAACATGAGATCTTTCATTAAATGTATTAAAATTTTGAGTTGCCTCTTTGCTGGGATGGGATGGCATGGAGTCAACTTATGATGTGAAATACCTAACATACTATTCCTCAACTTTCTTTCTTGATTTTGTGAAATTTGTCCATTATTTAACAACCTGTTCTCTTGGCAATCACTTATAGTTGTTCGTTCATTGAACCAATATTTTTCTATACTGCATATTTATTGTTATTGTTGTCCATGCATTTTGATCATTATCTCACTAAATTATTCGAACTTACCCTCCTTATATTATTTCTTTCTATTCTTTGCTCTAGATTGAGGAATGGAAGATACCACGAGCTTGGCCACATTGTGTATAGTATAAATAGTGTTATCAAGTTGTTTATAAATGGTAAGGATATGATATATATATATATATATATGCTTGTAATGTAATAATGTGTTTGTCAATAAGCTATCATCATTGTCTTTTGATAAGTGTAATAAGATGGAGCTTGTAATGTTTGACACAAGTCTTTAATCGATCGTGAATTATAAAAATTTAGGTTTAGCTTGCAGTTTTATAGCATGACTAGTTGACATGGATATCATCAATAGATTATGATCCTACTTACCATTTGGTGGTTAAGAACTTATTTTAAATTGAATATTTTGGAAGTTGGAGGTGTACACTTGTCTTGAATTTCTTGATATTTCGATCGGAATAGCACCTTGATTAGGAGTAGGCACCTCTCAGACAGAGTGTTACAGTCAGGGAAATAAATGTAATTTTTAAAACAATGATGATTTTTTTGTAATTAGGCTAAACTTCAGAAAATCTGGATTTAATTCACCCTAAAAGCAATGTGGTTCATTTGTTAATTCATGTGTAGAAGAAGAAAAAAAAATAACAAAATAAAAGAAAAACATGAAAAAAAAAAAAGGTATCTTTCACTAAAAAGTAAAATTTCATTTGGGATCTTAAAATTTTTGTAACTAATAAACATTTAAAGGTGTAATTGGAATATCACAATTCGGTCTAGCCCTATGAAACTATCATATTTTGAATGGAAAAGGTTAAGGTTGTGGTTGCTTGTAATTTTATTTCTCATTTTCCATTCCTGATAGAGAAAAATGAGATTTTTGTATTTATAAGGTAAAAAAAAATTATGATGGAGTGATTATTTGTAAGGTAAAAGTATAATAATTGAGATTGATGTGACGAGTAGAAGTTATGAAATGATGATTGGTTGTGAGAAAAAGTTGTGAGATAGTATTTAGTTGTAAATTTTTTTTTTTCTGAGAAAAACTTGTGAGATAATGATTAATTATGAATTTTTTTGTGGGAAAAATTTATGAGATAGCGATTGGTTATGAGGTATGAGCTAAAATATTATGTATGTAATATTTTTTATATAATATTTATATATAGGTTTCTATTAGAATAAGATAAAATAAATAAAATATCTTTTAGAATATCCCATGATATATATAGTAAAATATAATAATGAATATATGCATAATTTAATAATTAAAATTTTAAAATTTTTAAGTATATACTGAAATAAATGTTTATATACTTATATATGTAGAAAATAATTTTATTTAAATACTAAAATATAAAGTGTAAATATAAATACATATTATAAAATAATTTTATTTAAATAATACAATATAATGTGTGAATATAATTATATATTATGAAATATTTTTATTTAAATATTAAAACATTACATGCAAATAAAATTATGTATTATAAAATAATTTTATGTAAATATTAAAATATACATGTAAATAATTATAAATATTATGTGCAAATATAATTATATATTACAAAAATAACTTTATGAAATATTAAAATATATGTGAATAATCATATTTAAATATAAAAATACCACGTGAAAATAATTATATATTACCAAAATAATTCTGTTTAAATATTAAATATATTACATATAAATATAATTACATATAAATATAATTACATACTATAAAATAATTTTATTTAAAATGTTTAAATATACATCAAAATAACTATGTTAAGAAAATAATAATATTTGAATATAAAAACATTATGCATAATTATAACTACATATTATGATATAATTTAATTTAAATCTTAATATATACATGTAAATAATTATATTATTAAAAAATTATTTAAATATAAAAATCTTACTTATGCATATAATTATATATTATGTCAATAATTTTAAATAAATATTAAAATATTATGGGTAAATATAATTATATATTATGAATTAATTATGTATAAATAAACTTGATATGCATATAGATGGATAAAAAATCAAAAGAAAAAATTCAAATATTTGTTTGAGAAGGAGAATTTGTTTTTTGAGAGAATCCAAAGAAACTCTCTATGAGGAGGATCCTCACTTTTCAAAGATGGAATAAGGAGTTGAGGATTATTTTTGATAGAGGGAAAAAATGGGGAAATTTTTTTGGAAATTTTTTAACTTATGAAGTACATCTCACAAGTACACAACCAATCACACCTCATGAGAAAAAATCACTTCAAAAGCATATTTGTGGGAGCACAGCCTTAAAACTGTTTTCTTTTTATATAGTATAGATATAGATATGAGGTGCCCAATTATTATATGTTATCCAATTTTTATTACATAAAGATATTGTTGGCACTATTCACCATGATATAAAGTCAAATTGTTAGTAATTTAACAAATTCATCGATAAAATAGTCTAATATAAAATCAAATTTCTGAATTTCATAATTCCTAAACTTTTGATAATATGAAATTTTCATATCTAATAAATACTTGCTTTAACATAAACTCAACCAAATGGGAAAAAAAATAATTTATTTATTATTCCACTTACAGAAATAATTAAATTAATTATTTAATCAATAACACCAATGTATCATATATGTAAATCAGGAATGGAAGAGTAAATATTATTAACTATAGATTAAATCTCAATTCTTCACATTATAAATATCATTTCTTTTCACTACAAGAAAATAGGTTAACCACAGCAAAAAAAATTCAGCAGTTATTGCTACTAAATGCCAGTTATTTTAGAGCACTTATCACACTATAAGTGCCAAGAGGAAGCACTTAAGTAAAAATACCAATCCGGGATACATGGACTAATATTTTAGAGCAAAGTCTTTTATACTTCCACAATTTCCCATATTTTTGTTTCACTTCCAATGTGGGACAATGGACAAGTACAAAAAAATTTATACTCCCACAAGTCTCCATATCTTTTTCTCAATTTCAATATGGGATGACTACTATGTATAGAATTTATGCTTATTATACCCCTCTTTCACACTTTAAACATCTATGGGTTCCAACCAATAATTGTCACTAATCCAAAGAAATAGAATATCTCTTAACGTGTAATTAGCCCCATAATATCAATTAAATTGGTGCCAATTACAACAATCCCCCACAAATTCATAGCATTGGACTATCTAGCTATCGTAACTTACTTTCAGTTATGGTACCTTCCGATTTGAAGTACTGTCTAAGTTATCCAACTTATGCCGCCACAAGGACAAATGGATATAAACCTTGAATTTGGCCCTTAGATGTAGCGGCATCCATTAGCAACAACAAGTTACTGGCTATGTAGTGAGCTTTAGGCTTAACACATTATGGCCATATGTCCGATCCTGTTTCATGAATATTTTTGAGGAATAACCCTTTTTTCTCTAGTCGCGGCCAAACGACTTCATTTATTTAGTTGGGCATCTCCAAGGATGCACTGCCTACATCTCATCAATATGACTTGAGCCCATTCAGTGTTTGAACTCTCATTGTACTAGCAGTAAACAACACTTTTCAGGTATCCCAAGGAACAGACTCAGATACTAAAGTATCAGTCAAGTTTAGGTGCACTTTGACATACTCAGCAGCTTATTTATACCATATTGAACCTTCCTTGTAGGATCTCTACTTAGTAGGTTGAGTTGCCATTGGCGTCACTGGTGGGTTTTTAGTCCCATCCCCAGCCTGGATTTTTGGACTACAAACAACTCTAGTCCTTTGGTCAAAAGATCGACCATGCTATCTTTAGATCCAAAAAAATCAATTGCCACAATCCTATCATATACCAGCTTCCTTATAGACTTTAGTCTTACTTAGATATGTCTCTTAGTCTTTTAATTATACTTTGAACATATGATATTTGTAATTATAATTTGGCTATCACAATGCACAGTAATCACGGGAAAAGGCTCATTAACCTGGGGTGATTGGACCATCAGCCCATGTAACCATTCATCTATCATTCCAGTTATGTCCAAAGCACATAACTCTGCCTCAAATGTAAACTGAGTTACCAAAGTTTATTTAGTAGACTTCCAGGAGACAGCGCCTCAACAATTAGTATTTGAGTTTTTAGCAATCCGGCCAACATCACTATATCTCTTAAGTACTGCATGGAATATGCCATAATGCAATGCAAGTGATCCCGTGCCTTTTAGGTACTAAGTAATCTATCCAAAGCCTCACAATGTGTTCTATTGGGACAACTTGTACACCTCGCCAGCTTTGAGACTGCGAATGAGATATCCATTCTCGAGCCATTTGCAAGATATTGCAAACTTCCAATAATTTAAGAATACCTCAATTAAGACACAGGAATACCACTTTCATCCTTGAAAAGAGCTAGAACGATCATATGGAGTCTTAGCAATTCTACAATTCTTATAGCCAAATTTCTTAACAATCTTTGCAAGATAATAAGACTGAGAAATGGCTATACCCTTAATTAATCGAATCAACTTGAGTTCAAGAATCACATTAGCCTTACCCCCATCCTTCATTTCAAACTTGCTTTTCAAGATGACATTATCTCATTGATAATCTCAACATTTGACCAAATCAATAAAATATCATCCACATATAGGCATAAAACAATACAATTGTCACCTTTAACTTTGTGATAGATGCATTTATCATTATTGTTTACTATGAAGCCAAATGATAAAATGGTTTTATCATACTTTTCTTGCCATTGTTTAGGAGCTTGTTTTAATTCATAAAAATGACTTAACAAGCTTGCAGATTTGTTGCTCATTACCAAGAGTTACAAACCCCTCAGGTTGGTTCATATAGATTTCTTCTTTGTGATCAGTATAAAAAAGGGTTGTTTTCACATTCATCTGGTGAATAAAAAAAATTGTATATAGATGCTAGTTCAATGAGCACCCAAATTATAATCAATCGAGTAATCGGGGAATAGGTGTCAAAGAAATCTATTCCCTTATTTTGCCTCAAGCCTTTAGCAACTAATCTGGCCTTAAACTTATCTATGGTCCCAAGACTTAAGTTTCTTCTTAAAGATCTATTTGCACCCACTCGTGGTGCACCTCGGAGGTAGATTGATTAATTCCCATGTCCTATTAGAGAAAATAGAATCATCTTACTTTAACAGCTGCCTTCCAATGCTTGGCTTCTGATGAGGCCATTGCATCTCTGAATGTTACAAGGTCATCCTCAATATTGTAGTGGTATAATCACTTCCGAAATCATTGATGACCTAGCTATTTTGCTCTGTCTGAGATCATCTAGTTCTTTAGATCTAATGGATACTGAATTAGAGTTGTTCGGAGTAACTCTCACATTTGTCATCCTTTCCACATGATCATGAATAGAAGTAGATGTAAAGGCTGAGTCTAAAGAAACATTTTGAGGTACTTTTGTTTTGATACTAAATATGTCTTCAAAGAACGTAACATCACAAAACTCAACTATTGTGTTAACGTCTATGCCAGGGATTTCAGACTTAAAAACTAGAAATCTCGATGCTTAGTCTTTTTCATTTAGTTAGGTATTTACTATATAAAATCAAAGAAAAATAATTTATTGAATAATTAGCACAATATGGGATTTCATATTGAAAAAATAAAAATAATTAATTATGTATAATAATATTTTTTATATGATAATTTTTTAAATATTATTTATATATTAAAATACATGTAAAATTAGTATATATTTTATATAATAATTTTTTAAATATTGTTTATCAAATACGAATAATGAATTTAACTAAATTATGGATAATCAAATATAAACAGATATATCCAATGAATATGTATTCTGAATGTATATTAAACAGATCAGATATGCAATTATCATATTCGTAACCATTTACAATTGAATATCTATTAATCAAATATGGATAAAATTTGCTTTAAATGGACATGAATATTATGCGTTATAAATGAATTTGAATGCCAATAGTAAATGAATTTTTGAATACCCATTTACAGCACTATGTATATATAAGGTGCTCTAATATACTTATAGTGAACCCTTTTTTGAACCCTTAGCTAAGTTTACGGATTGGTTGTATCTTTATTTTTTCATCATTCTTAAATGTGTTTTTATTTTATTATTAATTTTTTTCATGAAGAAATGAAAACGTGATAGAATTAGTATTATAGAAATTTTGGAAAAATGTGGATTGAAAATAATATTTTGATGTAAGTACTAAATATTTGAATGTGATATTATTGATTGCTATTATTTACTTTATTATGGACCTCATTCATTTTTTTATTATCTCATCAATTAGATTAAGTTGTAAATGAAAAAAAAAATTAATAAATATATGAGGGTTTCATAATGTCTTTGAAAGGTAGAAAAGGAAATTATTATTTAGTGGATTAGTTGGTTTAATGTATTTTTAAATTAATAGGTATTAGAGATTAAAAATGATAGATACAGAAATAGAAAAAATGTAAAATTTTCACTAAAAAAATGGCATAAATAATTGCATTTTACATTTTTGGGATAGTTAAACTGGAAAAATGTTTCTTTTGGAACAATATTAACTTTGTTCTTATTTTTTGTATTCGCATTTTCAATCAAGTCGCAATGCTCTCTCTATATTTTTATTTTTCTTGAATGTCGTTCTTCAATTGATATTTTTATTTTTCTAAAAAATAGTAATCACGTTTTTATTAAATTTTTTAAGTTTGTTTATGAAAAATATTTAAAATTAATATTTATAAATTGTTATTAGTAAGTATTAAAGAAATAAGATTCAAATTACACAGTCAAACATATTACTTATCACTAGTAATAATAAAGTTGAAAAAATAATTAATATTGAAATAACATGACTTATTCACGTTATCAATATATATATATATAGCTAGACACTTTACTTATATAAGATAATACAATTTAGGTATGGAGCCACAAACTAACATTCTCATGGGATTCATTCTAATATTTAGGGCTCATTGCTTGCAATAATATGATGGATGTGATTGGTAAGTGTATGATTCATTATTTAGAACATATGTCCTCATCGTCTAATATCTTGTTTGCTTGTTTGAATTATTAGTTTGGATATCCTAATTTTAATACAATCAGTTGTTTGGATACTTAAAATTGTAACTAATCATAAATGTAAAATATTAAATTTGTTGTTCAACTTCTTTTAATAGTTCAAATATCTTCGTTGAAAGGATTTAAATATATGTTGTGTATGTAGTGACTATGCCTCTTTCTTGCTTTCTTTCTTTGTTTGTTTCTTTCTTTCTTTCTTTTTTCAATGATTTATAATTTATTGTTACCTATAAAAGAGCAAATATTTAGTTGTCAAATTTTATTATAACATCTTACAATTATTTTACAAATTAAACTATTTATATTTGATGTGCTTATTGATATAAGTTTGTAATTTTACAACAATATTTTTTTATATTAAGTGTAGATCTATATTTAAAATAATATTATTCGTTTTCCAATTTATTGGAAAAATTTAGTAATGAAATCTTATTATTACGGAAGAAATAATTTTTATATGAAAAGTTTTATATTTCTTAGATAAATATTTTATAAAAGTTAGTTTGATTATAAGAACTTAGTTATATAAATCAAATTTAGCGAGATATATATTTGTTAATTAATCATATATAATTGTAACGCCCCATCTTGGAATAACACTTAAGTTGAGGTGCCACTTAATTCAAACTTAAATTAAACCCACAATTCAATCAATAGGCCCATAATAAAATTTTTCAAAACTTATCTCAGAGCAGCGAGCTTCAACTTAAACAAACCTCAACAAAAGCACAATTTTATATACATTCACTAATTCCATCGCATTCAACATCCATACACACCACAAACCTTAATATCATCCTATGATATCACACTATCACTAAGTTTACAACCTACCGTACGATTGAACCCATAAACAGTGACAAACACCTGTTCTATTATCAGAAATAGCTGTGGATTTCATTTCAAGCAAACCTTAGCAAAAGTATATATGTAGCACCCCTTCTTGGGACAATACCCAAGTTGAGGTGCCACCAATTCAACCTTAAGACTAAACCATAAGTAAGTAATAAACCCATAAGAAAAATTTTCAGAACTTATCAGAGACAGCAGTAGACTTCAACTTAAATAAACCTTGACAAAACACTGAACACATCCCATGGTTCATTACTTAACACTCAACAAAACACATGCATACCTTTAGATTATTATTGTCAATCCTGACATATTACAACATCTCTGAAACCAAACCTAACATTCAAATGATTATATATATATATATATTCAAACACCTAATCTATTACAAAATATGTTCATGTCCAAGCCAGAGGTCTGAGTTCATCACCTATTCCTGTCTTAAAAAATCAAAATAGTATAGGAGAGTAAGTCCTAAAAACTTAATGAGGGAGAAGACAATGATAGGATTCAAAGGAAAGATATTGAGATACAACAATCAATAAATAAATTCAGTAATAAACAAGACTTTTCAATATGAACAAAATTCAGTAATAAGCAAGAATTTTTAACATGAGCAATAGAGTATGTGACACATATGATATCAAACTTAATGGACTATTGGTCATTTCAACTTTATTACTCCCAGATCAAATTATAATTGCTAGTACCAAGCGTCGCTATAGTATAAATAAAATTTCTTTATCACTCATTGCTTGAGCACTCAGCTCGACGAGTAACAACTTGTTATATGGCATGACCAGTCACATGCCGGATCCTGTCACTCATAGTTTGCTACCTCCAGCTATCTGTAAGTTAGGATTGTAAGTGGGTACTAGTTGTAAGACCTGGCCAGCAAGGCCATTTCAAGGTTACAAAATGAGTCAACAAGGAAAAATACAGTAGAACACTGTATTTTTCAGACAATAGAGGTGTATACATCAGGTAATAGATAACAATCGAGATATCAAGCAACATATGGATCTCAACAAGCACAATACAGAAATAGAAAACCCTCACTAGGGTTTATCACAAAAACGGACAGATACAAGAAAGTGCCAGAGTGGCAGACACTTACCTCATTATCTCAAAATGCCGGTCACGATCAACAGTCTATTGGTTAGCGATCCCAATTCTGCATTACCTAATCCAAAAAAATAGGTTCCACAGCCAAGATCCTTGTTCGACCATATAATCACTTTTATACAAATAATGGTCTAAAGTCGATACTTATTCAGCTAAATGGGTGGCCTCAATAAAATATGCTAATAACGTCAGTTTTGATAAAGGAACACAATCAGGTCCTTAATTATATAGTTAACCTCATATCATTATCCCAAATCAAAGTAATAGTCCAATTATCTTAACTAACCTAATTATTGTTACTTAGATCTCAAATCCATAACATTAGGGTTTCACCATTCAATTAACCCAAAATTATTGTATAATAATACAAATTTGGGCCTACTAAGTTCATATAATAGTCCATGCATGTCTCATATACGGTCAAAAATCATAATTTTGGCCAAATCAACTTAAACTTAGCCCTCATTCATTTTAATATATATGTTCAAAATATTCAAGTCCTATTCCCATCTCACAATTTCAACTTATCAACTGCTTCAATTAACTCAATCTATAAATATTAATATTTTATTGTCGAATTCGGGTCTATGCATCACTTATCACTAAAGTCTCATATCATTATTTCACTTAATAATCATAACTTTCGTCCAATTGACATGGATTACATCAGAAATCAACCCAATGATTTACTCAGAGTAAATGAGGAATCAACTTATTTGATTAGTTGATATTTTACCCAATCGATTGAACTCGAGGTTGAATTATCGCACAATACTAGCGTGCATATACTCCAATCTTCGTCACGACAAGACTGGTGGTTGACCATTGGACCGCCACTGGGCCACCATGCACTGTCACCTAGATTGGGTTGCGAGACCACCAAACTGTGCTCTTTGCGGTGCTCTAACAAAACCTTAAACTAATTTTTGAATCAAACGTCAATTGGCCAATCAATTTACTGGAAAATCGCCAATTCTCCACCAACGCTGCCATTCTATTTTTCTCCAATTCTGCCATTACTAGTGGTTGATTTTGGAATTTGAAGCTACCTATTGTTTCTTGAGCTGGACCCGTCAAAACCCACATCTTGGTCACCGTAAAAAGCCACCGGAATAGTGGACCCATCATGCTCCACCATGGCAACCACTTCGAGCTCGATTTTTGGCTGCTTCGCTAGTTAATTTTGGGTGAAATTGGAATGGTTGTGTCCCTTGTTCAGAGAGAAAGAGATTGATATCAAATTTGCCTAGGTTTGGTAGTAGGAGAGAGGTCGCTAATGAGAGAGAAATGGTGAAGGGTAGGCAGGTGAAATGAAGGAAAAAGGAGAAAATGTTATTTTCATAAAATTCAACTTTTGTTAATTAGAGATTAACCCCATTACTTTTGTCCTCTTTCCAATTAGGTCCTTTAGGAATTTTAGTGCCTTATTTTAACCCTTAAGACTTGTTAGTGCCTCTCTTTGACCCCTTTGTATTTAGGTCCCCAAAACTTTAAATGATGGTGCAATTGGGTATTTTCTATTTGTATTTTAACTCCTAAAACTTTGAAAATTAATTAAATTTTAATGAAACTTATATAAAAAAAATTTAAATAAACTTTAACTAATAATATGATTTTTTCGAAGATGTTACAATATATACAACCCATATTGATCCCATAATATCCAACATAATATATATATATACACCCTGCAGATGTTAAAATTAGACCTAACTTATCATAACATCTCTAGGGTATACAAAATGTCAAAGAGTACCCATATGCATATATAATCATTTTTCTATTACAAAATGCATTCGCCAATCCAAGCCTGGAGTTCAAACTCATCACTTAATTCCTATATGAGAAAGTTAAAGAAATAAGGGGGATAAGTCTAAAGGACTTAGTGATGGATAATTGTAATAATGAGTAGTAAGGATTTGTCGAGGAAGAATCAACTCAATAGATTAACATTAAACAATCTGAACATGGGCATATCAAGTGATTACAATCAGGCAAAATAGATCAGATTACGGGTAATCAGTACATAGTTGGGCAAAATAGACATTTTCAAATTCTAAGATTATAAGTAGGAACTAGCTCAAGAGTTGTGGATGTCAGCTTGAATAGCCTCGGATCATCTCAACTGGATCAGTTCGAGAGGCAATGCAGATAGCTCATTAGACCTGGACAACAACCCAATCTAGACAAAGAAACTTTCACAAATATGTTGCTCCATCAGTGGAATACAAATAATTAGAATGCAATCAGAATATGAAATAGAACACGCCAATCAAATTTGCCTTAGATCACGAGTTTTAGGCTTACAACTTATCGCACACACTTAGCAGGGATTTACGTCCCAAGGCTTATAGCTTATCCTATGCATACAACAGGGATTAACATCCCGTTACTTAATCATGAGTTCAGGGCTTATGGCTTATCCCGCGCACCTCGCAGATATTAACGTCCTAGGGCTTACGGCTTATCCCATGCACACAGTAGGGATTAGCGTCCCATTACTGATTCCCAATAACAATCACAAACGGTAAACAATGCTAGCAAGGCAATAACTAACAATACAGAATAGTAACAAACAATAGGGCAATAACAGATAACAAATAAGTCGATCGAATAATAGATAGTCAGATTATAGATCGAACAGATAACAGATAAGATGTTCTAGGTGCCATAATAGATAAATTCAAAATCAATCAAAAGATAACCTCACAGGGGTATGCAAGTAAATTAACAGATAACAAGTAGATTCTGAACATTTCACATATTTCAATAAGCACAATTCAGTATAACACAAAAATTGAAAACCCTCATAGGGGTTTATCACAATTACAAATAAATACAAGAAAGTGCTAGATTGGCAGACCCTCATCTCCGTAATCTCATAATAGTAACCACAATCAATAGTCTACTGGACCATGGGATCTACTTCTTCATCACCTAACCAACAGAATATATCCACGTTCAAAAATCTTTAATTGACCTTAATAGCCTCCAATAATCACATTCTTACTATTAAAAGTCTAAAATTGACAGTTATTCGCTATGATGGCAGTTTTAGGGTTCAATTAGTAATATCATTACAGTATAACAAATTATGCCGTTATACGAAAATATTTACGGGATTTATATCAGGTACTAATAAAAAGGCATAATCAAGTCCTTATTTATATAATTAACCTCATATCATTTTTCTAAATCAACAATAATAGCTCAATCATCTTACTTAACCAAATTGTTGTTACTTAGCTCTCAAATCCATAAAATTAAGGTTTTCTTTTCCAATTAACTCAATTAATCCAAGATTATCATACAATAATACAAATTTGGGCCACTAAGTAATAAATTATAAATGTATAGAATATAAATCCAAGTTATATATCAAATCTTTATTTCTTGGCATAATATAAGGTTTGGTAAGGAAATAAACGGTACAGAATATATTATTTTCAACTCCGATCATTACCTAAGATTTGTTCAATTGGACCTCCAAATCACAAACCAAGGGCACCACTAGAACCACAGCGATGAGATGAAAAAGCTGTCTCGGAACCGCCACCGCTATCAAAATAGACCAACTCCACCACCAATCGGCTCCTTTCAACTCAACTAAGCGAACACCCCAAATAATTTTTCCATTCATTGTCAAATTGAAGCTCAATTTTCGCCTGAAACTCACTATGCCACCACTTGCCACGATTGAATTTCATACCTCCATGTCTCTGCCATTTGCCAGTGTTTGTGTGTGCATGTGGTACCCGCGTGCTCGCGGTGAAGAGAAGAAGAGGGTGATTGGTTTGGTCTCTATTTCAGGGTGTCACTAAAGATTGCTGGAGAATGAGAGAGATAGATGGTGGTTTTGGTGGAGAAAAAGATAGAAACCAAGAAGAGGGGAATTGAGATGAGATATTTAAAGGGAAGTTTTCTGGAATTCTAAATTGGCCACTAAAACTTTTGTCCAACTTACAATTGAGTCCTTCAAGGTTTGCTGATTCTTCAATTGAGCCCCACAAGTGTTTAAGTGCCTAAAATTAGCCTATTTAACCTAAATTAATTCCATGCAACCTTAGACTTTCCAAAGGTTGGCCAATTAAGTCTTGCCCATTTGCAATTTGACCCCAAAACTTCCAATTTCCTTGTAATTAAGTCCTTTTCATTTATTTGTTGAGTTCTAAAATTTAACCAACCAATATCTTGATTTCTCAATTCTTATTTTTCAAAATACTAAATTTTAGGGGATGTTGTAATCTTCCCCCTAAAAGAATCTAGTCCCCAAATTCTCATCTTCGATTAGATGAACTTCGATTAACACCGATACACATAACATTCTTATTACTTGATGCCTCAATCACATGTTGTTTCAATACTTAATGTATATATTCCATTTTAGTTCTAATAGAGTGCATGCTCTTATTTAAAATATAAACCATGAAATCATTAAGTAATAAATAATTAACAACATCACAAGTTCATACTTACATAATATATGCATTAAAGAGTAGTCAAATTTAAACTTAACATGTTATATTTCATAACTTATCATACATTCCCAAGCAACTAGATACAGATTCAAAAAACTTAAACATACTAGGTATAGACATAACCCATATGCCTACTGCTCCTTAAACTACATCTGAGGGATGAAGCCAAAATATGCAGTGTTGAATTCTCTTCTATCAATCAAGAACTTAGACAGAACCTTCGGCCACCTATTTTCCTTTTCTTGTGGATGTTGAACCTCTCTTTCTAGGGTAATTTTTTAAGAAATGTTGGTTGCTTCCACAACCTATGCAACTACCCTGTTTCTTCCAACATTTCGATTTCTCATGACTATGTGATCCTCCACATTTCTTTCTTGATGTCTTAGATTAGACCTTCAACCGTTTCTTATTTGGCTCACTCTCCTTTCTCGTAGCAATTTCTAATTCAGAAATTTTTTCTTGCTTGCCTTTCTTCTCATCGATAGATACTCTAAAAGGTTCTTGTTCTACGCACAAGGCTCTCATTAAGACTTCTTCGAATTTAGACTGCTCGCAAAGCATAAGGATTTTTCGTATCTCTGATCTCAATCCCTTAACAAATTTCTAAGTCTTATACTCTTCTTTCTTCCATATCTGCAGCGCATATTGCAACAACCTACTGAATATTACTCCATACTCCTATACAATCATATCTTCTTAGGTCAGATTCTCAAATTCTTGTTTTAGAGCAACTCTTATTTCTCATGGTATGAATCTATCCATAAATTCCCACACGAAATTGTTTAAGGTAGGAGGGACCTTCCTACGTTCCCATCGTTGACTTACCAAAGTCCACCATTAACCTACAATTCTTTCTAACAAATGAATAGCAAATATAAGCTTAAGGTCATCTGGGTGATCTATTATTTAAAAGATATCTTCAATCTCCCTAATCCAAGCTTCAGCTTTTTGGTGGTCCAAATCCCCCATAAACATTGGGGGGTGAAACCTAAGGAGATGTGCCAAAGTCCCAAATTTCTAATGCTCTTCATTCTTTTCAGGGCTATCCACTTGACCTTGTTGCGGATGTGATTGTAGAAGTTGCTCCTTTATTGCACTCATCTACTTTATAACTTCTCCTCTTGCTATTGAATGTGTCTATTGTTCTTATGTCTTTTCCTTAACATTTATTGGGCATCCCCATTCCGAGGTATCCTTTTCCATATTTTTCTTGACTAGGAGAATACGTTGTGGCAAGTTTTGGAGATGCTATTCTGTAGATATGGAGCTTCCAGTAGCAAACAGCACTTACCTACATCAATTAAATGGAGTTTTCTATTAATTAATATCCAATCGATGTTATTTCTTATTGTGCAAGGTTTAGGATATATGTTTATACACACAAAAGCTTCAGTAATCCGTAACTCTAACAAAGATCCTATCATTCTTGTTCTATTTTCTTATTCATTCCAACTAAAAAGTTGACTTTTTTGAGTCAATTTAGTCAATAGGTCAGCTGTTGTAGAAAAGTTATGTGTAATTTTCATTAATAGCTAATAAGACTAAAAAAATCTATAATGTTTTTTGGTCTCTTATAGTTGACTACTACCTCTCTCTTAGAAGAATCAACATCTGCCCTGTCTTAGGGTATGATATGCCCAAGAAAAGCGACATGCACTATCAATATTTGTGCTTACAAACTTTGCATACAACTAACGCTATTTCTTAGCGCTCCGAGATTCAGGTGTAAGTGCTTTACATGGTCTTTTCTAGCCTTCAGCTAGTAGTATCCTTCTTCAAATCCAGCTTTAAGAATATTATTGTCCTCTCAAAAGGTCATATAATTCTTCTATATAGGGTGGGGGTAATGAGCTCACTTCTTTTAGGAATACTTTCGAGTACTTAGCCCCTACTTCCATTTTCTCGATTCTAAATTGTATCTCGGGATTTGTTGATAAGACACACCAAGAACTCTTGACCACTTTTTTTCAAAATCTTTCTAGTCTCTAGCACAGATATAACTAGCATTGGGAGGGGTTATCTGTAGAAGAACATGTTGGTATTGATATCTCATCTTTGAGAATGATGTATTTGGTGCAGCAGTTCACTGATGCATGATGACTGCATAGCAATCCTTTTCGAGTGTCACTTTGTACTCTTGGATAAGCATCTATATGAGGTTAGTAGGATATACCCCATCCCCAATCATCATTTAGGCAAATTTCGATACATGGTGTCTATTATTAACCCTACTTCTAAGGGTGATAAACCTTAGTCTCAAATTGCATTTTTAGTTCGAGGAAATGTGACAGGTATGAAAGAATGTAAAACACCAGGAATACATAAGGTAATTTCATAGATTTCAAAAATAGAAACCATACATTTTTCCACCTTATTAGGGTTCAGTACTTCTTCTTCTGTTAGGGCATATGCACGAGCTTTTACATTTTGTCTCCCACTAGCTCTTGCTGCATGTTTTCCTTTTCTTACAAGTTTGGGCCTTTCCGTTTGGGGCAATATCTTGCAAAGTGCTGGTCGCTATCGTAACCCACACAACTACCTCATTTTCTCCAACATCCAGACTCTTCATGGAAAAATCCCCAACATAATTCACATTGATTGTGTGCCCTCTCTTAGGTCAAATTTGCCTTCTCACTAGAATTATGAGCTAGCTGAGTAGTGCTTCCAACCTATAGCCTCTGCCATTTTCTTTTAGCATTACTTTATCTATTAAGGTGTATCTTTCCTTTTTAGCTTTTATCCTCAATTTTTTGAATCTCTTACATTTATGCTTTGCTTACTACCAAGTTGAAATTCTACCAGTTCTATGTGGCCAAATCCCACCTGAGTTCCGGCCGCACCCTCTCTATAAATCGTTGAGTCTGCAAGCTCTTATTTTCCTATACACAGAGAACATATTGTAAGAGTTTACTAAAGGTAGCCTCAAACTGACTAACAAACTCGTTTCCTTGGATCAGATCTATAAAATCTCTTTCCTTGCTTGTTTAGCTACTAAAGACATGTATTTGTCCTTAAGTTCTCGGGTAAAGTTCTCCCAAGTTTCGGGGGTCTCTACAGCTATCCACCTATGGTCGGTCTACAGCTATCCACATGTGGTCGGTCATTCTCCACCAGCTCCTTACAAATTTTGCAAAAAAAATGTGGCAAAACGTACTATTTGCTTATCCAGGTAGCACAATGTTCAAATATGTTTTCTAGGTCTTCTACCTATTATTCGGCTTTATGGTCATACGACTCACCAAAGAATTTCGGGACTGAAAATATAGAAACTGCTCCAAGGCTTGGTCTTTTATATCTACTCCTGCAACCCCTATTCTATCCGCCAGTTGATGGTCAAGTTCCTGTATCTCTGTCTTTCTCGATAAACAGGCCATACCAAAGGATCTACAACGGATGATCCATCGAAGGAGTTTGCAAAACTTCCTTGTTCGGTATCAGTTGTGGGTAGGTAGGTGCTTCCTGCTTAAGAGCTCAGGACATATTAGCCCGCCAATTAGGCAGTCTTTCCCATCATCTAGTTCTAAGTGGAACGGGTGCACCAGAAATTCCTTAGGATTTTGGGGATTGAAAATGTAGAAATCACTCCATGGCTTGGCCTTTCATATCTACTCCTGCTACCCCTGCTCAATCCACCAATTCATGGTCAGGTTGCATGCGTCTTTGTCTTTCTTGACGAATAGGCCCTGCCAGAGGATCTACAGTGGGATGATCCATCGGAGGAGTTTGCAAAACTTCCTCATTCGATATCGGTTGTGGGTAGGCAGGTGCTTCTTGCTTAGGAGATCAGGGCACATTAGCCCACCAACCAGGCAGTCTCCCTCGTCGACTAGTTCTAGGTGGAACGGTTGCACTTAAACTTCCTTGAGATGCAATCAACTCTATCGATTCTTCCAAGCTTCCAAAGATTAAAAAAAAAGCAGAAGAATTAGATGAAATTAAACCAAACACAAGGATACACAAGTCTTAATCATTCTATGATAACAACAAAATCCCAAAGATATCCTGCCAAAGATATCCTGCAATACATAAACTCATCTTACTAACATCAATTGATCAAATTCATCTTAAATCCTTGAATAGTTTTCCAATATGCCAAAACACCTAAAATCCATACTCAAACTATCCAAAACAAAAGATCAGTCATGAATCCAACAATATCCAACACCTAAGTTATCAACAAACCTAAGCTCTGATATCACCTGTAATGGCCCATCTTGGGATAATACCTAAGATAAGGTGCTACTCAATTCGAACTTAAATTGAACCCATAATTCAATTAGTAGGCTCATAACAAAAATTTTCAAAACTTATCAGAGAGTTGCAAGCTTCAACGTAAACAAACCTCAACAAAAGTATAGTTTACATGCATTAACTAATTCCATAGCATTCATCATCCATATGCATCATAGACCTTAATATCACCTTATCATATCACAATATCAGTAAGTATACAACCTAACATACAATTAAACCCATAAATAGTAACAAACACCTATTCTATTATCATAAATAGCAACGAAATTCATTTCAAGCAAACCTTAACAAAAGTATATATATAACCCGTACTGATCCCATAATATCCAGCATAATATATGTATATATCCTGCAGATGTTAAAATCAGACCTAACTTATCACAATATCTATAGGACATACAAAGTGTCAAAGAGTACCCATAAGCATATACAACCATTTTTCTATTACAAAATGCATTCACCAATCCAAGCCTGGAGTTCAAGATCGTCACTTAATCCTTGTTTGAGAAAGTTAAAGAAATACAGGGGGTAAATCCAAAAGACTTAGTAAGAGATAATCATAACAGTAAGCAATAAAAATTTGTTGAGAAAGAATCAACTCAATAGATTAACATTAAACAACCAGAACAATAGCATATCAAGTGATTACAGTCAGGATACAATCCGGTAAAATAGATTAGAGTATGGGAGATCAATATACAATCGAGCAAAATAAACATTTTCAAATTCCAAGATTATCAGAAGGAACTAGCTCAGGAGTTGTGGTTGTTGGCTCAAATAGCCCGAGATCATCTCAACCGAATCAGTTTGGGAGGAATGGTCCATTTCAACCGAATTAGTTTGGGAGGAAATGCAAATGGCTTATCCGGCCTGGATAACAACCTAATATAGACCAAGAAACTTTCACAAGCTTGTTGCTCCATGAGCGGAATACAAGCAATTATAATGCAGTCAGAATACGAAACAGAACATGCTAATCAAATTTACCTTATATCATGAGTTCTAGGATTACGGCTTATCCACGCACCTAGCAGGGATTAGCATCCTAGGGTTTATAGCTTATCCCATGCACCTCGCAGGGATTAACGTCCTAGGGCTTATGGTATATCCTATGCACACAGTAGGATTAATGTCCTATTACTTATTCCCAATGACAATCACAAACGGTAAATAGTGCTAACAAGACAAAAATAACAATATAAGATGGTAACAAACAATAGGGCAGTAACAGATAACGAAGCAATAACAGATAACAGACAAGTCAATCGAATAACAGGACAATCAGATAACAGAACAGATGAATAACAAATAGTCAAATAATAGATCGAACAAATAATAGAGAAGATGTTCTAGGCACTAGAATAAACAGAATTCAGAATCAATCAAAAGATAATCCTTATAGGGGTATCCAAGTCAATTAATAGATAACAAGCAGATTCTAAACAATTCATAGATTTTAATAAGCACGATTCAGTACAATACAAAAACAGGAAACCCTTATAGGGGTTTATCACAATTCCAAATATACATGAGAAAGTGCCAGATAGGTAACCTTCACATCTATAGTCTCAGAATAGCAACCACAATTAGTATTCTGCTGGTCTGCGGGACCCATTTCTTCATTACCTAACAATAGAATAAATCCACAATCAAAAATTCTTAATTGACCTTAACAACCTCCAATAATTACAATCTTACTATTAATAGTCTAAAATCAATATCTATTAGTTAAGATGGCAGTTTTAGTATTTGATCAGTGCTATCATTATGGTACGACTAATTATGCCGTTATACAGGAATATTTATGGGGTTTATATCGAAACTAACAAAAAGGCACAATCAGGTCCTTATTTATGTAGTTAACCTCATATTATTATCCTAAATCAACAATAATAGCCCAATCATCTTAATTAACCTAATTGTTGTTACATAGGCCTCAAATCTATAAAATTAGGATTTTCTCTTTTGATGAACTTAATTAATCCCAAAATTATCACACAATAATACAAATCTGGACCCACTAAGTAATAAAATTATACATGCACGGAATATAAATTTAAGTCCTATATCCATACTTCATTTCTTGGCATAATAAAAAGTTCGACAAGGAAATAAATGGTACAAAATATATTATTTCCAACTCCGATCATTACCCAAGATTTGCTCAACCGGACCTTGAAATCACAAATCAAGGCACCACTGGAACCACTGCGACGAGACGAAAAAACTATCTTGGAACCACCGTTGGCCACCAGCCACCGGAATAGACCCACTCCACCACCAATCGACGCCTTTCAGCTCAACCAAGCAAATGCCCCAAACAACTTTTTCAATCGTTGTCGAATTGAAGCTCAATTTTTTCCTGAAACTTACTGCACCACCATTCGTTGTTGCACGGTTTCTGCTCAATTCCGTTGCCGTCGGTAATCCGTTCTAGGATGAAGCTACCAATATGAACCTCGAGCTGAGCTCGTCAAAACCTGCTACTCATATCCAAGCTTCAGTCGTCGGAACTCCATGCCTGTGAAGTTCCACCGCAGCTGAGTTTCGTACCTCCACATCTCCGTCGTCCGCTAGTGTTTGTGTGTGCATGTGGAACCACCATTCTCGCCTTGAGGAAAGGAAGATGGTGGTTGGTTTGGTTTTTCATTTTGGGGTGTCGCCAGAGAGTGAGAGAGAGATGGTGGTTTCAGTGGAGAAGATAGAAATAAGAGGGGGAAATTGAAATGTGATATTTAAAGGGAAGTTTTTTAGAATTCTAAATTGGCCCCTAAAACTTTTGTCCAACTTACAATTGAGTCCTTTGAGGTTTACTAATTCTTCAATTTAGCCCCACAAATGTTTTAGTGTCTAAAGTTGGCCTATTTGGACTAAATTAATTCTATGCAAACCCCAAACTTTCCAAAGATTGGTCAATGAAGTCTTACTTATTTGCAATTTGACCCTAAAACTTTCAATTTCCTTGCAATTAAGTCATTTTCATTTATTTTTCAAGCATTAAAATTCGACCAACCAATATATTGGTTTCTCAATTCTTATTTTTCAAAATACCAAATTTTAGGGGTGTTACAATAATATTGTATAAAAATATATAAAAATAGCAGTGTACAAAATTATGTGGGGATAATTTCATCATCTAATATGTTAATCCTAATATTTCTAATCTTAGGATTATTAGTCAAGTCAAAGGGGTAGCATATATAACCCCCGACACTTTAGAATAAAATATTGAACTTTTTATTAATCACGGATTTTAAATATGCCAACCAAATATTCAATTACACTAGATTACACATCTTTGCTATAGAATCGTGGCAAGCAAACAAACACTTAAGGTATAAACCAACATGTTTTGTATTCAATGTCTCATCTGTGCATGCTTTTGACATACTGCTTCAATTGGAATTAATATAATTCATTTACAAATTAGTGGACTATAAATTGTATCCTCAAATGCATATTATAACATAATTGACCAACAAAAATAAATAAAATTATGCGGTTTCAATTATTTATTATCTTAAATTTATATTTACTAGTGTTTAATATATTTTTAAATAGAATTTTCCACTATCAAATTGATACTTAAACATTAAAAAAAGGACTGAATTACAATCGATTCTAAAAAATTGGGAACTATCTAAACTTTTTTTATAAAAAAAAAATTATATATTACATATTAAGCAGCATCTTTTTGTTTTTTTGAATAATTCAAATATTAAATAACATCTATCAAATTCATATTTCGAACGAAAAATCATAGTTAGATAATAGTTGAGGATGATATTGAGAATATGAAAAATGTAGGAGTGGATTTGTGAAAGATTAGGGATGGAAAAGAAATTTAAATGAAAACCTACACTCAAGCACACACATCTATCTATCTATATATAAACTAGGGGTGGCAATTTTCAACACAACATGATAACCCGACATGAAAATATCAGGTTTAGATTGACTCATTTTAGGTTTGGGTTCAACAAGGTCGACATGAATAAGAACCCGAGGAAATTGGGTTGGGTTGGGTTGAATTTCAGGTTACACGAGCAAACTGAAATTTAATTTTGAATCACATGACAATCCAAACCCACCTGAACCAACTTAACCTTATTCGAATTAAACAAAAATTTAAATTTTTTTAGGAGTAAAAATATAAAATGAAAAAATAAAGCTTGAAATGTTGATCTTTAGTAATATCAAACTTACTACTTTAGCATTTCTCAGTGTTATTTATTTTCACTACCATATAGGATTGATCATTAATCTAATGGTTATATTTGTATCCAAGTAGACATGAAAATTGTATTGCAAAAAGTTAATAAACATTGCTTTAACTACTAAATTGTCCTATAAATTTTTCTGAAGCCTTATACAATACAAGATTTTGCATATATAAATAAAAATTGTATTGCAAAAAGTTAATAAACATTGCTTTAACTACTAAACTGTCCTATAAGTTTTTTTTGAAACCTTATACAATGCAAGATTTTGCATATATAAATGATAAAAATTCTTTTTGTTGAGATATCATAAGAAAATTCAAAAGACTTAAACAATTTTTGTTATATATGATGTGTATAATTTATAATATTTGTTTACTTATTTACTTGATAATATATTTTTATTGATTTATTATTATTTAATCGAATCAATATAAGGTTAAAAATAATGACATTAATTTTAAAAAGTCTAAAGAGACAATTTAAACTACACAAAAGATCTAAAAACAAAAAAGAGTAGGTAAGTAAAACTTGGAGAAGTATGATATTTTTAAAAATAAGATATTTTATGGTTTCAATATTTTTATGTGCAGATAGATACTAGAAAATGAAAGGAAAAAAAGTCCTCAAAGTCAACATATTATGTGGCTCAATTAAAATTAGTTGAGTACATTTGTGAAGTTATAATGAGAACCTCTTACTCATATTCTAATTTGTTAATAATTAAAAATAAATAAAATTAAAAAATATAAATATAAATTTTTTTTTTAAAATTCAAATAAATATTCAAAATAATTATTTTAAAAATCAAATCGATTTGAACTTGATATGATATGAATTAAATTGAATTAAAATTGAACACTTTTAAATCATCATCAAATTAAATTAAATTTAAATTTAAAAAATTAATATTATATGCCTATTTTAATTCAATTCTAATCCACTAATTCCACCAAAATTGCCACCTGTTACTATAAACTCCGGAGAAAACCCTAACCCCTCACTTCCTTCTTCGACCTCTCCCTCCCGGCGGCGCCGATCTTTCCTCTTCTCGCCAAATCAGCTCAAAATGACGACTAGATTCAAGAAGAACCGCAAGAAGCGCGGTCACGTGAGCGCCGGTCACGGCCGTATCGGGAAACACCGCAAGCACCCCGGTGGTCGCGGAAATGCTGGTGGTATGCATCATCATCGCATCCTCTTCGACAAGTATCACCCTGGATACTTCGGTAAAGTGGGTATGCGCTACTTTCACAAGCTCCGCAACAAGTTCTTCTGCCCCACCGTCAACATCGACAAGCTCTGGTCGCTGGTGCCGCAGGAAGTGAAGGACAAGGCGTCGAAGGACAATGCGCCGTTGATTGATGTAACGCAGTTTGGGTACTTCAAGGTTTTGGGGAAGGGTTTGCTGCCCGCTCACCATCCCGTCGTGGTGAAAGCAAAGCTCGTGTCGAAAAATGCAGAGAAGAAGATTAAAGAAGCTGGTGGCGCTGTTGTGCTTACAGCTTAATTAGGTTCTTTTTGTCCGATTACTGTTTTTGATTCTATGCAATGGAGACTGCTGTTCTTGCTGGAGTTGATTTTCATGAGTTACTCTTGATATATTGTTCTTAATATCTTAATTTATGCTGATTTTGCGACTTTGTGTTGATTGTATGAAATGATTTTTCAGTTCTACATTCTGTTGACGCTCATATTGACTAGATTTAATTGACATGGGTTATTGCTAGTACAGCTATATGCTATATATGATATGAAATTGTTTACTTGTGTGCTATGTTGCATTGGTATTATCATGGTCATATTATATTCACTTTGAATGATCTTGTGGGAATGATTCTATTCTTTGTTTTTTCTTTTCTTTCCTTTTTTTTTTTCGGTTTGGGTTGGGGGTGGGTGGGTGGACTTGTCACCCTTTTTCTCGTAACTGGACATATTTGTTCTAACTCATTGAATATGTTTTTCTTGTATTAGCCATTAGGCATGTGTAAAATTTGTGATCGATATACACAATAAGTCTCTGCAATGTCAACCGGTGTGTAAATATCTTGCATTATATCATTTTAATGATGGATTCAATGCTAACGATCTTGTGTAATGGAATCCTTGGGGGGTAGGGATTAGATCATTTTTATGTTTAGGTTCAATCTTGTGTAGCGGAATCGTTTTGGGGAAGGGGGGTTAGGGATGGTGACCTTTTCAGTGCCTCGTGTGTGTGTGCGTGTGTGTGTGTGTGTGTGTGTGTGAAACTCTTCTTCACATATGTTTTCATCGTGTGGGGAACGGGTGAATTTCATGATTGGTTTACTTGATTATTCTGTGCAATGTTTGATGATGTGGTGATTGATCGTGGTTTAGATTTTGGCTCTCGCTAGAACATGTTCTTATGTTTAAGAGTGCTGATTGTTGGTATGTGCAATCATAAGATTGATCTGTTTGTATGCCACCATTAGATTATTTGCTGATTTGGGCCTCACCGCCCTTTTATGGTTTTAGTGTGTGGTTGATGATTTTATGTTTGTTCTTGTGGACTTGTGGTTACGATTATTATTACGGTAACCCAAGAAGTTGAGAATTTATATACGTACATGTGAAAGATCGAAGTTTTTGTGTAGTCGTAGTTACTGCTACTATTATACATGCACATGGACGCACGTGTGTCAAGGGTTGTTCGAGTTTGAATCTCGGGCCTCATATATGTGTAATTCTTATTATTGCAAGAAGTGAAAATAGATACATGTACTTGTGAAAGATTGAGGTCTTTTTTGGTTGTTTTTATTATTATTAGGGGGTGTAATTGGGTCATGCCAAGTTGAGCTCGATGAAAATTTTTGAGCTTGAACTCTAGTTTGATGAGTCTAAAATTTTAAGTTTGCGTTTAGCTTGACTTGATAAGTTGAATTATTAAAGGTGTTGTAAATAATTGCGAGTTCAAACTTAAAATAATAAAAATTAAAATTAAGATAATATATTTATTAATAAAATAAAAATAATATTTAATTATATTTTGAGTTTAGATACATACGACTCAAATCAATTCAAAATGAAGTTCGAGCTAAAGCTAGATTGAGTGTGACTGAGATTTGTTTGCATCCCTACTTATTTTTATTAATATTACTATTATAAATGTACATGTGTGCTGGGCTACCCAGATTTTAACTTTGGGTCTCACGCATATAAGTGCAAACAGTGATTCATGTTCATCAATATCCAATGTTGCATTTGGATTTCATATCTAACTCAAAATAATTAATACAAGAATTTGTTGCTAATGAGTCCCTTTTTTTTTGTTGTGGAGTTGGAATTTACTTTCTAAATCGTCCAAACTCGAATATTAACCTACTGGCCTAAAATGCGGCAAATGGGCTCATGGCTTTGTGATGGATAGGGCTGTCAATGAAGCGGATTGTAATTCGAATTTGATTTGAATTCGATCTGATAATTCAGGATCTTTAATCGATAAAAGATTCAATGGTTATGATCCGATTAAAAAAAAAATCGTAATTCGAAATAAATTGAGCAAATATGAATTTGACTCGATTCGATTCATTAATAATTCGAATATGAATATATAGTATTTTATGTATACATATAGTATTATACATATATATACGTAGGGTTCTATAACAACGCCAAAATGAATTTTTGGATGAAAAAAGTAATGAACTTCTATGCAATATATCAAATTAGTTGATTTTTCATATAAAATATTAGATTTAGAGGTTATCTACATCATAATTGTATCACTTGTTTCTCTATTTTTATAATAAAAAATAATGTAGGAAAAATAATGAGCATGAACTGAATGTTATGATATAAAAGAATACAATGCAAATCTCAGTTTTATTGAAATGAGTTTTTTTTTTTTAATATAAAACTTTAAGCTTATAGTTAATTGATTGAAAAATCAA
Source organism: Jacaranda mimosifolia (assembly GCA_018894105.1). Lineage (NCBI taxonomy): Eukaryota > Viridiplantae > Streptophyta > Magnoliopsida > Lamiales > Bignoniaceae > Jacaranda > Jacaranda mimosifolia. Next base: position 3,622,307 of record CM032124.1, on the reverse strand, counting down.
GTATATATGCATTGATAATGTCAAATAAGTATTATTATCAGTAGCAGAACCTAAAATACAATGATATAATAAATGAATGTGGTTAAGTTATATTTTATTATTGCTTTTATGTGATAAATAGACTTGAAAATTTATTCGTTAATATGTTGTGTGTATCTTTTTTTTAAGGATGAATGTTTTAGATTTAGATTCTACTAATTTTTTAGAAAAATAACAAATATATGATTTTTGAGAGTATTCGGATTCGGATCTCTTTTCGGATATTCGATTTTTATATGAATCCGAATATAGTTATAACAGTTAAGATCCTATTGGATCTTAGGTCGGATTCGAATATGGCATATTATTTTCGGATTTGGATTCGGATTCAGCATGATCCGATCCGAATCTGACACATTGACAAGCCTAGCGACTGATGACATCCTCGTATTTTTTGTTGGACTGAGGTTAAAGTTTTAATATATATTAATTCAAATTTGATTTAAATTTTTTTCCAAATTTAGGGGACTGGATAAGTATTCATTCGATAATTTGTATTATATCTACTTATAAATATTTATCATTTGAAATAAGTTGATTGGATATGGAATATTTTATTTATGAACTAAAATAATGTGAATATAAAGGGCTTACTTTTTAAATATCTTAACTTTGGGTTAATATAATTAAAAAAACTATCAAAAATCAAATTTATTACAAATTACTTTGCATGTACAATAATTTTGACACAATTGAATATAAAAAAAAAAGTAAGAAAAAAATAGTATTTTTGAGGAGTTATTTGTAGAATTTTAAATATTCTATCTGACTCAGATACTATATTACCATTAATTAATATAGATCTTATAGAATATTGAATTAAACTTAATATGAATTTAAATTCGAATTTAAATTTCACAGATTTGAATTGAATTCGACTGATTCATTGTATGTGGCTGACGAAGCAAAGCAGATAAACAAACAGGCCAACCCACTAAACCTACGTTTCGGCGTAAATTGCCCCATCTCTAAGTGATAACTAACTTGGACTTGCCACCCCATTTGTGAATTGAGTTGAGCTTTGAGGAAATCCGTTCGAATTGTGTCATTTTTGGGGGGGTTTATACAGTTAAGCTCCATTTAGTAAGGAACAAAATTAAATCAACAAAACAAATATTAATTCACGCATAGATCACATAGTTGGGTTGACACGTTTACCTAATAATCAAAGGGCTTGTTTGATTTGTAGAATGAGACTTGATAGATTATAATATCAAACCCATCAAGTATTTAGTTTTAGTGAAATAAGTCCATGATAGATGAAGGGCTCGATCCATAATTTTAATTTTTAATTTGATGTATAATCTCCCCAAATTGGCCTAAATTATGTTATCCAGATCAAGGTGAGAAAAATAAATTAGTCATTTGATAATTATAACCACGCAAATTCATAAAAATTGGGGTTTGGACTTGTTTTATTATAATGAGTATTTTAATAAATTAAGTAACCCAATTATTCAATCATTATATCCATATAAATGATTGATAAATTAAATACATATTCAAAATGTATAATCCTAAACCCCAAATACAGTATTATATTATCTTAAACAGTATAATCTCACTATATCATTATAATTTTATCAATCCTATTTATTTATCCAAACGTGACCAAAGTGTTCATCTTGGAACCCATTGGTAAATATTCGTTTGAACTTGAATTTGGATAATTATAATAATTAAATTTTAAAATATTTTTTCATTCAAAAAAATTTAAAATTTGAGTCTAGCTTGATTAAATTGAGTAAAAAAAGTTAATAAAAATAATCAAATAATTTGAGTTTGACTAATGTTCAATTAATTTTTTTTTAAAACTCAATTTGATTACTAATTTAATTAATTTAAAGACAACTTTCTCAATTAAATTTATACAAGATCGAACCACATATCTTTGATTCAACTCGATATGTTTAGGGCCTGTCCGGTTTCATTTTCAAGGCTCATTTTTATATTTTCTACTATTCCAATCATGAAACACATAATTTATATACGTTTTCACTCAATATCATTTTTATTTTTATTTTCAAAATACATTTCCCAATAACCTACATATCTTTCATCTTGATATGGGAGGGCCCAAATGCTTGGGCCCAAACCAGCAAGGCCCAGCCAGCGGGAGATGGCCGCCCAACTGAGACTCAGGGCCCATAAGTCTCATCAACTTCACTCGACCAGATCTGCACAGACCCAGCCAGGCTCCATCGGCTTGCGGAAATCTTCGACCTAAGTCTTAAACTGGTCGAGGTCGAGGCTAAGGTCGAGACCAGTATAGTACTCTGCCACCACATTAAATGCACTGGCAGGCGCCACATTCCCGCATTAATGGCGCATGCTGTCCCCCTCACCGTCTGACACAACAGACGCCGCTATAGTGTACTATCTTGTCCTTGAAATCGGGAAGGGCAGTTGGCTGGAAATATTCAAATAGGGGAAATGACCAAATACCCCAGACCCAAGGTTAGAGGCCCCAGGAGATGCCAAAGGGCTTTCCAGACATTTCCTAGCAGAAGAAGGGGATATATGCCCTCAACCCTGCCTCCGAAAAGTACGCACAGGGTATACACCAAAAAGTCCTTACTCCGCTGTTCGATTCCGGAGGTCGATTTATACTGACTTGGGCGTCGGAGGGCCTGAGCCGAGGGTCTCTCGGCTAGCCTAACATTTACTGTGATTGCAGGATTCTACCCCTAATCAGTCAAGAACGCAAATCTTCCAGATCAAGTTCTATCCATATACCAGCTCGAATCCTAACCCAACAGATCGAACCCTCATCATTTGGCGCCGTCTGTGGGAAAGCAGAATCCTCTATCGAAAATGGTAAACACTAGGCGAGTTCCATCCGGGAGAGAAGAAAACAGGAGATCCAGCTCTCCTCCCCCACGTCAGAACCTAAAACCGAATGCACAAGGGCCCGGTACTCAACCCGAGCCTGTGGTTACCCTCACCATGCCACAGTTGATGCAGCTTATTAGTGAGCAGATTTCAGCCCAACTTTCCGCCGCCCTAAACAGACATACCGCTCAACCGGAGCCGGCGGTTAGTACCACACCTCAGCCCGCAGCTCCGAAAAGGGTGCGGCCAGTGGAATATTCCCAGCGATCGGAGTCTTTTCGGACCCAATCCCAGAGAGAGTTAAGCCCAGGTCGCTTTCCTAGAGAGGCAGTCCGCCCCCCACCAAGAGAGGAAGTAGTAGACTCCATAGACCATGACGTTCGGCCCCTTCAAGCCCCACAACGCGATAGGGCTGAGCGTTCCAGATGCAGGCCAAGCCAAGACCAGCAAGAACTGGAGGAGGTGTCTCACCAGGTACAACAGTTGAATAAGCGCCGGGAGGAACTCTCAAGAAGGAACACAGACAGGGTTGTCCAACCGGAGGGGCCACCGAGGTTCAGAAGGGAACAGGACTCGCCGTTTGTTCAGGAGGTCATTGACGAGCGTATTGCCGTTGATGTAAAGATCCCTACGGGACTCCCTAGGTACGACAGCGCCACGGATTTGAATGAACACTTGCTGCAGTTCGAGCACATGATGCAGTTGTATGGGCATAATGAGTACATACATGCAAAGATGTTGATAACCACGTTCCAAGGAGTGGCTTTGGACTGGTTCGTGAAGTTGGAGCCTGCGTCCATCTTCTCATATAACTAGTTGTGCGAAAAGTTTCTGCACCAGTTCGCCAGCAGGAGGAAGGCGAAACTCCCACATAGCCACCTGCACACGGTGAAGCAGGCTGAAGGAGAATCCCACCGAGATTTTTTCACCAGGTTTAACACAGAGGTGTTAAAGATCGATAGCCCGAGGATTGAGTTTTTGATTGATGTATTATTCTTAGGTTTGAGACACAAGGAATGCACTAATGCTTTAATGCGCGCGTAGCCCAGGACGATGGAGGAGCTCCTCGACCTCGCAGAGAGGTATATGGCTCAGGAGGAGATGAACAAAATGAAATACGGCAGCATGGACGCCGACAAGAAGAAAGGCAAGGAGAAGGATGACAGACAAAATAGGGAGGGACGCCGTTCCCCGATCAAGCGCTTCCATGAATATACCCTGCTGATCATGCCGAGGAAAAAAGTGTTGTTTGCCATCCAGCATGATAACCTGCTCAAGAAGCCTCGAAAAATTACGGAAACAGAGGCCATGAAGAAGTCCAAGAAGTACTGCTATTTGCACAAATAGAAGGGGCACGATACCGAGGAGTGCTTCAACCTGAAAGATGAAATCGAGAGGCTGATTAAGCAAGGCCACTTGAAGAAGTTTGTCGAGGAGCAGGCTCGAAGAGAGTAGGGCATGGCCGACCGGACTCCCCGAAGAGAAAGGTCAGTCAGCCCGAGAAGAGAGGACAAGGGGAAGCGACCTGCCCATGAAGCCCACCCACCCATCAGAGGTGTCATCGATATGATCGCCGGAGGGCCCACGGGGTGAGATTCCCGGAATGCAAGGAAGCAGACTCAAAGACAGCTCGACTCGACCAGACCATCTAAGGTCAAAATCATCTTTCAGCTGACAACCAGTACCGAACCAATTTCCTTTACCGACGCAGACCTAGACCACCTTGAGAACCGAGGAGTTGACCGAAAGATTGATTGCCCAATGGTGGTCGCTGTTGAGATAGCCAACTTTGAGGTCCGAAAAGTGCTGGTCGACAACGGGAGTTCTGTGAACATCATATTCTTGTCGACCCTGAATAGAATGAAACTGGGGAAGCTGAAGTTCCATCCGGTCAGGACACCCTCGGTCAAATTTGGTGGATTAAAGATCATCCCAGAAGGATCCATCGACTTTTCCACTACATTCGGGCAAGATCACCGCAGTCGAACTCTGATGATCAGCTACTTGGTGGTCGACGCCCTTTTTGCTTACAATACCATCATAGGTCGACCAGCCCTAAATGATTTCAGAGCCATTGCATCCACCTACCACATGAAAATAAAGTTCCCGACCCTAACAGAAGTTGGCGAGCTGTTATGCAATATTAAGGATGCTTGGCGCTGCTATGCAATCTCGGTGGACTCTAGCGAACAGAAAAAGAGACCAAAATTGAAGCCCTCGGGGGATGCCCTTGTAGCGAAACCCGATGAGGGACTTTCTTCCAAGAAAAGAAAGCTGGAAGATACAAGGGTCGAGCATGTGGGCGAATTCAAAACAATTGAGCTCGAGCCTGGGAACCCCGACAAGACCACCAGAGTTGGGAGTGATATGGGGGATCGACTAGAATGCTTTATGATTAACTTCCTCCGGCGCAATATTGATGTCTTCACCTGGAAAGCTACGGATCTGCAAGGTATTGACCCCAGCATAATTGTCCATAGGCTCAACGTGGACCCAGCCTACAATCCAGTGCGGCAAAAGAAAAGGACCTTCAATGCAGAGCGAACCCGGATCATTGAGGAGGAGGTCGGCAAGCTTTTAGAAGCAGGCTACATTGTAGAAATCCAGTATTCCTCTTGGCTTTGTAATGTTGTACTTGTCCCCAAGAATAAGGGAAAGTGGAGAATGTGTAATGATTTTACGAATTTGAATAAAGCTTGCCCTAAGGATCCTTACCCCCCGCCTCGTATCGATTTACTTGTTGATTCTATTGCTGGTTGCGAATTGATTAACATGATGGATGCATTTCAAGGCTATTATCAAATATTCATGGCACCCGAAGACAGGGACAAAATATCTTCTGTTGTTCCCAACGGGGTGTATTGCTTCCTTGTCATGCCATTCGGACTTAACAATGAGGGGCAACTTACCAGAGGTTAGTTAACTTCATGTTCAAGAATGAAATTGGGAAGTCCATGGAGATGATTGTAAAGACTGAAAGAGCCAAAGACCACTTGATCAACCTCAACCACACCTTTTCTATTTTGAGAGCTTTTGGTATGAAGCTCAATCCTAATAAATGTACCTTCGGAGTTCGAGGAGGTAAATTTCTAGGCTACATGGTCAGTCAGAGAAGCATTGAAGCCAACCCGCAAAAGATTCAAGCAGTTTTGGACATTGCCCCACCTCGCACGGTCCGTGAAGTCCAGCGACTGGTCGATAGAGTTATAGCCTTGGGTAGATTCATAGCTCGGCTAGCGGACAAGAGCCTACCCTTCTTCAAAATCTTGAGAAACGCAAAGAAATCTGGATTTAAATGGGACCAACAATGTGATCAAGCCTTGCTCGACCTCAAGCAATACCTCTCTTCCCCACCCTTGCTCGCCAAGCCCGAGTTGGGAGAAGTGCTATAGATATATTTGGTGGTCTCTTCGGCCTCTATCAGTTCAGTGTTGATGATGATGAGAGTAGGAAACCCTTGTCCAGTATACTATTACAACAAGGCTCTCCAGGGACCCGAGCATAATTATTTAGAGATCGAGAAGTTTGCTCTGGCCCTAGTCATGTCGGTTAGGAAACTGCAGCCTTATTTTCAATCCCACACAATTTTGGTGTTGACGAATCAGCCGCTAAAACAGGTGCTGTCGAAGCCAGACACTTCAGGCTAGCTCACCATATGGGCCATCGAACTCACGAAATTCGATATCCAATTTCAACCGCAGACTGCCATTAAGGCATAGGTGTTGGCCGACTTCATCATCGAAATAGTCGACCTGCCGACTCAGGATGTTGAGAACACACCCTGGTGGACTTTGCACGTCGACGGGTCTGCCACATCATCTGGAGGAGGATTAGGGATATCACTCTGGTCTCCGCTGGCCGAGGACTACGATTTTGCAGTAAAACTCGACTTCCAGGTCACTAATAACGAAGCAGAATATGAGGCTCTTATTGCAGGAATGCGCATGGCCGCTGACCGCGGGGTCGAGTAGCTAGCAGCATTCACCGACTCCCAGCTCGTTGCAGAACAGGTCGAAGCCAACTTTGAGGCGAAAGAATACAAAATGGCACAATATTTGGCAGAAGAAACCAGTTGAGGCAAATGTTCAGAAATTTTTCGCTGAGCTAAGTCCCTCGATCAGAAAATGAGCGAGCAGACGCGCTCTCCAAGCTGGCCAGCTCGACGAAAGGCACTAGAGAAAAAATAATAACATTTCTTGTCGCCGACCAGCCCTGTGTCCCTGCCCCCGACCAAAGTTTGGTCGGGTGCCTCAAGCAAACAACCCTTTCTTGGCAGCACCCAATCAAACTTTACCTAAGTCGGGGCACCTTACCCGACGATGAAAGGGACGCACGTAGACTGAAGGGTTTAGCACCCAAATATGCGCTGGATGAGCATGGACAACTATACAAGAGATCAATAGGGGGGCCACCACTTAGATGCCTGGATCCCGACCAGGCTAATGAAGTATTGCGAGAAGTGCATGCCGGTATTTGCGGCAACCACTCGGGCAGTCGATCCCTGGCTCACAAGGTCATTCGCTATAGGTATTTCTGGCCGACTTTGTTGAGAGATTCTATCGATTTCGCTAAAAAATGCCCATTCTGTCAAATTCATTCGAACATTCAACACCTGCCAACCGCACCGATGACCAATGTTAGCATCACTTGGCCATTCGACCAGTGGAGGATCGACATAGTTGGATCACTCCCAAAAACTTCCGGCCAGTGAAAATTCATCATAGTGGCCGTCGAATACTTTACAAAATGGGTGGAAGCCGATGCTGTCCTAAAGATCACCGACGCGACCATTAAAAGTTTCATTTAGAAGAATATTATATGCCGATTTAGGTTACCTAAAGTCCTAATCTTAGATAACGGCACCCAATTCCAGAGCAAAAACACGAGGAGGTAGTGCGAGACTTTGGGGATCGCCCAGTATTTTACTTTTGTGGGGAATCCGCAAGCCAATGGACAGACCGAGGTTACCAACAGGACTGTGCTCGACCACATCAAGAGTTGAATAACGGTGACAGGGGCCAGCTGGGCGGACGACCTCCCTGGTGTCCTTTGGGCCTACAGAACGACGCCTCAAACAGCCACATGACACAGCCCGTACAGCCTAGTCTACCGATCCGAGGCGGTGATCCCGTCAGAATTAATCCAGCACACAGCAAGAGTGATCCACTACAACCCGATAACAAATACATCGGAGAGGACGCTGGACCTAATCGCTATTGATGAGAAACGCCATGCAACTTACAACACAATGCAGTGGTATCGTTCAAAGATGGCGGATCGCTATAATAGGTTAGTACGACCGCGGAGCTTTAAGGTTGGCGACCTCGTCCTCAAAAAAGTGGAAGTGTCTAAATCTGTTGGGAAGCTTGACCCAAAATGGGAGGGATCGTACTCAATTATCAAGGTGTCTAAAAATAATGCCTATCGATTAGTTGATGCATCAGGCCACGAGCTACCTCGACCCTGGAATGCGGTAAACTTGAAAAAGTTCTTTGTATAATTGGTCAATGATGACCTTTGTATCAACCCAAAGAAATGAAGTTGTAATATGTTCAAGCGGAGTGCAATAGATCCAATCCTTCCCAACATAAGTTGACCTTGTAGTCGACGAAAAGGTTCAAAGCCACAAAGTCAAAGCCTTTACGCCAAGATCACCTAAGTCAATGAAAAGGCTCAAAGCCACAAAGTTGAGGCCTTTACGCTAAGACTACCTAAGTCGACCCCGTAGTCGACGAAAAGGCTCAAAGCCACAAAGTCGAGGCCTAAGCGCTAAGACCACCTAAGTCGACCCCGTAGTCGACGAAAAGGCTCAAAGCCACCAAGTCGAGGCCTTTATGCCAAGATCACGTGGTCGACCCTGCTGTCGAAATCAGCATACCGATCTCGCAGTTGGCGAAATGGCTAATAAAGCACGAAGTCGAGCCCAATGAGCCGACCTAATTTACAAGTTATTAATTGCAAATGGCAACGATGATAAACGTATCGTACACTCACGAACGCTGTTCCAAACTTGAACATTAACTATCATCCTACGAGATTACGTGCAACTTGAGTCAAAACAAATAGAATACCATCAAATGAAAGACACGAAGCGAAACTTCTCACCACATTTGCGGCCACTCGACGAAACAACTCAAAACAAAAGCAGAGACAATCATGAGTGAAATTACAGTTGAAATTCACGCACAAATTTAACAAAAGCCTCATTGAGGCAAACTCTGTGAATGAGCCAGAAAATCCTCAGAGAGGCAACAATTCCATTAAGTGTTAAACGCCTCGCCGAGGCATGTACATCAAGATGAAACAAAAAGATAACTGGGCCTAATTCGAGCTGCCCGTTTCTTCGATGCTGGGAGCGGCGGCAAGGGCAGATGCACCAGATAAAATAGATGCTCGTTGAGGCTCGGGCAGTGCTATGGCGATGGGGACGGCGGCGGTCACGGGATGAGAGGGGCCAGCTGCAGCCTCAAGGAACAGCCGCTCGGTAGCTGGGAAGAAGGAAGCCACATCGGCTTTTCCCTCTGACACATCGAAAGCCAGGTCCCCGATGAACTCGAACTCCTGGGCCACTGCCCTCAGTTTCGCATCAAATTTTGCCCATTTTTTGTCTTCAGGCAATAGCTCAACCCTTGGCCCTTCGTTAACGGGCACTTCCTCAGCATCAACCTCATCCTCGGGGTATGGTCGAAGCTGATCGTCAAGAGCGTGGCTCATTCGGGAGCAGTCTTCAAGCCGGGGAGCATAGCCCAAAAATTGCATTTGTTGGATCGCCTTCTGGAAGGCGTTCCGCGCATCATCCAGAGCCAGAACAATGCTTGCATCCTGGAAAGCCGGGCTAACTACGAATTGCTGCATAGCATCCCGACGGACCTCGGGCAATATCTTAGCGAACTCAGCCCTGGCCTCGACTAGACGCTCACTCCGGCCAGCAGCCCGACTAGATTCATAACCAACTTGCACATCCAGCTCCAGTTTTTTCAACTTTTCATCCATCTTGGTCCGCTTCATCACTGCAAGAAAGACCTGTTCATCCTTTTCCTCCATCTCCCGGGCATGCTAACTAACTTGCTTCTCCAGCTCCTCGAGTCGCAGCTGGGAAGACTCCAGTAGAGCCTTCAAAGTTTTAGCATCACCGCCAGCATCCAACTGCTCTCGATCAGCAAGCGCCAGCTCGGAGCGGCTGTAGAAATTGTAGCCCAGTTGCCCGACCTGAGACGTAAAGGTTACCACTATCAAATCAAGAAAAGTATAAATATGCAGAGATCCAGAAAATGAAATCTTACCATGTTCGCATGATATGCGAACTCACAGAGGGCGGCAGCCTGGCTCATGCCCATTATCTTCTTCTGGTCAGTCAGGAACTGACTAGCCATCAGCACCTTCAAAGGGCCCACCCCGGTGGGCCCAGACGCAACCATGCTCGAGGAGTCGTTTACAGCGAGACTCGGGTCCGACCCAAACCGGGGAGACGGGAACTTCCGCAGGTTAAACAACGCATTGGCTCCTCGATCTCCAAAGAGATCGTTCCCCATCGGCATCCCCGACCCTGGGCTTTTTCCTTTGCCCTTCCCCGTGGCAATCTTCTTAGGCGGAGGACCACTCTGCTTGCCCATTGGTCTTTTGCCCCGACCAGCAGGGCCCCCGCTCGGGGCTATTACTATTCAACTTGGCGAGGGGGTCGGCGATGGAGTGGGAGCTGCCGCCAATCGATACGGCTCGTCGTCCAGTGAGGGCTCTCGATGAGAAGCAGCGCCTTGCATGCGCTGCTGGTTCCTTTCTGCTCGGGTCAGTGCCTCGGCTCTTGATCTATTCATGATCTCCTCTCAATCTGCACACATCAAATTCAACAGAAGTCAAAGCTAAAGAACCACGCAGATCATCAAAGATGGACAAATAATAAAGCACATAGCACACTCCATCTACCTATCTCATAATCAGCAGGAAAATCTATGGGGGCCGGCGACAGCCCGGCCAACACTAACTGCCTTTCCTTGATGAGGACAGAGGCCTCGATGGGTCCGAAGTCGACCAGATCCCGCACAAATGTGTTCAGCCAGGTCGGAGTCATACTCTTAGGCATGTCGACATGCCCCCTCTACCAACCCCGAGGAACATCAAAACCCCCTTCACTCGAACAAAAAGATAGCATTTTTTCCACTCCTAGCCATACAAAGAGGGGGGTGCTACAAGTAATCTCCTACGAGCTCGAGCAGTAAGGTAATAGAACCCCGACTTGTCGACACTGCCAGACTTACGAGACATGGAAAGATGAAACAGGTTGGAAAAGTTTTCGAAGCTGGCTAGTTGGTTGAACAGGCGCATTAAAACTGGGAAGCTACAGAGAGTAGAAAAACAGTTAGGCAGAAGCTGGGTTATGCATACTTGGAGACCCCTAAGCAGACCTATCATGTTGTCACTTAGAAGGAACCTAAGCCCACACCTAAAGGCGTCCTCGAACACAATTATGCAACCCGGCAGGGGCGCGATGCATTCAACTAAGTGGCCGAGGGGTTAAAAGCTGGTATTCAGGGGGAATATGATAGAGCTCCCTGAGATGTCTCATGTCCCCAGGGTTCATAGTAGACACTATTTCGCTATAATGACTGGGATTAAATAATCGACCTCGCGAGGGGGGTACCTGGCTAAGCCCAGCCTCCTCCTCACTGCGGTTACGGCTTGAGCTGCTGGAACTAAAATCGTCAGCCGATGACTCGTCAGACAACGTAGGGGAATACCTACGCCTTTCCGACTGGGTGGCCTCACTATCCCCCCCTGGCTACCCTCAAAACTATATAATCCTAGCATGATTTCTCAAAAGAAAAGCAGTCGATAGGAAGTAAAAACAGCGGAACACTTACTGAAAATAGAAGTTAAATGCAGGAAATCGGGGAAGTGAACGCGAAGGTTTAGATTCAGAAAGTCTGGGCACCCAAGAGTTTTTCTACAAGCTCTCGCGCAGATTCTAAAGCAATAAAAGTAAAAATAGCTAGAATTACAGTGGGTATTTATAAGGAAAGGGGTGCGGTAAACCAAACGTCTGCCATAATGATTGTAACCACCATGCCGTCCTATGCGCGCCACGATGTAACCGCTCATTAAATGCGCCAAACCTTGGTCGATTTTCAAAAACCCTAGTCGACTGTCATTAATATCGGTTTCGCTACTTCTCAATGCTGCTCGTCGATACCTCGTTTAGCCTTGCGAAGTGGGGGGACTCATGATATGGGAGGGCCCAAATCTTGGGCCCAAACCAGCAAGGCCCAGCTAGTGGGAGATGGCCGCTCAACTGAGACTCAGGGCCCATAAATCTCATCGACTTCACTCGACCAGATCTGCACAGTCCCAGCCAAGCTCTATTGGCCTGCTGAAATCTTCGACCTAAGTCTTAAACCGGTCGAGATCGAGGCTAAGGTCGAGATCCGTACAGTACTTTGCCACCGCATTAAATGCACTGGTAGGCGCCACGCCCCCGTATTAATGGCGCATGCCGTCCCCCTCGCCGTCTGACACAGCAGGTGCCGCTACAGTGTACTATCTTGTCCTTGAAATCGGGAAGGGCAGTTGGCTGGAAATATTCAAATAGGGGAAATGACCAAATACCCCAGACCCAAGGTTAGAGGCCCCGGGAGATGCCTAAGGGATTTCCAGACATTTCCTAGCGGAAGAAGGGGATATATACCCTCAACCTTGCCTCCGAAAGGTACGCACAGGATATACACCAAAAAGTCCTTACTCTACTATTCGATTCCGGAGGTCAATTTATACTGACTTGGGCGTCAGAGGGCCTGAACCGAGGGCCTCTCGGCTAGCCTAATGTTTACTGTGATTGCAGGATTCTACCCTTAATCAGTCAAGAACGCGAATCTTCCAGATCAAGTTCTATCCATATACCAGCTCGGATCCTGACCCAACGGATCAAACCCTCATCACATCTCTATTCCATTATTTTTATCTCTTTCCACTTACAATTTATTAAAACCAATCCGATCATTACCTTTCCAACAATCTATCCAATTACAAACTTATTTTCAACTCATTTCCACTAACTACTTTCCAACATTTTGAAAATAATAAAAATAAAAATTAGAAATGAAAATAAAACCAAATGGGCCCTTAGATTTTGAACATACCTTGCTAAATTATTCAAAATATATTACTATCTTACTTATTTGGGTATATGATTTACCAAAAATATTGAAAAAAAATATCACCTAAATTAAAAATGAAATTCCAATATGGCTTGTAGTACATGATAAGTTAGGTATTGTAGAAGAAGAAATAGAGTAAACTTAAAAAAATTAATTAAAAATTAATTTATATATTCACACCCAAATATAATGTTAAAGCTTGTAGTTCCCCACACCGGACAAGGGAAAAATCATAACAAAGCCCCCCGAACACACCCCACCTTCTGAAACCGTCACTTCTGTGTATAAATTCATCAAAATCCTATCCCTTATTTCCTTCCTCTCCGCGGCGCTGCTCCCTCTCCCTCTCCTTACCTCCCCCACCCCAACACAACTCTTTCCCCAAATGCTGGAATGACGACTCGATTCAAGAAAAACCACAAGAAACGTGGCCACGTGAGTGCCGGTCATGATCGTATAAAAAAGAACTGCAAGCACCTTGGTGGTTGTGGAAACGCCGGAGGTATGTAGCACCATGGCATCCTCTTCGACAAGTACCACGCTGGATACTTCAAAAAAGTAGGTATAGTGCTATTTCCACAAGCTCCGCAACAAGTTCTTTTGTCCCACCATCAACATCGACGAGCTCTAGTTGCTATTGACACAGGAAGTGAAGGACAAGGCATCAAGGGATAGCACGCTGTTGATTGATGTGATGCAGTTCGGGTACTTTAAGATTTTGGGAAAAGGTTTGCTGCCCACTAATCATCCCATTGTAGTGAACACATAGCTCGTATCAAAGAATGCTGAGGAGAAGATTAAAGAGGCTGGTGGTGATGTTGTGCTCACTACTTAATTAGGTCTTTTTTTTTATTATTTTGTTTACTTACTGTTTTCAATTCTATGCAATAGAGACTGCTATTCCTGTTGGAGGCTTTTTCATTGAAGTACTCTAGATATATTGTTATTAATGGTTAAACTTTCAATAATTTTGTGACTTTGTGTTGATTATACAAAGTGATTTTGCAATTTCGTATTCTGTTAACGTTTATATTTTCTAGATTTAATTGACATAGGTTAGTGCCAATACAGCTAGTTTTTGTATGACACGAAAGTGCTTATTGTTGTGCTACAAATATTTCTCAGAATATATTGTCAAGATCTAGATATGTTTTGTGGTTCATCTTACTTGTGTACCATCTTGCATTAGTGTCATCATGGTTATGTTAGATTCACTTGTGTTATACTAAGACATTCCTAGCACAGTGTATTCAATGAGTTAGGAACAAAAACATCTAGGTACAAGAAAATTTTGTTGCATTAAATCATTTTCATGTTATGTGCAGTAATGATATTCTTATGTAATGGATTTGTTGGGGTTGGAGGTGGGGGTGGGTATAGTGACTGTTTTTCTTGTACCTCATGTTATAATGGGCACCAATTTACTTGAGATTATGAGACTAATTACATGTTGAAGAAATACTTTATTTCTTTAGATTAATGCCAATTATTGGTTAGAATCCATAGATGTTTAAAGTATGAAAGAGGGATATACTAAGCATAAATTCTATAAAGTAGGAGTTGTCCATATTGGAATTGAGACAAAGATGTGGAGACTTGTGGGAGTATAAATTTTTTTGTACTAATCCCTTGTCCCACATTGGAACTGAAACAAAAATATGAAAAACTATGGGAGTATAGAAACTTTGCGCTAAAATACTAGTCCATGTATCCCACATTGATATTTTACTTAAGTACTTCCCTCATAGCACTTATATGTAGTATGCCGGTTGTAGGCTAAATACACAACTAAATTGTTGTAATTTTGCATTATGGTTCTTTTGTTGGAAAAGGGTTATTTATCTGATAGATTATTCAAAGCATTAGTTGAAAATGTTGGTTCGAACATGAATAATATTGAGTATTCTGAATTTTCTTTTGCGGATACTGTTGAATGTTCCACTATTTGGCTTAGTCGTTTAGGTAATTTAAATCTCGGTGTTGTTAAACATATGATGAACCTGAATTTAATCCCTAAACATGATATTGAACGAAACCACAAATGCCAAGTTTGTGTTGAAGCTAAACAGGTAAGAAATCAATACCATTTGGTTGAAAGGCGTTTTGAAATACTTGATTTAGTTCACATTGATATCTGTAAGTTTAATGGAATCATAACCAAGGATCATAAAAGATACTTTATCACTTTTATAGATAATTGTAGTAGATATTATAATGTTTACTCGTTGAACCATAAAGACGAAGTATTGAAAAAATTTATCACTTTAAGAATGAAGCTGAAACTAAATCCAGTAAGAAACTTAAGCGATTAAGGTTGGATAAAGGTGGAGAGTACAAATCTAAACCCTTCGATGAATATTGCCATAACTTTGGTATTATTCATGAAGAGACTCCTCCTTACTCTCCATCGTCTAATGGGATAGCAGAATGAAAGAATAAAACATTTAAAGATATGGTCAATAGTTTGCTTCTGAATTCTGGATTGCCTAAGTATATATGGGGAGATGCTTTGAATACGGCTTAACATATTTTGAACAGAGTCCCGCTAAAACTTAAGGAAAGCACTCCATTTGAACTTTAGAAAGGCAGAAAACCCCGCTTAAAATATTTCTATTTGTGGGGCTAGCTTGCAAAAGTTCTAGTCCTAGAACATAAGAGGAGAAAGTTGTGTCCGAAAACTATTGACGCGATCTTTTAGGCTATGTGGAAACAAGCTATGCATTGAGATTTCCAGTTATTAAGTCTAAAATCCCTAGTATAGATGTTAACACAACAGTTGAGTTTCGTGATGCTACGCTCTTTGAGGACATGTTTCCTATGAAAACGAGAGTACCTCAAAGTGTTTCTTTAGACTCAACCCTTATATCTACTTCTATTCCTAATCATGTGGAAAGGATGACAAATATGGGAGTTGCTCCGAATAGCTCTGATTCAATATCTACTAGATCTAAAGAGCTAGATGATCCCAGATGGAGCAAAAGAGCTAGTGTTATCAAGGATTTTGAAAGTGATTATATCACATACAATATCGAGGATGACACTGTAACCTTCAAAGATGATATGGCCTTGTCAGAAGCTAAGCAATGGAAGACAACTGTCCAAAGGGAGATAGATTTTATTGTCTCTAATGGGACATGGGAATTAGTTGATCTACCTCCGAGGTGCACTACAATTAGGTACAGATGGATCTTTAAGAAGAATCTTAAGTCTGATAGGACTATAGATAAGTTTAAAGGCAGATTAGTTGCCAAAAGCTTTAGGCAAAATGAGGGAATAGATTTCTCTGACACCTATTCCCTAATTACTCGATTGACTACAATTTGGGTGCTCATTGAACTGACATCTATATGTGGTTTTCTAATTCACTAGATGGATGTGAAAACAGTCTTTTTGTATAGTAATCTCAAAGAAGAAATCTATATGAATCAGCCTGAGAGATTTGTAGCTCCTGATAATGAGCAAAAGGTCTGTAAGCTTGTTAAATCACTTTATGGATTAAAACAAGCTCCTAAACAATGGCATGAAAAGTATAATAAAACCATTTTATCATTTGGCTTCATAGTAAACGATAAAGATAAGTGCATCTATTACAAAGTCAAAGGTGATAATTGTATTATATTATGCTTGTATATGGATGATATTTTATTGGTTGGGTCAAATATTGAGATTATCAATGAGACAAAGTCATACTTATAAAATAAGTTTGAAATAAAGGATGTGGGTGAGGCTAATGTGATTCTTGGACCCAAGTTGATTTGGCCTATTAAGGGTATAGCCATTTCTCAGTTTCATTATCTTGATAAGATTATTTAGAAGTTTGGCTATTAGAATTGTAGAATCGCTAAGACTCCATATGATCCTTCTGTAGCTCTTTTCAAGAATGAAAGTGGTATTCATGTATCTCAATTGAGGTATTCTCAAATCATTGGAAGCTTACAATATCTTGCAAATGGCTTAAGACCAGATATCTCATTTGCAGACTCGAAATTGGTGAGGTATGCAAGTTATCCTAATAGAACCCATTAGGAGACTTTGGATAGAGTACTTCGTACCTAAAGGGCACGGCATCACTTGCTCTGCATTATGGCATATTCCCTGCAATAATTGAGGGATATATATTGACGCTAGCTAGATAGATAAAATCTCCAATGGTAATGGGTATACAGGGTATGTATTTATCTTTGGTGGAGGCGTTGTCTCCTGAAAGTCTACTAAATAGGCTTTAGTAACTCGGTCTGCATTTGAGACAGAGTTATGTGCTTTGGACATAATTGGAATGGAGGCTGAATGGTTACATAGGCTAATAGTCCAATTACCCATGGTTAGTGAGCCTCTTCTTGCAATCGTTGTGTATTATGATAGCCAAACCGTAATTGAAAAGATTAGAAGTTCACTGTACAATCAAAAGACCAAGAGACACATCCAAATTAGACTAAAATCTAGAAGAAAGCTTGTGTCTGATAGGATTGTGGCCATTGATTTTATTGGATCCAAAGACAACATGGCCGATCCTTTGACCAATGGACCTGAGTTGTCCTTAGTCCAAAAATTCCGGCTGGGGATAGGACTAAAAACCCATAAGTGGCGTACCTATAGTGGCAACCCAACCTAATAAGTAGAGATCCCATAAGAAAGGTTCAGCATGGTATAAACAAGCTACTAAGTGTGTCAAAATGCATCTAAGTTTGACTGATACTTTAGTATCTAAATCTGTCCCCTGGTATACCTGGAAGGTGTTGTTTATTACTAGTAAAGTGAGAGTTCAAACTCTGAATGGGATCAAGTCATATTGATGAGATGCAAGGAGTGCATCCTTGGAGATGCCCAACTAAGTGAATGAAGTCGTTGGGCCACAACTAGAGAAAAAGGGATTATTCCTCAAAAACATTCATGAAATAGGATTAGGACACATCGCCATAGTATGTCAAACATGAAGATCACTACATAGCTAGTAACTTGTTGTTACCAATAGATGCTGCCACATCCAAGGGCCAAATTCAAGGCTTAGATCTATTTGTCCCTGTGGCGGCATAAGTTGGATAACTTAGGTAGTGATTCAAATCAGAAGGTACCATTACTGAAAGCAAGTGACGATAGCCTAATAGTCCAACGCTATGGATTTGTGGGGGATTGTTGTAATTGGGACCAATTTAATTGAGATTATGAGGCTGATAACAGATTAAAGAGATGCTTTATTTCTCTGGATTAATGTCAATTATTGGTTGGAATCCATAGATGTTTAAAGTGTGAAAAAGGTGGGCAATAAGCATAAATTCTATAAATGGAACTTGTCTATATTAGAATTGAGACAAAGATATGAGACTTATAGGAATATAAAAGATTTTGTACTAGTCCCTTATGCCACATTGGAAATGAAACAAAAATATGGAAAATTGTTGGTGTATAAAAGACTTTACTCTAAAATACTAGTCCATGTATCCCACATTGATATTTTTACTTAATTGGCACTAATCCAAAGAAGTAAAGCATCTTTTTAACATTTAATTATTCCCATACTCTCAATTAAATTGGAACCAATTACAATATGAAGTACAAGAGAAACAGTCACCATACCTATCCCCAACCCCAACAAATCCATTACATAAGAACATCATTACTACATATAACATGAAAATGATCCAATGCAACAAATTTTTCTTGTACCTGGACATTTTTGTTCTTAACTCATTGAATATATTGTGCTGGGAATGTCTTAGTATAACAAAAGTAAATCTAACATGACCATGATGATACTAATGCAAGATAAAACACAAGTAAGATGAACCACAAAATATATCAAGACCTTGACAATATATTTTGAGAGATGTTTGTAGCACAACTACAAGCACTTCCATGTCATATAGAAACTAGTTGTACTATCACTAACCCATGCCAATTAAATCTAGACAATAAGAACATTAACATAATGCGGAATTTCAAATCACTTGGTATAATCAACACAAAGTCGAAAAATTACATTAATTTAAACCATTAAGAATAATATATGAAGAATACTTTAATGAAAAAGCCTCCATCAAGAATAATAGTCTCCATTGCATAGAATAAAAAATAGTAAGTAAAAAAAAAAAAAAAACTAATTAAGTAGTGAGCACAACAGCGCCACCAACCTCTTTAATCTTCTTCTCTACATTCTTCGATACGAGCTTCATCTTCACCACAACAAGATGATCAGCGGGCAACAAACTTATCCCTAGAATCTTAAAGTACTCGAACTGCATCACATCAATCAACAACGCATTATCCTTTGATGCCTTGTCCTTCACTTCCTCAGGCACCAACGACCAAAGCTTGTTGATGTTGATGATGGGGCAGAAGAACTTGTTACAGAGCTTGTGGAAGTAGTGCATACCCACTTTTTTGAAGTATCTAGGGTAGTACTTGCCAAAAAGGATGCGATGGTAGTGCATACGTCTGGTATTTTCAGTAACACCGGGGTGCTTGCGGTGCTTTCTAATACTATTGTGATTGTTGCTCATGTGACCACGCTTCTTGTGGTTCTTCTTGAATTGAGTTGTCATTCTGGCGTTTGGAGAAAAGGTTGGGTTGGGGGTAGGGAAGGTGGGGAAAGGGAGGGGATCAGCGCCATGGAGAAGAAGGAAATGAGGGTTAGGGCTTCGATGAATTTATATATAGAAGTAAAAGGTTTCGAAAGGTGGGGTGTGTTTGGGGGGGGTCTTGTTATGCTTTTGCCTTTGTCTGGTGTGGGGAAGTATGAGCTTTGACATTATATCTGGCTCTTGTTATCTTGTGAATATATAAATTAATTTTTAATTAATTTTTGTAAGTTTACTCTATTTCTTCTCCTACAATACCCAACTTATCACGTAGTACAAGCCATATTAGAATTTAATTTTCAATTTAGGTGATATTTTTTTTTCAATATTCTTGGTAAATCACATACCCAAATAAGGTGATATAGTAATATAGTTTGAATAATTTATCAAGGTATGTTCAAAATCTAAAGGCCCATTTGGTTTTATTTGCATTTTCATTTTTCATTTTCATTATTTTTAAAATATTGGAAAGTGGTTAGTGGAAATAAGTTGAAAATGAGTTTGTATTTGGATAAGGTTGTTGGAAATGTAATGATCGTGTTGGTTTTAGTAAGTTGTAGGTGGAGAGAGAGAGAGAGAGATATTTGTAGGTGGAGAGAGGGAGAGAGAGATAGAGATAAAAGTAATGAAATAGAAAGAGAAGATATATATATATGTCATTGGGAAATGTGTTTTGAAAATAAAAATAAAAATGGTATTAGTTGAAAATGTGTAAAAAGTGATATGCTTTGTCATTGGAATAGTACAAACTGTGGAAATGAGCTTTGGAAATGAAACCAAACAGGCCCCAAATGTATTGAGTTGAATCAAATATTTTGTTGTTCGAGCTTGTATAAATTTAATTGAAAAAGTTGTCTTTAAATTAATTAAATTAGTAATCAAATTTAGTTTTAAAAAAAATTAATTGAACATTAGTCAAAATCAAATAATTTGATTATTTTTATTGACTTTTTTTTTTTACTAAATTTAATCAAGCTCGACTCAAATTTTAAAACTTATTGAACGAACAAATATATTAAAATTTAATAATTATAATTAACCAACTTCAGGTTCAAACGAATATTTACCAATGGGTCGTAAGATGAACACTTTGGACACGTTTGGATATATAAATAGGATTGATAAGATTATAATAATATAGTGGGATTACACTATTTAAGATAAGATAATATTGTATTTGAGATTTAGGATTATATATTTTGAATATGTATTTATTCAATCCTTTGTACGGATATAATGATAAAATAATTAGACTACTCAATTTACTAAAACACCCATTATAATAAGACAAGTCATAAGTAATCTAGCCCAACTTGTGGACTAGTACTATCGGGCTGGGCTATTTTTAAATTTTTGCTTTATTAACCAAATATAAGTTTTTTTTTTTTTTTTTGTAGTATCTTCATTATTTTTTTTCCCAATAATGGGCTAACAAAAAAAATCCTACGATGACCTCCAATTGCATGGCTACAGGCCTTGAGACAACATAAAGTATAAACTGACTTTTTTGTGGGCTCATTAGTTAATAAAGCAGAACAATAGACCTTGATAGTCCAAAAATCTCAGAAGAGAAAATTGATCGTGGCTAGATTTAGGATTCACTGTCTATGCTATATAGTTGAAAACCCTTTGAGTCTAGCTTGAAGATCTAGGATAGGATTTGCTAAAGCTGATGAGACTAACTAAATAAAACACCCATCTACTTGAATTAGGTGCTACCATAGTCATTTAGCAATAACCCAATCCCATTTGCAAGGTCTAAAAGAATCTCAAAGAATGTGCTTCTTTTTATCACCTATTTTCCTTTTGATGGAATAATACGAAAGGACTTGGGTGTGACTTTAAAGTCCCTTATTGATTTGAAATGTTCAATTTGAATCATAACTACTACCTAAAAAATAAACTCATCACTACAACCCCATTGAAATTTCAGTTAGACTGAAATCCTCCACCATAAAACTAACTGATAAGAACTACTAACCCTCCACCATAAAAGTAATTGATACGAATTACTACCGCAAATAGTTCAAACTTGTGACCTCATAGGAAGTAATGCTAGACCATTGCACCTTCTAATTCAAAACAATTAGAGGAAAAATATTGCACCACCATAATGGGACAATCCTTAGAAGCCCATGGCTACATTTCAAAGCAGTGCTTTTAACTACAACCAGTGAATACAAAGGCATCAACACTTTTAGGTTATTGTTTGGTTTCATGGACTTGGGAAATAAAAATTTCAAATGCATAAAGAAACCTTACACTTATTTCCGTCAAGTTCTTTTTTGAGTTAATTTTTCATTCATCATGATGGACATTCGTCAATCCAAATGCAGCCAAACTCCTAGGACTGGAGCAATAACAATGATAAACCATAGCACTACATATAGCGTCATCAACCATAGAAAAGGGATTCTTAAGCCTAAATCAGCAAACAATGAAATTATGCAAAAATAACAAATCATCCTTATGACTCATACCTACTAATTATCAAAACTCTTAGACCAAGAACATACAGGAGTGATGTTCAATCCAAACCATGACCACACACATGGTCTAACATTGCAGCAATTTATCACCTAAATCAATCACGAAACTAACATATTAAAAAAAAATAACAACAAAATTATTAAGAATTAAAACATAAATGTTTGAGGTGCAAGGAAAATAGTCATCATTTTCAATATCTGAGTTGTTGTAATTAGCACCAATTTAATTGAGATTATGAGGCTAATTAAGTATTAAAGATATTCTTTATTTCTTTAGATTAGTGCCAAATATTGGTCGACATCCATAAATGTTTAAAGTGTAAAATAAAGGTATAATAAGCATAAATTCTATAAGTGGTAGTTGTTCCACATTGGAAGTGAGACAAAAATGTGGAGACTTGTGGGAGTATAAAAGATTTTGTACTAGTATCTTAGCCCACATTAGAAGCGAAACAAGAAACTAGGGGAGTATAAAAGACTTTACTCTAAACTAGTCTATGTATCCCACATTGGTATTTTTACTTAAGTGCTTTCCCCCTAACACTTAATAAATAGTTTGCTGGTTGTAGGCTATTATCTCAAGATGTGGAGACTTGTGGGAGTATAAAAGATTTTGGTACTAGTCCATTGTCCCACATTGAAAGATAAACAAAAATATGGAAAACTAGGGGATAAGGATGGCAGTGGGACGAGCTTGGGATGGGCTAAGCTTGCCCCATACCCCATCCCACCCCGCCCCGCCTCGTCCCATCTAAACCCGCCAACCCGAAAATAATTAAAAAAATCAAAATTAGTTAATAAAATCATCAAATAAGAATCACTTGACAGCAATTAAAATTCATATTTTAGGTACAAAAATAAAAAATTCATACAAACAAGATAAGATTCTGTAAGCATAATAAGAGATAAAAATAGAATTAAAGTAATAACCAGCACAACATCAAAATATTTATACATTGTGAGTTTGACAGTAAACTGAAACAAAAAAACTAAAAATTTTTAAATCCAACAAGTTTCCACCATATAGTTCTAATCCCTATCTAAATTAACTCATCCCACATTCTTTAGTATCTTCCTTTTCATCAAGCATAGTTGGACATTATTTTTAATTAGAAAAATATAAAAAAAATTATATATAATAATAATAATAATAATAATAATAATATATTAATATTATTATTATTATTATTATTGACGAGGTGGTCGGGCGGGGTCGGTAAACCCCATACCCCACCCCAAATAATTCGGGTTGGAAAAATTTTGCCCCATACCCCGTTAAGTCACCCCAAACCCGTCCCATTCGGAACGGGTTGAGCTCGGGTTCGAGTTTTGTCCTGCCCCATTGCCATTCATATTGGGGGAGTATAAAAGATTGCGGTCTAAAATACTGGTCCATGTATTCCACATTGGTATTTTTACTTAAGTGGAGTATTAAAGACTTCAAAATACTAGTCCATGTATCCCACATTGGTATTTTTACTTAAGTGCTATTTTATAGAGGTGGTAATCGTGTCGTGTTAGGTTGTTTCGTATCGGGTTAACGTGTGGATATTATAAATTTTTTCTCAACTCGAGCCCAACCCAAAAAGTGCTCAACCCAATACGTCTCAACCCAAACCCAACCTGAAAGTTTTCGTGTCAATCCAAAACAAGCCATTTCAACATATGATTATTTTGCATTAATAATTCATCTAAAGAAAACTACACATTTTATGTTCAACTAGAATCTTAATAAAATAATCAATTTATCCCAAGATTTTGAGAAAAGTCAACTTATACAAAAAATTTAGAAAAAGTCAACAAAATACTCTAGCGCCCCAACTTTTGTACCATTGAGCGATTTGATAATTAGACTTCATTTAATTTCCTCTAAAACATCAATAATATACAAATTTCAATGCTAAATCAAAAATTTTGCACAACTTAATTTTAATAACAATGAAGTCGAATTCCAACAAAGAAATATAATTTGTCCCATTCGGTGATCAATAATCATCCCAACATCACCAAGTAGTCAAGATTTGAAGTAAATAATAGTCATTAATTCTTACAAATCAATCTAGAGTTAAATTGTTCAAAAAAAACAAGTTATTACTTAAAAATGCAAAAAAACATAGCATATTCCACCTTCTAATTTCATTCAAATCTCTTCATTGCTATCATCTTCAATTATCAATTGAAGTTTGCTGCAAAAAATAAGTACAAAAAGTATTAATCATAGAATAAGTATATATGATATATACTTATATAATGATAAATTTCATATAGAATACTAAAAACACTTGCCAAAAGTCAAGTGACTAAAGACCCTCTATATCAAGATTAGCAACATTAGAGCTATTAGTTGCAACACTCGACTTGGCATCATTTTCATTTTGACATGCCATAATATTTTCAATCAATTCATCCAATTTCACTTCAGTAGATACTATAACAAATAAACGAAAAAGATGATTAGTTTACAATTAAATACTTCCCAATTATCAAATTAGTGATAAGATTATTGTGTTATCAAGTAACCTGAAACCCAACCCAAACCAACTCATAATTTTCATGTTGCCTATCAGGTCAACCCAATATCGACCCAACCCAATAACCCCTAATCCAAACCCAATAATACTGTGTCGGTTCATGCCGTATTATCGTGTCGTGTCAAAAATTGTCACCCCTACTATTTTATAACTGCTAGGAGAAAGCATTTAAGTAAAAATACCAATGTGGGATACATGGAATAATATTTTGGAGCAAAGTCTTTTATACTCCCACAATTTCCCATATTTTTATTTCACTTCTAATGTGGGACAAGGGACTAGTACAAAATATTTTATACTCCCATAAGTCTCCATATCTTTGTCTCAATTCTAATGTGGGACAACTACCACATATAGAATTTATACATATTATACTCCTCTTTCAGACTTTAAACATCTATGGGTTTCAATCAATAATTGACACTAATCCAAAGAAATAAAGTATTTCTTTAACATGTAATTAGCCTCATAATCTCAATTAAATTGGTGCCAATTACAATAATCTCCCACAAATCCATAGCATTGGACTAGCAGGCTGTCATAACTTGCTTTCAATAACAGTACCTTTCGATTTGAACCACTACCTAAGTTATCCAACTTATGCTGCCACAGGAAAAAATGGTTCTAAGCCTTAAATTTGGCCCTTAGATGTGGCGGCATCCATTGGTAAAAACAAGTTACTAGCTATGTAGTGATCTTTATGTTTAACACATTATGGCCATAGGTCCCGATCCTATTTCATGAATGTTTTTGAGGAATAAGCTTTTTACTCTAGTCACGACCAAATGATTTCATTCACCTAGTTTGACATCTCCACTGCTTGCATCTCGTCAATATGATTTGACCTCATTCAGAGTTTGAACTCTCACTTTACTAGCAATAAACAATACTTTCTAGGTATGCCAGGGGATAGAGTTAGATACTAAAGTATCAGTCAAGTTTAGGTGCATTTTGACACACTTAGCAGCTTATTTATACCACATTGAACCTTCCTTGTGGGATCTCCACTTAATAGGATGGGTTGCCACTACAAGTACATCATCGATGGGTTTTCAGTCCCATCCCCAGTCTGGATTTTTGGGCTAAGGACAACTTAAGTCCTTTGGTCTAAGGATCGGCCATGTTGTCTTTGGATCTAACAAAATCAATTGCCACAATCCTATCAGACATAAGCTTCCTTATAGACTTTAGTCTAACTTGGATGTGTCTCTTGGTCTTTTGATTATGCTTTGAACTTTTGATCTTTGCAATTGTGGTTTGGCTATCACAATACATAGCGATCACAGGAAAAGGCTCACTAACCATGGGTAATTGGACCATCAGCCCATGTAATCATTCAACTAGTTTCCAATTATGTCCGAAGTACATAGCTCTGCCTCAAATATAGATTGAGTTACCAAAGTCTGTTTAGTAGACTACTAGGAGACAGCGCCTCCACCCAAGGTAAATACATACCATGTACACCTATTAACACTAGAGTTTTTAGCTATCCAGCTAGCATCACTATATCCCTCAAGTAGTTTAGAGAATCTGCCATAATGCAGAGTAAGTGATGCCATTCTCTTTGGGTACAAAGTACTGTATCTAAAGCCTCCTAATGGGTTCTATTGGGACAACTTGTGTACCTCGCTAGCTTCAGGTCTGTGAATGAGATATTTAGTCTCGAGCTATTTTCAAGATATTGCAAGTTTCCAATAATTTGAGAATACCTCAATTGAGACACAGGAATACCACTTTCATTCTTGAAAAGAGCTACAGAAGGATCATATGAAGTCTTAGCGATTTTACAATTCTTATAGCCAAATTTCACAATAATCTTCTCGAGATAATGAGATTGAAAAATGGCTATACCTCAATTGACTGAATCAACTTAAGTCCAAGAATCACATTAGCCTACCTACATCCTTCATTTCAAACTTACTTTTCAAGTATGACTTTGTCTCATTGATAATCTCAATATTTGACCCAATTAATGAAATATCATCCACATACAAGCATAAAACAACATAATTATCACCTTTAACTTTGTAATAGATGCACTTGTCATTATCTTTTACCATGAAGCCAAATGATAAAACGGTTTTATCATACTTTTCATGACATTGCTTGGGAGCTTGTTTTAATCCATAAAGTGATTTAACAAGCTTACAAACCTTTTACTCATTACCAAGAGCTACAAACTCCTCAGGTTGATTCGTATAGATTTCTTCTTTGAGATTAGTATACAAAAAGGTTGTTTTCACATCCATTTGGTGAATCAAAAAATCGTATATGGATGTCAGTTCAATGAGCACCCAAATAGTAGTCCTATTAGGCTTAAGTTTCTTCTTAAAGATCCATCTGCATCCAATCATCATGGTGCACTCCGAAGTTAGATCGACTAACTCCCATATCCCATTAGAGACAATAAAATCCATCTCACTTTTGATAGCTGTCTTCCAATGCTTGTCTTCTTATGAGGCCATAGCATCGTTGAAGGTTACAAGGTCATCCTCGATATTGTACGTGATATAAGAACTTCCAAAATCCTTAATGACTCTACCTCTTTTGCATCGTCTGGGATCATCCAACTCTTCAGATCCAGTAGATACTAAATCAGAGCTGTTCAAAGTAATCTCACATTTGTCATCCTTTCCACATAATCAAGAATAGAAGTAGATGTGAAGGCTGAGTCTAAAGAAACATTTTGAGGTACTCTCATTTTCATAGGAAACACATCCTTAAAGAACATAGCATCACGAAACTCAACTATTGTGTTAATATCTATGCCAGGGATTTCAGACTTAAAAACTAGAAATCTCAATGCATAGCTTGTTTCCACATAGCCTAAAAAGATTGCATCAACAGTTTTAGGACCTAGCTTTCTCCTCTTGTGTTTTGCAACTAGAACTTTTGCAAGGCAGCCCCCACATACAAAAATATTTTAAGGTAGGTTTTCTACCTTTTCAAAGTTCAAATGGAGTGCTTTCTTTATGTTTTAGAGGGACTCTGTTCAGAATATGTCAAGCCATATCCAAAGCCTCTCCCCACATATACTTAGGCAATCTAGAATTCAAAAGGAGACTATTGATCGTATTTTTAAATGTTCTATTCTTTCATTTCGTTATCCCATTAGATGAAGAAAAGCAAGGAGGAGTCTCTTCATGAATAATACCAAAGTTCCGACAATATTCATCGAAGGGTGTAGACTCATACTCTCCAACTCTGTCCGACCTTAATCGCTTAAGATTCTTACCGAATTTGATTTCAGCTTCATTCTTAAAAGTGATAAACTTTTCCAATGCTTCGTCTTTATGTTTCAACAAGTAAACATAACAGTATCTACTGCAATCATCTATAAAAGTTATAAAGTATCTTTTATGATCCTTGATTAAGATTTCATTGAACTCATAGATATTGGTGTGAACTAAATCAAGTATTTCAAGATGCCTTTCAACCAAATCGTATGGCTTTCTTACTTGTTTAGCTTCAACACATACTTGGCATTTGTGGTTTCGTTCAATGTCAAGTTTAGGGATTAAATTCAAGTTCAGCATACGTTTAACAACACTAAAATTAAATGATCTAAACGACTACACCAAATAGTGGAACATTCAATAGTATCCACAAAAGAAAATTCAGAATACTCAATATTACTCATGTTCGAACCAACATTTTCAACTAATGCTTTGAATAATCCATCAGATAAATAACCTT
The DNA here is from genome assembly GCA_018894105.1 of Jacaranda mimosifolia. Lineage (NCBI taxonomy): Eukaryota > Viridiplantae > Streptophyta > Magnoliopsida > Lamiales > Bignoniaceae > Jacaranda > Jacaranda mimosifolia. Next base: position 3,593,997 of record CM032124.1, on the reverse strand, counting down.
TTTTTCCAACAAAAGAACCATAATGCAAAATTACAACAATTTAGTTGTGTATTTAGCCTACAACTAGCAAACTACACATAAGTGCTAGAAGGGAAGTACTTGAGTAAAAATATCAATGTGCGATACATGGACTAGTATTTTAGAGCAAAGTTTTTATACTCCCATAGTTTTTCATATTTTTGTTTCACTTCCAATGTGGGACAAGGAATTAGTACAAAATCTTTTATACTCCCACAAGTATCCACATCTTTGTCTCAACTCCAATATGAACTACTCCTACTTATAGAATTTATGCTTATTATAACTCTCTTTCACACTTTAAACATCTATGGATTTCAACCAATAGTTGACACTAATCTAAAGAACTAAAGCATCTCTTTAACATGTAATTTGCCCAATAATCTCAATTAAATTGGTGTCAATTACAACATGAGGTACAAGAAAAATAGTCACCATACTCATCCCCAACCCCAACAAATCCATTACATAAGAACATCATTACTGCACGTAACATGAAGATGATCCAATGCAACAAATTTTTCTTGTACCAAGACATTTTTATTCCTAACTCATTGAATACATTGTGCTGGGAATGTCTTAGTATAACACAAATGAATCTCATGACCATGATGATACTAATGCAAGATAGCACACAAGTAAGATGAACCGCAAAATATATCTAGACCTTGATAATATATTTTGAGAGATATTTGCAGCAGAATCACAAGCACTTCAATGTCATACAGAAACTAGCTGTACTGGCACTAACCTATGTCAATTAAATCTAGATAATGTGAATGTTAACAAAATGTAGAATTGCAAAATCACTTAGTATAATCAAGACAAAGTCGCAAAATTACAGTAATCTAAACCATTAAGAACAATATATCAAGAGTACTTCAATTAAAAAGCCTCTATCAAGACTAATAGTCTCCATTGCATAGAATTGAAAAGAGTAAGTAAACTAAAGAAAAATAACCTAATTAAGTAGTGAGCACAACAACGCCACTAGCCTCTTTAATCTTCTTCTCTGCATTCTTCGATACGAGCTTCGCCTTTACCACAAAGGGATGATTAGCGGGCAGTAAGCCCTTCCCCAGAACCTTAAAGTACTTGAACTGCATCACATCAATCAACGGCGCATTATCCTTTGATGCCTTGTCCTTCACTTCCTATGGCACTAGCGACCAGAGCTTGTCGATGTTGACAATGGGGCAGACAAACTTGTTGTGGAGCTTGTGAAAGTAGCGCATACCCATTTTTTAGAAGTATCCAGGGTGGTACTTGTCGAAGAGAATGTGGTGGTAGTGCATACCTCTGACATTTCCATGACCACCGGGGCGCTTACGGTGCTTTTCAGTATGACCTTGATTGGCGCTTACGTGGCCACACTTCTTGCGGCTCTTCTTGAATCATGTCGTCACTCCAGTGTTTGGAGAAAGGGGTGGGTTGGTGGTCGGGGAGGGGGAGGGGGAGGGGGATGGGGAGCCGTGTCGTGGAGGGGAAAGAAATGAAGGTTAGGGTTTTGATGAAGTTATATATAGAAGTGAGAGTTTCAGAAAGTGGGGTGTGCTCAGGGACTTGTTACAATTTTACCCTTGTCTGGTATGGGTAACTATGAGCTTTGACATTATATCTGGGTCTTGTCATCTTGTGAATATATAAATTAATTTTTAATTAATTTTTTGTAAGTTTACTCTATTTCTTCTTCTACAGTACCTAACTTATCGTGTAGTACAAGCCATATTGGAATTTAATTTTCAATTTAGGTGATTTTTTTTTTTCAATTTTCTTGGTAAATCATATGCCCAAATAAAGTGAGATAGTAATATATTTTGAATAATTTATCAAGGTATGTTGAAAATCTAGGGCATTTGGTTTTATTTTTATTTTCATTATTTTCAAAATTTTCGAAAGTAGTTAGTGGAAATGAGTTGAAAATGAATTTGTATTTGGATAGGATGTTGAAAAAGTAATGATCGTGTTGGTTTTAATAAGTTGTAGGTGGAGAGAGATAAAAATAATGGAAAAGAGAGAGAAGATATGTAAGTTATTGGCGAGTTGTTTTGAAAATAAAAATAAAAATGTTGTTTGGTGAAAATGTGTAAAAAGTTATGCGTTTCATCATTGGAATAGTAGAAAACGTTGAAATGAACGTTGGAAATAAAACTAGACAGGCCCTAAACGTATCGAGTTGAATCAAATATTTTGTGGTTCAAGCTTGTATAATTTTAATTGAAAAAAGTTGTCTTTAAATTAATTAAATTAGTAATCAAATTGAGTTTTAAATATTTTTTAATTGAAAATTAGTCAAACTCAAATAATTTGATTATTTTTATTGACTTTCTTTACTAAATTTAATCAAGCACAACTCAATTTTTAAATTTTATTGAATGAAAAAATATATTAAAATTTAATTATTATAATTAACCAAATTCAAGTTCAAATGAATATTTACCAATGAGTCGCAAGATGAACACTTTGGGCACGTTATAAATAGGATTGATAAGATTATAATGGCACAGTGAGATTGCATTGTTTAAGATAAAATAATACTGTATTTGGAGTTTAGGATTATGCATTTTGAATATGTATTTATTTTATGAATCTTTTGTATGGAGACAAGGATTAAATAATTAAGCTTCTCAATTTACTAAAATACTCATTATAATAAGACAAGTCCAAACCCCAATTTTTATGAGTTTACATGGGTAAAATTGTCAAATGACTAATTTATTTTTCCCACCTTGATTTGGATTACATAATTTAGGCCAACTTGGGGAGATTACACATCAAATTAAAATTGAAATTGTGGATCGGACCCTTCATCTATCATGAACTTATTTCACTAAAACTAAATACTTGATGGGCTTGATATTATAATCTATCAAGCCTCATTCTACAAATCAAACAAGCCCTTTGATTATTAGGTAAACGTGTCTACCCAACTATGTGATGTCTACATGGATTAATTCGATTCACAACCAAATCCGACCTGTTGACAGCCCTAGGCCACACACAATGGATTAGTTGAATTCGACTCAAATGTAGGGCTGTCAACGGGTCGGATTTGGATCGGATCTGCCATATTCGAATCCGAATTTGATTAATAAAATTAATATCCGAATCTGACCCGAAATCCTATAGGATCTTTATTAATCAGTACCATGTCCGAATCCAATGGATATCCAAAATCCAATTAAAAATCCGACCTGATTTATTTTTTTCTTTTTTTTTCTTTTAAATTTTATAAAAATATTGTATTTATAAAGTAAATATATGTCATATTTGAATTTTTAACAACTTTTTATTATATATTAGTTCAAAGGTTAAATACTTTAATACTAAACTCATTTTTCACATTATATCAATGTATAGATAAACTATTATATGCTATTATATTTGATATTTTATCAATATCCCTCTTATTTTTAGGTTAAAAACTCAATATTAATAGTATAATATAGACGTTAATATAGATATTAGGTCAATATAATACATATATTTTATTTTAAAATCTTTATTAATATGATATATAAGAGTATTAATTTAATAAAAAATATTAAGGTTCGGATTTGGATCTTTAACGGATCGGATTGCTTAATTCTATATCCGATCGACTTATTTTGAATTTTGAATATTTATAATTGGATAAAATTCTTAAAATTCGGATCGAATTCGGATTAAAATCCGATCCATTGACAGCCCTACTCAAATCTATGAAATTTAAATTCATATTCAAGTTCAATTCAATATTTTATAGGATCTATATCAATTAATGTTAATATAGTATCTGAGTCAGATAGGATATTCAAAATTCTATAAATAACTCCTCAAAAATACTATTTTTTATTACTTCTTTTTTTTATGTTCGATTGTGTCAAAAGTATTGTATATACAAAGTAATTTGTAATAAATTTGATTTTTAATAATTTTTTATTATATATTAATTCAAAAGTTAAGATATTTAAAAAAATAAGCCCTTTATATTCACATTGTATTACTTCATAAATAAAATATTCCATATCCAACCAACTTATTTCAAATGAAAAATATTTATAAAATCCAAGTTATCAAATGAATTCTTATTAAAAATTCATCCAGTCCCCTAAATTTGGATAAAATTTTAAATCAGATTCAAATTAATATATATTAGAATTTTAACGTCAATCCAACAAAAAATACCAGGACGTCATCCCGTCACAAAGCCATGGGCATGAGCCCATTTGCCGCATTTCAGAACAATAGGTTAATGTTCGAGTTTGGACGATTTAGGAAGTAAATTCCAACTCCACAACAAAAATCTGGGACTTGTTAGCATCAAATTCTTGTATTAATTATTTTGAGTTATGATATCCAGATGCAACATTGGATCTCCGTGAACATGCATCATGTTCGCACTTATATGCGTGAGACCCAAAGTTAAAATCTGGGTAACCATACACACATGTGCATATGTAATAGTAATAGTGTGCAAACAAATCTGAGTCCAGCTAAATCGAGCTCGAGGTCGGTTTTGAACTGATCCCAAGTCGTCTGTATCTAAACTTGAAATATAATTAAATATTATTTTTATTTTATTAATAAATATATTATATTACTTTTTTATTATTTCAAGTTCGAGCTCGCGATTATTTACAGCTCTTTTAATAATTCGAGTCTTATCAAGCTGAACTGAGCTCAAACTTAAGGCTGTGATTGCTTGTAAAGCCATGTTTCATTTTTCATGTTTCAAGATTTTTGGAGTTGTTTTATTGTTTGAGAGATATGGAAAATGGGGAATGGGTTGTGAATGATTGTGGGATAAATTATATGAGTATAGTTATATGATAGATTGATGTAATGTAATGTTGTGAATGATTGTGAGATTATTTTTAAAATATGTTTGAAAAAATGAGATTGTTGTATGAATTTTGATTTTTGGATTTGTTTAGACTATAGAATATATATATATATAATATTTATATATAATTTATAAATTTAATTTTTTTAATTATAAAACATAGATCATATTAATTTTATAATTTCAAAGTAGGTCCAATATAAATTACTTTAGCCATAAAATTAATTTCCATACTATTTTGCAATTAATCATGTTTTGTTGAAAATTTATTTTCTTAATAATTATGAAAGAAAATGGAAAAATTGCATACTATCCAAATTAATTTATGAAATTTGTTATTTATTTTATATATTACTTTATTATTATAAAAATAAAGTAATTAATTATTTTTGTTCATGACTGTTTTTACTAACAAATTTTGAGATGTAATAGTAAAAAACAATTATATTCATACTATATAATATAATTATAAAATATTATATTTTTCATAATGGATAAGTACTTTTTAAATTCAAACAAAATTTATTAATAATTTTTATAAAAATTAATAATATATATTAAACTAATATAATAATATTAAATTATCTATAATAAGTTTAAATAAATATTTAATTCCTAACAAATTTCATATTTAAAAATTAGAAACACACATTTTTCATACAATTTTAAATGGAAAATAAAAAAAGAAAAAACTTAAAATAATATATTAATATTGACAAAAGCATAAAAAAATATGAGAAAAAATGAAGCAAACAAACAAAAAGGGCAGTACAGACAGAAGAGATAATTGAAAAGTGCGGGCACCGTGTGTATGTGTATATGTGTGTGAGAGAGAGAAGGGGGGGGGGAGGGTGGGAGGGCGACGTCTGACTTAGAAGGTGAGAATAGAGGTTGAATCAGAAGTTTTCACTCATTCCCCAAGACATGAGATCCACCCCACATCCAAACATGACTCCATAATTTTTTTTCTCACAGACCGAGAATCGGGATTTCTCTCCACAAGCAATCAAAGGCTAAAATTTTATACTTATGGAACTCGAGTTCGAGCACAAAATTTTTCATCAAGCTCGGCTCGACACAGCTCAATTACACCCCTAATAATAATAAAAACAACCAAAAAAGACCTCAATCTTTCACAAGTACGTGTTTCAATTTTCAACTTCTTGGGTTGCAATAATTACACATATATGAGACCCGAGGTTCAAACTCGAGTAACCCTGAACACACGTGCGTCCGTGTGCATGTATAATAGCAGTAACAACAACTACACAAAAACTTCAATCTTTCACATGTACGTATATAAATTCTCAACTTCTTGGGTTGCAGTAATAAGAATCGTAACCACAAGAACAAATATAAAATCATCAACCACACACTAAAACCATAAAAGGGCGCCGAGGCCTAAATCAGCAAACAATCTAATCGTGGCATACAAACAGATCAATCTTATGATTGCACATACTAACAATCAGCACTCTTAAACATAAGAACATGTTCTAGTGAGAGCCAAAATCTAAACCACGATCAATCACCACATCATCTAACATTGCAGAGAATAATCAAGTAAACCAATCATGGAACTCACAGGTTCCCCACACAATGAAAGCATATGCGAAGAAGAGTTAAAATACATATAACGTTGCAGAGAATAATCAAGTAAACCAATCATGAAATTCACCCGTTCCCCACACGATGAAAACATATGTGAAGAAGAGTTGACACACACACACACACACACACGAACTCGAGGCACCGAAAAGGTCACCATCCCGAACCCCCCCCCCCCCGTCCCCAAAACGATTCTGCTACACAAGATTGAACCTAAACATAAAAATGATCTAATCCCTACCCCCCACCCCCCAAGGATTCCAATTCCATTACACAAGATTGTTAGTATTGAATCCAACATTAAAATGATCTAATGCAAGATATTTATACATCAGCTGACATTGCAGAGACTTATTGTATAAATTGATCACAAATTTTACACATGCCTAATGGCTAATACAACAAAAACATATTCAATGAGTTATAACAAATATGTCCAGTTACAAGAAAAAGGGTGACAACTCCATACTACAAAAAAAAAAGAAAGAAAAGAAAAAACAGAGAATAGAATCATTCCCACAAGATCATTCGAAGTGAATAAAATATGACCACGATAATACTAATGCAATATGGCACACAAGTAAGCAATTTCATATCATATAGTAAGCAATTTCATATCATATTTAGCATATAGCTGTACTAGCAATAACCCATGTCAATTAAATCCAGTCAATATGAGCGTCAACAGAATGTAGAACCGAAAAATCACTTCATACAATCAACAAAGTCCCAAAATCAGTACAAATTAAGATATTAAGAACAATATATCAAGAGTAATTCATGAAAATCAACTCCAGCAAGAACAACAGTCACCATTGCATAGAATCAAAAACAGCAATTGGACAAAAAGGACCTAATTAAGCTGTGAGCACAACAGCACCGCCAGCCTCTTTAATCTTCTTCTCTGCATTTTTCGACACGAGCTTCGCTTTCACCACGACAGGATGGTGAGCGGGCAGCAAACCCTTCCCCAAAACCTTGAAGTACCCAAACTGCGTTACATCAATCAACGGCGCATTGTCCTTCGACGCCTTGTCCTTCACTTCCTGCGGCACCAGCGACCAGAGCTTGTCGATGTTGACGGTGGGGCAGAAAAACTTGTTGCGGAGCTTGTGAAAGTAGCGCATACCCACTTTACCGAAGTATCCGGGGTGATACTTGTCGAAGAGGATGCGATGATGGTGCATACCACCAGCATTTCCGCGACCGCCGGGGTGCTTGCGGTGTTTCCCGATCCGGCCGTGACCGGCGCTCACGTGGCCGCGCTTCTTGCGGTTCTTCTTGAATCTAGTCGTCATTTTGCGGTGATTTGGTGAGGAAGAGGAAAGATCGGCGCCGCCCGGAGGGAGAGGTCGAAGAAGGAATTGAGGGTTAGGGTTTTCTCAGGAGTTTATATATAGATAGATAGATGTGCGTGCCTGCGTGCGGGTTTTCATTTAAATTTCATTTCGATCCCTAATCTTTCACAAATCCATTCCTATATTTTTCATATTCTCAGTGTCGTCTACAACAATTATCTAACTCTGATTTTTCGTTCGAATTATGAATTTGATAGATGTAATTTAATATTTGAATTATTCAAAAAACAAAAAGATGCTGCTTAATATTTGATATATAATTTTTTCTTTTTTAAAAAAAAAACTTAGAATGTCCCCAATTTTTTAGAATCGATTGTAATTGAATCCTTCTTTTAATGTTTAAGTATCAATTTGATAGTGGAAAATTCTATTTAAAAATATATTAAACACTAGTAAATATAAATTTAAGATAATAAATAAATTGAAACCATAGAATTTTATTTATTTTTGTTGGCCAATTATGTTATAATATGCATTTGAGGATACAATTTATAGTCCACTAATTTGTAAATAAATTATATTAACTCCAATTGATTCTAGAGGTGTCAATTTGGGTGAATTGGGTAGGTTCGGGTTGGGTTGAGGTAAGGGTATAACATAAAAATATCAAACCCAAACTCAATCCACAAAAGAATGTGTGAGGTTTAGGTTAATTTGCATGTCACCCAACAACCTAATAAACTTGACTCGATCCAACCCAACTCGATAAAACTGACCCAATCTGATCTATTTATTTTATTTTTCATATTTATAAATTCCAACATTAGAATTCAGTAGAAGTTTAATCTACAATAAAATATAAAATTCGATATAATCATTAAAGTTGAAGAAACATAATAACTTTAAAACTTGTCATATCCATGAGTACTCCGAATACAAAAAAATAACAAACCATTGTTCAGTAATTAAATTTTTAAAATTTTAATTTTTAGATATATATTATTTAAATTTTATTTTAATTAGTCAATTTTTTCAAGTGAATCGGGTTGGGTCAAGTTATTGGGTTATAAAGTCACCAGTTTTTTTTTTTTTTTTTTAAGTTAGGCAGGTTGACTCAAAATCTACCATAAAGGTGTCAAATGGGCAGGGCCGAGCCAACCTAACTCATTTGACAGACGGTTCACGGTGGTCTCAAGCCGAGCCGGGCCGACTCGTGAGCCGTTCAGGATCCGGACCGTGACGAGCTGAAACTTGAAAAATCTGGCTCAATTCAAAACCAGTCCACTGTATCAATGAGCTAGTTTATATATGAGTCAGGTTAGGCGGGTCGACTAGCTCGCGGGTTTTTTTTATTTTTTTAATTTTGAAAATAAATTTAAAATTTCAAGTTTTTAATTTATGTCATTACTAATTTTTTTTAACATTTGTACTTTTTTAAAAGACTTAATAATTTATACTTATGTGATTTTTAATATTTTACAACACTTAAATTTTTATAAAAACTTAGAAATTTACAAATCTTACTGGAAGGTGCCAACCATTTAATCATCTTATAAAGAAAAATGCCTCTTTTAGATGGATGAAGGATGCCATAATGCTTTTGAAAGTATAAAGAAACACCTCTTAAATCCACCAGTGTTGGGAGCTCCTGTACCTAGAAGGCCACTTATATTGTATATTGCAACACAAGAGAGGTTAATTAGCGCTCTTATGGCTCAAGAAAATGAATGGGGTAAAGAAAAGGTATTATATTACCTGAGTAGATCTCTGACTGGAAATGAACTAAAATACTCGCCTGGAAATGAACTGAAATATTCCTCTATTGAGAATATCTGCTTAGCATTATTTTATGCCATTAAGAAGCGTACTCCATACGACTAATCTCTCGTGCCGATCTAGTCAAGTTTGTTATATTATTATCTGTGCTCTCTGTGAGATTAGCAAAGTGGTCTGTCATATTCAACCAATATGAGATAACCTACATCCTAAAAAAGGCTATTAAAGGGCAAGCTCTTGTTGATTTCCTGGCTGATTATCCTATCCTTACAGAATGGAAGTTATCTGATGACCTCCCCGATGAAGATGTTCTCTATGTTGAAGTTCTCTTGACATGGACGATGTACTTCGATGGAGCAGCTAGATTTGACGGATCGGGGATAGGGATTGTCTTCATTTCACCCTAAAAGCAAGGATTAACATACTTTATTGTATTGCGCGAGTTGTGCTCCAACAACATTGCTGAGTACCAAGCTTTGATCATTAGACTTCAAATGGCCTTAGAAATGGAGATTATAGAAATTGAGATCTATGGCAACTCAAAGTTAATCATTAATCAACTTCTGAAAGAATATGAAGTTAAGAAAAAGGATCTTGCGCCTTTCTTTCAAAAAGCTTCAGACTTATTGAAGAAATTTGAAAGTGTTAGTTTAAAAGGAAAATAAGATGGTTGATATATTGGCTAACTTGGCAACTACTCTTGCTCTATCCGAGGGAGAAACAACAAATGTTCTTGTATACAATCGGTGGATCGTGCTATCTTCTGTTGAACCCAATCATGAAGATTCAAATGCTATATCAGTATTGATTAGTGATGATCACGATTGGAGGAGCCATTGATTGATTATTTAAAGTATGGAAAGTTGCCGAATGATCCTCACCATAAGACGAAAGTACAAAGAAGATCGTTTTATTTTATTATATACAAAGATACTTTGTATCGTTGATCTTTTAGAGACAATTACCAACATTGCTTAAGTGGTGAAGAAGTAATGGAAGCCATGACTAAAACACATTCTAGGGTCTATGGTGTTCACCAGTCTGGTCCTAAGCTCCATTTTCGGATCAGAAGAATGGTTACTCTTGGCCAATGGTGGTCAAAGATTGTTTGGAATATGCGAAAAGGTGTGAAGCTTGCCAACTATATGCAAATTTCATTCACTAGCCTCCGGAGCCCCTACATTTGACAATTGCTTTATGGCCATTCAACACTTGGGGTCTCGATGTTATAGGGCCTATTACTCCGAAATCATCTACTGGTCATGCTTATATATTGGTAGCTACTGATTACTTCTCCAAATGGATGAAGATGATTCCTCTTAGAGAGGTCAAGAAGGAAACAATGGTTGAGTTCATCCGTTTGAACCTTATCTTTCGATATGGGGTACATCGCTACATTGTCACTGACAATGGGAAGCTGTTCTATAACAAGTTGATGGATAAGTTATGTGCACAGTTTGGTTTCAAGCAGCATAATTCCTCGATGTACAATGCAACGGCAAATGGTTTGGCTAAAGCGTTCAATATGATACTGTGCAACCTCTTGAAAAAAATGGTGTCAAAGTGAACAAGGAACTGGCACGAGAAAGTTGGAGAAGCACTGTAGGCATATAGAACAACACACTAAACCCGCTACTCAGGCTACCCTATATTCTTTGGTGTATGGAGTGGAAGCTGTTCTTCGCCTTGAAAGTTAATACCTTCACTTCGTATCGCAATTCAAGAAGGACTCACCACTGAAGATAATGCTCGTCTCAGACTTGAAGAATTGAGAGCATTGGATGAAAAAAAGCTTGAAGCTCGACAACAACTTAAGTGCTACTAAGCTCGTATGACGAGGGCATTTAACAAGAAAGTTCGCCCTTGATCATTTCAAGTTGGGGATCTAGTCCTGGCAGTAAGGAGGTCGATTACCATCGCCCAGCGAATGGGAAATAAGTTTATATCAAAATAGGATGGCCCTTATGTGGTGAAAGAAGCTTACACAAACGATGCCTATAAGTTGGTGGATAAAGATGGACTCCACATTGGCCCTATAAATAGCAAGTCTTTGAAGCACTATTAACCGTGAAAAAGTATGCTCCTTGATGCACAAGCCTAAACTATATGTTACTCCTGACCCGCATGAGTGTAAACTGTGTACGATACCTACCAATGGTAGTGCATATGGATAAATTGCTAACCTACTCTACTGAAAGTATTTCATGTAGCTAAAATGTAGAAAGACATCACCTCATCCAGACTGGTTGAACTATGGATACTCTTGGCTTATATGAGTATAAACTATGTACGCTTCCCCTCAAAATAAATTTTTTTTGAACTACGTGATGACTTTATCCCTTTGATGGGGTATGTAGGCAGCTTAGAATTTATTTTCTAAGTTCAGTCACGTCTTTAAACAAGTTTGGTTTATCTTAAAGATAGCCAATTTGTTTATAAGTTTGAGATAGCTCATATGATTATTCAATCATTGAAAACATATGGTTGATCTTTGCTTAGTTGGTGTTATTGAGAAAAGAGCATGAAATAGAGCATAAAAAAAGAGGAAAAGTAAAAGATTGATGAAAAGAAAAGAATTTTTGTTGCATATGAAAATAAATGTTCTTTTACATCAATTAAAAAAAAAAAAGAAGTAAGAGTGCTAAAAAGGTAAATGCTCAAGTAAATAAGTCAAAGGCAGCTAAATCATGGCGAGATTCTTCAAGTAATACCTCCATCCTCTTCAAAGCTTCGACCTCTTTGTCAGTCAAAAATTGAGTGCTTTCAAGCTTCGAGACTTCTTCCCTCTTGGTGGCTAGTTCTTTTTGAATGGTCGCTAAGTTTTCTTTGGCTTTATGGAGTGATAAACTTGTAAGCTCTTCTTTATTGCTCAACTTGGTAAGTTGTACCTACAATTCTTCTTGCTGCTTGGTGATTTGGAGAAGTTTTGCTTTCAGACTATCTACTTCCTCAACTCTTTCAATTAATGTTGCCTCAACCTCAGAAAGATCTTGTTGTGCAAGAAGAAGTGTTCTCTCATAAGCCTCTTGTATTTTTCTCTGGATGGAGTCCAACTTGACTTTTGTGTAGTTGGAAGAACCCTCAAAGAAAGACTTTAGATGATTCTCCAAAGATGATGTATCTTTCATATATGTCTTCATCTCCACGATCAAATCATCAATTGCTGGCTTTACCCCTAAAAGTTGCTCAAATGAAGTTCTCAAAATCTTCTGACATATTCGTTCCAGTAAAATTTGATCAATATCTGCTCAACTTTAGTTTTTACAACTCAAGGATAAAATTCAGAAACTTCAGCACGTGGGAGTGGCAAGGATGAAGCTTCAATGTCTTCTTGGGTTCCTTAGGTATATTTTCCTCAACGGGAAACTTTTCTACAAAACAAAAAATATCATTTAGATACTTGCAAAAGGTCTCAAGTTTACAAAGAGGAGATAAATTGATGCATTGTTACCAGAAGGATAAGAAATAGCGTCTTCTCCACATAAGCTAAAAGGATTGACTTCATTTATTGAGCCCATGCTATCTTCAGAAGTGATAGGAATTTCTTTCTCAAGGTCTGCACATTAAAAGAAAAAGAAAAAAAATGATATAAGATGGGTGAAGGAGAATGATAACGTAAATGAATGAAAAAAAAATGACAATAATAATGAACATATGTAAATATTCTGCTAATTCCTTTAAAGGCAATGAAGAACTTGGAGCATCTGCAAAAAATGTTGAATTCACACTAATATTGTCTAAGTCAAGAACCTTCGATCTCTTTTTAAACTGGTATTAGTTTCTGGATTCATCATTAGAGTGACAAGGCAGAAATTACTTCATTTCCTTCAGTTGGACTAGCTGTAGGGACAAGCTTGGGAGTTGAGTTTATAGGAAAAGTTCGTTGCTTTTTAGAAGACACTTTTGCCGGTTCTAGGTCAACAGCCGAATCTCAAGGAGATAGGATGACTTTGCTATCCTTGGAACCCTGTCTTGAAGTCCTTTGATATCTTTTGGCATTCATATTTGTCAGTTGATCAAGTTTGAGAATGATTTTTATTTTTTTTCCCTGAATAAGTCTTCTAATATTCGGTCCACCAATCTATATATTCCTTCATGACCAAAGGCAATGAGGAAGCATTGCTTGGTATGATTAGCTTGGAGAATGTGCCCAACAAAGTACAAGATTACCAAAGTCGAACAAGTTCAACCAACTCACATGCAAGAATTTCACTCTTTAGGTGGTCAGGAATATCTTGACAAAAATCATGTTGTTGGTTGAATCGATGAGGAATATAAGCTTCAATGATACATATTGCTCCACTTCGGAATATCAAGTAGCTAGACCGCAAAGCCACGAAAAGATCTTTGTAGGTATTGGATATGCCTACATCATCTATCACTAAGGTTTGTCCTTGTGTGCGCAAGTTTCGAAGTCTTGAGGGATTAATGCTATGGAAAAATTCGCATGCCTCGACAAGTTCAAAGTATTTGGCTATATTTTCTCCTGCATATTTCATCATCTAAGCTCCAACTGGTTCAAGTTTGGATGGAAAATGTGTCTGAGGATAGTGTCCAATCCAGCTGTATATATAATGAATAGGAAAGATGGTTGTGGACTCGCTCAAGCTCTTTGAAGCAGATATCTCTCTCAAACCACAATAAATAATCACCAATATAGGAACTGCTAAAGAAAACCAATCGCTATGAGCTATTTTACTTGAAATTTTGAAAACAGAAGCACGTACCTTATCAACTTTAGGATATGGTAAAGCAAAGATGTATAACCAACATGAAAGGAAAGCAGCCAAATAAGTTTCATCCCTGATATCCTCTTCAATCTCTAGCATTGAAAAGGGCTCATCATACTCCTTGGTGCGTGATAAAAGGGACATACTGATGTTCCCACAAGGATTGTGATATAGCTTTGGTTTGACAAGTCTCTTTCGGGATGACCTTGAAGGCGGTTGTGCATATGCTGTCGAGCCTCTAAACCAAAACCCAATCCAATAAAAAATAGATGCAACATTGGATTCCTTGGGAAGCATGTGGTATGCTGCGAATAGATACTTGTAGCTTCACGGCAAATAAGGTTGGCAGGTATCGGCATCAAGCAGTTCCTTGGTAGATGGAATAACTTCATTATAAAAATCTCCACGTATTGGCAATCCACAAAGTCTAAGAAGATCCCATAAAGAAATTGACAGTTCTCCGATAGTAGTATGCAGTGTGTTTGTAGAAGTGCACCATAGCTCGAGGAATGCTTGGAAGATATTCTTGTTGCAAATGTATGTGAAAAGAAAGGCATGAACAATTGCATAAGTCTTAAATCGACGAAGAGTGTCTGCATGATGGCCCAGTACATCCTCTGCCCACTCCCAATAGCCGGTGTGAAAAGACATCTCATCGAACTTGGAAGCGGAGTTCTCCACGAGCTTCTATTGATGTTGAGATGGTGGTTTGGAAGCAAGACTTTTGCATGCATTGGTCCAATGTCATGAAGTAATAATTTCAACAGCAAGATCTTAGAATGAGCGGAAGCACCGGAATGCTGATTAATCATCTCCTTAGTTGTCTCCTCGAACCATTCAGCAACATGTATGGAGTGGTTTGATCAGGTTTTAAAGGATTGAGCATCCACGACTGCTTCATGCACACATAAAGTAGTATCTTTGGCTTTGGAGAAGTTTTTGCCACCTCGAATCACAATGCATGGAGTTAGTTTAGTCCTTGATATCTATCTTCATAACTTTGCTAAACTTTTGAATATAAAGCAAGTTATTTGATGAAAAGTGAACATGAAGAAGAGAAGAAAACAATACAACGTTTTCTCCAAAGAAAAAAGGAATAGCATCAATATTATACCTTTCACCAACTTTAATTAGCGGAGGTAGATTACAATTGCGATAGGGCCACCAATTATTGATGAAAGACTGTGAAACTTGCAGAAAATTAGCAAAGAAAATCAGTGATACAGTAGAGTTGTCTTCTCTTGGACAAACTCACGAACAGTTGCTGTGCGAGCATTTATAAAGTAGATGTGTAGCATGATGGCATGCAATGCTCACCCAGTTTAACAAAATTGACTTGACAAAGACCAAATACTCAAGCTTGAGGACGTTTCACTGCTTTGCTTCGTCTTAACTGTGAAGAATTAGCATCGGTAGTAATTCTCTATAGATACTCAACAATGATGAAAGATGGAATTTTTTCATATTTGCTTGATGAAAGAATAGCATCTTCAAAGGAGAATTTCCAAGTTTTTTAGATGGCCTGGAGGGAAAGAATTGGTTGTCAGTTGCCAAAATTTGCTAAATGATTCTCAATCACCTTCTCATCTATTTTCATAGAAGGAAATTAAATATTTATCCTATGTCGCTGAATCACATAGACCAAACCTGGGACCATGTTTTAATATAACAGCAATACATATATACATTTATATAAAAAAAAAAAAGTGGGAAAGAAAGCTGACCGAGTGAGAAAAAAAAAGAGAGCTGAAAGCATAGTGGGTTCTTCTAGTAGGAAGATAGTCTTTCCTCACTAGTATAATATGGCTTTGGTGTTTATTTTATTAAAGCCTCAAACCATGTGGGCCATAGGATAATTAAAAAAAAAAGAGGGGAAAAGAGCAATGAACACTTTTAGTTGTAGACTGTTGGACGTGGGTTTGTAAATGCTGTTGTTAAAGGCCGAATTTTCTATCAAATAGAAGTTATGGTGGGCTCGTGCTTACATTGAAGAAAAGAAAGCAAGGTCTTTTGTCATGCAAGAAAAATAAATGCGTGAAATAGCAAGTTTAAGTTAAGCATGTTCACGTAATATTGTTGCCATAAGTTTTCTAAATCCAAACTTCATTTCAACCCTTTTAGTGGAGATATTGTTAATTTTATGGGCTTTTCAAATTATACTAATAGAATTTATATGATGATTACTTCAAATCCCACTTCTCATTTGCAGTTGGCATATTGTTCATCAAGTTTTGAAGTAGGGGCATTTGTTGGCATTGGAATATTATTGAGATAAATCACCATTTGATAGCCTAAGTAAATTGGCTATTGATTTAGGTTCCAAATTAAAGTCCAGAATAAATTTGGGCTTTATCAAATAGGCCAATTCAAAATGAATTTTAAAATATCTTATTTATTTTGGATTAGCTAATTAGGCTAAAATAAATTTTAATATGGCTCATTAGTTAATTAAACCCATCTCAAGTGGTATCTAAGCCTAAGGAGAGACTTAAGTCTCAAGTTATCAAACATTAATTTGTGCATATAAAAAGGGGTGCTGGGAGACATACCACAGAGGAAGAAATTCATCAAGAAATTCAAGTGCTAAGCTCCAACTCCGAGCTCTTGCCACGAAGAAGTGTTGCAACCACAAGAATTCTACACCTTCTTGAAAACATTAAATTCTAAAGACCTTAATAACAAAATAACTACTTGATTTCAAAGAAGTTCATGATTTCATCCGCAAGTCTAAGAGGGAATTACGCATCTGATTCAAGAACAAGCGTCAAGCCCTTGAATCAAATCTAAAGGAGAAGAATCAGAGGAATTAGTTTTCAATTGCGGAGATATTTTTCAAAGATTGAAACCACTTTTATTTTAAATTAAATATTGAATTTGTTTGTATTTTTCTTGTCTTGTAATTCTTTTTGCAAACTTGAAATTTGTGTAAACAACAATATCTTGCAAATGGCTCGACACCAGATATCTCATTCGCAGTCTCGAAGCTAGCGAGGTATACAAATTGTCCCAATAGAATCCATTCGGAGGCTTTGGATAGATTAGTTCATACCTAAAGGGCATCACTTGCTCTGCATTATGGTAGATTCCTTGTGGTACTTGAGGAATATAATGATGCTAACTGGATAGCTAAAAACTCCAGTAATAATGGGTGTATAGGGTATGTATTTACCTTGGGTGGAGGTGATATCTACTAAAAATCTACTAAATAGACTTTGGTAACTCATACTACAATTGAGGCAGAGTTATGTGCTTTGGACATAACTAGAACATAGGCTAAATGGTTACATGGTCTGATGGTCCTATTACTCATGGTTAGTGAGCCTCTTTCTGCGGTCACTGTGCATTGTGATAGCCAAACCACAATTGCAAAGATCAAAAGTTCAAAATATAATCAAAAGACCAAGAGACATATCCAAGTTAGACTAAAGTTTATAAGAAAGCTTATGTCTAATAGGAATGTGGCCATTGATTTTGTTGGATTTAAAGACAACATGGTCGATCCTTTGACTAAAGGACTTGAGTTGTCCTTAGTCCAACTTAACCTTCTAAGTGGAGATCCCACAAGGAAGGTTCAATGTGGTATAAACAAGCTGCTGAGTGTGTCAAAGTGCATCTAAACTTGACTGATATTTTAGTATCTGAGTCTGTCCCTTGGCATACCTAGAAGGTGCTGCTTATTGCTAGTAAAATGAGAGTTCAAACTTTGAATGGGGTCAAGTCATATTGATGAGATACAAGTAGTGCATCCTTGGAGGTGCCCAACTAAGTGAATGAAGTCATTTGGCCGCGACTAGAGAAAAAAGGGTTATTCCTAAAAAACATTCATGAAATAGGATTGGGACACATGACCATAATGTGTCAAACCTCAATATGACTACATAGCCACTAACTTGTTGTTACCAATGGATGCAGCCACATCCAAGGACCAAATTCAAGACTTAGATCCATTTGTCCCTGTGCCGGCAGTAGTAGTTCAAATCGAAAAGTACCATTACTGAAAGCAAGTTACGACAACCTGATAGTCTAATTCTATGGATTTGTGGAGGATTGTTGTGATTGGCACCAATTTAATTGAGATTATAGGGCTAATTACATTTTAAAGAGATGTTTTATTTCTTTGGATTAGTGTCAATCATTGGTTAGAACCATAGATGTTTTGAAAGAGGGGTATAATAAGTATAAATTCTATATGTGATAGTTGCCTCCACATTGGAATTGAGATAAATATGTGGAGGCTTATGAGAGTATAAAATATTTTGTATTAGTTCCTTGTCCCACATTGGAAGTGAAACACAAATATGGGAAACTGCAGGAGTATAAAAGGCTTTGCTCTGAAATACTAGTCCGTGTATCCTGTATTGATACTTTTACTTAAGTGCTATTTTATAAGTGCTAGGGCAAGGGACTAGTACAAAATCTTTTATATCCCCACAAGTCTCCAAATCTTGAGATAATAGCCTACAATCAGCAGACTATTTAATAAGTGTGGGATACATGGACTAGTATTTTAGAGCAAATTATTTTATACTCCTGTTGTTTCCCACATTTTTGTTTCACTTCTAATGTGGGATAAGAGATAATACAAAATCTTTGTACTCCTACAAGTCTTCACATTTTTTTCACAATTTTAATGTGGGACAACTCCCACTTATAGAATTTATACTTATTATACCCCTCGTTTACACTTTATGGATTCAAACCAATAATTGGCACCAATCCAAAGAAACAAAGTATCTCTTTAACATATAATTATCCCTATAATCTCAATTATATTAGTGCCAATTACAACACCTTAGAAATTAAAAATGGTGATTGTTTTTCTTGTACCTCAGACAATTATGTTTTAACTCTTCATAGTTTTTTTGTGGTTTTGTTGAATGTGTTAGTTTCATAATTGATTTACGTGATAAATTGTAGCAATGTTAGACCATGTGTTATTTACATGTGTGCTCATGGTTTGGATTGAACATCACTCCTCTATGTTCATGGTCTAAGAGTGCTGATGATTAGTAGATCTAAGTCATATGGATAGTTTGTTATTTTCTCATAATTTGATTGTTTATTGATTTAAGCTTAAGAAGCCATTTTCTATGGTTGATGAAGCTATATGTAGTGTTGTGGTTTATCATTGTTATTGCTCTAGTCCTATGAGTTTGGTTGCATTTAGATTGACGAATGTCCATCATGATGAATGAAAAATTAACTCAAAAAAGAACTTGACGGAAATAAGTGCAAAGGTTTCTTTATGCATTTGAAATTTTAATTCCCAAGTCTACGAAACCAAATAATAACCTGAAAGTGTTGATGCCTTTGTGTTCAGTGGTTGTAGTTAAAAGCACTGCTTTGAAATGTAGCCATGGGCTTATAAAGATTTCCCATTATAGTAGTGCAATATTTTTCCTCTAGTTGCTTCATATTAGAAGGTGCAATGGTCTGACATTACTTCTTATGAGGTCATGAGTTTGAACTGTTTGCGGTAGTAATTCTTATCAATTACTTTTATGGTGGAGGATTTTAGTCTGACTGAAATTTCAATAGGGTTGTAGTGATGAACTTATTTTTGGGTAGTATTTATGATTCAAATTGATCATTCCAAAGCAACAAGGGACTTTAAAGTTACACCCAAGTCCTTTCGTATTATTCCATCAAAAGGAAAATAGATGATAAAAAGATGCGCATTCTTTGAAATTTTTTTAGACCTTGCAAATGGGATGGGTTATTGCTAAATGACTATGGTAGCACCTAATTCAAGTAGAGAGGTGTTTTATTTAGTTAGTCTCATCAGCTTTAGCAAATCCTATCCTAGGTCTTCAAGCTAGCCTCAAAAGGTTTTCAACTATATAGCATATACAGTGAATCCTAAATCTAGCCCCGACCAGTTTTCTCTTACGAGATTTTTGGACTTTCAAGATCTGTTGTTCTACTTTTTCAACTAATGAACCCGCAACAAAGTCAGTTTATAATTTTTGTGGTCCCTAAGGCTTGTAGCCATGCAACTGGAGGTCGTTGTAGGATTTTTTGTTAGCCTATTATTGAAAAAATTGTTAATGAAGATACTACAAAACAAATAACTTATATTTGGTTGATAAAGCAAAAATTTAAAAATAGCCCAGCCCAACAGTATTAGTCCATGGGCTAGGCTAAATTACTTATGACTTGTCTTATTATAATAGGTATTTTAGTAAATTGAGTAGCCCAATTATTTAATCCTTATATTTATACAAAGGAATGATAAAATAAGTACATATTCAAAATGCATAATCCAAAGCCCCAAATACAGTATTATCTTATCTTAAACAGTGTAATCCGACTATATCATTATAATCTTATCAATCCTACCTATATATCCAAACGTGCCCAAAGTGTTCATCTTGCGACCCATTGGTAAATGTTTGTTTGAACTTGACTTTGGTTAATTATAATAATTAAATTTTAATATATTTTTTCATTCAATAAAAAGTAAAATTTGAGTCGAGCTTGATTAAATTTAGTAAAAAAAATTCAACAAAAATAATCAAATTATTTGAGTTTGACTAATGTTCAATTAAAAAGTTTTTAAAACTCAATTTGATTATTGATTTAATTAATTTAAAGACAACCTTTTCAATTAAATTTAAACAAGCTCAAACGAGAAAATATTTGATTCAACTTGATATGTTTAGGGCTTATCTGGTTTCATTTCCAAAGCTCATTTGCACATTTTCTGCAATTTCGGTAATGAAATAAATCACTTTTTACACATTTTCACCAAATAACATTTTTATTTTTATTTACAAAGCACATTCTCTAATAACCTATATATCTTCTCTCTCTCTCTCTATATATATATATATATATTTGATTATTTTTATCTTTCTCCACCTACAACTTACTAAAACCAACACAATCATTACTTTTCTAACAACGTATCTAAATAAAAACTTATTTTCAACTCATTTCCCCTCAGTACTTTCCAACATTTTGAAAATACTGAAAATGAAAGTTGGAAATGAAAATAAAACCAAGTGGGCCCTTAGATTTTGAACATATCTTGATAAATTATTCAAAATATATTACTACCTCACCTTATTTGGGTATATGATTTACCAAGAATATTGAAAAAAATATCACCTAAATTAAAAATTAAATTCCAATATGGCTTGTAGTACATGATAAGTTGGGTACTATAGAAGAAGAAATAGAGAAAACTTACAAAAATTAATTTATATATTCACGAGATGAGAAGACCCAGATATAATGTCAAAGCTCGTAGCTCCCCACACCGGACAAGGCAAAATCATAACACTCCCTGGAACACACCCCACCTTCTGAAACCCTCACTTGTATATATAAATTCATCAAAACCCTAATCCTCCAAGGCACCGCTCTTCCTCCCCCATTCCCCTCACTCTCCCCCCCATTCCCCCACTCTCAACCCAAACCAACCCTTCTCCAAATGTTGGAATGATGACGTAATTCAAGAAAAATCGCAAGAAGCATGACCATGTGATGGCCTGTCATGGTTGTATCAGAAAGCACCACAAGCACCCCGGTGGTTGTGGAAATGCCGGAGGTATGCACTACTATTGTATCCTCTTCAACAAGTACCACCATAGATACTTTGGAAATGTGGGTATGCGCTACTTCCACAAGCTCTGCAACAAGTTCCTCTACCCTACTGCCAACATCGACAATCTCTGGTTGCTGGTGCTGCAGGAAGTAAAGGATAAGGCATCAAAGGACGTCGTTGATTGATATAATGCAGTTTGGGTACTTTAAGGTTATAGGGAATGGTTTGTTTAACGTTGATCATCCCATATGGTAAAGGTGAAGCTCGCATCGAAGAATGCTGAGAAGAAAATTAAAGAGGCTAGTAACATTGTTGTGCTCACTGCTTAATTGGGTCCTTGTTTACTTACTATTTTCAATTCTATGCAATGGAGATTGTTATTCTTGCTGGAGGCTTTTTCATTGAAGTACTCTTGATATATTGTCCTTAATGATGGTTTAAATTATAGTAATTTTGTGACTTTATGTTGACTATACTAAGTGATTTTGTAATTCCACATTCTGTTAACATTCACATTGTCTATATTTAATTGACATGGGTTAATGCCAGTACAGCTAGTTTCTATATGACATAGAAGTTCTTGTAGTTCTGCTACAAATATCTCTCAAAATATATTGTGAAGTTCTAGCTATATTTTGTGGTTCATCTTACTTGTGTGCCATTATTCATTAGTATCATCATGGTCATGTTAGATTCACTTGTGTTATACTAAGACATTCCCAACACAATATATTCAATGAGTTAAGAACAAAAATGTCTAGATACAAGAAAAAATTTGTTGCATTGGATCATTTTCATGTTACGTGCAATAATAATGTTCTTATGTAATAGATTTGTTGAGGTTGGTGGTGGGTCTGATGACTGTTTTTCTGGTACCTCATGTTGTAATTGGAGCTAATTTAATTGAGATTATGGGCCAATTACATGTTAAAGAGATGCTTTATTTCTTTGAATTAGTGCCAATTATTGATTGGAACCTATAGATGTTTAAAGTGTGAAAGAGGGTATAATAAGCATAAATTCTATAAGTGCGAGTTGTCTCACATTGGAATTGAGACAAAGATATAGAGACTTGTGGGAGTATAAAAGATTTTGTACTAGTCCATCGTCCCACAATGGAAGTGAAACAAAAATATGAGAAACTGTGAGAGTATAAAAACTTTGTTCTAGAATACTAGTTCAAGTATCCCACATTGGTATTTAAGAGCAAAGTTTTTATACTCCCACAGTTTTTCATATTTTTGTTTCATCTCTAATGTAGGAAAATAGACTAGTACAAAATCTTTTATACTTCCACAAGCCTCCATATCTTTGTCTCAATTGAAGTGTAAAAGAATGTCAGAAAGCTTGGCCTAAAATGGGAGGGACCATACTCAGTGGTCAAAGTAGTAAAGCATAATGCCCATCGACTCGTAAAGATGAACGGTAATGAGATCCCACAACCATGGAATGCTATAAACATAAAAAAAATTATGTATAAAGAGATCAAGGTCTCCACCCAAGTGTATCACAGTGTTATTCTAAATTGAAGAAAATTACTTGAATTCACGCTACTACTCATCGATGCCAGTAAAGAAGGCTTCTAGCCCAAAATAACAAATGAGCTATTTGTTCAAAATTGATCTTGTAGTCGACGATGGTTTTAAACCATAAAGCAAAGGCTTTTAGCCCAAACTAATGGACGAATTATTCATCCGAAGTCGACCCCATAGTTGATGACAGTTTTAAACCATAAAGCGAAGGCCTCTAGCCCAAGCTAATGGACGAGCTATTCATCCAAGTTGACCCTGTAGTCGACGATGGTTTCAATTAGCAAAGCAACCCGATGATGTTTTCAAACTATGTGACAAGGCACTCAATGCAGAGTTAAACCCATGAACACAAGCAAAACATCACAATGGCAGTGTTAAAACTTCAGTTGACCTGGCAGTTAACATCGAAAATGCAAATAATATTTTGGATTTGTTCCATTATCTTCACGCCAATCGATTTCTAAATCGACCTTGAACTTTTAAACTTAGTTCATTCATTAAGGGATCATTTTAAACAATTTCTAAGCGAAGATCGAGTTACTTATATTGTTGTGTGCTAACGTTAGACATTCGACAAGAATAGCAAGTGTTGAAAGTAAACTAAATCAACACAAATTGAGGACAAAAATTCCATTGCATTTCAACGTTCGATTACAAAAACAAGCGTCTCGCAAGGCAACCGAAAACTTAAAGGAAAAATACAAAAGTACAACAAGCCGAACGCTTAGCTAGACCTAGTACCCTTAGCTCGTGTGTTATCATCAATCGCCTAGTTGAGCTCATCGCTCGAGGGGATGGACACGACCATAGGGCCTTCAACTTTCTGCTCGGACACCGCAGCAGGGGATGGCAGGCTTGCAGGAGGTGGTCGAGATAGGCCCGCCTCATCGATGTAGAATGTGCACTACAGAGGGGAGAGAAAACCAGCCATGTTGACCTTGTCATCCCGGATGTCAAAGGTAAAGTTATTAGCAAACCTAAACTCTTTTGACATATCGACGAGCCTCCTTTGGTACCCAACCTCAGTTTCGACTGCAGACACCACGACAGCCCTTTCCTAGGGCACACCCTTATCGGGATTAGGATATACCTCAAGCTACGCATTTAGTATCGAGCTGAGGTGCTCCTTATCTTCGAGGAAAACCTGGTAACCTAAATACTCGAGCTGCTTAACTACCATCTCGAAGGCCTCCTTCACGTCGTTGAAGGAGAAGATAATGCTAGCATCCATAAATGCCTAGCATAGCATAAACTGTTGCACTACTTATCATCGCATTAGGGGCAGCTTCTTAAAAAATTCATCCCGAGCATACTGCATCGCAGCATGATACCCTGTGTCCATTGGCCTGTTGTGGATCCAGCCTGGCCTTCAACAACAACTAGTTAAGCTAGGCCTTTAACGTTTCAACATCTCCTTGGCCCTCTCAAAGTTGGTCACAGTCCTTGAGCGCCAACTTCGATCTCTTATAAAAATGGTAGCCCAGCTGGCTAGCCTGTAAAAGAGACAGTGTCATTTGATCAAAATGAAAATAAACAAAAGTGGAAAGCAAAGTGCTCGACAAATGACTTAAATTCGACTAAACACTTACCATATTAGAGTAATATGCCAGCGCCCTAAACTCCCTATCCTGGTAAGCTCCATGAATTTTTTCTGATCGAACGAGAACAGACTAGCCATCATCACCTTGAGGGGTGCAGCCCCAGTCGACCTCGCTGTGAGCATCGATAAGGAGTTATGAACATCCATGGTGCCATCGGTGCCTAATCGAGATGAAGGCAGCTAGGGCAGCGCGAACAGCTAGTCGTCTTCTTGCTGCCCAAAAAGGTCATAGCCGGTCGATTGTTTGGAGCTCCAGCTTTGCCTTTGCCCTTGTCAGCAGTAGATTTCTTTTGGACAAGCTCGCCTTACTCAATCACCTGTCTTTTTTATCGAGGAGAGGGGCTAATAGTCACCCCAACAGCTGGTCGAGATGGGGGAGTTGCTGCTCGAGTTGGCAAAGCAGCTATAACTAGCAGTTCTGCTTGGGGCAGTGTGGCGGTCTACGCCTCACGACGAGCTACAACATTCTCGCTACGGGCCTGGTTCCTCTGTGCGCTAGCTATAGCTTGAGCTTGGGTCACGTTCATGATTTCTTCTCGATCTACACAACAACAAAGTTAAGACATCTTCATCGAGCAGAAAGATGAAACATACAATAGATGAAAAATAGGCACAAACTAACTACCTAGTTGAGCATTGTTATGAAGGTCTAGCTGGGTAGGCGATAAGTTTGCCAGCACCAAGTTTCTCTCCTCGATGTAATTTGAAGCCTCCATCAGCCCAAACTCAACTAAATCACTAATAAATGTATTAGGCCAGGTTGGGATCTCATTTTCGAGCATCTCGACGTGACCCCTCATCTAACCCCGTGGTATGTTAAATCTAAATCCTCGGGGATCGAACAAAAAAGTAACGTAACTTTCAATTTTGGCCAAATGACGAAGATGGGGTTACTAAAAACTTTCAACGAGGGCAGGCTGTAAGATAGTAAAAGCCCAACTCCTCTGTACTCCATAATTTGCGAGACATAGGAAGATGAAACAAATTGCTAAAGTTGGCAAAGGATGGGGGCTGCTCATGCTCATGCACATGCATGAGGACTACAAAGCTGTATATGGTCGAAAAATAATTAGACAATAACTGGGTAATACTGACTTGGAGGTCCCGGAGAAGGTTTATTACTGGCTAGGCAATCGGGAGCCTAAGCGCACACCTAAAAGCGTCCTCAAAGACAACGACATAGCCCTCAGGAGGTTGGTGCATCCTATCATTAGGTCTAAGGACAATCAATTTGAAATCTAGAGGAATATGGAATAATTGCTTAATTTGGACTAAATCCTCCTCAGTTATCTTTGATATAGTCTCACTATAATGCTCGGGAGTGAACAACTGACCATGAGAAATGGGCTACTGACTTGGTCTAGCATCTCACCCCCAGCAGCGATCCACTCATTATCAGAACTACTCGAGGTCGAGCTATTACTAGTAGAATTGTGAGACTTACTAGTCGAGCTGTTTTCCTCCTCGATAGAACCCACATTCGACCTCGTTTCCTCACTATCACTCCTTCTAGCATTACCCTCGCCGAACATACGCAACATATTAAACTTGAATACAAAGTTTTATGGATCAGAGCACTTACTAGGTTGCAAGGAATACAAACAACTCGATGAGCGGAGGAAAGCAGTAAAAGCTGGATAATCGACCTCTCTGGATGCAGTAAAAGTGAAAACAAGAATTTTCGCCACTCCTATTTATAGGTCTCAGTGCACGGCAATTAAAATGACTACAACAATTACCCAGTCATCGCTTGATGCTTCACATGACCCAATGTAATAGGCACATTTAATGTGCTAGAACCCTAGTCGATTTTTGAAACTTTGCTCAACACTCTAAAGTTCTCATCAAAGAACACCCAATGTCCCGCAGAGTAGCTACTCACCACTCCTTCCTATCAATTCCATCGTTCGGGACTCAAAAGTGGGGAGGACTCATGATATGGGATGACCCAACTGGCCCAGCCTGAAAACACTCGACTAGGACAAAAATATAGGGTCTGGCGACCTAATTACCTACAAGCCCAATCTATCGGTTGACACTTGACCTCACAGGCTTTATCTATTGTGACGAGCACTAGTGTTCATCTTGTCAACTAGATCCTGGTTGACTAGAACCAAGAGGTGCATTGCCCCATCCGACCAGGAAGGTTTAACCACGATGGACTTGCGTGCTGTCAATCAGAGTTTGATGAGGAACCTTGCGAAAATGTTCATCTCAATCGTGGCATGGAGATCGATCCGAAGTGACAACCTCTTAGCCACATTGAATGCTCTACCAGGCGGCATGTCTCCACATTAATGACACATGCTACCATAGTACCACCTTTTTCAGTAGCGCCAGGCTAGAGTGCACCACTAGTGTACCACTCTGTCCTAGGCCGCACTATAGGAATAGTCCGCTAAATAAAGAAAATTTAAATGACCTCAAGTGAGGACAAAAGCCTTTCTTATTCAACAAGGGCATTGTAGTCATATCAACCACGCTGAGAAGGCTATAAATGTAGTCATATCAACCACGTTGAGAATGCTATAAATACCCCATCCCTAGCCTTCAGCAAGGTATGCCATTTTTTTTTATCTTAAAGCCCTTACTCTGCTGCTCTATCTTCTAGTCGATCTATACTGACTTGAGTATCGGAGTGCCTTAGCTAAGGACACCTCGGCTAGCATGACGCTTGCTGTTGATTACAAGACTCAACCCCGATACACAGAAAGCATTCTCCTCGACCCACTCTGTGGTCAATTATACTGGATTTTAGCCCAATTCCCTTATATACAATTTCCACCCTCATCACTTATGTTCCACTTTAATCCCTATGTCTCTTTTTCTTTATTTTTTTATGCCAACATCTACATTTCTTAATATATTCAATAATTAAATGATAACTGTACTAAAATACTTTGTAATTGGCAGAAATTGTGCTACATTCTTTGCTATTCGTTGAAGTTATCCATTCTTAAATTTACAAACATCACTTTGTACTAGGGCCATACTGCCCCAGGACACATAGGTATTTTTATATTTAGTTATTAGTTTAACCAATCTAAAATGCTTAATTAATTGATTTAATATCACAGATATTCATTCTCTTGGAGTGATTGAACATCTATTTCAAGAATAGTTTGAATGGATTATTAACATAAATAATAGTAGCCACGGTGAAGGTACGACCATGTTAGCTTGAAAAACAGCAGCCATGGTTGTTGTTTTTCAAAGCGGTGTAGCGATCATGGCTGCCATGACCCTATTTACACCGACAGTTGCATGGTTGGGTGGGGACGAGGGAGTTAGGGATGGGGTGGGGTAGGGTGGGAGTTGCAAATGTGTGGTGTATAGGAGGTGGGTTTGCTGAGGATAGTTCTCATGGCCAACCACCACGTGGTGCGGGTAGGGCAGTTAGGGGTGGGGTTGGTTGTAGAGGGTGTAGGGTGCAAGGGTGGATGAGATTCTTATACAAATATCTTATATATTTGTATATGATATATATTAATAAATAAATATAAATATATACATAAATATATATATATTTATGTATATATTTGTGTGTATATTATATAATTATGCAAAAAAAATAGAATATATTAGAGAAATAAAAATACCAAAACTATTTTTTTTTAATTTAAAGGAGATGAAAGAAGATTTACGAAAATATACATTAAATTGAAAATATATGAAATAATTAAGATAATATAGACTTTATATGTTAAAATTAGGGTTAAATTAAAGCAATTCAAGAGCAGGAAGCAGTGTGCATAACTTTCAAAACACAACGAGGTTTTTTGCCTATTTTTTCTTATAGGTGGTCTTTTTTCCCTTTCCATTTCATAGGAGGTAAAATGCAATTTTTTTCTTAAAAAGAAAAAGTGACATAGGGACTAAAGTGAAAATAAAACTTTAAATTGGGACTAAAGTGGAGCATAAAACTTTAAATTGACAATTCTGTAAAAAAGTCAAAATTGATTAATTTTCTGATGAATGCTGCCGAAAAGTGATTTTTGAGGACTAAAATGAAACGATATTAACGTTATGGACTAAAAGATGAACTTTTGAAAATTGAGGATTAAAGTGATTTTAAAATAAAATTTTAGGGACTAATTATGTGATTTGTCCTAAAAATTAAAACAAAATTAGAGACGCGAATTGATATAAAAAAGTATTATAATTAATTGGGGGTTGATCATATAATATCTTCGGAACTCACACACCTCTTTATATTAAACTTTTTAAAAAATATAATGAAGTCAGGCAAAAGCCGACCTAGTAATGCAAGTGATCGACCCATATTGATATTTACAGCCAAAGGCCGACCTAGTAGTAATGCTAGTGAATCCCTCAATTTTGAAAAGAGATAGTTGCAGCAAAGTGTTTAATGACCCAGCCAACTCCCTGAAGCTTAATTTGATCACATCTATTTACATTTTTAAAGGAAAATATTGCCTAAAATTGTTTGCAGTCATTATCAAGCCATTCACATGACAAACTTCTAAATAGACATGACATATGATCATTGTTTGCTTTCAAATAAAATTGTCATTATAAGTAATTACATTATAAGAAAACTAACTTTCATCAACGAAAAATCATCAATGGACAAATTTTGTTGGTAATTATCGTCAAATTACTGATAGATTAAAAAGTTCTGCCAACACACAACCGCTTGAAAATAATGAATGCCATTTTTCTTTCCTTTCCTTTTTTCTTTTTTAAATTGGACATATCAAAAATACGTATGGAGGTGAATTTTATTTTAAAATTCTACGTAGGTTTTGTTTTGGGGTATTTTAAAAGAATAATTTTTTGTAAAACGACTTCTATTGGAGTTGAAGAGCTTTTTAAAAAATAAAGGTATATTTGATGTTATTTTCGAGAAGATAAATTTTACTGTAAATACATTTTCATATAAGTCTTTATCTAATTAATTAATAGTGTAGCTTTTATTATCACGTCATTTTTATAATAATACAATAATTACAAAAAAAATATTTATATTAAAAAAAATTGTGGAAATATAAAATACATATATTTTAATTGATATAATGATCTGGAATAACTAAAATCTTTTACTAATATTGAGGAAAAATATTAATTTTTATCTGAAAAAAAATATGAAACACTGCTTTCAAATCTTTTATTTGGAAGGAAATTATAGCTACTGAACAGATTTACCGTTCGAGCAGCACGATTAAGACTACAAGGCCCTTGTCTAATTAGGCCATTAACTCTTTTTTTATTAGATTTTGTTTAATTTTCACTTATTTTTACTTTAATATCATTTTTTTATTTTTTATGCACACTCAGAAATTTGTTTAAAATTTAAATTTCAAACCCCATACTTATATTATAGATACGATATGGTGAGAATTTTTTGAGTTGCGACTAACTATCATTGTTTTTATCCAAAATTGATATGAATATGGCTAAACTCAACTTGGTTTGGATGTTTTTTGTGTTTGAATTATAATTAGATTTTATCACTAAAATATGGATCGAAATTATTATATATACCAAGCCAAGAGTTGAACTACTGGCTAGTAAAGTTCCTCTTGTCTTTTTTTAACTAAATAAATATAGTTTCACATTAGTGTATTCTTATTTAATGTGGAATTTTTTAGATGATTGTCCATTAATATATGGATTAGGCACTACCATCATTAGCTTAAATGCCACACTTTAGGTTGGGTATATACCAACCACCTCCCCACCAAAATTTTTGCAGATTTTGGGCATGCTCTATAATTCCAAGCAATGACATTACACTACCAGCTATCTGCAAGGGACTAGTAGAAGTATAGTTTTAATTATGCTACAAGAAAAAGAAAAACAAAAATTAATTACAAAACATTAGGTGAAAAAGCAAAAGTACTTGTCATTAATTCTAATAAAAATTTTATTTTATTACAATAATAATTTTTAGCAGCTTAACAGTAACCAGAATTATTTTTAAATGTGAACACCACTGATCACAATTAGTGACATATTATAACGATAATGAAAATATTATTATTATGATTGTCAATATACATGTATCACAAATTGCCACAACATAATAAATTAGTTATTGTCACTGTTATGTTATATTGTAACAAAATGAAAATTATTATCACTCAAAAGATATCATTAATAATAGAACAAAATATATTTTTACTAAATATATGCATTGGTGAAATTTTTACATCATGACTTTTTTATCACTAATATTACAACTTTGTTTGGGAACGTTTTCCCGGAATGCCGTTGTTCCGGGGAAACATTGCCAAACATTGCAATTGGTTTTTTCTTTCATTTTATTATTTCACACCCCAAAATGCCCCTGTCTTGTTTAACTAATATTACAAACGCCACCTTGATTTTCCTATTCAACTACATATATATACATATATACACAACATATTTTATTATTATTAATACATTTAAAAAAAATCATTAAATTCAAATTTTACTCCCAAACACCAATATAAAGGCATTGATTCGATATATACAGTATAAAATGTCTCCTTCAAAACATAACCAAACATATCAAAATTTCCAAAACCCATTTTTTAACTATTCCAAAAAATATAACCAAATATCAATCACATTCCCTAACCTTTAGTTCACATTCTCCTACAATTCTTTCAACATTTATTCTCCCGAAACACACAATAAATACATAATAAAATCAAACAAAAAACATATCCAAACACTACCTACATTTTTTATACTGTTGCTTAATTTTAATCACTCGTCAAAAAGTCAATGTAAATTCTAATAGGGTTCATTTCTCATATTGGACAAAGAAATATTGTGACAAACTGCTATAAAAATATGTTTTTATGCAATTGTCACTGTATATAAGATGTCTCATTGTAACAAGGAGATGGAACAAACATTCTGAAAGCCTAAATATATACAAGTTCAAGTAAGCAAAAAACTTGTCAGATTTTCATCAGACAATGGATGAATTAAAGTTGTATACACTTTTGTTAACTCTTATAATTATATTCTCTGCCTGGTATTTCAACAAAAGGCTGAACTCAGCTGGTAACAACAATTTACCACCCTCCCCGCCAACACTTCCTGTCATAGGAAACCTTCATCAGCTTGGCCAATTGCCTCACCGCTCCCTCTGGCATTTATCCAGGAAATATGGCCCGCTCATGCTTCTTCATTTTGGCTCAAAACCGACGCTGGTGGTTTCGTCTGCAGAGGTAGCCAAGGAGATAATGAGAACTCATGATCCCTCCTTCGCGGGCAAGTCTGTACTAAGTGCTCCCAAGAAAATTTTCTATGACTTGAAGGACCTGATTAATTTGCCATATGGTGAACAATGGCGGAAATTAAGAAGCATATTCGTCCATGACCTACTAAGTAACACAAGGGTGAAATCATTTGATTCCATCAGGGAAGAAGAAATATCTCTCCTGGTGGAAAAGATTAGACAGTCTAGTTTATCCTCCATGCCCGTGAACTTGACCAGTATGTTTATGGCGCTGACAAATGATTTGATTTCTCGTGCAGCTTTTGGGAAAAAGCACAGTGAAACATGGCATGGAAAAAAACTTCTGGATTCAATAGATGAAGCTGTGGGATTGTTGTTCAAATTCACGCTGGGGGAGTTCATTCCGTGGCTTCGTTGGATTAATTGGTTGAATGGTTTCGATGCTGCACTGGACAGGTGTGCTAAAAATATGGATAAAATCCTGGATGCAGTTATTGAAGATCACTTGACCAGGCACCCCGAAAGTGGAGATGGGGTAAATGATAAAAGCAAAGAAAGCTTTGTAGATATACTGCTGGATATATACAAGGGTAACAATCCTGGTGTCTCCCTTGACCTGATAGCTGTCAAAGGTGTAATTTTGGTAAGGCTATAAGTCTGCTGGTGCATTGCATGTTTTTTCCTTGTTCAGATTCCTTTTTTCTAATCCTGATGTTTCATATTCTATTCTACTTCATGAATACATTACTTAATATGTTAGAAAATGAAACAGTAGTTGGGATAAACGATCCAAAATGGGTTTTTTCATCTGATCAAGTAAAATTATAATAGTTGAGAGTATCAACTTATTTTCCATAAAACAAGTCATTGGATGTTTTTCCTGACTAAAACAGGATGTTTTCGGAGCTGGAACTGAAACTTCAGCAACGACTCTAGGATGGGTAATGACAGAGATCATAAGGCACCCTGAAGTAATGGAAAAACTGCAAGATGAAATAAGTGGGATTTTGAAAGGAAAACAGCACATAACTGATGATGACTTGCAGAAGATGCACTATCTGAAAGCCGTGATCAAGGAAACATTTCGTTGCCACCCTCCAGTTGCAATATATTTCCACGCGGCCAGAGAATATGTGAATTTAATGGGATATCACATTCCACCGGAGACAATGGTTCTGATTAATGCATGGGCCATTGGCCGGGACCCTGCTTGTTGGCCCGAGCCCGAAAAGTTCATGCCTAAGAGATTCCTGAATTCTTCTGTGGATTTCAAGGGATTCCATTTCCAGTTGATCCCGTTTGGGGCTGACGGAGAATCTGTCCAGGACTTGGATTTGCAGCCGCAGCTATCGAGCACGCGGTCGCAAATCTCATGCACAAGTTCGATTGGGCATTGCCTGATGGAGCAAAAGGAGAAGATTTGGATGTGATGGAAAAACCTGGATTTACAATTGGAAAGAAAAATCCTCTCATTGTTGTTGCAACCAAGTGTTATTTTTAATGCATAACTAATCTAAGAGCACCAATCTGTTCGTGTAAGTTTACAGAACGATGGAAATGCTTATTTGGAATAAAGTTTAAAAGATTTTCAATTTACAGCAGTTGATACCAAACCTTCTGATAATGTTAGCATTGGTAGAGCTAGTAATAATGCTTAATCCAGAAATGCTCATGCTATTCAATAGAAGACAAGCAAAAAGCAGATGTTTGCTTATTTTTTCATGA
Organism: Jacaranda mimosifolia; assembly: GCA_018894105.1. Classification (NCBI taxonomy): domain Eukaryota; kingdom Viridiplantae; phylum Streptophyta; class Magnoliopsida; order Lamiales; family Bignoniaceae; genus Jacaranda; species Jacaranda mimosifolia. The sequence continues at coordinate 3,560,138 of CM032124.1, read as the reverse complement.
TAATTAAACTGTTCATCCTTGAGAAGGCTAAACCATGCTAAATTACAATTTCATTTAATACATTCTAAGTGAGACAATTTGTATTCCTACATTATAAGACATGAGAAACCCATATGTCAAAATTGGCGAATACGATTTTTACAATTATCTGTGCATCATAAATCAGTGCATGGGCTCGTGAATGGGAAATACTTCTTTTTTATCTTTTTTTCCGAGCGAAAGAGTACCAAGGCAATTGTTATGTCAAGTGCAACGGATAAACGAAATCAAAAACAGAAAGTTCACAAAAGAGAAGAAATTAGTGCCACTAGATGTTGATTTTGCCTTGAAATTTGAGGTAAAATTGACAAGGAACAGAAGAAATGGAACGAAATGTAGCAAAGTGGTCAAAATGGGTTTGAGAACACATCCCGGCGCGTGTTGGAAGGACGCCGTGTGCTGGGGCGCGAGGCAAGTTGCGCCAAGGCATGTACATGGGCGAAAAAGGCATAAAAACACACGTCATGTGCTCCGACATAAGATTTTTGCAGGCTAATTTATCAAAATACAGTGAATTGGCCACAATTTTACAAAACTATCGTGGTTTGAAAAAAATTACAAAATTGCCGTAAGGCGTGGCCTCCTTTCATTTCCGAAATATTTTTTTTTTTATAAATTAAATAGAGAGGCCACGCCTCTAGCATGGCAAAATCCACTCCATGCGCAAGCAGTTTTTTTTTATTGAAAATTGATTAAGAGGCGTGGCTCTCTTGCATGATGGTTTTTTTATTTTATTTTATTTTATATATATATATATTATTATTATTCTATATTATATATTATGTATATTATATATTGTACATTATATAGTATATATTGTATATATTATATGTTATGTGTATTATATACTATAATATATAAAATATATTACATAATTATATATTATGATATATATTATATATTGTATTTACTATATATATTAAAATATATAATGCATTATATATTGTATATAGACTAATCTATTTACAATGTAATAAATATTTACAAGTAATATGTAAATTGTGATACACATAATTTATAATAGATGTAATTTTTATAAATAAATATATAACATTTATAATTTGTTAAAAAATATTTTACTTAGTATGAATTAATTAATTATTTAATTTTAATTTTGAAACTAAATATAAACTAATTAAAATTTAATATAAATTTATTAGCAATTGATAAGCATGCTTAATAACCAGTAATGTAAAAATATTGATACTCCATTATGTGCTTTTATTTTTTAATTTTTCATTGTATATGAATTAATAATTACAAAGGAAAAACCACAAACATAAACTAATACTAATGTCATGCTTATCAATTTCAAATTATTCAAATTAAAAACTAAAATAAATTTTGCATCACAATATCAATTCAAACTTAATAATAAACAACTCAACTTAATATACTTTCAAAAATTTAAAAACCAACCTGATATTTGTGGGTCAAAATCTTCCTTCTCCAATTTAATATTTCTAACAAATTATAAATGTTATATATTTATTTATAAAAATTACATCTATTATAAATTATGTGTATCACAATTTACATATTACTTGTAACAAGAGTAATTGTTAAATCTTGTTAAATTTTTGAAAGTATATTAAGTTGAGTTGTTTATTATTAAGTTTGAATTGATATTGTGATGCGAAATTTATTTTAGTTTTTAATTTGAATAATTTGAAATTGATAAGCATGACATTAGTATTAGTTTATGTTTGTGGTTTTTCTTTTGTAATTATTAATTCATATACAATGAAAAATTAAAAAATAAAAGCACATAATGGAGTATCAATATTTTTACATTACTGGTTATTAAGCATGCTTATCAATTGCTAATAAATTTATATTAAATTTTAATTAGTTTATATTTAGTTTCAAAATTAAAATTAAATAATTAATTAATTCATACTAAGTAAAATATTTTTTAACAAATTATAAATGTTATATATTTATTTATAAAAATTACATCTATTATAAATTATGTGTATCACAATTTACATATTACTTGTAAATATTTATTACATTGTAAATAGATTAGTCTATATACAATATATAATGCATTATATATTTTAATATATATAGTAAATACAATATATAATATATATTATAATATATAATTATGTAATATATTATATATATTATAGTATATAATACACATAACATATAATATATACAATATATACTATATAATGTACAATATATAATATACATAATATATAATATAGAATAATAATATATATATATATAAAAAAAAAAACCATCATGCAAGAGGCGTGGCTGTTAATCAATTTTCAATAAAAAAAAACTGCTTGCGCATGGAGTGGATTTTGCCATGCTGAGGCCACGCCTCTATTTAATTTATAAAAAAAAAAAATCGGAAATGAAAGGCGTGGCTTGGAGCCACGCCTTACGGCAATTTTGTAACTTTTTTCAAACCACGGTAGTTTTGTAAAATTGTGGCCAATTCATTGTATTTTGATAAATTAGCCATTTTTGCACCCTAGCTACAGTGAACAGTAACTTTGAGCTGGGGCTCAAGTTTTTTGAGCCCCAGCTCAAAGTTTCTACCCATGTTCTGTTTTTTCTTGGCACAAGCAGTTTTGTGCACCCCCACGAGCAACGCAAGCCCACGGGCCTTAGGCTTCGGTTTTCGACTATAAATATCAATTTTTATTTCGAAAAAAGTATTACGAACATAATACAAGGGCTTCTTTACTGCTTTTGAGTAATTCTCTCAAGACGGAGTTTAGAACGAGGGTGTTAGGTATTTTCGTGAGATTTGTGGGATTCAAGTTTGTACTTGCACTTTCATTTGAGATCAATAAAATTCTTTTTCTTTGTTGGGTGGATTAGGCGCATCGCCAAACCATGTTAAATCTTGTTGTCATAATTCCATCGAATTACTTTACTGTTATTTCATTGTTTCTGCAATAGATCCTCCTGAGTTACAACAAATTGGTATCGAAGCAGGTTGAATCAGATGTCAGGAATGAAGTACAAGGTAGAGAAATTCCATGGGAAGAACAACTTTAGGCAGTGGAAGATGAAGGTTCATGCCCTCTTGTGTCAATAAGGTTTATAGAGAGCGTTAAAGGGAAGAGATTTCTTGCTGGAAATGCTGAAGGACGAGGAGACGAACGAGTTCATGTCGAAGGCTTATGGTACTATGGTGTTATCATTGGCGGATAACGTACTGAGAGAGGTCGCCACAAAAAGTACGCCAGCGAATCTATGGAGGAAGCTGGAGAGTCTATACATGACGAAGTCCCTGACAAATCGGCTGTATTTGAAACAACGATTATATACATTAAAGAAGAAGAAATGTACATCTATCACTCAACATATTGATTTTTTCAATAAGGTGATTCTAAATTTCGCTAATATAGATGTCAAAATTGATGATGAGGATCAAGCTTTAATTCTCTTGTGTTCTCTGCCAAAATCTTTTGAGCACTTGGTTACTACTTTATTGTACGAGAGGGATACAATTACAATGGAAGATATGAAGGCTTCATTGAATTCTAACGAGTTGAGAAAACATGTCCTGGGTAGCAACGATGGTGAAAGTGGGGAAGGATTGGTGGCAAAAGGGAGACCAAGAGAAAGGGAAAGGAGTAGAGGCCGATCGAAGTCCCGAACCAAGCCTAGAAATGGTGACAAGTGTTTTAGGTGTGGTGGAAAGGGGCATTGAAAACGGAATTGTCCAAAATGAGGAAAGGCGAAAGATGCAAGTGAAACTTCTGATCAGAAACAGGATGATGTTGCAGGAATTATTGAGGATGAGTCTGATGGTGGGCTTGTTCTCAACGTTGCTGAAACTTTACTAAGCTCTGAATGGATTTTGGATAGTGGCTGCTCCTACCACATGTGCCCACAAGAAGATTGGTTTACCACATACCATAAATGTGATGGTGGTAAAGTGCTTATGGGAAACGATGCTTCTTATAGGGTTGTAGGAATTGGCTCAATTTGTATAAGGATGCATGATGAGATAGTAAGGCCCCTAACAAATGTGCATAATGTTTCGGATCTGAAGAAAAATTTGATATCGCTGGGTACTCTAGACAAGAATGGTTCTGAGTACAGAGCTCGAGATAGAGTTCTGCAGGTTTTCAAAGGCGCATTGCTTATCATGAAGGGAGAAAAGCGGAACGGCCTTTACATATTACAAGGAAACATTGTTTCTGGTACTGCAACGGTTTCTTCATCAATCAATGATACTACTAGACTATAGCATATAAGTGAGAAGGGAATGTCAGAACTGAGCAAACAAGGTTTGCTTTGCAGAGAGAAGACTGGAGAACTGAATTTCTGCGAGTAGTGTGTGCTGGGCAAGCAACATAGGGTGAAATTCGATACTGCGGTTCACAAGACCAAAGGTACCTTGGATTACATTCACTCAGATCTTTGGGGGCCTTTTCAGGTTCCTTCAAAGGGAGGTGCAAGGTACATGCTGACATTCATAGATGATTTCTCACGGAGAGTATAGGTGTACATGCTAAAGCATAAGGATGAGGTGTTTGTCAACTTTAAGTAATGGAAGACCTTAATTGGGAAGCAGACAGGAAAGGAGATCAAGCACTTGAGGACTAACAACGGATTGGAGTTCTGCAACAAGAAATTTTAGGAATTCTGCAACAAGGAAGGAATTGTGAGGCATCGTACAATTTTACATACACCACAGCATAATGGAGTTGCAGAATGGATGAATAGGACTATCATAGAAAGAGTTAGATGCATGCTCTTTAACACCGGATTGTCCAAGGATTTTTGGGTAGAAGCGATTAACACTACGTGTTATTTGGTGAATAGGTCACGATCAACTACTTTGGACTTCAAGACACTGATGGAAGTTTGGTCTGGGTCTCCTACTGATTACTCAAATCTAAGAGTATTTGGGTGTCCAGCCTATGCTCATGTCTGGGATGGGAAGCTTGAGCCAAGGGCTAGGAAGTACATATTTCTAGGCTATGCAGATGGAGTCAAAGGTTATCTTTTTTTTGTGGTGTAATGATGACAAGGGCTCCAAGATGATTATCAACAAGGGCGTGACATTCGATGAGTCTGCAATGATGAAGAAGGTGGAGCAGCAGGAAAGCGATCAACAAGGCGTTAAGGAGAATGTGGAGATTCATATTGATCCTCCACAAGTTTCAAAGGGGAAACGGAAGGTAGTAGATGAAGCTAGTGAGAGCATTACCACCTAATCAACAGCAGGAAAATGAACCACTAAAAAATTATCGCTTAGCTCGCAATAGGGAGAGGAGGCAGATCAAACCACCACAGCGATTTGGTTACTCAGATCTGGTAGCTTATGCCTTGAGTTCCGCTGAGGAGTTTGTAGGAGATGATCCAGTCTCATACAAAGAGGCAATTTTCAGGCTAGATTCTGATAAATAGGTTGCAACTATGAGTGAAGAGATGGAGTCTCTACACAAGAATAGCACATGAGAGCTGGTTAATGTACCCAAAGGGCAGAAGATTGTAGGTTGCAAATGGATCTACAAGAAGAAGGAAGGGATTCTCAGTGTTGAAGATGCTAGATACAAGGCGTAATTGTTGCTAAGGGTTTTACTCAAAGAGAGGGAGTTGGCTTTCATGAAGTATTATCCCCAGTTGTAAAACATACTTCTATTCATGTTTTACTTGCCATGTTACTCTATTTGATATGGAGCTGGAGCAGATGGATGTGAAAACAACATTTCTGCATGGTGAGTTGGAGGAACAAATCTACATGAGTCAACCAGATGGATTCTTTGTTCTCGGGAAACAAAATCAAGCATGTCTTTTGAAGAGGTCATTATATGGCCTGAGGCAGTCTCCTAGGCAGTGGTATAAAAGGTTTGATGCTTTTATTACCAAAATAGGATATACTAGAAGCAAGTTTGATTGTTGTGTATATTACAAAATTTGCAATGATAGCCTTCTCGTATATTTGTTGTTGTACGTTGATGATATGTTGATTGCCTCTAGATATATATCTGAAATCAACCAATTAAAAGCTCAGTTAAGTGAAGAATTTGAGATGAAGGATTTGGGCGATGCAAAGAAGATATTAAGCATGGAGATCAGCCAGGACAGACATGCAGGATTGTTGTACTTGTCTCAACAGCATTACATTGAGAAAGTGCTTGAGCGATTTGGGATGGATAAGTCCAAGCTAGTTAGTACACCACTTGCAGCTCATTTAAACCCTCGTCAGATCTATCAACGAGTACTGAGGAGAAGGTGGAGCACATGTCAAATGTGCCATATGTAAGTGCAGTGGATAGCTTGATGTACGCCATGGTGTGCACTAGGCCAGACATTTCACATGCTATCAGTGTTGTAAGCAGATATATGCACAAGCCAGGAAAGACTCATTGGCAGGCTGTGAAATGGATCATGAGGTATCTGAAAGGCTCTGCAGACAGATGTTTGAGATATAGTCAATATAATTCTACTACAAGAATTATTGGCTATGTGGATGCGGATTATACAGGAGATTTAGACAGCAGAAGGTCCATGACGAGCTATGTGTTTTGTGTATCAAGTTGTTCTATTAGGAAGGCAACTTTGCAATCATCAGTTGCATTGTTCACAACAAAAGCTGAGTACATAACTTTGGCTGAAGGTGTCAAGGAAGACATTTGGCTAAAGGGACTGATAGATGATATAAGTATGACTTCTGAGATCACTAAGGTATTTTGTGGCAGTCAGAGTGCCATATACTTGTCAAAGAATCAAGCATTTCATGAGAGAATAAAACACATAAATGTAAGGTATCACTTTGTTCGAGATATGGTGTCTCAAGGAGTCATATTGGTTGACAAAGTCGGGACTAAGGATAATCCGGCAAACATGTTGACTAAGGTTGTTCTAGGAATCAAATTCGAGCATTGCTTGGATTTGATTAATGTTTGTAGACTTAGATAATAGGCCCTTTTTGGGAGCAGAGACAAAGAAGAAGAATGGTGAATTTCAAGTCAAGGTGGAGAATTGTTGATTTTGCCTTGAAATTTGAGGTAAAATTGACAAGGAACGGAAGAAATGGAGCGAAACAGAGCAAAGTGGTCAAAATGGGCTCAAGACACACGCCGATGTGTGTTGAACGAATGCCGTGCGTCGGGGCGTGAGGCAAGGTGCGCTAAGGTGTGTACATGGGCGAAAAAGGCATAAAAACACGCGTCGTGCCCCATGGCGCAAGATTTTTACGCCCCAATGTGTAGTGAACAATAACTTTGCACTGGGGCTCAAGTTTTTGCGCCCCAACTCAAAGTTTCTGCCCATGTTCGGTTTTTTCTTGGAACAAGCAGTTTTGTACCGGTCGGGGTGCAAGTTTTGTACGCCCCTGCGTGCGACGCAAGCCCACGGGCCTTGGGCTTTGGTTTTTGACTATAAATATCAGTTTTTTCTTCCAAGAAAAGTATCACAAACATAACACAAGGGCTTCTTTACTGCTTTTGAGTAATTCTCTCAAGATGGAGTTTAGAACGAGGATTTTAGGTGTTTACGTGAGATTTGTGGGATTCAAGTTTGTACTTGCACTTTGATTTGAGATCAATAAAATTCTTTTTCTTTGTTGGGTGGATTAGGCACATCGCCAAACCACATTAAATCTTATTGTCATAATTCCATCGTTATTTTACTGTTATTTTATTATTTTCGCAATAAATCCTCATGGGTTACAACACTAGATTTAAGATTTCTGTGTACATTGATGTGGGGCACCCACAAAGCTCCTCCTAAGGGGGATGGGAGCAATTAGAGACTTGGCATTAGATAAGAGAAGATTGGTCAATAGTTCAGTACCCGCGTAGACCCATTCTATTTTCTCCCAACTATTTAAAGTTTGAATGGTAAAAGTTGGGGTAAATTGCATTTTTCATCCTGAAACTTTGTTCGCTTTGAAATTCTATCATGTATCATTTTGAATTTCAAATTTAATTATGTATGTTTTATAAAATTATCACATTTAATTCAATTTTGCTCGAAATTCGATAACGTAGCACACCCGATCTGATCAAATGTGTGGCCATAATTTCTGGTGTGCCATAATTTTTAGTGAAATCGAACTAAATGTAATAATTTTATGTAAAATATACATATACACGACTAAATTTAAAATTCAGAAAATTACAAGACAAAATCTCAAAGTAGGAAAAGTACAAAAACTACAATTTTTGCATATGTCAACTTGTTCACTATGCAAGTACCATGCATGCCATCAACAAGGTGATGTTAATACAACAAAGACACAAAATTCCACTTCATGTTGGGTTCGCATGTGTGTAGGGATATGTGATGCACCAAAACGAAACTAATCATAATACATATAATTGATAATTACTAGGCCAAGTTATATCTTTTGCGTTAATTTGCTTACAAGAGAGTTTTAGAAAATTACCTCTTTTGCTTTTAATTGCTTGATGATGTGGGTTGAGATGATCATGCTTAGCAATTAATCCACAAATTTCCTGGAAGTGCATATTATATAGCCTCTAACTCTTGAATGCCATTCACCGTCCATATATATATATATATATATATCCTTCACAAACCATTTTTCTAAGTCTTGAATTCATTAAAATCAATTCAGGAGATTAAGTGAAAGAAGAAAACAAGCTAGAGCACTAAGAACAAGGATCAGGTGCTCTCTTTTCCTCCCGGAACCCTGTGCATATTAACAACAAAACAAAAGGAAAACATAAGAAAAAGGTAAAAAAGAATTAAAGACAAGAAAACAGAAAGCCTACTGCTCTCTTTTCCCTTATACAGTCATACACACTGAAAGTCTAGAAATATGGTTTAGGTTTTTCTGTTTCCCTCAACTGGGTGATTTCATACAGTTGATTTCATTGAGAGAGAATATGTTTTCCTTATTTCATACAGCTTACAAAGAAGGCTATATATATACATCACTAAAATATACCCTAAAGGCATCTTTTGGTAACAGAAAATACAGAGAATATATATAATAGTGTACAACTATTGTAACAAGAATGTAACTAATCTGGTGGTGACTTGGCATGAGTTAATAGCCCCCCACAAGCTGGGGAGTATATATTAAGCATCCCTAGCTTGGAAATAATACTGGAAAATTGAGTGTAGGAAGAGGTTTCGTGTATATGTCTGCAAGTTGGTCACAAGATCGGCATGGCATCAAATGAATGAGACCCTGATTTACTTTCTCCTGAATAAGATGGCAATTCAATTCTATGTGTTTTGTCCATTCATGGAAGGCAGGATTCCTGGCAATTTGTAGAGCTAAATTGTTGTCACAAAACAAAAAGAAATGTTGATCATGCAAAATTTCAAAGTCTGTAAGTAGATAATGCAGCTACTAAAGTTCACAAGCAGTGGAAGCCAAGGCCCTATATTCTGCTTCAGATGAAGATCGAGAAACCGTCGTCTGTTTCTTGGCGCACCAACTAATAATAGATGATCCCAGAAAAATACAGAAACATGTAATAGAACGGCGGGAATCAAGGCAACTCCCCCAATCTAAATCACTAAAAGCCCGTAGGGACATATCAGATTTTACTGGAAAATATATGCCAGAACTAAGTGTTCCTTTAATATAGCGCAGAATTCTGTGTGCAGCCTGTAAGTGTGATGAAGTAGGGGAGGCCATGAATTGGCTTAATTGTTATACAACAAAAGATAATTCAGGACGCGTCAATGTGAGATAGAGCAGTCGTTCGATAAGTCACCTATAAGAGGAGCAATCTGGAAGTGGATCACCATGAGATTTGCAAAGTTTAAGAGAAGCATCCATAGGTGTTCTGGCATGCTTAGAATCCAAAAATCTAGCATCAGACAAAATATCCAAAGCATATTTTCTTTGGCAAAGTGAAATTCCATAAGAAGTACATGCCACTTCAAGAACAAGAAAGAATTTAAGTTTGCCTAAATCCTTAATTTTGAATGCCCTGTCAAGGAAATGCTTAACAGAAACAATTTTTTCCATGTTATTCCCACTAAGTATAATGTTATCTACATAAACAAGAATAATATTGATAGAAACCACCGATTGTTTAACAAATAAAGAAGGGTCAGCAACTGATTGACGATAGCCCAAGGAAACTAATGCAGAAGTTAACTTAGCAAACCATTGACGACTGGCCTGTTTAAAACCATATATGGATCTCTGTAGATAACAAACTTGACCAGATTGAGCAACAATAAGACCGGGAGATGGCATCATATAGACTTCCTCATGCAAATCTCCATGTAAAAAGGCATTATTCACGTCGAGTTGATGTAAAAACCAACCCTTGGCAGCAGCAATGGCAAGGAGCATACGGACATTATTGATTTTATCAACTAGAGAAAAGGTGGCAAAATAATCTATGCTTTCAATCTGAGTGTATCCTTTGGCCACCAAACGGGCCTTATACCGTTCAATAGAGCCATCGGCACGATACTTTATCTAAAAGACCCATTTTCTTTAGATGTGATGTCAAGAATAATGTAACCTTTTGTCCCATATTGATACCCAAGAAAAACACCCTTTCGAGCACGAGGATCAAATTTAGAACGATTAGCCGTGATGGTGGAGGCAAAACAAAGGGAACCAAAAACTTTGAGGGAATCATAGTCAGGAATTTTATTGTGAAGCAACTCAAATGGAGATATATTTTGGAGTAGAGGTATGGGAATTCGTGGCTTGAAGAATGGTGTAATTCCAAAAAAAATTCGGAAGGTTTGATTGGAAAAGAAATGCTCGAGTAGTGTTAAGGATATGTTGGTGTTTTCTTTCCACAACACCATTCTGTTGAGGAATTTCCACACAAGTAGTTTGATGAGTAACCCCTTTAGAAGCATAAAATTGAGGCATAGAGAACTCAACTCCATTATCACTCCTTACAGTTTTTATCTTAGCATAAAATTGTGTCTCTACTAGGGAAAAAAAAGATTGGAGTGATGACCTTACTTCAGATTTGTTATCAAGTAAAAAGACCCAAGTATAGCGACTAAAATCATCAACAATAGTAAGGAAATATTTATGGCCATGAACATAAGAAATAGAGTACAGTCCCCATATATCAACATGTATTAAATCAAAACATTGAGATGATCGAGTATAGCTAGTAGAAAATGGTTATTTCTTCTATTTAGCTAGGTGACAAATATCACAGCTAGAATTATTGTTAACGGCCAAGCTAGGAATGTGACTAGTAAGCAACTTTATGCGAGAATTAGAGAGATGGCCCAAACGGTAGTGCCAAAGGTCAATGGAGCTAGCAACAGTAGTTGAGACAGTGGAGATGGGAGTTGGCGAAGAAGATTGCTGGATAAAACAAGAAACACAAGCACAGGTGCAGGGTTTTCATTGGGATTGAGATAGTAAGGGTTAGAGGGATTTTGGAGAGAATTAAGAGGTGTAGCCATGGAGGGGCAGGAGAAAAAAAAAATATGCAGTTAAGGGCAGTAAGGTGGCGAGGAAGAGAGATCGCTCTGATACCATGTAGAAAATATTAAGATGATTTCATTGAGAGAGAGAGAGAGAGAGAATATGTTTTTCTTATTTCATACAGATTACAAAGAAGGCTATATATATACATCACTAAACTATACCCTAAAGGCATCTTTTGGTAACAAAAAATACAGAAAATATATCTAATAGTATATAGCTATTGTAACAAGAATGTAACTAATTTGGTGGTAACTTGGCATGAGCTAATATTTCCTTCTTGTTTCTTGTTAATTTGGTTTAGGTAGGTTTATCATAATTAATTCAATTGATATTCATTTTTGTTATCGAATCATAGTTGTGCCAAAAGACTTTTCTTTCATTAATTTCTCCTATGTAGATGTCATTATTTATCTTCATTTAGTATCAAATTAAGAATTTAATAAACAATTCTTTTTGTTGCTTAAAAATTATAATTCGTTTGTTGATTAATGAAAATTTGGACTTATAGGAACAAGAGACGACAAATGTGGAAAAAGAGTATGGGACACAACAAAAGTGAGCAACAAGAGGCGCAAAGCAAGTTGTTGGTGGCATTTGGCCTATTAATATAATTGTCACACTTATAGTATAAGGTCAAGAATTTAAATCCACTAGACCTCTAGCATATGTGTATATAAATTGAAAAAAAAGAAAGAAAGAAAGAAATAAAGAAATAAAGAAGAGGAGGAGGAGGAGGAGCAAATCAAGTTGGCGAGAAAGTTTGAGCATTTAACTTGAGAATGGACAAAAGAGTCTTTTTAATAGTTACTTTCTAGAAGACTTGCTATCTAGTATAAATACATTTTTCAAATACTTAGTTGGGGTTGATTCTTGTTTCCTAATCGGGACTCGAAGTTTCATGAAAATTCAGAATTCGAAAGAGGAGAAATGGATAGAGTTTCTTCTTCTCACTTTGATTCTCTTTTGTTTTCTATTTTTCTCATGATGTTTTGTTGTTTCATATTTTATCTAACCATTTAATCATGAACTAATTCATCATTTTAGGACTATTATGGATTCTTTCAAATAAATTGATTTCATATTCTTCCACAAATTTAGTAGATGTTTCCATATTGCCTTATCAACAGTTAACTGTATCTCTAAACCCGAGAAATTTTTTTAAAAGGATAGTTTAGAGATTGATTTACAATAGAATTGCTTAGATTAATTATTCAAGTAGTAAATTTTAGTTGTGAGTAATTCAAAAGAACCATGCAGTTGTATTAAACTCTAGACTAATAACTCATTTACTAAATTCATAGGAAACATAGAATGAAATTAATTGATGAAGTCGTAAATTTAGGGGTCCATATCCTAATAAGAAAGCTCAATCTATACACTTTCTTTTTTCATTAATTTTATCTTGAAACTCACACATTTAGTTAATCTTTTTTTTTTTTTTTTTTTAAATTTGGATTGGTAAAATTACATTCAACATTAATCAAGAGAAGGGCAGAAGTTAAACTGGTCATGTCCGTCACAAAAACAACTCAAACCAAGTTTGTGAAAGGGGACAAGTCCATTCCAAGAATTCAAAAAGGCCCATTTAGCAAGGTTATGGGCTGCATAGTTTTCTACTTTGCTTCTCAGGGAACAAACGAAATAAACCAACATGGCCATTTTGACAGCAGGTTTTTGGCCTCCAACACATCAGCAGCTACATTCCAGAAACAATCAGAATTATTAGTCAGCATTCGTGTTGCTTCCGAAGAGTCTGATTCAAAGAGAGATTTATCAATCTTCAACTGGTTTGCCAATTTGTAGGCCATGAGTAAACCTCTTAATTCAGCAGCCATGGCATCAAATGCAAAGTCCGAAAAAGTTTGAGCATTGATGAAGGGTCCTTGAACGTTTCTAGCTATCGCTGCACCCCACAGCTTGCCATTTGAGAAGGAGATATTAGTGTTGATTGCCATACATTTAATTAATCAAACCAACAAAATAAAATTAATTTTTATGGTATATTTTTAATATGAAAATAAATTTTCAAATTGAAAGTAGGAGGTTTAATGATAGAGAAAAATAGGTCCTAAGGCAAAAAAAAAAAAAAAAAAAACAAAGGAAATGAAGGGGCATATTTAAATAAATAAGCAAATAAGAAAAGGGCCAGCAAGCCAAATAAATTAAGTCCACCAAGATAAGCAACCAAACATAAATGGGATAAAGCTCACCAAGGACTTATAAAATACCAACTTCCAAATCAAAAAATGCATTTATGCGTTCATTTACTAACTCGAGTTCTAGCTTTATGCAAGTATGTTGTATGAGTAGAAATTTAACTTAACTTGTTGATTTTTAAAAAAGACCTCAACTCCATTTTCGCACAACATCAACGCCTGCTAAAGTTAAAGAATTGTAATTGAGGCACATATTCTATCAAAATAAAAACAAAAACACAACTTGTATACAATAAAGATAAAAAAATAAAAATGAGAGTAGATGCACTTATCTCAAAAACTAAAATACTAGAAGCAGTGACTTGGTTCACCCCTATTGAACCTTAAAAAGAAAAAGAAATTATAATTGACGTCTAGAACTCTATCAAAAATAAATTGAAAGATTGAAAAATATCACTAAAATAAAAAAGAAAAATTAGTGTTAAAATAATAAGTACATGGCAAATGTTGCCACTAATTATATGTATTGACAAAAGATATTGTGTTATCATCTTAATAATTGTTACAAACTTACTAGTGACAAGAATAATATTTATCCTGTCATGATTATTGATAATCAATAGCACACCTATTGTGACAATCTAATGACAATGAAAATTTTGTCACAAATTATAGTGACAATATTTATTATCATTATATTGTCAATATAGATATGCCATCCACTACCAAAAAAGGGTATTAGCAACTGCTCAAGGCAAAAATTGATTATTAACGAGTTTAGTGATCGATTGGGTGACCACTTGAATCGATCGCAAATAAAATCCCTCATCACTAATTTGTGTCAATCACGGATCGGTCACTAATTATATAATTTTTTTTTTTAAAAAATGTGTATGGTCACTAGGTGCATGGTCAATGAGGGTGGCAAAATGGACTACAAACCATGGGTCCAACCCAATCCACATGGTTTTAAGTTAAGTTAAGTTGGGTTGGAATTTTAAAGCTTTTAAAGTAGGTTGAGGTGGGTCGGATTGAGGTGGATTTTATTAGGTTTTCGGCTCACAATGAGTTGGAGTTGATTAAGAATGGGTCCAATCAAAAAATTAAACTAAAATTTAACAAAATAAAAAATAATTTTAATTTAATAATCACTATATTATATTTATTTCTTCATTTTTATCAAAATCTCATACTTTTGGATTATTAATTGAAAATCTTTAAATTCAAGTAGTCATTATTCACTTTTGTTAGTTGTTTAGGATTTCTTTCAATGTACAAATTTTAGTATATGAAAATATATTAAAGTCATAAGAATAAGTAATTTTGGATATTAATAGCTTAAACTTAAATTTAATATCAAAACTTGACTTGAATTAATATTAAACACCAATTGGTTTAATTGAGAATTGATAGGCCATATGCATTAATGCAATCACTGTAATCATTTGGGCTGTTTTTAGTGTTGAGCATGAAACAATTCAACTATTCAACTATTTTAGTATATTAATATTACTATTATTTTTTAAATTAATTTTTTTGAATAAGCAAAATAAATTAATTTTTTCCTATATTTGACTCAATTTAAGCCCAATCCAATCCATCTTCAACCCAACTCAATCATCTTCAATTCACCTACTTAAAACTTATTTTGTGTCCACCCATATTGAACCAAATTCAATGGAGCCCAAACCATATCCAACTCAACCTCATATTAGTGACCAAATAAATGACCGCTTTATCAGTGACCAAACAAAGAGAATTAGTGACCACGTAAACGCGATCACATATCACTAATGTGGTCGCTAAGCGGTCACTATTTTTTTTTAAATTATATTCAAATCGATCGCTTATCAATCAATAAGCATTCGTTGATTAATGACCGAAGTGTGTGGTCACTGAAATTACTAAAGCTCAATTTTTTGAGGAATTAATCGTTAATATTGATAATTTAAAACATTAGTTCTTGTTATTATTAAGTCATATTATGATAAACCAAAAGTTTTTCTCGCTTAAAAAAAATATTATTAGTAATAAAATAAATGTTATTGTCACTAAATATATGCGATTAGTAATTCTTTGTATATTGTCACTCATTTCTTGTCACCAATATTAAACTTTTATATCAAGTGCACGCATTCCAAAAAGTAAAAAGTAGAAAAAAAAAAATTAAAGGCATAAATCTGGTCCACACTTATTAAATAAAATTTGAGGTGTTGATTATTAGGGGGTGTCAATTCGGATAGGTTGGGTGGGTTTGGGTTGGATTGAGGTAGAAGTATAACATAAAAATATAAAACCCAAACTCAACCCAACTCGATGTGAAACTCAAAAGGTTCAACCCTAACTAGACCCACAAAAGATCATGTCAAGTTTGAGTTGACCTGATTTTTAGTCAGGTCCCCAACAACCTGATAAAACTTGGCTCAACCCAACCCAACTTGATAAAACTGACTCAACTTGATCTATTTATTTTATTTTTTATATTTGTAAATTCTCACATTATAATCCAGTATAAGTTTGATCGACGATAAAATCTAAAATTTCATATAATCATTAAAGTCGAAAAAACATAATAACTTTAAAACTTGTCATGTTCATGAATACTTTGAATACAAAAAAATAATAATAATAACAAATCATTGTTTAGTAATTGAATTTTTAAAATTTTGATTTATGGATATATATATATATATTATTTAGATTTTATTTTAATTAGTCAATTTTATTCAGATGGATCGGGTTGGGTTGGATCAGGTTTATTAGATTATTAGGTGACCCTTTTCTTTTTCTTTTTTTTTGTTAGGCGGGTTGACCCGAGATCAATCCAACTTTTTTTTTTTCTCTGATCATTTTGGATCCGACCCAATTTGACCAAAATCCGAAAACACCAAAGCCAAACCTAATTTTTTTAGGTGAGTTATTGTCAGATTGTTGGGTTGGGTTTTATTTTGACACCTTAAATGATTATATTTCTCCTCTTTAGAATCCACGCCCATTCAAATTAATTTTTTGGGCAGATGAAATCAAAAGGCAAAGGCCAGGGCCAACCTAGTCATGCTAGTGATCTATATATGGTATTTGCAGCCAAAGGCCGACCTAGTAATACTAGTGATCCTTTGATAAGAGGTAGGTTACCAAAGTGCTAAAAACTTAATTTGATCATATCTATATATATTTTAACATCTAGGAATGATAAATGTTTGAATTACGCGTGATATCTATATATGTGTCAATATTCACTTTCAAAAGTTTTTATATATAAGGCGATGTTTGGTTAATCTTATTTAAAAAGTTTTATAAGTTCTTACATCTTATAAGATGTTAGATTTTTTTTAAAAATAAGTTCTTAAAGTGTTTGGATAAAATAATATATTAGAGCTTATAAGATGTTAGTAATAACATTTTTGTAATTAGCACAATTAAAATTAAGCTAACTTGTTAAGATTTTCAAAATAAGTTAGTCACTCCTTACTTTTTTAAAATTTTAGTATATGAAAATATGTTAAAGCCATAAGAAAAAGTAATTTTTGATATTAATAGTTTAAACTTAAATTTACTATCGAAACTTGACTTGAATTAATATCATAGCTATAATTTGTAGCTATAGTTATTAAATTAATTTTGTAGCAATATTTCCATAATGAATATTTAAGTTTTTTTGTAGTATGTTATAATGGTTACAAATATATAAAAGTATAGGTTTTAATCATGGCACAACAAAAAAATTAGTGAAAAAATTATAACCACACAAAAGTTATCACTAATTCTACATATTGAGAGACAAAAAGTTTTTATTTTTTCATAATAATGATTTTTCAAGCTTCATGGTGACAAGAACTACATATTTAAATTGTTACTATTAATAATTAGTGACATCTATAATAGCTAACTAGCAACAATGAAAATTTTGTCGCAAATAGTCACAATTCAAAACACTAGCTCTTGTTGTCATTAAGCTATATTTTGACGACATAAAAATTATCGTCATTTAAAAAATATCATTAGTGATAGAATAAAAGTTATTATTATTTAATATATGTCATTTGTCAATAGTGAATATTTTCACATTGTCATTATTTTTTTGTCACTAATATTATGTATTTTCTTAAAATATTACTTAATTTTAGCCGCCGGTCTAAAATGTCCATGCAAATTCTAACAGTGAAGTTTTGTTATTGGAAGGACAAATACTGTGACAAACTGCTACAAAATACTTTATGTACTTGTCACTGTAGAAGATCTCCCATTATATAACAAGAAGATGAAACAAACATTTTAAAAGCCTAAATACAATTGAAAGTAAACAAAAATTGTCATAGTTTTATCAGGCTATGGATGAATTTCATCTGTATGCAGTTTTATTCACTCTTACAGTTATATTCTGTGCATGGTACTTCACCAGAAGGTTGAACTCAGCTGGCTATAAGAATTTACTACCCTCGCCGCCATTGCTCCCCATCATTGGAAACCTTCATCAGCTCGGCCAATTGCCTCACCGCTCCCTCTGGCATCTATCCAAGAAATACGGCCCGTTCATGATCCTGCAGTTTGGCTCAAAACCGACGCATGTGGTTTCATCTGCTCAGGTAGCTAAAGAAATAATGAGAACTCATGATCTCTCCTTTGCAGACAAGCCTGTACTAAGTGCCCCCAAGAAACTTTTATATGACTTGAAGGTACTGCTTAATTCACAAGGGTGAAATCATTTTACTTCATCAGGGAAGAAGAAACAGCCCTCCTGGTGGAAAAGATCAGCCAGTGTTGCTTGTCCTCTTCGCTCATCAACTTGACCAATATGTTCAAGTCGCTTAACAAATGATTTGATTTCTCGTGCAGCTTTTGGGGAAAAAGCACAGTGAAACAAAATATGGGAAGCAGTTTCTGGATACATTAGATGATTCTGTGGGATTGTTGTTCAAGTTCATGCTGGGGGAATTCGTTCCATGGCTTGGTTCGATTAATTGGTTGAATGGTTTCAATGCTGCACCCAACAGATATGCTGAAAAGGTATATGAAATCCTGGATGCAATTATTGAAGATCACCTAACCAGGGGTCCCGAGATTTCAAGTGGAGATGGAGTAAAAGATAAAAGTAAAGAAAGCTTTGTAGATATATTGCTGGATATGTACAGGGGTAATACTCCTGGTATCTCCCTTGACCTGATATCTGTCAAAGGATTAATTTTGGTAAGACAAACAATGGAAGGAATCCTCTAGTTTAATTTTGTAAACTTATTTTCCATATCACAAGTATAATTATCACTAGATGTTTTTGGAAGTGGAACTGAGACTTCTGTGACGACTCTAGGATGGGTTATGACAGAGATCATAAGGCACCCTGTAGTAATGAAAAAACTAAGATTTGAAATGAGAGGAATTATGAAAGGAAAACGGCACATAACTGATGATGACTTGCAGAAGATGCACTATCTAAAAGCTGTGATCAAGGAAACATTTCGTTGATATCCTCCAGGTGCAATATATTTCCATGCAGCCAGAAAATATGTTAATCTAATGGGATATGACATTGCACCCGAGACAACGGTCCTGATCAATGCATGGGCTATTGGTCGGGACCCTGCTTGTTGGCCTGAGCCCGAAAAGTTCATGCCGGAGAGATTCCTGAATTCTTTTGTGGATTTCAGGGGAGTCGATATCCAGTTGGCCCCATTTGGGGCTGGACGGAGAATCTGTCCAGGGCTTGGATTTGCAGCAGCTGCTATAGAGCGCACGGTCGCAAATCTCATGCTCAAGTTTGATTGGGCATTGCCTGCTGGAGTAAAAGAAGAAGATTTGGATGTGACAGAAAAACCCGGACTCACAATTGGAAAGAAAAATCCTCCTATTGTTGTTGCTACTAAGTGTTATTTTTAATGCATAACTAATCTAAGACGACAAAGTTGTATGTATAAGTTTACCGAACAATGTAAATGCTTGTTTGAAATAAAGTATAAAAGATTTCCAATTTTCAGCAGTTGATACAGCAAACCTTCTGGTCATGTTAGCATCTGCACAGTAATAATCCATGCCTAACAGGAAGTGAATTAGGCTTTAGAAGATTTTATGCAGCTAAATTATGTCCTCAAAAACTTTGCTTTGATGAAAACTGTACGTTTATGCAGAAAGAGTTTTAGTTGTTTTCGAACCAATGATGAGTACTGAATTTATAAAACCAATTATACTTCCAGTGAATGCCAGATTCCACTCAGTGCAAGAAAGATAAATAACAGTAAAACACAGAAAATGACACAGGAATTTATAGCGATTTGGATTTAGAATATGTCAAATTAATTAGAGGATGGCTGTCATGCTAATTGGGTGGCTCATTGGCATGGCTAACAGCCGGAAGTCAATGAAATAAAAGTCAGAGAGACTCGTACTCATAGAGAAAACTTCATGTATGGCAACAGGTTGTATAAGATCACAGGAAGAGTAAGCATGACTAGATAGAAATGTGAATGGACGCAAAAATTACAGAACAGAGAAATGAAATCAATCAAACAAACCGTAGATGTCAAGATATTGCTCACTTCACCAACTCCTACAAGCCAATATATTTCTGCAAAAACTTTGGTACTGTTTTACTCCACAATTTTTTCAGCTATCACATCAATATTAAAGAGAAAATGAAAGAAATGGAGGTGAATGCATTTGAATGTATATTCTAGATTTAAAGTTATTCCATTCCTCCAGCGTAAATGAAAAGAGCCTCATCCCTTGCTTCTCTGGCTACAAGTATTATAAGAACCCTGAAATCTTTGCATCTCTAGTTACAAACAATTTACTGTTCTGTTCAATGCCATTTAGTGAGATCTCAATTCCTGGATATAGCGGCCGACTTGCTGTGCCCCAAGAAATAATGCATCCACAGCAAGAAAAAGCCCAACCTAAAATGGACACATCATTGAATACAAAAGCTGAAGATCATGCAGGTAGAAACCAATTATGGGGAAATGCAAGAATTAATTACCAAACGAGCCGAGAAAACTAATCGGTAGCCCCAACCCTCCTTGGCAGCTGCAGCTCTCTGTTGATCAGTCCAACTAACATAATATAGGACAAGTAAGCACATCATTATATAAAATGGTCACTATTTTTCTGCAATAATTCTAGTAGTAACCTGTTTTCCAGGTTATTGGATGGCAAATTTTAGAGGAAGAATTTATCTAGCAACATACAGATTTCTCTCACCATAATTGGCCATGCATTTAATAGCGTAGGAAGAGTTGGTCAGTAAAACAAAGATAGAGATGCAAGAGGATTGGGAGAATGTACATATTTAATGGACATATTGTAAGAGAATATATATCTCTAACGGAATAATGATGATGATTGACAAGGAAGGATTTGGCTCAAATTAATAGACAAAGATCCTTGCGGCAGCTACTTCATTGCCAGGAAAAGAAATTTGTAGACAGCTATAGAGCTGTATGCTCATAAAATAAACAATCTTGGAAAAACCAATGAACATGCAAAGTTCAACTCCCGCAGAAGCAAATAGTGTAAGATGCCATATAATCTATTCAAGATGCAATTCAAATACTAGATTTAATTAAAAGATCATAGCACAATCACTTATATAGTAAAATGTGTATGTAAAAAGTTACCCAAGGAATTCTGAAAGCCCACCAATTCCTGCAAGCTTAAATGGCTGGGGGCCATCCCTTTCAAGATCCTGCCCGGTAAACAAATTGTATAATTCAAGGAACAAGAACAAAAAGAGAATAAGAAAAGGATTAATTACACTACCTCGTCGCTCAAATAGTTAAATTATCAAACTCCTTCCTCCATCTTTCACAATTACAGAAAACTCTCCTCTAAGCTTATCGCATTTATCAAAACTTCCTCTTCCATTGGAGTTTTAAATGAAGCAAGTTGCCATTACCAAAAAAAATTTAGTGAACCTGCTAGTTTACCCTTAACTCAATTATACTTTGCTGACTAAATTACCCTTGATAGGATATGAAACTTCAAAGGGATGTAAATGTAACGAGATATATAAAGGAGGGATATGTAACAAAACACTGTTTTACAAATATAAGTATTGGATTAAAAAATTAATTTTTAGATAAAAAATTAGCTGGTGGCAATTCTTTTGCCCTTCAAATATATAGTAGACTAACTACTATTCTTGCATTTTTCAAAGAGAAATAATTTTGTCAAGTATTTTTTTCTATGTTAAGGATTAAACCTATACCATATGAAAGGAGAAGCCCCCTTATACTCACGAAATAGCTGTTTTTATACTGTTATACCAAATTATGATTTATCTAAAATAACCCTAAAATAATATACATAACTAACGACTAATTCTCCCCACTAACCATTACTCCTTTCCCCACTCATTCTCCATCTCCTTATTATCTATAATTCCTTCCCCTACTCGCTCCCTCTCCCCATTATCAGTCGCTTTCAACCATAGCTAGGATGTTTCTAAGGTTCTTCTCTCGTCTTTCTGTTAGAACGCAAAATTGCAGGGAAGATAAGCAAAAAGGTATGTTACCTATTATTACAATATCAAAGGGATATGTCATTTTGTTATATATTGATTCTTTTGATTTAATAGTGTCTTGACTACGGAATTTTACAGAACCTTTAATTTGCATCTTTATTATACAAAAAATTTATTATTATTTAAAATATTAGATAACCATTATAGTGAATAAAATATTTGCACAAAAAAATACGTTACTCTCAAAAATTATTTATACACTTGGCTTGCGTGCAAAGATCGCTAGTATTAAAAAGAGAAAGCTTTTACAAAATAATATTGACTTAATTTTACATATAAGAATAATTAAATCTTTTTATGTATATTTTTTCTTGTGCTCTCCTTTTTTCCTTTTTTTGTTCTTAATTTTTGTCTTTTTTCAGTCTTGAATTTTGGTGTCTTTTCGAGGGCATCATTAGATCTCATAATCTCCATTTTTTCCTCTCTAATTGACTACAAGCCTATAGCCATACTTCTTTTTCTTCTTAGGGCCTTTTAAGCTTGAGTTAAAGATGCTCCCAGATACATGACCAAATGATCACACTTTTCACAAACTTGACTAGCATAACTTTGGATAATACGGGAAAGACACTGCCAAGGTATGAGGGCGAGGGCAAGCGAAGAAACAGAAGGCAGCAAGAGTAAAGGTCAGGTAATAGACCAGGGGGAAAAAAATGTGGATAAGAGAGAGTGAGTGAAACGGATGGGGAAAGAGGGAGAGAGATGAGAATAAAAATGAAGAAAGAAGAAGAATATGATTGGAAAAAGAGGAAGGATTCAAGGGTGGAGACAACAAAAAGAAAAAGAATGGGAGCAGAGGGATGTACAACATTTTGAAAGAAACAACAATGAAAATTTTGGGGAAGGTACGTGGCGGGGGTTGGGGGGGGGAGGACAGTGTTGGATGAAGGGAGAGATTGTCTGATTTAGAGTTTTATATAATTGAATTTCCTTAAATTGAGTCAAAATAATAAAAATTGAGATTCACTCTATTATACCAACTTAATTCAAAAACCCAAATACTCTTTGTATAATTGAGGCTGAAATTGACATTTGTATTTGAGATATTCATAACTTTTGTGAAGAATGAAATTTAATAAAGGATATATAACAAAGACAATACCTCAACTACAAAACCTTTACACATGCATCCCTTCACAACTATATAAACATCATCAAAACACCTAGAGGCAAAGTGGACAAATAAACTGATAATTTAATTATTTTTTCAATTTTATGAGTTAGGGACGAATCGATTGATTCAAAATTTCTATTTGGGTTTTCTAACAGGGCAAACATAGAGGAGAGCTTTTTTATGATAAAGAAAGATAAAAGAGAAGAATTGGTAATTTAGCTATTTCAAATGGGAGTAAGTGTAATTAACCCATAAAAAAGTAGGCTTAAGTAATCAAAACACCTTCACAAAGAACAAACAAGTGAAAGAAATTAAAAAAAGAAAAGAAAAGAAAAGAAAGTTGTGTGTGTGTGTGTGTGTGTGTTGGGGGGTTGGGGTTGTGAAGAAAAAGAAAAACCATTACCTCTTCTTCAGCAGCCTCCAAGCCCCCTTCAACCCAGAAAAGGTTTTCATAACCAGCATTATGCAATAGCTCACAAGCTGCAAGGGATCTGCCTGATTATAAAATGACTCAGCACAAAAGATTGGAAATAAAACAATAATATATTAGTTATGTGCAGAACTTACCAGATTCAGATATATTTGTCTTTAACTTATTGCAACAAACACTGTCTTGCATATTCACAAATTATGGTTGGGATGGCTGTCTAATCATATTTACATGCATTCATAACATCACCATTCAATGTTGGAGACAGCCTTTGCAATATCACGCAAACAATATATGTCTAATTTTGCCATTTTAAGGACTGCTGACTCCAATATATTCTTCAACATAATTAAATTCTTCTTGGTGAAAGTGTTTCCACAAAAGTACTACCATGATTTCAAAGGAGAATAAGTTATTCTCTGTCCTACTTCTCTGTGTGCCTAGTAGATGAAATCAAATCTCCTCCCAATGTATTTGGCTTATATTAAAAAAATCATATTGAAAAATTACAGTAAACTGAATAGATGCAATATATAAGATGACGATCATATAATAAGAAGATCACCTTAACAGTAATCCCTGACTTTAAGTTAAATCAACTCCAATTAGGAGCCCAGTGCATCAAAATACTCTAACCTATATTTCAACTGAGTTCAAAGTCTGACTCGACTTAGGAATGAACAAAAGCAACTAAACCACAGCTGGAAGAAGAATATCATTAACAATTTAGCTCACACTAATTTGATATAGCTTCTTGCATAGCGGCAGGCAATCGGTCCCACATATTTTATGAGAGTCAAAGTCACTAATTCGATTGCCAAGAGGAGCAATTGATCGGGGGGATTGTTGACATGTGATGCCTTGCCTGACCTCATGGCATGGCCACAGCTGAAACATGGGCTTAAACATTTGACTTACACAATTGCTATTAGGTATGGCTTTTAGCATATTGGTAAGCACTCGGTCCTGTATATAGTAACATAGCAATGCTATAAAGATAATTTTTATGGTTGAAAAGGCACATGGTGTAAAAGGCATTAACAACTAACAGAGACCCAGAGGCACATATAGTTAGGGTATAATAGTAGTCTTTGAAAGCATTACAAAGAATTCAATTTTAATACAACTCAGCACAAAACTTTCATTAATTTGTTTTCAAGAGCTCCCTTGGAAGAAAAATGTAGCTAATATGAATTCAGCACTTCAAAAAATTAGCGAAGAATGAAATTTAGATGTCTAAAAAGACATGATCGACAAAGATGCATAGAATCATTAACAAAAGAATTATCTTCACTTACAAACACAATGGTGATCGGTTTTACTTTATAGCTTATATATGTGGGATTTCACCAACTGAAGGAAAATCTCACCTCAAGCCCTTCTGGCATGCCACAATAAGATCCGTGTCTTTTGGGAATTTCTCCTCAACTTTTGATAAGAATTGTCTGTTAAAAAATGAATATACAGGATACTATTCATATTTAATACAAGCATTGAATAAGTAATGCAAATGAGAAAAATAAGGACTAATTGTATCATACTTGTCGTAGGATAATGTAGGGACGCCACTCCACCATCCTCCTAAAAATAAAATTAGTCAGCTATCACTTCAAAAGTATTCAAGGTAAATAAAAAGCTATGTTCCAAAAGAATTTCTAGAACGGACATTGAAGGCATCAAATCATTGACATGACATTGATGAAATTGTTTTTTCATCTTCATATACTTAATCACATAAAACTATACTTTGGAAGGTCTATAAAAATGTCAAGTTCTGCACTGCAAACTCCATAGATTTAAATATACTATTTTGATACATCCTTGAAGTTAGTGAGAACATACCAGACAAAATAGCACTTGTTACTAAGAACATGTAAATTGGGCAGGCAAAAATGTGTTTTACTACCTTTAAAACTGTACATAAAAAATGATGAAGCGTAATAGAATATTAATGCACTTGCTGGTATCAGATTATGAAAACTACTTCCATATCAAAAGGAGTAAATCGTTAAGGAGAATATGCATTTGTTCTCTCCTATGTTGTTCCAAATTTATTTCCCATCATACATTTAAAAGAAAAACGCAAAATAAATTTTATATTACATTGAATTAAGGTATCGCAAACAACTTTTGAAGTTGGTCTATTAATTATAGGCAACCAGAATCTAAATTCAAAATTGTGAGTAAAATAATAGTTTCAAAAGAGCAGTTACTCTTAACACCATATGAGCATAAGTGTAACTTTGATATTCCAAAAGTGTGATACTTTAAATAAATAAACCAGAAAAACAAGTTATTCCACAAAGTAGGAAATAAAATTTGATGTTCCAGTACCCATCATAAATTCTGTGACCTTCCTTGAAAGAGTACCAGCATCCAATCTATCATCAACATCAAATATTGGAATCCATGTAGAACCTTTGACCCATGCCTTCAAAACAAAAGTTAAAACCACAAACCCAAATTATAAATCAAGAAAGAAAAAACAAAAGAAGAAAATATAAACACTGCATCTTGCATGTTCTCAAGAGGAAAAGCAAGAAACTATGAACCCTTTAACCTTGGTCCAAGAAAACAAAGTAGAATTATGGGCTTTGTAGAAAGTTCAAAGGAACAAATTTTTAGTAATATGATTAAGTAATAAAAATTAGAAAAGAACTTACAATATCTGACACATATAGAATTCAGAGTTCCAAATCTTATGACAACAATAGAGCTTACAAAATGGAAAATCAACATGCTATACCAATAAGTAAAATTCATATTTGCCTCTCCCATGGCACAGAACAATAATAATAATAATGCCAAATTAGAGTTAGATAAAACCATAATGGAAGTTTACTAACCTTTTTACGCTCAGTAGAGGGACGAACATCAAGTAAGGTTTTATCTGAGAGTTGAATGGCATATCCAGCTTCCCTTGGAGTTAGAACTTTGACTTTCCCATCCCTAACCTAAGTTAGAAAACATAAATTGCAATACTGAGATCAGTTTACGCCTTCTTTTATGCAGCAAAGAACACCACCAGTCTATTTAACAGGAACAGATCACAAACTTATCATGAAAAACAAAAAGGAGATGAACACATAATTGGCTCCAGGTAGAGCTGTATTAGGAGTGAACTCTAAATGAGTGAAATAGAGTGAAATAGTGAACTCTATATGCAAAGAAGCCATGTACAGGAATGCTACATGCTACTAGGTAATAACAAAAGGAAATCAGTGTTCTCAACAGAATAATTTCTTCAATTGTAATATACTTCAAACAACTAGCCCAAAACATTAGAAAGGAAAGTAGCCCTTCAACATGTATGTCTTCTCTGAGTGACAAGATTGGACGATCAATAGGCCAATACTCTAACAAAGGCATAATACTTCTAGGTTTCTCAAAACCGTAAAACCACAAACAAATATAATACCAGGCCCTCTGGGTCTCTATTTAATATTATCTGATAAGTGTGTCAAAACCGTTGGTAAGAAACCAGTTATGATCACCAATAAGTAAAAAACGAATATTAATACTATTGTTAAGGGGGAGTACTTTGGATTAAAATTCAGAAAGACCAATCGGTATCCTCCCTTGTTTCTACAGAACTATTTTTTTTGAAATATGAATTGATGCTGGATGTATTTCCATTATTTACTTCATAATGATATGAACAGCTTCATAGCAGTACAAGTTCTATGACCATTACATACATATGATGCCTAAGCATGTAATGTGGCTCCATTTCTTCTGCTAGAGAAATTTCTAAAGTTAGATCCCGAAGTTTACATTGTCTTCCACACACACTCCAAGGCTTCAATCAAGGCGCTAAAATCTTTCTAAATCAGAAATTTCATAGTCATTTAGCATATTATAAGACAAATTGCTTGTCAAATATTTGTATGCCAGAACACAGCCACTTAAAGCTACAAGCTTTTCCAGATAATCCAAACAGGCCAAGGCAAGAGCCAATGCATTTACCATCTTCACACCTTTGTGGGCATCCATCATTGCTGCTAATTCCGGGCATTATTTTGTGTATTTTCATGCTTACTATTAATGCAACAAAGCTCTTTTTTCCTTTAGCCCTTCCTCAATTTCTTAAAGATGGTAGACTAGAATTACCAGAAAAAGAATGAAGAAACAAAATTACCAGAGCCTCCCATCTCTTTCTAGCAGCAGCCATATCTCTCATTTGCTTCACTTCGTACTCTTCTTCAACTACTTGCATTCTCGTGCCTCCCCTGCACTAATTAACACCAAATACCAAACAACAAAGGAAAAACACAAACCCATTTCAGAGAGATCACCAAAAGATGGATAATCAAGCAAAAAGTGGCACCCCGCACCAAATAAAAGTGGTAAATTGTGTTTACATTGCGGCGAATTTTGAGGCTCAAGAAAGATGGGCCAGTGGCAATCGGCGTGAGAGCTGAGCCCGAATGATAGTTCCATCTTCTTGGTCTCTGAGCGAGCTTTAGAGCATTGCTGGGTGAGAATTGAAGGCCAATAGTTTCCATGTTGTTGAGAGTCGGTGGAAATGCGCAATCTCTGAACTGTTCCTTATCTACTTCTGCTTCTTGATTCTTTGAAGTTGAAGAAAAAGATTCTGTTGTGCTTATCCTGAATATGCTTTATCCTATGCAATCTGTATGTCACAAAGGGCCAACTTTTTAGATTTTCAGTTGCAAACAATGCCAAAGTATATAATTTGGAAATCTTCAGTTATTACCGTTTGGTTGTATTTTTATTTCCATTATTTTTAAATTTTAAAAAATTAATTAGTGAAAATAAATTAAAAATGAGTTTGTATTTAAATAGATTGTTGGAAAAATAATAATTATATTGGTTTTAATATGTTGTAGTTAGAGAGATAGAAATAATGGAATAGAGAGAAAAGATATATAAGTTATTGAATAATGTGTTTTGAAAATGAAAATGATGTTGAGTAAAAATATGTAAAAAGTAATTTTTGGCATAGTAAAAAAATGTGAAAATGGACCTTAAAAATAAAACTAAACGGCAATGTTACGCATAGGTCATTTTTATCAACTTACATTTTTATTATTAGTGTGTATATATGAATAAATTAATGTGTATATATATGTATATATGAATAAATTAACGGCGCTTGATGAAAACATTAATGACGACTAATGGTTGGAGTAAAATATTGGATGGTGATAAACGCCAGTTTAACATCACAAATTTTGGGTCCCTAAATCTAAAGTTATTGTTTTAGCAAAATAAAATACAAATTAAATAAATTGTGTTAGATTAATTTTGAGTTAAATTCTAATTAAAGCTTACAAATAATTAATGATAGTTGAGGGCTTTAACCGTAAGTGAGAGAAGGGCTTGACTATCCCAAATTATAAAATTTAGAGGCTAGTGCGATAAAATTAAAAGTATAAGGACTGCAAAATAATTGAGTTAGAACCTAATTGTCCACTATTAAGAATGTTAGGGAGTCAATATGTGATAATCAAACTTTAAGGACTGATTTGGAGTTGGGGGGGGGGGGGGGGGGGGGGGGGCAACTTGTAAAGTGCATGGAGCTTCTAGGTGCAATTGAAGTTGATTGAAAACTCGAAGGGTTCAATTAAAGGCATTCAATAAATCCTAGGGTCAATATGCAGTTATGAAAATATATTTATATAGTGTATAAATAAATAAATAAATAAATATACATATATATCATAAACCTAGGAAAATATCAAATTTCCAAATTGAACCCTAACCCCTATCGTGGCAGCGAATGATCAAAAAATGGCTGGAAACCTTGAAATTGATGCCGTAGAAAGTTCCCTCTCAAGTTAACGAACAAACCCATGCCAAACCTAACTGAAAACACCAAAGAAATCGTCAAAAATTTGAGGGCGACAGTGGGCGCGCAGCGATGGTGGCATTTTAGCTACCTCCGATGGCAGAGATGAGATGGGCTATGAGGGGTTGTGGTTGGAATGATGTGGACAATGCACTGGTGGCATAATTTGACGAGAAGACTGGCGATGGTGGAGAATTGGATGCGACAGATAGTGCTAGGGTGTAATAGTAATTTTGGACGGTCAATTGACCAACTTGTAGGTGCCAAAATTCGAAATTGATATGGGATTTTGCTCCTGGAGACTAGGTGCATAGATTGTGGTTGTGGTGCTCACATCCGGCGGCGACAGCGACATAACGGTGACTCCATGGCATTTGGACAGGAGACTTTAAAATTACATCTGAGCTAATCTAGGCTATTTTCGACTTGAGATCGAGTTCAAATTTGATCTAATTTGGGTAAAAACTCTCAATCGAATTTTTATTCAATTAAATTTTCAAGTTTGCATTGAATTGTGTTGTGGGATGAAAATTATTGATAGTTCAGAATTGATAAGCCAGGAAAGGTCATGTCTGTCATAAACCAAGGTTATGATAATGTACCACGTTGAGTTAGGAACAATTATATTTACTATCTTAAACATCATGGTATAATATGAAAATTGAGGAAATTTGACTAAACAAAATGAATTAACTAAGGAACCCGATAAGAACATTTAAATACATTTAAATTTATTATTTAGAAGTCAATATGATGTTGGTCTAAGTTATCTTATTCCAAAACTTGAATTGATTAGGGGTGAGGTTTATATTCCGTATATATATATATATATATATATTACAAGATTTTTTTGCAAGGGAAAGAACATATACATATGGTAATATGATATTGCATTATATCCTTTCTACATGCTCAAACTCAATATAGTGTTCCATACCATTACATTTTATATACTTATCTCACGACTCTTTCATTGAACTTGGTAAATTGGTTGAATCGATTCATCATCTGTACTGTTTTATTTCTAGTATACTTATCTCTGATCATCTGCATTAGATTTGAGATATTACTCAAATATTCCGCATGACTTCTTTCTCAAAGGTCGCCCTTGAAAAATGATTTCAAAATGATATTTTTCTTAATAACAATATCCTTATCTGAAAGAATTTTGAAAAGCATTGTTTGAAATTTAGAATTTTTTGATAGTCTCATCTAAAGTGGATTTAAATCTGTCAATTGAACTACAGAACTTTCAAAGGTTGAAATTATGATTTAAGTTTCTCGTTTTCAATCCAATCACCATATTTTATGATACTACAATTGAGGTAGTCTTGTTGACTAGCCATTGTTTATCTATACTCCCTGTGAGGAGGTTTTGCTAAGCCATTGTTTATCTATATTCGCTAAGATGAGGTCTTGTTGACTAGCTGTTGTTTACCTATACTCCCTGCAATGAGGTCTTACTCATTAGCCGTTGTTTATTTATACTCGTTGTGATAGAGGCAGTCATACTAGCTGACCCGTGTTTGTATTTTGTGATAGGGGCAGTCATGCTAGCTGACCCGTATTAATATATTGGTAATAGACGCAATCATGTTGGCTGACCTATACTAGTATATTGTGGTAGAGGCAGTCATGTTAGCTGACTCGTGTTAGTATATTAGTGACAGAGCCAATCATGTTAGCTGATTCATATTGATATATTGTGATAGATGTAGTCTTGCTAGCTGACCCTTTTAAATACATTTGTGGTAGAGGCAATTATTTTGCCTGACCTATATTCATATATTTGTGATAGAGATAGTTATGTTGACTAACCTGTATTGGTATATTATGATAGAGGCAGTCATGTTAACTCACCCATATTAATATATTCGGGATAATGACATTCATGTTGGCTGATCCATATTGATATATTAGTGATAGAGACAGTTATGTTTACTGACCCATATTGATATATTGTGATTGAGGCGGTCTTGTTGAATGACCCGTGTTGATATATTGTGATAGAGTCAGTCTTGCTAGCTGACTCATGTTGATACATTGGTGATGGAGGTAATCATGTTAGCTGACACATATTGATATATTCAGGATAAAGGCAATCATGTTGATTGACCCATATTGACACACCAAGCAACTTGAGAGTGATTTTTGACTTATTGTGTCTTATATAGCGATTGTGGTTTAAAGATCAAAGAGAAAACATTATTGTATAGTCAATTTTGTGAAATATGCACATTCAACTAATTTTATGCAATGTTCTTGTACAGTCAATTCTATAAAACTGATCAAATTACTAAATTTTGAATCTGAGTCTTTTTTACGACTTAAAAGTTAAAACGTTCTTATACACTCAGTTCTTTAAAAGTGATCCAAGTCCTAAGTTTTGAAACATGAGATTTTCATGAAATATATTGAAAACTTGAGCTGTCTCTTCGTTGGTATGGGATGGTGTGGAGTCAAGTCAAGATGTTTAATACCTAACATACTATTCCTCAACTCTATTTCTTGATCCCATGAAATCTGTCTATTATTTAAGAATCTATTATCTTGGTATTCACTTATAGTTGTAGCCAATGTTTTTTTATACTGCATATTCATTGTTATTTCTATTCATGCATTTTGATCATTAATTCACTAAGTTATTCAAACTTATCCTCCTTATAATATTTCTTTCTGTTCTTTGTCCCAAATTGAGGAATAGAAGGTGCCATGAGCTTGGACCATATTGTGTGTAGTATAAATAGTGCTATCAAGGTATCTATAAATGTTAACGGTATAATACATATTATAAATATATATATATATATATGTATGTGTGCTTGTAATGTAATAATTCATTCGTCAATAGGCTATCATCTTTGTGTTTTGATGAAGTATAATAAGTTGGAGCCTGTAATGCTTGAAGTGAGTCTTTGAGCTATTGTAAATGATGAAAACTCAGGTTTGGCTTGCAGTTTTATAGCATGACTAGTTGACATAGATATCATTAATAGATTATGATCTTACTTTCCATTTGGGCGGTTCAGAATTATTTTAAATTGAAAATTTTGAAAGCTGGAGTATATATTTGTTTTGAATTTGTTAGAAATTTGGTTGGAGTAGCACCTCGATCGAGAGCAGATACCTCCCAAACAAGGCAATACAATAAGGGGAATAAATGTATTTTTTAAAATAATGAGAATTTTTTTGTAATTAGGCTAAATCTCAAGGGATCTGGATGTAGTTCACCTTAAGAGCAATATATGGTTCTATTGTTAATTCTTGTGTAAGAGAAGAAAAGAAAATAACATAATAAAAGAAAAACATGAAAAATAAGTATTTTTCACTGAAAAGTAAAATTTCATTTCGTATCTTAAAATTTTCGTAACTAATAAAAAATTTAAAACTGTAATTGGTATATCACAATTTGATTTAACCGTATAAAACTGTCATTTGTGAATATAAAAGGCAAAAACTCTTTTTTTTATTGTTATTATATATAGTATAGATATGAGTTGTTCAATTATTATATGTCATTCAATTTTTATTAGATAAAAATATTGTTCCTAGATATTACTGGCTCCATTCACCATAATATAAAGTCAAATTGTTAGTAATTTAAAAGATTTATCGATAAAATAGTACGATATAAAGTCAAATTTCTAAATTTAGTAATTCCTAAACTTTTGAGAATATGGAATTTTCATATCTAATAAATGCTTGCTTTAGCATAAACTCAACTAAATGGGAAAAAAAAAAATTATTTATTATTGCCCTTACAAAAATAGTTAAGTTAATTCATTAATCAATAACGCCAATACAAGTAAATTATCAGGAATGGAAGAGTTGTATTATTTACTACAAACTAAATCTCAATTCTTCAAATTATAAATATCATTTCTTTTATTTATGCATATACGCACAAACATTTAAGGGTTTGAACCCCAAATTTTACACATATTTGTGCAAAGTGATGTCATTAAATCAATTAATTATTTATAATTTTTTTATATATATTTATACGCACACACAAATTAAAAATTTATTAAAATACGAATCCCAAATATTATACTTACATATAGGAGGACAATATCAGTATGGGCCAACTACCCTCTTGGCAACCCCTCAGTCAAATTATTATATGTTTAACTATGAAAATATTTATAATCCAACTATATGCAACCCCATTTAAACAATACCTAATTGAATTGCATAGAATCATCGAGACCTCATCAAAATTATTAATAGTAAACACCATAGAGCTTAGAAAATACTTACAACATATTGAAAAGCATTAAATTTAAAAGCGAACGTATAGGCACAACAAGAAGAAAAAAGTTGTTAATTATATTTTGATTGAAAATGCCCACCCAACAGACGACTTATCTTCAAACTTCATGGAGGGGGCCAATGGAAAGCTCAATAATGCACATCATTTTCGCGTAGATATATTCAACCAAGTGGTTGATATCAACTTCAAAAAATGAATAGATACTTTAGTATATGTTTGGATTGAGAATTTTCATTTCAATCGAGTTTACTTGAAGTCCTGAGCTTTGAGAGATAATCAATCATAAGATAAATTAACACTATTGTTATTAACACACACACACACACACACACACATATATATATATATATATTATTGATAATGCAATTTAAATTACAAAATTATATGAAAAGTCTAATTTACTCTCACAATAAAAAAAAAAAACTAGGGTATCAATTACGACTTATTTGTGGTTGATGCTAAAAGTTTGTAATTTTAGCTACGAAATTAACCTAGCCAAATTTGAGGTAAATACTCCGACAAGTAACCCTCACTACACCCAATCTGTAGCTAATATATACAGTAATTTTCATACTGATAGAATATAACTAATATATTATGCTTCGAATGAACAAAGATATACAATGACAGTTAATAACTATTGTTGCATGTTATTTAAAAAATTATATTTGGTATAAAAATTTATAGCTATAAGTTTTAGTGAATGCTATAAAATCAATTTTGTAGCGATTTCTTCATATAAAATATTTGTTGTTGATGGAGTTATGTAACTAGCTTGAATTTGACTAAACCTAGTCTCAGCTGAAATATTCCAAACCAGTCTTCAGGAAAATCGAAAAAAGGGGAAGCATAAAAAATATAAATACAAGATATTACAATAATAACTATTTTTTTTCGTATTATTATCTTACTATAATTTAAGTATTTATTAGCATCGGCCATGGCCTCATGGATCAGAGCTATTGATTTTCTTTCCAAATAAAATAAGTCTGACAGAGTTGGCTAAGCTAATTCTAAGCTACTTGAAAAGTTAATTTGTGGTACTGCAGATTTTCCAGAACTTTCTATCTTTGACTGCTTACAATGCGACTTCCTTTTCTTTTTTTATCTGGATTATCCAGACATCCCCTTAGAGCTAGAATGGACCCAAGAATTGATGACAAAATGCTGTTACGTTAAAGTCCTATAAAAGGACATGCAACAGTTTCGTGTTGTGCTTTGATACTCATTTCCAAACTGATTTCTCATGCAATAATTATTACAAGTTCATCTCTATCTGAATCGTAGTGAGAAAGCAACGAGATATTTTTGTGCCCGTTTGGTTCCTTTTCACATTTTTTATTATTCCAAAAATGTTAGTATCCCATATTTGTGAAATAAATAAGTTGTGATCTCTATAAATATTCTTGAACAATCTTTACTTTTTGAGCTAACTTTCAGGGTGGAGCTGGTCTAAGGTCCATTCTTTAACCAAAAATGAAACACATCACTTCTTACATATTTTCACCCAAAATTATTTATTTTTATTTTCAAAAAACACATTCTCCATTAACATATATATCTTCTCCCAATAACATGTATATCGTTTTTCTCTATTCCATTATTTCTATCTCTCTCCACCTACATCCTACTAAACTCAACATAATCATTACTTTTCTAATGATTCATCTAAATACAAACTCATTTTCAACTTATTTTTGCTAACTACTTTTCAACATTTTAAATATGATGGAAATGAAAATAAAACCAAACGGGAGCAAATTTATCTCCTTACATTGGCATTTTTCTTGTTCAAAATTGGCTAGTCCGTTCCAAAAACAACTGTATATAATCTGTTCATAAATTTAGTAAATTTGTTTGAGCGAGGGACGTTTGAGTTGGTTAGTTGGAGTTTCTTGAGCTTAAAATTTTTTTGCTAGTCAAGTTCCAACTCATCAAATATAAGTGTTCGAAAATTTATAATCAGTATCAATTTATGAGTTTTTATTATTGCGTGCTTATTTGCCAACCAATCTATTCCGCTCAGTTTACCCTAACGATAGATATGAGTGATGTGGATTTGCTTCGTTCATAGAATGTATTTTATTTTGTGGAGAAAATACCAACTAATACCATGATCCACCTTTACCTTGGTCCACATCTTCCACCTTGATCGGGCGTAGTATGCATCAATTTCCATCAAAATCTTGTCTGGGCCAACTTCACATCAAGTTTGATCCACCTTGAATTGATTTCTTCCAGCATTAAAAAAAAAAAAAAAAAAAAAAAAAAAAAGGGGTTTGTGTCACTAGAATTATCCCAATAAAAATTCTTCTATGCTCAACCAACTATAAGGATTAACTCTAAAATTTATTGGAAAAGAAAGAAAGAATGGCTGCCATTAAATCACAACATATCTCTCAATGTATAATTGTGATTTGTTTGTATATTGCCATTTTGCCAACTTATAAATAATTGAGGTGGCTAATGTAGGAAGCCATTCAATATGACCACACATTAGTCAAATTAAATGATTTGATTTTCGAGCACGAGATTAACAAGATCACGTATAGTTGATTGGGACCGGTATGAATCCAGGTTAAAAAAGGGCATCAAGTCTTTTTCGCAAAATCTAAGGGGCATGTCTGTCCTTTTAGTACAACACCCATATCTCATATATACATATATAGATATGTGTGTGTTTATGGAATGAAAACTTTATTTCTAACTTCTCCATCTCCAGCCCCATAGCTATAGCATTATAGAAAAAAATGAGTTCTGAGATTCCCTTCATGTTGTTCATCACCTTTATCACACTTTACTTTTTCTTCTTCTTCCTGACGAGACATAAAAGAAAAGACATAAACACTAGAAGGCTTCCCCCCGGTCCTAAAAGGCTCCCCATCATAGGCAACCTTCATCAGCTCGGGAAATTGCCTCATCGATCACTCCAAAACTTATCCAAAACATATGGCGATCTCATGTTCTTGCAACTAGGATTCGTGCCAACATTAGCAGTCTCATCACCCGACAGGGCACGACAAATCTTTAAAAACCATGATCTCGTCTTCTCAGGGCGCCCCCCTCTTTATGCCATAAAGAAGCTTAGTTACAATTTTTCAAGCATGTCCGTAGCACCGTATGGTGAGTACTGGAGAGAGATAAGAAAAATCGTGATTTTGGAGCTAATGACAGTAAAAAGAATCCAATCTTTTGGATTTATAAGAGTTGAAGAAGTGGCTGTTATGGTCGATCGCATAGCTAGTACTGCTCCAAATCCCGTTGATCTAAGCTCTTTAGCATTTTCACTGTCTAACAAAGTTGTTTGTCGTGTGGCTTTTGGCACGACCGCCACGACGAACACTATTGGTCATGGAAAAATCAGTAAATTTAAGGAAATTCTGCATGAGACACAGCGTCTGGTGGGGGAGTTTAATGTGGCGGATTATTTTCCAGGGATGGCCTGGATTAATAAGTTTAACGGGGTAGACAAGAGGTTGAACAGGGTTTTTCAGGACCTGGACAGGTTTTTCGACAAAGTAATAGAAGAACATGTTGATCCGATGAGGCCCAAATCAGATGACGAAGATATAATTGATGTGTTGCTTAGAATTCAGAAGGATCCCTGTCAAGCAATCACTCTCAGTGATGAACAACTCAAGGGTGTTCTTCTGGTAAGTCTACTTTCAAGTTAATTTCTTATAGTTGATTTGACTTCTCTGCAACTCAAATCTAATGTGCATAATAAGATAAAATCGAGCTTATCAAGACAGTGACGAAGCGAGTGAGAGGGCTGATAGGAGTTGCCCTCTGTCTTTAAATCTATATAAATATATAATGAGCCTCTTATCCTTAAATCTATATATATAAGTCCATATTATATATTTGATTTTATATATTAAATTTAAATTTTTTATCCCCTAAAATCAATAACCTGCCCCTGTTTCCTTTCCCACCCTCTTTAATTATCCTAATATGAACTTTGATCTTCCTAATTTGATCTAAATACCCCTAATTTAGGGATATTGAATTAGTCTTTTAATTACAATTGATCGAGTATAGTATTATTCCTATTTTATAAAAATTCAATCTCTCTCCGAAAAAATATAATTCATAATTCCATATAGGTGGTGTTCATAATTTTTGAAACCAAACCAAAACATAATCTACCATACTAGAGAGTACAAGTTTCTTTTCTCCGAAAATTATAGGTTTTGGTAATAATGAGAACCATATTGAATATTTTGGAACGATGTAGAGATTTTAAAAACATAATACTAAGAAAAACATACAGACCAGTTATGTATGTGTGTGTATATACATACTACAAATTATTTATATTATTTAGATTTTGTTGTTGTTTATTATTTAAGTTGACAGTTTTTACTAGTTCATAAGTCAACCTGAAAACTAAATAGGAAAAAAAGAAACCAAAAGAAAAAAGAAAAAACAATATATTTTTTTTGTACACTTTTTAGCTTTTACTTTTAAACTCTAAGTTAAATTTCCTCCCAAGCTTCCACATTTTTCATAAAACCCAGTCTTTGAGCAAAACAAGATAAAATATTTTAGTATAACTTAAATAAATTAGTTCCTCCATCGCGCTCGGTCCAAGAAAAATGAGTCAAGAAGTTATCTTGGTAAGCAACGAAGACCTTATTCTTGATTTGTAAATTTTCTTATTTGTTAATATTGTTATGTATGATTTTTTATTTTTTTTCATGTGAGTTGATCTTATTTAAATGGATTTTTTCATTAATTAGAATAATGAGTTTTTAGGTGCTTTTGTTTTCTAAATTTCAAAAAATAACAATTAAAAAAACTAATTTCTATAGAAAAATTAATATCTAAAGTTTTCTACGCTGTAATTCATATATTGCAAAACCATATTGAAATAACCTTATGATACCGAAAATCCCATTTTAATTTTTATGATCTAAAAGTACTCAAATTATTAAACTCGACTCCAATCGTGTGTACATGATGCAGCCCTCAAAAGCCAAAGAAATAACTCATAATTTGAACACCATTGCAGGACATATTTGTGGCTGGAACTGATACTTCAGCAGCAACAATTGTGTGGACAATGGCAGAACTCATACGAAATCCAACGGTCAAAGAAAAAGCCCAGCAAGAATTGAGAAAAGTTGCCAATGGAAAGACAAAAGTAGAAGAAAATGATCTCCCAAAACTCACATACCTAAAACTAGTCATAAAAGAGTCACTCAGACTCCATCCACCAGCCCCATTACTGGTCCCCAGAGAAACCACGGAAAACTGCACCATCGACAACAAGTACGACATCCCCGCAAAAACCAGAATTATTTTCAATGCAGCAACAATGTCGACCGATCCAGGGTACTGGGAGAGCCCGGAAAGATTCTGGCCTGAGAGATTTATGGACAGAGAGATTGATTTTAGGGGACAGCATTTTGAGCTGTTGCCGTTTGGCGCTGGAAGAAGGGGCTGCCCTGGAATTAACTTTGCTATCCCGCTGGTGGAGCTGGCGCTGGCAAATCTTCTGTTTCGCTTTGATTGGAAACTTCCGAAAGGGATGTCAGCAGAAGATGTTGATATGGAAGAAGCAATTGGGATTACGATGCATAAGAATACCCCTCTTTGCTTGGTAGCTTCACCAATAAATTGAGTAGGAATTAAAAGACTGTTGTAATTAATTACTTGTATTGATAAAACTCTTTGTGCCTATTTAATTTTGCTTTCTATGTATATATCTATGTTTAACGAATATATAAAGATATAGTTACTCGATGTGTATGTCTCTATTTAGGGAAAACACTTTATTTACGGAAAATGATTGGCATTTTTTTTTATACCTTCATAATATATATAGGTACATTTGACGGGGGTATTTCACAAAAGGGCAACCAATTGAAGTATTGATCAAATGCAATAACATTAAATTTCGTCTGTTCTTTAGTAAGACTATTTGTGCGTACTTAACTCAGACCAACCTAGCTAGATAATCTTATTGTTGGTTTTACTGTTAGGAAAATTTATGGAACTAGTTATAAATAAAGAAATTAAATTATGTGACTTGAGGCCTAAACGCACTTTCCTTAAAGTGATTATTGTCCCCACTATGTGTTTGCTATCGGGTTGAAATAGCAATTTACTTCTAAGATACAACAAAATAATTCAAAATCTGCGAATAGCAACTTCAAAAATTTCCGTTCAAAACCTTTTAAAAAGCTTTGTAAGTATATGAGAAATTTTAATAGAGAAGAAAGGAAAAACTTATTTGAAAATTGTATATATTTTTTCTGGCACTTCTCTTGAGTTATATTTATAATAAGAGAAGACATTATTTCTAAAGTATTGTAATAATTCCCAATAGTTATAACAATATAAATATAACTACTTCTTGAGAAGATACAACTTTTAATACATGTTTGAAAAATCACAATTCCTTAGAAGAACCCGTAATTAATTTCTTAAAAGAAAATAAAATTATTTTCTTACCCGAAATTAATTTTTTGCAAAAAAAATAATACTTTCTTAAACACATTAAACTACAAAACGGATGTTAGATATGAATCTGTACTTGTGCATTACTAGCCAAAATGAGTTAAGTTAAATCGAGAGAGTTATCCAGATCCAAGTAGTATATGTCCTAATTTAAGAAAGCATGTAAATAAGGAATAAGACTCATTTACATATAGAGCCGAGACTATGAAAGCAAGAAAAGGAAGTACTACTCACTTTATAACCATCAAGTAACTAGCTCTACCATATCTTTTGTTTCATTTTTTCTGGAACAATCACAAACACTTTTTTGAGATCAACATGATAAAGCAGGATTTTGTTGGGTAAGTATTTAGAGCATATATGTTTGTAATGGATCTAAGGTCAGGCTTGAGCGGAAGAGTACAGGGTTGAATCTGCAACCACAGGGAAGCATGTTAAGCTTATCGAGATGATCCCTGAATAAAATCTTTGATAATTAAATTAGACCGAGCATAAGAGTGATAAAGGGCAATAATGTTAGCTAAGAGGGACTCGGGGTAATACTTGCCTGGAAAATAAATGGTGCTTGGTATTTATAATGGATCAAGGATGAGTCGAAAAAATTGAACAATTCCTATCTCATCATGTAGTCAGTCCCTATTGAGGCCATAGGGGCACTTTAGGTCATTTTCAAAGTGCCGATTAATTGGCTATGCGATTGTCTTTTAGATTGCTAGAGAATATGACTGACGACGTCATTAAATGTGGAAGGAGATAGCTAACGCAATATATACCTACAAGACATGTAATGTGGTCACTTGTGCTGGGCAAGTGGGATATCGATCTCCATATCGAGGGTCTTTGATCAAGTTGTGAACCATCTAAATGTGGTTGGTCGTTCTTTAGGTCAATTTAACTGTTAAGAAGGATCAACTTGAAGGCAGTCTATCTCAATTGAAAAATCCTTTTACAAGTGGCCAGAGAGTGACCATCCTCATACAAGTCTTGATATACGGTGGACCAAAGGCGATTGACCTCAGTGATGTACTCTTCCATGGACAGCGTGAGATCAACCTTAATTAAAGCCAAAAACAATTCTGCCCTAATAATGCTAATCAATGCGCACAGATGGTTAGGTTGAGAGGAGACTTCTCTAAAGCCACCCGATCGATATCTGCCACAAAAAAAACTTATCGTAGGAAAGAAATTACCAAAGACCAACTTGAGTGTTAGATTTTTATATAGGCAAAATTACAATTTTAGTCCTGTAACTTTACCCCTACTTGGTTTTTGGTCCTATAAATTGCATTATTTCAATTTTAATCCTATAAGTATCAAAAAATTATAACTTTTAGTCCTTTTTTTCCCGGAATCGGCGGAAGTCACCGGAAAAGTTGACGTGGCTCGTCGAGCATGTGGCAGCTTGGAGTTTTTACCATGTTGCACCACCTAATAGGCATTTTTTTGTCTTTTTCTTGCCTAGTTGACAACATACATGTCTTTTCTTTCTTTTTTTTTTTTTGGTAATTTCAAATATATTATATAATTTATATATACACACATATATACACATCTATTATATATATTTATATATTACATATTGTCAATTTTCCTCCAAAACACAATTTTTTCCCAAAATACCCTCTAGTATCGTTTATTATCCCCAAAACTTTCCCCTTTTTCAATATATACATACATATGTTATATATATACATCATATATATTTTATTATAATCACTCATTTCCATTTTCATCCCAAAAATCTAACAAAAAAATATTGATTTGACTTCTACAGTAAAAAATATTTCTTTCAAAACATAAACGAGCATACACATATATTTATATATAATCTACAATTATTTACTAAATAAAAAATATAAAAAAATTAATCAACCATATCAACAATATTCTTTTAACTCGCATAGTTGGCACAACTTTGAATTTAAAAATATACACACATATTTATATAAATATATATATATATATAATTTATAATTATTTACTAATTAAAAAATAAAAAAAATTAATCTACCATATGAACAATATTCTTTTAACTCGCTTAATTGGTACAACTTTGAATTTAAAAATATACACATATATATACACATATTTATATAAATATATATTTATATATAATTATAATTATTTACTAAATAAAAGACAAAAATATATGGTTAAAATAATTTAAATTAAATTTTAAAAAATATAAAAAAAAAAGAAAAAAGAGGTAAAGCAGGCGCCCTCTGGCCATGGCCGCCATTCCCCCCTCTCCCCCACCACCAGGCACCCACCATGGCCGTCGCCTGGCCAGATCTGGCCAGGCAGCCTCTGGCCATGGCTACCCAGCTGACCAGGGCCGAGGCAGCCATGGCCAGATCCAGACGGTTGGCGAGCTCGCCTGGCTCATGGCCATGGTAGCCCGATGGAGTGGTGGGGTGTGGGGGCTTTGGGTTGGGGTGGGTGGGGAGGGGGGGTTGGGGGGTCATATAATAATGTATATGTATATGTTTATCTAAAAACATATATTTAGATAAATGTATATATTTAGATATGTGTGTATATATAAATATATATGATATATATCATAAATCTATATCATATATATATTATTATATATATCTATTTGGCATATATATATATTTTCAATTAATCAAGCCGCGTTAGCTACCAACAAGGCAAAAACTCCAAATGGGCATGCATCCGACGAGCCACGTCAGCTTTTCAGGCGACTTCCTCCGATTCTGGCGAAAAAAAGGACTAAAAGTGATATTTTTTTATACTTATAGGATTAAAATTGAAATTATGCAATTTATATGACCAAAAATCAAGTGGGTAAAGTTACGGGATGAAAATTACAATTTTGCCTTTTATATATATAGAACCGTTCATAGATTCACTTAGATAGTATTCAAGTAATTCATAAAAACTTTTCCTTCATTTCCAGAACTTATGCCAAGAACAATGTTTCAAACATGATAAAGGGCTCCATAGATAAATCAATCAATCATCAAAGCTTATTGTTTTTTGGTGGATATTCGGAAGTGGTTAGTATTAATTTACTTCTAAAAAATAATAAAAATCAAACTGGGAGTGAAAAAAGAAAAGTTGATAGGGATATTGAAGGTTACTTTTTAATATTTAAACAAATTAGGTGTTCTTTTTCACCCCAAGCGCGCTATGACGTTTTCATGAAGAGGGAACCATAATAAGGTATACGGCCTAGAATTTGGGAAATTCCGTTAAAATAGAATGTATATTTCAGCCTCAACTGGTAGTCCTGTGGCCCATCATCAATATGATATTGCATCCATGAAAATCGATTGTGTAACTGTACCCAAAGCAAAACCACTCATCCCATAGAATTCGTATGAAATTTCAACATAATTTAATTGAGTATTTCCTGACCATGCAAAAGATCGATAACCAAAAAATATATGGGGCTTGTATGAAATTTAAGGCTCTATTTTCTTATATTTTTCAGAAATATTTTTCAATTCTCGAAAAAAATTCAGAATGATGGTACATTCCCCCATCTTTTTTCCAAAATACTACAATTTTATACCTAAAAAACCCTTCACAATCCACCTAAAAAAAACTACAACCTAAAAGTTATACCTACCAATCCTATTCCCTTATTTTCTCACTCCATCTTTCACATCACTCATTTATTTATCAACTCTCACTTCACTCACACACACACACACACATATATATATATATAGAGAGAGAGAGAGAGAGATACACATTTACATGTATGAAAATGTTAAAACTTTACTACTTAAAAAAATTCTAAGGCTTATGTTTAACTAATTTTCGAAAAAATTAATTAAATTTAATAAATAATTTATTTACTAAATAACATATTAAATTAATTAAACTACTTATTAATTAAATAATATATTAGTTATATTTAACATTTAATGTATTAATTAAACATTACATTTATTCATTTAATAAA
Source organism: Jacaranda mimosifolia (assembly GCA_018894105.1). Classification (NCBI taxonomy): domain Eukaryota; kingdom Viridiplantae; phylum Streptophyta; class Magnoliopsida; order Lamiales; family Bignoniaceae; genus Jacaranda; species Jacaranda mimosifolia. Next base: position 3,516,011 of record CM032124.1, on the reverse strand, counting down.
TAGTTTAAGATCTTTTAATTTGATAGAATAAATAAAGTAATCTTAAAAAAAATTAATCTTCAATAAATAAATTAATCTTCAAAAAAAAAATTAATCTTCATTAAATATTAATATTCACATTTATTTAAAATTATTATAAAAAATTTAATTATAGTGTGATATTTATATAATAATCTATTAAGTTTAATAAATTAATATTAATATAATAAAAGTGATTGTTGAGAAAATTAATTACAATTACGTAAATATTATTTTGATTATTACTAAGTAATTTATTTATTAAATAATATATTAATTAAATAATGAGATTAAGTAAATAAATAACTTATTAAATTAATTAAAATTATGTACAGTAATTTATTTTTTTATATAAGCCGATATGAACAACTATGGTATAATTATGATATTGGTCGATTTTTTATAATTAAGATATATTTATAATTTCATAAATAATTAATATTTATTGATAAATATTTTCTTCCAAATAATACATCATTTGCTAATGTTAAATTTATATATCAAAATAAAGCACCAATTGATTAATTACACATTATTTTATTACAATAATATATCAATCATTACATATATATACACATACATAATCCAACTATGAATATACACATATATATAATATCTTACATAAAAAATAACTTTCACCCTATAAACGTAATAAAAATGCAATTGATTTGACATTAAAAGTAAAGTTTGTTTTTCCCCCAAAACATAAAGAACAAATAACTCATTCTCAAATCATTTTTTATATTTTCCCAAAACAAAAGAAACACTTGGCTCATATTTCAGATTTTCTCCTAAAAATTTATTCCCCCATAAAATTTTCTGAAAAATGGCCAAAATATAGGAGAATAAGGCGTAATAATTTTACATATTTCTCTTTTGCCTCAACATGTCCCATTGAATATATGCATAACTCTATGCACACTACTTATCACGCTCTCCATTGCACACTGGGAATTGATTTCACTCGGAGCATCGAAGGCTAATCACCTATGCCTTTTTTGTCACACTATTGCCACAATGACTTTTGGTGGGTTTATTGGAGTATTTTTTTAAAATATTATTTTAATAAAGAATAATTTTCAAATTATCACTCTTTCAAAATTATTTTTTATATTATTATTTTTTATTGCGACATGTACTTTCATGTAAGCAAAAATTGATTGGTTGAAATTTATATTTCTTTTTCTTATTTCATAGGACAACCAGAATTTATTAATTGAAATTTATTTGAATTGTGATTCAGTTCTTCTTCCCTAAAGAGAGGGAGAGAGAATAAGAACATGAGTGAGGCACTTTGGTCTCCACCTCATTTTTTTTTTCTTTATTAACAAGATAGTAATCACATTAATTAGAAGCTCGTGTGCACAATTAATCACATTAAAGTTTAATAACCGAAAAAACAAACAAACAAACAAAATCTCGTACACACACTTAAACCAATAAGATCATGTATTTGGGCAAAAATTCTGTCAATAAAATCTAGAGATAATTTCTCGATAGGTTTGGAGGCAATTCTTGCATCCAGCGGGCTCGCGGGCCTGGGGTTTAACAAATGGTATCAAAGCTATCACTAGCTGGAATATTATGAGCTAAGTGATATGCGGGCAAAATGCTACGTGTGTGGGACCTACCTCTTGAACCTGTAGAACAAATGCTACACACATAGGAGCTATCTCTTGATCCTGGAGGAGGCACCTTTATAGTCCCAATGCCTGGTGATTGATCATGGATCTATGTCACACCCTGACGAGGACATCGCGTTCTGAATGAAGTATGATTATAATACTCCATCCCACATGGACTAAATAATGAAAGACTAACTACCATATAAGTTTGGCTAAAAAACTCATGTGCACCCATTGGATATCTCATTTTGGTAAGTTGATTATAGAACAATTTCAAGATGCAATTGGTGGATCTGGAGGCAAATCTGGCTTCCAACGAGCGCGGGGGCTGGGGGCATTACAAGAATACAAAACTCTTTCTCTATATGGACTTGACTTATAACTTTTTCTCACGAGTAAAGTTTTTCCTTATTTACATCTACGTTTGGTGCCCCTTGATTCAGTATGAGATTGATTGCCAGCTTTCCCATTGTTAGATAGAGTTTTACCAGCCTTCAACTTTGAAACACATGCAGAAAATAAGTGTTCCAGCCCGTGCAAAATACCACGATAAAAGCTGTTATGTTATGCATCGGTTTAATGTGGTGATGATTATTAACATAGTGTATTATAATGGTTTGAATGGAATTTGTAACATCCGTTACAGAATCTCGAGATCGTTGGCCGGTCGTGCTATCTCCATAAATGCAACAATGCACACAGCTAACTTGACCTCACCGATGATTATATACATCAATGTCTTATTTATTGTTGTTACTATTGTAGCAAGGTCTATTGCATCAAGACCGCCTAATGTCTTTACCAACTAGCCACCTTCTTTCCTCATAAATTCCCTATGGCAAAGAAAAGCAAGTGCATAAAGAAACATCATGAGTGTTGTCACATGATGTGTTGCATGTCGAATTCTAGTTATCTCTGGTGTTGGTCCATTGGTAAGCATGTTTATGATCACATCCGCAGCATCCCTACTGTCCTTCTTGGTATTCATAAAGTAATATACCATGAAGCTTCCACATAATAGTCTTACAACAACCCGTGAAAATAAAATTTCAAGTCAATTTCCAAGGTTCTAAAGCTATCCATTCCTATAAAGAATACATCAAATTTGTCAGATTAAAAATACAATAATAGAAAGAGATGACGTCACAGGTTCTTCATAACCAGTCACAGTCTTCAGCAGGTGAAACTAAATATAAAAATATATTATTCATATTATTAGAAGGAAAAGTTGCCATGAAAAATGTATAAGCTCTAACTTATGGAGTCGAGAAAGGAAATTGTGTTCTGCATTGATGCCAAAGAGGCACTATTACATGCTATTTATATACAATGCAAGCTGGCTAAACTGAATTTGTTATATCTAACTAATATACTAACTACTTTACTAACTAACTAATTAATTACAAAAAATATCTTAAGCCAACTTCAAATTTGCAACTAAGTTGGAAAACTAAAACAGAAATCCTAATACATATGAAGAGCATGTCAAGTTCAGATTTGAACATATATATGCATTCTCAGATATTACTCAAATTTAGATAAGTAATGAAAATTAGCATTAAGAGGTTCTTCATAACAGGCTTCAACAGGTGAAACTAAACATAAAAATGCATTCTTCCATAGTTTTAGATTTGAACAAATATATGCAATCTCATGTAATACTCAGATTTAGACATGTAATGAAAATTAGCATTAAGAAGTTCTTCATAACAAGCTTCAGTAGGTAAAACTAAACATAAAAATGCATTTTTCTGTAGGTTCATATTTGAATATATATATGCATTCTCAGATATTACTCGAATTTAAACAAGTAATGAAAATTAACATTAAGAGGTTCTTCATAACATGCTTCAGTAAGTGAAACTAAACATAAAAATGCATTCTTTTGTAGGTTCAGATTTGAACATATATATGCAATCTCTGTATTACTAAGATTTTGACTAGTAATGAAAATTGACATTAAAAGGTTCTTCATAACATGTTTCATCAGGTGAAACTAAACATAAAAATATATTCTTCGGTAAGTTCATGTTTGAGCATATATATGCATTCTCAATATTACTCAAATTTAAACAACTAAACAAAATTGACATTAAAAGGTTCTTCATAACAAGCTTCTGCGGGTGAAATGAAACATAAAAATGCATTCTTTTGTAAGTTCAAATTTGAACATATATATATGTGCATTTTCATATATTACTCAAATTTAAACAAATAATGGCAATTGACATTAAAAAGTTCTCCATAACAGGCTTAACGTCCAATGTCGTATCTATTGAAAAAAAAAAAATCATAAAAGACAAAAACTCAATATGGCCATGCATATAATATACTCCATCCCGCATGGACTAGATAATAAAAGAGTGACTACCGTATAAGGTTTGGCTAAAAAACTCATGTGCATCCATTAAATATTCCTTTTAGGTAAATTGATTATAGCCAAGTTTCAAGATACACTTGGTGGATTTGAAGGCAATTCTCGCGTCCAACAGACTCATTGGCCCGAGGTGTGACAAATGGTATCAAAGCCATCACCAGCCAGAATATTAGGACTTAAGTGATATATGCGGCAAAGTGCTATGTGCGTGGGAGCTATCTCTTGAACCTACAGAACAAAGTGCTACACACACGGGAGCCATTCTTGATCCTGTAGGAGCCATCTCTATAGTCCCAACGCTTGGTGACTGATCTTTCTAAGTCATGCCGCAACGAGGATGTCACATTCTAAAGGAGTGGTGATTGTAATGCTTCATCCCACATGGACTAAATACTTAAAGAAGGACTATGATATAAGCTTTGGTTATAGAACTCATGTGAATTAATTGGGTATTAGGTTAGTTGATCATAGTATAATTTTAGAATGTATCTGGTGGTTTTGAAGGCAACTCTCACATCCAACGGGCTCATGAGCCTGAGGCATCACAACCTATATAAATTCTCCCAACTCATCTCTTTTTGTAAAAGTATTTGAAGAAATCGATCCAAGTTCACTTGTCTCTTTTTCCAATTCATTTATGTGGTTTCTTTAAATTCTAGTGGTGCATAATTTCCAGAATTTGCAACTTATTGACTGATTATAAATTTATAATGCAACTAAAGTAACTAAATACTTTCATCTCCATATATCGACGATTTTTTTTTTTCCCTTCAAGTTGGCGAGTCGTGTAACAAACGACTATAAGATGGTATTATTTATATTGAGGGTACAAAATAAATGGACTTGGTTCATCAATTTTGTACGTAAGTAGGTTTACTTGTGAGATTCTAGTCAATCAGCTTAATTTTTCGAATATAAATCTTTTTTTATAAAATTAAATTTGAATTCGAATATAAATATTCAAAAGCTTAATTATATATGAGTCACAGCTTCGTAAGCTTCAAGTTTTTCCTTCTTTCAGAACTTCAAAATATAGTATAATTTAATTATAATAATAGAGAAAATGATGGTAGCATATTAGTTTCAACGTCAGTAGCAGCAATAATAAATAATGAAGTTTTCTGTTATAGAAATTATATTAATATTTTTAAATTATGTTATAATTCTTTTATGTTGTTATATTAAGTAAAATACTAAAATCAATCACCAAATAATACTAATAATTATTATTTAAAGTATCTAATTAATATATGTAATGCGCGCGCCTATCAGAACTATATTTTAAAATGGTGAACTCATGAATTTACTTGTCAATAATTTAGTAATACAAATACATATTATTAAATTTAAAATTATATTTTAATTTTATGTAAAGTTATATAATAGAAAAATATTATGAAATAACTATTATTAACTAAGTGTAAGATAATCAAATAATATAATTTATGTTAACCAAAAAATTAAATTATATTTTTATATAAGTGGTCTAGTTCAAGTCCCAATGCAAACAATTAAGCTCGACCGCATATGATCGGAACTTGAGCCTTGTTTTTTATGTTTCCAGGGTGTGGTACAACATTTTAATTAAATTACCTGCATAAAGTTGATTATATAATTTGTTAAAAAAAAAAAAAAAACCTGAAATTCAAGAAGAAATAGATTGTAAGGTATTTCAGGAGAAATCTGCAACCTCGCCATAAAAATAGCATAATCTTGATTTAATTACTAAAAAAAATTAAGCAATTGTTATGATTAATTCATAATTAATACTACAAATCTATAATCTTAATTATTAAATTAATTATAATCGAACTCGAAGCATATGTCATCATAGTTAACTTTTACTATAATCAATATAATTCATAATTGATGATATAGTATTCTTTTTTAATGTTAATTTTTTACGTATATATAATGCATAATAAATATGTTATATTTGCCACAAACATAGATAAGATTTGATAATTAATAATATTTATAGTTTGTTTTTGAAAATTTATAGTTTTATAAATAATTTATTATTATAATTTATAGTTATATATAATTATAAAATTAATTTCGTAATTATTTATTCATAAGAAAGATCTGATTTTTTTATGGTAAATTTAATTTGTACATATGCTTGTTTATTGTAGTTTAGGGAGACAGTGACGACTTGTCACTTTGTGGGCTACCATAACGAAAAATTAACAATAAAGAAAGGCATAATGTTGATTCAATTTATATACAAACTGACAAACAAAATCACAAACTTTCAAAGTTGTAGCAAGTTCATGACTTGTCTTATATATACACACATAAATGTATGTGTGTGTATATATATATGTATTGACTTATCTTGAAGGAGACAAATCCATTTATTTAGTTTAGTTAAGACAACTCTTAGGTTCACTGCAGGATGTGCAGACAAAAGTCCTTCAATCCTCTCAGGTTGGTTACAAAAATTAATTTTAAGATAACAAAAAATGTGGTTTGCAATAAATAAAAGATGCTTCTCAGTGGATAATTAATAAGTTATTTGCAATATATATAGTGTCATTTTGTCAATTAATAAATAGTTGCATTGGCTCAATCCAACCCATATTCAATATGATCATACATTGTTCAAATTAAATAATTTGATACTCGAATGGAATCCTGATCAGTGTTTGTATGGTTGATTAGGCCTAGTGTTGGAGCACAATGAAAGCAATTTAGGTATGAGATTTAATTTATTAAGAATTCACAAATCACATTCACAAAGTTGATGACAAAAATAATATCTAACAGATAGAAAAATAAAATAGATACAGATTTACGTAATTCGGCAAATTCCGCCTACCTCCACGAAAGTTTTCTTTCTTTAATTATGATAGAATCTTACCAATACAAGCCAACTCTTGAGTTTGATAGGCCCAAACTCAAGCCAAAAACTCCTTGTACAACTCCTATTATAGTTACTAAAGATATACTCACTCCACCACTTTGTAGGGCATGTCTACAGTGAGGTAGCATTGTACTTCACTCATATGAAATATCCTCAAATTAAATTACACATATTTTTTACAACAATCGTTGTTAATTTCACAACAAGTCATTGTTTTGCATTTTAAATTTTTAATACATTTAATTCTTGATAAATATGTTCCAAAAAATAAAAATAAAAAATAAAAAATAAAAATAAAAAACAATTAGCTTAAGTAATATAATTTTTAAAAATTTTGAATTATATACTCTATATTGTTAAATAATAAATATGTCCAAAATAATATGAATAAATTTAATTAAGATATAAAATTAAAAAAATAGAATAAGCTAAAACTATCATTTTACAATATAATTTTAGCCTGTATACTCAATAATATTAGATAGACATATTTAAAATAATTTAACTAAATTTAGTTAATAAGTAAAAAAAAAAAATTAAAACAAGAAAAATTTATATGTATTATTTCAGATTATATAATTTTAATAATTTTAGTTACATGCTTAATAATATTAATAACTAAATATATTTAACTTAATTAAATTTATTTTTCATCAAAAAGTAAATAAATAAATTAATTAAAAAAAAAACAAAACAAAAAATAACTTCCAACTACCCCACCATTACCACACCCACCCACACACACTTCCGCAGTCTGCCAGGAGTTGGGGGTCATGGATAGGGCTATAGTTATAAATGTATGTACCTATGTATATATAATGTATAATATATATGCATATTTATATATGTACATATATATATATTTGAGTATAATTTTAATAAAGAGCAATTTTATCATTTATTATTTAAATTTTTATTGATTTTTTATCCGTAAAATTTATCTGATGCAAAAATAAATTCTCTAAATAATATTAAAATATAAATATGAATTCCTATTAGCCAATATATATACATATAATTTTGAATTGATTTGAAGAATTTCAATTAAGAATAAATTCTGGTAATTTTCCTAAAATAACTTGCTAACATAAGTTTTAAGTATATCAATGTATATCATATGTAATTATTTGACATTTCTATTGAAAATTCTATCAACTTATCATTGATTTAAAAATAAAATAAATTCAATGATACTAAAATATAATATGAATTGAAATTAAAAGATAATATATAAAAGTACAATAAATAAAATATGCCAATCCTATATTTTTTGGGATTAATAATGAAAAAGCATTTAAAGAAAAATCCAATTTAATAGGCCCAAAATATATATGGAGCCATTTAGTGGGATGGAGCTCAAAATAAATAAAAATCTATTATTGGTAGCAATTATTTTATTATAATGCATCATTAACATACAAGCGCAATTCTCCATCAATTGTTTGTACATATAACAGGTTTGTACATATAACAGGTTAAATGTACTTTATTATGTTGCCAACTAATCATCGAAAAGAAAGGTTATGATTTCACCATTTAAATCCAACGGTTCAAATGAAATACATTTATACATACCTCATATGAGGTATGTACAATCATGAATGCACCATAGACTACTCCCACTTTGTATTGCCCCACTCGTACTCACAATAACTATCCCATGAGTATCATGAGTTCCACAAGTATCCTCACAAGTAATCAAATAAATACATCAATTTATAATAGAAAATTACTTGATTATTTTACATAAAACTAGGAAACTCAATATAAGAAGGAATCCTAATTCTAGTCAAACATGGTCTCTCGATAACCGAGTCAAATTCCAACACCTAGGTAATTAAAACATTTTGGTCATCTATTTCATTTTATATTTCAATTTCATGAATTTGTACCAAGCGAATTTGATCTTCAATTATTTATCTCCACAAATAACTTTTAATATACGTGGCATATATTTATAAGATGAAATAAGAAATAAAATAGAGGATCCAAGCTGGAGTTAAAAAGGCACTTAATCATTTTTTCTTTTTCAAAATCTAAGGGTAAGTCCGTCTTTTTCAATACGATACTCATATCAAATATATATGTGTGTGGAGTGAAGAACTTATTTCTAACTTCTCCCTTTATTTCCGGCTGATCCATAGCTATAGCATTATAAAAAAGAAAAGGAAAAAAAAAGAAAGAAAAAAGGAGTTCTGAGACTCCCTTCTTCATGCTGTTCATCACTTTCATCACGCTTTCCTTCTTGTTCTTACTGATGAAGCATACAAGAAAAGACAAAAACTCAAAAAGGCTTCCCCCTGGTCCAAAAAGGATCCCCATCATAGGCAACTTTCATCAGCTAGGAAAATTGCCTCATCGATCACTCCAAAACTTATCCAAAACATACGGCGATCTCATGTTCTTGCAACTAGGATTCGTGCCAACAATAGTCGTCTCATCGCCCGACAGGGCACGACAAATCTTTAAAAACCACGATCTCGTCTTCTCAGGGCGACCCCCACTTTATGCCATAAAGAAGCTTAGTTACAATTTTTCAAGCCTCTCCGTGGCACCGTACGGTGAGTACTGGAGAGAGATAAGAAAGATCGTGATTTTGGAGCTAATGACAGTAAAAAGAGTCCAATCTTTTGGGAAAAAAAGAGCTGAAGAAGTTTCTGTAATGGTTGGTCGCATAGCTACTAGCTGTAGCTCTGCAAACAATATTCCCGTCGACTGTCTAACAACGTTATTAGTCGTGTGGCTTTTGGTACGAGAAATGACCCTGTTGATCGCGAAAAGAGTGGCAGATTTGAGGGGATCCTGCATGAGATGCAGCACGTGGTGGCTGAGTTCAATGTGGCTGATTAATTTCCAGGGATGGGTTGGATTAACAGGTTTAACGGGGTGGACAAGAGGGTGGACAGGTTTTTCGACAAATCCCATGAGGCCTAAATCAGATCACGACGAAGATATAATTGATGTATTGCTTAGAATAATTCAGAACCATAAGGATCCTAATTATCAAGGAATCACTCTCAATAATGAACGGCTCAAGGGTGTTCTTCTGGTAACTAAGTCCACTTTCAAGTTTCTTATAGTTGATTTGACCTTTCTCTATAGAGTTTTTACTATACTGAAACAGGGATGAATCCAGCTGGGAGAGGGTTGATAGGGGGAAAGTTGTTTTTTTCTTAATTTTTAATTTTGTTCTATAACTTGTCAAATTTTAATTGAAAAAAATTTTCATATTCAATTTCATTTTCACCAAAAGTTTAAAAATTGATAAAAAATGTTGATGTGAGATATTGAAGTGTGTTTAATTTGAAAAATTATTGAACTCAATTCAACTCGTTTCCACCTCCACGAGCCCCTCAAAAACCAATGAAATAACTCATAATTTGAACACTATTGCAGGACATATTTGTTGCTGGAACTGATACTTCAGCAACAACAATTACATGGACAATGGCAGAACTCATACGAAATCCAACAGCCAAAGAAAAAGCCCAGCAAGAAGTGAGAAAAGTTGCCAAAGGAAAAACAAAAGTAGAAGAAACTGATCTCCCAAAACTCACATACCTAAAACTAGTCATAAAAGAGTCACTCAAACTCCATCCCCCATCCCCATTACTAGTCCCCAGAGAAACCACAGAAAACTGCACCATCGACAACAAGTACGACATTCCCGCAAAAACCAGAATTATTTTCAATGCTGCGGCAATGTCGACCGATCCAGGGTCCTGGGAGAGCCCAGAAAGATTCTGGCCTGAGAGATTTATGGACACAGAGGTTGATTTTAGAGGACAACACTTTGAGCTGTTGCCGTTTGGCGCTGGAAGAAGGGTCTGCCCTGGAATTAACTTCGCAATCCCGCTTGTGGAGCTGGCGTTGGCACATCTTCTCTTTTGCTTTGATTGGGAACTTCCGGAGGAGATGTCAACTGAGGATATTGACATGGAAGAAGCCATTGGGATTACGATGCATAAGAAGACTCCTCTTTGCTTGGTGGCTTCACCAGTGAAGTGAGTATATATACGAAAAGAGTTGTAGTTATATAGTAAGGGCTAATTTATAAAAATATAGTAAAAAAAATTAATTTTTACAAAACTACCGTAATTTTGAAAATTTTGTAAAATTATGGTAAAGCCACACCTTTAACAATTTTTTCCTTTTTTTTTTTTTTAATTCCAATAATTAAGAGGCGTGGCCTCTTAATTGATGTCCGTCTTTTCCTTCAAGAGACGTGGGGAATTTTTTTTCTTTTTTTTTTTTTTGTATTTTTTTATACATATATATATATAATTTTTTAATTTTATGTTTGAATTTTTTTTCTTTTGGGAATAATATTAAGATTGACATAGTATCATTTGTTTTATCTTTATTTTATGTAATTTAATATAGAATATTTTATCTTATATTTAAAAATTTAATTAATTGATTTTTTGAAATATTAAAATGAGCCATAAATATAGTATAAATTTTAAATAATTTTATAAATGTACTATTTTATAAAATGCAAGTGATTGAAGCATGTTTTTATAAATTTACTATACTCTATATTTACTTCAGTTGATGCAATATATTAACTCATGAAGGAATGCTTGTAATGTTTAAACCTTAGCCAAAATAAGCATGTAAAATCCTAGTATATGATTATATATTGATACATTAATCAAGCATTATCATACTTTTTAATCATAAGTGATGCTTGTAATTTCAAGGTACGTTATTATTTTGGTATATGAAACTGTCAAATAATATTTTTACCTAATCGGTTCTATTTATCTATTCCACTTATAAAACCCACAATTCACATAACTTTATCATATGTATATATATATATATATATATTGTCTTTTAGAATTAAACTCAAATGGGAGATGATTCGTTTTTTTAGCGTGGATATACATGTTTATTAAGAGAAAAAAATGGTCATTGTCAATGCCACTATATCTTGAATGAAAATTATTAATATCATATATCGTTTTTATTTATTCTTAATTTTAAAGTCTAAATTTCCATTTCAACTATTCCGTAAGACAAAGCCAGAATATTGGGGTTTAGGGTTTAGATATATTTAATTTTTATGCCTTTAATATGTAACACTCACTATTTAATTAAAAAATAATGTATGGATTTTATTCTTTAAGTATGTAAGTGAAATATAACAGATTAAAACAAAAAAATTCAAACATAAAAAAAGGAATTAAAAAAAAAAAGAAATTTCTAAAGAGGTGTGGCCTTCAATGCAATTGTGTTGCAGCAGTTACGGATTTAGAAGCGTGGCCCCGAGCCACGCCTCTTAATTATCTGATTAAAAAAAAATGAAGAGATAGCTAAAGGTGTGTAGCCACGCCTTACCATACTTTTATAAACTTTCAAGAATCAAGATAATTTTGCAAATATCATTTTTTTTAACAATATTTTTATAAATTAACCCAAAATAATAACATACCTTAAAATTACAAGCATCACTTATGATTAAAAAGTATAATAACGCTTGATTAATATATTAATATATATATATAATCATATACTATGATTTTACATGCTTATTTTGGCCAAGGTTCAAACATTACAAGCATCCCTTCACGAGTTAATATATTGCATCAACAGAAATAAATATAGAGTATAGTAAATTTATAAAAACATGCTTCAATTACTTGCATTTTATAAAATAGTACATTTATAAAAAAAATTTAAAATTTATACTATATTTTATGGCTCATTTTTAATATTTCAAAACATTAATTAATTAAATTTTTAAATATAAGATAAAATATTTTATATTAAATTACATAAAATAAAGATAAAATAAATGATGTTATGTCAACCCTAATAATATTCCCAAAAGAAAAAAAATTCAAATATAAAATTAAAAAATTAAATATATATATATATATAAAACAATACAAAAAGAAAAAAAAAATTCCTAAAGAGGCGTGCAGCCACGCCTCTTTAAGGGAAAACATCAATTAAGAGGGCCACGCCTCTTAATTATTCGAATAAAAAAAAAAAAAAAAAAGATAGTTACACGCCTTATCATAATTTTATAATTTTTTTAAAATCACGGTAGTTTTGTAAAACTTAATTTTTTTCACTATATTTTTTTAAATTAGCCTATAGTAAGTGTAAGGGGGAACTCTAGCTTTATTGTGGCCTCTTTGATCTTTTGTTTGCTTTTAGTGATCTATATGTAATGAATATGTGTACGAGATAATTACCCAGATGTGCATGTTTAGTGTGTTATTGCAATTCAATACCATGAAGTGAAAGTGAGAAAGAAAGCCTTGTGAAAGATGAAGGATATAATTAAATATAAATTTAGGAAAAATGATATTAGGGTATTTCGTATATAACCTTGAGCAATGTATTCCTAACACTCCCAAAATTTGTTCATTTTAATTTGTAGTTAGATCAATTATTCGAAAATTATTTATATTCATGTCTCGTTTCAGAGGAAACTTTAAAGTAGGTAGCTCTATTTTATTATATTTCATTTATATTATACTTTTTTGGTTTCATTGACACAATAAATATCATTTCTAGTCTATTTCTTTTCTATGTACAGCAAGTTCAAAAATCAGGGAGGCTAGTGATAATTTTTCAATTTGTTCTACTAGCTAATTGAGTACTCCCATGTATAAAAATAATCAATTCAGTCATTGTTGTCGAACTCTATCATATAGTTCTGAAGATGTTCTACATATGGCTGTCTTATTTCTTTCTTCTCCAAGTTCAGGTTATAGAAGAAGAAATCAAGGGGGGGAAAGGTATCAAGAAAGCCTGAAATTCAAATAATTCTCTCAATTGAATATATCGAATTGATTTGTCCGATCTCCAACTTAACATAATTTAGTAATACATTAGTCTCCAAGTATACAATCTTATGTGAATTCCACTTCTGAATATTTAAGAATATATGTGCAGTTTAGAGCATTTATTATTCTCCCAATATTCTTCCAATATATATACCTTTTTATTGGAAGAATAATTTATTTTCATTTTAAATTTTCCAAAACCTACTCTATTGTCATATTAATTAAATTCCAATTTAATTTAATATAAATTATCATTTCAAAATAATTAAAACACACATATACTTTGGGAAAAAAAACGTCTTAATAGGTACAGAAAAAAATATATATAAATCATCAAAATTTTTATCCTACCTATCTTAATTATCATTTTAAGACAAAACATCCAAATACAATCTTATTTTTAATTTAAAATATTATAATTAATTTTTCAACTTTTTAAAAAGCATTGAAAACTGAAAATGAAAATAAAAGTAAAAGCAAACGGGCAAAGTTTTCACAAAAAAAGCAGAGGTACAGCAAGGCATATGGGCTAGAATTTGGGGAACTTGGTTAGTGTACAGAGCACATTCAACTTTCCTGAAATAAACAATAATAGCTTTTTTTATTTAAAAAAAAAAAAAAAGAAGATAAAAAAAAGGAGGAAGTGTAAAGGGAAAAGAGAAAAATGAAATAAAAAGATAAAAAAGAAAAAGGAGATGGGCCAACTGGTAGGTAGCCACTAGCCAGCCCCAAGCAGGTCGCCCTCTGGCCCATCATCAATAAGATATTGCATCCATGAAAACTGAGTGCATATAGTGTAAGAAAACTACTCATCGAATTATCATAAAGTAATAAATAAATGTTGAATTCGTATATATTTTAACATAATTTAATTTTTTTTTCTAACCATGTAGAAGATCAATGAACAAAAAATATAAGGCGCCAGTATGAAATCAATAATTTCACAAGTTTTTATTTTTGTTTCACTATATTACAATGAATATGTACGATAACTCTATACATAAAAAATCATTCATCACACTATTCGTAGCATCTTGGAAATTAGTTTCACCGGAGACCATCAATCACCTATAATTTCTTTGTCGCACTAGTGCCACAAAAGCTTTTATTGAGCTTGTTGATACATATCATAATGAGGTTCTTGATCAATGCGACATCTGTCTTCTTATACATAGTTTGACGTAAAATTGATTTTTATTTTAAAATAATTTATGCAGGGATTAAAATTATGATATTATTGTCTAAACAAATTTCTTTACTCTTCGTTCTATTGTCATAAAATAATAAATCCTCTTGAATTCGTACAGATTTGAATATAATTTTATTATTTCTAACCACATAGAAGATCTAATAATCGAAAAATATGAGGCTATTATAAAATTCAATAATTTACACCTTTTTTTATTGTCTTTCAATAAGTTCTTTAGGACAAGTTTGGTCTGTTGGACATGGCTTGATAAATAATTTTATCAAAGCCCATCAAATGTTTGGTTGTAGTGAGAAAATCCCAAAATTGATACAAAGTCCTGTGTTTAACCCCTAATTCAATTGATAGTTAATCATTCCCCCTTGGGCCAAGATTGTATAATCCAAAAAGAGAGTAAGAATAAAAAATTAGTGAATAGACAATTGTATCCATGCAAATTCAATTGACAAATTCAATTTGTCTTATTATAATGGGTATTTTAGTAAATTCATTAACTCAATTATTTAATCCTTGTATCCAAACAAAATATTAATAAAATAAATATGTAACACCCCGAAATTTTATAATTTATTGAATTAAAATTTTATATATTTAAATTTTGTGAATTTATGTTACTGTTGTTAAATTATTATTTTATGTAATTTTGGGAGTTAATTTTAAAATTTATGAAAACTTGACTTAGCTTTTTTTTTTTTTCTAAAAAAAATATCAGATTTTGGGACACATGGTAGCCCCTTGTTCTTTCCTTCTTTTCTTTTCTTTCTTTTCCTTTCTTTCTTCTCCATTTTCCTCATTCTTCTTCCCCGTTTCTTTTTTTTTCTCCTTTTTCTCCCGAAAACACCACCACCACCGTGACCATCTCCACCACTCAAACCAGCCCCTAATTACAAACCAACACCACCATATTCTTCTTCAGCACCCTCCAAACACCCAACAACCATCATGCACGGAGGAGACGTGGCGGCCGGAGGATTTTGAAGAAGACCCGAAAGTTGGGTGGTGATGGGTTTCCTCTTCTCCAATGGTGGATTGAGCATTTGAAGGGTGTTTTGGAAGTTGAGGGTGTGAGGAAGGTTTTGGGAAGGTTGCATGTGGCTACGAACGGCCGGAATCCGAGAATCGAGGTGATCGGAGTTGGGTGGTGAAGTTGATTTTTGGACTGAAATTTGGGTTTTCCGGTGGCTACAAGCATCAAAACCAAAATCTGACTGCACCGTTGGACTCAGGAGCTCGAAATGAGTCGGACTGCTCGTTTCGAGAATTTTACGGCTGCGGCGGACGGCGGAGCTCCGGCGACCTGGGGGCAGTTTCCTCCTCTCGTCGTGACGAACGCAGTGGCGTGATTGGTTCATGAAACTGAGGTCTCGTTGTGAAGTTGTGGTAGCAATTTAAGAATTGTTATATATATATATATGTACATGCATATGTATATATTTTGCTATTAAATTATATTCATGCCAAGAATAGAATTTGAGGATGTTGAGATGATATATATACACATTTGTTGGTATCCCATGCTATGGAATATGGATAAAGTGGAACCGGACTCATGCAGAATGAAAAAATTGGACTTATTATAGTATTAAGGAGTATATTATAAAATTTTATGACATTGATTAGGAATTGATTATATAAGATTAATCCTATGGCATGATTAGGATTATGTTTGACCTTGGAATAGGAATGAAATATTGGATTAATTGATAAATTAGAAATTTTGGATTATTAATGGAATAATTGTGATTAATAGAATTTAAGTATGGATTTTGATTGTAAATATTACTTCTTGGATAGGTAACGACGAAGTGGATCCCGCGGACCAATAGGCTGCTGACTATAATAGCATTTCTGAGATTACAGAGGTGAGGTTTCTCCCACTCTGGGTTGTTGCTTGTATAAGCTTACTCGTATTTATTGAGAACCCCTGTGAGGGTCTGCCAATCTGGCACCTTTCCTATTTATCTGTTATTTGTGATAAGCCCCTGTGTGGGTTTCTGTTTCTATATCGTACTCTGAATATGCTTGAAATCTTATTTGTTATCTATCATCTGAGTGGAGCACCCCTGTGAGGGTTATTGTTTGATATTGATTTCATTTTATGATCTGACATTTGATTTGAACACCCTGTGAGGGCTATTCTTTGTCATCGAATCTATTTTAGTTGTTCCAGTGCCCGAAACTCCCTTTATGTTGTCGATTTCTGTTCCTTATACCCCACAGCCTTGCCGGCTAACCTTGTATTTCTTGAATCTGTTTTATGTGTTGATTATTGGCCCGAAAAACTTACTTGATTACTGATTGTATCGGCTGAGTGCCAATTCCAGCAGAATGCTTGAATTATTGTTTTAAAACGGCCATGCTGGCCAGTATATTGATTGTTACAGATTGTACCTGTTGTATTCATACTGATTGTTTAAAAGTGATATTGTTATCTGTTGGCATTATATTGTTATACCCATGGGGACGCCCTTTGGAAGTTATACCCGGAGGGACGCCACGGGAAGTTGGGCCTGGGGCTAGGTCCAGAAAGACGGCTGGGCGGAACGGACCGACAGTGACAGGTCTTCTGGCTAGTACCCACATACGATTCCGACTTATAGGTAGCTGGAGGTAGCTAACTGTGAGTGGCGGGATCAGGCATGCGGTCGACCATGCCATAATTATTGTTACATGCCGGGCTGTGTGCTCGAGCAGATGGAGGGATAAGGGAAACTTATTCTTGTTCAAGTTCAAGATATTGAAATATTATTGCTTATTCATCGATGAGCAATAAGAAAGGATGCCAATAGGCCTGCTAAATGTTACATGTTTCCTATTCTTATGAGAGTTAAATCTTATTCCTCTTAATCATGAATTGGTCATCTTATTGTTGTCCAAAAGTCTCGTTCACTACCTTTAAATCTTAATATTTTCCCTCACTGAGTCCTTATGACTCACCCTTCTTGTTATTCTTTATCTTTCCATATTGGTCGAGGTAAGAGGTAGGAGACTATGTTTTGGGATGGAAGCTATTTTGTAATAGATTAGGTGTTCTGGTTGTATATATGCTTTACACCTAGTCCAGATTGATATCAGTATCATTATGTAAGACAATTGTGAACTTAGGACTTCGGTTATATATATTATGCTTTATGAGGCGATCTTTTGGATTGAGATGGTTGTTTTATCATTGAGTGGGTTAAAATTTCAGGTTTCTTAGTTTTATTTGAATGGTATTATAAGATTGAACTGGTAGTGCCTCCGCTTGGGTGCTGTCCCGAGAGGGGGTGTTACAAAATATATATTCAAAATGTGTAATTTTATTCATCAAACGTAATATTATATTATTTTCAACAGTATAATCCCACCATATCATTATAATTTTATTAATCCTATCTATATATCCAAATTTGCCCTTAGATGATTAATTTATGCATGTTGAGCTAGCTAGCACTTGAGCAATCAAAAGACCTATTAATAAAATAATATTATATTTATATATATATATATATATATATCTTCTACTTTCATAAGTTAGTGCTATCTCTAGTACTTTTAGTCCATTTAACATCCCTACTTTCCAAGGATGGGCAGATTGGACCAGTTTGTACTCTATATAGAGAATCTCCTGATCAATACTTCATACTAAAAACCACTTTCATGAGTCCGAAGCCATGTTTTGAAAATTGGGTTGGACCAGTAATCAAAGGTTAATTCGGTTTAATCGAAATTTAAAAATTGATGATCTTTTGAATTAGTTAAAAATCGGTTTAACTAGTAATGGTTCAAGCAGTAGTGGTTGGATCGGTTGGTCACCAATTTACTTATTTTTTCTTTTTTTTAAAAAAATTAAAAAATTAATTTTTTAAATAATAAAAAATGTGAAAACAGAAAAAAGAGTTATGAGTTGAATATGATGACTAAAGATCTTGGACATGTTGTTTTTTAAAACATGATTTATTTCCTTAAAATTTAATGAAGTAGTAGTTATATGTGGATGTTTATGTTTATTAATTTGTTGTTTTATTTTATTTAATCTCTTTTAAATTGTGTTGAATATTTAGTGTAAAAAATTTATTTTTAATTGGTTCTAAATTATGAAATGAACGATTATTTAAATTAATGTTAAATATTATCTTTTTATTTATTTATAGTTGACTAATTGTGAAGTAGTTTTTTTTTTAAAGAATATATTTAAAAATGAGTAAGAATTGAAATTTTATAAAATAATATTTTTTCTATATTATTGGAAGTTTTATTTTTGTTAACATTAAAATATGATATATGTATATATATATATATTTATAAAATTAAATATAATTAGACATCATTATAACGTCATATCAATCAAATCGGTGGTCCAATTGATTGAACCGATAAGACTAATAACTAATTATATTACCGATTATTTGTCTGGTCCAATTTTAAAAACAGTTCGAAGTCTGAAAGAGTTTGAATTTTGTTTCGTGTATTGAGTCGCGAAACAATTTCCAAGCTATAAAAACTTGTTTTGCAACTAAATAAAGATTTCCAAGTTTTTATGTCTAATTAGATATAGTCGCAAAACAATTTGCAAGAGAAATATTTTCTTATTCAACAAAAAACAAAAACCATATTACTCCATCCAATACATATCGTTCAAAGGCAACATTAACAACTACATTACAACTAAAAAGTAATGAGTCAAATTACAACTCAACGAGTAAGTTAAACTACTTTGGACTTTGGAGGTTTGATAATCTGGATCTTTGCGCTTTTGAGTCTATTGTGAAAGATAATAAGTGAATAATGAAAGGACGAATTCTAGATATTTTTTATTTTTATTTTTATTTTTTTGGTTAATTAAGATTTATATTAGGTTGGGACTTAGGTCGAACAATATTGATGGGTTATATGATAATCGTGTTTGTTTTATAATTCTAAGGTACTCAATCTAAATCCATCAAATATTTTTGAGTTTCTTATTGTGTTAATTCAATATTAATTAATTCAATTTAATAAATCTAAATCTGAACTCAACAATACCTTAACGATTATATTATACTAATATGTGTTGAAATTGTCATCCCTACCATTTTTAATTTTCTTTGAGGGTTTTTTATCTAGGTCTTAATTAAGAAAACAAAACGAATGCACTTTTGTCATATATCGTTTTTCACTTTAGATCATTTATTCAATTTCGTGTTTCATATCCTATTCCAATATGATGTATAAATGCCAAGTGTATTTGGTTATCTATTAATTATTTTTATAAGAAAATATTTAATACACTTATCATACATCTATACAGTGGAATAAGAGATGAAACATATATTGAAATAGATAATCTAAACCATTCATTTTTGTGTTTTCCCTTTAATATGCCTTAACTATTTGTCCTCATATTTCTAACTATCAGGTTTAAAAGAAAAAATAATTCTGCTTGTCACGATTTAGTAAATATTATCATATTTTTTATTTGATTGTTTTAGCTAGTTACACTGTCAACTTTATCTAATTGTCTAATTCTATCATGCTTGTGTAAATTTTATCGTGATCTCGATTTAATTTTTATCACGATTAGGTAAATTTTGATTATTACGTCTAATTATATATGTTATTATCATATAAATTTTATTATAATTCTTACTTGATTATGTCATGACTGTATAAAATCTTGTTTTGATCTGGATTTCTTGTGTTTACTGCTCAAAGTTTCGTCACTCACCTAAATTTTATGTACGTTCTCTTTGCTCCTCTAGACTCCTACCATATATCTAATTTTATTTTCCTTAGTATATTCTAGATACATATCGTATTTATGTCCATATAAGTACTGTACGTATTCTAACTCTAGTCTCAATTCAATAAATTAAATAGGTGAACTAGAGTTTTCCATACGTAATGTCATGTTGAAAGAAATGACAGTAGTAAATTTATATATCGATGGTTGAAAGATCGAACATCATTAGAATTAGATTGAATCTTACGGTCAATAATCAAGGATGTAACTCAGTTCTCTGACGTGGGTGAAAGTTTTTAATGAAGATGATATGAATGAGTCATATGGAGGTTGGGAACTCTTCAAATCGATAAGGATGAACACGATTGTTGCTTGTTTGGCCCCTGGCAGCCAAATGATTGAGGTATTTATAATAGTATCATGATGTGATCCAATGATGGTTCCTCTAGGTGTTGTATTGGATCTTGCCACATGAATTCATCTAATGATTATTATTTTGGGTCCATCAAAATTTTGGATTGAGTCGTGATCCAGCCCGATGAAAAATATGTGAACTCTAATAGCTTCTTAGTGATTTTGACGCTTTTGAGGGTCATATCTATCGTCTTACTAATTATTCCCATCATAATAAATGTAGAAATTCGGGTAACATCATTGACTTCAGTAACTTAGAGGCAATTGATCTCTTTTAACATAATACATAAATAACATTCACTCAACTTTTACCATTTACTAAATTGAAAATTGACCTCATCCTTATGTATATATTATTGAACTAGTATCTGTCCGGTGCGACGCACCAAAAATAATTCTAAGATTGAAATAATTTATTACATAATAATATTTATTTTACTTCGTGTGATTAAAGCATGAATTGTAATTATTTTTAACATTTAACGAAAGAAAATCTATTACTAATTAAATAAAATAATATGAATATTTTAATTAAAAATATTATGTTTGAATATAATTTGTACTTAAATAAGTTATAGAATATCAAGAATTGTTAACTTTAAGTTTATAAATTATACAAAAATTTATAAAATAATAAAATTTAAAATCACAAATAAAAAATTAAGAAAATAAAAATAGCACAAAATATTTTATTAAATACGCTTTTTAAATAGATATATATATATTTATTTATATTTATATATTTTGATATGATAATAAGCAAATAATTTTTTTTAAATATAATTTTTTTTTTATAATTTGGATGTTATTGTTACAATTTCATGACATTTGAGAATTTTAAATATTAAATTTTTTTTTTCTAGAATAAATATTAAATTTTTTTTGCTAGAATAAATATATAATCTCTTTGTACTTTATCTATGAAAACAACTTACAGTGAGCTATTAATTATTTGATAACTGATTCAATATATAGTTTGTAACATACAATTTTTATAAGCTAAAATATCTCTTAATATTTCATATGACTCTGATAAGTAAAATTTACTTATATTTATTTATATATGTAGTTATTTTTAATAGTTTTAAAGTTATAAATTAACATATATTATGTACATGAATAAAATAATAAGTAAATTTTTAATGTTCAACTCTAAATAAATTATCAATCTGTCATATATTTCTTTTATAAGTATAAAAAATGTATGAATAATTAAAGGGATACTTACTTTCAGTCAAACTTTTTTTATCTCACATCATTAATCCATGTAAAAATATTTTTATGTATTATTATAAGTAATAGTATTAAAATAAATGTACACTATATAATTATAAAATGATGTAATTAAATATACTAAAAAATATAAAAATTGATATCATTTGCTATTTAAGTGGTAATTTATCAAACTTTTGAAAATTTTCAACTATGTCATGTAGTCAACTGTATATATGTCCCATATAATAGAATTTATTACAAATAATTAAAAATGAGTTTCCGTTATTATATGAAAGACTATACTTGTATCTGGCTGCAATCCCTGCAGCGATCAGTTTACCAAAAACTAAGATGATTAAATTAATAATATAAAAATAAAGTTTAGAGTTTATAATTGTTGTAGGAAGTAACTAATTATATTTGAAATAAATCCTTCAATGAAATTATTATATTCTACTTATATATATAGTTTTATCTAAAATTATTTTATATATCTAAAAAATATTATTTTAAAATAATTAAATTTTAAAGACTTTGATAAATTGAGGACTTACATATCGATTAGTTTATAATTACTCATTTCTCAAACTTCAAACTCTTTAATAAAGAAGTGGATCGATATTTTATATAAATATTTGCTTATCTCTTTCATAAGCAACAAATAAGTTGTAAATTTTTTTAAATGAGTCACAAAATTTAGAGATAATTATGATTATTAAGTATTTTAATTTTACTTTTGAATTATATTTAATATAAATTATGTAAAAAGTGTTATATATATATATTTAAGTTCTAAGTTATCTAGGAAATAATTATTAAATTAATAAATAAAAGAATTTATTTGATCAAATGATTGATTATTATTTATTTATTTAATAATTTTTATTAGAAATAATTGAATATTATATTACTTTAATTAAAAATAAAGTGATTATATCTATATAAATACAAAAGAATTTATTAAGTATGAAAAATAAGTTGTTTTTTCCTGAAACTTAGTTAACTATTACTACTTTTTTGGATAAAAATATATAATTAAGTTAAAAAAAATCTACCCCATTAAATGAAAAAATATGTTAATATTTATTAGATAATTTCATTACTTCGTATATCCATTTAATTTTTGATAGTTAATATTATCAAAGTGAATATAAATTAAAATACTAAATATGAAATATATCAACTGTGACAAAGTATTTACTTTAAGTAATATAAAAATTACAATGCTAAGTTGGCCAAAGGAACTTTAATTTAAAATAAATATAGAGAAAATAATAAAATAATAATATTGATAAAATATTTAAATAAATTATAAATTATATAATTAATTTAAAATAAAAATAATATAAAAATGTTTCATCAAAATAATATTAAAATTTTTTCTGTGAAATGAACTTTAAATTAATTAAAAAGAAAAAATATTATTATTACTATGCTAATTGGGGGAAGAGGTCCTACAACTAAAAATATAAAATTGTACAATGAATAATGTAGAAATAAAATGTAAAAAGAATAATATAAAATAAATAATATATTTATGAAATCTTCTGATAAATTAAATTTGTAAGATAGAATTTTGTGATAAGACTACTTAATATGGTGCTCATAAATATTTTTTGAATTATCTTATGAGATATAAATTATCTATATTGCAATTTTGGATAAACACAATATGATATTGTAGTTATAATGGATAAATTGATTGAATTAAAATAAAATATAAAAGTAAATAAATAACCAATAAAAAACTTCAATTGAATTAAAAAATACAAAATTCTAAAAATTTGACATTTGACCAAAATTGCACAATTAGAATCAAAATTACATAATTAGATAAGAACAAAATTGTGCTATATATAATAGTACAGATTTTTTACTTTATTTGATATGGTTTAGAATCATTTAAAATAATTAATAATTATTCAATCAATATATTTAGGATATACATTTTCTAATTAATAACACACACACACACACACACATATATATGCGGTATTGCAAAAATAATATAAATATTCTCTAACTATATTTGTTGTAGTTTATATGTAAATTAAAATTAAAATATATATGTTAACATGTCGAAGTTCAATATGTATAGTATATATATATTATAGACATCTAACATTGTTTTTTTGAAATATTTTTATCGAATATGTCATACGACATATATAAAAGCTAATAATTAACAATGACATCATAATAAGTTAAAAATGATATGTAAGGTAAATTAATCATTTTAAAATATAATAAATTATTTATACATAAAACACATGTAGCCCTGCAGAAAAACACACATATATCAAAAGCAATTATCCATTTTCCAGTCTACATGTAAAGGATATGGTCGAAAGAGATATTTTTTTATTTGAAAAAGATTGAAAAAATGTCGTGAAAATGATTAATGGATTAATCATACATGGAAATTGGACCGTCCCCACCTGCCACAAAATGAAAAGGACCTACTCTTTGATGTACATTAGAACAAACAAATGACTTTAATTATTCCCTTGTCTTTACGAGTCCTGAAAGCCTTAATTTCTTCATGGATTAAAATACTAGTCAGCTGGACTACCTTTTTCTCCCACTTATGAATCAGACTCAAACATTTGGGGGTCACAAAACTTTTTGGATAATTAATTATTGCCTATAAAAATATTCCCACCCAATTGTATAGAGTTTAGAAAAGAATATGTATATAGTATATATACGACTCGTTTGACTCATATAATGAAGCTTCTTATTTGTTGTTTGGCTTATTTATTTATAGTGCATGATACTTTAATGATTTGATGTGATAGCTGAGATACATTGATTTATGGATTTGTCTGTTGATATGTATACGTGTGTAAAAATAAATATGCCTCTTAAAAATTTTAATTTTCTAACATATAAAAGTAAAATTTAACTGTACGCATGCACATCAATGGTTTACTGGGATTCAAACTCTAACCTCACATTTATATGTGTGAATGTGATGTTGTCGGATTAATTAACCACTACCAACGTATAGGAATAAGGTAATATAAAATAAATTCATGTTTATCTCCAAAATACCTAACTCGCTAAAGGATAATATAAAATTTGAAATCACAACAAATATAATGTATATATGAAGTAAAAATAATTTAAATGATGAAACTAATTATCTAAATAATATGGATAAGATATTTCTTATATGACCACTCCAAATATCTTCAAACTCCGACCTCACACTTATATGTGTGAATGTGATTATTGGATTAATTATCCACCGACAACTTGTAGGAATAAAATAATATAAAATAAATTTATGTTTAGCTCTAAAATACATAACTTATTAAATATAATGTAGATTTTAAAATCAGAATACTTATCATGTATATTTAAAAAGAAGAAATTTAAATGATAATATTAGTTATCTAAATGATATGCGTCAAGTAGTTCTATATGATCTTCAATAGTAATTCTTTCTAACTCCATAACAACTTTAATATTACAGTCGCGAAATAAGTGGATAATATATTTGATGAGATATTTTATTTTGGATGGTCGTACAAATGGATAAGCACAACTTCAAAACATAAATCATATCTTTTTATCCTTTGAATATGTACCCATATTATCCAAATTAACAAATTAAACATTCAGCCAAAAAAAATATGGATATACATAGAATTAATTTATAAAATCTATGGTTTACAACTATTTTTAATTATACATTTATACACAAAATCATTCTTGTATTTTAGTCATTTTTATTAGCTAAGATCGAAAATCATTTCGTTTTTTCTACTACTCACAATAAAAAGTGAGAAACTTCTTAGAATTAGCTAGCCAGCTTGTAGTCTAGTACTAGTAGTGGTAAAAATTCACATGTGACTTCAAACGACAAAAGCCTTTCATAATCATACCAACTTTCAACTCTATCGTCTCTTTCTCTCCCTTCACACACACTCAAACCCGCAGTCGTTGTCCTCTCTAAATTTTGCGAAAACAAATGCTGAACATGCAGAAAAGTGCTTAACGAGGTGAGGAAGATCTCTGATATTGTGAGAGGATAAAGCAAGAATTTTGTGCCTTCTTTGGCTTTTTTTTTTTTTGGTTTTTTTTGGTTGTTTTGTTCTTTAATCCAAATGGGGTTTGTATTTTATTATATATTTTGGTGAAATTCTGCGTTGTTTTGTTTTTTGATTCTTCAAAGTTTGGCAATTTATTTGGTACTATTAGTTTCTATATGCTTTTCTAGTGTTGGAAGTTAGAACTTTTAATAGATTCAGATGTAGCAAGAACGTGTTCTATTTAGTGTTTCGGTGGCCAAATTGGAGTAATTTAACAAAATTGAAAATTTCTTGCTTCTATGTTGAATGCCAGTGAATCTCTATTATCCTCGTAGATTATGGTCTTGAAAATTGAGCTAAATTGCTAACAAAATACAATCTTTGAGTAAGAAAAAATTTAGATGTTTCAATCTAATTCAATACGCAAGAATTCTGCCTTTTTTCGATGATTTTTTTTTTTTTTTTTTGGGGTGGATTCCGTTTTGGTTGGCAG
This sequence comes from Jacaranda mimosifolia, assembly GCA_018894105.1. Classification (NCBI taxonomy): domain Eukaryota; kingdom Viridiplantae; phylum Streptophyta; class Magnoliopsida; order Lamiales; family Bignoniaceae; genus Jacaranda; species Jacaranda mimosifolia. The sequence continues at coordinate 3,489,255 of CM032124.1, read as the reverse complement.
CGTTCGAGGCAGACCCATCCAATTAAAGGAAATGTCTTGGAACACATACAAATCGCTTCCATTTTTTCTTGAAATATTTCAGGCTTGGCTTTTTAATTTTTGCTGAATTATTCCTAAACTGTTTTGATGCCCAAAAGGATGGTGCCAGTAAATTCTTACCCATTTCTCTTGGAATCTTGTGAAAATTTGCATGGAAATGCTGCAGAAAAATGTTACTTTGTTTTTCTTTTGATTTTTTTGAGGGAGTGTCTTTTTAGCCATAACTTGGTACTTTGATTGGGGAGTGCTACATTTCCATCCTCTATATCTCATGTATAATCTCTGAGCATATGAATATAGAATAAATGCATAAAAAGGTAAGAATGAAGTATATTTTATTTCTGCAATAAACTTTATAAAGCAGTCTTTCTTATTCCTCCTTCTTTCTCTAGATTATATTTTGTACCATTACTAATGTGCCCGATTGTATATAGTGTAAAATATGCAATTTTATCATATAATTTGTAACTTTAAAGGAGAAAAGTACTAGTTGGAACAATAATAAATAGCTAAAGAGTGTTTTATGATGTATATTTTTTTGTTAAATGGAAATAAAATACACAAAAGATATCCTTGGCACAAATCTCAATTGGCATAGGTATCTAAACCAAGTTTAGTTGCGTAGATGCCTGGCCAGATGCTTATCATACAAAGTTTTTGAGAATTTACTTCTTTCTTTGGGTATCTTTGATTGATTGGGCATAGTTGAAGTTTTTAGTTGCCATTAAATATTAGTTGAAATCACTCCAGGATGCAGAAGGCTAAATATCTGATGATGTCAATTATTACACGAAGCAACAGTCTTTCAATATTTTCTTATGTTGTATTGGTGCATAAGTTAACTCTTCTCTTTAAGGATATCATCTTAACTGGAAGAATCTTTTTAGGTTCAAGAGCTCATGGGTGCCAAGAATTCAAAAAAGTCAATTTCAGGTCGGTATTCATCTTACGCATCCAGTTCGAATTCATGGAACCATCAAGCCTATCCACAGTCATCATATTCCCAGCCGAGTCACAGCTACGCATCTCCACATCTGGCCTACGGTGGTCCACCCCCCGAGTCTAAGAGAAAATTGGAGAGGAAGTTCTCAAAAATAGATGACAACTACAGCACTTTAGATCAGGTTTAACTATTCTCACATATCCTCATGTCAAGTAAGATAATAATGGTTAAGGATTGCTGAATATTAGAACATTAAACTTCGTTTGTTACCTGAAATAGAGAAAGAAAGGAAAGAAAAAATTCCATTGATATGGTCATACATAATGACTTGGTTCAAAATGGAGCAGGCAGACAAGCCTATCAAGAAGCCATGCAAATGTGGTTCGATATATTGAAACTGGGAGGTAGATATTCAACAGATGAGCTTTATCCTGAAAATTTAGGCAGCAAGCAAATAGTTTTTTTCAATAAATACAACCTATATGGTGTAATATATTGCAACTTAAGATCATGTATACAAATCCGTCGCTTAGCATCAGTTCCATTGTTGTCTGAGACTGGTGGGTGGCTGGACTTGGTTTGGGTAATATCACAGGTGAATCAAGCCATTTTCGGTGGATTTATTAAGATTTTTCTTGTTTCCTTTATTAAATAAACACTAAACTGGCTTCTAGTTCTTGTCTTTCTTATTGAAATATTCAAAGTATAGAATCATAATAGACTGATATGTATTTGTAGGCTAAAAGATTCATTTTCAAGCCTGCATTTTGCAATCTGCCATTTTTGTGCTTGCTGCCTGCAAGAGGACATTGACACGAGGAAAAAAATTCAGAAATCTATTTGTTCTATGTGGTGTTACAGCTTCAATGTTGTTTGCAAGTATAAGTGAAATTTAGCTTCTCTAATCAAAGAAACTAGCAATGACAAGATTGGATTTTAATCATGGAAATTTGTTGGTATTTGTGATAAACTTTGCTGTGCTGGTTCATGTACCTTTTGGATGGTGCCTTGAAGTATTTTATTGAATAGTTCTGCTCAATATGCTGTAGGTCACCGATGCCCTTGCACGTGCTGGTCTGGAATCCTCCAATTTAATTGTTGGTATTGATTTCACCAAGAGCAATGAGTGGACGGGTATAGTCTCTTTTGTGTGCCAAAACATGCTTTGGCGATGGCTACGGGTCAGTGCATTAAAATTTTCTTTGGTTTCAGGTGCCAGGTCATTTCACCGGAAAAGTTTGCATCACATTGGAGAGGAGCAAAATCCCTATGAACAAGCCATTTCAATTATTGGAAGAACTTTATCCAAATTTGATGAAGATAATTTAATTCCTTGTTTTGGATTTGGAGATGGTATTTCCTTGAGAATAAATATTTTAAGTCTATAGCAATAAAATAAGTCAAGGTCTTATAAATCTAATATTGACAGCTTCAACACATGACCAAGAAGTCTTCAGCTTTTTTCCTGACGAGAGATTTTGTGATGGTTTTGAGGAAGTTTTGAGACGATACAAAGAATTGGTTCCTCAATTGAGACTTGCAGGTTCATGTTTGACTCTTTTTATTTTTATTTTTTTGATTGGTTGTCCACTTGCTACAAAAGTTGTCTCCTTGTCTCTACAGGACCAACATCATTTGCTCCCATTATCGAAATGGCTATTACTATTGTCGAACAAAGTGGTGGCCAGTACCATGTTTTACTGATTATAGCGGATGGACAGGTAGAGTGTTATGTAGACAAAATTGATCCGTAATTTCTTATCTACTAGGATGCAAATTTGTTCTCAATAGAAAATTATCTGGAAATTGTCTTGTGACAATTTTAAATTTTCGGCTTATTTGAAATTAACCATGACAAAGAGCTATTCAGATCAAGTTGACGAGGTTCCTGTCTGCCTGAAACATTAACCACCAAAATGGACTTTTCATGTTGCATGCACTAAATAGTACATCTGCTATGGATGGAATTCATTAGTTCTCTCTTTTAGTGGACATCTTTCATGGTGTAACCTTATATATGTAACGGCACTACTGCAAGGGAACTCATCATGTGTTGCTGGTTTCATAAGTAAACATTGGTTATTGTTCCATATTGTGACATTATTTTGTTCAATGTAGCTTGTTTCGGCCTTATAAACAATTGTACTTTGTGATTAGTTGTTTTAACTAAACTAATGCTAAAGTACATATCAGAACCATGTCTAGAGTAAAGCAGTGGTCTCTGTCCCTGATGATTGTTGTGGCCCATGGGATCATGATCTACATGTTACCGACAACAAGTGGTTTAATTGATACCAAAATTTAATTGTATGTGCTTATGGAGATTTGAACGACACTTTAGGGGTTATAAAGCTCCATACTGCCTGACAGTAACAAGTAGTTGCATTCTATGTGATACCTGCCAATTACTCAAGAAACGTGAGAGCTTCAGAAATTGGTGGGTTTATTCCCTTAAACATCTCTCTGCTGTTGTTATCAAAGTCAAAGCATGAAACCAATAGCTGGGTAGAATTGGGTTGACCAACTCATTTTTTCATTTCTTTTGTTATTCAAGTATTTGGCTATGAAAACAAGCGTTCATATATAGATCTCGCCTAATGAGAGAACAATTCACAGTTGGATGGCTGGTTTTTGAGAATCTTTGTAAATATTTTAATTTTTCATTGGATGTATAGGTCACAAGAAGTGTTGACACTGATCGCAGCCAGTTAAGTCCCCAAGAGAAGAAAACCGTAGATGCAATTGTCAAAGCAAGGTACTCTTCTGCATATTCATGTGTAGTGTTGGACAAGAAACTAGCAATTTTCTTAATTATTTGAGATATGAATTAGGAACCTTTGTTTTCATTGTCCTCTTATTCTTTGACAGTGAGTACCCGTTGTCAATAATATTAGTGGGAGTTGGAGATGGGCCATGGGATATGATGAAAGAATTTGATGATAATATTCCTGCTCGAGCTTTTGATAATTTCCAGGTAAGTTAACCTCATGGAGCTCTCCCTTGGTAATAATTTTTACAGGAAAAAAACAGAAAAAAAATGAAATGGGCTAACATTCTTACCACAGATATTAAAGTCTTATGCCATTTATGGTTTCTCTCTATTTTTAGTTTGTGAACTTCACAGAAATCATGTCAAAGAACATGGATAGATCCCGGAAAGAAGCTGAGTTTGCGCTTTCAGCTTTAATGGAGATACCTTCTCAATATAAAGCAACACTGGAGCTTGACATTCTTGGGTTAAATTTTCATCCCTAACTGCCTTTTCGTTTCCTTTTCAAAGTTCTTTTCATTCTATGGGAAATTTCTGTTGCAATCTTCTTACTCGAATTGAAATGTTTTATCAGTGCCTCAAGAGGGAAGGCTGTAGATAGGGTACCTCTTCCTCCTCCTCTCTATGGTGCAGCTTCTTTTGCCACACAGAAACCTTCGCAGTCTACCAGTTTCCGCCCAAGTGCACCTTCTTCTAGTGCACGTGGTCCAGTTAATCGCACAAGCCAGTCTGGCAGCTATGCTTCTGACAACCATGTAATAAGCGATATATTTCTATAGACATAAAGATTATAAATGTTCTTTTATTGATGACTTATTATAACGAGTGTCACATAGTGAAACTATAATCGAAATCACTTTTCTTCAACACCCAGAGTACTTTGCATCAACGACTAGTGACACATTTATCCGCACAATCCAGGAATTTTTATTGACAATAACTTTTTGTCGTTCATTCTTTGACAGCTTTGCCCCATCTGCATTACCGAACCAAAGGATATGGCATTTGGCTGTGGACATCAGGTGAAACTTCATGCATTTCTCTACTTAATTATTGTAGAAAAGATATTGCGAAGAAATCCTTGATTCACTTTTTATTTTCCTCTCTGTTGTGGCAAACAGACATGTTGTGAATGCGGACAAGACCTTTCCTCTTGTCCTATCTGCAGAATGCCCATTGAAACAAGGATAAAGCTCTACTAGATGATCACTGCTCAAGCAATATTCGACATCTGCAATAGCTTCCAAATCATCAATGCAGCTTCAAACAAATTATGAACCAGATAATTTCTTCTATGTAAATATGCTTTAAATTTTCTATATTGTTATTTTTCATGGATGACAATATTTCTTTTATTGAACTAATTTCTAATAAAATGGAATTTTGGAATATCTGGCTCTTGTCTTGCTCATGTTAAATGCCTGTAGTTCTAAAAGATTGAACCTCATCTGGTCTGTGATGCAATTTGTAGTCCATCAGTTGTATGGGTTCGCATATCCTCCATTTCATGCCTTAAATGGTATAGATAGAAACTGTGTCTGCAAGGTCACACTTCTGTGCGTTTCTTATCCTTTAGGATAGCTGAGAATTGCTTCCAATCACTTGTCGATGTGCCAGGATCGAAAGATCTCGTGAAATGATTCTTGATCTGGGTTCTGGAAATGAACTGGGATCTATTTCTTTGCCAATAAAAGAAGGCATTTTGATGGGATTTTTATGGATGAAAAGATTGCCATTTGATATTGATTGAGTTATATTGCTTCTTTCAGTCCGAATCAAGCAACTTTTCGCATGATATCTCAGCGTGATTCATCATGGGATAACTGCTTATCATGTTCTTGAAAAGTCGAGGTGTTGAGAAATATTCAGAAAAGCATTTCGAGAATCAATTTGAATTTATTTTTGTTCTTTTCATTTGAAGAAGGAAAAATCCCAAAGAATTATTTCCCTTATATGTTTGTTATGATGCAAAATAAATTATGTTTTATTTCTAGTTAGATATTTCTCTGTGAGAAATGTGACATCATCAAATTATGACAAAACATCATGATCATGAAAAATTATCATTGTTAAATGACACAAAGACCTAGAAAAAATGATGCCTATGAGAATCACTGGAGATGAGCTGGACCTGAGAACCACCAAAGAACCAAAGCACAAAGAATCAAGACCAGTGGGATTAGATGAACAGCTCTCTCTCCGGTCGAAGGCTTTGGAGAAACATCCTTCTTTGAGACATCATCGGAATTGAGATCACTAGTCAACAAATCCTCACCAGAATCTAAACCCTTCAATGCAGCTGGTGAGAAGTTCACCAAGAACTCATCAGATGATCTAGCAGACGAATAACTCGACGATGATCGATGCATATTTTCTTGAGAACTAATGATAGACATACAAGAAAATGTATGAGCATATATGGGATAGGGAAAATTGCAGAAGAAAATGAAGATTTTATTTACATGATCATGAAAAGAATTGCAGGAATATGAAGCTAAATAGGGTAGCAAGTGCAATACCTTTGCTTCTTCTTGTAATGAGTTCTATGACAGAAAATTTGTAGTGCAAGAAAAGTGGTGTGGGATTTGTGGGATTGTTCTGACTTTTGACTTTTTATATTGTAAGGGGATTTGGGGATTGAGAAAATCAACTTGTGAAGCAATGAAAGAGGCATGGATGTTATGGATAACTCTTAAACAAGATTTGTATATGTATAATATGTTAAGTGGAATTTTGACACTCAAATTACATTTGATAATATCAATATTTTATTTTATAATATCTCTATATATGCGTATATAAATATCATAATTTACACATTTATAATTAGTGTCAAATCGGGGATAAAATTTTCTTTGTGGTCCTTTTTAATTTTTGTGGGTTTAGCTTTTGACAAGTAGAAGGAAACACGGAAAATTATATAACTTTTGATAAGGGTTTTTAATATGAATATTTGTTTCATGAATTAAGCTAAGAAGAATTTAGGAATTCTTATAAATATCGCAGCACTTTTTTTCATCTTATCTTCTAGTTATGGGAAGATAATATTGCAATGTAAGGATATGTATAAATAGAATATCAATATTTAAAATCAACATATATATCATAACAGTATTTAACATGTGATCAATTGGATACACAAATCAACAAAAATATTAAAATTCTAATCTTGAAAAGTTATACCTTATTAGTATCAACATTTTTCATCATTAGATAATTTGTGGTGTATTGGACAATATCCATCGCAAAGCGTAAATAACACCTCTTAGTTTGTTTTCTATTATCATTTTTCACAACTATAAAGTTTAAAAATACAATTAACTTAATTTTGTGAGAAATAAATGATTTTTCACTTATTTAAATTTAATTTGATGGATTTTTTTTACCTCTAGACCTGATGGCGGGATTAAATAATTATAATATGTCTCATAGCAACCCAATCCAATATACACACATACTTCACAAATTTATCGCACGTTTAATGCATTGGAGTCAAGTTAAAAACGCGATTTCTATAGTAATGGAAACCCTATTGTAACTGAAACCCGAGTGCTGCTCGAACTTGAGATAATTGTACAAAGCGCTTCACTCTCACCTGTCAACTCCCCATCCTCAATCCAACCAGTGGTCCCTCTCTCGCCGCCCACGCCCAACAAATCCTTGTGCAGAAACGAGGAACTGAACTAAGTTCGATTTCGTTTCAAGTTTGCGCGCAAGATACATACAGATAGATACAACATATACATATATATTCATGGAATGCGTGAATTTGACATCCTTAAGAGCATCATCCTCTCCAGCAAAAGCAGCACTGCTATTTTCTTTTCAACAATCACTGAATCCCATCCCCCCAAAATCCGCATTTTTTAGGCCTATGCCACAGACCCACAAGCAGCTCTCCTTGTTCTCTGTTAAATCTCAACAGGTGAAAGCGTTCTACAAATTTACTTACGTTCTGTACTTGTTAAATTGCTTTTTTTTTTTCCGTTTATTTTTCATGTTTTTCTTGTCTTTCTTTTTTGATTATTTGTATAGTGCGTGCTGGTATTTTGTGGGTTTTGCTGGATTTTGGATGTTTTTAGAGTTTAGATTGTTAAAAATTGCAATCTTGATAATGGGAATTGGTTAGATTTAAATTTGCTCATGCTGTTTATGCATGAATGATGTTGTAAGGGGTTTGGTTCACACTAATGCAGAATATGACAAATAGCTGCCGAGCTTGTTTGTTTGTATGTTCTGATCTTCTAAGTGGCTCTTTTGGTAATTTAAGAGCTTGAGTTTAGCCATATGAATTTTTTTTAAAATCAATTTAGAGAGTAGAGACTTGATGTGTGCAAATGTTTAAGGTGATAAATTGCCGAAAATGGAGGAGATTGTAGGGGGTGAAATTTAATGAATTCGTGTTAGAGTTTCTTCAACAGATTGGTCTTACTGCTTTGTAAGCTGAATTAAAATTAAGAGAAGATTGTAACTTCTTAAGTTATTTGGTCAATTTAATATGATGAAGCGCTTAATGGAAAAGGGGAAAAAAAAATTAAAATTTTACCAGTATCGAAGCAAGTTAAGACTTAAGAGCAGCATATTCTTACAAAGCAGGATATTGACTAACATTAAGCAGAAGCAGACATGAGACTAGATTTTTTTTAGTTAACCTAAATTTAATTACTTTTTTTTTGGTTTGGATTGAAGGATGGGTCAGCTACAGCTTCTGAAAAAAGAATTTCCGATGGAGATGCTCTCAAAGTTAAAGAGTGGGAAGTTGGGATGTTCCAAGATGAAGTGGCAGCAAGTCAAGGTATAAGGATTCGGAGGCGACCACCAACTGGACCACCTCTTCACTATGTTGGTCCTTTTGAATTCCGTTTGCAAAATGATGGCAATACCCCTCGCAATATTCTTGAAGAAATGATATGGCATAAGGACGTGGAAGTCTCTAAGGTGCTCTTGGATTAATGAGCTTATGTTTTGCACTTCTTTATTAATGAACCATGATATATGTGCTCTTGGGTTTTGAATGGTAGATGAAAGAGAAGAAACCGCTTTCAATGCTGAGAAAACTGCTCGACAATGCTCCACCAGTTAGAGATTTCATTGGAGCTCTTAAAGAGGCAAATTCACGGACTGGTTTTCCTGGTTTAATTGCTGAAGTGAAAAAGGCTTCTCCAAGTAGAGGGGTTTTTAGAGAGAATTTTGATCCTGTAAGTCTGCAATTTCTGTTGCCTTCTAATTATGTATGCTACATCATGTTCCTTGTCTTTGGATTCCAGGAAACAACTAGTTTATAATATGATGGTTCACCTTTTCATACTTCTATATATGTACCAAGCAATAAGCCATGCAAGAGTTTGAAAGTTGTCACATGAGGTGTATATGCAATTATCATACTATTATTGTATCCAAAAGGTTGGCTTGTTGACTTGTCATGCAAGGCATTTTGCACTTGAGGCTTGAATCATTAGTACTGCTAGACTGTGTTTATGCTATGAAGTATGTAAAATGCTTAGAATTGGATCCATTTATATTCTATAATCCTTGAAGAAGAAATAATCTTGCCGTTTGCATTATAGATGAAGAATCTGATGATATATAGAATTCATTCATGAAGATTTAGCCCTTGGCTTGTACTTAGACAGATGATGGATAGAGAGAGCAAAATTATATAACTTGGTCTCTTGTGCGGGTTATAGGATGATCTTTTTCTTTTCTATGTTGATGCACGGGATAGTGAGTTCTGATCATCAGTAAACTTTCGTTTGATTTGATTTTTCCCTCAATACCAATAGCTGAACTTGTTTGAGATAACAAAGTTAATTTGATTTATTAAGATACCATTCAATGATTTTCTTTTTCTTTCTTTTTTTTTTTTCCCTCTCCCTCTCTCTCTCTCTCGGCTTTGACCTTATAAATAAACTAAAGCAAGAGATACATTGTATCCTAAGAGACTCATTATAATGTGTTCCTTGGTCTCGTCAAGTCACTCATTGTTTTTGCTTTTCCTAGTATTTGTAAGATATCAAACAATGTTTTTTTTACCTTTTTGTTTGGGTCCTCTGGGATTTGAGGTTTGTTTAAATTTCTTTACCTCATTTAACTTTGCGTGAATGGCATAAGAAACAAGAAAATTTTCACCAACTCAGCATTATTTAGGCCTTTGTTAGCTTCTAATTCTTTTTTTCTGTAATCCTGGAAAAAACATGCAAGTTGAACCTCTGTTGGCTTGATTTCCTGTTCCAAAGAAAACTGTTGAAAGTGCTGCATGCCATGAATCTTTTGGTGCATTTTATGGCAGGTACAGATTGCTAAAGCTTATGAAAAAGGTGGAGCATCATGCCTTAGTGTTTTAACTGATGAGAAGTACTTCCAGGTAGAAACGACATTCTGAATCATCTTGACTTAACATTCTGTCCCGTATGCTTATCTGACTTGTTTTATGCACCTTTTTTGGGTGACAAATAAGGGAAGCTTTGAAAATTTAGAGGCCATAAGGAGCTCTGGCGTGCGGGTACAGTCTCTTCCATGATTTTTTCCACTGTAGTCCTAATATGCAGCTTAATGCTTCTTTTCTTATTACTATAACTGATACTGACTTCTGCCAAACTTGAAACTCAGTGCCCTCTCTTGTGTAAAGAATTCGTAATAGATGCATGGCAAATCTACTACGCCCGAGTCAAAGGTGCAGATGCAATTCTATTAATTGCTGCTGTTTTACCTGATCTGGACATCAAGTACATGACTAAGATTTGCAAATTGCTGGGATTAACAGCACTGGTTGAGGTCTGGTTTTTACAATTTTTGCCGTTTAACTTCTTGATACGTCCTATAACATTTTCTGATGCATGAATTTAATATTTGATTTCCTGATTGTCTTCCCATTAGGTTCAGTAGAATAATACAGTGTCCATTATCTAAATGCTTAATCTCTTATCCATTTTTGTGGTCTTCCATCTTGTAGGTGCATGATGAGAGAGAGATGGACCGTGTCCTCAAGATTGATGGGATTGAACTTGTTGGCATCAATAACCGTGACCTTGGTATGTTCCTTGCTTCAAGGATTAGACTTCATGCTTAATTTCTGAAGTTTGCAAGTAAGGATTATCTCTGAAGTTAGGGAATGATTCGAGAGAAGTGCGAGTATTTAATATGGCAAGCAGCAAATTGAAATAACAAAATGACATAAACATAAGTAACAATTTTATATGTCCCAAATATTCTTAGCTTGCTAAGACAATTTGCCTTCTGCCCTTCTCTAGAAACATTTAAGGTTGATATTGCCAACACCAAAAAGCTTCTCGAAGGTGAGCGTGGAGAAAGGATACGCCAGAAAGGCATTACTGTAAGCGCCTACCCTTCCAAGTAAATTAATTATATCTGTCATTTTTCCCTATCTCATTATATATTTATAATACTTTTTTGTTTCCCTCTGAAAATTCTTCAGGTTGTTGGGGAATCTGGACTTTTTACTCCTGCTGATATTGCATATGTACAAGAAGCTGGTGTTAAAGCGGTAAGAAGTGATGACTGCTAAAATAATATGGCCAATTCTAAATTTCTTTGTTGTAAAATGTCAGTCTTTATTTGACCATACTGGAAATACGGTGCATCTGATATCAAGGGATTAATGACAATCTACCATCATAAGTAAAAACTGAAAAAAGGAAGTAAACCATAAGACCACTGCCAGGAGGGGATTCTTCTTCCCTCCACCGACCACCCCCCAAAAATCTTCTGTTCTTATCTTCCCTGGCTTCTTGGTCCTACTTTGAACCGCCTTAACTTAAGCTTCAGCATTCTTATGAGTCGAGCTCAAGCTCATTTATGAATGTCGGACAGCTCATGGCTCTTATTTTTCAATTTTTTTGAATTATAATTCGAGGTTGAGCTTTGAAGGAGCCAATGAGCTGAGCTCGAGGTTTAGCTTTTATAATCAGCTCAAAGCAGAGTACAAAAGCTCGAGCTCTAGAGATTAGGCTTATCAAAGTCAAGTTTGAACTCATAATCGAGCTGAACTGGATTCAAGTTCGATTCACTTATCCACACACACACACACACCAAAAAAGAAAAAAAAAAAGTCCCTATCACCTAACTAATAAGGTGTTCTTGAGTGTACAAATTCGTTGGCGGGGACAAGCTCAACTCTTGTAACACACTGCACTTTGCATGTCTCATATCAGGCACTCATTCATGTTCTTTTGTCTTCAACAGGTACTGGTTGGTGAGTCAATTGTTAAGCAGAATGACCCCGGTGAGGGAATAACTCAACTCTTTGGTAAAGATATTTCTTCATGAAACTAGCCCACATCGAGCTCTTTCTCAATTCTCTAAATGGGGAGATGAGGCTCACTAGTGCTAAAATTTGAGTTTTGCTGCTTCAATGATAACTGTAGTGTTACTTTTATAAGAATTTGTAGTATTAAAGTTATTCAGTCTGAAAGTGTAGTAAAGAAATGTTCTTTGTATCTCATATCGTCTGCTTGCAATTGAATAACGGGAAATAAAGAACGGATGGAGTCTGGATTTTTTTGTCTTGTAAGGTGAAATTACATTGTCAGAAATATAAAATATATTTTTTTATTTATTTTAGCGAGAAAAGTATATATTTTCAATCAAATAAAGGGTGATTTTACCAATTGAGAATCATGTAAAATTTTAAATTTTATATAATTTATATATAGTATTCAGGTTTTCAAAAATTTAAGGGTCGTGGTTGCCTCCTCAGCCACCTATGCTGATGGGAAGTATGACAAGAAATGACAATGAATATGATTTGTCTAATTTAAATGTATTATATTAAATGATAGTAGTATAATCGATATTAATATTTGTTTTTAGCATTAAAATTATCAAGAAATTAATGTGATAATTTAGGCCGAATAATCTGACTTCGTGTTTTAATTAGTAAAGATAGCAATATTTTGGAATTGTAAATAATTTATATCTCCTCTATTAGGAATTTATGATTCTTTTTCTCGAAGTGTTTCAAAGTAAATTTTTATTTCTTAATAATTGGTATTGTAACGCCCCGACTGGGATACGCCTGTTTCCGGCCGAGGTGCTACTCAAATAGTACCACATGTCTTCTTTATAACGGAAAATACAATTTTCAAATTTTCAAAATAATTAATTTTTACAACAACATTAATCAGATATTCAATTTTGAATCGAAATATCTCGAATCACACTTGATACTTCTATCACCCTCATTTCCTTATGGGTCACCTGGGCTAGTCTGTCTTCGTCACTTGTTCCAATCTGGGGTAAAGAACGGAGAGCAATAATAAAACAACATAAATCCAAATGACTTAGCGAAATAGTTTAACAATAACAACAAAATGACAATTTCACAATCATTACATAAGAGGCAAATAGAAGCATAAATATTTTCAGGAGTTGTGAGAGAAGATTTTAGTCAAAGTTTTGAGGTGATCCGTCTCACCACCATCCCATACCAATGATGAGATTTCATAAAATCCACTATCGCTCACAGAAATTTAAACCTCAACTATCATTATAAAGGGAGTCAATATGCCGTTTGAACATTCACTAGATTCCGATCAAATAATTGAGGTTCAAAGTACAAGTATATGGCATATCGAATAAACTAAACAAAATTGAACGAAATATTTTCACTGTTAAGCTGTTGGCGGTTCTCTCACCTTGTCACTCTACTTTTGAAAACATGAAAAATCCTTATTCCTTCGTCTCGAGTGATCGGCTCGAATAATATACTATAACCAGTGGGCATAGCTAGCTGCATGCCTCATCCCTCCTATAGCCAGCTACCTCCAGTGAACTACGGAGCCAGATGTAATCAGTAGGGTATCAACAGGAGATCGATCGCCGTCAGTCCGTTCCGCCGGTCCGTCCCAAGCTAATCCCAGGGTCCACCCTGGTATCAGTAATCAGTACAGTATCAATTATCAATAATCAATGCAACAACATTTCATGTAGCACGTCACTTCGCCATGACAGACGAAATTCGGATGCTCAAACAGTCTTCACCTGTTTCTGAGAAACGGTCATGGCTATGATTGATAAATATATCTCAAAACCAGTGTTGTAGATAGTATATCAAATCGCCATGTTTATATATAGAATAATCCAACATAGGCTTGTTTCCAGAAAGGTAGGGTGATAAAACAGTATATTTCAAAATTACTTTTCAGTTTTTTCAACACATTGTCAATTTCAGATAAAGCGATATCAATCAAAATCAATAGAGGAACTTCAAATAGAAGGCGATGTGGAGTACTATTTTCAACACATTGATCAAAAGAAAGCAAACGATCATGATATAATAGCAAGTATATAGGTTATTTCCCCGGCAAAGAATCTTGTACTAATTAGTATAGACTCACCTGATGAACGCAAGGAAATCCCTAGTCGGATAGATGCCCAGGTTCTGACTGCCGAGCTAGACGATTGAGAACTGCCATGAGATAATACGAGTTATCGTCCTATCAATCCTTTAAACCATCAATATAAATATTTAACGTCTTTATTAAATTTAAGGATATTCTGACACAATCCTTAGAGGTTTGAACAATCTATGACCTTGGTTTCTAATCAATTCAAAATTCTAATCAAATAAACTAAAACTATACTAAGTTGATTTCCAAATTAAAATATTTAATGAACTCAAACACCCTTATCTAGTTCTTCAATTGCTTTAAGTGTTCAATCATAACTTTCTTAGATTTCAAGGTATGCTAATGTATTTAGCATAGTCATACATTATTGCTCCTAACTCAACGAATTAGTAAACAAATAATTAGGATCTCGCTTAAGGTCCTAACGGTATTTTTCGGCCGATTAAGTTCAATAGTATAATAATTACAAAATTACTCCATAACTTAAGTTAAACTATAATTTGATAGCCTTAGTTCATGTTGGGATTAGGTTCGAATTAAAAGTTCCAATCACAATCGGTAAATTAATTGAATTTAAATTCAATTATAGAATTTACCCAAATTGGATCGAATCAAGTTCCAATTTCAAGCTGAAAATAGCTCAGACGCGTCCGGAATTCAATTCTACCTAAACTGCCTGAACATCGCCGCCACGCGCCGCCGTCGGAAACTAAAACCAACACCACCACTAGCTGCGTCTCAGCGAGACCAACAAAACCCCTCAAACAATTTTTACTTCCGCTGCCTCCTGATGGAGAATTTGGACTAAAACCATCACCAAACCCATACTGCCACCGCCAGCTTGCCGTCGTGATTTCTTCGTCACCAGTGTTCAAAAATTCAATCAAAAGTACCAAAATGCCCATCTCAACAAGCCCATCAAAACCCACCGGTCAACTTCTAGTTTTCATAGCCAGATATGTCAAACCCGCCACCACCAACGTCGAGCATCGTCGCGATCGATAATTCCGGCGATTCACCGATTGCTTTGGGGAGTTTTTGGTATGGTTATGCTCCTCGAGCTGAAAGTAATCTAAATATGGCTTTGGTTTCTGGTTTCGAGCAGAAATAGGGAAGAATGGAGCTTGTGGGGGAGTAGGGGTCGCCTTTGAAAATTTGAAGGAGTTCCGTCCTTATTTGCATTTATAGATACATTTTTCTGGGCTTCTCGGATTAGCCCCAAAACTTTTGGACCGACCTTGATCAAGTCCTTGAGATTTTTGGCCGACTTCAATTGTACCCCAAATGTTTGAACTACCTTACAATTGCACCCCCAGCCTTTTTATTTTAGCCCTTTATAGCTTTGTTTATCACACTTTGACCCTTGACATCTTTAATTGGGGCAATTAAGTCCAACTTTATTTATTTTGAAGCCCTTAAGCTCTTGACTTTCTCTCATTGGGCCCTTAAACTTTATAATTTTAAATGATTAAGTCCTTTTCTTAATTGCAATTAAATCCTTCAATTCCCACATTTCTACCTAAACCTTTATTGATTTAATTTAATCAATTTAAATTTATAATCCCAAAATCGTGGTGTTACAAGTATTTATTTTTCTATACACACAATATGTTTTACCTTAAGTTTGGATGTTAATTTTGTAATTATGTTTTTCATTTTTTATTTTTGATCTAAGACTGGCATGACCATTCACTTTCAAAATAATTTCAAATGGGATTTTTGTAATTATATCTAAAAAATTGTTATTTTTCTAGTTTTATTTAAAATTTTATATTCAATTAAATTATATATATAATATTGAGGTGGGTGAACGGAATACATTAGTTTTTGGTTTTTATTCAATGAATATAAAACAAATATAACGCTTTAGCTCATGATTATCACCACGTCTGTACTACTTAAATATAATTATAAATCATTAAATTATATATTAATAATATCAAATATTATAGTTCAATTAGAATAATCTTCAAATAGATTGGGGTGAAATCTTAAAAATTCTTAATTTACGTGTGTGCATTAATATATATATATATATATATATATGTATTCTAACTCATCACCTAAATTTGAGTCAATACCAGACGTCTAATCAATTTAATAATTTGTTCCTTTTTTTTTATTGCACAACCTAAAAATAACCAGAAGCTTCTAGGAGTTGGGTGTTTACGAAATAAAGTCAACTTTCATTTTCTTTTTGAGGGTTTACTTTTCCTTTTTTATTAATTGTATTAGTGGATAATTAGTAGTCAAATTAAATTCAAGAAAAAGAAAAAGAAAAAGAAAAAGGAAAGAAAAAAAAAAAAAAAAAAGAAGGGAGGAAAGAAAGTGTTGCTTCTAGAAAGTTAGCATAATCCTGTTGAAAATTTGAAATATAAACACAATTATTTTAGTC
The DNA here is from genome assembly GCA_018894105.1 of Jacaranda mimosifolia. NCBI lineage: Eukaryota > Viridiplantae > Streptophyta > Magnoliopsida > Lamiales > Bignoniaceae > Jacaranda > Jacaranda mimosifolia. Next base: position 3,472,741 of record CM032124.1, on the reverse strand, counting down.
AAAATCAGAAAATTTATTATTATCATCCCAGTCACTGACATGTCAGCAACCCAATCTGATTCAAAGTCTACTTCCTAAATCTTTTAAAGTTGTGTCCAGAACTATCCACATCATTCCTAAATTTAAAAAAAAAGATAGGAGAAGAATGATCAGCATAGCAACTCTCCCTGAATGTAATTATAAGAATTCCCTATCGTTGTGGAATATTTGATTTAAGTCATGGTTACTGACCAAAGGACAAACATATCACCATTCATAATATATTTTTATGAAAGTATGGAGATGTATCTTGATTTTGATTTTGTTGCAAACACCTACTTATAAATGTAAAAGATTTACCATTAATTTATCAATTCGAGTTTTTGAAATGATATATTATCCTAACTTATTAATCAATCTAAACATTTTTTCTACAACTACTATCTCATACTAAAATATCCGTGGACCTTCAAATTAAAATTTGGAAGTTCATACTTACAAGTATGAGAATAATATCACTCAATTAACTAATTAGTAAAAGTAGATATTATAATATTTTAATAATAGATAAGTATTCCTTTGAAGGCATTGTCGTTTGTATTCAATATTCATTCATTATATGCAGGAAAATTTTTTATGAATATGAATCGCAATACATTTATATCTTCCATATGTTTCAATTCTTAACTCATGTAAACACATGAAAAAGTGTTATGTAAAATCACTTAAATAACTAAAGTGGTCAAAAAATAATAGATAATTATATCTTAAAAAAAGTTGTACCTCTTTCTTGTTAATTAATTTGTGTACATAGAAAATTCATATATACATTATTATATAAATAACATTAGATCAATACAACATAGATTCTATTGTTGATGTACTTTGATTGTGTTATCAGCTCAGGTGAACAAAATATATAAACATATATGTAACCAATGATAAAAATTAAGTAGCATTAATGATTGACAAATAAGTATATTTTGAAAGAGAGAGCAATTTTTGTTAATTGTGTATGTGTCGCATCATATTAACGTTATAATTCTAATGATAATTTAATCCTATGTTTACAATTATATAATTTCTAACTTTCTTAAATCAATCAAACAACTATGTTTAACACATTAAAAACATAAGCATCGCAAATCTTTAAATCTTTTATTTTATGAGATATCGTTTTACTCACTTTGAATCATCTATTCTATTTTTTATTTGATCTTTTGTTCTAACTTGCTATATTTATGTTAAATGTATTTAATTTTTAATTAAGAATTTTTACAAAAAAATACTATACATGTATCATATATTCGTTAAATAAAATATAAAATATAAAATGAAATAAAACATTTAAACGATGATTTGCCACATCATCTACATTAAATTAACGAACGAATAAGAAAAAAGTTTAAGACGATAAGACATCAAGAATTGATGCGAAGTTGGTCATTTTCAGACATGAAAATGTTAAAGAAGTCAAAAGTCAATTGATTCTGTCTGCAGTCTGCACGCAAGAATTTCACACGACATCGCCTGCCTCCCAACCTCTGTTTTCTTTCGTCAAATATTTCCATCTACCAATGGCAGTCTCCACGACATTCAATTCCGCCGCTACTATATATAGTAGCAGCAAAGCCAAAAACTTCTTCCAATGGTTGGTAAGAAAACCCTTGTTCTCTCCTCGTACCACTGTTCCTTCTCGATGTTCAGTTCTTGATTTCAGACCCAATTCTCGTAGAGAATCCATTTATTCGAACATCTCTAGATTTTCGTATTACAACACTAGAATTTCCCGCACTCTTAAGAATTATATTGCTAGTAGCAGTAATAGTAAAGATAGTATCCGTGCTGAGAACTTTTGTGGGACTGCGACTGACCCATTGAAGGGCGAGGCTAAAATGAAGGTGGCAGCCGCGCCATGCATCAAAGACGGCTCCCTCATAGTCAATGGGAAGGTGGTATTGACGGGTGTCCCCTCAAACGTCGCCGTTCATCCGGTGGCCGATGGTTTATCTTCTTCTTTTTCTTCTCCCTCTGCTGCGTTTTTTGGTGCCAGCTCGAATATTCCCAGTTCGAGACATGTTTTTGGTCTTGGGGTTCTTAAGTAAGTTCTTAATCTTCTGGTTTTGTTTGTTTCTGATGATTCATATAAATGGAAAGTTTTTGTATTTTTGTGTTTGCATTTTAGTGGACTTCATCACTGAATCTAGAAGCATGTATAAAAATTAAATGAGCTAGTTTTGGATTCTTGTATCAAATGTATGGAATTTATGTTACAATCATTTGTACCATTTAAACCTTTGCTTGTTTGGCTAATTGGAAGTTGTTGTGTCGATGTATTTGATGGTATTATGCTGGCCTTATCAGTTTGATCAAAATTGAAGTTTATGAGTTTGAGGTTTTCAATGATACCTGGTGAATATTGCAGAGAATGCAAGTTTATGTGTCTCTTCAGACATAAAATTTGGTGGATGATACCTCGTTTTGGAAGTTTAGGAAATGATATCCCCATTGAAACGCAAATGCTGCTGTTGGAAGTGAGAGAAGAGTCTGCAGTCTCTGATGATAGTTCCTCAGGACAACCTGCTAACAACACTTTCTATGTATTGTTATTGCCTGTATTGGAAGGACAATTCAGGGCAACACTGCAAGGTAATTCAGCAAATGAGCTCGAGTTCTGCGTTGAAAGTGGTAAGTCGGATTCATTTTCCTGCCATCTGCATATTTCCTTCGAGAAATTTTGTTTAGCTCACTAAGTTGTAATAGCATCTGATGCTTCAGTGCAAATGATGGTAATTTTGGGACATATTTTTGTTCAGGGGATGCTCATGTCCAAACCACCCATGTATCAGAGGCGGTCTTCATAAATTCAGGGGATAATCCATTTGAGCTGATAAAAGAGTCTTTCAAGTATGTTAATCCAATCTATTATTTCTTATGCTTCAGCATTTAGTGTGGTTTTATGTATTGAGGTTTGCTTAACGTCTAGTGTATTTTCCTGCATAGGATACTTGAGAGGCACAAAGGCACCTTTACTCATCTTAAACACAAGAAGGTACAACTAATGAATCTTCTTTCGCCTCTACGAGGTCCATTGTATTGAATCTTATTTAATCTAATATACTTTAATTCATAGAAACCTACACATTTAGATTGGTTTGGTTGGTGCACTTGGGATGCTTTCTACAAAGATGTCAATCCACGGGGCATTAAAGAAGGTCTTGAAAGGTATTCTGAGATTTTTCATGGTTAACCAATCACTTTCAAAAACCCGACCACATTCCTTTATAATAAGAAATAGAAAGTAAACGGATGTGCTTGTCGGCAGTTTTCTTGAAGGAGATTGCCCACCCAAATTTTTGATTATTGATGATGGATGGCAAGACACATTTAATGAGTTCCAGAAGGATGGAGAACCTTCTGTCGAAGGATCACAGTGAGTAATTCTTCTTTTGGAATTACAGCTCCTTATGGAGACTTTGAAGTTTCTAATTTTGGCTGCATAATTTATTGATTTTGTAGGTTTGCCAGTAGATTAGTTGATCTCAAGGAAAGCTCCAAGTTCATGCACTCGGGTGTAGAAATATCATGCCATGATCTGCGTGAGTTTGTCAAATTCATCAAAGAAAAATACGGCTTGAAGTATGCTGCTATATTGGATTTTCCTTTTTGAGCCCAAATATTAGTTCTCTATTATGGAATGAATACTAATTGCAAGCCACCGTGCTATAGATATGTGTACGTATGGCATGCATTGGTTGGTTATTGGGGAGGGCTCCTTCCATCATCTGAGAAAATGAAGAAGTACAATTCCAATATAACATATCCAGTGCAATCTCCTGGCAATGTTGGAAATTTTCAAGATATAGCAATAGACAGTTTAGAAAAGTATGGAATTGGTTTGATTGATCCCCAGAAAGTGTACGACTTCTATAATGATCTCCATAGCTACCTCTCGAACATCGGCATTGATGGGGTAAAGGTAGATGTCCAGAACCTCTTAGAGACACTAGGTGCAGGCTATGGTGGCCGCGTGTCCCTCACCAGACATTATCAAGAAGCACTGGAGGAATCTGTTGCTAGAAATTTCAAAGAGAATAACCTGATATGCTGTATGAGTCATAACAATGACTCCATCTACAGGTTTGAGAACTCTGAACCAGATCCTATCAACTAGTTTTATGTAGTTAGAGGTAGCTTCTGACTGATGATGATTTTCCAGCTCAAGGAGAAGTGCCTCTGCGAGAGCATCAGAGGATTTCATGCCGTGGGAACCTTTTCTCCAGACTTTACATGTTGCTTCTGTGGCCTTCAACAGCCTTTTACTGGGAGAGGTTGTGATGCCGGATTGGGACATGTTCCAGGTATATTCTGGATGCCGCTAACTCGTCTTTCCACCAAAAAAGTGCATTAGTTACTATTGCAGCAATCCCGTGTATGCCATTCTTCGACCTCATTAACCACATACAATATCAAAAGATGAGTATTTGTAACATGTTCCATTCTATCCTATTTCAGAGCCATCATTATACAGCAGAATTCCATGGTGCAGCGAGAGCAGTGGGCGGATGTGCAGTGTATGTGAGGTGAGCTTCACTAGCAAACATATTGAAGTGGTTTTTTCGACTGGATGCTGAAAACTTTTGCTGTCATAGTACTAGTTTTTCTATGAAAAATGCCTTTTTATTGTGGACTTTCTACTAATACTACAGTGACAAGCCGGGCATGCATGATTTCAAAGTACTTAAGAAGTTGGTATTGCCTGATGGCTCGATACTAAGAGCTAAATATGCTGGGCGACCTACACGCGATTGCTTATTTGTAGACACAGTAATGGATGGAAGAAGGTGAAACGATAAAATTTCTTGGATATTGATTGAGATCAAGTTTGTATTACAATCTATAGGCTAACTGCATCTACTTATGCAGCCTATTGAAGATTTGGAACTTGAATAACTTATCCGGAGTAGTCGGAGTTTTTAACTGCCAAGGAGCCGGAAATTGGCCATTGAGAGACGGACCAGAATATGATGCGAATTCATCCTCTAAGGCTCTAGTTTTATCAGGCCATGTCAGTCCTCAGGACATTGATTTTCTTGGAGAAGTTGCCAATGAAAGCTGGAATGGGGACTGTGCTGTATATGCTTTTCAGACTGGTAAAAACCTTTAATTCCTTAATTTAATTCAATCTAATGAGAAGTGCACATGTCCGTTATTCTGACAATATCTTTTAACATGATCATGGTACTCATAGGATCCCTTTCTCGGCTGTCAAAAAAAGGATATGTTGAAGTGTCCTTGGGCACTCTCGAAAGTGAAATATTTACAATCTCACCAATAAGTGTAAGAAATTGAAACAACCCCATCTCATCAAGAAAATTCTGTTGTGTTTTTCGTTTCGTTAATTCTTAGAAGTCCCACATGAACAGGTTATAAATGAAACGCTCGAATTTGCCCCAATTGGATTGATCGATATGTACAACTCTGGAGGTGCAGCCGGAGGTTTAAGTTTCACCACTGAATCAACAGGATGCACGGTAAGAGTAGAAGCACGAGGTTGTGGCCGTTTTGGGGCGTATTCTTGCAAGAAACCGGATTATTGTACAGTGGACGACAAGAAAGACGAATTTAATTATGATCCGGACAACGGATTGCTGATAGTTAAACTTGAAGGTGAATGCAAAACTAGGGATATTAACATATGCTATCAGTTCTAGACTTCTAGTTTGTTCAATATTTCCTGGAAATCGTCTTCACAGGATCCATTTACATTTACGTATGTAAAAACGAACATCATATGACTTGGATTCAAAACCTGTCAAATGGTATTGGAAACTAATATTGTGTTAACGTTTTCTTTATTTGTATTTTTAAAATTAAGTAAACAATATTGAAAATTGCAATGTGATGGATGTTTTAGAGATTCTCTACATGTTTCTATTAGTCATAGCATATAAGATAAAATCTTGAACATTTATGGTTTCAATTTAACCAGCATCGGTGGATGAGAATTGAGAAAGGACACGAAGAAGTTTTGTAAAAATAATAAGAATGCTAATAAAATAATATATTTTTCATGAAATATTATATTATATGGAGTGATATACCCTAAATGATTATAAAAAAACAAATACAATTATAAAACATATTAGAAATTTCCATCACATGTAAGATTATATTTTCGTGAATGGATAATTTCAATTTTGGTCCCCCAAGTATGCCACTAATTTAATTTTGATCTCCATGTTTTAACATGTTTCACATTATGTCCCCAAGGTTCCTTATTTTCGTTTAATGTGGTCGTTCCGTCAAGTTAGCTGTTTAACAGTTAATGGCTGAGAATTGGAGGGAAGTTTTGGCTTTTTTTTCACCAGACTTGTGCCTCTCTCCCTCCATTTGCTAGGCTCTCCCTCTTTCCCTCCATATTTGCAAGGTTTTAGTCTCCTTTGATTATTTAGCAGCAAAAATGGCATCTTCCTCCTCTTAAAGTAGTTTTAATAGTGGAGTTACACAAATGGAAGAAGTTTATTGTGGATGTGGGTTACAACTCCCATTAAAAATTAGTTGGACAAAGTTGAATCCTGGAAGGAGGTATTAGACATGCCCAAATTATGGGGTTAACTCCCCTTTTTTCTTTTTCTATTTTTTTTTTAATTTGATCTAGTCTACATTTATGATTAGCAAGCTAATTATACTTTCTTTCTTTTTTTCCAGACTAGGGGTTACTGTGGAGTTTTCATATTGTTGGACCCTGAAATATGCCCTAGGTCCAAACAAATAATTCCTGAATTATTGGCAAAAAATAAATAAATTAGAAGAGCAATTAAATGAATTGTTGATGAAGGAGAACAAATTAGAGGCTGAATTGAAGAAAATGAAGATCAAAGTTCCTAGAGAAAGAAGTTGAAGGAGTGAAGAAGAAAAAAAATTGTGTTTTAATTCTATTAGCAATCATTGTTAGTTTATTTGTAATAGTAACAAGGTTTTTGATGTTAAATGATAATAGTTTAGAAAAAAACGTGAACAAATTGCAACTTATGTTATTGTTCTTGTAATGTTTGTTTAATGTCTATTTTTATGCTTATTGTTATTGTTCTTTGTTTGTGCTTATTGTTTTACTTCTCTTACATATTTTAAGACTAAGAGATAATCCTACTAATTTCCTTAAAGAAGGAAGTAAAAGACAAAAAATAAAATAAAAAAATCTCAGCCAATCTCAGCCAAAACTTCAGCAAAATCATTGGAAAAAAACAGAAATCTATGCAGCCAATCTCATCAAATGCCATTTTTGTTGCTAAATAATCGAAGGAGACTAAAACCTTACAAATATTGAAAGAAAGTGGGGGAGCCTAGGAAATGTGGAGGGAGAGGCACAGATTTGGTGAAAAAGGCGCCAAAACTTTCATCCAATTCTCAACCATTAACTATTAAACTACTGACTTGACAGAGGGACCATATTAAATAAAAATAAAAAACTTTGGGGATACAATGTGAAACATAATAAAACATGGGAGCCATAATTGAATTAGTAGCATACTTTAGGAACCAAAATTAAAATTGTCCCTTTCGTTTTAGTTATCTTTTAGTTTATACAATTCTAACTAGATATTTTTCAAAATTAATTTCAAAATTTATATATTAATGTCATTTTTTCTTTCCTTTGTAATTTGTATTTGACCTAAAATAAATCCAAATGGGTTCCTTTGGATTCAAAATACGCGAATTCAACTCAATCACGTAATAAATAAATCGTGTTCGTCAATATTTTGATCAAAAAATAAATTAATTATATAATGAATATAATTGTATTTTGGCATATAATTAACTGGGTTCCACCAATCACACCTCGCAAAGATTTTCCATGAGGGGAAATTCTAGAGCTGACCAATTAGATCCAAATTAAGGAGATACAACCTAGAAAAAAGTTAGGATCTTACCAACTCAATCCAGCCTGAGTCATATATAATACATTAATCAATCCTACAACATAAATCCATATGCCATAACTCTATCCAACCTGGTGTACGTATGAACATAGACTGAGGTACAACTGGAACTTGATTGGCTAATGTCTCTTTTAAGCTGTTTTTTCCGCACGAAATTGTTGATTTCAGCTGTTCATAGCTAAGCAAATATTTATAATTGACCATAAAAACTAGTAACAGAGCCAAAATAGAATAAAATAAGCAGACATTACTACTATTCTTGTTATTCTTTTTTGGTCAGGACATAGGAAAATTTAGCGGCAAATAATGAAAACAAATCATTTTCAACAAGTTTATGAAAAAGCCCACGATCCCAAACTTGACCAATCATTTATGTTTGTCCAGGGGGGCAATTCTTGATTTGTGGTCAGGTTCTCTTGCCTCCCAAAACGGTGGACAGGTTTTTACATGGAAATTATTGCATCATTAATGTCGACAAGTCAATCTAAATGGATGACTCATTTCCATGTCAGCATACACTTGGATTGGCACCAATGCTATCATTTTCTCAACTATTATTGATCCAAATCCGTTCACATAGCAATTTCAAGATCCAAGAAACACTCCTTGTGGCTAATGATGACCTGTTGCTGTCTCCTCAAGGGTCTTCTGGATTTATTTTGTCCTAAATTAACTATATAAATCCAATTCTTGAATCATAGTTCCTCACCTTTGATTTCATCCACTTCCCTTTTCTTTTAATCTTCTTTCAGATTGGTAAGAATTAGATGAGTTTTTGATAGTTTGCAGCTTTTCTTGAATTGTCAGCTACCATTTTCCCTTTCATTAGTTGAAGTAATCTTAAATTCATTGTTACTTATAACAGTTCATTCAACTTTAGATTGAGTGTTCCAGCTGTCTTTCTTGGACATTTTTAACTTCTCTCTTTGAGGCAGCTTCTTGTTTATAACTTCATTGTTCAGATTTTCTTGATCTTTCTTTGCAGCCAAGTTGAAACGCATTCATAAAACTTAGGCAAGAATGACTATCACAGCTGTGCCCGTGATCAAGAATGGCTACCTCATGGTCCGCGGGAAGGTTGTCTTAAAAGGAGTTCCAGAAAACATCGTCGTCTCTCCGGCAAGTTCAGGAACATCAGCTTTTATTGGAGCCAACTCCACTAGTGCAAGCTCTCGCCATGTCTATACTTTTGGAGTTCTTGAGTAAGTTACTTGTTATTCCCGAATTTCCAAGAATGTCCAATACAAGAAAATTGACTGTCTGCAAGTTGGATGCGTGATTTCTCTTACAAATTTATGCATTCTCTTACAAAATTTTTCACAGAAACTGCAAGTTCGTGTGTCTCTTCATTGCCAAATTCTGGTGGATGATACCTCGTGTTGGAAAATCAGCTAACGAAATTCCTCTGGAAACTCAAATGCTCCTGTTGGAAGCAGAGGAGGAATCTGTCCTAGATTTAGTCGATGAGGAAACTCCTGCAGAACCCGGAAAGGAAAATAAATTATACGTTCTCATATTGCCTGTCCTGGATGGAGCGTTTAGGACAACTCTACAAGGGACTAAATCAAATGAGCTCCAGTTCTGCTATGAAAGTGGTTGGTTTTTCAACTCAGTTCCACTGTTCTGTTCGGACATTATTTCTTCGTTTTTGTTCAAACTTTTTTTTGGTTTTGTCTGTTTTAAGGTGATCCTCATGTCCAAACTTCTCAAGCACTAGAAGGAGTTTTTGTTAATTCTGGAGAAAACCCTTTTGAACTCCTCAAGGATTCAATCAAGTATGTTGTTCTCAGTTATTCTTCAAATGAGGATTTATAGACTTTAAGTTTATCTGATTTTTGAAAAAAAAAATTAACTTCTCTGTAGGATATTGGCCAAACGTAAGGGTACATTTAGCCACCTGGAAAATAAAAAGGTAACAGCTTTTGATCTCTGATCCACACACAAAGAACAACACATTTTCTTCGTATGCTGATATTGAGATTTGATGAGATTTTGCACTGTATGACAGACGCCGGCTCATTTAGACTGGTTCGGATGGTGCACTTGGGATGCTTTTTATACTGAAATTAGTCCGAGTGGGATCGAAGAAGGTCTTCAGAGGTATATATGGCCACAAAACATCAAAAGTTCCATTAGAATCTGTTTTACTAAATCACAATTTTACGCTTTTTTTCAGCTTCAAAGAAGGTGGCATTTCTCCTAAATTCCTGATTATAGATGATGGATGGCAAGAAACGGCAAATGAGTTTCAGAAAGAAGGCCAGCCGCTGATTGAAGGAACACAGTAAGTCCTGCAGTTTTTGGAATGAATCTAACTTTTGTAATTCGTTTGGTCGTTCAACTGATCACTATTGATGCTTCTGTTGGTATAGATTTGCCACCAGATTAACAGATATCAAGGAAAACAGCAAGTTCAAGGTCTCGGACTCAGATGGTTCTAGTACAAATCTCAAAGAGTTAATCCATTACATCAAAGAAAATTATGGCTTAAAGTAAGATTCTTGACCATGGGAACCTTAACGTAGATTTTAGTTCAGAAAAATCTCATGATCTTTCTAACTCTCCCAAATTTTACTTATGCTGCAGATATGTTTATATGTGGCATGCTTTAGCTGGTTACTGGGGTGGAGTTCATGCTTCATCAGAAGCACTCAAAAAATACAACCCCAAGCTTGTATATCCTGTGCAATCTCCAGGAAACATTGGGAATATCAGAGATATAGCCATGGACAGCCTGGAAAAGTATGGAGTTGGAGTCATAGACCCTCAAAGAGTACATGATTTTTACAACGATATGCATAGTTATCTTGCTAGTAGTGGGGTGGATGGTGTCAAAGTCGACGTTCAAAACTTGTTGGAAACTTTGGGTGCCGGATATGGTGGAAGAGTTTCCATTACTAAACAATATCATAAAGCTCTTGATGAGTCTATAGAGAAGAATTTCAGGGACAATAACTTGATCTGCTGTATGTGTCACAATTCAGATTCCATTTTCAGTTCAAAGAAGAGTGCAACTGCAAGAGCATCTGAGGATTTCATGCCAAATGAGCCTACTTTTCAGACCTTACATATTGCATCAGTTTCTTTCAACAGTCTTCTCTTGGGAGAAATTGTTGTTCCAGACTGGGACATGTTCCATGTGAGTACAAATATACAGTTTTCTTACATTTGGTGCAGAAATCTTGTCCTAATATCTAACCCCTTTTCGTTTCTTCCAACATAGAGCAACCATGGCACTGCTGAGTTCCACGGTGCTGCAAGGGCATTGGGTGGCTGTCCAGTCTACGTAAGGTAGAATCTTGTCCAAATTCTCATTACAGATCAATCAAAAACCTTCTAACAAGCTTCTGCTTCATGTCTTAGCAGTGACAAGCCAGGAAAGCATGATTTCAAAATCCTCAAGAAACTTGTTCTGCCTGATGGATCCATCTTAAGGGCTAGATATGCTGGCAGGCCTACACGAGATTGCCTCTTTATCGATCCGGTCATGGATGGCAAGAGGTAAAAATCTCTTGTTTCAAGAGTAAAATCAACACTTTTAGACTAGTAATAGTAACTAATCAATATCCTTTTTTCTACATTCTCAACAGCTTGCTCAAGATATGGAACTTGAATAAGCTAACTGGAGTAATAGGAGTTTTCAACTGCCAAGGAGCAGGAAGTTGGCCAATGAAACAAGCACCAGAATCCACCCAAAACTCCACACCAGCAACCATTTCTATCTCAGGCCGTGTGAGTCCCATTGATGTCGAATACCTTGAGGACATTGCCGGGGAAACCTGGACTGGAGACTGTGCTGTATATGCATTTAACGCAGGTAATTAGTTCATTAATTCCCCACAAGTTTTTCCAACTTAAACTTAACAAAAAAGTTCCAATTCCTAAACTGTTTCAATGCTGCAGGAACCCTTTCCAGATTGCCAAAGAACAAAACTGTTGAAGTGTCTTTAGGCATATTAAAGTGTGAAATATTCACCATCTCCCCAATAAAAGTAAGCAAAAAGTTCTTCAAACTTATACCCTTTTCCACTCTTCTTGTTCAGGACTAAAAGGGATTTCTTATGAACAGGTTTTCAAGGAAAACATCCATTTTGCACCTATAGGACTAATTAACATGTACAACTCGGGAGGAGCAGTCGACGATTTTAGCTTCGAGGATGTAATAAGAATCAAAGCAAGAGGGTCTGGACTATTTGGAGCATATTCTAGTAAAAAACCAAGTTGCTGCAAAGTAGACAAGAAAGATGAGGATTTTACATACAGTTCTGAGAATAGACTATTGACAGTTAACCTTCAAAGTGACAGCAGCTTCAAAGAGATTGAATTTGTATATTAAGGCAGATTGTATGTTTTTGAAGTGGGAAATCTAGAAGATATATATAATGTTACATAAAATCCTTTCTTTTTTTTTTTTTTTTGGTGTGAAAGCAATATAAGTTTTCAAGATTTAGTACACACCAAGTGTTGATGCATTTAAATTGCAACTGGAATTTTCTTGCTACTCCAATGGTAGTGTTGGGGAGGATGATTATATCCATTCAAATGTTTTTGAGATATAGAATTTAAATTTTACTTTCACTATCTTAAACTATGAATTGCGACTCATTAAATGCAAATAGCCCTTGTTGAAGAATATACATTGAAAGAAAAAATTTCTATTAAAATAAATAAATACTGGTAGGCATGATGCCTGTTGTAAGTCTAGATTCATATTTTATTCCTCATAGGCTGTCAATAAATAAAGCAAAACCCAAAAAAAAAGTCAAACTGCAACATCAAATTAAGTGAAGTGTAGAGATTTTCTACTGTTCTATTGCTTGAGAAGACTCTCAATTTAGATGAACTGCTCATCTAGTATAGATAATTCTTGATATTTATCCTTCCTGGAGAATTCAAAAATTGGAAAAAAATTAGGAGTTCTGTACTAGGTTTCCAACAGTTCATGGCCTTGTCCTTTTAAATTTTATGCAGAGATGTACAGGTTTTTAGTTTGTGCTCCTCATTTATGTGTTTATTATATGAGCTTGAAAAGTGTTCACTTGGGATACAAACTTATAAAAATTTGAGAAATGGATGTCTCTTTGATTTTTAATTTTTGTTTTTATTTTTAGTTTTTTTTTTTTTTTTTTTTTTGTGTATGTGTATTATATTTTTGTTGGAATGTGATGGCTCCCATAAAATGTAATAGCCATGAAGATAAAAGGTTAAAAGATCTGAAAAGATTTAAGGAAAATGCATCTTTTTAATGTTTTAATTAATATTTTTTATTTCTCGTATATTTCTTAAAATATATAAAAATACTTTATGTATTTAAAATATCGGCAAGGATACATTATCAATTATCCTCTTAATATAATTTTGATTATAAATTCGACAAGCAATGACTTAAAATTCTTTCTTTTGATTTAATATGCAAGTATATCAAGTGATATATCAAACACATATAAAAAATATATCGAATCTCACATTATATTATATAGGGTTAATTACACTTTGCCATCCGAACTATTCGATTTTTTACACTTCGCCTCCTAAACTTTTTTTGTTTACACTCAATCATCTAAACTTTGTATTTTTTTACAAATTGGCACATATGGCCATTTCTGACGGAATATTCCGTCTGAATTCCATCAGATGCAACGACACGGTGGCATATATGGGCGTTTCCGGCAAAATATTCCACCGAAAATGCATCATCTGATGGAATTCCAGCGGAATATTCCGCCTGAAATGGCTATATATGCCAATGTGTAAAAAAATATAAAGTTTAGATGGTCGAGTGTAAACAAAAAAAATTTAGGAGACGAAGTGTAAAAAATCAAATAGTTCGGATGGCAAAGTGTAATCAATCCTATTATATAATATTAATAATTTTATTCAATATGCATTACATATAATTTGCCCTTTGTATTAGAAAAGAAAAACGGAAAAAACTATTATGGGCCCTTTGTGAAGAGAAAATATCTTAAACCCAAACAAAGCTCCCACATAAAATCCTTTCATCTTTGCACTATCCGCCGCTTTGCGGAACATCCCTCTTCTCCTTTCCTCTTCCCCCCCTTATCCTCAATCCTCGAACCCTTCCAAACTCCATTTCTTCCATCTATATACATATATAAATTCATATATCTGTCTTGAATAATTGAGAAAAATGTCTTCTGCTGCTAAGGCTATATTGAAGCCTGTGTCAATGGCAACAAATGGTTGCCTAATTTCAGTCGCATCACTCTACGCCACTTCAAAAGCTTCATATTCACACCCATGTCTGTCAATCCCTTTTAAGCCCGTTAAATTCCAGCTGGCTTGCTCGTACTCTTCTTCGCTTTCACTCCCTACTCTATTCACTCTGAAGAAGAAAGAACCCCTTTTGAGAGTTTCCGTCATAGCCGCTCAGCAAGAAGAGAACAATCCAGTACTTTTTGAGGAGCAAGAAGAAGGAACACAAGAATTTCAGGGTGATTTCAACTGGGGTGCGTCAGATAATGAAGTTGGAGAGCAGGAGAGTGATGGGATTTTGGAGGCTGTGGGGGATGCAGGAGAGAGTGAAGCGCCTGTGGAGCCACCTGAGGAAGCAAAAGTGTATGTAGGGAATTTGCCATATGATGTGGACAGTGAGAATTTGGCTAAGCTTTTTGAGGAGGCTGGTGTTGTAGAAATTGCTGAGGTAAATTGATGGTTTTTGAACTTAAAATATTGAATTTTCATGTGGTTTTCAGTTTAAAAGATTGGATATTCTGGTTTTGAATTTTGATTATAAAGGTTGGATTTTGATTACTATAGGCTAACTGTTAGGAGTTTTAATTTGTGGTTATATTGTGACTTTGCAGATTATTTACAACAGGGAGACTGATCAGAGTAGAGGGTTTGGATTTGTGACAATGAGTACTGTGGAAGAAGCCGAGAAGGCTGTGGAAATGTTCCATCGTTTTGTAAGTTCCATTGTTTTTACTATGTTTCATAAATTGTATAGTGTCTGAATAATAAGTTTCATTGGTATGCAATTTATTGAAGGTGCATCATAGTGTAATAACATGAGAAAATGGGTTTATTAAAGAAATTGATGGTGCTGTGAGTAGCAAATCACTGATAGACATTGGAATAAATGACTAGGATTGAAGGTAGGAGTCGTAATTTGCTGCATGTTTTATGTATGTAATATTGGATTGGTTGATTTACCCTTGTGGTGTCAAGTTTCACACACTTAAATTTAGAAACTGGAAAAGCAATGTATGCTGAAGAATAACACTTCTTGTGGTGGCCATCATAGTTGTCAAAGGCGATCGCCTCTCTCGCCTAAGGCGAGAGGCGACACGGGCAAGGGAAAATCGCCTTTTCCCTCGCCCAGGCGATGCAGTTTCAAAAGGCGAGAAAATGCGCTCGCCTTTTGCCCAGGCGAGAGGCGCGCAAAAGCGCGCCTTTCCGAACCCATTTTATTTCAAGAATTTTGAGGTGGTGTTCTGTGATAAAAACACGACGTTAAGGGAAAAGAGAAGAGAAAAAGGGGAAGAAAGGTAAGATAAAGAAAGCCCTAAGCGGCCAAGCAGACAGATTGCAAACGGGGAAAAAAAATAAATCGCTAAGCTTACCTCCCCTTCCCAAGACCGCGCGACTACACCTACCGGTTCCATTTCCCGCCGACGGCCGACCCAGATTACGGCGACCCATTTCCCGCGTAACGCTCCGACTGAACTTTTTTCTTTTTTCTTCTCTTTTTCTGTTCTGTTACTCTGTCTCTTTTTCTTCTGTTTCTGTCCACAGTCTCTTTTTCTTCTGTTTCTTTCTCTTTTTTTTTTTTTTTTGGTTTGTTCTCTCAGCCAGTTAGCTTTATGTTGTCAGTTTAAGTGTGTTAGCAGTAAGCTTGTATTTATTATGTCTTTTTAGTTCATTTCATTGAATAAACTTAAGTGTATTTTTGGTTCATTTCATTTAATAAAGAACTTAAATGTATTATGTAGTATGTCTTTTTATAAATACATAATATATTTTATAAATTTTATAAATTTTTATTTTCTCGCCTCGCTTCAAAAAGGCGAGCGCCTTTCGCCTCGCGCCTCGCCTCGGGCACTAGAGGCCTTGTCGCCTCGCACCGCTTTTCGCATTTAACAACTATGGTGGCCATCAAGAAATGTCCAATTTCATAATATAAGGTTGACGGGTTGTCTGGATGCAATGACTTGGAAGTTTTATTATTGATTAGTTCTTAAAGGATCTTATTTAGAATTCATAAGTTTAGAGGTTCTTTTATTGCTTTATTGATTAGCAAGATGTTTAAATTGAAATAAATGTTTTAAATGAAGAAGTTAATATGCCCTTGTGGGGCTTACATAACCTTATCGACCAATCATCACTACCTACCGTTATCATCTTTATTCCAATAAATGTAGCAAATCCACTAGTGTATAAGTTGTCGTAATGGCAATAATAATATTGCTTAGTTTGTAGTGATGGTAGGTTTTGTAGTAATCTTTGGCTAATGACTTGGGACTAAAATCTCCAATAGTTTTGTGCTTGTCTGAGTTCATAAATATTATTGTAGACTCTTTCTCTCAAGCATATATTTGGGAAGAGTTACTTCCTTTGTACTCCTTAATTTTTTTAAGCTGGTTGCACAACAATCTTCTCACAGTCTAGTTCGTTACTAAACCAAATGAAGTTCAGGTAATAATTGGCTTATCCAATATTAGATCTCAAATGTTGGGAAGTTTAACCATCTCTTCATTGCAGCAACTCCATCCATGCTTGGTTAGAACTCCGTTATAGACTTAACTTATTACATCAATCAAAGAAACATATGGAGTTATGGTTCAGAATCTAATTTCCCTAAGAAGAAGTGCCATTTCTTATACATGAGTGTGTTGTTCCTCAACTAATCATTTATCATCATTCCTCTTTTTTTTTTTTTTCTTCCCTTTGAACAGGATCTAAATGGCAGATTCTTAACCGTTAATATAGCTGCTCCAAGAGGATCAAGACCTGAACGCCCTCCTCAAGTGTTTGAACCGACTTGCAGAATATATGTTGGTAACCTTCCATGGAGTGTGGACGACGCACGTCTTGAGCAGGTTTTCAGTGAGCATGGCAAAGTTTTGAGTGCTCGGGTAGTCTCTGATAGGGAGACTGGAAGATCACGTGGTTTTGGCTTTGTAGTGATGTCGAGTGAGGCTGAAATGAATGATGCCATTGCTAACCTTGATGGACAGGTAAACCTGCCTCTTCTTTATCTTTCTTTTAGCTATACAAGATGCGAGTTTGTTGAACTTCTATAGATGAAAAGATCGAACTAGTCTATCCAAGTTCCATTCGATTTAGTACCATTGACTTTCAAAGTAAATGTTTTATGCCCTTGATCACATGGTAATTGTCTTCAATGGCCCTGTTGCAGAGTTTGGATGGGAGATCAATCAGAGTAAATGTTGCCGAGGAAAAGCCAAGGCGCGGCGGTTTCTGATTTGATAAAGACCAGCGCTAGTACTGTTGTGTATTTCATGCTTATTTGTGGAGGGATTTGTTTGTTTGCTGTCAACTAGTTGAGAAATTTTGCCATGTCAAAAAAAGTTGGTTTTATTTTCATTCTCATATAGGATTCTTGCTTAATTTGCTGTTTCATGGAGATAATGATTCAAATTGACTAGAAACTCTGAAGATGAAACACAGTTTTGCAGTTCTTGAAGTTGGTATTGGTGGTATGGATCAATTGAATCTTGCATCTTGTGTTCATCATTGACACTATTATAGTAAAAGTCTGGCAGTTTAGTTTATCTACAGGGCAAAGATGATACAAAAAGAGTTATTTTATTACATAGCTGCCACACTACACAGTGAATACCTAGTCTTAGTATCCCCGCAACTGAGCTTCTCTACTTGTCAGCGGAACATAACGAACAGAAGTCTCGCTTCGGATACTTAGCGTGCCATCCATGTTCTTGTCCACAACTTTCAAGTCCTGGAAAATGTTCCCAACGGGGATCACCAATCTGCCACCTGGTTTCAGTTGTTCAATTAGTGCTGGAGGGATTTCTGGTGCTGCAGCTCCCACGTGAATTGCATCATAAGGTGCAAATTCCGGCCATCCCAGCCTGCCATCTATTAAAATGCAAATCATATAACTAATGAATGTATGAGATGTCTAAAATGCTTATTTGACTGTCATGATGTTCCTAAAAGCAGAAGATTTCATTAGGCAAGCATAAAAATCACATAACGGAAGATGCAATAATTAACTCAAAAGGCACGAAGCAACAGCCATTCTCATGATTGAAAGTTCTCATCAAAGCAAAGTTGTCAGACCAGGCACCCATTAGTTTTTCCTCCTTTTCATTGTTTAAACCCAACTAGAAGGTAACCTTGAAAGCCTTAATTTCATTTTCTTTCCTCTTTCCTCAAGTCTGACAGAAGTTCTCTAATATATAGAATGGATCTTTTCTGATTACATACATTAACTTGAAACATGTCCAATTTTGAATGCTTTTTCCCAGAGTCCAAAAGCAAAAAAATTAAAAATCTGATACATTAAGCAAATATTAGTTAAGTATTATATGAAATAACAGCATCTTTTGCATTCTGAATACCTTATCCAATTTTTTGAGAGGCTTTTTGCCAAGAACTACCAATAGCGAACAAAAACTGACATAATGCGATTTGTTCACCCCACATTAACTGTGTCAAGCGCATTCATAAACAAAATGAAACCTTTCCTCACTCTTACCCCATATAGAAACTTAATTAAACAAATTTTGAAAGACAGTTGAAACGGAGGAGTGATATGATAATCCATGACATACCACCAGCATGGATTGAGAGGGATCCTTCTTCCAATAGTGAGGCTGCTGCACTCTTTTTAATATTTTCAATTGAAGATTCTGCCAATTCAGGAATGTGTTCTACACCAACAACACGACCTTGTGCTCCAACCATAACAGCAAAGCAAGCAGTCAAATATCCAGTCCCTACAATAAGAATTTAAAAACTCTGAAACCCGCAGCCAAATCTGCAAGAATCAAAGCTAAACTCCGGTTTCATAAAATAGTTTTAACTGCAGCCCAACAAACTTAGAGCCTGTTTGGTTTTATTTCCAAACCCATTTTCCACCAATTTTACTATTTCAGAAACAGAAATCATCTTTTAAAAATTTTCACCCAACATAATTTCAATTTCCATTTTCAAAACACATTCTCCAATAACCTATATATCTTTTCTCAATAACCTATATATCTTCTCTCTCGATTCTATTATTTCTATTTCTCTCCACCTACAATCTATATAATCATTATATTTCCAACATATTCATTACATTTCCAAACATTTCATCCAAATACATTTTCATTTCCACATCATATCACATAACTAATTTTCACAATTTTGGAAATGATGGAAATGGAAATTGGAAATGGAAATAAAACCAAACAGGCCCTTAGTGTCCAACAAAACATACTGGGTTGTTTTGTCAAGTCCCGTTTCTTACACATTGTCCATGAATTCACAAATGCCGTCACATAAAGTAATCATCTCACAGCAACTTCTGCACTACAATTTTATGTTCCCCAAAAAAGAGTAAATTTCTACAAAAATAAAATTTTGCAGAAATGTAACACCAGTTCGACATTATAATTGTGGCACTCGGTACTATTTAGGAAACTCCATGACATGTTTTAAAAAAGATGGAGCAATATACATTACCAGAACCAACATCCAAAGCATGCATGCCAGGCTTCAAATAGTTCTCCAACAACTCGAGGCACATGGCATGCATATGAGGTGCAGAAATAGTAGCATTGTAGCCTATCTGCATGGGAGTGTCCACATATGGGGGTGTGCCATCAGGCACAAAGCATGCCCTGTCAATGGTTTCCATTACTTCAGCCACTTTCTTTGATCTCATCACTCCATAGCTCTGCAAGTGCTCCACCATTTCTTTGTTCTTATTTATGCGACTTCCACTCCAGAATCGCTATTAGGAAATATTAAACAATATTCAATAATGGAACCAAAGTGAACAGGGAACCAAAGGACAATTAAAAACAAAATGTTTTGAATTAAGAATGACGAATTCTTAGATCACAAAAGCAACTCAAACGACTCAATTGAATGACTATTCCACATATTACTACCTTAGAAAAGCTAAACCCTGTTTTTCCTGAACAAAGACATCATTTTTCTGTCCCACTAAACCAACCAAAGTCCCATCAAACACTTATTAGTGTTTCTATTGCATTTTAGGAAATCCAAAGCTCCAGCCCAAGGAGATTAGTTCAAAGAAGAAAGTTTTGCGTCTGTTCCCACTCAAACTCAAATTCATGCAGCTTGCTAAGCTCCATAAAATGACCACCAACTCACACGAGGGTAAATATGCCGGAGAAATCAAACACGTTTGGAACAACGAAGGAGTCATACAAGGAAATTACCCTCCATTTCTAACTCCTTTTCCTTTTCTTTTTCTTGAGGGAAGAAATAATATGCCAATTCTACATCCCATTTGGACTCTTTTCACATAATTGAAGTCAATAAACTCAATAATTTGTGCCATCATCAAAAGCTAATGGAGTTAAATCACATTAGATTGACGTTTTCATTCTGATACACATTTTCAGACATAAAAGAACCAAGCAAGCTCCAACATAATAGAAAAGCCCCAAGCCCCCAATCAAAGTAGTTATACTTATATATCATCTGTACTGTCGCCATCAAATCTCCATCAGTCACAACCACTAATTAGCATTGATCCATACAATAATCAGTAATTGACAATCGATTAATGCAGCTCTATTACATCATTAGATGATACCCCAAAAAAATCAGCAATGAGTTCTCAAATTACTAAACGAATTATTTAAAAACAAAAGTATAATGATCTTCAAATCCAGACACATTAGCCCCTTCCATTTCCCCCCAATTTCAAACTTTCCCACAATACAAACACACAGTGAAGGTGTATGTGCGTATGTGTGAAAGAGATTACTGATACCTCCATGCAGTTAAACAGAGAGTTCCCCGTGAAGACAAGAGCGTTAAGGACGGTAGCGGCTGGAGGAGAAGTTGCTGGAGGTAGTGTTGAAGGAGGCGGCGGAGGCGGAGAGATGATGCGATCACGGCTGTGGTGGTGGTGGTGGAACTTGGAAGTGTCGTGGAGTGAAGTAATCAAGGGTGACCTTTAGGAGCGCATGATAGCTGCACTAGCACGCAACAAGCGAAAGTAACAGGGGCCTGTTTATTATTCCTTCCAAAATTTTCTGGCTCTCTCTGACTCGCTCTCTCTCTCTCTCTCGACACGTGCGCCTCACGTGATGACAGCTTATGGGTTGGGCTTTTGGAAACTCACTGGGCCGGTTTTAGGTTAGGCCCAATATCTGCCTGTTAATGGGCTCTTGTCTGGGTCTACCTCACTATGGCCCTACGAAAGTATTCATATGGAAAATTGGTGGTAGTCAATATCACCATGTGAATGATGTACATGACGAGAAATTGGACCACACCCCAATAATAGTTGGTTGTTGCCCACCCTAATTTTGATTTGAAAAAAATAATAATGTCCTACATGACTTTAGGAATAAACATGTTAATCTTGACCATATCATGTGTCACAAAATCTAAAAATGAATTTCTATTAACAAATTTTAATTGGTTTATGTTGGCAAATTATAGTGGGAATATGGGTATTCGATTAGATTGAGTGGGTGCAGATTAGGTTAGGATTCAATTGAATTATTCTAAATCATACATGTTTTTATGGAAAGCTCAACTAAAAAATCAACACATATGGAAAGTAAGAGAAAATATGTCAGATTCACTATTTACTAAAGTTCTAACCCCTAATTTGAAATTTTCATAAATAGTCCTATAACTCCAAGTGAAAGATATGTTTTCTTATAAAGATAGTTAAAACGATGCAGGTGAGTTAGATCATTTATCAAAATATAAGTCTCGCAAGACTAAATACAGGGCAGAAGTCTAATTTAAATTAATTAGTTTCTCTATATTGTTAAATTCAAATAATAATTTTAAGTTTCATAACTTTCTAAAATATATTTTGAAAAGGGATAATTATACACTTTAATTAAAAGGATAGGACGTTTCATGCCTATGGTTTAGATGGGCAAAGTTAAATTCACCCAATAAATTTTTGAGAAAATTGATAATATATCTCACTTTTTAAAATCAAATAATATCAAAAAGCGTATTCACTTTTTTTTCACAAATCTACGAATTTATTAACTTATAGGAAGTCCCAAGTACGTTAGGAAAAGAGTCCTTGATGTCAAGTTAGTCTTCAAAATGGAAATCCTTGGAAACTCCTGCCGTTTGTTTTTATTTTCAAGCCCCATTTTTATTTTTATGTGGGAATGAAAATTGAAAACAAATATTTTCTCACAATTTTTTTCAAAAAAAGTATATATTTTCTTCTCAAAACTCTTTCTAGACCTATCTTATCATCCTATTACACATCAAACAAATTCAAATTTAATTTGACATAAAGCAACCACTATCATTTTTAAATTAATAAAATATACATATATTTAAAAAAAATAAATCTTTTTAAACATAAAAAAATATAAATTAACATATTTTTCAATCCTATAACCTATTCTAATCATTACTTTTCAACATTTCATCCAAATACATCTCAATTTCTATTTTTATTTTATAACTAACTTTCCAACTTTTAGAAATAGTTGAAAATGAAAATGGTCTTTGGAAATAAAACCAAATGGGCCTTTAAATCTTGATATCTTCTTGTGTCCAATTTGTAATTAGTAATATGATTAGGGATTTAGAATTCTAAACAATTGTTTTATAATTATTACAAAAAGGGCAGGTATTTGTTTTTCTATTTTTTAACACAAAAAGAAAGAACAAAAAGCAAATTCTATTAGTAACTGAAACTTAGAATTTAAAGTTGAATTAAAAAAAAAAAATGTTTACCCGTTTGGTTTTATTTCCCAAATCCCTTTTCATTTTCATCCAAAAATAAAAATTAAAAACTATCACTTTCTCTCTATTTTCACTCAAACTATTTCTATTTTTAATTTCAAACTCTTACTAAACCTACCATATCATCATATTATCACATCAATCAAATTTGATTTAACATAAAATATCAATTATCATTTTAAAATTAATAAAATATACATATATTTTTAGCAAATAAATCTTCATAAACATAAAAAAATATATAAATCAACCATCTTTTCAATTTTATATATATTTTAATCATCACTTTTCGACAAATCATCCAAACACATTTTTATTTTCATTTCAAATCTATAGCTAACTTTTTAAATTTTAAAAATAGCTAGAAACTGAATATGACTCTGGAAATAAAACCAGACGGGTTGTACCTAATGTCTTTTTCAAATATTAGGGAAGATTATTCTCCTTAGAAATTAGTTATCTAGATGTTCAATGAAGTTATCCAATGGAGAAGTTGGATTGTAACATTTGTGGTTCAATTTAGTAAAGCAATCTTATTCAGAAAAGTTCATTTAAATTATCTTTTTTCATCGTTCATGCCGTATAATTTACTTAAATTTTAAAATAACGTAAATAGACAAAGTCATACATAATATTATCAAAATTTCACCTTATAACATTATTACATTTTTATCCAATAATTTACAACTCTAGTGAATACATAGAGAAGTCTTAAGTCTGAAAATTTTTCTTCCTTATCTTAGCTTAGCGTTCTAATTTAGAACTTACAAATATCAAAAAGGAAAAAATGTAATAGTGAATCTAATTTTCAGAAATTTGTAATGATTGCTTACTACTTAAAGTTTATCATTTGGATTAAACAGTTTGAACCTCATTAAAAAGTAAACTTATAGTGTGAAAACTGCCAACATCATTATATTAATGAAACTAATGACTTTCTAAACACTTGATACAACTTGGAAATTTTTCAAAAGTCAGTCTTCCTTTTTTGTAGTTTTATTTAAAAAATATTTATTTTTTAATAAATAAACTTGACTACGAAACTCTCAAAGTCTTCTCAAATGTAAAGTGGCCATCGTGACTCATGGCTCTAAATTTTGTTTCCGGCCAACTTTGTCCTTCATTTGATTTTAATTCCACGCAGGTCCCTCACGACCCCTTTCATACGTGATCATGTATAAATCTATTGAATTAAAAAAAAAAAAAACATATTTTAACATAGTAACATTAATTTGTGATCTTCATTATTTTCTTATATCACATCAATTAAATAATATCTTATAAAATATTATTATTTGATTTATATGAATCTATTAATTTTTTATATGTCTCATTGGTTTTATTATTCTTGTTATTAATAAAAGCTAGTTAGCGTAATTTATTCCTAGACCATTCACATGTTACTTGGAGGCTATTTTGATAAGATGCTTTTGTGCTACAACATAACCATATGTTCTTTTGCTCCACTTATGTAGATAAATTTATTTCATTTTTTAGATAAATTGAATCTAATTTTTTTTAATAAATATTAATTTTATTTTTAATTATTTTCTCATATTTGTCTGGTTTAAATATCGAAAGGATCATTATTAAACACATTCACAATATTTCTGACAGTTTATTTATATAATAGACAAAAAATACCCATTTTTCTTCGACAAGATTATTTACATCATTGAATTTGAATTTTACTATATTATCATTTCTAGGTGTGTAACAGGATCAGCCCTAGTCAATTAGGAGGGAAGAGAGAAATTCTATTTTTCAACCAAAAATTAAAAATACAAACACACACACGTAAAACACACATAGGGTCAAAATAGGAAATTAATAAGTCAACCGATGAGAAGAACTTTGAGAGTTTAGTCCTCCATATGCCAACCTTTCCACACGGCTGGCGCTAATACATCAAGACTTGATTTTCACAGTCAAACACCACATATTTCCCACAATAAAAAACGCCAACCACCATTCAGAACTCCACCACCAAGCACCACTTCCTCCACCGCTGCCGGCGGCCCCCTGGCGGTCTCTTCAAATGGCTCAAACTCCAGCCAAATCCCATTTCTCCCTCCTTTTTTGCTTCACACTAATCCTCTTTGTTCAATCAAAAGCACTCTCTCTTCTCCGTTCTGATTTTGATGCCCTCTTGCTTGTACACAAAGAGTTCGGCATCCGCCGGGCTCTGGGGTGGAATCCTTGCGATTCCGCTGGAATATTCTGCGAACGAAGAATGGAGAACAGTTCCCATGTTCTCAGAATCACTCGTCTAACCTTTGAATCCCAACACCTCAATGGCAGACTTTCTCCGGCCATTGGTCCGCTGTCTGAGCTGAGAGAACTTTCCCTACAAAACAACCAACTTGTTGACCAAATCCCAGCTCAAATAGTCAACTGTCAGAAACTCGAGGTCCTAAACCTCGGAAACAATCGTTTTTCCGGCAAGATTCCACCCGGATTATCGTCTCTAATCCGTCTTAAAGTCCTCGATTTATCTGCAAACAAGTTCACAGGGAATCTGAAGTTCTTGAAATACTTTCCCAACCTGGAAAAACTGAATCTTTCCGACAATATGTTCGCAGGAAAAGTCCCGGTGTCTTTGAGATCCTTTCGGAATCTCAGATTCATCAACATATCCGGCAACAATCTGCTCGAGGGTCCATTTCCATTGATGGGCAATCATCTGGATGAGTATTTATCCCCAGATTTGTCTGAAAAGGAAACCATCCCAAAACGTTATGTTTTTGCTGAAAGTTCACCGGACAGAAACCAGTCCACACCTGCCATGGTGCCTACTCCAAATCAGGACTCTAATGATGGCGCCCCATCCCCATCCCCATCCCCATCCCCATCCCCAGTGCCACAACCAGTCCACAATCACAAGAAGAATGATAAAAGAAGAATAGCTGGGTGGGTTCTTGGATTCTTGGCTGGAGCTTTAGCTGGCACTGTTTCTGGATTGATATTCAGTTTGCTTTTCAAGCTGCTAATGTTCTTAATCAGAGGGCGTAGTAAGGAAACCAGCTTGAAAATCTTTAGCCCCATGATCAAGAAGCCAGAGGATTTGGCTTTCCTGGAAAAAGAAGATGGATTAGCATCACTTGAAATCATAGGAAGAGGTGGATGTGGAGAAGTGTATAAAGCTGTTTTACCTGGAAGTAATGGGAAAGAAATTGCTATCAAGAAGATAATTCAACCTCCAATAGATGCAGAAGAGCTCACAGAAGAAGACAGCAAGCTCTTAAACAAGAAAATGAGGCAGATTAAGTCTGAAATTCAGACAGTGGGACAAATCAGGCACAAAAATTTGCTTCCCCTGCTGGCCCATCTCCCACGGCCTGATTGTCATTACTTGGTGTATGAGTACATGAAAAACGGCAGCCTGCAAGATTATCTCCAACATGTAGCAGAAGGTAGAGTAGAATTAGACTGGTTGGCTCGATATAAGATTGCACTCGGGGTAGCTGCAGGGCTGGAGTATCTCCATATAAGCCACAACCCTCGCATAATTCACAGAGATCTGAAACCGGCAAATGTCCTATTGGATGATGAAATGGAAGCGCGAATAGCAGATTTTGGGCTGGCAAAAGCCGTCCCCGATGCTCATACGCACATTACAACTTCAAACGTGGCTGGAACGGTTGGATACATAGCTCCTGAGTATTACCAGACGTTTAAGTTTACTGATAAGTGCGATATATACAGCTTTGGGGTGCTGTTGGGCGTTCTGGTGATGGGGAAGTTGCCGTCCGATGAGTTCTTCCAGCATACGGATGAGATGAGTTTGGTGAAATGGATGAGAAACGTGATGAGTTCTGAGGATCCCAAAAGAGCAATAGATTCCAAGCTGTTGGGAAATGGATATGAGGAGCAGATGCTGTTGGTTCTTAAGGTTGCTTGCTTTTGTAGTCTGGATAATCCTAAAGAGAGGCCTAATAGCAAGGACGCTAGGTGCATGCTGTCCCAGATAAAACATTAGCTAGTTTGGTGCAAGAAACTGAAAGTCATTTCTTGTTTATTGTTGGAAGAATGTGTGTTTTTTTCCTTTTAGTTTAAGAAAATGATGATGTATGGATAGAATGATGTCTAAATCTGTGAATTGTAATAAAGTTGTTTTTCAAAGGTTTTGTAAGTTGATCGAGGTAAAGTTGCTCTTTTTGGGTTCCACATAGTTGGGAACAAGATTCTATTTAATGTATCTTCAAGTTTTTGCTAATCAAATCGAAGTTGCCTTTTTGATTCCTCGTAATTCTCACAATTGGGAGCAAGATTCTTTTTCAATATACCTTAATCATAGTGGATAAGAAGATGAAGATGGGACATTATTTAGGGAGGAAGTGCCCATTACATGAGGGTATCCTATAAATAAATATTCAAAAATTCGTATATCATTCGTATTTGTATCCGTTATACATAATATTATATGTATTCATTTAAAATGGGTATTATCCATATTCGATTAGTAGATATTGGACTGTAAATTAATACAAATGTGATAAATACGCATCCAATCCATTTAATACCTACTCCAAATATATATTAATTGAATATATTCATTTAAGTATTTCATTTTTCATAGCTTAAATATATTATTCATATCTGATAAATAATATTAATAAAATTATCATATGTAATATAGTCTGATTTTTCATGTATTTTAAATATAATAAAATATTTAAAGAATTATTGTATTATTAAATATATTATACATAATATATTATTCATATTTTTCAATAAAAACCTAAAAATTCATATATATATATATATATGTGTGTGTGTGTGTGTGTGCGTGCATGTGTGTGTGTAAATTATAATTGAAGAATTGAGAAGAAAAAATAATTAACTTAAAAAATTATGGTAAATATTGAGGAAAAATTGATTAATTAAGTTAGTCAACGTAAATATGTTTGTTGATTTTATAATTAATATACTTAAATATTATTAATAATATTAATTAATTAATTATTTGTTTGATTGCTTCCTTTTTAATGTAATTGCATAGCTCCTTCTAATTAATTAAAAAATATGTATTTGTTATAGGTTAACAGATTCATATATTCGCATATTTGTAAATGAATATCTAAATAATTATCATTGAATATAAATATTCAAAAATAATATTTGAATTTGAATATAGGTAATTTTTATTAAATATTGATGCATTTAAATGGTTATAATCAAGTACTGATATATTCGAATTCGATCAATATCCAATAAATACGAATACGAATTCGAAAATCATTATATAAATATTTGTCTGATCTGTATCCGCATACAAATATTCGAAAGTTTATTAAATATGAATGCAAAAACAATATATCAAATTCGTTAAATGTCTGTTTACATCGCTACATGAGACTCATGAGAGCTACAAGAGTTGAGGATCAATTTAAATCATATTGCAATAACCAAAATTTAGTTTAATTATCCCGTTCAGTTTCTATAATTTGATATATATATATATACAAATCAATCTATCTGATTGCTATGTATTGCAGGGATGAACTTAATCTTGAATACAAATTAGAATTTTTTTCCCTTAAAAAAAAAATTTAATGATTATTGCTGCAGTAAAATCAATCCTATAAAACAATTGAAAAAATCCTTCATAAAAGCCCCTATAGCTCAGTGGTAGAGCGTCAGTCTTGTAAACTGAAGGTCTGTAGTTCGATCCTGCATGGGGGCAATTCTTTTTTCCAATTTTTGTTATTTCAATTCCCCCCGCCCACCCTAAAGTTGGATTGGGCCTTGGGTAGTTCAAGCCCAAGACCACTAACAGGAATATTATCAATGTCTGATGCAAAACAAATAATTCTTGCCACATGAAATAAAAAATATATCCAAAACTTTAGTACAAATCCAGAATATGTAAATTTTGCAGAGGTTAATCATTAGTCATCAATTAATTCTGTTAGTTGTAACAAAACCCTGTTTAGTATAGAGATAAGTATTGACAAATCCAAGAGGAATATTTGGGGGAAATCCATGGACAGTGAGTACTGCCAAAAATGCAAGTAGAAAATTTTTAATCATGTGAATTAATTTGCTACGATATGCTGGTGATTTGAATTAGTCATGGATTAGTGGTGGATTAGTTTTATGATATTATACTTATCTTATCCTCCACTTCTGGCCCATCTACTAATTAATTATGTATTGACTACAGATTTCAACAAATAAGTTGCTAAAGAATACAAATGATCAATTTATTTAGGATTGAATAAAATTTATTGAAACAAAGAAAATCATTAAAAATAAAATTAAAATATTTTCTCAGACTTATAAAATAAATGCATATCTCTTATTATTTTTGACTTTTCTTTTCTATTATCTTCCTCACTTTTTTTTTTTTAATATAAATTAAAAAAATAAACTCTTCCTTCTTCTCTCATCTCCAACCATGATTTGACAAAATCCCAAGAAATCAGACAAAACGGCCGCCCGAGTTCCACCATAACGGGACTCAAGTCAACGGTCTGAGTGTCGAGTAGTGTTTTGCAATTGATCTCGACTATAATTATAATTTTCTCTAATTTGAAGACCTAGTTATAAAGCTTCAAAATAATTATTAAAAAGAAATAGAGTATCAGGTACGATCATAATTTTAATTATAAAATTGATATTAAAAAAATTAATCATAATTTCAACAGTAAAATTGATATAAATAAATGCAAAATAAATATTCTTATAATTAATCTTCGCTATGATCAATTCTGAAATAAATTTGATAAAAAAACCATCATTAATAGAAATTGTTAATAATGATTATTCTTTTGTTATTTATATTAATTTTTCATATGAATAGTACATAATTAATCTGTTGCACGTCCTAGTTATGTAATGAAAATTCATAATTGTAATTTTTAGTCATAGTAATAATTTTTTATAACGGACATTTAATTTTTTGACAGGAACCTTCCAAACCTTTTTTCCCCCAAAATACTTAAGTTTTTCCTTTTTGAGGAACGTCAAAGGAAGTTTCATATGCGATTACGTAAGCTCTTACGCATGGTAATGCAAAAATAAGGTTTAGAAAAACTATAATTAAAAAGGTTATAATTTTTTAACATTAATAATAATAACTCCCCACTTAGCTAAAATCTACATGCTCGTGTACCTTGTGTAGGTAGTTGGTGACAAAAGAACTCACTTTTGGTGCTCATTATTTATCTATTTATTTATTGTTCTTGGAGTTAACAAGCATGTGAGGTCCCAATAAAAAAAATGATCCCTTAGCCTACAATAGACAAACTTAAATAATAACAATATTAACAAATAGGTTGAATATTATTTGTTAAGGCTATATATGTTTCATATTATTTGGAGTGTTTTCAGACCATCATTTTGGAGATATATGTTTAATTTTATTTCTTTTTAATTTTTTTTCTTGGATTTAAATATCTTTCCGTGTAAATTTTTTATCTGAATAATGGACTTCTGACGTCAAATTTTTATGCTATTATACGATAGGCTATAGTTATATAATAATTTATTGAAAGATATTAAATTTTATTTTTAAAAATAAAAATATTTTAGATAATAGAGTTATTTTAACCAATTTAAACTTTATACATTAGACAAATGAAACACGCAAAATAAGTTGATAAATTTCTATTTTTCCCCCCGCCCCCTTCTTTTTCTAATGCGTGTAGTCACAACCTCCAATTGAGACATACCTATCACATTTCGTACAAGAATTATTATTTTTTTCCCTTAAAAAAAGAATTAAGTTTCTTTTTATGATGGTGTGCACCTATAGCTTATTAATTTATTCTTGAACTTTTCTTTTTTGATGAGAAATGTAATATTGATAAATAAAAAGTATCTCCTTTTGTAATACTTTCTGCGCAAACATGAGAATATTGTCTCATGTGTGCATGATTGCATGTGCAAAACCCTACATTTGTTGACAATCAAATGCAGCCTATAATATGGTTCAAAAGTAGCCGCATGACTCATTAGGGCATACTAGGAAGTTAGTCCAATGTTGGAATGACAGCTTCGCATGTTTCATTCATGATTTAAATTCAATTTTTGTCACGGACCAGTAAAAGTCCATGTCCATATGACTCATTAAACATCATATAAAACATTAGTGTTAAATGTTAAATTTATATTTGTTAACCCTTTGATGATTTTTTTGATGTTTTGATTATGATAAAATCGTTTCACGTAATTATGTGCTGATATCTGAAAGTAATTTTTTATATTATTCACTAAGATTTGCTCGCACAATTTCTGCTGAAATCTGTCACATGACTGGAATTTACTTTCTATAAATAGAAGATTTCCTACAAATTATAGTTTGATAAGAATCTTTGTAAGTTGGGAAAGCAATCACGTCATGCTGCAATTATTAATCCTCTATTTAAGGAATAAACGCATGCTTGCCATAGTTAATCTATTTCCTTATTTTGACTCCAATGAATCCTTGCCTTAACGAGAACTTATAACCGTTTGACAAACAACATATAAATATGATATTATGCAGCATTTTAAAGGTGTGAATCACTTGGGAGAGATATTTGTTAAATGTTTTGAGAAGTTGTGTGATATTCTCTAACACGTTCTTGCGCTTAATTGTTGATTAATCCTTGCTCTACTTATGTTTTCGAGGGACCTTGTGGTGAAGAAGGTCAAGCGGATCTTGCCTTCGATGGACCTAGTGGTGAAGAGGGATGAGAGTCGTATCTACTCTCGAGGGATCCCGTGAAGAGAACAAATTGGCACTTGGTTGCTCTAAGGACCTATAGGTGAAGAAACTAGTAGGGCGTTACTGCCTGGAACTTTCTGCAGTGTCCTTGGTTCCGGTCTGAAAGAAGAGACTAAAGCTTGTTGTATGGAGTGACAACAGCTCGTGCATCAGTTCACAGAGGTTGTGCAAGTAAATCTAGTAGAAGTTCCCCCTAACCTATTCACAAGCAGTTGGTTTCAATAGTGCTCTGGAACTTGCCTCATCCCATCTAGGATTCTAGTGTAGCTCTTTGCGAACAATTGATTTTTCACCTTGTTAGGGTATTTCTGTTCCTTACACTTTCGTTAATGTCAAATTAGTGTTTATTATTTGTAAAAATATTCTTATACACTTATTAATTTGACAGGTTTAAAATCCTAAGTGAAAGTTTAGGTAAAGGACGTAGGCTTGCCGAATCTCTATAAATACCAGTGTCTTTTACTTTTGTTTTTACTACTTTTCTTATCACTGGTCTGACTGGTATCATAACTGGTATTTGCAAATTTCAGTCAGTAAATAAAACTATTTTCTACAAAAAACTTGAACAGCTTTTAAGGTCAAAAAATATTTTGAGTGATAAACTTCTGCTACATCAAAATTGATTTTTTAAGCCTAATTCACCCCCCTCTTAGGCAAATAATCACTTACAATATCAAAACAATCACCAGTATATATATATTACATGATGAAATTTTATTCTTAATAATATCAAGAATTATTTATAAGTTTTTAGTACTAATAAATATAACAAAAGTATCATGATCTTGACTTAGTGAATATATTGATTTTGTTACTAAGTTGTCACATGAACATCTTGTGGTTGTTTTTTACAATTTGAAGTGATGGAATCGATCATTCAACTATATAAAGATAATCCATCTGACACGGTTATTGAAAATATCACAATATTTTTCTAGCATATGCTTAATAAGGAAAAAAAGAAAAGAAAAAGGAATCCCTTTTTATATATCTTCTTAGTTTATCAATTTCATGGAAATGATAAAAAGAAGAGTATCCTTGCATAGGCTCAAAATATCTTCATTTAATGATTCTTCCGGCCTTTGGATTTATACCAACAAACAAAAAGAGTGAAGCAACTTATTATACAACAAACAAAATTGATCTTCATCTAATTAATTTGTCGTGTAAATTCATTGTAATTACCCCTTTTGTGAGGATGAACCCTAAGGTTACAAAATTATTTTGTCGAGTTTATAAGGAAAGTTATTTTGCACCCAATGTATATATTTTCTTCCTAACTACCAATTTATATATATCAACTTCGAGTATATGTACTTTTTGTTTAAAGAGTTTTCCAAATTTATATGAAATATGACATGTTATTTTAACATCGTAGTGCTTGATTCTCTAACCTTTGATCAAATATCACAACTTAGGAATTATTCTTGATACTTAAATTTATATACAACCTACCTATAATATATTACATATCATATAATACATATAATATATCATTTTGCCAGTTAACATTGTCACCATTATTAATTTTTCTTGTAGTGTCTTAATATAATAATAAAGTGGAACTTTTTAATCAGGGAAGGCCTATTAAATTTGCACCAGACAGCTGGTCAAATAGCTGAACAAAGTGTGACCATACAACAATATGGGAGGACACAAGATCAATATGTAGTGATAAAAGTGTCTGAATTACATAGTACTACTACTAAAGAATGAGAATGTTAAGTACTATAAAACAAATAAACCAAAAAGTTTTTAAGCATCAAAATTGATGTACCAGAAGTAGTGTGTGTATATATATATATTAAATTAACCTCATCATGAGACAAGTATACTTGCACATGGCAATGAATTCATAAAGATTGATCAAATATTTCTCTACCAATACTAAAACAAAAGAACTCAATCTCTGTCTTCATCAGAAATTGCAACTTTCCAGGCCCTGATTTCTCCATCCAGGCTTCCACTAAAAACTGTCAAACCCCCATCCATATCATCTCCCCCTGGAATTGCAACAAGGGATTTCACAGGTTTACAATGCCCTTCCAGGATCCCCAGACAACAACCCCCGAAACCTTTCCCATGTTTCCAAATTCTCACAGTTCTGTCCAAAGAACCACTAATCAGGACACCATTGACATGCACTGCCAAGCACAAAATAGCTCCTCCATGCCCTTTCAGATAACAAGAAACTTTCATATGATCATCTTTTTTATCATTATCCACTCTCTCCCACGCAAGAATAACTTTATCGCCGCCCCCAGAAAACAACGTGGACCCGTCTCGTGTCAATGCCAATGCATTAACACTAGACTCGTGTTTCTCTAAGGTTGTTAGAAGCTCGTGATTTTTTCTATCGTCCGGTTTATTATTACATCTCCAAACGTTTATCTGTCCGTCGGCAGAGCCAGTGTATATCGTCCTGTCGATGGGGTTAACAGCAATGGCATTAACAGCATCAGAATGGGCTCTGACGGATTCCAGGCAGTGCATATCCGATGATATTTTCCAAATTTTAAAGCTCCTATCCCACGAAACTGAATACATTAATCCAACATCATTATTCACCACTAATCCTGATACAGCATCCGCGTGCTCAATCCAGAGTTTCTGCTTGTGGCGCCTGACTTGAACGTAGTTTTTCGCTAACATACAGTTGAACAAACGATCCTTAAACGTGGGAAGAGTTGAGATTAACTGATGCTTTTTTTGTTTACTTGATGATGTGGTCCCCACCTGCTGCCAGACCCTAATCTTGCAATCTTGATGGGCTGTGAAGATTTTCTTGCCACTGAAGGCAATGGACTTGACAAAGCCCGAACCCGACCCGAATGTGTCCACAGGTGAGAAGGTGGTTAAATCAAAGACATTTATTTCTTTGGTGGATGCAGCATAAAGAAAGTTGTTTTGGACAGCAAGGCAGCTGATTTGTGGGGTTAGGGTTCTAAGGGAGGCAATGCAGAAATGGGGTATAGAGGGTTTTGGAATTATATTTGGATACTTTGAATTATTATGAGCATAAGAGGCACTGGATTCAAGACTGTTAAAACTTGAGTCTTCACACAGTGTAGGTGCACTGTGTGTTTCTTGGCTGGTGCTGGTTGTGGCAGAAGATGATATTGAAGGAGATTTTGAGAGGATTACTGGGTTATAACCATTTGCAAGCCACGAGTTGACCTCCTCCATTGGATGATCTATGCAAGAAAGAGATGTTTCCTTGGATAAAGAAATCAGCAAAACACACACACACACACACACACACACACACACAATTGTCAAAGGGAGGAGAAGTGTTGCATATGAAGGTTTGAAGTTAATGGGGATAGGTTGTATTAATAGAATTCTTGGACAAAGGAGAATTTGACATTTGGAACAAAACTTTTGTTTAGTTTAGGCATTCTTTTACTCTTCTTTGTGGGCCATGAGTACTATGGTTGTTGGTTGGCCTCACACTTGTCAATGGGCACAATTGTTTATGCCAATTAAGGACATTAAAATAATCTAAATGAGAAAGTGCTACTTCAAATAATTAACTTTTTAGACATTTTCAAATGTTTTATGGTGATATGGTAGTTTGCTCAGTATCTCTTTCTTTATTTTCCTCACTCTCTTTTTGTTATTTAAATCCTCAAGAAAAATGTGAAAAAAAAGTAATTAGATAATTTTTCATAATAAATAAAAGTTGAAATATGAAATTGAATCAAAGATTTTAAATTATTATTTTGTCATTTCAATATTGATGAATTATTAAGGTGGCAGTTCGATTGAGCTGGTTGTAACTTTTTTAAAGGAGACAACGGTTAGAATTTGTTTGCTTTAGTATTATTTTGTAAACCAATCACTTCTATGTTTAAATTAAGGGTTTTTGATTTAATAGTATTTTGATAGGCTATAATGATAAACTTGCCTTTTAAATAACAATTGTGATTCAAATGAACGACGAACGATCCTTATAATCACATCTAAAGAAATTACTATGTTGGTCGTCCTCCTCTTTCCTTTTTTCATTAAAAAAAAAAAAATAGTATTGATGAAAAACCAAATAGTGTTCTTGCATTCTTGTTGGCCTGCCTTTGAGTTAGGGCTAAGATATATGAGAAACTTCATTGCTACTTCAAATAGACAACATAGGCATAACCAATGCATATAAAAGATAAAGATTATGTTAAAGTCCAGACAATTATTCATGCAATAACTTCGGAGAAATAAACAATTGAAAAGGCTTGAACCAATCAAGTTTGACAGACATTCTTGGCACGTGCTTTCAGAAAATATTAGTGGGCGAAGGTCCACCAATGAGTTTGATGAGATTTGTCCGAAAAAGTTGCTTGTTTTTATGGTTTGTATTTTAGCCAAAACTATATTGTTAGAGTTCTCTTTTCTTGAAAATAGATTAACATGATAATAAACTAGCTGCCGACCGCCCACATATGTAACGCCTGTACTTTATAATCTGTTACTTTTTTTTTTTTTAAAGTAAATGAATTAAAAAGGGTAATTGTAAATTTAATTACTCATCCGATTATATATAAAAATTCTCTCGAGTTTGAGTTTCCGCGTTTGGATTATGTATTTTTGGCCTTGAGAGCACATAAACTTTCTTTCTTTATTTGTATGTGGTTAAGAATACTTGAATAGAGTGCCCTTCATTAGTATGACGTGGCATTGAGATATTATTTTATTAGTACTCAATTTTGTTCGAGGGAGACACTACAACGAAATTAGCATTTAGTGACAAGCAAAATTGTAATTTTCGTCCTGTAACTTTACCCCATTTGATTTTTGGTTTCTATAAATTGTAGAATTTCAATTTTAGTCCTGTAAGTATCAAAAAATTGTCACTTTTAGTCCTTTGTTCGTCGGAACCGACAGAAGTCGCCGGAAAAGCTGACGTGGCTCGCCTGGCATGTGGTAGCTTAGAATTTTTGCCTTGTTGGACTGCCTAATAGACATTTTTTGTCTTTTTCTTGCTTAATTGACAACATACATGTCTTTTTTTTTTTTTTTTGTAATTTCAAATATATTATATAATTTATATATACACACATATATGCACATCTACTATATATATATATTTATATATTACATATCGTCATTTTTCCTCCAAAACACAATTTTTTTCCCAAAATACCCTCTACTATCCTTCATTATTTCCAAAACTTTTTCATTTTTCAATATATACATACATATGTTATATATATATATACATCATATATATTTTATTATAATCACTTAATTTCATTTTCATCCCAAAAATCTAACAAAAAAGCATTGATTTGATTTCTATAGTAAAAAAATATCTCTCCCAAAACATAAACAAACATACACATATATTTATATATAATCTATAATTATTTACTAATTAAAAAATGAAAAAATTAATCTACCATATTAACAATATTCTTTTAACTTGCTTAGTTGGCACAACTTTGAATTTAAAAATATACACACATATATATATATTTGTACATATATTTATATATATGTACATATATTTATATATAATTTATAATTATTTACTAAATAAAAAACAAAAACAAAAACACATGGTTAAGATATTTAAATTAAATTTAAAAAAAAAAAAAAAAAAAGTGGCATAGCCATGGCCGCCGGCTACCCTCTGGCCATGGCCGCCATTTCCCCTCCCCCACCCCCGGGAACCCACCATCCTGGCTACCACTCCCCTCTCCCCACCCTCACCCCCCGCCCCCGCCCTCGGGCACCCACCATGGCGGCCGCCTAGCCAGATCTGGCCATAGCTGCCCAACTGGCCAGGGTCGAGACAGCCATGGCCAGATCCAGGCGGCCGGCGAGCTCGCTTGGCTCATGGCTATGGCAGCCCGGTGGGGTGGTGGGGGTGGGGAGAGGGGATGGGGGCATATATATAATGTATTTACATATATGTATGTATATATAAATACATATATTTAGATATGTGTATATATAAATATATATGATATATATCATAAATCTATATCATATATATATTATATATCTATTTGACATTTTTATTTTTTTTTTGTCAATTAATAAAGCCACGTCAGCAGTCCAACAAGGCAAAAATTCCAAGTTGCCACATGCCTAGCGAGCCACGTCAGCTTTTCCCGCGACTTCCACCGGTTCTGACGAACAAAGGACTAAAAGTGACAATTTTTTTTATACTTACAGGACTAAAATTGAAATTCTGCAATTTATAGGACCAAAAATCAAATAGGGTAAAGTTACAGGACGAAAATTGTAATTTTGCCTTTAGTGACATTAATATAATAGGATTTTATAATGTATAATGTAATGACACATATATAAAAGTAATGAAATGATAGTTATAAAAAAAAATTACTATAATATAATACTTAATGACATTTGACTAATAAATGACAAATAAAACACTAGCATTTGACAGAAAATATTAATATAAATGTATTTCAAACGCATTTACCTAGTGTTAATAATTAAAATTTTTAAATGAACAACTCTTATATTTATTTATGATTTTAATATGTGAAGAAAAAAAAAAGCTATTAAATATTTAGTAACATGAAAAGACGCCTCCAAAGATGGGAGAGAGAAAATATTGTCTCACAACTTCGACTCTTTCAATCTACGAATAAGATCATATATTATCATAATTTTTCAGTCAAAGTTTGGGAAAGCATGTCTCAAAGGGCCACAAAACCCTGAATTGCACGGGTCTGTGAAAGCTAAGATAATTCATGTATTATACATATATATATGTATGTATGTATATTCATAGCTTCACAAAATATATAATCTTTTTTATTCAACTATTTATTATTCTTTCTGAACAAAGCAATATCTACTAAGTATCAAATGATTTTCGTTGCAAAAATTCCAATGCCCCTAACATTGTCCTTAGTTGCTTTGTCTTTGATTCTTGATCCTTTAATGAAGAGAATTTGATAAATTTGCAAGTCAAAATTTCAATTTTACATTAGTGTATTTTATGTCTCTCTTTCTTCTTATTTCCTTAAATTTGACATAGTACTCTGTCTCACCTACAGGCTACAAGTAAGACTGTCAATCCAATCGATGAATCGAATCATGCTGGGTTCGAATTTGAATCCGATAGTGATATGCCACAACTAAATCTAATCAAAAATCCTAGATTTTTAGTTGGTATAACAATATCCAAATTTAAATAAAAATTGGATATTAGAAAAAAAATCCGAATTAGAATACTAAAATCATCATATATTTGTTATTTTTATAAAAATTTAGTAGAAGCTAAATGCAAAGCATTCATCCTTAAACACACACAGATTAATAAATAAATTTTCAAGTCCATTGTCATTTAAAAACAATAATAGAATATAATTTAATCATATTAATTCACCATATCATTGAATTTTAGATTCTATTACTGATAATAATACTTATTTGGCATTATAATATATAGGTATAGTTGATTCTTCAATCAACTAATTAATAGACTTAAAGTTTTATAAAAAAGAAACTCATTTTGATTAAATCTAGATTTGCATTCACTACTAAAAAAACTTATTGTTCTTTCCACATTCATTTTGTTCATACTCATTGTTCTTCTCACATCATTTTTTGTTATAAAAATAGATAAACAAGTGATGCAATTATGGTGTAGATAAGCTTGAAATCTAACAATTTATATGAAAAATACCTAATTTTATATATCACATAGGAGTTCATTATTTCTTTCATCCAAAAACTCATTTTGGCATTCATATAGGACGATGTGTTCACATATATAAAATATTATATATATATATATATGTATAATATTATGTATATTTGGATTTAAATTATTAATGGATCGATTTGAGCCAAATTCATATTCGCTCTATTTATTTCGAATTACGAATTTTTTTATGGGAACATATTTGTCGTATCTTTTATATATTAAATATTATAAATAATCGGATTGAATTCAAAGAAGATTCTGATTAAAATTTGGTCCATTCACAACCCTACCCACAAGATGATGCATTGTTAGCCCACAAGCCCAGGCGTGTACCCAGTTTGAGCCTGCAGTGGATCAAAATTAGGCCTGCTTCAGATCACAAGCAAAATACAAAACAATTGAAATATATATGTGGCCCACATTAATCCCAATAGTGAATTTATATTATTTTTAATTAAACTTAGACCAAAATTGAACTAGAATAATTACCTAACATGAAACTACATATTAAATTTGACCAAGACAACAAATTGTATTATATCAAATAACTTATGTTACTTATTAATGACCTTACCATAGTCAATATAAACTACTATATATTTGTGATCGTCTATTAATTAAAAATTATGGTCATTAATTAGGAGCGACTGCATAAATGACTAAAAGAAAATTTGGTTATAAATTAATGATTGAAAAATAATTTAGTATTAATTAGTGACCAAATTAGTGACTGCTTTCTACAGTCACTAATATTAGTGATAAAAAAAAGAGTTCGATTACTAATTAATGACCGCTTTGTGTAGTCAACTAAAAAAGAGTACAACCACTAATTAGTGACTGCTTTCTATGGTTATTAGTATCGTCATTTGGTTTGTCACTATTTTCTTAAAAATATTATATTTAAATTGATCACTAATCGATTATTAAGCAGTGACTGATTAGTGACTGCTTAATCGATTACTAAATAAAACTTATTATTATTTTTTTAAGTATATAATGGATTTTCTTAAAAATATTTAGATGCAGCATAAAGAGAATAATTCAAGTGGAGGTGACGATGTAAAATAATTATAGGGATCACTTTTTGCGGGGATCGAAAAATTACTAGGTGATTTAATGCTTCAACATACATTGAGAATTGAGTAGTGTATAACATGTAATACAATATATTATTTTATCGATATAATATAATGTCTAGATATATATTATATAATATTATAGTATAGTATGGAGCAAGTGAATTGGTGGGAACGAAAACAAATATTCCAAGATGACAACATGTGAAGCTACATTGATTTGCAAATGCCCACAACTTAGAACCAGCTCATAAGTCTTGAATGGTGTAGTAATTAAGGTCCCTTTGAATTTTTAATTGCATAATTAGGGGTCCCATTTTTTAGTATTATGAATTGTCATGATCTAGGTAACCAAATCCACACGTGCAATGATCTATTTTTTTCTTTATTTTTATTTTTCAAATTCGTGTATAGTGTTTTATTATTATTATTATTATTATTATTATTATTATTATTATTATTATTTCCATTCAGCTTAAAACGTCATTTTTTCTTATATAGAATACGAAATATTCAAGTAGAAAAATGCAAATTGTTTTTGAAAATATAGGAGCACCAAACTATGAAAAATTTGTTGGAATTTCACCTTCTCGAGGATCTTTTCCTTGCCCAATTAGTTATGGGAAGAATCTCTTCTGTTCAATCTATGTGCTTTTGGTATATCCTCTTTGAGATATCAAGTTCATTATCTTTAACTGCTATATGCAGTTGGGATGGAGAGAAGTTTCGTCACCTTTCTTTAGAGGTAAAAACACCTTCCGACAAGGTTTTACTATAACCAACCTCATAAATCTAACTCAATCTTTTACACTGATGTATCGTATTTTCTCTACCAGGTTATCAAAAATACTGCTAAATCTTTTCAAAGTAAAAGGAGGGAAGGTGTGCTACAACTAACATAATAACCAACTGAAAAACCTAGCCAAGCTAGCATGCAATGGTTGGGGGCAAGTCTCCAAGGAAAGGTCTATATCCCCTGTTCACAAAACAAAGCATATCTCTATACACAATTTAATCAAACTTTATCCATCTTTGTGAAGAAAGAAAGTAGGTGCGGCCAGTGTGGAGTAGCTAGAATGGATGGGAGGTAAACGAAAGGACATGTCATTTAAATATGAAACATAAAAAAGAATTTATAAAGTATAGAAAGTGATTCCAAAAATATTAATTATAAAATATGTATATAAGGAGAGTGAATTATTTTTAAAATGTTTTCTGTTATTGAATATATTTGTTTGACATATGAAGACCTATTTGTATCTATACATGTGTCACATATAGCTTTCAGAATTATTGATTTTTTTAAAAAATTTGTAATAATAGTATTTATCAAATATTATGATGAATAGTATTGATAAAATGACTACTAACTAACTTCTTTAATTAGGATTAAGGCCGCTATCAAAGCCCATTTTATAGGTTATTATTGGCTCCACTTGTGAATTTTACAAATTTTGGGTGTTGAATTTGTAAATTTCTAAGATATATAGTGCTATAAGATGCATTGAAAGATCTTAAAGTAACCCAACATTGTTCTAATGTTTCATCTACTTTTCACCAAGATCACTATTACATTTTTATGATTTTAATTGCTCTATAAATAGTGCCTTAATTTAGTACAATAATATTTATTTTTATTCACTATTTTGATTGGTAATATAATACATTATTTATTTATTTCCTTTCGCACATAATTTTGAGTGATAGCTGATTATGTTTTTATTAATTCAGAAAATATTTTGAAAACAACTCTTATACTTGAATTTTTTTAATACCCATTCTTCATCTATCGTTCACAGTCTATGAGTCAATACATAATTGAAGATTTTATTTATATTAGAGGATTCATTTTAAAAAATTGAAAAATTTATTTCTTGTCATGAACTATATATTTAGTAAATTTTCGCATGTGTTCTTCACATTGCTACATCAATACGAGCCAAGTAAGCAAGGAAGGACGCCATGATGGGCGAATAACCTAAATATCGATTAGCATGGCTTCATATTCTATTACGGAAGAAAGAGAGAACTCACTTTTTAGTTAATTTATTTTCATATTCTCTAATAAATTATGTTCCTAATATTTTGTTGATTAAATTCTCGATATCTTTTATTTACATGCTGAAATTTAATTTGTAGTAATTCAAAGTTTTCATCCTGTTAGTAAAATTTAAAAATAATAATATATCGACTTCATATTAAATACAGTTAGATACAAATCTTATGTGATTTCAATCATTTAACACATTTATATATCAATAATGAACATAAATCATAAATTTGTTTATTGCAATGCCCCATCAAATTTATCTTTTAAAATTCATTTAAAATATTTATTTTGAATCAAGAACCCATAAATATATAAAAAGTATTAACTTTTCTCTTTTCTATTCAAGCAATAACATAAAACACCTTTTTTGTTATTCAAATTAAAGGTTTCTTCTCGCAGCCATTCATTCATTTGCAATTAAAAAAGTAAAAATTACTAGAAAAGGAAAAAAATTCTCGTATTGCACACATCAGATTGAAAAGGATACTATCAGATTTAGAGATAAGAGAGAGTATTGGCCGGTCGATAAATTAATCAACTTAACTAATTGATTAATTTATTGAAATATATAAAAATTGATAATCATTTACCATTGAATTTTTTGAATAACGAACAGAATTAATCAAAATTTTATGATCCCATTCGAATAATT
Organism: Jacaranda mimosifolia; assembly: GCA_018894105.1. Taxonomy (NCBI): domain Eukaryota; kingdom Viridiplantae; phylum Streptophyta; class Magnoliopsida; order Lamiales; family Bignoniaceae; genus Jacaranda; species Jacaranda mimosifolia. Next base: position 3,429,728 of record CM032124.1, on the reverse strand, counting down.
AACTAATTAATTAATTTTTATTTAAATTTTTTCTCAACATCATTATTCAACAAAAACTATAATAGTGCAGCCCCATCCAAGCAATTCGATGGTCCATACTGAATTTCCATGCAATTTCTTGTAATTACCTTCAATATATATATATATATATATTTAATACAAATAATGATCTATGAAAAGTTTTTCAAATAAATGGGAGTCTATAAAGTGTAACCACATTCTACATATACATAATTGATCTAGATCATTATGTAAAATCAACCATAAAATCAACATAGATGTAAATGCATGCAATGAAGCAAACATTGTGAAACTAAGTAAACTTAGTGATGATGCGAAGTACATAATATTTCTATATTGAAGAATTCAGTTAAATAGGTTTTTAACTGATATTCTCTAAATATTAATCAAATCGAACTAAAAATAAAAAATTTATAAAAAATTAACTATTAACAAATTAAAAATTAATTGAACAAAATAATTCGATAAAGTCAGTTTTGATTTAATTGGTTAATTGCTCTTTTTTGTTGATGAATAATTTTGTTCACCCTCAACTAGAAACATTATTAGAGGAGGGGAAAAAAAAAAAAAAAGAAAAATTGGACATGTGCCCTTTCTCTGATGAACAGTAAAGTATCACAGCCGGTCACAGTATAATTTTCCTACCTCTCTGCCACTCTCTGTACAGTTTCCTTCTCTTCACCTGTATACAGTTCTCTACCAGACTACCTCCCTCTCTGTCTCTATCATTCTCACCTACAGACTCGAATACATACTTACAACATATACATACAATTAGTTTTTCCGTATAAGAGAAGCAAATTAAAGAATAGAAACATGGGTGGAGTGACGTCATCAATGGCAGCAAAGCTAGCGTTTTTCCCACCTACTCCACCGAGCTACAAGCTGATTACGGATGATGCCACGGGATTGCTACTTTTGCACCCTTTCCCACACCGGGAAAACGTAGACGTGTTAAAGCTTCCGACGCAGAGGGGCACGGAACTCGTGGCGGTTTATGTGCGGTATCCCATGGCTACCTCGACTTTGTTGTACTCGCACGGCAACGCGGCGGATATTGGGCAGATGTATGAGCTCTTTATCGAGCTGAGCATTCATCTCAGAGTTAATCTCTTGGGGTAATTCTCACTTGCAGTTCTTGTCATGTGCATCAGTTGATAAAATTTTAACCTTTTTTAGGTGGGTGGGATGGGAGGTGGGTGGAGTGATTGTCTCTGTTGCGGTTTGTGTGTGTGTCTTTTTGGGGTGGTTCTTGGATGTTATTCATGAGATGCTTTCTTTCTTTTTTTTCCCCTCAATGAGCTGTGAACTGCCATTCTGGGCAGTTTCTATTCATGTAATTAATTTGATATGATTGATGTGCGTACATGTCCTATTTTTCTGTGGGAAGTGAGGATTTTTGATAAATGGTAGTTGTAACTATTAAAAGGGACTCATTTTTATACATGCCCGTATGTATGTATGGGGTTGGATTTGACGGATCAGAGGGGTTGTTTGTTTTGTGTGTTCCCCCTGGGTTCATATGTTAACGTTTATGATTTTTCAGGAGAATTTTCTTTTGTTCAGGGTGTGGCGGTTGAGGGTACTTTGATAAGTAAGGTTTGATTTTAAGTTACTGGAGTCTTGATATAGGATAAGGCATACATAAATTTTTTTTTTTTTTTTTTTGGGTTGGGTGTAGGGGGTGCAGATTTTGCTTGTTTGGTTCTGAAGGGTTGACTTGATGGTCACTTCAAGCTCTGCTATTTGCAATTTAATTTCTGCAGTAAAATGGTCAATAATTTAAGCTGTCTTCAATTTGTTTAATGATCTCTTTTCTTTTTTCGTTTTCTTACCTTGGGTATGTGAAGAGTCTTGAATCGGTCAAGGATACTGTTCTATGCTATGCTGCATGCATGTGGACTTTTTTCAAATAGAGAGAAATAATATGAGGGTGTCTGGGGATGGCCGAAGCATAACACCAATATGGTGGTGGAAGAAGTATAACATTCTGAAATATTGAACCGTTAAAGAGCGGAAGAAAGTGGAGAATTTTCCTTCTTTTAATTCTAGTTGAACATTTATGAAAAATTTTACCATCCAGTTTGTTGATATAATTTTTCTCAATGTCATATGATGATTATATGGATCATGGAACCACTGCCTGTCGTTGATATCATTGTTTTGGGTCGTGGAATAAATCAAGGACTTGTGGTTTTGGTGACTGAAAAGTTAGGTCTTGGTCTGCATGTTTCCTGAGACACTTTTACGTGCAGATCTGTGAAGAAATTTGGTAGAGAAACCTGAATCGATGTTCTTTCATAAATCCAGTTAAATATAGTCCCCTGAAACCATGTAAATTTACTACATATTATATAAAAGAGTAACAGGTTTGGGATTCGAGAATTAAAGGAATTATTGAAGGGCCACAAATGTGAGACGACAATGAAAAGGTTAATCGAAGAGGAGCTTAGTTGAATAATAAAACTTTCTTTGAAAGGCAACCATTAAAATTAGTGGATTAGATTTGCAAAGGGCACACGTGATAAAAATTCCTGCTTCAATGGGTCGGGCGGAGCCATAATGCTTTATGTATCTTATAATCAAACGTAAGATGCTTTAATTACTTTTGTTGCTATCCTTCATTTGTCACTTGCTAAAGTAGTTCACCTCAGAAGTGTCTTGTGCTCATTATGTCTGCAGGTATGACTACTCTGGTTACAGGCGGTCATCCGGAAAGGTATCAGCCAATGACTTCTCATGACGAGTCTCTTTCCAATCAATCTAAGCCATTGAACGCCTAAGAGCTCCTGTAAAGTTAGTATATTTGCTGTATTGCAGCCTAGCGAGCATAATACTTATGCAGTTATTGAAGCTGCATATAAATGTCTTGAAGAGAGGTATGGGGTTAAGCAAGAAGATATTATCTTATATGGTCAATCAGTTGGTAGTGGCCCGACTGTAGATCTTGCGGCTCGGTTGCCTTGACTAAGGGCTGTAGTTTTGCACAGTCCAATTTTATCTGGCTTAAGTGTCATGTATCCAGTAAAGCGTACATATTGGTTTGACATCTATAAGGTAAATTCTAGATTACTAAATTCAACAACTCTATTTAATTATATTACTGATAGTGTTCTAAATATCCATGCTTTGCTAGTGAATGTGTCCTCTTGGTACTTATTTATACCTTTCCAATTTTGTTCTCCAGAAATGTCATGCACTTTCCTGTTTCTTAGCATGACTTTATGTTGATTTGATGCAGAACATTGACAAAATACCCTTGGTGAAGTGTCCTGTTCTGGTTATTCATGTAAGTCTACATTTCTATGGAATTGTTCTCTGTGTTGCAGAGAACGACCACATATATTATATTATTAGCAATATTTGTTCCCTGTTGGTGTTTTGGGTTCACTGAATTTCGTACATCTCTTCTTTTTTAAAAAAATAAAAAATAAAAAGGATTGTATCCAAAGACAGCATATGCCATAGGCTCTTTTGGAACAATTTCACCACCTGCAACTCATTAATTTGTAAAATTTGGATTTGAAAAAGAGCATATTTTTGTCGAAATGGGGACATCTATGTTCTTATTCAAATGCTCCTTGTGTCACTGAATATTATGAAAAAGTGATGAACGAATTGAAGTCCTGTGTAAACACATTGTCAGGATAGCTGGTCCATTAATGCCACCAATAACCCATCATGCTGAAGTTTTGCCAATTGTAAGAATGGGGATTTGAGAGATAAGAACTACTTTACTGTCTGGACTTTTGCTGAGATCATGAGCTGCCTGTTGACGTGAAATGACATGAGTGAAACCCAGCGAAGTATATAAACTCTTTTGCATTTGCATCCAACACATATCTTACAATAAGATAAATGAAACATGAGTAGTGTAACAGTATAATGTTCATTTTCTTGTTATGCGGCTGTCATTACCCCGTGGACTTAGTGAACTATTACCCCAAGTTCCACCTAGATTTGTTATATCCTTCCAGGTTCCAATATAGATTTTTAATCTTGTTCTCCATAGCTGCTTCTGCATTAATCTTTTTATTATTAAAAAGCCAAGCCTCTTTGTATCTGTGGTCCGATTGTTTTTCAATGCTGTACATGCTCATTGTATTTGAGTTCAATAAATTGCTAATTGCCAAGGTGTTGTGCATGCAGGGTACTGCGGATGATGTTGTTGCCTGGTCTCATGGGAAACAGCCATGTGAACTATGCCTAGAGAAATATGAGCCATTATGGATCAAGGGGGGAAATCACTGTAATTTGGAACTGTATCCCGAGTATATTAAGCACCTTAAAAAGTTTGTATCTACAGTTGAAAAACCTCTATCACAAAGAAACACCTTATGGCAAAGCATAGACCGACCAGAACATTCCAGGAGAAGTACTGATTGTATTATTGCTCCAAGAAAAAGAAAAGACAGGAGAGAGAAACCTAGGTGGAGCACTGATAGGCCCGAAAAACTAAAGACTTACGAATACAAATTTCTTAACGATGACAAGTTTGCCAAGTTGAAAGTATCATTTGATCAAATGCAAAGGTCTCGGAGAAGTGTAGAATATCATGAGAAGCCTGGTAGGAGTATTGATGTTCAGCTAGAGAAAGCGCGAAAGAGTGTGGACTGGCTGGACGGAATACGATAGCTTCGTAATTCAGTCTATGGTGCTTTAAATTTGTGTGTGGGGGTCTTCATTTTGAGGCAAAACGTAATAGAAAAAATAGATTGGTATAAGTTATGGTGATGGGCTGTGTAACTTGCTCATTGATTTCATTGAACACTTCAGTTCGCACATATTCCTTTTCTTCTCTCATCTTGGTTTAAGTGTTTGTGAGGGAAAAAGAATACGGGGGATATAGCGTGATATAGTCCATTGCTGTATGACAGGTGTTGTTTATTTCTTATTGTCGTTGACAGGCCAGTATAAAGAATGTTTTTGATGCTTGCATTATCTCTTCTTTACTTGTTTGAGTGATTCCAATGAAACTTAATCACCCTCAGCTCTTCACCTGACTGCTAAACTTTGCATTTATTTACTTTCATCCAGTTTGAAAACTCGCAAAATTCTCTTTCTCGCCATGGCAAAACTCAAATAGACACATACAATTGCCATTTCATGGGCCAATTGTCTTGTATGAACGAATCACATTGCCAGTATGAACCAATTTTTATATGGCATAGTATTGATGGAGTTTTAGAGCAGTAAGGAATTTTGCTGTTGTACCATGTTATACTATTGCTAATTCAGATTTAAGCATGTGGAAATGATTGCCTCAGATCAGAAAACATTGTCACCAGTTATTACCATTTTATAAGGTCTGTATTGTAATACTGCCAGATGTCTCTTCTTTTTTGTACTATTCAAGTACTAACAGATGCCACAAGAGGTACTAAGGGAATTGTTGTGTCCTCTGCAGCATTTTCCTGTAATTTCTCAACTGAAAAAGGATAACTGAGAGAACCATTGGTTCTTCCTATATTAGGCTCTTTCAAGCTAGACGTTCAGTATCGGAACGTCGACCACAGTTTGTCATATTATTTGAAGAATATACTGATAGAAGGTAGTGGGGTCCTTTAATACTTTCTAAGCCATTAGTTAGCCCCAAGAGTTTGCATGGAACACTAAATTACAGTAGTAGATTAAATTTTGGGCATCTGAAATCACATTACTTGTATAACATACATCTTCCAATTCTTGTTTATGTTGTTTATGTAATTAGCAATACATTAAACTTTGAAGATTAAAATTTGTATTTGTGAGTTTCTCTGTCTATTTGTTAATCCTGGAAGTTTCGCCAGTATATTGAGTTCTGGCATGCATAATTCTCAGTTGCATGGTGGGAAATATTTCATTTGGATTTCTCCCTTGGCTTTAGGTAATCATAAAGAATGGAGTCCCCACCGCAGCCACAGGTTCTACCACCACCTCCAACTGAAATTCCTCCAAATGTTGTTCCCATCCAAATAGAACCAGAGGAATGTTCTGTTTCAGAGAGAGTGAAGCCACAAGTTGCCCTGGTGAACAGACCTCGCCCAGGTTCTAAAGGGATAAAGATATCTCTATTGACTAACCACTTCAAAGTTTCCATTGCGGATGCTATTGGCGACTTCTATCACTATGATGTTAGTTCCTTTCTTGCAGTCTATCACTAATTTTGCTTTATTTTGAGAAACTTTACATTAGAAATGACTGTTTTCTTAATGCAGGTATCTATCTCTTATGAAGATGGCTGTGAAATTACCAGGAAGAATACTAGGATGATTGTGATTGATAAACTCTGTGAGACTTATAAATCAGAGCTAGCTGGGAAACCACTTGTTTATGATGGAGTTCGAAGCTTATTCACACATGGTCCACTGCCACAAAACAACTTAGAATTTTCAATAGTGCTGAATTCAGTCTCAACAAAAGGGTAAAATGATGTATTTACTTTTAAATGTTCTAAATTTTTCTGTATATCTGTACACTTTATTTAGAGATAATTTACTGAACTTCCTGATTATATAATTAGCTCTGGTGACAGCCTCAGCAGCGATGGAAGCCTGATCAGTGGGAATGACCAGAAGAGGCAGAGGCTTTCTTCTCGTTCCAAAATATTTAAAGTGCAGATGAGATTTGTTTCTCAAGTCTCAATGCAGTCCCTAAATGACGCAAAGCGCAGAAAAAGATTAATGGACTACAGATGCTTGAGAGTCTTGGATACCATTCTGCAGCAACAAGCAGTAAAACGGTATGTAAAAAGCTAATATGATGATTGCAAATATGTTGTCCCTGACATCACAAACACTGAATGTAAATGTCTAGGGGCTGCCTTGTTGTCCGCCAATCGTTTTTCTTCAACGAGCAGAGAAACTTCATAGACTTAGGTAGTGGAATCCTCGGATGCAGAGGGTTCTTTTCAAGCTTCAAAGCTCTTCAAGGTGGATTGTATTTGAACCATGGTAATTTCCTTTGCTCCCAACTCATCTATCTCTTCCTTTGAGCTTCAGTGAGGAATAATATCATCTCTTGTTTCATTCACTTTGTTCAGATATTTCTATGACAACAATCATACAGCCAGGTCCAGTGGTCGAGTTTCTTATCAGCCACCAAAATGTAAAAACTCCCCTCAAAATTGACTGGACTAAGGTAAAACAGTTTCTTTCTATATTTGGAAAGCCTTTTCGTAAATCTTTACCGACTTAATGTCCTAAGGGCTTTTTGTAGGCTAGGCGTAAATTGAAAAATTTGAGGTTTAGGGTAAAACACCTGAATTCTGAGTTCAGAATCACTGGACTGAGTGAAAGGTCTTGCAAAGAACAGAAGTGAGTCCAGATTACTTATACAGCCAAAGGCCCTATATTTTCATGAATATAATCATTTTCACTAATGGTTGTGAAACTTGACAGGTTTTCTTTTAAACTGGGAGAAGCAAGTGACCAGACTGGTGGCATCCGAACCATTGAAACTACAGTTTATGATTATTTTGTCAGAACACGTGGAATTGAGCTCAGTTTTAGTGCAAACTTACCTTGCATAAATGCTGGGAAACCTAATAACCCGATTTTCTTTCCCATTGAGGTGATATTGTTAGTTCTCTCTCTCTGCATCTTTAAGACTTCTGAAGATTTTGCAGCTGATCTTAGTCTCTTATTGTGATTAATGCAGCTTTGTTATCTGGTTCCTTTACAACGCTACATGAATGAACTAACCAATTATCAGAGATCTGTAATGATAAAATCCAGCCAAAAACCAGAGGACTTGATTAAGGTCTTGTCTGATGTAGATGCATGAACTTTTCAACATGAAACACTAAATGTTTCATATATATAGATCAACCTGAAATATGTCACTTTTTAATAGGTTGTAAGAAGAATTGAGCATGAGAAGCAACCATTGTTGCAATCTTGCGGCATTTCAATCAACAGTTTAGTTCAAGTTGAAGGCCGCGTTCTTTCTGCCCCATGGGTACTCTCCTTTGCTGTTTCTTATGCACTCTCTATATTACTATTGAGTTCTTAACTTTTCTGGTAATGTTTTAACAGTTGAAAATGGGAAATGGGGAACATATCATTCCCAGGAATGCCTGGTGGAGCATCAAAGATAAGGTGACAAAAATAGTTTATGATTTTTTCTTTGCTTATCAGTTTTTCACAGATGGAAAATCTCACACAGAAACTCCTAGAGCCAAAAACACTTGAACAATGGGTCATAGTGAACTTCTCTAATCCCTTTGATGTTCGTGCTCTCTGCGGAGAGTTGGCCAAAATTGGCTCAAGGAAAGGAATGGTGAGATATTTTATTTTATTTTTTTTTTCCTTCTGGCATATGAATTTATTGCATCATTGTACTTACCCTCTGAATTTACACAATGCTTTTGCTCTTCAGGTTATAAATCCTCCATCATACGTTTTTCAAGAAAATCCTAAGCATAAAAAGCGACCACCTTCTGTCAGAGTGGAGATGATGTTCCAACAAGTACAATCAAGATTTCGGCAAGAGCCACGTCCATTTATTCTTTGCCTTCTTGCTGATAAGAAGTTCTCCGACTTATATGGTTTGTCATAATTAGTTTTAACCATGGGAGTCTTTTTATTTTTTTTTCCCCAGTATGTACATTTGCTAATTACCCCTTTAACCTAATAAGGTCCATGGAAAAGGAAGACAATCATAGAGTTCGGACATCGTGATCAATGCATTTCAACTAGCAAATTTGACGAGCACTATCTGATGAATGTTTTGTTGAAGATAAATGTGAAGGTAATAATATCTACTGTTTTTTTTCAGTCGCCATGGATTTCATGCAGTTCTATTACATCCTTATTGCAAAAATGCTTTTCTCTGCAGCTTGGTGGGCTTAATCATACTGTCGTTTCTGAATCAACACAAAGTATTCCTTTGGTTAGTAAGGTTCCTACGATGATCTTTGGGATCAATGTCTCCCACGCTGTCCCTGGTAGAATAGATGCACCTTCCATTGCTTCGGTATGATGTTTTTACTTTATTGTTCAGTTCAATGACCATCAATATGATTCCAATCCAACTGTGTTTTTCTGAACAACTTGTTTTTAGGTAGTTGGCTCAAGAGAGTGGCCAAGAATTTCAAGTTACAGAGCATCTCTTCGTGCACTCCCACCAAAGGTTCATATGATCAATTCACTTTTCAAGCCGATATCCCAACAGGAGGACACAGGCATAATGAGGTACCTAAAAGATATCAGGATTTCGTTGAGCTCTTCAATCTACACAACCTATGGAGTAAAAAGTTCTAACTTTAGATACTTTAAAGGGAGTTGCTGCTAGAATTCTACTCAAGCTCTGGCCAGAAGAAGCCATCCCAAATTATAATATTTAGGTCAGTTCTGGTTTGCCTTCATTCAGCTTTTTGTTAAATCCCCTTCTGTCATGCTTTGTACATATAGTAATGGGTCGTTGCATTTACCCATTTTTCCTCTCCAAGTTTTTCTCCTTTCAATATCTGAGGTTGTTTGTTCCCCATGCATCATCCTTGTAGATACTAGTTATATCAGAGCATTTAAATACAGTATTTATTTTCCATTAGGAATGGACTGAGCACATCACAGTTCAACCAAGTGTTGAAAGTAGAAATGGATCAGATTATTAAGGTCTGTCTCTGTATCTTTATTTGCTCAAAGCCCTTAAGAAGTTCGTTTGTCAAACACATATAGGATCCTTGGGTATCTCTTTCATTTATTATATAACGTATTCCAGGCCTGTTTTTTCCTTGAGAAGAACTGGCGTCCCAAATTCACTTTAATTGTCGCCCTGAGACGACATCCTACAAAATTCTTCGATGCTAAGTTGGGCACAAACGTTCTTCCAGGTGAGCTTGAATCCCTGGAAAGATGCTCCCTCAAAACTTTGGGATCACATATTCATTCTAATTTTTCCAATGCAGGAACTATTGTTGACAAACAAGTTTGTGATCTTGAATATAATAATTTCTATATGTGTCCTCATGCTGCAAGAATTGTAAGTACAACGTTAAAAATTCTCTCTTTTCTTGAGTTGCATACATGCTGCTTATAATTCATGTTCCTTTTCATTTTAAGGGGACTTCAAGGCCAACCCATTACCATGTCCTGTTAGATGAAATAGGTTTCTCGTCTGATGATCTGCAGGAACTTATTCATTCTTTATCATATGTGTAAGTGATTTTAATCCATTGCTAATTTATAGAAACTTAATTATCAAAGATTATAATGAACAATTTTTACAACGTGCAGTTTCCAAAGAAGCAACAATGCAATCTCTGAAGGTAATCCAAGTTACAATACTGCCTTTTTTCTTTTTATTTTTCGAGTTTTTTAGTCAAGATCAAATTCAATCCATAGAAATCAACAGAAAATGCAAGTCTCTTATGATACACCAGATCCGTCTCGTGTTATTGATAGAGTAAATAGAAATACCATTTTTTTAAATATTTCTTCTAATTCAAAGCTATAGCATAATAATTACCCTCCCATGTTTTGGTTACGGCTATGAAATAAATGAATCTGCTCAAGAATAAAATTTTGTCGGAGCTGTCCAAATTCGTTTCAACGGTCACTACTCTTATAATGCCTAGATGTGATGAAATAGAAAGAATTGGGACAATATTCTGTAAATTCACAATTATTTTGCAAATCTTAATCAGTTTGTTCTTTTTCAATCGCCAGAACAACTCAGTTCCTATGGATGCATCTATGCTTGCTGATATTTTCTGTTCTTGCTCGTTGCAGTAGCTCCAGTTCGCTATGCACGATTAGCAGCTGCTCAGATGACACAAGTGATCAAAGCTGACGAAATGCTGAATGCATCTGAATATAATAACGGAGGTTATTTTCCAGGGTACCAACTGCCAAAGTTGCACAAAAATGTGTCTTCTTCAATGTTCTTCATCTGATGTTTGTAAAACTAAAACCTCACATTTCATGTATGCTACCTTAGCCTCCTTACTACAGGTTCACATGGACTTTCTTACCATTTTTAGACTAGAACTTTTGCCATGAATTTTCAAGATTCTTAAATATCCTTCACAATTCCCTTCTTCATTAAATCTTATGTTCAAAAGACATGGGAGAGTCTAGATACAGTACCATCATTTCATTCTACTCATAGTTGAAATGATAATATAGTGGTATCATGTTATTAGGGATAATTTTGAAAAAAGAAGGGAAAAAAACATTATATATAACAAAATGAGGTTTTGGAACATCCCAAAGATCACAAACTATAATGTGGGATGGGGAGACTGATCCTCTATTTCAGTAAAATGAAACAACTATTTACATGAGAAGAGCTAAATAAAACAATGTGAAGGGCACAAGATCTTATTATAAAAGATAATCCATTAATTACAACTATTCCAAGTTCCTAGAGCTTAGAGGTGTTGGAAGAGAAAAGGATTTCACAAGTTTGGTGTTCGTATAGGAATCCCAGATGGAGTATTCAACAGAGGTTGGAGTGCTTTTGCTATGATTCTCATTTCTGGACGGACACCAGCTTCATACTGCACGCACAATGCCGCAATTGCAGCCATCTGTTTGAAGCAAATCATTTATACTATAAAGCAGTATCCTAGGCTATTCTATTCGCCTAAGAAAACAAGTTTATGTATATGGAACAAGCACGAATTCAGTACGAAATGTAGACTATTTAGTAAAACTACTGATTTTACCTTTGCAACAGCCTTTGGAGGATACTCTCCATTCATTCTAGGATCGATGATCTGCTTTACCTTGTCTTCGCTGAGCCTTTGTGTTGCCTGCTTGTTTATAATTTGCAAATTAATCAATTATGTCATGTAGATGCCCTGAATGAAGTTAAGGAAATAATCATCGCCAGGAAAATTGCATACCCATGTCACAAGAGACCGCTCTCCTGTAGGCCGTGTACCATCAAATGGTGTACGGCCAGTCAAGAGTTCTAAAAGTACCACACCAAAGTTGTAGACATCACTGTTTGTATTTATCCGGCCATTCCTTGCGTATCTACCACCCGAGAAAAAAAAAGAAATACAAGTTCAAGCCCAGAAAAAGAACAAATTCAAACTACCAGTTCTGTTCATCCCAGGAAATGAGGGAGAAAAAAAGCTTACTCAGGGGCATAAGGATAATTTAAAGATGGAAGAAAGTAATAATAAAGAGGATCCTGTTTAGAAGGGTCTGAATCCAATGGATCAGAATCAGACATTTTGATCTTAGCAACATCATAATCATCAAAAAGTAAAACATTGCTGGACTTGATGTCACGATGAATCTGTGCCTTGTAATGAATGTATTCTAATCCTTTTGCAGCCCCAACAGCAATTTTAACTCTTTGGGCCCATGAAAGAACAAGACTGGGCTTTACGCCTTTCATGCCTCTTCATCCTATATTAACAACGAAAATAATTAGTTGCACAAAGAGAATATTTATCAATAGTACCTGAAATCAGATAAGCAACTAGAAGGTACGGTTAGTAATTTAAACCTGGCTCTGCACCTATGACACCCTTTTGTCCTGTGTTAACAATGAGAATTATTAGTGACAGATATAGTATACGCATATATGGATAAGGAAAAGAGAGCTACACTAAAACAAATTATGGCGAACTCACCATGAAGAGTGTCGTGTAGGGACCCTTTTGGAGCATACTCATAAGCCAAAACTCGCAGATCACTGTACACACAATAACCAAGTAGCTCAACCACGTTTTCGTGCTTTAGGCTGGATAACATTAAAACCTACAAAACCATATATAAGCACTATATTTGTGAAAAGATATATTCATATCAACACACAGTATTACGGCCAAACCTTTGCAAGAAATTCTTCATCTGGCGTCTTTTTAGAATTTAGCTTTTTGATTGCTACAGCCTGTCTACTTTTCAGAACTCCACTGTATACACGCCCATCAAAGTCTTCACTAATAAGACACTTACAACTAAAATTACCAGTAATGTCCATTAATTCATTGATTGGAATGGGAGGGGCAGCACTCAGCTGCATGTTAATAGTCTGTTTGTCCTTTTCTGCGGTTTCTCTGGCACAAGAACCTGCAGGATTGCCTAAAGAGAATCTCTGATATGTTTAAGATAAAAAAGAAATTTGTGAACTTTAATCAAGAAGTACAGACAACTGTTTGGGACTCCACGGTATACATGTCCATAGGGGTTGTCACTAATAAAAAACTCACAACAATTACCAGTAATATCCTTTAATTCATTGACTGGAATGGCAGGGACAGCAATCGGCTGCACATCAATAGTCTGTTTGTCCTTTTCCACTGATTCTCTGGCACGATAGTCTGCAGGATCGCCTAAAAGAAATTCTCTGGTATGTTTAACGATGGTAAATAAGGAATTTGTAAACTTTAATCAAGAAGTACAGACAACAAAGGAGCAGAGTAATTCACCAACAGAAAACAACATGGTGAAAAATATTCAATTACACAGTGGCAGTATATACTCGAAATGGGCTCAACTAGAAATGGATTCCATTCCCATTCAAGGTCACATTTGAGTGCACTTAAAGTCTTCAAACATTTCAGAAATTTCAAAACTATTGCTAGTAATTATAATATCATGACAAGTAAATTATCATAGACCATTGAAATTTTGAACTTCATCATATAAATAGAAAAAGTTCTTGAATTTTATTGTGGCTGTATAAATTCGACCTGATAATGATGATTCATTTTTGCCAAATGGTTTAACTCTGTTCCAAAATGCATCCCATGGCCAAAGTCGTGATGGCTTATGTGTTGTGGCTTTCTTCCCATCTGTTGTTTCAGATGGAGGCTTAGCATTAACTACTTTGATATTAGTTTGTTCTTTTGAATGGGGTATAATATTTTGCATAGCTGTGTAGGCCATTGTGACTTGTGCAGTACTAACTGATATGTTAGTATCATCTTTAGATGGATGGATATTATCCACATCACTATCATCTTTAGATGGATGGATATCACCTACATCACTTGTTGTCACATTTGATATTGGAGATTTTGACCTCTCTTGCTGTTCAAGTGCAGACTCAAGCTGTAGCACAACCTCAGTCATTGTTGGACGTTTCTTTGGTTCATCATACAAGCATCTTTCGGCAATGTCCACAAATTCCTTCAAGCTATCTTCTGAGATTTTGCCCCTCAAACTTGGAGCTACAATCTGGTCAGCTTTTCCCTTGCTAATGTTTTCACGAGCCCACTTGGTCAGAATGCGCTCATCCTCTGCAATCCTTGGATCCAATGCTGGTCTATCGCTCAATACTTCCAATAACACCACTCCAAAGGCATATGTGTCACTTCTCCTGGTTAGTTTACCCGTGGTAAGATAATTTGGGTCAAAGTATCCAAATGTGCCCTTGACTTTTGTGCTAACATGACTCTGTAACTTGCTTCTACTTAAAGGTTTGGCCAAGCCAAAGTCTGAAACCTTAGCTGTGAAATTTTCATCCAACAGGATATTTGAAGCCTTCACATCGCGATGTATGAGTGATTGGCCAGTGTGCAGATAGTCCAGTCCTCGGGCAGCACCAATGCATACGTTAAGGCGTTCCTTCCAAGTGAGACATGAGCCATTATCATTGTTCCTTGAAAGTTTATAAAGGTGGTCAGCTAGCGTCCCACAGGCCATGTACTCATAAACAAGAATCATTTCCCCTTGCTCATTGCAGTAGCCAATTAGAGAGACTAGATTAACATGCCGGAGCTCAGTTAGTGTTTCAATCTCTGTCAAAAATTCACGTGCCCCTTGCTTGGAATTCTGTTTTAGCCGCTTTATGGCCACAGTCTCTTGTCTATTATTAATGAGGCCTCGGTATACTTTACCAAATCCACCTCTTCCAATAAGATGTGCATCACTAAAGTTTCCAGTGGCTAGATAGATCTCAACTAGTGAAAACCGGCGACAGAGTCGTTCAGCCTTGGCTGATGGCTTGTTTTCCTCCTCTGTACTGCTAGCTTCCCAAATTTGTTGCAACATATAAAAAATTATGTTTACCAGAACAAGTATTGCTATTGCAACAGATACAATCATATTTCTCTGACCAAGAACTTCGAGTAAATTTTGGAATTTATGATATGACGAATCCCGTGCTAAAGGCAAGGGATTTGGACTCGCAAGACTATTGTCAGGGTTGCTCAACTTCATTATTTCAAATCCTTTAAGGGGTCCATGTCCATCTATGAATTCATCATTCGATTGCAGGCAAATCAAGAGATCCCGTTTGCCCTCTTGTTTGCTTCCTTTCATCATCACCATGTAGTCTTTATACCAAGGGATGACACTTCTATCATCCTTTTCTCTGACCAAGTCAATATTAGCATTGGCAATCATTTCGTTAATGCGGACTTCAAAAACAATGCCACTAATCTCTGCCATCTTGAATCCTACCTCGGAGAAATGAAGCCTGACCAAGTACCTAAATCCCACATCCACAGATATTTTCCAGGTAATATTGTTGATCTTGCTTGCTTTTTGCTTAGGAACCGTGTCCCACATCCCAAGCATGTCACCAATATCAGTTGCTGAGGAAACAAAATCCTGTTTAATATTTAGTCGATGGATTATTTCAAGTGCAGTGCTATTATCAACATACACCAGAGACTGTCCAACCACTTGGACTCCAATATCTCTACTGTGAAAGAAAGAAAGACTAGTACGCACGGAGATAATCTCAATCCCATTTATGAAAGCATAGGTATCTAGTGATTGACCACTTGTAGGAATGAAAACTATGTTGAATTGTTGATTTTCTTCCATGTTTATACAGAACTCCTTGACAAAAGAATCCACACCAAGAGCATCAGCTGTAAGGGAAGCACTAAAGTTGCTAAGCAGGGTGAAAGGACCAGCTTCAACAGAGAATAAGTCCTTTGACATTTTAAAGCCTCCGTGCGGAGCCGGATAAAAGTGAAGGCGGATAATTTTTGGACCTGGACTTACTTGAAATGCATAGGAGAATCGGGAACGAGACAGCCGTGCCTTTTTGTAAGGAACGGGATCATCAGCAGGCTTCAGCTTGTGGATGGCACTTGAGGTGGCTGATAAGCCCTCTATTTGTAGCAAGGAAGAAACTTTTGGCTTGATATCTCCATGCCATTCCCTGCCATTTTGTGCTGCAGAAGTGCCAGTTGAGCCACAATTAACTGAAACATCACCTGTGAAGTCAGCCGGATTGTCACTAGCAGATACGAATGTGTTGAAGAAGCAAAGAAATAGTAAGGCAAATGAAACTTGATACATATTCATGCTTCAAGCTGTGTTCTATTAGAAAAGAATGATATGTTCTTATTCCAAGGTTACTTCCCCATTAATAACTGTAGAACTGAAAAAAAGTGACGCGACTTCATTCTTATTTTTAATTTCTTAAAGTCGTCATTGAACCATTCAATGACATAATTTCAATCTGGGCCCACAAACATTATTCATCCGCTAATCAACATCACATAATTAAATACTCCATTGTAATTGCTGGGAAAATTAGGATGATATAGTAATTAACACTAATCCAATCCACCAAGAAAACGGCTCCTAATCAGAACGAGTTATTTTAAAAGAGAGAGAAATTTCAACTATTTTTAATCAAATAACTGAACTTATTATCCCAAACTATATCTGAAGCGCTTGAAAACCATTCATCGGAAAATTCCTCAGGAAACATTAAATTTCCGCCAAGCCCAAATCTTGCTTAATCCAGATTAATTAAGATCAATCAAGATAATAAGATCAATTAACACATGATGCAAATCTTAATGAAAACTCAGACCTAAAGCGGATATGTCTTTTTCTCTTCCGCCATGGCCTCTTCAGGCGCCGACCTCTCCGGTCTGCCGGGTGACACAAAAACCCCGCTCTTATCATATATAATTTTCACCTTTGCCCTGATAGCCATAACTTCTTTCGCGACGCTGATGATTCTCATCGGCTGAAGAAAAGCTCTCTGGAGGAAATTCCGGACCCTGTTCTCCTCCTTCTGATTCGCAAACACGGTTATTATATCTTCAGCTTCACACACCACGTACTGGGTCTGCCCGACCAACTCTTCCAGGGCCTCATCTTTGTTCTGTATTTGCGTGAAGCCTTTGAGGAACGCTCTGAAAAGACGGATATCGTCCTCCCGCATTTCGACCTGATTCTTGGCATTGTGGATCAAATGGGCATTGTAGAGCAAAACCCGCTTCAGATTTTCCAGGAGGAATAATACTGCGATTTATTTTTCGGGATTTCTGAGATTTGTTTAGGTATGTGCGCGAACGTGTGAATGGATAAACGCTGGTTAGGGTGAAGAATTTGGACTTTGGAGGCAAAGAGCAGCAGCTGCTTCATAGCTCTGTATCCGTAAGCTGCTGTTCAAGAAGTGCCATTCTAGCCAATGTTTGGTTATATTTTTTCAAAATATTTTTCAATTTTAACAAATAATATTATATTTTTCAATTTTAACTCTCAAAATACACTTTTTTTATACTCAAAATACCCCTTAAAAATTTCAAAAAAACAAAAAAAACAGCCACACCTCTATTCTCTCAACCATTACAAATATATATGCATCACTCATTCATATGAATATATATATATACATAATTAATTTTAAAATATATTTTCATCCTACAAACTCAATAAAAAAATAACTGATTTGCAATAACAAAAGTAATTGATTTAATATTTATAATAATATTTATTTCTTACAAAATATTTCCAAACAAAAAATTTATTTTCCCAAAATATAACCAAACAGTTGAACCATTCATCAATTTTAACTCCTAAAATACCTTTACCCAAAATATTTTTCAAAAAACACCCAAAACATAACTAAACATTGTCTTACTATGTTGGAGGTTGGTAACTGGATTTGTTGACTTTAGGATACTGTAGATTCGTGAATTGCAAGCTAGGAGCATGTTTGGCTGCGTTCCTATTCATTTTTCGGATTTCAATATTTATATAAGTGAAAGATTTAAATTTAAAAATAAAAATGCATTTTAAGAAATTATTTGAAAGTATTTATTATGGGTAAGTTAAGGATGTAAGTTTTGTTAAATCTATATTTTTTGTGCATGGAAAATATATTTGAGAATGAGCTTTTGGTATTATGTTGACTATTGAAAAATTAAAACTTTTTAGTTGAAAACTTTGAAAATATAAAAATAAAATTAAGAGATCACAAAATTTGTCTTAATTAAGCTTTAATATTTACAATGTATGTTAAATTTAAATTAAATATTAGTTATATTCTTGATGTATATGATTTTATTTAAATATATTTTGCATGTTTAAGAAATATTATTTTAAAAATAATTAAATTTTGAAAACTTCTAATAAATTTAAGACTTGCATATTAATAAATATAAAATTATTCATTTATCAAATTTAAACTTTTGCATCAAAAAAATAATGATTTGATATTCTACAAAAATATGCGTATTATCTTTCAATATGTAAAAGATAATCACCATTCCTAACTCATTTTCTATTTGCTAATATTAAATATAAATTACTGAAAAAAAATTAATATATGTGATGTGGGATAGCCCAAGTGGCTCGGCCCAAACTATGCTAGCCCAAAGGTGCAGCACCAAGCCCATCTTGCATCCGGGCCCCAACGACGCAATTGATTCAAGTCGACCTCGATGATCGACGGTGTACCCAGTAAATGAGCACCCGACCAGGCCTTGTTCAAGGCCGGGGTCGATAAGTCGACCCGCACTGCTAATCCGTACTCTAATCCATTATTAGGTCGATCATTCTTCTGACTAGAGAGGTCATCAGAGCATAGTACCATCTCTGCCGCATTAAATGCACTGACAGGCGGCATGCCTTCGCATTAATGACGCCTGCCGCTCCCTTACCGCCTGACGCGGTAGGAGCGTCAACAGTGTCCTACCCTGACCATAAAACCTGGGAAGACAGCCACTTGAAATAGTACAGAGATAGGAGATGACTAATTGCTCCTCATGCAAGGACAAGAGTCATCTCCACACATCAAGGGCATCTTAGACAAATCCCCAGGGGGAGAAGGTTATAAATACCCCCACTCCAGCCTTCTAAAGGTATGTTCTCCTATATACAAAAAGCCCATACTCTGCTACTCATATTATCTAGTCGACCTGTATTGACTTGATCATTGGAGTGCCTAAGCCGAGGGCTCCTTGACTAGCCTGACGTTTGCTAAGTGATTGCAGGATTCAGCCCACCTACATTCGTAAATCGACCATAGAGGTTGAACCTCATCAAAACATCAACTTGATCCAACATCCAACGGATTCAACCCTCATCAATATGTGTTCTTAAAATTGCGAGTTGTTGAGAAGACAATTTTTTTAATTAAAATATAAATATAATTCAAGAATGTGTGTTTCAGTTGTAAATAAAGTGATTTTATATTTAAAACACAAGAAGATTATTAGACATGAAAAAAAGTAGTTTATTTATTTTGTCATAACTTAAATTATCAATTATTTTATTTAGATAAATTTTAAATTATTTTTAAATAAAAATGTATAGATAAAGTAAAAAAATTAAAAATATCTAATCTTTTCTGGTGAAAAATTAATCTTAATATTTTATTTAATTAAATAGTATAGATTTGAAATTATTTTAAAATACTAAATGAGTATTTTATATTAAATCTAATTCAACTTCGACTGATGTAATACAAGACGGTAAAGTAAATTTAAAATTTTTTAAAAATACATATGAATAATATTTTTAGCAAAAAATATGTATAGATAAATAATTTTCATTTTAAAATAATGTAAAATGCATCAACAGAGACTTGAGAACACATCCAAGCAGGCAGTGAGATTCCGACAGGAGTAGTGAATGTCTTGATTCACACAAAGCTCATTACATAATGAGAAATAATTATAAATATACTCGAACTACTTCGATTATGGATAGACTAAATGGAATTTTATTCCTCAAAATCTTTCTTTTGATTCAAAATCGTAGTCTTACATGTATTCTGCTTATATTGATGGAAAAAATAAAATAAAAAAGTTAATAAATGAATGTTTGTTGAAGAATGAATTCTTCTAAGAATTGTTTATACAACCTTACTAGATTCTTACGTACGTGTGTATAAATAAATTTTAAAAAAAAATACTACCTTAGCTTCCTTTAATGAAAGCTTCACATGGAGTTGAACGCTTTCTTATCATTTTCAGACTGGAAAATTCATAATGAAATTTCAAGTTTCTTACATATCCTTCGGAATTCCGTTCATTAGAATTTATGTACAAAATAAAACATGGGACAATTCAGATACAACACCATCAACACAAAATACATTCTTGACACTCAACCTGCACACAGGGAACTCAAGTACCTAGATATAGAACAAAATACACACACACAAACTTGAAACTAGTTTCTTCTACCTTCTTCATGGTAAAACTGTCACCACAGATTGTTTCTTTTAAGAAATAAAACCTTATTTAACTGGAACGTTTGGAACTTGGAAGAGTCTAAATTTGGGACACACACTGTCGAAATGTTCCTTTTACCTTCATATACGGCGTCGCCAGTAGGAAGTAGTGTCATCCAAACATTTTAGCAGACGACCATTGACACGAACCTGAAGGGCATCATTGCAGAAGCTTCGTCGCTCCTTTAGTATTTCTTTCACCGAAGAATTAGCAGAATCACTGGACATGTTCAACTCAATCAGCTGCAGAGTTGGAATTTCTCCAATATCAGATGGGATTTCCTTCAGTTTTTTACATGCTAGGAGATCCAGGCACTCCAGTCTAGGGAAGTGGGTTCTGTCAGCTATCCAGTCCTCCCAATCATCGGAATGAATACACAGATACTTCAGTCGACGAAATTCCCCTTCATTTGATTCCCAAACTCGGCCACAGAAGGCGTTCCCTCACAATTTGAGCACTTCAAGATTCAGCATTGAGCTTATAATACTGATCTCTTCCCATGGAAGTCGGCAGCCATACAAATTCAGCTTTCTGAGTGAAGGGGGGAAAGCCAGATCCCCTGGAAACATAGCGATTGCCGATACACAGGTTACTGATTCAAGTTTATGCAAATGGACAAGATTGTTGAGACCACAGTGAGCCCATTTCACACCATACCCGGGGGATTTCTCACAGCAAAACTTCAACTTCTTCACATTTGGGATTGCCTTAATTACACCCCCCGTACATCTTAAATTTAGTATTGCTAAAAGTGTCTGCAGATTCTCAAGAACACAAGAGGAGACTGGGAGTTCAGGCAAATGAGTTACGGCAACCTGGATATGTCTAAGTTTTGGCATCTGCCAGATTTCAGATGGCAGAACTTTTTCCCTGCATCCACGGAAGTTGACAATTAAGGTCTGCAAATTCCGGAAACGAACTATTGAAGAAGAAAATATGTCATCAAGCTGGCAGGCCAGGTACCGCAAGTTCACTAGCTGAAGAAAATCGTTCACAGAGTGTCTCTTAAATGGATACAATACCGTATCCAATACCCTCAGCAATCCATATCCAGAAGTAAACTCGGGAGAAATCTGCTTGAAGTTGCACACTAAAGAACGGGCAAGTGATGCTGATTGAAGGGCAGAAGTGAATTGAAGAGTACTATCTCCTATTTCGCTTTGGTGAATGCTGAGGCGGCGCTGGCTTTCTATATTTTGTGAAATTCTGAGTCTAGAAATCCTTGTGGCATAAAAGAATTCCTCGTCCTGAGCTTCCCTAATGCATAAGTCCCTCAAGAGATCATGAATGCTGCAGGTTTTAATCTTCCCACTATGACTCCTCTTATTAACCAGAACTAGATTTCTCTCAATAAGATCTAGTAAATTCTCCTCTGCAACCTCTTCCAACAATTTGGTCTTATTAGGTTTTAGAAATCCCTCAGCAATCCATAATCTTATGAGTTTAGATACACTTATCTCACAATCTTCTGGAAAAACTCCCATATACAGAAAACATGGCTTTAAATGAATAGGTAAATGAGTATAACTCAAAGATAATATCTTCAAAGAATACTCATCGTTTTCAGAATTTATGATTGAACCCAAATCTTTCTCAACGTATTCCCAATATTCTCGTGTTTTGTTAGACTTTGCAAGAAGTCCAGCAATCACGACAATTGCTAGAGGAAGTCCTTTGCAATTACTAGCAATCTTCTTTCCAATGTCCTCCAATTCCTCAGGGCAACTTTCTTCTGGAAATACCTTTGTGCAGAGTGACTTCCAACTATCATTCACACCTAAAAAATTAATTTTATATGGGAGCCAAATTCATCTCCTATGTTCAATAGCCTTGTAGTTACCATAATTTGACTCCCGTTATTATTATCTGGGAAAAACCTTTTTATCTCATTCCAAGCCTCGGTACTCCACATATCATCCAATATTATCAAATATCTCCTGCCACATAAATATTTATATAAAAGATATCCTAATGCATGATCAATATTTTGACTCCTTTCTAGTTTTGTTGGATCAATATCTCGTAGAAGGCTTAGAAGAATTTATGTGGTACTATATTCTTGAGATATCGTAACCCAAGCACGAGTATCAATATGTTGCACAATAAGTAAATTATTGTACGCATTTTTACCTAGAGTCGTCTTACCAATGCCGCCCATGCCAACTATTGGGATGATTCGACGATTGGATTCATGTCCTGTGAGTTCATCCATTACTCAAGTCAAGTCTTCATGAAATCCCACCATAGTATCCTTGCCACTAGGAGGAGTTCTTGATGAACCAGCAGTGGTAGGATTCTTCAGCTGTTGCTGATCTTCCATGCCACTTTCCTCTTTGATCTTCATTACCTCTTCTTTTACAAAATCCATATCTGCTATTACTTTCTCCATATATTGGCAGAAAGGGGCGGATCGTTGATCCCCTTTTCTGACAGATCCTCCAAAGTAATAATTTAACACCACAAGGGATTCAATGCTATCTTCTACAGAAAAAGCCATATATCTGATTCGCCTCTCCATATCTTTAGCTTCTTTGCTTCTTCCCAGGTTATTCTCTTCAAGAAAATCTTGAAGAAAACTAATATTTTTGCGAAGGGATTCAATTTGGTTTTCATCTCGAAGAACGTATCTAGCCCGGACCTGAAGTTGGTCAAGAACATGCATAAGAGAAACTAGAGCTGAATAAGCCATTTTTTGTTTCTGATCTTTCAGTATACAACCTGAGTCCGTTATGTTTTAGGAAAGCAAATTAATACACACAGTAAGAACGCAGGGTATAGTGGAAATAATAAGAAAAACACTTTGATTGTTTATAATACAATATGCTAGCTGTGCAACATGACAATGAAAACCATGATAGAAAGTAGCAATAAAATTATTCATTTGCTTTGACAGATTCCTAACAAAGTGTGCTATTTTGTACACATGCAGGATACTTTATGTTAATAATTCTCATTAGTTCTGTATGGTAAGGATAAATTTTACCTAACTCAATCGACCTTAGCAAGAAAGAGTTTTATGGTTGTTTCCAAATATGTTTGGCTTTAACTGACTACTTATCACTCAAGCAAAACTTCAAAAATGAAATTATGTTATATAAAAAAACAGGATGCTTGCACCATTTATCTTACACTTGGGATATCATAATATGTATCCTTTTTTAGCTAAGTGTGTGTTACAAAATGATTCCTGTAACAAAAATTTAGATATTCTATTTACATCAATGTTTTATCTTTTGTTTGGTGTTTGGATAGTAATCCCAATTGAAGTATTCAACAGAGGTTGGAGTGCTTTTACTACAATGCTCATTATTGGATGCAGATCATCTTCATATTGCAGACACAATCCAGCAACTGCAGCCATCTGTTTAAGCAAATCAATCATATTTATACTGTAAAGCAGCATCCCATGCTATTCCATATATTCGTCTCACAAAACAAGTCGTTCATATGGAACGCATGAAAATTCAGTTTGAAATGCAGACTATTTAGCAAAACTACTGATTTTACCTTTGCAACTGCCTTTGGAGGGTAATCTCCATTCAGTCTAGGATCAACGAACTGATTTACCTTGTCTTTGCTGAGCCTTGGCTTTGCCTGCAGGTTATAATAAATAGTTTGCAAATTAATCAATTATGGTGCGGCGGTACCCTGGATAAAGTTAAGGAAATAATTATGACCAAGGAAAACTGCATACCCATTTAACAAGAGATTCCTCTCTCGGCTGTGTAAGATCAATTGGTTTACGGCCAGTCAAAAGTTCCAGAAGTACAATGCCAAAGTTGTAGATATCACTGTTTGCATTTATCAGTCCACTCAGTGCATATCTACTACCCAAAAAGAAATATAAGTTCATTCCAGGAAAAGGAACAAATTCAAACTACAAGTTCTGTTCATCCTACGAAAGACACTGAAAAGGAGCTTACTCAGGGGCATAAGGGTACTTTAAAGGTTGAAAATAGCAATGGTAAAGAGGATCGTGGAGAGTAGGGCTTGAACTTTTCAGATCACAATAAGACATTTTGATCTTAGCAACATCAAAATCATCAAAAATTAAAATATTGCTGGACTTGATGTTAAGATGAATCTGTGCCTTCTCATGGATGTACTATAATCCTTTTGCAGCCCCAAACAGAAATTTTAACTCTTTGGGCCCATGAAAGAACCGGACCTGTTTCCGCACCTTTGATGCCTTCTGATACTGTATTAACAATGAAAGGTCATCCTATTGTGTCTGAACCAATACATTTGGAAAAATCTACAATCCGCAGCCTAAAGATCCAAAAGGAAAAAGAACAAAGACGAACTCACCATAAAGAATGTCGTATAGGGAACCATTTGGAGCATACTCATAGGCCAAGACTCGCAGACCATCACCCACACGATAACCAAGTAGCTCAACCATCAAAACCTGCAAAACCATATACAAACAACATATCTTCATGTAAAGTTGCACCCTATGCATATCAACACATAGTGGTATGGCCAAACCTGTGCTAGAAATTCTTCTGGCGTTGTACTACAGGTGTACTGTCTTTTAATTGCAACAGCCTGTCTACTTTTCAGGACTCTGCGGTATACACATCCATCAGAGTCCTCACCAATAAGAAACTTATTACTAAAATCATCAGTGATGTCCTTCAATTCATCGATTTCAATAGCAGGGGCAGCACTCGACTGCATATTAATAGTCTTTTTGTTGTTTCTGCTCTCTCTGTGGCATGATAACCTGCAGGAATAAGACACATATAACTAAAAAAACCAGTAATGTCCTTCATGCATTGATTTGAATGGCAGAGACAGCACTCGGCTGCATATTGATAGTCTGTTTGTTGTTTTCTGCTGTTTCTATGACATGACAACCAGCAGGAATAAGACAATTATAACTAAAATTACCAGTAATGTCCTTAGATGGATGGATACATCCACATCATTTGTTATGGCTTTGATACAGGCAATTTTGAGTTCTCTTGCTGCTTAAGTCCAAGCTCAAGTTGTTGCACAACTTCACCCTTAGATGGCTTGTTTTCCTCCTCTGTCCAGTTAGCTTCCCAACTTTGATGCAATGCATAAACAGTGATGTTTGCCAGAGCAAGTATTGCTATTACAACAGTTGCAATCGCATTTCTGCGATCATGAACTTGGTGTAAATTTTGGATAGTCCTGTATGATGAATCTTGTGCTGAAGGCATGGGATTCGGACCAGCAAGGCCATTGTCAGGGTTGCTCAACTTCATTATTTCAAATCCTTCAAGGGGTCCATTTCCGGTCAAGAATTCACCATTCGGTTGCAGGCAAATCAAGATATCCCATTTACCCTTTGCTTTGCTCCCTTTTATCATCACTATATAGTCTCTATACTAGGGGATGCTATTCTCATCAGCTTCTTCTCTGACTATATCAATATTAGTATGAACAATCATTTCATTAATCCAGACTTCAAAATTAAAGCCACCAATCTCTGCCATCTTAAATCCTACCTCGGAGAAATAAATCCTGATTAAGGACCTAAATCCCACATCCACAGATATTTCCCAGGTAGTATTCTTGATCTTGCTTGCTTCACGCTTATAAACTGTGTTCCACATCTCAAACACATCACCGGTATCGCCAGCTAACAAAGCAGATTCCTGTTTAATGTTTAGTCAGCGGATTATTTCAAGTGCAATGGTGTTATCAACATAAACCAGAGACTTCCCAACTACTTGAACTCCAATATCTCCTCTTAGAAAGTAAGAAACATTGGCAGGTACAGAAATAATCTCAATCCCATTTATAAAAGCATGCGTATCTAGTGATTGACTAATTGCAGGAGTGAAAACAATGGTGAATTGTTGATCATCTTTTATGCTTCTACAGAACTCCTTGACAAAAGAATTCAAGCCAAGAGCATAAGCAGTAAGCGAAGTGCTAAAGTTGCTACGCAGGTGAAAGGACCAACTTCAACAGTGATAAAAGTCCATATACCTTTTAAAACCTCTGTATGCACCCGGATTGAAGGGAAGGCTAATAATTTTCTGACCTGAATTAACTTGAAATGTATAGGAGAATTGGGAATGAGACAGTCTTGCCCATTTTTACGGCACTGCATCAACCTATGGAGCACAGTTGAGGCAGTTGATGTGCCCTTTATTTTTAGCAAGGAAAGGAATTTTGGCTTTATATACATGCTCCATTCCCTGCCATTTTGTGCTGCAGAATTGCCACTTGAGCCGCGGTTAACTGAAACATCATTGTGGAATTGGCCCGGATTGTTACTAGCAGAAATGAACGCATTGAAGAAGCAAAGAGTGGTTTGTGGCTCAAATAACATCTCACTCCCCTTATTATGTGAGTGGTTTTGTATTCAATTTGAAATAGTAGCGTTGTGTATCTTATGTGCATTGTGTGTTGTACATATTTTGATTTATTTAATTTAAAAATAAAAAAATTATTAATTCGTTGAATTAAAAAAAATAATAATTTATTAAAAGAATAAAAATTCATAATTTATAATGTACTTTAAAAAAAAAAAAGCCGCAAAGAAATAGCAACATAAGTGAAACTTGATGCAGATTCATGGAGAAGAATGAGCCATGATATCCCAAGGTTAGTTGTTTCATTAATGACAATAGAAATACAACCTAAAAGGAAAGGGTTGACTAGGCTTTGTTTTCAATTTTAATTTGTTACAGCCGTTGTGGGACCACGTAAATAATTTTTCAAAAGACAAACAAAAAGATTTCAATAAAAAATTATCAAATTATGTGCATTTACTAATATATCCCACAACCTTCCCATCGGGTACAAGTCGTATGTAAAATTTTTTACGATTTTTTCTACCAACCAAACACATAATTAAATTATTGACTCAATAATTAGCATCAATATATCAATTGTCCCCAACCCCCATCTATCAACCAAACAGGTCCTAATGAGAACAACTTATTTTAAAACATTTATAAGTTAAAACTATCTTGATCCAATTAATTAATTTATTTTGTATTTCATTTTTAATTTTATTTTAAAAATACATATCAAATGTCTTACATTTTTCTTAAAAGTAACATCTAGTTCTGAACGTGTATATATAAAAAAATGAAGTAAAGTATCTATGATGCTTAGAATTTGACTTACCATTCATTAAAAGTTTTTCCAAAAAAGTTAAATTCTGCTAAGCCCAAATGTTGCCTACTCCAGATTAATTGAGATCAATCAAGAGAATAAGATCAATTGATGCATGATAAAATCTTAATAAAACTCAGACCCAAACCAGATATGTCTTTTTCTAATACGCCGTCACCTCTTCAGGCACCGCCCCTCGGCTCCGCCGGGTGGCACGGACAACGCTGCTCTTATCATATATAATTTTCACCTTTGCCCTGATAGCCCTGACTTCTTTCGCGACGCTGATGAGTTTCCTCGGCCAATAAAAAGCTCTCTGGAAGAAATTCCAGGCCATGTTTTCCTCCACCTGTTTTAAAAACACGACGATTATATCTTCACCTTCGCCAGGCGATGTCCTGAATCTGCTCCACCAGCTCTTCCAGGGCCTCATCTTTTTTGTGAATATTTATGAAGTATTTAGAGAATGCTTTGAACAGGCCGGTGTCTTCTGCATCTGCAGCTTTTCAACCTAATTCTTGGCGTTGAGGATCAAATTTGCATTGTAGAGCAACATCCGCTTCAGATTTTCCAGGAGGAATAATATTGCCATTGATTTTTCGGGATTTCTGAGCTTGTTTGGGGGTGTGCGAGAGCGTGGGAACAGATACTGAAGGCAAAACTGCTAGGGTGACGAATTTGAAGGCAAAGAGGAGCTGCTGCTTCATAGCTCTTTAATCTGCATGATAACAATATTGTATCACAAAAGTGTCTAAATTTTACAATGCCGAAATTTTACTATTTTGGAAGAGTAATAGTTAATTGTAAACTCTCTTTTTTGAACTTCCTAGTTGTCGGGTTAGTTTTATTCGTCGTTCAACAAATCAGGCATTCCTTTGTATCGTTTGGTCCTCTACATTTATATCTAAATTGCTTGTGAGGGAAGACCACCTTAATGTACTCCTTTCTGAAATGGAATGAATTTTCTCTTTGGTGTTAAAAAATAAATATTTAATTATGAATCAAATACGAAAGAAATTTAATTTACATGGCTTTCCAGTGAGCTTATATGCATTTTCTTAAATAATTTAGATCTTCTATTTTAAATCAATATTTCATCTAGTATTTCACAAAATAGACGCTTGCAAGCTTATATGTATTTCCTTAAATGTGTTTTCTTAAATAAATACTTACTTTGTAAATCATTTATGAATGAAATTTAATTTGCACGTTGGCTTCCCAAGTATGACAAGAAACGACCAGTTTGCTAATAATTAGCTACTGCACTTTCGGAATTCAATTTCTAATTATTAGTGGTTGCAGCTCCACTGCTCCATCTTTTCCATACTCTTTTATCTATTTCACAAAATGAATTTTTGGAACTTTCCAATAAAACAAGAAGAAAGTAAAATAAAAGTTACAATTTGGGAGGGGAAAACTATGAATTAATGGGCATGACAAATCAGATGCAGCAGTTATTTACATGAGCATGCTTTGTGAAAGCATATTAAAGTAAAAGATCGGGAAAAAGCTAAAGAAAACAATGTGAAGGCACAAGATCTTCAGAAGCTACCAGAAGATAATCCATTTCAACTATTTTCAATTCCCAGGGAAAAGGAATTCATATGTTTGGTGTTTGGATAGGAATCCCAGATGGAGTACTCAACAGCGGTTGGAGCGCTCTTACTACAATGCTCATGTCTGGACGGAAATCAGCATCATATTGCAGACAAATTTCAGCGACTGCAGCCATCTGTTTGAAGCAAATCATTTATACTGTACAGCAGTATCCCATTCTATTCTATTCATCTCACAAAACAAGTAACGTATATGGAACGAGTAAAAGTTAAGTTGGAAATGCAGACTATTTAGCAAAACTAGTGATTTTACCTGTGCAACTGCCGTTGGAGGGTAGTCTCCATTCAGTTTAGGATCCACACACTGCTTTACCTTGTCTTTGCTGAGCTTTGGCTTTGCCTGCAGGTTATAATAAACAGTTCAAATTAAAATCTTATGATATGTGGATGCCCTGGATATTATCACTAGGAAAATTGCATACCCATATAACAAGTGACTGCTGTCCCATTGGCAGGGTATGATCAACTGGTTTACGGCCAGTCAAGAGTTCCAGAAGCACCACACCAAAGCCCCACACATCACTCCTTGAATTTAGCTGGCCAGTCGTTGCGTATCTACCAGCCAAAAAAAAAATATAGCTTCATGCTCAGAGAAAGAACAAATTCAAACTACTTCTGTTCATCTCAGAGGAAAGACTGAGAAGAAGAGCTTACTCAGGGGCATAATGACAACTTAAAGGTGGAAGAGCATAGTAGTAAAGAGGATCTGGGTTAAGAGGGTTTGGATTTGATGGATCGGAATCAGACATTTTGATCTTAGCAACATCATAATCATCAAAAATTAAAACATTGCTGGACTTGATGTTACGATGAATCTGTGCCTTCTCATGGATGTATTCTAATCCCTTCGCAGCCGCAACAGCAATTTTAATTCTTTGGGCCCATGAAAGAACCGGAACTGGTCCCATGCCTTTGATGCTTTTTGATCCTGTATTAACAATGAAAGGTCAATGCTATTGTGTCTGAACCAATACATTTAGAAAAATCGACAATCGTCAACCCAAAGAACAAAAAGAAAAAGGAACTAACTCACCATGAAGGATGTCATACAGGGAACCGTTTGGAGCATACTCATAGGCCAAGACTCGCAGACCATCACCCACACAATAACCAAGTAGCTCAACCACGTATTTGTGCTTTAGGCTGGATAACATTAAAACCTGCAAAACCATACACAAACAACATATCGTCATGTAAAGTTGTACTCTATGCAGCTATATCAACACATAGTGGCATGGCCAAACCTGTGCTAGAAATTCTTCTGGCGTCATACTACAGGAGTATAGTTTTTTAATTGCTACAGCCTGTCTACTTTTCAGGACTCCATGGTATACACGTCCATCAGAGTCCTCACCAATAAGACACTTATTACTAAAATAGCCAGTAATGTCCATCAATTCATCGATTTCGATTGCAGGGGCCGCAGTCGGCTGCATATTAATAGTCTTTTTGTCGTTTTCTGCTGTTTCTGTGGCATGACAACCTGCAAGAATAAGACACTTATAACTAAAATTACCAGTAATGTCCTTTAAATCATTGATTTGAATGGCAAGGAAAGCACTTGGCTGCATACTAATAGTATGTTCGCCGTCTGCTGTTTCTATGGCAAGATAACGTGCAGGAGCAATACACGTATTACTAAAATTACCAGTAATATCCTTTAATTCATTGATTTGAATGGCAGGGACAACACTCGTCTGCATATGAACAGTCTGTTTATCATTTTCTGCTGTTTCTGTGGCGCGATAACCTGCAGGATTGCCCAAAAGAAAAAAATATCTGATAAGTTTGAGTATGGTAAAAAGGAAATATGTAAAACTCTTTCAATAAAGAAGTACAGCCAAAGAAGAAGCAGAAGTAGAACAACATGGTGAAAATATTGAAGTATGAGCAGCAGTGTGTACTTGAAACTTTGGGCGGATTTCTCTGAGCTTCCATTCAATGTCAAGTTTAAGTGTTCTTAAATCCATTGTCAAACATTCCAGAAATTTCAATAGTAATCATGAAATTGCACTTATTATGGTAAATAAGTTATAATAGACTATGAAAGTTAGAAAATAAAAAAAATGAATAAGAAATGTTATTGAATTTTACTGTCGATATATAAATTCTAAGCTGATAATAATTCATTTTTACCATATGGTTTGACTCTGTTCCAAAATCCACCCCATGGCCAAAGTCGCGATGGTTTATGCGTTGTGGGTTTTCTCCCATATAGTCTTCCAGATGGAGGCTCAAGATTAACCACTTTTTTGTTAGTTTGCTCTTTTAGGTGGGGTATACGATTCTGCACATCTGTGGAGGCCGTTGTGAGTTGCGCCGTGCTAACTGATGAGTTCTCTTGCTGCTTAAGTGCAAACTCAAGTTGTTGCACAACTTGAGCCATCATTGGCCGTTGCTTTGGTTCATCATCCAAACATCTTTCAACAATGCCCACAAATGCCTTCAGGCTACCTTCCGAGATTTCATCCCTCAGATTTGAAGCTACAATCTTCTTAGCTTGTCCCTTTTTAATGTTTTCTTGAGCCCATTTGGTCAGAATCCGCTCAGCCTCATCAGCAATTGGATTCAATGCTGGTCTCCCACTCAATACTTCCAACAACACCACTCCGAAGGCATATGTGTCACTTCTGCTGGTTAGTTTCCCGGTGATGACATAATCTGGGTCGAAGTACCCAAATGTACCTTTGACTTTTGTGCTAACATGACTTTGTAACTTGCTTCTGCTTAGAGGTTTGGCCAAGCCAAAATCTGAAACCTTAGCTATGAAATTTTCATCCAACAGGATATTTGAAGCCTTCACATCTCGATGTATTAGTGATTGTTCAACGTGCAAATAGTCAAGCCCTCGAGCAGCTCCAATGCATATGTTAAGGCGTTGCCTCCATGTTAGAGAGGAACCATTATCATTGTTCCTTGAAAGTTTATAAAGGTGGTAAGCCAATGTCCCACACGCCATGTATTGATAAACAAGAATCATTTCCCCTTGTTCATTGCAGTAGCCAATCAGTGAGACTAAATTAACATGCCGGAGCTTAGTTAACGTTTCAATTTCTGTCAAAAACTCACGTGCCCCTTGCTTAGAATTTGGTTTTAGCCGCTTTATGGCCACAATCTTTTGTCCATTATCAATGAAGCCTCTATAAACTTTACCAAATCCACCCCTTCCAATAAGATGTGCATCACTAAAATTTCGAGTGGCTAGTTTGATTTGAGCTAGTGAAAACTGACGACAAAGTCGTTTTGCCCTGGTTGATGGCTTGTTTTCCTCATCTATACAACTAGCTTCCTGAATTTGTCGCAATGTATAAATAGTGATGTTCACCAAAGCAAGTATTGCTATTGCAACGTTTGCAATGGCATTTCTGCAACCAAGAACTTGGAGTAAATTTTGGAATATATGGTGTGATGAATCTTGTATTGAAGGCAAGGGATTTGGACTTGCAAGACTATTCTCAGGGTTGCTCAACTTCATTATTTCAAATCCTTTAAGAGGTCCATGTCCATCCACAAATTTGTCGTTTGATTGTAGGCAAATCAAGATATCCCGTTTTCTCTCTTGTTTGCTCCCTTTCATCATAACTATATAGTCTCTATACGAAGGGATGCTATTCTCATCATCCTTTTCCCTGAGTACATCAATATTAGTATCAACAATCATTTCATTAATGCGGACTTCAAACAAAATGCCACCAATCTCTGCTATCTTGAATCCTACCTTAAAGAAATGAAGTCTGACCAAATACTTAAATCCCACATCCACTGGTATTTTCCAGGTAATATTATTGATCTCGCTTGCTTTTCGCTTAGGTGCTGTTTCCCACATTCCAAACATGTCACCAATATTAGCAGCTGACAAAACAGAATCATGTTTAATATTTAGTCGGTGGATTATTTCAAGAGCAGTCGTGTTATCAACATAGACTAGAGACTTCCCAACTACTTGGATTCCAATATTGCCTTCGTGAAAGTATGAAAGACTAGCAGGTACTGAGATAATCTCAATCCCATTTATGAAAGCATATGTATCTAGTGATTGCCTACTTGCAGGAGTGAAAATGATGCTCAATTGTTGATCTACTTCTACGTTTATACAGAACTCCTTGACAAAAGAATTCACACCAAGAGCATCAGCAGTCCAGGAAGCGCTAAAGTTGCTAAGCAGGGTGAAAGGACCGGCTTCAACAATAAACAAGTCCTTAAACCTTTTGAAGCCTCTATATGGGCCCGGATTAAAGTGAAGGCGAATGATTTTCTGACCTGAATTAACTTGAAATGCATAGGAGAATTGGGAATGAGACAATCTTGCTGTTTTGTACGGAACTGGGTCATCAGCAGAGATCCTCAACTTATGGATTGCTGTTGAGGCAGTTGACGGGCCCTCTAATCGTAGCAAAGAAGACAATTTTGCGTGGTTTATATCTCCGCTCCATTCCCTGCCGTTTTGTGCTGCAGAATTTCCACTTGAGCCGCAGTTAACTGAAACATCATTGGTGAATTGGGTTGGATTGTTACTAGCAGATATGAATGCATTGAAGAAGAAAAGAGGTAGCAGGGCAAGCAAAACTTGATGCAGATTCATGCTTCAATGAGCTGAATTCTTAATATGGTTGCTGGGTAGTTGGAAATTTGCGAATGAATGTTTTGTGATCAGCGATCAGTGCTTTCATATTCCTCCATGGTCGATTTATATTCGCTTTGTTGACGCGACTTTGTGGTCATTTTTTAAGTTTCGTTACAGTTTTTCTGGGAATTTCTAAGAAATATGGGAAGATAGGGTACTGAAAATGGGTCCTCACCTGGATAACTAAAGTTATCATGGGTGTCCCATAATTCATTAACTTTTTCTCCATTGTGGGAAAGCAAACATTTTTATAAGCGAAGTGTTTCATCTTTTTGTCGGACAACTCGCTTTTTTTCATGTGTTCATATTCATGATTTTTGAAATCATATACACCGCGTGGGTCATGGTATCTAAAGTTTGGAAAATTGTATAGTCCGTAGAACCTAGAAGAATATTGGTTTACAGTTTCAGATTTGCGGTTCACTGATTCATGCATTCGTTGGGTGTTAATCAGATTGTGATATCATAATTATATGTATAATATGTATATTTATATATTATTTTAAAATTAAGTAAAATATAAAAAATAAAATCTAATCCATCCTAGTTGAATAGATCAAACAAACTTTTAATTGTTATATAAATAAAGAGAAAAATAATCAATTTGAATCAAACAAATCACGAGCGGTTCTACAAGTTAAATAGTTCTTTCAAAATATGATGATTTTCATGAAGTTGTCAATTTTTATGTAAAAATGAACTGAATAATAGAATAATCAATGGTTCGTTCGGACCACCTAATCATATTCAATTTCTTAATTATGGATTGGTATCATGTTGAAAAAAAATTGGGTTTATATCTCCACTCCATTCTCTATCGTATGTTTTGTTATGTAGAAGTGTCACTTGAGCCGCCATTAAAAAAAGGGCAAAATGCAT
This sequence comes from Jacaranda mimosifolia, assembly GCA_018894105.1. Lineage (NCBI taxonomy): Eukaryota > Viridiplantae > Streptophyta > Magnoliopsida > Lamiales > Bignoniaceae > Jacaranda > Jacaranda mimosifolia. The sequence continues at coordinate 3,395,107 of CM032124.1, read as the reverse complement.
TTTACCCCCTTGTAAATAGCTTAATATGTTGAAACCCACTTGTATTTTTCTAATTGGTATATATTCCCTTGTGCTTTTGAAAAAGTTGTACACTCTTCCCAAGCCATTTATACATTTTTCATATTTATCAAATGACTAAATTGTCCTTCTTTATATCTGAAAGGCAAGGTTTTCTTTTTTTTCCAATTGACTGTTCTGAAGTGGTTCTCTCAATACGACGAAAGACCCTAAACTTCAATCTTCGCCAAATCTGAGCCCTAATTCGACTTTACTTTTGCACATTTGATGATTTTAAGATATTCCGTTCATAAGCAAAGTATTTGTCCAATTATTTTTGCATATTGAAACAACTAGATGTTAAGCTCAACTTGATCATCAAGGTAATACTGTTCATCTCATTTCATCTTGCATTTTTTATTTTGTTTCTAAAATGTGTTTTCATTTTTTTTATAATATTAATTTAAATAATTGTTGTTTTGTTTTTAAAGCGACTTTTTCATTTCTTTTTAAAAATACATTCAAAATAGGCCAAATGGATGACATTTCTTTTGTTGTAATAGGAGGGTAAATATATCATTTTATGACATCAAATAGCTTCAAAATGCAGAAAAAACACACACTTGCAATGCGTGAATCACCAACATGATACACGGACCTTTTTCTACAACTTTGCCAAAAATTATAAGGGAATATATGCCAATTAGAAAAATACAATGAATTTTCGGCCTATTAAGCTCTTTACAAAGAGGTAAAACGCATTTTGCCCGTTAATAAAATATCATTGTGGAATTGAGCCGGATTGTTACTAGCAGATATGAGTGCGTTGAAGAAGCCAAGAGATAGCAAGGCAAGTGAAACTTGATGCAGATTCATGCTTAAAGTTCGGCTTGTGTGAGTCTGTGTGTGTGTGTGTGTGTGTGTGTGTGTGTGTTGTAAACTAGAAGAATGACATATGGTATCCCAATGTTGGTTGTTTCATTAATCACAACAGACATACAAGGAAAAAAGAAAGGGTTGACTAGACTTTGTTTTCATATTTTTAATTTTTTAGTCGTCTCTACATCATTAAATATGACATTAACAAAATAGGAATAACAATTTAACCCATTATCCACATGTATCTACCCCTTTTGATCCAATAAATATGAAGATTATAGTTGTTGGTCGAATATGGGAGTGGGGATAAGGAATACCCACTTTGATTAAGGAGTAGAGGAGGTCATAGTATAACTCTTTCCCCACTCGAACCTGTCCTCAAACCCATCCAAACGAATACCCAATTGGGGATTAAAATTTTGGAATAGGGAATCTCCACGCTTCACCTTTGCCTTCGCTTCCATAATTCATATATATATATATATATTGCTTTAATTAATTTTACAATTTAAACTAGTAACTGTTTAATTCTTAATATTGCATTTTATTTCTTTTATCAAAATAATGATGTCTGTATTATTTACTTTAAATCAAAATAATGTAATAAGCATAATATTAAGTTTTAATTTTAATTTTAATTAATAACAACAAAAACATATATATTTTTATAACAAAAGGACAATATAATTTATTTATTTTTGGTTAGAATTTTGATACTTATTGTGTGTGATTATAAACCATTCATCTTAATATATATAAAATTTAAAATTATATATACTAACTAAAAAACACAAATTTAAGATTTAAAATTGATAACATACATGCACATTCTATTGCAAAGAGAATTTTTAAAAATCAAATAGAAAGAGAAATAAGAACAATCACCTTTTCTACTTTATCATAGATAATTTTTCAAATGACAGAAAAAAGAAATGATCAAATTATGTGCATTTTCTAATATACCCCCACAACCTTCCCATCGAGTGCAAGACGTATGTCAAAATTTCAACAGTTTCTAACCAACCAAACACATAATTAAGTTATTTTATCTTTATTGGCCCAAAAATTAGCGTCCATATATCAATTGTCCCCAACCCCAACTATCAACCAAACAGGTCCTCATCAGAACAACTCATTTTAAAATATTTATAAATTTGAACCATCTCGATCAAATTAATTAATTTATTCTTTGTTTCATTTTTTATTTTATCTTAAAAACATATGTCAAATATCTTAAATTTTTCTTGAAGTAACATTTAGTTCTGAACGTGTATATACAAAATGAAATAAAACGTTTATGGTGCTTAGAATTTGATTTACCATTTATTAAGAAATTTTCAGAAAAAGTATCTATATTTTACTATGTTGAGAGTTGATTAGTTGACTCTATAGGAACCTGGTTTATTTTGAATTGCAAGCTAAGAGCACATTTGGCTGTGTTTCTATTTCATTTTTTTTATTTTCGGTATTTTTCGAAGGTGAAAAAATTAGTTATTAATCTAGATTTTAGATATAAGAATATATTTGACAAATTCATTTTAGGAGTATGGCGGGTACAAAAATAAAAATTTATTACGTTTATATTTTTATGTATAAAAAATATATATTTTAAAATATATTATATTTTAATCGTTTTGAAGTGATTAATATTTACTAATAAGTGGCCAGTTGGTCGAATAATATTTGACATAAAATATGTATCTTTTGAAATACATGTACATTTTAATCGTTCTGAAGTAATGAGTAGAATTAAAAAGTGGACAATTAGCTCAGTTGCGAGTTTAGGGACTTAACTTTGATGCGTATGTATGTCTTAAAAAGAAAATAATGAAAGGGTACCTTATGGTTCTGTCATCACGTGTTATATTTTACGTTCATAATTGCTGCTAGTTTTGTATACTTCCAGAAGATGTAATTTTACCTTAATTAATCGACTTTAGTTGAGTTGACTCGAGCTTGACTAATATTGAATTTATAAGCTCGAACTCGAGCTCAAACCTTTAAGAGGAGGCTCATCAAGCTCGAGCCTACAAATTTTGTTGAGCTTGACTCAAATCAATTCGTTTACACCTCTAAACTTTTGCAAGAAAGAATTTATGGTTGTTTCATATATGTGAGTTTTAGCTCGACAAATCGCCCTGGCAAAACTTCAATTAAATTATGTTATGAAAAAAAAAAAAAAAAAAAAAAAGGAATGCTCGCATTTTTTTCCCTTAAAAGCTTCCATGCTTCGTTCTTCGGCCCAATGCCTCTTTCCAGAGGACTTCAATTGTCATACCAACAGGATTGCAGCCCCACTCGCAAAAATAAATAAATAATAAATAATAAAAAATCAAAGCATTAAACTTTCATTATCAGAGTCACCCCCCTTCCCATATACAGAGGATTGCAGCCAGTTTGCTAATAATTAGTTAGTGCACTTTTGGAACTCAGTTTCTAAGGTTGTGATTGGTTGGCCTCATATTTTGGTGTTTTAGAGATTTTGAGAATGTTTTGGTATTTTAAAGATATGAGAATGGAAGATGAGATTGTAATTAGTTGTGAGACAAAGTGTAATATTTATAATAATATGATGGATTGATGTGATGTAAAATTGTAATTAGTTGTAAGATTGTTTTTGAGATATATTTGAAAGATTTAGTTGAAATATGAAAATTGTTTTATAAGTTTTGGTTTTTGTATTTGTTTGGAATTTAAATAGTTAAAAAATAATAATTAATAAATATATTAAATTTTAAAATATAATTCCAAAAATAAATGAAAAAAGTCCGTGTTGTCCAAGATGATGAGTACTATTAAATATGTTATAGTACTTTATTATAGGTAAAAAATCAATAAAATTTTTAAATTAGTTTTGGACAAAATAAATTATAAATTCAGTACATAGATTTTTTTTTTTTAAAATATATGACATATATTAATTCGTTAATTTGATAGTATATCCAGCACAAATGAATACTTTCTTTAAATCAATTTCCACAATGTTTTTAATTAAGCCGGTTAATTAAAAAATTATTAAATTTTTTATAATTACAAAAGAAAGTCGCAAACTTGTGTATTATTCAAAATTAATTTACAAAATTCATTATTTATTTTATACTTATAAAATTAAATTAATTAGTAATTTTGAAAATCTTTTTCTATCAAATAAAGTCAACTATATTTGGTAATTTTTTTTCCTTTTTTCTTCCAAATGTAATTCTATTTTCATGACACTGATCAAAGCAGAATAAGCATAGACAGGATGTTGGAATTTTAATTCAATATGTGGACTTCTATTGATTGGATTTATTTTTAATAAAATAAAAATGGCCTAAATTAATACGGTTAATGAGGCATGACCCATAGGGCATATTATTTTGACTCAATATCGTTAAGGCCTTTTATGTTAACAAACTTGGTATGACAGCTGGTTTATGCCTAATTTTAAAAACCCGTGATGGGAAAGCTCTCTAGGGTTTATCTTATATATATTGTGGTGAGGTCTCCTCTCCACTTCATGTTTTGATATTGCTATCTTATTAAAACTGTCAACTAGTTTGTGCGAAAAGGAGAGGAAGGCTTAGCTATTGATTCGTGTAATTGCAGGAATTCTTGATCATTGATCTAATGGCTCAAACAAGTATCACAAATAAATCTATCCATGGTGTTTTGAATTTATGGGTATATGAATCTTGGGTTTTAATTATGTCTTACAGTTGGTATCAAAGCCATATATATATGAATCAAAATCCAATCTCTTGTTCTGATTGAATTATAATGCTAAATTGTTTGGCAATCTCATGCATATTTAAAATGAAATAAAATGTCTATGATGCTTAGAATTTGATTTACCATTTATTAAGAAATTTTCAGAAAAAGTATCTAAATTTTACCATGTTGAGAGTTGATTAGTTGACCTTATAGGAATCTGGTTTGTTTTGAATTGCAAGCTAAGAGCACATTTGGCTGTGTTTCTATTTCATTTTTGTTTTTTCGGTATTTGTAAAAGGTAAAAAAATTAGTTATTAATCTAGATTTAGATATAAAAATATATTTGACTAATTCATTTTAAAATATTGAGTATGGCGGGTACAAAAATAAAAATTTATTACATCTACATTTTTTATGTATTAATTTTTTTTAAAATATATTATATTTTAATTATTTTGAAGTGATTAGTAGGTATTAATAAGCAGTCAGTTGGCCCAATAATATTTGACGTAAAATATGTATCTTTTGAAATACATATACCTTTAATCTTTTTGAAGTAATGAGTAGAATTACTAGGTGGTCAATTAGCCCAATAATATGCTTGTGAGTTTAGGAATTTAACTTAGATGCATATGTACGTCTTTAAAAGAAAATAATGAAAGGATACCTTATGGTTTGTCATCACGTATTATATTTTTATGTTAATAATTATCGCTAGTTCTGTATAGTCCTAGAAGATATAATTTTACCTTAATTAATTGACTTTAATTGAGCTAATTCAAGCTTAACTACTATCAAGCTTGCAAACTCTAGTTCGAGCTCAAATTCGAACTTTTAAGTGGAGGCTCAACGAATTCGAGCTCAAAATACAGATCTTGAGCCAATATATTTTGTCAAACTCGACTCAAGATCGATTCGTTTACACCCCAAAACTTTAGCAACAAAGAATTTTATGGTTGTTTTGTATATGTGAGTTTTAGCTCGACTAAACGCACTAGCAAAACTTCAATTAAATTATGTTATAAAAACCAGGCCCCCGGGGGGGTGGGGGGTGGTTCTGAATGCTCGCATTTTTTTTTTCAGAAAGCTTCCATGATTCCTTCTTCAGCTCAATGCCTCTTTCCAGAAGACTTCAATTTTCATACCCGCTCGCAGGAAGGGAAAAAAAAAACAAAAAACAAACAACAACAGCAACAGCAACAGCAGCAGCAGCAACAACAACAACAACAAAGCATTAAACTTTCTATACCATAGTCACCCCTTGCCATATGTACAGGATTGCAGCCAGTTTGCTAATAATTAGTTACTGCACTCAACAACAACAACAACAACAACAACAACATCAACAAAGCATTAAACTTTCTATAACATAGTCACCCCTTGCCATATGTACAGGATTGCAGCCAGTTTGCTAATAATTAGTTACTGCACTTTTGGGACGCAGTTTCTAATTATTAAGGGCTGCAGCCCGTCTGCTCCATCTTTTACATCCTCTGTGTTTCTGTCCATTTTATAAGATGAAGTTTTAGGATGCTCCAAAAAAAAAAAAAGGAATAAAGAAAAGTAGAAGTTATAATTTGAGAGGGAATTTCCATGAGCAAGCTTTATGGTACTATATTAAAGTAAAAGTTCATGTTCGGTGAATAGCTAAATAAAGCAATGTGAAGACAGAAGATTTTCAGCAAACTACTATAAGATAAATCCTTTAATTTCAAATATTCTCAATTCCCAAAGCTTCTAAGTTGTTAGGAGAGAAAAAGGATTCACAAGTTTGCTGCTCGGATGGAAATCCCGGATGGAGTATTCAACAGAGGTTGGAGTGCTTCTAATACAACGCTCATGTCTAGATGGAAATCAGCTTCATATTGCACAGACAATCCAGCAACTGCAGCCATCTGTTTGAAACAGATCATTTATACTGTAAAGCAGCATTCCATGCTATTCTATTCGTCTCAGGAAACAAGTTGTGCATGTGGAATGAGTAAAAGTTCAGTTTGAAGTGTAGATTATTTAGCAAAACTACTGATTTTACCTTTGCAACGTCCTTTGGAGGGTAGTCTCCGTTCAGTCTAGGATCCATACTGCTTTACCTTGTCTTCGCGGAGCTTTGGTGTTGCCTGCAGGTTATAACACACAGTTTGCAAATAAATATAAGCCCAAGGAAATAATTATCACTACGAAAATTGCATACCCATGTTACAAGAGACTGCTGTCCTCCTGGTCGGGTATGATCAAATGGTTTACGGCCAGTCAAGAGTTCCAGAAGCACCACACCAAAGCCCCACACATCACTCTTTGAATTTAGCTGGCCAGTCATTACGTATCTATCACCCAAAAAGAAATATAAGTTCATGCTAAGAAAAACAACAAATTCAAGCTACTAGTTCTGTTCATCTCTAGGAAAGACTGAAAAAAAGAGCTTACTCAGGGGCATAATGACAACTTAAAGTCGGAAGAGCATAATAGTAAAGAGGATCTGGGTTAGGAGGGTTTGGACTTGATGGATCAGAATCAGACATTTTGATCTTAGCAACATCATAATCATCAAAAATTAAAACATTGCTGGACTTGATGTTACGATGAATCTGTGCCTTTTCATGGATGTATTCTAATCCCTTTGCAGCCGCAACAGCAATTTTAACTCTTTGAGCCCATGGAAGAACAGGACCTGGTTCCGTGTCTTTGATGCCTTTTGATCCTGTAATAAAAATGAAAGGTCAATGCTATTGTGTCTGAACCAAAACATTTAGAAAAATCTACAATCGCTAGCCTAAAAACCCAAAAGAAAAAAGAACTAAGGCGAACTCACCATGAAGAATGTCCTATAGGGAACCATTTGGAGCATACTCATAGGCCAAGACTTGCAGACCATCACCCACTCAGTAACCAAGTAGCTCAACCACGTATTTGTGCTTTAGTCTGGATACCATTAAAACCTGCAAAACCATATTCAAACAACATATCTTCATGTAAAGTTGTAATCTATGCAGCTATATCAACACATACTGGTACAGTCAAACCTGTGCTAGAAATTCTTCTGGCGTTACACGTGCACTGAAGTCCTCACCAATAAGACACTTATTACTAAAATCACCAGTAACGTCCTTCAATTCATCAATTTCAATAGCAGGGGCAGCACTCGGCTGCATATTAATAGTCTTTTTGTTGCTTTCTGCAGTTTGTGTGGCATGATAACCTGCAGGAATAAGACACTTATAACTAAAACTACCAGTAATGTCCTTTAATTCATTGATTTGGATGGCAGGGACAACACTCGTCTGCATATTAATGGTTTTGTTGTTTTCTGCAGTTTCGGTGGCGCGATAACCTGCAGATTGCCAAACAAGAAGCAGATAGAAAACAACAGTGAGCAGTATGTATCGAAACTTTGGGGTTCACTAGAAATGGATTTCTCTCGAGCTTCCATTCGTTACGTGCTCTTAAATCCACTGTCAAACATTTTAGAAATTTCAATAGTAATTATGAAATTGCATTTATTATGATAAATAAGTTATAATAGACCATGAAAGTTTGAAAATTAAAAAAATGAATAAGAAATGTTATTGAATTTTACTGTGGATATATAAATTCTTAGCTAATAATAATTAATTTTTACCAGATGGTTTAACTCAGTTCCAAAATCCATCCCATGGCCAAAGACGCAATGGTTTATGCGTTGTGGGTTTTCTCCCATCTTGTCTTCCAGATGGAGGCTCATCATTAACTACTTTGTTGTTAGTTTGCTCCTTTGGGTGGGATATATGATTCTGCACATCCGTGGAGGCCGTTGTTAGTTGCGCAGTGCTAACTGATTAGATGAATGGATATCATCCACATCATTTGTTATCGCATTTGACACAGGCGATTTTGAGTTCTCTTGCTGCTTAAGTGCAAACGCAAGTGCCGTTTCCTTGGTTCATCGTCCAAGCATCTTTCAGTAATGCCCACAAATGCATTCAGGCTACCTTCTGAGATTTCATCCCTCAAATTTGAAGCTACAATCTTCTCAACTTGTCCCTTTTTAATGTTTTCTCAAGCCCACTTGGTCAGAATCCGCTCAGCCTCATCAACCATTGGATTCAATGCTAGTTTCCCACTCAATACTTCCAACAACACCACTCCAAAGGCCTATGTGTCACTTCTCCTCGTTAGTTTCCCGGTGATGACATAATCGGGGTCGAAGCACCCAAATGTACCTTTGACTTTTGTGCTAACATGACTTTGTAACTTGCTTTTGCTTAAAGGTTTGGCCAAGCCAAAATCTGAAACCTTAGCTGTAAAATTTTCATCCAACAGGATATTTGAAGCCTTCACATCTCGATGTATTAGTGGTTGGCCAGTGTGCAGATAATCAAGCCCTCGAGAAGCTCCGATGCATATGTTAAGGCGTTGCTTCCATGTCAGAAAGGAGCCATTATCATTGTTCCTTGAAAGTTTATAAATGTGGTCAGCCAACGTCCCACAGGCCATGTACTGATAAACAAGAATCATTTGCCCTTGTTCATTGCAGTAGCCAATCAGAGAGTCTAGATTAACATGTTGGAGCTCAGTTAGTGTTTCGATCTCTGTCAAAAACTCGTGTGCCCCTTGCTTGGAATTTGGTTCTAGCCGCTTTATGGCCACTGTCTCTTGTCCATTATCAATGAAGCCTTTGTAAACTTTACCAAATCCACCCCTTCCAATAAGATGTGCATCACTGAAATATCGAGTGGCTAGTTGGATCTGAGCTAGTGAAAACCGGTGACAAGGTCGTTCTGCCCTGGCTGATGGCTTGTTTTCCTCCTTTGTACCGTTAGCTTCCTGAAATTGTCGCAATGTATAAACAATGATGTTCACCAAAGCAAGTATTGCTATTGCAACAGTTGCAATCGCATTTCTGCAACAAAGAACTTGGAGTAAATTTTGGAATGTATGGTATGATGAATCTCGTGCTGAAGTCAAGGGATTTGGACTCACAAGACTATTATCCGGGTTGCTCAACTTCATTATGTCAAATCCTTTAAGAGGTCCATGTCCATCCATGAATTTATCATTAGATTGTAGGCAAATCAAGATATCCCGTTTTCTCTCTTGTTTGCTCCCTTTCATCATAACCATATAGTCTCTATACCAGGGGATGCTATTCTCATCATTCTTTTCCCTAACTACGTCAATATTAGTATTAGCAATCATTTCATTAATGCGGACTTCAAAAACAATGCCACCAATCTCTGTCATCTTGAATCCTACCTCAGAGAAATGAAGCCTGACCAAGTACCTAAACCCCACATCCACAGATATTCTCCAGGTAATATTGTTGATCTCACTTGCTTTTTGCTTAGGAACCGTTTCCCACATCCCAAACATGTCACTGGTATTAGCAACTGACAAAATAGAATCCTGTTTAATATTTAGTCGGTGAATTATTTCAAGGGCAGTGCTGTTATCAACATAGACTAGAGACTTTCCAACCACTTGGACTCCAATATCTCCTCTGCAGAAGTAAGAAAGATTGACAGGTAAGATAATCTCAATTCCATTTATGAAAGCATATGTATCTAGTGATTTACTACTTGCAGGAGTGAAAACGATGGTGAATTGATGATCTTCTTCTACAGTTATACAGAACTCCTTGACAATAGAACTCACGCCAAGAGCATCACCAGTAAGGGAAGCGCTAAAGTTGCTAAGCAGGGTGAAAGGACCGGCTTCAACAGAAAATAAGTCCTTGAAACTTTTGAAGCCTCTATATGGAGCTGGAATAAAGTGAAGGCGAAAAATTTTCTGACCTGTATTAACTTGAAATGCATAGGAGAATTGGAAACGAGACAGTCTTGCCGTTTTGTATGGAACTGGATCATCAGCAGGGACCAACTTATGGATAACAGTTGAGGCAGTTGATAAGCCCTTTATTTGTAGCAAGGAAGAGAATTTTGGCTTTACATCTCCGCTCCATTCCCTGCCGTTTTGTGCTGCAGAAGTTCCACTTGAGCCGCAGTTAACTGAAACATCATTGGTGAATTGGGTTGGATTGTTATTAGCATATATAAATGCATTGAAGAAGCAAAGATATAGCAAGGCAAGCAAAACTTGATGCACATTCACGCTTCAACCAAACAGGTCGTAATCAGAGCAACTTATTTAAAATATATATAATTTCCAACTACTTTCATCAAATAAATTAACTTATTCTGTGTTGCATTTCTTATTTATTTAAAAAAACATGTCAAATGTCATACATTTTCTTAAAAAATATCTATGATGCTTACAATTCCATTTACAATTTGCTAAAATAATTTTCAGAAAAAAAAAAAATAATAATAAGTTCTGCTAAGCCCAAATCTTGCTTACTCCAGATTAATTGATATCAATCAAGAGAATTAGATCAATTAATACGTAATACAAATCTTAATTAAAACTTGGATCCAAACCAGAGATGGCTTTTTCAACTCCGCCGTCACCTCTTCAGGCGCCGCCCCTCCGCTCCGCTGGGTGGCATCTGGAAGAAATTCTCCTCCGCCTGATTTAAAACACGATGATTATATCTTCAGCTTCACACGCCACGTCCTGGATCTGCACCCCCATGCCAAGAATCGGGTCGAAATGCTGGAGAACGATATCCGCCTTTTCGTGAAGTCCTTGAGGAACGCTTTGAAAAGGCGGATATCGTTCTCCAGCATTTCGACCCGATTCGTCTCATGATGGATCAAATGGGCATTGTAGAGCAAAACCCGCTTCAGATTTTCCAGGAGGAATAATACTGCTATTGATTTTTCGGGATTTCTGAGCTTATTTGCGGGTGTGTGGGAGCGTGTGCAAAGATAAACGCTGGCTAGGGTGATAATTTGAAGGCAAAGAGTAGCTGCTGCGTCACAGCTCTGTAGTCTATGTGATAAAAATACTCCATCACAAAAGTAACTAAATTTTACTGTGTTGAGAGTTGATTAGTTGGCTTCTTACGGCTCATTTGTTTTCATTTTCAAATCCTAATTTTATTTTCTCCTCAAAATAAAAATAAAAAACTATCAATTTTTACAATATTTTCTCATACCTTTTCATTTTCAAAATATTACTTTTTACATTATCTCTTCATTTTCATACCTTTTTGAACTCACACTATTACATATATCTACTTTTTACATTCCTAATACTTCTCAAATAACATTCACCATAAAAATATTATAAATTCAAAATCAAAATCAAAATCGAAATCAAATTCAAATTCAAATTATAATATTATTTTTTCAAACAATTACACATCACATCATCAATTCAAATTTAAAAACTTTCTTCCTTTTAATACAAAAAACACCCAACATCCAAATATATCTCAGTTTCAAAACTATATAAATATGTAATTTTAAACAACACAACCATACACAACTCATTATCAAAAATACATTTTCTACCTAGCTTTTCACTATACATTTTCATTAGAAAATGAAACCAAATGGAAACCTGGTTTATTTTGAATTGCAAGCCAAGAGCACATTTGTCTTTGTTTCTATTTCAAAATATATGTATATTTTAATTGTTTTAAAATAATGAGTAGAATTTCATCAAAAAAAAAAAAAAAAACAAGAAGTAATGAGTAGAATTACTTGTTGGGTTTGCCAACATTTTTTTGTCTTTGAAACACATTTTTTAGGCTAGCATTTGTTTGATTGTGGAATTTAAAATTAAGTCCTCCGGGCAATGAATAGGAAATCTTCTCTCCTTATCCCATTTACGCTTGTAAATAAATTAATTACAAAAAAAAAAAAAAAATATTTTGCCCAAAATAAATTTATTTATTCATAATTTTTAGTAATTAAATAAAAAATAATATTGAATTTATTAAAATGTTATCGCTCTCCTTTTTAGAGAATTTATTTATAATACATACAAAATTAATTACCAAATTGTTTATTAGTAATTCTTCATAATTAAATAGAAAAAACATACTGAATTTATTAATTATTTAAATAAATTTTATATTTGAATTTTTTATATTAGTAATTAATAAATTTAATAAATTGACACAATTTTTTTTTTTTTATAAAAATTAATTGTTAAAGAATTTGATAATGAGTTAGATGGTGAACAACAAAAAAATTATTATAGCAAATTAAAGTCCAAATATTTTGTAATTAATCGAGTAAGGTGGAACTATATTTTTGTCAAAATAGAAGTCCAAAAAAATTTTGAAAAATTTCTTGTCGTCCAAAGAGAATTGCTCTATAATATCTTAGTTTTTTTTATATAGTACTTCATTATTGGAAAAATATAAATAAAAATTTTTTAAATTCATTTTGGGCAAAAAATGATTTATTTTTCTTTAATTATGAATTTATAATAGATTTCATATTTAACTTAATAAATATAATTTTTTATATTAATAAATGTATAATATATAATTATTAATGTTTATTTTAAATATAATATTCCTAACAAACCCAAAACTCATAAAACAACCTCATTATCTCATACAAATCTCTCAAACAATCTCAAATATAATTTCACAATCAATTACAACCTCACATCACATCACTATAATTATTATACTTTTATCTCACAACCAATCACAACCTCATCTCTAATTCTCATATCTTTAGAACATCAAAACAACGTCAAAGTCTTTAAAACACAAAACATGAGACTAAGTCTCACAAGCAATCACAACCTAAATAATCAGTTGACTCAATGATATCTTTGTGAATAGGAACTTGAACTTTAGTGTGTATATCTATATCTATATCTATATCTATATTCTATACTATCTATAAAAGTATGAATGAGATTTGTGGTTTTGTTCTTTTTTATGTAAAGACAAAAAAGCCCCTCATTACATTTAATATATATAGATTAGTGATAAATTGTAATTAAATTAATAGATCAAATTTATATATATAAACCACATTTATTATGTATTTTCACTTATTAAATGTTTATCTATCTATATCTATGCTACCTATAAAAGTATGAACAAGTACAATTGTTTCTTCCTTTTTATGTGAAAACAAAAATGTTCCTATTTAATGAAAATATTATTGATAAATTATAATTAAATTGTTATTAAATTATTAAATGAAATTTATGCATATAAACCACATTTATTATGCCTTTTGACTTATCAAATATATATACATTAAATACACACACATCAAATATATATACATTTTATTTGTTACATGCATACGTTACTAACTCAAATTATCTTAAATTTTAAATTAAATAAAAAAGGAGTCACTAAATTAATTCTATCGTATTGCATTTGCTATATATGGATTAGTGTTAAATTATAATTAAATTTATTTATATAATTTATTAGTAAAGTTCTTTTTGTTTCATTGTGCTATTAATTTGAAATTCTTTTCTTGGGCCATTTATTTTTTAACATGTGGTAAATTCCATTTACGTGAAGAATATGAATGGTGTGATCCTTTTAATGGCTTAGCTTCTTTGTATCCTTAACAAGTTCATTGTATTTACAATTGAATTGTTAAATAAAATTCATGTATATAAACCATATTTATTATGTCTTTTAATTTGACTTATCAAATGTAAATTTATTTTATTTATTACATGCATGCATTACTAGTTGAATTTATTTTAAATTTTAAATTAAATTAAACTCATAAAAAAATTACTAAATTAATTATATAGTATTGCATGGATTAGTGGTAAATTATAATTAAATTCTTTAATAAAATTGATGTATATAAACTATAATTATTATGTATTTTGACTTATATATACATTTTATTTATTACATGCATTACTAATTAAAAAATTTATTTTAAATTTATACTAAATTGAACTTGTAAAAAAAATTGCTAAATTGATTGTATCAATTTTTTCATCCTAACAAGCATATATATGTTAAATATAAATATATCACATCACATTTATAAAAAGTATGAATAGATAGTGTATCAATGGATACATTTCACCAGATAAATTATTCCATCAATCATGTGCACTATTCATATCCTACGGCTATATCTACCGAATACATAGTATCTAATATAACAGTCAAAAGTCTCTATGAATGAACTATATATTTATTTCAAACAATGGATTGCATTAAATAAATTCATGTATATTCTATATTTATACATGACTTGATTCATGAATCTAAGTTTACATTTAATTCTCTATAATAATTACGTTAAATTCATTAAGTCTTTTTTTTTTTATAAGGCACATTAAATTCATTAAGTCAAATTTTCTACTTACCAATCATGTATTAATTATATGTGTTGAGATTTATTCTTCTATCAATGTATTTACTTAGACTCATAGAAAATTACAACTAAATTAAAATTAATAAGTGAAATTATATTCCATCTAACAAGATTATATTTATCATTCAATACATATGGTTTCAAGATAAATTGCAATCAAATTAAATATATTTTAGTTAGGCTCATATAAAATAATAACTATATTGAAATTAATTAAGAAAAACTCAATTGATGAGGGAAAAATGTGTCTTTAATCTGTATAAATATGTCATGGAGATATTCTTTTTGAATTCTCTTTTAAAAATAAAAAGAGAAAAAATATTTCTTATATATCAAAAGTATGTGTTCAATTTAAATATAATAGTAAATTTAATATGCATATAATAAAAAGAAATAGATTAAGTCTTATAGTTACATGATTAAGAAATTTTCAAAATTGATGAGACAATAGGATAATATTTTATAAATATGTTCATACAAATATGGGTTTCTTCTCAAGGATTAAAAAGAGAAATATATTTGTTGTATAACCAAATAGGTGTCAAACTCAAATGTAATAGTATATATAGTATGATAATGAGGAAAGATAAACTAAGTCTTATTCTTTTCTTTTTTTGATTTATTTATTTATGTGTGTGTATAGATTTATGAAATATATTTTGGTCAATTCTTATATTGAGATGTCCAATATTTTCTTGGGAACTAATAGTAAAAGATGCTTTTATCATAAGACACAAATATGAGAAATTTTTATATTCCTATTTATTTAAGTTTGAGATAGAAAGTGGATCAAAAGAAAATTAATATATAACTGATGATGCTATTAGAAGCTGCAAAAAATAATCAAATAAAACCTTTTCACTTAAAGTGATGACAAGATGTTATTAACTTTCAATAAATTATTTTTACGAGATAATAAGATAGAAATATAAATAATTTTATATTTTCAAATAACATTGTACAAGATCAAACTATATTTACTATTTTGGGCGTGATAGAGAATGAGGAAAATCTTGTGAAGATCAAATTTGGTATAATTCAACTAATCAGATGGCAAACATTCTTATAGTGTACATTAATGATATAACAAGTATAATTCATTTATTATATAATTGATTTGAATTTTGTCATATTTAATTCAAACTTGAATTTTTCCCAAAAAAGATATATTGTTGAATTGATAATTATGTTATTTAAATTACTTAAAATTAGAAAGTGTAAATATATATTGGTTTTAGTAATAATGTGACTATGACATAGTGAAATGCTTTCATTTACGATATATTTCATTGGATAAAATCTCACATTAATCCATGTGTTACCATCTGTACCCTATGAAGTATATACCGACTAGATAAGAAGTATATATCCACTAAATACATAATATTCAACAATCAAAAGTTTGTATTTCTTATATTGTTAATGTTAAATAATTAATAAGATAAAACTATTTCAAATGATGAAGTTACATTTAACAAATTGATGTCACATTATATTAATGACCAACTTAATTCATAATTCAGATCTTACAAAGATATGCATCAGCATAGTAATCTTCAATCAAACAAATTTCACACATTTTTTTACCAACAGAAATTTATAAAATAATGTAATATTCTTATAATTTGACATGATGATATTTTAAGGTCTAAAACTAATCAAAATTTAATTTTCACTTTTTTAGCTTGATTAGGAAGAGAATAATTTGTTTGAAAAGTGGGAACAAATTTGTTGTAGATAAGCCACACAGTCCATACATATAACGCCCCCACTCGGGATAGCACTTAAGTTGAAGCGCCACTTAGTTCAATCTTAATTCAAACCCAGGAATAAGCCATACAGTCAATAAGCCCATCAGAAAAATTTTCAAAACTTATCAAAGACATATATATAGCAGCGGATTTCAAACTTACCAACTCTTCAAAACATTAAACAAGTCATGATTCAACTTCTTACATCTAACAAAACATATACAGGCTTCACGTCATCGACATCAATCCTGACATACCACAATGTCATTAATTCCAATTACATCATTCAAGTGAACTCAATTAAACATCTGAGCACCCATTCTATTACAAAAGGTATTTCTTCACTCCAAGTTGGAACCTCATATCCTTCATTTATACCTATATGAGAAAATCAAGATAAATAGGGTGGTAAGTCCAAAGGACTTAGTGAGGGATAATTGTAACATAAATAATGGGGATCTGTCGAGGAAGAAATGACTTAACAGATCATAATTTCAACAAGTAACAGAAATACAACATGATGCGTTCAAACAGTCAGGAACAGTCTAACAAGCAGATTACAGTAGATCAGTCAGATTATAGTCGAACAGAATAGTCCCGAATAACATTTACATTTCAGTCAGTCTTATCCAAGCATAACAACTTGGTACATGACAGTCGCCGGCAGACGGTAGATGCCCAGGAGTAGCCGTAGCACATCACAAACAAATAGATGGTAGATGCCCAGGAATAACCCTGGCACATCTCAGACAAACAGACGGTAGATGCCTAGGAATAGCCCTAGCACATCGCAGACAAACAGACGGTAGATGCCCAAGAATAACCCTAGCACATCGCATACAAACAGACAGTAGATGCCCAGGAATAGCCCTAGCACATCACAGACAAATTGACAGTAGACGCCCAGGAATAGCCCTAGCACATCGCAGATAAATAGACGGTAGATGCCCACGAATTGCCTTAGCACATCACAGACAAACAGACGGTAGATGCCTAGGAATAGCCCTAGCACATCGCAGACAAATAGATGGAGGATGCCCAGGAATAACCTTAACACATCATTGATGCTCAAGAATAGCCCTGACACATCGCCCATACCTAGGAATAGCCCTAGCATATGGCTAACAGACAGACGGAAGATGCCTAGTAAAATTTCCCTAGCACATCACTAATGCTCAGGAATAACCCTGACACATTGCCCATACCTAGGAATAGCCCTAGCATATGGCTAATAGACTGAATACCCAAGGAATAGCCCCTAGCATACACAGACTTACAGAACGAATACCCAAGGAATAACCCCTAGCGTATCAGACTTACAAATACTCAGGGAATAGCCCCTAACATATCAGACGTATAGATAGTTCATAACAGTATAGATAACAGATAGCATATATCAGAAAAATATTCTGGGTGCCAAAACCAACAGAAATTAGAATCATAACAGAAATAACCCTCGAAGGGGTGTCCGAATCAGATAACAGAATATCAAAGAGATCTTAAAAGATCACAGATTTAAAAAACAGTACAGTCAATTCAGAAATAGTAACCCTCATAGAGGTTTATCACAAATACCAATAAGTGAAATGAAGTGCCAGATTGGCAGACCCTCACCTCCGTATTCTCAGAAATACAACCTCAATCTGCAGTCTACTGGTCTGTGGGACCTGCTCCTGCGTCACCTAGCCAAAGTAATAATCCACAATTAAAATCCTTATTCAACCCTGCTAACTTTCAATAATTACAATCTTACTATTAACCTTATATCATATTCCGAATCATCAATAATAGGCCGATTAGCTTAACAACCCCAATTATTGCCATTAGGTCTCAAATTCATAAAATTAGGGTTTTCTCTTCTAATTAACTTGATAATTCCCAATATTGCCATAAATAATATAATATAATCCAAATTCACCAAACTTATACTGGCACCTGCTTATACCGATTCTTAGTCCATAATATCTCAAATTACCCAATTATCATTTCTTAAGTTCCAATTTCATAAAATCATAAATTAATCACTTAAATAAACTCAATTAATCCTTACTTAACATCCACTAATACATAATCCGAGCCAACTATGCGATATCCTAAACTAGGCATGGCCAAAGAATAAAACAACTATATAAATCCTCAAAATACAAGGTTAAGGAATATAATACAACAAATGCATATACATATATATACACACATAAACATCAACCAAATTTTATACCCTCGATCTGATCAACCGGACCTCAAATTCACAAACCAAGACCACCGCCACGATCCTCGCGATGAGTGGGAGATACTGTCCAAGCTCCGCCGGCTATTGCTGTCGCCAGAAAACTTCAAACCACCTCCGAACGCTGTTCTTCAGCTCAAAGAATCCAACCCTTAAGTCAATTTTTCCATTCACTGCCGCTTTGAGCTCCAATTTTAACCTCAACCGCCCAACACCATCACTTCCACCGCCACGATTTTACTTCAATTCCACCGTCTCCGTTGCCCGGAGTTCCATTCCAAAGCTACCACATTCTTCCTTGGGCTGAACCTGTTAAAACTCGTACCTTAGTCGCCCCCAACAAATGCTGGAACAGCTGCAACTGTCACCCTTTCCCGTGCGTCTTCTTCAAACATAAATTTTTGGTTGCTCCATCATCGATTTTGGTAGTTCTTGGCGTGGGCGTGCTTGCCGGAATAGGGAGAAGCTCGGTTTGGCTATTTTCGGGCTTACTGGAAAAGTTGCCGGTGAAGAAAAGGTTGGTGATGCATGCAGGGAGAAATGAGGAAGAAAGGAGAAATGAAATTTCCTATATATAAATCCATTTTTTAGAAATTAAAGATTGATCCCCTAAGCTTTCCTCCAGCCCAATATTAAGTCCTTCAAAATTTTTGATTCTTCAATTGAGCCCTATAATCTTTTGAGTGCCTAACATCTTACCCTTTGACCCAAAATTATTAGCCATGCAAACCCCAAAACTTCTCAAGTTAGTCCAATCAAATTTCTAAAAATTGCAAATTTACCCCAAAACTTCCAAAATCTTTGCAATCAAGTCCTTTATATTAATTCTGAGCCCTAGAATCCGATTAACCAAAATCTTAATTTTTGCCCCAAAATACTGAATTTTAGGGTTGTTACAATACACATAATATTTTTCCTTCCTTTCTAATTTTAGATTGAAACAAGTGGTCCATTAAAAATTTAATATTAAATAAGTAATACAATTTTTTTTTATTAAAATTTAGAGGAAAATAATTTTTAAATTGCTCTAAATTATTTTAAAATCATATCTTTGTTTTTATTTCATAAAATAACAATTCAAATTTATTTTTTAGAAAAAATGCAAACATAATAAGTAAGTGCGCATGCTTATACATTTTCAATAAACAAAAAAAGAAAAATATTAAAATTAAAATAAAGAACTTGCATAAATTTAATTTATGAGGATGATAGAAAAGAAATTTAAAAAATAAAAGTTAATTAGAATATCACCTAAAAATAAAATATAATTTTGGCTACTATTAGTCATTAGATTGTGAAAAAGTACATGTAAATTATATTTTTTAAATATGAAGTTCTTCAAGATATATTTTATTTCAGTAATTTTTTAATTCACATATTTTTCTTAATCCCTTTTTCAATAAAAGTTTCTTAAAATCGTAATGTATCAGTAAACTTTTACCATGAATTCAACTTCGTATAAATGATTTGTATTGTATATTTTGGTGTATACTTAAAACATCATCATATATGATTATTTAGAAAAATCTCACATATATTTTAAATATATAGGCAAAAAAATTTAATGCTATTTTATAGCAGATGTGTTTTGACAATGAAAATTAGATAGGTAAAGAAGAAACATATCATCCTAAGTACTACAAAGAGACAAGAATACATAAATAAACTTAAGAGTCCAAAAAAATGAGAAAGTCAATTAAATCATTAATGGAGAAAAAACATAAGGAACAACAAGTAGCACCTCTTCATGAATCGTAGCTTTGGATGAAAAAGAGTTAGTTCCTAAAGAATGCAATTGGCAGTATTCATCCATTCAATATCTCATAAGGTCACAAATGATTCTTATCAATCAAAAGGTTAGTAATTATTAGTAAAGATATACTTTATGATAAGGTGTACTTTATGCTTTTAAATAAATATCATACATGCGGACAAAAAATTATTATTTGCGAAAAATTCAAGTCTTAATCTCATTTTTTGTAGGTTTGATAATTTATGATCTGTATGCTCAAAAATTGATGAAATAAATAAGGTACTTACTTGCATCATAACAATGTTGTAAGATTTTAATATGAGCCTTGTATATTTTATTATGGCAATAGAAAAACTAGCTTCACTTATTCAAAGGTCAAATAAATTGCATAAGTTGTTCAGAGGTTGTGAACTTCTGAAAAAATATTTGAGTTTCGAACTTCACATTCTCTTTTATCTCATTTAGTGTAAAATTAGATAAAGAGTTTGAATCTGCAAGGGATGGAGTTTATATCTTTTGAACACAAGGCACGCTATATAATATTAATCTTCAGAATAGAATGAAAATAGTAGAAAATCATACATATAAATGATTAAAAGCAATTGTGAGAAAACTTACAAAATTAATCGAGATACATTCATATACAAAAATCTTTAGAAAGTTTACCTTGCAATGAACGACATTCAGCTTCATATCTCAAAAGGCGTGAAAATAGACAAATATGTTGTGGCAATTGAGGTTCAATGGGATAATCATAGTATATTAGTAGACTGAGATGTTGCTATCCATGCACATTGAGGACATAAATATAGAAGAATATATTAGTATGGATGTTACGATCCATTGCAATATCTTTTTTTTTTACCAAAAGGTATTACAGAATGTCACATTAATTTTTTTTTTTTTTAAAACATTCAATAATGCAATTTAGAAAATGAATCTATCCAAGCGACCCCTTACAAGTAGTGCAACTATTGTTGGAGAACAAAAAACATGTTTATGAAGTTTGTTCGTTGTTTATTACTCTTAACACTCGAAAGAGATTGTTTTCATTTTGCTATTAACATACAAAATTTAGTCAATGTAAAAAATAAATCTACGAAGCACTTGCACAATTAAAAATTCAAAAAGTTGAACTTATTTGGTTTTCTACTATGTATTATCAATTTCAAATTATAAATATTTTATACAGAATGATCAATCTTCAACACACAATGATATAAAATTGGAGGCCTCAAGATTGCATTACTACCATCGTAACCTATCAAAATTGATATTTGAATTACTCCAAAAAATGATGAATAGCACCATCAGAAGGAGAGACAAGGGGTAGTGAAGTTGAAGAAAAAATTATTCTTCAATATCTTTTATTGGGGATTCAAGAGATGTGCATCATATATATCTTAATGTATTAGTATTAGTCCAAAGATTTGGAAAAATATATCTTTCTATTACAATAACTTGCAACCAAAAATGAAAAGACAAGAAAACATCTACGATGGTCAAAGAGATCAAGATCCACCAAATTTAACTTCGAGAATCTTTTGAGCAAATAGAACATCTGAAAAGCCAGTTATATATGAATCAAATATTTGGAAAATTTTGTTGCATATGTCTAAATTACAGGAAGGAAAAAAAAAAAGATTGTCACATTCTCCTATGGTGATAATTCTAAAGTTTAAGTGTAATATTACAAGCCTAGATTACTATAATAGATTTGTGTATACAAAATTTCCGAGCATCTTATCCTCTACCAGTTAATTCTTAAACAAATGATGCATGGATTATGTATAGATAGAAACAAGTATAATTCTTGTACGATTGATGGAAAATGCTAATGTCTTTATCCACATCATATTACGAAAGCACTATTTAGGGAAAATATGTGCATCTAGTTTAATAAAAGAGATTTTGTAATAATTAGTGTTCGTATTGCAGAACTCAATAAACCAATAGTTAGTACGCTATTCACATACAATTATCATATTAATATGAAGATATGTTTTATAGTAACACAAATGAAATATGATACAAGTATATTTACAACATATATGATAGAGAGACCATTAACATCACCTAAAGTGATGAAGAACATAAATAATGAAATTAAGCATTTTAAAGGTGCTTAGAAGGTCTCTGCTCCAGATTTAATGCGGAGCACTTTTTAATTCAATCTGAATAAAATATATATTTAATTATTAATCTTCAACCATCTACCAAGTTAGCAATTTGCCACTTATTGTGCGAATCAAAATTTATAAAACATTCAATGCAATCACATCTCCAAAATAATGCTTACAGAACATTTATTTATGTACAAAAAGTGATAAAGAAAGACAGTATCTCTATAGGGGATATCCAAAACACTACATTTGAGACAAATAATGCATATGTTGAATGAAATAGACAAATGAGATGGAGAGGTTGTATATATGGTGCAATCCCTTAAAAAGAGAAAGAGATTGGCTTAAATTGTTCTTAAGCTATGTTGGAGGCACAATATTTTTTCAAGAGTTACTAACAATAAATGGAATATGATGCTGGAGTTTCAAAGGAGCAACACAAAAATAAGATTACTAAAACCTTATCATAATATTCTTTAAAATCCAGATGAATTTCCTACTATTTATACTTCAATATTTGTACATCGTTTTTTTATATATTAATCATTTAGTTTGATGAATGGTAGTTCAGATATCAATTTTATTAGATGCATATTTTGCTTTTTAATTAGTCATTAACTAAATTGCTTATATTTTAATCAACTTACTATATAAATTATGTTCAGATTGTCAATTCAAGTTAATGACTATAAAGCATTGCAATTTAGAAAGTAGACTTATATATTTTCACTGCACAATACTTTGATTGCATGTTTCCTACCAAAGACTTTTTCAGTTTATGAGATGAATTAGTTTTTATTATCAACTTTGAGATATGAATTTATTTGGTTTTATTTGAATGAAATTCATATTATTTATTAATTGCTACTATTACAATTCAAAATGATAATTTATATTTTATTTTTTGTCTATATTTTTTATAAGTATTTAAATTAGATATATTAAATAATTCATAGAATAAATAAATATAAAAATTATTAAGTCACGTGCAGCGCACGTGCATTTTTCTAGTATGTCTTAAAAAGAAAATGATGAAAGAATACTTTATGGTTCCGTCGCATTATATTTTATGTTAATAATTGCCGTTATTTCTATGTAATTCCAAAAAATATTAGTTGGTTACACAAAACATGAGATCAAGTCTCACAAGCAATCACAACTTAAAAAAATCAGTTGACTCAATGATATCTTTGTGAATAAGAACTTGAACTTTAGCATGTACATATGTCTTAAAAAGAAAATAATGAAAGAATACTTTATGATTCCGTCGTGTTATATTTTATGTTAATAATTATCGTTATTTTTATATAATTCCAGAAAATATTAATCAACCGACTTTAGCAGGAAAGAATTTCATGATTGTTCCCTATATGTGAGTTTTAGCTCAACTAAACGCACTAGCAAAATATACTTCAATTATGTTACGAAAAAAAATAAATAAAAAGAAAAGAAAAACAAAATGCTCGCAACTTTTTCAAGAAAGCTTCCGTGCTTCATTTTTCTGCTCAATTCCTCTTTGCAGAAGACATCATTTTGTCATACAGAAAGGATTGCAGCCTCACTCGCAGAAATCAAAGCATTAAACTTTCTTTATCATAATGGGTATGACAATCAGATGAAGCGGTTATTTCCATGAGCATGCTTTATAAGTAAAAGATTGGAAAATAGCTAAATCTAAACAATGCGGAGCCAAAAGATCGTCAGCAAACTATTATAAGATAATCCGTTTCAACTATTCTCAATTCCTAGAGCTTCGAAGAAGTTGTTAAGAGAGAAAGAGAATTCACAAGTTTGGTGTTTGGCTGGAAATCCCAGATGGAGTATTCAACAGAGGTTGGAGTGCTTTTACCACAAGGCTTATGTCTGGATGGAAATCAGCTTTATATTGCACACACAATCCAGCAACTGCAGCCATCTGTTTTAAGCAAATCATTTATAATGTAAAGCAGCATCCCGTGCTATTCTATATATTTGTCTCAGAAAACAAGTCACGTATATGGAATGAGCACAAGCTCAGTTTGAAATGTAGACTATTTAGCCAAACAGATGATTTTACCTTTGCAACAGCCTTTGGAGGGTAGTCTCCATTCAGTCGAGGATCCACACACTGCTTTACCTTGTCTTCCCTCAGCTTTGGCGTTGCCTGCAGGTTATAATACATAATTTGCTAAGGAACCAATTATAATAAAGTTAAGGAATTAATTATTACTACGAAAAATGCATACCCCTGTTATAAGAGACTGCTGCCCTATTGGCAGTGTATAATCAACTGGTTTATGGCCAGTCAAGAGTTCCAGAAGCACCACCCCGAGACTGTAGACATCACTCTTTGCATTTAGCTGGCCGGTCATTTCGGATCTACCAGCCGAAAAGAAATACCAGTTCATGCTCAGAAAAAGAACAAATTCAAGCTACTAGTTCTGTTCATCTCTAGGAAAGACTGGGAAAAAGAGCTCACTCAGGAGGATAGTGATAACTTAAAGATGGACGAAAGTGATAGTAAAGAGGATCTGGATCTAGGTAATCGTATGGATTTGGTTGATCAGAATTTGACATTTTGATCTTGGCAACATCATAATCATCAAAAATTAAAACATTGCTGGACTTGATGTTACGATGAATCTGTCCCCTGTCGTGAATGTATTGTAATCCTTTTGCTGCCCCAACAGCAATTTTAACGCTTTGGGCTCATGGCAGAACCAGACTTGGCTTTACACCTTTGATGCCTGCTAACAATGAAAATAATTAGTTGCACGCAAAAGAATATTTATTGCTAATACCTGGAATCAGATAAGTAACAAGAAGCTACAGTGAGTAAATATAATGAAGATTGTCTTAGAAAGCACTTGTCGCAAACTAAAATGTCAAGTATTAAAAGATTCCTTTTCAGCAATCAAAAATTGAAGATGCCCATGACAGGTCAATGCTTTGCATTTGTACGAATACATTTCGAAAAATCTATAATATCACAAAGAGTATCTTCACTACAACAAAATTGAGGCAATCTCACCACGAAGAATGTCATGTAGGGACCCATTTGGAGCATACTCATAGGCCAAGACTCGCAGACCATCACCCACACAATAACCAAGTAGCTCAACAACGTTTTAATGCTTTAGGCTGGATACCATTAAAACCTGCAAAACCATATGTAAACAGCATGTCTTTGTGAAAAGATATATTAATATCAGCATACAATGTCATGGCCAAACCCTTGCTAGAAATACTTTATCTGGCATCTCATTAGAGCTTAGCTTTTTAATTGCTACGGCCTTTCTACTTTTCAGGACTCCGCGGTATACATGTCCATCAGAGTCTTCATTAATAAGACACTTGGAACTAAAATCACCAGTAATGTCCTTTAATCCATTGACTAGAATGGCAGGGATGGCAATCAGCTGCATGTTAATAGTCTGTTTGTCCTTTTCCGCTGTTTCTGCATCATGATAGCCGGCAGGATTGCGTAAAGAAAATCTCTCATATGTTTAACTATGGTAAATAAGAAATTTGTGGACTTTAATCAAGAAGTACAGCCAACAATTAAGCAGAGGCATTGACAAACAGAAAATAACATGGTGAAAAATATTCAATTACACATTGGCAGTATATACTGAAAATCAGCTTGATTAGAAATCGATTCCATTCCCATTCAAGGTCACAACATTTCAGAAATATCAAAAGATATTGCTAGTAAATTATGTTTATTACGAAAAGTTACGGTAGACCATTGAAAGTTTGAGTTATAAAATATGAATAGGATTCATTTTTACCAGATGGTTTAACTCTGTTCCAAAATGCATCCCATGGCCAAAGTCATGATGGCTTATGTGTTGTGGCTTTTCTCCCATCTTTTGTTTCAGATGCAGGCTTAGCATTGACTACTTTGCTATTAGTTTGCTCATTTGAAGGGGGTGTAATATTTTGAACTGTGGAGGCCATTGTGACTTGTACACTACTAGCTGATAAGTTAGTATCATCTTTAGATGGATGGATATCATCCACATTTCTTGTTATCCCGTTTGATACTGGAGATTTTGAACTCTCTTGCTGCTTAAGTGCAAACTCAAGTTGTAGCACAACTTTAGCCATTGTTGGTCGTTTCTTTGGTTCATTATCCAAGCATCTTTCAGCAATGCTCACAAATGCCTTCAAGCTAGCATCTGAGATTTCGCCCCTCATATTTGAAGCTATAATCTGGTAAGCTCTTCCCTTAGTAATGTTTTCTTGAGCCCACTTGGTCAGAATGCGCTCCTCCTCTGCAACCCTTGGATTCAATGCTGATCTATCACTCAATACTTCCAACAACACCACTCCAAAGGCATATGTGTCACTTCTCCTAGTTAGCTTACCAGTGATGAGATAATTTGGGTCGAAATATCCAAATGTGCCCTTGACTTTTGTGCTAACATGACTCTCTAACTCGCTTCTGCTTAAAGGTTTGGCCAAATCGAAGTCTGACACCTTAGCTGTGAAATTTTCATCAAACAGGATATTTGAAGCCTTCACATCACGATGTATCAGAGATTAGCCAGTATGCTGATAGTCTAGGCCTCGAGCAGCTTCGATGCGTATATTGAGGTGATGTTTCCATGCTAGAGACGAACCATTATCGCTGCTTCTTGTAAGTTTATAAAGGTGGTCAACCAGTATCCCACAGGCCATGTATTCATAAACAAGAATCATTTCCCCATGCTTATTGCAGTAGCCAATCAGAGAGACCAGATTAATATAACAAACCTTAGTTAATGTTTCAATCTCTGTAAACTCACACGCTTCTTGCTTGGAATTTAGTTTTAGCCGCTTTATGGCCATCGTCTCTTGTCCATTATCATTGAGGCCTTTGTAAACTTTGCCAAATCCTCCCCTTCCAATGAGATGTGCATCACTAAAATTTCTAGTCGCTAGCTAGATCTCAGGTAGTGAAAATCAGCGATAGAGTTGTTGCGCCCTGGCTAATAGCTTGTTTTCGTCCTTTGTATTGCTAGCTTCCAGAATTTGTCGCAATGTATAAAAGGTGATGTTCACCATAGCAAGTATTGCTATTACCATAGTTGCATCATATTTCTCTGACCAAGTAGTTCGAGTAAATTTTGGAATGTAGGGTATGATAAATCTCGTGCTGAAGGCAAGGGATTTGGACTCGCAAGACTAGTATCAAGGTTGCTCAACTTCATTATTTCAAATCCTTTAAGAGGTTCATGTACATCCATGAATTTATCATTTGATACAGCAGAGGTCCTGTTTGCCCTCTTGTTTGCTTCCTTTCATCATCATCATATAGTCTCTATACCACGTGATGCTATTTTCATCATCCTTTTCTCTGACTACGTCAATATTAGTTTCAGCAGTCACTTCATTAATGTGGACTTCAAAAACAATACCACCAATCTTTGCCATATTGAATCCTACCTTAGAGAAATGAAGCTTGACCAAGTAACTAAATCCCACATCCACAGATATTTTCCAAGTAACATTGTTGATCTTGCTTACTTTTCGCTTAGGAACCATTTCCCACATCCCAAACATGTCACCAATATTAGCAGCTAATAGAAGAGAATCCTATTTAACATTTAGTCGGTGGATTATTTCAAGGGCAGTGTTGTTATCAACATAGGCCAAAGACTTCCCAACCACTTGGACTCCAATATCCCTCCTGTGAAAGTAAGAAAGACTGGTAGGTATTAAGATAATCTCAATCCCATTTATAAAAGCGTACTTACCTAGTGATTGACTAATTGCAGGAGTGAAAACAATGGTGAATTGTTAATCTTCTTCTACATTTATACAGAACTCCTTGATAAAAAAATTCACATCAAGAGCATCAGCAGCAAGGGAAGCGCTAAAGTTGTTAAGTAGGGTGAAAGGACCGGCTTCAATAGCAAATAAGTCCTTGAACCTTTTAAAGCCTCTATACGGAGCTGGATTAAAGTGAAGGTGAATAGTTTTCTGACCTAAATTAACTTGAAATGCATAGGAGAACTGGGAATGAGAAAGTCTTGCCGTTTTGTGCAGAATTGGATCATCAGCAGAGATCTACCTTTGGAGAATAGTTGAGGCAATTGATGAGCCCTTTATTTGTAGCAAGGAAAAGAATTCTGGCTTTGTATCTCCATGCCATTCCCTGCTATTTTGTGCCACATAAGTGCCACTTGAGCCACAATTAACTGAAACATCACCTATGAAATCGTTCAGGTTGTTTCTCACAGATATGACTGTGTTGAGAAAGCAGAGAAAAAGAAATACGAATGCAAATGAAACTAGATACAGATTTATGCTTCAAGCTATGTTACAAAGAATGATTTGTGTTGACTTTCTTATCCTAAGGTTACTTCCCCATTAATAATGACAGAATTGTTACAAAAAATAGAGAGGTTGACACGGCTTAATATTCAGTTATGAAGTCGTGCTTGAGAAAATCATGTTCAGTCTCGTTTTCTTTTTTTTATTTTTATTTTTGCCGATGTAATAAAATGACGTCGTTTCTGGCGAGATTCCTCTTAACAACTTAGTTGATGGGGCAGGGGCACACGTCATTCTCCTGGCTTGTCATTAAGAATTGTTAGCATAGAATTAGGATTAAGAACATAATTAGTTGCAAGTTTTGTTTCTTTAAATAGAAAATGGCCAGAAAATGCTCACCAGTTTTAGAGCACCAATTTTCAGTCTCTATTTCTTCTTCCTCTGTTTGCTTCTTTTCTTTTTCTTTTCTTCACAATTTTTTCTTGTTTAATTCGCCCAATATTACAGCTCGAAACTCCAAGTTTGTTCGTTTTTCACCAAAATTCAAGTCAAGTGCTAATAGTGGTCATCGGAGCCATTCCCCTATGGCCTGAATCTTGACAAAAACCAACACTAACCGCACAGAAACACTGGAGCAGCAGGTGGTGGAGTTGAAGGAGTCGAATCAACTTTTGGCAAATAGTCAACAAGAAATAAAGTTACCACTGAAGCTGGTTACTAAGCAATTGGATGAACTAGTGAACAATGTTCGAGGGAAAGACCCAGCTGGTTTGTCAACCCCAAATTCCCAAATACCATCTTACCCTCGAGGAGATTCCAGCAGCCTATTGCCAACACCTAGCCTAAAACCCTCTGAAAACCTTAACCCTACTCTCAAATCAGTCAAAGTCGAGTTTCCCAAGTTTAGTGGAGAAAACTCGAGGAAGTGGATAAGAAAGTGTCAAAAATACTTTAAGTTCAATCCAATGAGTGATTATGAGAAAATTTTGCTAGCTGCAATACATATGGAAGATGTTGCTGATTATTGGTACCTAGATTACATAGAACATAAGGAAGGGATGGATTGGGAGATGTTCACTGAGCTAGTTCTACAACGATTTTCTTTCAAACAAGAAGATAACCTTGTGGGGCAATTTAATAAGCTCAAACAGACCATATCTGTCACCAATTATGCACTAAAATTTGAGTAACTGAGGTCTTTTATGATTAGTATGAATAGGATGCTCTCAAAAGAATATTCTGTTAATAGTTTTGTCAGTGGCTTAAAAGAGGAAATTAGTCAGATGGTGGAGATACTAAATCCTACCACACTGTCTGGTGCCATCCTCCTGTCCAAAAAAATATGAAAGTTTGATAGAAGCTCTTAAGGCGACAAAAGCCTCCAAACAATGGGGGAATAAGTCTTCTAAAGGTTGAAAATCTAATAGTGCCATCACTAAACCTAATAGTGATAGCACTGGCAAATATCCCCCTATCAAAAGGCTAACTCCAGAAGAAATGGAGAATAGGAAGAAAAGGGGGCTATGTTTTAACTGCGACGAAGTCTATCATATTGAGCACAAGTGTAAGAGACTTTTTGTTATCCTACGGGAAGAAGAAGAAAGCACCGACTCTAAAAGTTAGGGTGATCAACAGGAGCAACTTCAGATTTCTGTAAGCACCTTAGCTGGCCAAATCTGTCCTGATACCATTAAACTCATAGGTAAAGTGGGTCAAAAAACCATCACTATACTTGTGGACACTGGTAGTACTCATAGTTTTTTAGACCCAAACACAGCTAGGGAACTTCACTGTGAGATAGAAGGCACTCAAACACAGTTGGTTACTATTGCTGATAGAGGAAAAATCTAGTGTAATGCTGGGTGTCCTCGCTTTAGGTAGGAGATGGGGGGTCAGAAATTTATGGCTGAAGTTAGATTGTTAAGTTTAGGGGGCTGAGATATGGTGTTAGGAGTTGATGTATTAAGGAGATGGGGACCAGTCACCTTTGATTTTGACAAACAAGTCATTGAGTTTAGGAGAGCACACAAAAAAATTACACTGGGGGGAGCGCAGTATGAGGTTAATATTAGCATGATTTCTAGAGAAGAGTTGTACAACATGATTAAAAAGAAGAAAACCCCTTTGATCAGTTGTTTCTTCATGTTATCAGCTGTCAATGAAGGAACCAAAGACCACACCCTTAAGGAGCTTCAGCCATTATTAGTAAAATATCAGCATATCTTTTTAGAACCTACTAGTCTTCCTCTAATTAGGACCCATGACCATAGGATTTCTCTTAAAGAATGAGTGCGACCATTTAAACATCAACCCTACAGATATCCATACATCTAGAGGGAGGAAATAGAGAAACTCATGGCAGATATGCTTAAGAGTGAAGTCATCCAACCTAGCAGTAATTTATTCTCATCCCCAGTTTTACTTGTCAAAAATAAAGATGGTTCTTGGAGATTCTGCGTAGATTATAGGAAATTAAACTCATTGACTATTAAAAATAACTTCCTTATACCTTTGATTGAAGAGTTACTGGATGAATTGGGAAGGGCTTGTGTGTTTCATAAGATTGATTTAAGGGTAGGTTACCACCAAATTAGAATGCATCATCTTGATATTTCCAAAACAGCATTTGTTACTACATCAAGTCTTTATGAATTTAAAGTCATGCCCTTTGGCCTCACTAATGCTCCAGCTAGTTTTCAGTCTCTTATGAACTATGTTTTTAAATACTACTTAAGAAAGTTTGTTCCTGTATTTTTTAATGCCATCTAGGTCTATAGCTAGTCTTTAGAAGAACGTAAGAAACACCTTAGTCTACTGTTTGACAAACTCTCTGAGCATCAACTTCATGCCAAAGCCTCTAAGTGTTCCTTTGGTCAATAAAGAGTAAATTACTTAGGACATATCATCAGCAAACAAGGGGTGGAAGTGGATCCTAACAAGGTCCAAAGTGTAGTTGAGTGGCCAGTTCCTAAGTCAGTTAAAAACTTAAGAGGATTCCTAGGGCTCACTAGTTACTATGGGAAGTTTGTTAGGCACTATGGGATGATAGCAAAACCATTAACTGATTTGACTAAGAAGGGTAATTTCCACTGGACTGAAGGGGCTCAACAAGCCTTTGAAACCCTAAAAACAACCTTCACCACCACCCCAATCCTACAACTCCCAGATTTTACCAAAACTTTTGTTCTTGAAACTGATACCTGTTATGGGGGAGTAGGAGCAGTCCTCATGCAAGATAAACACCCCCTTGCTTATTATAGTAAAGCTCTTGGACCAAGGTCTTTAGGATTGTCAGTATATGAAAAAGAACTCCTTGTTGTAATCTTAGCAGTTGAGAAATGGAGACCTTACCTCCTTCACAAACCATTTGTTAAAAAAATTGACCAACAAAGCTTGAAATACCTTCTTACCCAAAAAATCTCAACCCCACTCCAACATAAATTCCTCACCAAACTACTTGGCTACTAATACACTATTGAGTACAAAAGAGGCCTTGAAAACAAAGTGGCAGATGCCCTTTCTAGGCTGAACTCAAAAGAAGAACGTTGTTGTGAAGCCATTTCCATTTTGCAGCCTATGCAGATAAAAGAAGTTAAAGAGTGCTATAAAGGTGATGTTCTTGTATAGGAGGTAACTACTGAACTTGTGTTGTTCCTTTACAATCTATCTCTATTCTTCTACCATGATGGTGTGGTTAGACATAAGGAAAGGTTATATGTGGGAACTTCTTTTGATCTTAGAAACAAGGGATTGAATTCATGCATGCTTCAAGCATTGGAGAGCATTGTGGCATTCAAGCAACTTACCAGAAGATCAAAAACATATTTCCGTGGCCCAATATGAAGGAGTTGGTACAACAATTTGTTTCCCAATACCACATATGCCAGTTAAGTAAGCACTAAACCACTAAAACAGCAGGGCTTCTACAATCATTGCTTATTCCAGAACAGGCCTGGGAGCACTTGACCATGGATTTTATTGAGCAAATTCCAAACTCAGATGGAAAGGATGTAATTTGGGTAATGGTAAATAGGTTCACCAAATATGCACATTTCATTGAACTTTCCTACCCTTTCACTGCTTCGCACCTTGCACATATTTACATTGATCACATTTACAAGTTACATGGACTTCCTTATAACATTGTATCTGATAGGGATAAAATTTTCACAAGTACGTTCTGGAAGGAGCTATTGGGTAGCTTGGGAATTCAACAGCTCATGAGTATAGCATATTGTCCTCAAACCGACGGGCAAAGTGAAAGCGTTAATCAGTGCCTTGAGACCTACTTGAGATGCATATGCGGCTCTTTTCCAAGAAAGTGGTTCAAGTGGCTACCTATGGCAGAACTTCAGTAAAACACTAATCATCATTCAGCCATTAACATGACATCATTTAAGGCGTTATATAGATACAAGCCCTTTCACCTAAATCTGGAAACATACGACCAAACCACTGCAGTGGAAGTCGAACAGCTAACGAGGGACAGACAACAGATAGTTCATCATCTCATGCATCATCTTTGTAAGGCCCAGGAGAGAATGACGTGTCAAGCTAACAATAACAGGAAATAAGTCACACTAGCAATTGCTTTGTCTACCTTAAACTCTGACCATACCGACAACTTTCTATTTGAAAAAGTAAAGTCTAGAAGCTGGCCCCAAAGTACGCTGGCCCATTTCAAGTGATAGAGCAAATAGGAGAAGTAGCCTATAAACTTAAGTTACCAGAAGATGCGAAGATTCACCCTGTATTCCATATCTCCTTGCTTAAGCGAAGGATTAGGCTAGCAGAACAGGTAACGAGTTCGCTACCAGTATTTGATGAAAAGGGAAAAATAATTCTCCAGCCAGTGTCTATCTTTGCTCGTAGAATGATCAAACGAAAAAATACAACCATGCCACAAATTTTGGTCCGATGGGCGCACTTACCAGATGAAGAAGCAACATGGGAAGACTATGAGGAAATTACCAAGCAATTTTCGAATCTGGAGCCTTGAGGACAAGTCTGAAAGATGAAGGAAGCTATGTTATGAAGTCATGCTTGAGAAAATTCACGTTCAGTCTCGTTTTTTTTTTTTTTTTTTGCCGATGTAATAAAATGACGTCGCTTCCGGCGAAATTCCTCTTAACAACTTAGTTGACGAGGCAGGGACACGCGTCATTCTTCTGGCTTGTCATTAAGAATTGTTAGCGTAGAATTAGGATTAAGAACATAATTAGTTGCAAGTTTTGTTTCCTTAAATAGAAAATGGCCAAAAAATGCTCACCAGTTTTAGAGCACCAATTTTCAGTCTCTATCTCTTCTTCCTTTGTTCGCTTCTTTTCTTTTTCTTTCCTTCACACTCTTTTTGTAACACCCTAGTGATTTTATGATTTCATTATTTGTTATATTATTAATATTTGAAAATTATTGAATTTTAATTATTAATTTTATTTTTCAATTGTGTGGTCAAATTATAAATTTTGTACTTAATTGCATGATTTAAAATTTCCTAAGGACTAAATTGTAAAATGAAGAATTTGATTTTAAAAAAAATTAGAAATCAAAAACCCAGTACATTTTTCTTTTCTCCTTTTTCTTCTTTCTCTTTTCTTTCTTTTTTCTTTTTCAATTTTCTCCTTCTTTCTCCTTCCTCCCGCGGCCAACCAACCATCACCAGTGAGCCATTTTTCACCAAACCAGCCACCCAAACCTACTCCCCTCACCTCCAGAACTTCATTTGCACCACCATACCTGGCGGCAAACCACCAGAGTTGAGACAGAGAACGGTTGAAACTTCCATCACGGTGAGCAACTAAGTTTCTAATTTTTTGGCGTCAAACGGAGCAAATAAGGGGTGATTTAGCTAGTGCTCAACGAGGTGAACATGGTGGTAATGTTGCATGATAGAGATACACGGCGTAGACAGCGAAAACTGATGATGGAGCTTCGAACCGTTTGGGATGTTTTATTAAGAGATGTTATAATATGTCATGAATATTGTTATACTTATGGATGTAAATTCTGAATCTTGGTACTAGTAGCAACCTTTTGGTTTGGATGTTGTTGAACCTTTTATGATAGTATTTTAAGTACTCTGATATTGCTTCCGCATTTGAGTTAACTCTGCTATAAGGTTATATTCTTACTGATGTTATATTGGGAAATTGCGAAAATTTTTATTGGGTCTGAATTAGCGCCTCAGCTTAGGTACTGTCTCAAGAGGGGGCGCTACAGGTGGTGTCAGAGCTTGGGAATGGAAACCCAAGCTAAACTAGGACAGGATCCTAGGATGTGGCCTTTAAGTGATCCACATATATATTGAGAAAAGTGTTATGTATTTTAGAAATTAAGATGAATATGATTTGTTCAATATTGACGATAGAAAGTTATGACTGCAGGATGATGAATGGACATTGAGATAGGAAGGAACCATTCGAGGAGGATGATACTATAGCATCTTTAAGAGAAAAGACTAGAGCTTTGGAAACTGAGAAAGAAAAACTCAAGGAGATGTATGAGGTCCTTCAAGAATGTTGTTGTGACATGAGAGAGAATTTTAGGGATAGAGAGGCTGAGGTCTACCATTTGAGGTCAGCAATGGGTGCCAGGAGTTATATTTTGGATAGGTTGCAGGGAGATAAAGAGAGAGAAGGGGTCCATGTTAAGATAGTAGAGGCCCAGATTGAGAAGATAAGGGCTATAATTTTTCAGATGGAGGAGACCTTCAGGACCTTAGAGTTCGAACCTAGGGGAGATGCAGATATGATCTACGCTATCATGGATGAGATTAGGAAGATAGTAGCCTTCTATAGTAGTGCTATAGATCAGGTCATAGGATTCGAAGGGGGGATTTATACTGGAGCAGGGCCATCAAGGATTCGACCTCCTCTTGAGCAAAGGCATGATCAGGGTATCCGTATAGATGAGGTTCCTGCCAGAGAGCCAGCGACAGAGCATGCTGTAGAGCCTGTTGAGGATGTTGCTGAGGAGCACCTTATAGAGGAGGTTCCTAAAGAGGACGACTTGAGTGACGAGGATCTGGAGATAGATCCGGTGCAGGAGTTTTTAGTAGACGAACCACCTAAGGATGATACAGTCGGGCTAGAGTTCCTTGATGACATCCCAGATGTTGATGACCTTGTCGGGCTAGTGCCTATGGTAAATGTACCCCCTGAGGATGATGACATGGTGGGAGTTAATGAGGAAGAGGAAGATGCCGAGTCAATGATCACCGATGAGGAAGACTTAGTCTGATTGCCTTGCTAGTATATGTAGGATGTGTCTATGTACAGATGCATGTATTGCTATTTTAATCATTAGAATACTAATTCAGCTAGGTTACTAATTTGGGATGATACCAAATTTCCTTATTAATTTTTTTTTATGATTAGGCATACTAATGGTGTGACCATTTTGAATTTTGAATTGTAAATACTCAGTGGTAACACTCACGCCAGCTTATATATATATGAATAGAATTTTCTCAATCGTAACTTATTGAGTATTGCTTGCTTTATATATAGTTTGATTTTAAATATCTTGTATATGTTTCCTATATATTATTAAAGGGTGTTTTGAGAGAGTCTATAATAATTTGGGTGTTGTTGCAATAAACTAATCACAAGTTGAAACTTAAAGAAAGATATAACCTGTGATGGCATCACGCGGAAGTGGGGATTCCTATCCAGCAAGAGGAGGTCGTAGGGGAAGACCACCTGGAAAGAGAGGTGTTGCGCCCCTAAATATTAGGGGAAGATAACCTGTCTACTAGCAGGCATGGCCTGAGAGAGAGGGCTCACAATCTATTCCATTGGATTAGTCAGCCATGAATTAACCCACTGAACATGAGGTCCCGGAAGGGCAACAAATTCGGCAACGTGGCTTTGCTGGAGAAGGTAGAGCAAGGAAGCTGATGAGGGTGCCGATGGGTGAGCCTTAGAACAATTTCTATGATGAGCAGAAGATTAGATATGCTACTTTTCTCCTGGAGGATTCTGCGCACAATTGGTGAAAAATGATTGATCAAAGATGAACTGCTGCAGGAATCCTCAGAACTTGGGAGAATTTAGAGAATTCCTAGATAAATACGTTCCTTTGGTGGTCAAGCAAGCCAGGGAATGAGAATTTATGAGTCTGGTTCAAGAAAACCATTCGATTAGTCAGTATGAGGCTACATTCAGTCGGTTAATTCAATATGCCCCATTTGTATTAGAAGACGATAACAGATAAATCCAACAGTTTGTTCAGGGGTTGAGGTCGGAATTTTGATGAGGACTAGCACTTTTCGACATGCCTAACTTGAATATGGTAGTAAGCAAAGCACTACAATTTGAATCAGAACTTCAGGAAATCCAAAAAATTGAAGAAAAAGATTGAAAGGCAAGACCACACTCTGGAGGACAAAGTAGTGCAAGAAGGAAGCGGCCTAAATTACAATTGGGAAGTGCTATGCCCTGAGCACCACAAGCTGGAAGGGTAATGGACTCAACTCAAGGTGTAGGTGAGAAACAGTGTGGATTCTGTGGGAAATTGGGACATGAAAAAACTAATTGCTGGATGAAACAAGGTAAATGTGTGGGATGTGGCAGTAGTCAGCACT